>CM067340.1:11677500-12927500 GCA_034376525.1 Nicotiana benthamiana
CCAGGGGTCTCGATGGGCTCCGGGCAGTGCTTAGACCCCAAATACATAGCAGGGTTGGATCAAAGTGCAGTGTGGAAGGGCTAGCCCTCCAATGTCCAAGTTCAGAGAAGACTCAAGGTCCCAAAGCAAGGCTCATAAGAGGGGGGGAGAGCTTAGAGTATAAGAATAAGTGAAAGTGCATAAACAGGGAATTAGGGAAAGCCAGGGCAGTCTAGTGGTCATGCACAACAATTGGGAGTGCTTGCACACCCCTGACTAGTCTGTTAGCCAATCTTAGGAGTTAAGATCCATTGCGGATCAGGTTCAGGCCTGGGCAGCAATATGGATACTACCAGGACATGAGCCTTAACTCACACACATAGAAGGGGTGAGGGTATGGGGAACTCATAAAAATAGCATATGCAAAGAGAAAGTGGCACATTCATTGCAACACACGAATATCAAAGTAGATATGAGTATAGCAACTGTAAAGTAAACACGTAGGGAAGAGGTTGAAATTAAAATTGAGATATACCTGCTTCAGGGAAACAAATAAAGAAAAGCAAGAGTCTTTATAAGCCAATTTGAAAGCAAACAGTTAAAGATACCTCATAGGAGAGTATAGAAAGATTATCCTAATTGAGAGTGTGAGAATATTGAATATTAAACGTTCAATAATTCATTGTGGATTTAGAAGAGTCAGTCCCCCTTTTAACCGTGCAGAGAAACAAGTAAGAAAGGCAAGGAAATTTCATTAAAATCAGTCTCCCTTTAGTTAAGGGATTCTGGTTCCAACGGGCAAAAGCCAGTTAAGGAAAGAAATTTTAATTAAAACTTGTCTAAGTAGCACAAAATGGGTAAGCACATAGCAATTATTTAAGGAAAACAATCATAGTACATGGTTAGGGACAAATATGGAAATGGGATCAACCAACATCTAGTAAAATCAGAAATTGAGTTTTGAAATGAATGAATCTAACCAGAAAAGGCAAGGAAAGGCTTAATTAAAGAAAATCAGTAACAATCAATCGAACCTTATTAAAAGAGACTTTAAATTTATCACAAATTAGTAAAACCCTTTTGAAGGAAGAATCCCTCGTATATAAAGCATACAAACATGTCAAACAAGAAAGAGTTGTCAAGATAATTAGAAAGAATCTGATAAGAAAAGTTCCGAGTCACAAACAAAGATGATCAGATTCAGTATTTAGGCTCAGACTTAGTGTGAGAGAATCCAGGGTCCATAATAGGACCCTAGTCCAAACACAATACCAAGCTCGCTAAAAACCCCAAATCTGAGGGTTTTCGACTCGAATCAGATGTAAAGATGAGATGGCAAAAAACTGAAACATGCTAGGAAGTCTCTTTTATAGACTTATGAGAAACAAAAAGGTAAAATAGCAGGTTCAAAACGACCATATTATAAAAGCTGATTTGAAGCATAAAAATATGTTTTGAGAAGAGCTTAGAACTTAAACAAGTTTAGAGGACAAAGAGGTAGTGTAACTTAAGGAAACAGTAGATGAAACATATCTTAGAAAGAACTTCAAACAAAGTTCATAAAAGGAAAATAAAGAACTTATCATACTTAGTAGAAAATGCAGTAGAAGAACACAAGAACATCACAAAAAATTAGAGCAAAAACACATATAGAAGAACACGGTAAGATAGTCGTATAGAAGCATGGTAAAAGGAAGAATACAAGAACACAGTAGGAGTAAGTAATGTAAAGGAAAAAGGAAGGTCAGAAAATCACTCAAACATTTTAGGAAACCCTAAATTAGAAAAGAAAGATCTAAAAAAGAATTTTTGAAAGTAAAAGAATTAGGAAGTCATTTGAAAACTCAAGTGGAGCACAGATACATGATAGATCTAAGGAAAGAAAATCAGAAAGAACCTCGAATAGTATTGGATTGCAGAGAAAACCCTAGAAATGAGAAAGGTCTTGAGGAAAGTACGATCCTGAGTCGAAAAGACTCATACTGCTCGAATATGCCGGAATAATGGCTAGAGAAACTGTAGATCCACAGGTTTGAGATCTAAAAGGGAGCCATCAATCTCGAGGCCTTGGTTCATCAAATATTAAGTATAAATGTAAGCGTTGGCACGAGACTACGACAGCTTAAGCATTACCCTTAGCCGTAGATGTAAATTGTTGTAGTAGCATAGTTTTGATTTGTAGAGTAGTAGTTAGTCTATGCTACTACTATGAACTACTCATTGTACATTTTGTTGATATCAATGAAAGCAAATGTTTATCTGAAAAAAAAAAGGTATCATCACCGGAATGGCCATGATTTTCGGTGAGCTTGAGGTAGGAAACAGTGAGATGGCTAGGGTTTTGAGAGGGTGTGAGAGAGCTTTGAGAGATTAGAGGTTTCAATGGCGGTTGAGAATGATAAATTAGGGGGATTAGGGTAGGTTGTTTGTTTTAATTATGGGCGGGTAAATTATGGTCGTTGGTCTATACGATCAACGGTCTAGATTTAAAATGGTAGGTGGGAATCGGTAAGGGTTCTTTAGGATTGCGTAGGGTAATTTAGGTTTATTTGGGGTCAATTTTAGGATAAAAATGAAAGGAAAGAAGGCTTAAATTGAAATAGAAATGGACTAAATGTCAAAAAGTTAATTTTCCCTTTTTATTTTATAAAAATAGTAATAATGATTTTAAAGATAAATTAAAAATACTGAGCCAACAAATACAATATAAATATTAACTTAAAATACTGGAAATAATTTTATAATTACAAAAAGCCATCAATCATAAAATTAGGCTATAATTGAAATTACATGCAATTTAGCTTTAAAAATACCAAATAAATTTGTACAAATATACAAAAATCACTTTAATTATATTTTGGTGTAAAAATAACAATAGAAATAAATTATTCACCAAAATGATAATCTTGGGAATAGTTATTGGATTTTGTACTGCTAAAAATAGACAATAAATTGATTTTAAAATCTTTAAAAATTAGGGAAAATACCAACAATCTTGGACATGCTTAGATATGCATGTATATGCTATTTTGAAAGTATTTTAGATATGAATATACGTGAAAAAAATTGGGTATCAACAAGGGGTTTTCGGGGTTTTCTGTAGGGATATGAGTGACATAACCAGCATATTTGAGCTTTTCATATGGTTGGTCGATAGCTTCGCGAATGGTGGTGTATCTTTTGGGAGGTTAGCGGTCAAATTTTGGTCGGGTTCTAGGGAAATTTTAGCGAGGGGGAGGTGATTGATAGTGGAATGTTTGAGTGTTGTAGGCTTGGTAGACGTGTGCGGGCTGGGAGTATTTGGGTGAAGTAGGTAGATATTCGGGTGGTGGAGGTGACTGGTAAGTGGATGGTGGAGCTGGGTAAAAAGGCAAGGTTGCTTGGCAATTAGGAGTTGGTTGATATGTGAATGGAGATATCGGGTAGGCTCGGTATTTGATTGGTGATTTGGTTCATTGCGCAACCATTATGACACATACGTCCCTCTATTTGGATGTACCACCAGACTACAGAGCCTTGTTGGTGTCTTGCAAAGCTTCAAAGTTAGTGACCATACCACTTTTGATACCTTCTTCAATCCTTTCCCCTAGTTTGATGATGTCGGGAAATTTCTGGCTTTCAATCAGCATCAATCTTTCATAGTACTATGGTTCTTGAGCACGGACGAAAAACCTATTCATTTGTTCTTTCTCTAAGGCTGGCCTAACCTCAACAACTTCTGATCTCCGCCGAGTAGCATACTCGCGGAATGTCTCCGTAGATTTCTTTTTTAAGTTTTGGATGTAGAACATATCTGGCGCATTTTTCATGTTGAATATGAATTTGTCCATGAAATCGGACGCCATAACTTACCCAATTTGACCACTTTTTTGGGTTTTGGCTAATGTACAAAGATAGAGAATCCCATTTCACACTTCTCATAAAGAGCTTTATGCGAATCTTTTCATCTTTTCCTACTCCGACCAGCTTGTCGCACTATGTTTTTTGGTGAACCTTGGGATCTCTTGTACCATCAAACATTTCAAACTTCTGAGGTTTGTACCCCTTGGGCAGTTTAATATTGGGATTTATGCATAAATCTTTGTAGTTCAAACCCTCAATTCCTTTGCTACCTTCAACGCCCAAGATCCCGGTGGTCAGCTTCTTATGTTCTTCAGCCAAATTCCTGATAAGAGAGTCTTTGTCATCAGACTCAGGTATGCTTGAGATAGGCACATTTTCCACATATATAGGGGTGTTGTTGTTGCAATGGTCATTCGTGGGGTTTAATGATTCCAGGATGAGCAACGAAGTGCGATTAGGAGTTTGGAAGGTATTGCAGTGGTGGTGAGGAGTGAGATAGTTTGGGACATTTTATGGAGGTGTGGGATTCAAAGTGGCTTCTGGAGAAGTAAGAGAAAATGATAGATTCGTAAATTCCGGACTTGGTTAAGCTCTTATTGACCTTTAGTATCTTTTGTTCTATCTGAGAGGCATTCTCTTTGGAAGCCTGAATACCCCGAGTAACCTCTACCCATTCGACTGAATTTTCCTTTCTGATGTTACTCAAATTTTCCATATTTTCCTTGTTCATGCTTTTTATAGGACTAGGAGGAGGAGTAGGTGGAGGGCCCTTGGATCTTATGGAATACGATAATGATGCCAGAGTTCACGAACTAACCTTTGGGGAGGGGAGTAAACAAAAAGGAAAAAAATAAAAAGGTAGCAAGTTAGTAAGGATCATGAGAAAAGATGTTGTAATACTTAAACACGTAGTGCAGAGAAAATAAAATGTGTCCTAATCATTGGGAACCTCATTGTGCCCGAGGTAGGCCTAGCGCCAAATAAATTGGGAGAACTTAAAATGCTAAATGCCTCATATTATTGATAAGAAAATAAGATGAATCCCAAAACGACACTAAATAAAATATCACTAATGGCCGTAGGCCTTATTACATTTTCAATGGAAAAGAAGACACCTATCTATTTGGTCGTAGAAGGATCTTCCCTAGATTCGGCAATGTTTGCTCCTTCGTACAACTCTCCTAGATCATGCAATCCTAGCAGCAAGTAGGCCTTGGCCAGACATCTGCCTTCATCTCCTTCAGCAACTCGTCAATCTTTGACTCTCCTTGGAAAATTCTTTCTAGCTCCACTATGCGCCGCTCCAAATAGATCAGTCGTTTGTTGCCTCTAACAGCCATATCCTTCCATTCTCCAATAAATGTTTGATTGGCTTCTTGTATTTCATGGCATTCATTTTTGTATTCCTGCATCCTCTTGCGTAGCTGGTTATACTTTACCTGTGCTTTAGCTTTTTCATCAGTGATCCTGTGACCTTGAACAAACCCCGGTTGTCCGTCTTCCAACCAGCTTGAATAGTATGGAGTATATCCATCATGGTACTTGTTCGGTTCAATAGTATCTTTTCCCATGACGATTTTGCAGTGCCACATGTGTTGGGCTTGGCACTTGTAAGGGCAATCGTCATCCTGAAAGTTGGCCCTGAAGTGACTCATTTTGTCAACACTTGGTATAACCTGCTTCCTTCCAGCCTGCCTCATGACTCGAAGAGGGATGTAAGGATAAGTTCCTCTCAGACCAATGAGTATAAGAAATGGTGCATCCTGAGATCGGACATTGAACTCTTTAGTAGGGGAACCATTCGAACATCCATAGCACTTGGTCCTCTTTTAGATTTTCAAATAACTCTACCCTCCCTTTAGCATCTTCCAGTGGATCAAATATGTTAGGCATATAGTTCATTCGCACTGGATATATGATCATCCCACCCCATGCGTAGGATCTCTTGTCGATATTCACCCTTTTGGAGATGCTCACTAAGCCATAGTTGGAGCAGTAAGCTACAACCTTCAAAGTGCTTGACCCCTCGTTGACAGTTCTCCAGGGCTCCATATATCTCTGCAACGATCATAGGTACTATGCTAAAAAGATGCCCGCTAATTCCTTCCATTAAGATTTTGGGGACCATGGCTAGTATGGTGTGGATCCTAGCCTTCTTCATAGGAAATACTATCATTACCAAAAACCAGAGCATAAAGACGAAGACTCTTCTGTGGATATGCCCCAATGATGTGAGGGCAAATTTATCTGGGTAAGTACGGTAGGACTTGATATGGCCGTACCTCTCGTACAGATAGTTGAAAGGAATGTAGGAATCCTTCAAGCAGGTCAAGTCTAGGTTCTTCTTTAGTCCTATCATTTTGAGAAAACCCCTACCGTTGCAATTATTCGGCATAAGCAAACTAAGAGTCTTTAATGGGATACCAGCTAGCCCTCCTATTTCCTCTAGCAAAGGTGTCATTTCAAGGTCCACGAAACGGAACACAGACCTATCGCCATCCTAGAATAGAGTTACAGCCTCTATGATTTTGTTGTTGGGTTGGATTTCTAGAAGAGAAGGCAAATCTCCCAAATACTTGCGGACGAGGGTCTGATCACTTGAGTGAAGATCTTCCCACCAGCCTAGCAACCTTGGGTGGATGTTGGTTACCATGCAGAATCTGGGGACCTCGTGCCTCATTTTCTACAAAATAAAATGTTAGGCCCTTACCCCAACCAGACTCGACTATTTAAATATCAATAATTGGCGTAAGCATCACTTTAGTTCTCCAAATAAATGCACAGACGTTGTAGTGTCCGTTTGGGTTCTAGGGAAACCCAATGGACCTTAGACAAGGCTATCTTAAAGAGCCATTATGCAGACAACATAATTGACTCGGCTAGGTTTGACCATGATGCATGCCCAATTGAATGGAGTAAGGTTTCTATGGGGAGCTAGACCGGTACACCTGAGCGGACAACTCAAGAGGGAAAGGTATGGAAGCGTCAACTACACCATTGATCGACTAGTTTTACCGCAAAAATGCATTTGCCAAATTTAGGGGGTGATGATATCGAAAGGGCACAGCCACTTATTATAAGCGTTGCTATGGTATTTTGTTTGGCATGAGTGGAATATGATTCTGAATATTCGATTACAAGAATGAAACAAGTTGTCACGTAACAAAGAAAGCGGTAAAAGAAAGCATTGAAGCAAAGAAACAAAGAGCCAAGTTAGTTTTGCAGTAGAAAAGAGATAAAGACATTAAATAAAGGCAAATAAAAAGCAGTAAAGTCACAAATAACATAAAATGGTAAAATCCTAAATAATATCCCCAGCAGAGTCGTCATGTAGTCGATGCCCTCTTTTTCTAAGGCAAAATCAGGTTTATGATATTTTTTGGAGGACAACTCGTTCCCTTTTGGGAATTGACTTTGTGAATATTAAGAGTCGCCACCTAATGATTAACTGTATTTGGACACTAAGAAGGGTTTTGAGTTGGAAAACCAGAGTTTGGGTAAGGGCTGGAAATCATCTCGGGGGAAAGGTGTTAGGCACCCCCAAGATCCACTAGTGTGGTTCCCGGCCATATTATAATCGTGACTTCACGTAACAAGTAGGCAATTAAGGGCTCAAGTAGAAGGTGTTTTCACATAATTGCAAGTAGATTGAAATTTGGGGGAAAGTAAAGAGGATAGAAATTTTAAGAAAAGATTAAACAATTATGAAACGAGCAAAGGGAAAAGGGGTCCTAGGTTTATGATTAATATGGATCACGTCAATGTAATACCCAGTAATCACTCCTCAAAAGAGAGGGGCTACTTGAGGTATTAGCGCACCGGTCATTATATCCATATCTACCTTCCCACCCGTTAAGGAATTAAAGGATGGAATTGTATCATTACTTATTGCATATTATTACCCATCCCAATCCTATCAGTCCTGGAGGCGTTAAGACTATTAATCCTAAAGGGGAGGGAGTTGAGGCTTTTTAGAGTTCAAAAGCATAAAAGTCTAGGGCGACAAACAAGAACATATAAGCAGTTTGGGGGGAAGCAAATAGCAGTTAAGGCTCAAATAGGCCTCCTCACTTAAGTAGCACATTATGTAGCATGACTTCAAATACTAGTTATGGTTGGAGTTAACTTTAATGCGTTAGGAAAGGCTGATTTATCACATATTTCTTAGATGAGAAATATGAGTTAGGCTTCGTTCGGCTGTAATTTATTAAGAACCGAGCTAGTTGATTAATCACCTAATGGCTTGCCTTGGTGAGACCTATAGGCTTGATATCTAATAGTTCAGAAGGTATACTAGTTTTAAAAGAAAGGATTACTAGTTTTATAAACAAAAGGTTCTGCAGATTTTAAATGATCTTATTTACTGATTTTAGACTCATCAAGGAAATAGACAAAGACGATTCAACTAATTACTCCTATAGCCATAAATTCTAAGCGTTGTTGATTTTAATCACTTTACTGTTGAAACAAGAGTGCAGAAGTCCTAGAAGCATGGTATTAAGAAGGCTGTTTATCATTTAAACCTATGAACATGTTTTCATAGTGATAGATATATGCAGATTATTATTAGGCGTAGGATCGTTTTCCTAATGACATATATATATGCCGAAGTGCAAAAAAGCCTATGATCATGATTTCTTTACATAGAAATGCAAAACATAGCGACAAGATTTCTATATGAAGGAATGTAGAAATAATAGGAAGGATTTCTAAGATGAGAATTAAGAACTTATAGGCATGACTGTTAGATAATACGCTTAACGCTAGAGGGGGGGGGGGGTGAATAGCGTTATAATAAAATTTAGCGTAAACTTGCGAACTTTGAAATTTGCAGGAAATAAATAAGTACGTTAAGTAAACAAAAAGGAAAGAATGCACCGATGTATTCTGGTTCACCACAACAAGTGGCTAGTTCAGTCCCCGAGAGACTCTCTCGAGATTTTCCACTAACTTGTCAAGCTTACGGGTGCTCAATAAACCTTTACAACTTAAGGAAACACGCCTTAGCACCTTTGCTTGGAGATACAACACTCCAAGACTTCACTGTTAAGCTTACAGCTGCCTAACCAACCTTCACAACTTAAGGACACAAGCCTTAACACCTTTGCTCGGAGATACAACACTCCAAGACTTCACTGTTAAGCTTACAGGTGCCTAACCAACCTTTACAATCAGAGGACACAAGCCTCAACAATCTTGCTCGGAGATACAACACTCCAAGACTTCGACCAAGGAAACACAAGTTCCTTACAACAAGAGAATCACAATTCTCTTCAAGTGTACAAAACACTAAACACTCAAACAGTACACTCCTTTATGAGTAGATATGAGTAAAAGAAATAAGCTCAAGATCACAACAACTATGGACAAGACTTTGGCTCTCAAAAGCTTTATGAAATGAATATAAAATGATAAACAATAGTATGCAAGCTTATAGCAATAGAATGATCAGTTGTTGTATGTTGTTGTGTTTAAAACACTGAAATGAAGCTGTATTTATAGTTGAAAAACTTGGCATTACCGTTGCCTAATTGCCAATTAAGAGTTGCTGATTTTACTATATGACAATCGATTGTCAAGAAGTCACAATCGATTGTTAGCCAATCGTTACAGAAATCAATCCCAGATTTTACACTTAACAATCGATTGTCAAGACGTAACAATCAATTGTTTGCCAATCGTTCCAGAAATCAATCCCAGATTTTACACTTAACAATCGATTGTCCAAGATCAACAATCGATTATTGGTAACGTTCAAAAAATAATTTCCAGATTTTACGTAAAACAATCGATTATACAAAATCAATAATCGATTATTCAGCAACGTTCAAAAAATCCTTTCCAGATTTTAATTTCAACAATCGATTGTACAAAATCAACAATCGATTATTCAGCAACGTTCAAAAAATCTTTTCCAGATTTTAATTTCAACAATCGATTGTACAAAATCAACAATCGATTACCTGACGGTATTTGAATACTTTACGACAACGGTCAGCTTCACAATTGATTGTGCAATGTTAACAATCGATTATTTATCAGACTTTGAAAATCATTTTAGACACTGCCTCGTGACAATCGATTGTTATATACTCACAATCGATTATTTAATAACTTTGAAAAAGTCTGGAAGACACTGCCTCAACAAAATCGATTGTCATATGTTCACAAACGATTATTTTGTGACTTTTAAAAATCTGATGGACACTGTCTCTTCACAATCGATTGTCATTAGCTTCACAATCGATTATTCTGAGTTTTGAAAAACTTTGATGTACACTGCCTCATCACAATCGATTGTCATAAGGTTCACAATCGATTGTCATGTAGGTTTGAAAAACCTGATGCTTACTGCCTTAACACAATCGATTGTCATTTAGTTCACAATCGATTGTCATGCAGTCTTGGCTTAACATAATCGATTATCATAAGTACATAATCGATTATCTTAGTCCAGATTTTAGAGGCATGTTTAAAAATCATTTTGACTGAAGTAAATATGCATGATTTAAAATCATTTAGCATTAAATTAAATATGCATGATTTTGTAAAAATAGTTTTACGAGAGAAGCCATGTCATGAGTGAAGTTGTCGGATCAAGATCACAATTAAGAATGACTCATTTAAACTATAAAACTTTGTCTTGTGCTTGAATCTCGTTGTCCACCAATTGTGCGCTTGTACTTGAATCGCCATATATCAATTTGCGCTTGTTTGTCATTCATCAAAACCTACACATAAGAACGAACGTTTTTGTATAAAGCCTTGAGAACGTGTTTCCAACAATTTCCCCCTTTTTGATAATGGCAAACTTGAGGCGGGATATGCAACTTAAACAATTTATAATGACGATTCACGACAAGTAAAGATATGCAATAAGTATGCGATTAGTTCCCCCTCAATATATAAATTCCCCCTCAATTTAAGCTTATAACTATTGAGAGTGCATACCCATTATCTTCCCCCTTTTGCCATTAGCAAAAAAATGTAATAAGATGGCAAGGATTAAAAAAAAACTTGTTTATTCATTGAAAATAAAACGGGTACATAATGAGAACAATACAAACATAGAACAATAAAATTGAAAGACAAAGAAATTATTCATCATTGGAGGAGGAGCAGGCGCTGCATGATCACCGTCATGATGAAAGGAGGATTCTGAAATTTCCCACTTATTGGTACTCTTTTTGAGAGGACCGTTGGAAGTGATGAATCCGGAGGCTTCAAGAAAATTCATGATGAGGAGAGCATACGGAAGAGGCATATCATCTCCGATAGCGTCACGCATGTGAATCTTGACGAACCGACACCAATTGATGTTAGCTCCGGTTATTATGGCATGCATGAGCTTGGTGTCCTCTTGGGAAATGGTAGTATGGTTATGCTTACGAGGCTTGAGGGCTCGGGTGATGAAATAGAAAATCAACCGATAATTGGGATCCATTCCCGTAATTGTAGGACGACGGGAAGAAAGATTTGGATCATAAGAAGTAAGTCCGGTTTGATGTAGGAGGACTGTTTCATCAAAAAGGGCTCCGGCCTCTCCGATGTACCGAAAAATGTCTTCACCATTATGAGGAAGACGGGCAATGGTATGAAGGTTTTCATCGGAAAGAAGAATTTGAACACCATTTATATTTGTCACAAGCTCACCGTCATCATCCTCATGAAGGTTAGAGTAAAATGCTTGAATCAATGTAGTATTGATGTAAGGATGGGTAAGAAGTTAGAAGTCAAGAAGTTGACAATTTTTGAGCATATTTGCAGCAGGGCCATAAGATTCAAGATACTTGTTGGTTGAAAAGCGGGGAGGAAGAATGTCGCGCTTTTCAAATTTTGTTAAAAAACGAGTAAGCTCGACGTCAGAATTAAAATATAGAACGGAACCATCTTGATAAGGATAGTTTGGAGCAGCAGAGGAGGATGCACCATGCCTAGCAGAACGGGAACGTTTGGAGTGACGGCCCGACATTCTTACTAAGTATTGCTGGAATTTGCAAGAGACTTGAAAGAGTTTTGATAGTTTGAGAGCTAAAGTTGATGCTTGAGTGAATAAAAATGAACAGATATGGAGCCTATTTATAGAGGGGAGAAAGGCATTTCATTAATGGAAGAGATCTGCAGAAAATTGGAAGCTCAAACAGTCAGAAACGGTAAAAATAAATCTTACTGACCGTTAGACAATCGATTGTTGGAATGAGATAATTGATTGTCATTAAGATTTGACTGAATCTCAGAACTGACACAAATCGATTGCAGGAATCTTTAGAAGCCAAACGGTAACAAATTTTTGAAATACGGACAGAAGATAAACGATTGTCAAATATGGTAATCGATTGTTATGTTACAGTGAGCACAGAAATTTTCTGATTTTGAGAATAATCGATTATATTTTGAAACAATCGATTTTTTTGGAAAAGCATTGCTGAATGGCTGAGACGGAAATCGATTTTGCAGTTAAAGAATCAATTATTTAACAAAACTGCATAATAAACATAAACCATAAACAATCGATTAGTGATACTGCTAATCAATTTTTTGCACAGTAAGATAATCGATTATTTGCTTGGAACAATCGATTGTTCTGTGCCAAAACTTAATAATTCCCCCTACCTTTAGGGTGATACCTGCAAAATAGAATTAAACGTCTCCGACGCTCAAGTCAGTAATTAAAATATAAATGCAACCTAAAATGTATGCATTTAGATCAACGTTTACCCGCATTCAATTCTTCATTTGGACATGATTTATATTTAGCACAACATTAAACGCTAAATATGTTATCAAGTCTACTAGCAATAAGGTAGAGTGAGGAACGATCATACCTGTGTAGTTCTTGGTATTGCTCGTCTTACCTTTCACATTTCTGTCAAGATGGTCATCTGAATTCATTGAAGTGACCATTGGTTTGGTGTTGCTCTTTTCGAATTGATTTGGCAACTCCTTGCGACATTTAGATGGACAAATGAAAGTTCCCTCTTTCATTTGCTTAATTTGCAGCTCCAAGAAGAAATTAAGCTTGTCTATCAATGATATCTCAAATGCGATTTACAGATTCCTTGCATGACACTTATTAGTTGCTCCAAAGTAATACACATATTTTCTAAGATATCATTTTCCACAAGATTTGGAATGCAGGATATTAGTGCATGAGAGTTTAAAGAGAATAACATTGCCAATATAGAGAGTTGTTTTGATATTCTGTCATCAAAAAGATAGTAAACTTCATGCAATCTATTTCCCTTTAATCAGAAATTTATCAAGACATACCAACAAGACATAGATATACCAATTGTTATAAAACCATGATAAACCCATTTGTTGGATGACATAACAAGTGTACCAAAAGTTATTTTATTAACAGTGATACAAATTGTTATTTTTAGTAAAGCATATTACAAACGAGTGTTGACTGTTAACAGATCAACCATACATTGAATTTTGAAGAACATACCAACCGTTATCCAGACCAAAGGATGTGTTCATCAAGAGACGATTTTTAACAGAAGGATTTTTGTCAATTGTTAGAAACATGAGACATCTCAATTATTTTTCAAAGCTGAGGATAGCATTCATCAAAAACGTGAGTGAAAACTTTTTGAAGAATATGCTAATAGATAATACACACCACACAGTATACTAACAGTTATTTAAACCACAGATAGCAATTATCAAATCATGAATGAAATGATTTTATCAAGCTAATTGTTAATACATATCAACAGTTTTGATCTTTTAAAAGCAGATAACTAACAAGTAAACTAATTGACACCAATTGTCATTCAACAACACGTTTTCAACATATGAATCAACAAAGCTAATTGATATTGATTGTTGACAAGGATATCTCAATTGTTAACGCACATCAACTATTACGACTAAGCTTATCAAAGATTCAACAATAAGAGAACCAAATTAACAACAAATAAGTTAATGTTGGTTGCTAGCATATATCAACAATTCGGTTTTTGTCAAAAAGGATAACTAACCGAAATTTCCTCTTGATGCAATGAGGTGTCGTGCTCGGTGCATCTACTACAATACTGTAGCCTTTCAAGCACACCTGCAAAACAGATTAATGATCTTTTGGTACCCATGCCATTTTGGGTCCTTGGGGGTTAGGCATATCATAATGATGCGATTGAGTGATATGTCTATGTCGTGTAAAACATGCAGGAGCAATATGACCAATACGTCTACAATAATGACAAGTCACGTTGGGGTTATGCATCCTTCTAGGTTTATAGTAACTTGACGGACGAAAATGGTTTACTCTATTTTCAGCATTATGACTATTGCGCGCTTTATGAACATCATTTCTCCTACTATGAGCAGCATTTCTAGAATAATTATTTCTACGTTGGAAACCATTTCTAGGTGCTCTAAAGGGTTCAAAATTCCTTCTAGTATTTGGCCGATAATATGCATCATTTCTAGGATAGTTATTTCTAGGTAGTAAGTCATTGCTAGGTCTTCTAAAATGTTCAACATTTAGTCTAGCATGCATATTGGTTCTAGGATAAGCATTTTTATTATTAGTCCTAGGTTGAGCCTTAGGTTGTTGGGGTTTAACTTTAACCTTTTCTTTAGGCTCATTCGTAAACCCTATGCCATGCTTGGTTGACTTCAAATTATCAAGAACATCATTCAAATTTTTGTGCGAAGAATTAAACTTAGCTAATGTGCCTTTAAGCCTTTCTACTTCATTTTTGAGATGCAAGCAAGAAGTACATTTTCTAATAGAGCATTCGGGCTTATCGGCGATTCTTTTTCCTAAAAACTTGTTTTCCTCTTTCAACTTCTCATTTTCTAAAACCAGTTTTTCAAAATCTTTTTCTTTTAGAGAGAGTTGTTTTTGAAAATCTTTTTCTTGCAACGACAGAGTTTTCTGCAAATCTTTAATAGTCTTGGAAGCATCAACAAACTCACTATGTAATTTATTATAAGCATTTTGCATTTCTTCAACCGAGTGAGAGTTGGACGTGCTTACCTCGTCTTCTTCGTTTGCCATGAGACATTGGCCAGTTGATTCATCATATGAGCTGTCCGCTTTTTGAGGCATGCTTTCATACATTTCCTCCAGCTTATCCCACATCTCTTTGGCGGTTTTGTAGTGGGAAATTTTCTGATAGTCTTTCTGATTCAAGGCGCTATACAACATATTTATTGCATTAGTGTTGTATTCACTTACCTTGGATTTCCCAACTTTTGTTGTCATTTGATCACCATGCTTGATGATTTGCCATAGATAAAAGTTGTTGGCTGTGATGAAAATTCTCATCCGATCTTTCCAATATAAGTAATTATTTCCATCAAATATTGGGGGCAACATGTTAAAATCACCTTCACCTATTCCTGCAAAAGAGTCACGAGTAGAAGCCATGGATGGTTCTCTCAAACTGTTAAGTCTTCAGAGAGTTGGGCTCTGATACCAATTGTTAGATAATACGCTTAACGCTAGAGGGGGGGTGAATAGCGTTATAATAAAATTTAGCGTAAACTTGCGGAATTTGAAATTTGCAGAAAATAAATAAGTGCGTTAAGTAAACAAAAAGGAAAGAACGCACCGATGTATTCTGGTTCACCACAACAAGTGGCTAGTCCAGTCCCCGAGAGACTCTCTCGAGATTTTCCACTAACTTGTCAAGCTTACGGGTGCTCAACAAACCTTTACAACTTAAGGACACACGCCTTAACACCTTTGCTCGGAGATACAACACTCCAAGACTTCACTGTTAAGCTTACGGGTGCCTAACCAACCTTCACAACTTAAGGACACAAGCCTTAACACCTTTGCTCGGAGATACAACACTCCAAGACTTCACTGTTAAGCTTACGGGTGCCTAACCAACCTTTACAATCTGAGGACACAAGCCTCAACAATCTTGCTCGGAGATACAACACTCCAAGACTTCGACCAAGGAAACACAAGTTCCTTACAACAAGAGAATCACAATTCTCTTCAAGTGTACAAAACACTAAACACTCAAACAATACACTCCTTTATGAGTAGATATGAGTAAAAGAAATAAGCTCAAGATCACAACAACTATGGACAAGACTTTGGCTCTCAAAAGCTTTATGAAATGAATATAAAATGATAAACAATAGTATGCAAGCTTATAGCAATAGAATGATCAATTGTTGTATGTTGTTGTGTTTAAAACACTGAAATGAAGCTGTATTTATAGTTGAAAGACTTGGCATTACCGTTGCCTAATTGCCAATTAAGAGTTGCTGATTTTACTGTGTGACAATCGATTGTCAAGAAGTCACAATCGATTGTTTGCTAATCGTTCCAGAAATCAATCCCAGATTTTACGCTTAACAATCGATTGTCAAGAAGTCACAATCGATTGTTTGCCAATCGTTCCAGAAATCAATCCCAGATTTTACGCTTAACAATCGATTGTCCAAGATCAACAATCGATTATTGGAAACGTTCAAAAAATCATTTCCAGATATTACGTAAAACAATCGATTATACAAATTCAATAATCGATTATTCAGCAACGTTCAAAAAATCCTTTCCAGATTTTAATTTCAACAATCGATTGTACAAAATCAACAATCGATTATTCAGCAACGTTCAAAAAATCTTTTCCAGATTTTAATTTCAACAATCGATTGTAAAAAATCAATAATCGATTACCTGACGGTATTTGAAAACTTTACGACAACGGTCAGCTTCACAATTGATTGTGCAATGTTAACAATCGATTATTTATCAGACTTTGAAAATCATTTTAGACACTGCCTCGTGACAATTGATTGTTATATACTCACAATCGATTATTTAATAACTTTGAAAAAGTCTGGAAGACACTGCCTCAACACAATCGATTGTCATATGTTCACAATCGATTATTTTGTGACTTTTAAAAATCTGATGGACACTGTCTCTTCACAATCGATTGTCATTAGCTTCACAATCGATTATTCTGAGTTTTGAAAAACTTTGATGTACACTGCCTCATCACAATCGATTGTCATAAGGTTCACAATCGATTGTCATGCAGGTTTGAAAAACCTGATGCTTACTGCCTTAACACAATCGATTGTCATTTAGTTCACAATCGATTGTCATGCAGTCTTGGCTTAACATAATCGATTATCATAAGTACATAATCGATTATCTTAGTCCAGATTATAGAGGCATGTTTAAAAATCATTTTGACTGAAGTAAATATGCATGATTTAAAATCATTTAGCATTAAATTAAATATGCATGATTTTGTAAAAATAGTTTTACGAGAGAAGCCATGTCATGAGTCAAGTTATCGGATCAAGATCACAATTAAGAACGACTCATTTAAACTATAAACTTTGTCTTGTGCTTGAATCTTGTTATCCACCAATTGTGCGCTTTTACTTGAATCGTCATATATCAATTTGCGCTTGTTTGTCATTCATCAAAACCTACACATAAGAACACACGTTTTAGTATAAAGCCTTGAGAACGTGTTTCCAACAATGACTTCTAAGATGAGAATGCAAAAGTTTATGAATTCCTATGAACACGTTATTTACATGAATGCAGTAACCAATAGGCACGTTGTATATGTGAATGCAAGAATCAGAAAAATCCTATAGGCAAGTTTTCTACTCTTTGCATACATTCATCCCCATCCATTTCCACTAGCCATCCCCATAGTTAGTATAAATAATTACAGACTAAAATGAACCAGAAAAAGTAAAAAAATACATCAGAAATTCAAGCTACACTCAAACAGCCTAATTTAGACTCAAGGTCTAACAATATGAGATAAAGCAACTTCCAAGATCAGATTTCCAAAATCCTTTCTCTTATTTGGGACGTGTCAAAATTTCCAGGAGTCTCAAAGGGCTTTGTGTAATACTTACACACCAAATACATTGCAGAAATTTGAGGGAAAGTAAAGAGGATAGAAATTTTAAGAAAAGATTAAACAATTATGAAACGAGCAAAGGGAAAGAGGGTCCTAGGTTTATGATTAATATGGACCACGTTAATGTAATACCCAGTAATCACTTCTCAAAAGAGAGGGGCTATATGAGGTATTAGCGCAACGGTCATAATATCCATATCTACCCTTCCCACCCCGTTAAGGAATTAAAGCTTGGAATTGTATCATTACTTATTAAATGTTATTACCAATCCCAATGCTATCAGTCCCAGAGGGGTTAAGATTACTATCCTAAAGGGAAGGGAGTTGAGGCTTTTTAAAGTTTAAAAGTATAAAATTCAAGGGCGACAAACAAGAACATATAAGCAGTTTGGGGGGGGGGGGGGGGGAAGCAAATAGTAGTTAAGGCTCAAATAGGCCTCCTCACTTAAGTAGCAAATTCTGTAGCATGACTTCAAATACTAGTTATGGTCGGAATTAACTTTAATGCGTTAGGAAAGTCTGGTTTATCACATATTTCTTAGATGAGAAGTATGAATTAGGCTTGGTTTGGCTGTAATTTAATAAGAACCGAGCTAGTTGATTAATCACCTAATGGCTTGCCTTGGTGAGACCTATAGGCATGATATCTAATAGTGCAGAAGGTATACTAGTTTTAAAAGAAAGGATTACTGGTTTTATAATCAAAAGGTTATGTAGATTTTAAATGATCTTATTTACTGATTTTAGACTCATAAAGGAAATAGACAAAGCCGATTCAACTAATTACTCCTATAGCCATAAATTCTAAGCATTGTTGATTTTAAACACTTTACAGTTGAAACAAGAGTGAAGAAGTCCTACAAGCATGGTATCTAGAATGCTTTTATTATTTAAACCTATGAACATGTTTGCCTAGTGATAGATATATGTAGATTATTATTAGGCCTAGGATCGTTTTCCTAATGACATATATTTTCCGAAGTGCAAAAAAACCTATGATCATGGTTTCTTTACGTATAAATGCAAAACTTAGCGACAAGATTTCTATATGCAGGAATATAGAACTTATAAGAAGGATTTTTAAGATGAGGATGCAGAATTAAGAATTCCTATGAACAAGTTATCTACATGAATGCAGTAACCAATAGGCATGTTGTCTATGTGAATGCAAGAATCAGAAAAATCATATAGGCAAGTTATCTACCCTTTGCATACATTAATCCCCATCCCTTTCCACTAGCCATCCCCGTAGTTATTACAAATTATTACAGACTAAAATGCACTAGAAAAGTAAAAAAGAATACATCAGAAATTCAAGCTAGACCCAAACAGCCTAATTCAGACTCAAGGTCTAACAATATGAGACAAACCAACTTCCAAGATTAGATTTCCAAAAGCCTTTCTTTTATTTGGGACGTGTCAAAATTCTTAGGAGTCTCAAAGGGCTTTGTGTAGTACTTACACACCAAATACATTGCAGAATCGTATCATAGTGCAGTATGAAAGGTCCAGCCCTCAAATGTCCAAGTTCAGAGGGAACTCAAGGTCCCAAAGCAAGGCTCATATGAGGGGGGGGGGAGCTTAGAGTCTAAGAAAAAGTGCAAGTGTATAAAGAGGAAATTATAAGCCATGGCAGGCTGGTGGTCTTGCCCAACAATTGGGAGCGCCGGCACACCCCTAACCAGACTGTTAGTCTAATCTTAGGAGCTAGGATCTATTGTGAATCAGGCTCAGACTTGGGAAGTAATATGGATACTACCATTCCATAGGCCTTAATTCACACACATAGAAGGGGTGGGGTATGGGGAATTCACGAAAAACAGCAGATGCAAAGAGAAAGTAGCATATTCATTACAGAACATGAACAACAAAGTAGACATGAGTATAGAAACTGTAAAGTAAATGCATAGGGAAGAAGCTGAAATCAAAATTGAGACATACCAGTTTTAGGGAAACAAATAAGTGAAAGCAGGAGTCTTGTAAGCCAAATTGCAAGCAAATAGTACAAAAGACCTTAGAAGAGAATAGAGTATTGAAAGATTACCGTAATTGAGAGTGTGAAAATATTGAATTTGAAGTGTTCAATAATCGATGATATGTATAGAAGGGTCGTAGATCAACTCTCAAGCTCACCCCTTTTTTGCTTTAGTCAGAAGAGCCTCTCTCCTCCTCGAGTTCTAAATCACCAAGAGAAGAGGACCTTTTATAGTGCAGCAAGCAAGTAAGAAAAGGTAAGAAAATAACATTGAAATCAATCTCCCTTTAATTAAGGGACTCCGATATCAAATGGGTAAACACAATTAAGGAAAGAATTAATCAGAATATTTTCTTTAGCAATACAATAAGGGTAAATACATAGAAGTTATTTAAGACAAAAGTCTAGTGGTACTTGGCTTGTAAAAAAATAAGGAAAGGGAATCACTCAAGCGGCTAGTAAAATCAAAGTTACAGGTTTTTACTCGAATGAACCAAGTTAGGAAAAGGTAAAGAAGGTTTGATTTAAAGGAAATCTGTAACAATCAATTAAACCCCATTAAAGGAATTCAAAATCAATTAGTAGTTGGCAAAACCTTTTTGAAAGTAGAATTTCTCATATATAAAGCAGACAAATCAAACAACGGGTTCGCCATGTTACTTAGAAAAGAGTCTAATATTGAAAGGTTCAGCATCATAAGCAAAGGGATAGAAGTTCAATTTGTGGACTCAAAGTAAGTCTGAGAGTCCAGAGTTCTAATGTAGAACCCTAGTCCAAACACCAAATAAAACTTGCCAAAGAAAACTCCCAAATCCTAAGGTTTCAAATCAAATCAGACATAGAGATAAGAAAGCAAGCCATTGAAACAAACTTCAAAGGACTATTTCAGAGCCTCATGAGAACAAATATAATAGCAAGTTTGAAACAACAAAGAAAGAAAGCCGATTTAACAGCATAAAAAACATGTTTAAGAAAAGTTCAAAAATTAAGCAAGTTCAGAAGAGAACTTTTTTAAGAAACATTAGATGACACACGTTTAGTAAGAACACGAACAGACTCCAGTAGAGTAAGCAAAATCAAAGAACTCAACAAAAAACACATATAGTAGTATAACACTGAAAAGTATAGCGAAGCGCATGCAGGAAAACATATAAAGGTTAACATACAAATCTAGTCTTAGAGGAATAGTTGAACACAAAGCAACAAGAGTATCATGTATAGTAAAAAAATGAAAAGCAGAAAAACTACATACACGTAGTAAAATGGAAACACATGAGCGTGATACATACAAACACACATGAAGAAAATAAGAGGAAAAATCATAAAAGATGTTTTTGAAAAACCTTTCAAAAACCCTATATTGCCGACAAGTGATTTTGAAAAGGGAAAATTTGGGGAAAATACTTTGAATGTGCAATAGAACACAAATACATTACGAATCTAAGAAAACAAATAGAGAAATAACATAGAATAGCTTAGGGTTTCAGAGAAAATCCTAGAAATGAGAAAGGTCTTGAGGAAAGTCCGATCCTGAGTCGTGCTCGAATATGACGGAACAATGGCCGGAGAAGCCATAGATCTACATATCTAAAAAGATCTTAAAAGGAACCATTGAGGTCAAGGCCCCGATTCTTCAAATATCAAGCAGATAGGAGTAATAGAGGGTGAGTGTGAGGTTATCATGACCGGAATAGCCATGATTTCCGATGAGCTTGAGGTAGGAGATGGTGAGATAGGCTATAGTTTCAAGAGGGTTAAAGCGAATTTGGAGAAGAGGGGGATTTCAGAGGTGGCAGAGGAGTGAAAATGAGGAAATTAGGGTAGTGGTTTTAAATTAGTTAAGGAAAGGTGAATTATAGCCATTGATCTTGAGTGATCAACGGTCAAGATTCAAGTGGGTAGGTGGGGATCGGCTTAAATCGGGTTTGGGCTGGCCCGTTTGAAAATTGAGATTGGGTTAATTTGGGGGTTATTTTAGGCAATTGAAATAGAGTAGGGCTGTAATGCAATGAAACAAGGAAAATTGTTAAATAGCCGTTTTTCCTTTTATTTTAAGAAAAAAATAAAATAATTTTAAAAACAAATTAAAAGTATTGGGTAGGTTAATATTATATAAATATTAATTTAAACATATAAGAAACCAATTTTACAATTATAAAATGCTGGTAATCTTAAAATGGGTTAAAATTACAAATTACGTGCAATTTAGCTTTAACAATTTAGCTTTAAGAATGCTAAATAAATTTGTAAAAATGTATAAAAATTACCTTAACTATGTTTTAGCGTAAATATGAGAATAAAATAAGTTATTCACCAAAATGATAATCTTTGGAAATCATTATTCGGTTTTGTACTGTTTAAATAGACAATAAATAATTTAAAAATCAATAAAAAATATCAAGACTCTTGGGTATGCTCACATATGCATGTACATTTTATTTTGAAAGTAAAAAAATACGTAGGGAAAAATTGTGTATCAACAGCTGGTTGTGTCAGTCATTAATTAACAAGGTGAAATCAGTTTTTAAGGTTGTTATCACCTAAGGCTTGCCTAGGTGTTTAAGCGAAATCCTATGAACATGATATCTATTATTCATTCAAATGTAGAGCAAAGTAGTACAGTCTTTTAACGAACAATTTTGGAAATCTTATAAGCATGCTTTCTAAACTGCGTTAAATAAATGGGGAAACTGGTTTAGATTAAACTGAATTTTTAATGATTTCAGACCTATAGTCAGGATACCTAGTGTTGCTCATTTTTATCCCAATAGGCATGATTTCTACAAAGGGGTACTGATTTTAACCTTATGGACACGAAATCAAATTTTACTCGTTTAGATCCTAAGAACATGGTATCTAAATATTCAAACTTAAACATGTATAATCTAAAACAACAAATCATATAGGCATGATTTCCATTGTGGACATTTTTAGTTCCTATAGGCATGATTTCTAAATTGCAGAATTAAACATGCAGAATCTTAAGTCATATAGGCATGATTTCTAAATTGCAGAATTAAGATGCAGAATCATAACTTATAAATTGCAGAATTCATACCTTTAGTCCTATATATACGATATCTACCCTCAAACATGCGTAATTCCCAACCCTTTTCACTAGCAAACCCTAGTATTTATTACAGAAATTATTACAGACCTAATAATGAATTACATCGGAAGATAAATAGAAATTACAATTAGATGAGGCTAGATTCCTGACTTCCTTTCTAAGTTATAGACCAACCCTCTTTAAATGCCATTGATTCAAGACCTTTCTCAGATTTAAGTGTGTCAAAGTTTCCTAAGGTCCTCAAGAGGACCCCAGGCAGAGATCACACCCAAATTTCTTAATTAGAATAGAGATGAGTGAAGTGTGGAAGTTCCAGCCCTTATGTGTCCAAGTACAGAGGGAGCTCATGGGTCCTAAGGCAAGGGTCACACAAGAGGGACATATCTTAAGTCTAAAAAGATAGTAAAAGTGCAGGACAGAGTATTAAAACTGAGGGATAAAGGAGAGGGGTAAAGGGTGATAAGGAGACAACAATTAATAAAACATAGAGTTAATAATTTCATACAAAAGGGATCAGGGGTTGGAAATCCATTGTTAAGGGGCCCATACACTTAGGCGTGGATCCGTTTTGGGCATGCACAACAATAGAAGGTGCTGACATGCCTATAAACTAATCAAATTACCAACATTCGGAGGGAACATGGAAGTTATGATCCCTGTGGACCAGGTTTGGGTAATGCAAAACAATGTCCAATGTTGTCATGCCCCAAACCAACCATAGATACGAACACATTGGGATGGGGACTTAGGATTCAACAAGTCATAAGTAGTAATGTGGAAAAGCATTAATTTAGAACATGAAGGGAGAGATAATAACATGTTTGACAAGGATAAAAGAGACAGTAAAGAAACATGTAGTTGCTATAGAAGCTTAATTAGAGCATACTAGTTAAGGATGCAAATGCAAAAAAAAATAAGAAAGTTTCCTATGGCCTAGACTTGTCTTTCAGCCGGCTAAATAAGGCAGCAATACAATTGACAATAAAGAAAAGAGAGAGATTTTAGTGGAGTGTGTGTCTGAACTCAAGTACTTTATGCCTTGTGTTCGTGTCGTTGGAAGAAGAGAAGTACAATGTATTTATAGCCTTTTGAAAATGAGTGAAAGAGAGGTAATAAATTACAAACATGGAAACAATCGCTATTCAGAATCAACTACACAAATGATTGCCTTTAATTAAGGGATTACTTGCTTAATGGGCAGTGATAGGTTCAATAATAAGGAAAGAAATCAATTTATAAGCAGGCTGAAAGTTGCCTTAAAAGAAGTAGTAAAAAATTAAGTAAGCAATCAAGTCTATAAACAGAAATACTCTAATTTTGGAAAGGATTCAAAAAGGCAAAGCAGGAAAAAATCAATTAATCTTAACTGGCGAGTGAAATCAGAATTTCTAAAAGGAAAAGTTTGAAAACAGTCACAAGTTTGAAGACCAAACAAAGAAGAAAACTCAACATATAAATAGAGTGCACAAAGACTATACACACGAGGCCAAGCCTATTGACAAAAGGAAATAGCATGCAATAGTAGCAACAAAATTCAGTAGATAGCAGCATTCGAAGCATAATAGTCAAATAGGTCGAGTTTCATATTGAATTAGTAGTGAAGAAACATAGAATATCCGAAGATCTCACAGTAGCAGGTGAAGAAGACCCCTTTTGAAAAATTAGGGTGCCGAGCATAATCAAGTTTTAGAGAAAACAGAAACCCAAAACCAGAAGAATCACCACAAAGGAACATGAGGTTTCAAAATAAATAACTTCAAATCGAGTCATGTACTTATACGACGGTCTCAGACCCAAAGCCATAGGGTTTTCAACCAAAGTAGAGTTTTAAAAGAAGATAAACAAGAAAACCAGACAAAACTCAAACAACAAGCATTCGTCAAATAAACATTCAAAAGAAATTAGGGCTTTTTATCATGCTAAACTTAGAAAGAAGAACACTACGAGCAGACATAGCAAAAATATGTCAAACATCATAGAAAAGATTTGAAAAAACTTAACAAGCAAACCCTAATCAGAAGAAAAGATAAAGAGTTCTGAAAGTAGTTTTTTTAAAGGAACTTTGAGAAAAAATGCTTAGAAGTTCAAAACAAGCATAGATCTGAAGCAAATCTAAGAGAAATTGAAAGAATCTTAGAGTCTAGGGTTTCAGAAGAACCCCAAGCAATGAGAAAGGCTTGAAAGCCATTGATCTATGTCACACCTCCTTTTTACCTACACCCCACGATAGGTAATATATAAGGGAGTTTTTCCAATTAAAGTACATAGCGTCCTCGGCTCATAGGAATATGAGCCCATTCCATGAAGTGCATTCAAACACTCCACCCTTTCCAGAATATCATCAACCTCCAATTGAAACGGGATTTATTTATTTAAAGATCAAAGTCGCGACTTGGGATAATTTATGGTGTCCCAAGTCACCAGTTTAAATCCTGAATCGAGGAAAAGGTTTGACTCTGTATACGTCTGCAAACACAGAAATACGGATAAGGAATTCTGTTAACTCGGGAGATGGTGTTAGACATTCCCAAGTTCCCATGTTCAAGCACGAGTGCTTTGATCATACCTGGCTTATAAGATTATTTAATTATTGATTTTGGAACCTATGTGCATTTACCTCTTACCGCTTTTAATTAGGAAATATTATCTTCAAACGGGTTACGCGTACGTGTACCCACTTTTTTGGCGTGTTGAAAATCATGTCATGCGAACGTGTCCACAATTAATAACACTTCGTTATTAAAAGAAAGCTTGGGTCGAAATTGCGCAAACGCGTACTCCAGTTTTGTTTTTAGGCATGTAATTGTGTTACGCAAACGTATACGCAACCAAACTTGATATTCAAAACGGCCTTAAAGGATATTCTACAAAAGATTTAATTATCTTATGTAGTCTATGAAATTAATAGAAGCCATGTGATTCTAATAAACTTATGAAATACGATAAACAAAGGCTTGCAATCCATTCTGTTATTAAGAAAGGATCAAGCGAACTTGTGCGAACGCATACTCCGAATTAATTTTAAAATTATAGTCATGTTACGCAAACGTATACATAACCATAATTGTGTTTTAAACGTCCCTAAAGGCTTGCTACGAAGATTTGTTGTGTATTATATCTATATTATAAATTTAAAATGGGCCAGGAAAGAGCACCTTTGGGTCGCCCATTGCAATTAACTCTACCTGCACGACGACCGGAATCCACACGAAGCCCAACCTGGCAGTCCAGTTTTGAGGGACCAATTGCGACTAAAGTCAACCTAGTTAATTGGGCCTCCCAATTGAATACCATATACGCCTTAATGTAATTAGCAACATACTAATATAAGCAACAGGTTAAAGCATAGGGCTGGTGGATGATCAATTTAATTACATATTAAAAAAAACACAAATCCACCCTACCATAACAAGAGACGTATAAACATCAATCCATGGACATTTGATTTAAACTCAATAAAACTAACACAAATACTTGAACTAACACACAAACTCACAGTCTTGAAAATTTGATTTTACATATACGGCTACACCTCAGACTTATAAACTTGAAACTAATTCAGAAGACTAACGCCAGCATGAAGTAGATAAACTAAGTAGAATTCGACAATTACAATCCAGACAGTCCAGTCATAGTCCAAATTACTTACAATAAACTATTACAAGAAACTAGTCCAAATCTGTAATAAAATAAGGCATCACGTTCATTCCATCTTCATTTGTGATATACATTGAAAGGAACTCAAGATGTGTACGTGGATAGTAGAAGAAAAACAAACTGAAGATGGTCAGCAGTAGAAAACAATAGCCAAAACAGCACCAGTAGAACAACTTGAACCAAAGAAAATTGATATGAAACAAGCGGAAGAAAAATTCGAGTCGAATTGAGAAGATGACAATTTCAACCCACGCTTTTGAAAACCATATTTCACCCATCACAAACATTCAAAGAACCAAATTATGCTTCAGAAAATTGCAAATTCAGTAATCGAAAGGCAAATCCATGGAACAATATCATTTTTAATATTTCTGATTTTCAGAACTTATATGGAACCAGCAAAACATCTACTTTTCCTGTATTTTTCTATCCTTTTTCCTCTGAATTTTTAGCCTTTCATCCTTGCCTTGTAAGGCAAGAATAACGCCCTTTTATAGGCCAAACTCTAGGGAACACTTTAGGACCACCCGTTTAGCAATCTAAATTTCACTAGAGACCCTCACTAGAAGCTTTTCAGTTTGTTATGAAAGATTCCATACCCCTTAAACTACCTAAATTGCCCCTGGATCAAATCTAAATTACTACCTTACTCAAATCAGTCCCCACCCTTGCAAACTTAGTCACAGTTGACCTTAGATAGTCAAACCATGAGCTGGTAATGACTAGCTATACCCAAATGATTTTATCTACACTAAAAAGAATACCTAAGATTGAACTAATAAGCTGATTATCCTATTTTAAGTATCATGGTCAAAACTAAATTAAAACAAGAATCAATGAACATGAAATACACTAACTGGGTCATCTGACTTACTAATGAAAATTAATGAGTAAAAGCCTATTGAATGGATAAACAACTTAATAATGAAGTTGTATTCAAGAGTGACTAAAAATCAATGGTAAGCAGGGAAATGCAATCGAAATTAGCCACATAAATAAAATTACCCTAAGGCCAAAACTTTACACTATGCAGGTGCAATATACAAAAGTAAAAGACCCTTATTGAAACACTCTAATTCACCCAAAAATTAAAGTAACACTGGAGGTGGAAGAAGCATGCAGAGCATAAAATCACGGAGAAAGAAAGAAAAAAAAGAAGAATAAAAAACTCACCGCTTTTGGAGCTTTGAACTTAGCTGAACTCCAATTTGATCCTCGAATAATATTATGTAGTTGTTTTGTACCAAGAACAACACATAGCATTATTCGAGACCCAAATCAAATGGTTGTGGCCTTGGAAATCTGAATAGCCCTAAATGAACCCTAGATTTAAGAATTGTGTAATTCTGGATGGTTTGAAAGAAAATCAATGACATATTAAGCATGAGGGAGGCAAAGGAGTTACGGGGTGTTGATATGGTGGTGTTTGGCGGCGGAGGCAGTGTCCACAAATTTGAATATTCGACAAGATTTGGTAGGATTCGAGGGATGAAAATCACAAATTTTGAATGAGGAGGGTGAGGGGATTTCATTGTGTAAATTTGGAGTCGTTTGGTTTGTGGCCACCGCCATGAGGCGATTACCGGCAGCGGTTTTAGGGTGGTGGACGGCTGTCTGAGGATTGGTCTCTGAAGAGACGAGGGGATGAGTTGTAAGGGGGTCTTAGGGGGGTGGGGTAGTGTTAGGACATATTTATATTATGGGAGACCGGTTCATGACCGTTTGATCTATCGAGATCAACGGTCCTGATCGAGCATTACTAAAACGGTGCCGTTTTGGTGAAAGGAAAATGGACTGTTTGAGATGCGTTGGGCCATTTTGGCCGGATTTGGGGTTTGTGCTCGAGTCTGTGTCCCAAAATTGGGTGTTTTTAAGACCCAACTTTTAATTCTTCTTTTTTTTCACTTGTTTTCTTTTCTTTTCTTCTTTTATTATTTTTTCTTTTGGTTTTTTATTTATTTATATTTTTTCTGATGCCAAATTAAAAATAAAGGACCCAAATTAACTCTAATATTATACTAACTTATTTCAAAATTAACTAATTCTTAATTTGAAAGAAGACTAAAACATATTATAAGTAAAAATGCAAACCAACCTTTTTTGTTGTTTCTCTATTCTGTAAAGTAACTTAAATACTAATCGATCCTAAAATGAGAAATTAAACCCCAAAGGCAAATGCCAAGTATATACTTTTTATATTTTTCATTAATTAAAATGCACAACCAAAATTCAAACAATTAACTTAGAATGTCACAAAACCCACAAAATTGCAAAAATAATGAACGAAATCATTATGTTTGAATTTCTGGGAGTAATTGATAAAGGGAAAAAAATCACGTGCTCACAGCTGCCCCTCTTTGCTATGAAACACGAAGAGATTTTCACGCAAAGATAAGTGAGCAGACACGAGTGATTTTTTCCCACTCGAATACTCCGTGAGAAGCATCTTGAAAGCTTGACCGCACCCTGCTTCAGAGATTTCCTACATATCCTCGGCTAAATAGGAATCAAGTGAGTATAGTCCAGGAGTGTTTGGTAGCTGGAACCACCAACGCTGTTATTTCACTGCTGCTGCTGCTACTACTACTAGATCCCCTTATTACACCTTGTGAAAAATGAAGAAGCTATACTAAGCTATGAACTA
Source organism: Nicotiana benthamiana (assembly GCA_034376525.1). Classification (NCBI taxonomy): domain Eukaryota; kingdom Viridiplantae; phylum Streptophyta; class Magnoliopsida; order Solanales; family Solanaceae; genus Nicotiana; species Nicotiana benthamiana. The sequence continues at coordinate 11,706,537 of CM067340.1, forward strand.
TGGATTACATAAGAAACTATCTACGTCTTCGATCTTGCTCTTGATCTTTGTTGCCTTGTTGACTTGTGTTTCTTTCTGTAAACTCCTTGTTTGCCTTGTTGACTTCTTGTTTTCTCTTCTTCTATGTTTGATGCCGAATTGCTGGACTTCAAGTGTATTCCTTGTTCTGCAGGTGAGAGCCTGATTACCAAAACTTGCAACGTGAAAATTATTCCCACGTTTTACAGGTGGGCGCCTGACTGCCAAAAATATGAACTGTATTCCCTTGTTCTCCGGGTGGCCGCATGATTACCAAAAACTTTAAATGTATTCCCTTGTTCTCCAGGTGGGCGCCTAATTACCAAAACTTGAACTGTATTCCCTTGTTCTCCAGGTGGGCGCCTGATTGCCAAAAATTCAATTGTGTTCCCTTGTTCTCCAGGTGGGCGCCTGATTACCAAAAAATTTAATTATATTCCCTTGTTCTCTAGGTGGGCGCCTAATTACTTAAACTTGAACCGTATTCCCTTGTTCTCCAGGCGGGTGCCTGATTGCCAAAAATTTGAATTGCATTTCCTTGTTCTCCAAGTGGGTGCCTGATTACCAAAACTTGAAATTTTGAAAAATATTCGCTTATTCTCCAGGTGGGCGCCTGATTACCAAAATATGAAATTTGAAAAATATTCTCTTGTTCTCCAGGTGGGATCCTAATTATTCTTCTGGTGGGCACTTTATTACGAAAACTTCGATCTTGAAAAATATTCCCTTGTTCTGCAGGTGGGCACCTGATTACCAAAACTTGAAATTTGAAATGTATTCCCTTGTTTTTCAGGTGGGATCCTGATTAACGAAACTTTAAAGTTGCGATGTATTCACTTGTTCTACAGGTGGGAACCCGATTACCAAAACTTAAAATTTAAAATGCATTCTCTTGTTTTCAAGGTGGGCGCCTGATTGCCGAAATTTGAAACTTGAGATGTATTTGATTATTATCCAGGTGGGTGCCTGATTGCCAAAAATTTGAATTGTATTCCCTAACACTGATGCTTGTGTACCTGATCACAATAATGCAAACAAAACAAGAGAAATTCTTTCTGCCCCAGTTTGCTGCTGGATGCATCTGTAAGTGTTAATCAAATCCCAAGAAAACTTTTAAAATTAGGTCGTGCTCTCGAAATGTATTATGTTCCACTGTGTTTTGTTATCTGAGTTTTGTCTGGGGGGATGTACTGAGGGTCGGTGATTGAAGCTACTTCCTATTATCCAGGAAGGTCCTGACAACTTTTAATTAGATGAGAGATGTGTCTGTTGGGGATTATTGATTAGATCTCCATACCATTATCCAGGAGGGACCTAAAGGCTTCTACAATTAAATCCCATTATCCAGGCAAGTCCTGACGACTCTTGTTGACTCTAGTTAGGGAAATATTTGGGCCTCCCTATGTTACCTGGCTGTTTGTGTATTAGGCTAAGTCCCATATCTTAGGAGGGTCCTGAAAAATTTTAACTGAATCCTACTTCAATCATGCAAGTCATTTTATGCCCTTTGATGTCCATGATTACCTCTAACCTTTAAATAAGTCACATTTCCAGGAGGGTCCTGAGGATTCTAGATTAAAGGCCAATTCTAACTTCTAGTTGTTTCTACTGGTGATCATTGTTCATGAGGGTTTCAGTGACTCTTACTGAGGAAGGTGTTTGCGCCTGCCCATGGTGCTCGTACGTATTTGATTTTTAAACTGAGTCCTATTTCAACTTCCACTCCCTATCAACCCTCAGTTGTTTTTATTGGGGTTTGCTAATTAAAGTTTGTCCCAATATACCTTTGCTGGGGAGAATATTTATGATGGATTACGTACCTTTTGAGTTTTAACTGGGTCCCATTTTCAGATGGGCCCTGAGGTTTTGATCATACCTGCTATGTGCTTACCCTCCCGAGTGGGCGGCCTCCTTTAGGATCTTCTGGCATTTTCTGGCCCCGTGTCAATCAAAGAAAACTTGTCAGTTTGAAAAGTGGTGGTTAGCTTGTGGCATTCTTGTTGGACACGACCTCCCCGCTGTCGTATTCCATTGTGTTCAATTTTCCATGGTGATGATGAGTTGCCGGAGTTGATTGGCTGACCCCCGAACCTTTATGTCTTTACTTTGCTTGCTTGTTGTTGTGTTACACTTTTGGCTCTTTTGCCAGAATTCGTACACCTTTCCTGAGATTGCCAAGTCCATATACAATGCTCGACTAACCCCTGACCCTTGTGGCTTCACTCTGCTCCCCCATCTTTGTGTTGCACTTCTGACCCCCTTGCTAGAATTCTTTACATCCTTCTCTGATGGTTGTTGAGTCAATGTACTATGCTTGGTTAATCCTTGCGACCTTTCCATCTTTGTGTTGCGTTTCTGACTCTTTCACCAGAAGCCTTGCATCCTTTCTGAGATTACCCGTTCAATGTGTTATGCTGGGCTGACCCCTGACTCTCATGGCTTTGCTCTGCTCCCCATCTTTGTGTTGTGCTCCTTCACTTTGTCAAACCCTTGCCTCTTGAGTCAATTTTATCATTGAAGCTCTTGTGAATCTGTCCCCATGTTGTTTCAAACTTTGCTGCCTTTGTTACAGTTTTGGGTGCCATGCGCTTCGTCCCTTTGGGAGCTGATAGTAATCTTTGAAATATCTCTCTCATTTGCTTAAACAAAAAGACTTTAGAGACTCGAAAGAAAAATAAAATGCAATGACTCAGAACTATTTTTAGAGTAAAGAATTCCACATTTAATGACTGTTGAGGGGAAAGGAAACTCATATGAGGAATAGCAGCTAGTTTTTCATGATCATGACATGCACTTCGGCCCAGTCTATCCCGATGACCAACCTTCGGTTGCCATGCTTTTGTTGTTGCGACCATTTTAACCCAATTCCTCTAACTAAACCCTAACTTTGCTTGACTTACGGTGTTCTGAACAGATTTCCACAAACGACCCTTTTCCAATTGTTCATTCCTCGCCTTGCCTTCTTCTTATGGTGCCCGTGAGGGTTTTCACCAACAAGACTCTCTCATTTTTATTTCTGTCAACTCTCGTTGCCTTACGGTGCCTGTAAGATTTTTCACCAATAAGACTCTCTCATTTTTATTTATCTTAACTCTCGTCACTTTACTATGCCCGTGAGGATTTTCACCAATAAAACTCTCTCATTTTTTTTTCTTGCTTGAAGTAGATGTCGTCCCGAGGTATGGCCCACCTCTCCTTGCTTGCCCTGATATTTCATATAAATCTATCAGAAGGTCTTTCATTGGACATTAATATAGCCTTTTGGATAAGGTTAGAAAGAAAAGGGTATAAAAGGCTCAAAAATCGCTCTTACGGGTTCAAAATTTACACCTTTCGAAATTCAATTTATCATAACAAACGCAATTTCTTGCCCAGTTTCTTGCTTGTGGCCTTTGGATTTTATTTGAATATGACCGAGCTGTGAGGCTGCCTACGCATCCTTAAAAGGAATAAGGTCAAACGTAGTTCTTGCCGATTCCTTGTTTTTATTGTTATTTGTCTGTTTTCTTTTTCCTTCTCTCTTTCTGCTTTTCTTTTCTTCCTTTTTTCTTTTTCTTTTTTTCTTTTCTTTTCTTTATTTTCTTTCTTTTCTTTTCTTTTCTTTTCTTTTCTTCTCTTTTTTGTTTCTTTTTCTTTCTTTGTTTTGCTTTCTTATCTCTTTTCATTTTTTTCCTTTCACTGCCTTCTATAATTGCATTTCTAACTTTCGTTACTGATTCCGAAAGAGGGATATGAAAAGAAAATAATTGAAGCTCAAGAGGGTTAACAAAGAGTAAAGTGTTTAGATAGCTGAATAAAATGCCTTTGTCATTTCAATCTCTAAAACATGCCAAGTACAAACAAACATGCCAAGTATAGACAATGATTTAAACAAAAGAAAGTCATACATAGTATCTTTTGACTGCATCTGAATTGATATCTATTTCTACACATTTTCCTTCCACATATGTTAGATACAATTCCACATTGGATAACACTCTTGACACGACAAACGGTCCTTGCCAGTTTGGAGCAAACTTGCTCTTTGCCTCGGCCTGGTGAGATGGGATGCGTTTCAACACCAATTGACCCACTTTAAACTTTCTTCGATGCACATTCTTGTTATATGCTCTGGCCATCCTCTCTCTATACAACTGGTTTTGTGACACACCGCTGCCAATCTTTTCTCATCAATTAAACTCAATTGCTCTAAGCGAGTTCTAACCTATTTTTCGTCGTCGATTCCTGCTTCAACCAAGATCCGAAGGGAGGGGATTTCAACTTCAACCGAGATTACTGCTTCTGTGCCCCTACCGAAGTGCGGACGGTAGTGCGATAGCCTAACAGTGCAAAGGGTAACTTCTCATGCCACTGCCTGGACCTCTTCCACCATTTTGCGAAGGATCTTCTTTATGTTCTTATTCGCTTTCTCAAACACTCTGTTCGCCTTGGGGCGGTATAGGGTGGAATTGCGATTTGTAATCTTGAACTGCTAACATACCTCTTTCATCAAATAACTAGTGAGATTTGCCCCATTATCAGTGATGAGAGTCTTGGGGATTCAAAACTAAAAAATAATATTTTCATGTACAAAGTCAACTACTGCTTTCTTGGTCACTGCCTTGAAGGTCTTGGCTTCAACTTATTTGGTGAAATAGTCAATAGCAACCAGGATGAACCTGTGTCCGTTAGAAGCTGCTAGCTCTATGGGTGCGATGACGTCCATACCCCAAGCAACAAAAGGCTCTGGTGCAGACATCGTATGTAATTCAGACGGCGGGGAGTGAATCAAGTCTCAATGCACCTGACATTGATGGAATTTGCGCACGAAACCTATACCATCCCGCTCCATGGTGAGCCAATAATATCCTTCCCGGAGAATCTTCTTTACCAAAACATATCCGCTCATGTGCGGCCTGTAGACTCCAGCATTCACTTCATTCATGATGGTTGTAGCTTGTCTGGAATCTACGCATCTTAACAAACCAAGATCCGACGTGTTTTTGAATAATATCCCTCTGCGGAAGAAGAACCCACTTGACAAGCGATAGATTGTTCTCTTCTGGTCAGTTGTGTCTTGCACCAGGTACACACCCATCTTGATATGTTCTCTTATGTCATGGAACCAAGGCTCACCATCAAGCTCTTCTTCCACCATGTTGCAATAAGCATGTTGATCATGGACCTGGATATGTGTCGGGTCAACATAAGCCTTATCTGGATGATGTAACATTGATGCCAAAGTAGCCAAGGAATCAACAACCTCATTGTGAATTTTGGGGATGTGCCTGAACTCTATTGACCAGAATTGTTGACAAAGATCACGCAAGCATTGCCGGTATGGTATGAGCTTTAAATCTCTTATTTCCCACTCCCCTTGAATTTGGTGTACCAGAAGGTCCGAGTCTCCCAAGACCAAGACTTCCTGGGCACCCATGTCTGCTGCCAATCTCAAACCCAAAATACATGCCTCATATTCTGCCGTGTTGTTGGTGCAATAGAAGCGGAGTTGAGCTAAGACTAGGTAATGACACCCTTCTTAAAAAAATGAGCATTGCTCCTATCCCAACTCCTTTCATGTTGGCGGTCCCATCGAAGAACAATTTCCATCCAGATTTCTCGCCCCGTTCTATTTCATCAATATGCATTACTTTCGCGTCAGGGAAGTATGTCTTTAAAGGTTCATATTCTTTGTCTTCCGGATTCTCAGCTAAATTGTCAGCCAATTCATGTGCTTTCATTGCAGTCCTAGTCACATAGACAATATCAAACTCAGTGAGCAAGATTTGCCATTTCGCGAGCCTCCCTGTAGGCATCGGCTTCTGGAAAATGTACTTCAACCGGTCCATACGTGCGATGAGATAAGTGGTATATGATGACAAGTAATGTTTTAACTTTCTGGGATACCCACGTCAAGGTCCATCATGTCTTTTCAAGGTGAGTATACTTAACCTCAGAGGCCATAAATTTCTTATTGAGGCAGTATATAGCATGCTCTTTCCTCCCGGTGACATCGTGTTGACCCAACACGCATCCAAATGAGTTGTCCAGGACTGTCAAACATAAGATCAAGGGCCTTCTTGGTTCCGACGGGACCAACACCGGTCGGTTTGACAAATATTCCTTTATCCTATCAAAATCCTCCTGGCGCTCTCCTGTCTATTTCACTACAGCATCCTTTTTCAATAGCTTAAATATGGGCTCGCAGATGGTTGTGAGCTGAGCAATGAATCGACTAATGTAATTCAATCTTCCCAATAGAGTCATCACCTCTGTTTTGTTCCTCGATGGTGGTAGTTCCTGTATAGCTTTGATTTTTGATGGATCTAGTTCAATGCCTCATCGGATTACTATGAACCCTAGAAATTTCCTTGAGGGGACCCTAAATGTGCATTTTGCCGGATTGAGTTTGAGATCATACCTGTGAAGCCTCTGGAAGAATTTCCTTAGATCTTTGACATGATCGGATTGCTTTCTGGACTTCACAATCACATCATCCACATAGACCTCAATTTTCTTATGTATCATATCGTGAAAAATTATTGTTATTGCCCTCATATATGTTGCCCTAACATTTTTCAAACCAAAAGGCATGACCCTATAGCAATATGTCCCCTATGGCGTCATGAATGTTGTTTTCTCTGCATCTTCTTCATCCATTAAGATCTGGTGGTAACCTGCTTAGCAATCAACGAATGACCCCATCTCGTGCTTCACACAATTTTCAATCAATATGTGAATGTTTGGTAGTGGGAAGTTGTCCTTTGGACTTGCTTTATTGAGGTCACGATAATCAACACACACTCTAGTTTTACAATCCTTCTTTGGCATGGGCACAACATTAGCTAACTAGGTGGGATATCGTGTGACTCGGATAACTTTTGTCTCAAACTTCTTGGTCACTGCATCTTTGATTTTCACGCTCATATCAGTATTAAAATTTTTCAACTTTTGTTTAACAGGAGGGCAGGCTGGGTCAGTGGACAATTTGTGAACCACCAAGTCAGTGCTCAATCTGGGTATAACATCGTAAGACCAGGAAAATACATCTTTATATTCAAGCAGTACTTCAATTATTTCTTTCGTAAGCTCTGACTCCAGATGGAACTTATTTTGGTTTCTCTAACATTATCCGGGCTCCCCAAATTGACTTCCTCTGTATCGCTCAAGGTTGGCTTGGGTTTCCTCTCAAATTAGCTCAACTCTTTACTAATTTCATCCCATGCTCCTACTCCGTCGTACTCTGGTTCATCCTCATATTCTATTTCTTGAATTATTATTTCTGAACTAGACTGATTCTTAAGACTGGGTCGAAGAGTTCTTATGCATGTCAGATAATTGGAACTAGCATAAAAATAACTGTACAAAAGAGAAAATAAAAAGAAGTAAAGAAAATGGAAATTATCAGCACTACTGGAAATGAAATTGCTTTTCATTAGAATCAAAAGATAATAGAGTCTATACATCAAAACGGAGGGAAATAACAGCTGAATTAACAACTCTAAAGCTAATCCAAATTAGACTTAAAGAAAAATAAAAGCCGACTACCACGACTCCCTCCGGGTGGGAAGAGGAGTGGCTTCCTAGTTGTTGACTTCTACGCATGCTCCCACAAACTGCACATCTACCCTACACGATCCTTCTCCTGCCTCAACCATGTTTAACTTATTTAACAACCTTTTTAATCCCTTATCCAAATCCCCATCCACATCAATCAGTGGATCAGGAATCCTTGGCACTGGGCACTTGCTAGTCTGGGCTTGACAAACGATCTGGACAACCTTGGGATGGGCTTTGGGAGGGCCCAGGCCCTCTGCTTTAACTTTCTGGTTCGCCTTATGTCTGCATCTGTGGGCTTGAACCCTAGACCAAATGTGTCAAGATTTTTAGGGAGAGACACTGGTTGCACGATGCCTTGTATAGAAACACCCAATCCTTTGCCAGGCATGAAACCATTCTTCAACATTTCTGAAGCCACCATAACTGACGCGACTGCAATCTTTGGAGTTGTGACAACATCATCTTCTGGGATCTTATCACCGTGTTGAATTCCTGGTAGACCCATGGACCTCTGCTGTCTTCAAATTCAATAAAAGGTACGATAACATCACCTAAAACACACTGATTATCTTCACCGTGTACCACAATATCTTGCATGTCCCATTCAAATTTGACCATCTGGTGTAAAGTAGATGGCACTAATTTGTCTGTGTGGATCCAGGGCTTGCCAAACAATAGGTTATAAGAAACTACCATGTCCAGTACTTGAAACTCCATGTGAACTCATCGGGCCCTATTGTCAGCTCCAACACTATATCCCCTACTGAGTCTTTGCCTCCGCCATGGATTCCCGAACATAGATGTTATTCTTGTGGACCCTTTCATTTTCCACCTTCAGCATGATCAATGTAGAGAGCGGACAAATATTTGCACTGGACCCCTTGTCAACTAGAACCAAGCTGATCACAGCATCTTCACACTTCACTGTCAAATAAAGGGCCCGATTGTGCTCAATGCCCTCCATGGGCAGCTCATCGTCAGAGAAAGTAACTCGATTTACCTCGAATATCTTGTTTGCATATTTCTCCAAACGATTCACTATTATTGTGTCAGGGACGTGGATCTTCATCAGCGCTCGGCGGTGTTCATCTGAATGGATTAATAAGGACAATAAGGAGATCTGAGCTGGTGTTTTCCTCAAATAGTTGATGGAGTAGTCTTGCATTTTCATTTTATTCAGGAATTCTTCTACCTCTTCTTCTGATATAGCTTTCTTCACCGATTCTGGGTTATCCTTGGGGATCCTACTTTTCCTCAACTCCTCATGGGCGAAGTATCTCCCTGACCGAGTCAAACCCCGAGTTTCACAAACCTCCTACCTAACTTTCTTCCCTTTGTACATCACTATTGCTTGTTCATATCTCCAAGGAACGGCTTTGATGTTGACGGCTGGCGACTGGATTACTGGTTTTACAATGACAGGCTCTATGTGAGCACCTTCCACAACTATGATGGGTTCCCTAGCTACCCCGTGTACTATCACCTTTGCTTTTTCCTGCTTTGGTGCAACCATGCATGATGAGCTACCTTGAACACAACAAGTTTGTTGTATCTTCCCCTCGTCTCGATCACTAACTTCTCACTGCTCATACCCTTAGTTGGCTTGACTTCACTGGATTTGATCATCATTACCATTTATGAGGGCTTTTTAGGCTCTCCCCCTTTCTCTACGATCTCAATCATGTTGGTCTCATGATGAGCCGGCAAAAGGTTTTGGTTAATGTTGGGTGCCTTTAAAGCATGTACTTCGATCTGGTGGGAGTCAATAAGTTCCTTGATAGCATTCTTCAAATACCAACACCTTTCTGTATCATGCCCTAGGGCACCAGAACAATATTCATAGCTAACAGAATTATCAAGATTTTTTGGGGGAGGATTTGACAATTTTGCTTCAATTGGCCTCAACATGTCCAGTTGCCTCAATCTGTGGAACAAGCTGGTATACAACTCTCTCAATGGCTTGAAAGTTTTTTTCCTCTGCACTCTTTCAGCTTTTAAAACTTGGTTGTCCCGAAAAGCTGGTCTGGGAGATTGTTGGTAGGCTCTTTGAGGGTAATTTTTTGGTGGAGCTGGATAATTAATTTGTGGAGCTGGCGCACGCCATTGTGCCTTGGCGGGATATTGGGAATATTGAGCGTGATGGACTGAGAATCGAGGTTCTAACGGTGGGTAGTAATATTATGGTGGGCCATATAGAGCGTGTGGGTATGATTAGTGGTGAGCGGGGTTGGCTGTAATGGTATGGAGCCCGAGGCCTAAACCAAGTTTCCAACTCAACTGTTGCTACTTCCTCCTTCTTCATTCCAAATGTTCTCCTAGCACCACCCTGGATGGCCTGAGTGGTCACCTTGATTGCATAATAGCTCATGATGTTGTTCGATTTGAGGTCTTCCCCGACCATACTCCCCATTTTAACTACCTCGTTGAAAAATCTACCTACTACCGACGCTAGATGCCCAAAATAGGTAGGCTCCAACGCTTGCAGAAAATAATCCACCATCTCACTCTCATTCATTGGGGGTCAACCCTGGCCGCATGTTCTCTCCAATGAAAACCGTATTCTCTGAAGCTATCGTTGTGTTTCTTCTTCAGTTTTGTCAAAGATAGACGGTCTGGGACAATTTTGAGATTATATTGAAAGTGACAAGAGAATGCTTATGCCAGTTCATCCCAAGTGTACCACCGATTGTGATCCCATTGGGTGTACTATTCCAATGCCGACCCGCTTAAAACTTTGGCTGAAGTATGCCATTAGCAATTCATCTTTTCCCCTTGCTCCTCTCATTTTCATACAAAACCCCCTTAGATGCGCGACTAGATCGCCATGTCCATCATATAAGTCAAATTAAGGCAACTTAAAACATGGAGGCAACTGCACGTCTAGAAATAAACAAAGGTCCTTGAATGCCATGCTCACCTGGCCACCTAATCCTCGCATATCTTGGAACTATTATTCTAAACTTCTGACCTTTCTGAGAACCTCCTCTTGCTTAGGATTTTTTATTGACTTTTCAACTGAGCATAGGAGTAAGGTTCATGGTCCTTGTAAGCGGGTTCTGGTGGGTAGTATTGTCGTCGTTATCTTGAAGCAACGACTCACTTGATGATCTATGAAGTGCATGAGGAGGAGGTGCTACATAAATGGGAGCAATTGGTGGAGGGGGTGAGGAGCGGCTTTGGATAGGGAGCTAGGGGTAGTTGAGAGGCCGTACCCTGGTGCTGCAAGTAGACAAGAAAACTTGGGGGTGGGTCAGTGGTGGAATGGTAATGAGCTTGGGCCAGTAGTGGAATGAAGGTCGAGTTAGCAGGATAGGTTGGTGGTGGCTGTCCTCTCGTCCATGCCTGATACATCTCAATCATTTCGTGTTTCAGTTTGTACCTTTCTTCCTTCATGGCGTTAACGTCCAATTTCTCTACTTCTTTTGAGGGGTCAATAATGCTGACATCGATTTCCTGATTGGCCATGACTTTGCTTGCTCTTGGACTGCGTGTTGTAGGAATGGGTTGACAGAATGCCGCAAGTACAAACCACCTATCTAGTCTGGATACAAAACACCAAACTTGTTAATGGTTAGGTTTTGACACGTAAGCGGCCACATATTGGGGAATGAATGCATCTAAATAGTTATTGGTTACTACATGCATCGGTTTCCTGTGTCATCCCGGCTTTCCTTTTTCTTTATTTGCAATGCCCTTTTTTAGCTTTATCCTTTTACTCTCTCTCCTATTTTTCCCTTGTTTATTTCTTGCCTTTCCTCTACTTTTCTCTCCTACTCTCTCCCTCTTTGTTTCTTTTCCCTTTTTCTTTTTCTTTTATTTGGTTATGGTCGAATCCTATGTAGAATGCCCACGTATCATGATCCTGCATGAATAAGATCGAGCGTAGTTCTGGCCGATGTGAAAATAATAACACAAAATATATTATTATATTTTGAAATTTTAACTAAAAACAAACACCTTGAATACATAGGCTCAAGACTCACAAACTCGAAATAAACTAACAAGCTTAGAAAAGATCAATTCAAAAGAGCTAACAGACTCGAAAACAACTTAACAGACTCAAAGCCAAAATGCTGACTCAAGGAAAGATCACTAAAACATTAAAGCTCTGAACACTCCTGGAGCTCTCGGGGTGTTGTTAGCTTTTATTGCGGGCTCGTCTGCAAAATCTAACTGGAGCCTTTCCAAATCTATCATCACCTACTGGACAACGTCATGACTGCCGTGAAGAAAGTGGTTTGGGTCATATCTTCACATATTTGGCATTTTACCACAAAATACTCTGCAATCGATGTGACCCTTTCACTGATCCTACCTTTTCCCGTAATAAATCTCCAATTTGCCGAGTTCTTGCCTCCACAGTTTGTCTGGCTAGATGGCTTTGTTTTTGAAGGTGTCGCAAATCCCTCTCTAGTCGTGCTATCAAAGAGTAATAGTGCTCCCTCTCGGCTTCAAAATCTCTTCCCTGCTTGGCCATTTCATTTTCAACGATCTTGACCTTTTTCTTCATTCTTGCTATCCCCTTGTCGTATTTCTCCTTCAATTGACGGGCAAAACTTGAACGTTCCCCTACATCCTTGGCTATCTTGGCCCGAGCACTTGCTAACTCCATTTTAGTCTTCTGTAAATCATCCTCGAAATCACTGCCTTCTGGGTAAGGCGGTAGATGAGCTTCTCATCCTTTCTACTCCTTCCCGGGTTGTCAATTGCTATTTTCATTTTCCGGATCTGTGCTGTGAGAGCTTCATTTTCTTGGTTCAATCTTCTTTTCTCACCTTCGGCTTTCTGAGCATGGAGATCGTTTTTGAATTCCATATTTCTCAGCTTTTCTTTTAAGGCATGAATCTCAGCTTGATGGGCTTTTTCCTTTTCTCCCCATACTAATCTCTCTTGGATTTTGTCATCGAAAGCTTGAACATGAGGTCTTTTGGTGGGTCTTCCAGGTTCGGGTTCCGGCTCAATGTTCACAGGACCTCTTCTCAAACCAAGCAGCATAGTGTGGATCCACTTCTCCCTTTGCGACATCTGGTACATGGGTGCCATTTTTAAGATACCGGTATCTATTCCAATCCTGTTGAACTAAAGCTTCGAATGCGGCTTTCAAATGAAACTCTATAACTTGAGTGCTTAGATCTTCATCTTTGGGAACAATTTGTACCATCCCAATTGTCTCAAGAACCTCTGTGGTGCATACGGTTGAGTACTTTTCACACCCATTATCCTCAAGTAGCCCTTAGCAGTAGTCATGTATATGGCTTATGCCTTCGAGAGCCATCCGATGAACCACTCAATTTGACTTGCTTTGAGAATTTTCAAATTAGACACCTATGTCTCAAACCCCTCTGGCACACTATAATCATTTACCCTCTCTTCATAATTGTTGATGAAATTATTTGGGCTCAAACCATAACTCATGAATCTGGGATGGTGGCGAAGATGCTCGATCATCCACATTTGTAGGAGAATGTTGCAACCTTCGAAGAATTGAGCCCCAGCTTTGCGTAAAGTAAATGCACGGTAGATATCTTCCAATACCAATTGGACAAGTGTATGATTATTCATGGTGGTGAGGATTTGTTCAATTCTATCCATACGAATATCCATTGTCCCTTTCTCATTTGGAAAAACCATCACCCCCAGAATGTGACAATAAATGCGAACCGGCGATGAAGTTGCCAAAGACCTTTATCTTGTTTTTTGCTCAACCGCTTTTCATATGTCTCAAAACCATAAGAATGCCCAAACCTGAAGTATAACAAATGGAAATCACAACACCCGTTGCTTATGCGGGTTTTACTTGTTTGTTTGCTAATATTCAGGAGGCCAAAAACTTGTGCACCGATGAGGTCCTTGGAAATATTAGTTGTTGCTTCCTCAGATCTCATCCAAAATCAATATACCCGGCTATCTCCTCCAAAGTAGGGGTAATCTCAAAATCTTAGAAGCAAAAGACATTATCAGCAGGGTCCCAGAAAGTTGTCATAGCCCTGATCAGGTAGTCCGGGGGTTTGATCTTCCAAATATCCATAAGAGTGCCCAACTGTTGTCTTACCCATCCCCAACCATCTTGATCCAAATCATTCCACCACATGCGCAAATGTACTCGAGCCTGGTTCCTGATCACTTCTGGTATGTCCTGGATGATATTCATTTGTTCCTGTAGAAAGGTAGGGTTAGGATTGACTCTAAGGACACTTTTTGAAAACAAGTTTTGGTTTTAAAAACAAAAGACCATGATTCGCTCCTTGATATGCCCATGTTAACCAAATGGTTCTTTTGAAAAAATGGCCCCTTCGCAGTTCCATATGAATTTTGGTACCAGAGAGGGTTTATTTTGTGACACTTCTGAACTTTTCCTATTCTTTTACGAAGATAGCCCTTCGATAACGGGGGATATTCTAAGGCTTCTCGGTAAGAACAGCTTAAACACTACCAACACTGAATCGACTTATTTGTCTTTTAATCTTTCAAAATAAGGCCGAACTTTATGTAGGTTGCTTATGTATCCCATATCCAATAGGAATCAGACCCGCGTAGTTCGGCCAAATACAACTACTTTTTGAACAGGACCTTTTTCCTTCCTTTTTTTTCTTTAATTCATAGGCAATAATTAAACTAAATTTGGTTACAAAACTCTTTTCCTTTTCGCCGGCAAATAGAATAAACTGTTTTTGAAAATAAAACTTTTTTTTTTCTGCTTCTTCCTTTTTATTATTGGCAAATAGAACAAAAATTTTTATTGGCAAAAAGAACAAGCTCTTTTTTTTAAAAACAAACTTGTTTTTTTTTTCTTTTTATTGGCAAAAACTCTTTTCCCCTTTTCTTCTCTTTTCTCTTTTTTTTGGTTTTTTTGTTTTTCGGCAGAGTTTCGAGGTATTTTCAAGCATTGGGTTTTCTTTAGAACCAATTTTACTCCTTCCTCTGATTTTTCCTTGCTCCTCTCTTCTTTTTTTAGCCGGTCAGCATGCAAGCCGAAACAAATGAATGTTCACATAGCACATTGAATGCATCATGATGGTCTGTTATTTTGAAAACACCTTTTCTAGACGGACCCAACCCTCTGTTGAGTCCCCCAAGTCAAAATGCGCGTGATACAAACAAGCACTCCTACTAAGGATCCGGCATGAGGCTGTATTTTTCTAAGTTTGAATCCTGGGGTTTTGATATAGACATGGGGTACCAGAGCGGACAGCTGGGGCTGAGGAGGAGGCAATGTACCAGGAGCACTAAAGTGTGCCCAGCCTTGTTGGTTGCCCTGCCTCCCTCTATTTGGTATATTTCAACAGAAAAGGTGGGCTACGCGAACGTATGTACCATTTTCAAAAGACTTAGAAGGGTGGCATAAGGGGACAATTATATATAATTCAACAAAATTAAAGCGGTAAACAGATAACATTTAGCACAAAGGTTCACAAAATACAATAATATCAACAATAAATAAGCCAAGTAAAAATCATAAAACAAGCTTGAATTCTTGAACCCTGAACCAGAGATTCTGGGTTCGATCCCCAGCAGAATCGCCAAAGCTGTCACACCTCCTTTATAACTACACCCCGCGAAGAGTTTATATAAGGTAGTTTTTCCAATTAAAAGACAATCGAAATGGGATTTATTTATTTAAAGATCAGAGTCGCAACTTGGGATAAACTATGGTGTCCCGAGTCACTGGTTTAAATCCCGAATCAAGGAAAAGGTTTGACTCTGTATACGTCTGCGAACACAGAAATCTAGGTAACGAATTCTATTAACCCAGGAGAAGGTGTTAGGCATTCTCGAGCTTCGTGGTTCTAGCACGGTCTCTTTGATCCTACCTGGCTTATAAGATTATTTAATTATTGATATTGGAACCTATGTGCATTTAACTCTTACCGCTTTTAATTAGAAAACATTATCTTGAAACAGGTTACGCGTACGTATACCCGCTTGTTTGGCGTGTCAAAAATCATGTCACACGAACGTGTGCATAATTAATAACATTTAATTATTATAAGAAAGTTTGGGCCAAAGTTGCACGAACGCTTACTCCAATTTTGTTTTTAGGCATGTACTTGTGTTACGCGAACATATACGCAACCACACGTGATATTCAAAATGGCCTTAAAGGATATTCTATGAAATTTTAATAATCTTATCTAGTCTATGAAATTAAAAAAAGCCACGTGACTCTAATAAACTTACAAAAGACAATAAATAAGGCTTGCAATCCGTTTTGTTATTAAGAAAGGATCGAGCGAAGTTGTGAGAACGCATACTCCGAATTAATTTTATAATTATGGTCATGTTACGCGAACGTATACACAACCACAATTGTGTTTTAAATGGACCTAAAGACTTTCTATGAAGATTTGTTGTCTATTATAGATTTAATACGGGCCAGGCAAGAGCACCTTTGGGTCGCCCATTGCAACTAACTCAACCCACGCGACGAACAGACTCCACACGAAGCCCAGCCTAGAAGTCCAGTTATAAGGGACCAATTGCGTCTGAAGTCAGCCTAGTTAATTGGGCCTCCCAATTCAATACCATATACGTCTTAATGTAATTAGCAACATACTAATATACACAACAGGTTAAAGCATAGGGCTGGTGGATGATCAATTTAATTACATATTAAAAAACACAAATCAACCCTACCAGAACAAGAGACGTATCAATCTCAAGCCATGGACATTTGATTTAAACTTAATAAATCTAACACAAATACTTGAACTTACACACAAACTCACAGTCTTGAAAAATCGATTTTACACATACAGCTACACCAGAGACTTATAAACTTGTAACTAATTCAGAAGACTAACGCTAGCATGAAGGAGATAAACTAAGTAGAATTCGACAATTACAGTCCAGACAGTCCAGTCATAGTCCAAATTACTTACAATAAAATATTACAAGTAAACAGTCCAAATCTGTAATAAAATAAGGCATCACGTTCATTCCATCTTCAATTTGTGATATACATCGAAAAGAACTCAAGATGTGTACCTGGATGGTAGAAGAAAAACAAAGTGAAGCAGGTCAGCAGTAGAAAACAACAGCCAAAGCAGCACCAGTATAACAACTTGAACCAAGGAAAATTGATATGAAACCAGGGGAAGAAAAATTCCAGTCGAATTGAGAAGATGACAATTTCAACCCACGCTTTTGAAAACAAGATTTAACCCATCACAAGCATTTAAAGAACCAAATTGTGCTTCATCAAATTGTAAATTCAGAAATCGAAAGGCAAATCAATGGAACAGTGTCATTTTCAATATTTCTGATTTTCAAAACTTATATGGAACCCAGCAAAACAGCTGCTTTTCCTGTATTTTTCTAGCATTTTTCCTCCAAATTTTTAGCCTTTCATCCTTGCCTTGTAAGGCAAGAATAATTCCCTTTTATAGGCCAAACTCTAGGGCAGACTTTAGGACCACCTATTTACCCTTTTCCCCCCATTCAATTCATATTTTAGCTTAGGGGTCCCTAGAGTTATGACTTGTTCCCCAAGTTTTCCCATTTAGTAATCTGAAATTTCACTAGAGACACTCACTAGAAGCTCCTCAGTTTGTTATGAAAGATTCCCTAACCCTTGAACTACCTAAATTGCCCCTGCATCAAACCTAAATTACTACTTTACTCAAATCAGTCCCACCCCTTGCTAACTTAGTCATAGTTCACCCTAGTTAGTCAAACCATGAGCAGGTAATGACTAGCTATACCCAAACAATTTTACTTACACTAAAGGAATACCTAAGATTGAACTAATAAGCTGATTATCATATTTTAAGTATCACGGTCAAAACTAAAATTAAAACAAGAATCAAGGGACATGAAATATACTAACTTGGTCATCTGACTAACTAATGAAAATTAAAGAGTAAAAGCCTATTGAATGGATGAACAGCTTAATAATGAAGTTCTCTGCAAGAGTGACTAAAAATCAATAGCAAGCAGGGAAATACAATTGAAATTAGCCACATAAATCAAATTACCCTAAGGCCAAAACTTAAAACTATGCGGCTACTATATACGAAAGTAAAAGACCCTTATTGAAACACTCTAATTCACCCAAAAAGGAAAGAAACACTGAAGGTGGAAGAAACATGCAGAGAACAAAATCACAGAGAAAGAAAGAGAAAAAAAGAGAATCGAAAACTCACTGCTTTGGAGCTTTGAACTTAGCTGAACTCAGATTTGATCGTCGAATAATGTTATCTACGTGTTCTTTACCAAGAACAACACATAGCATTATTCCAGACCCAAATCAAATGGTGGTGGCCTTGGAAATTTGAACAGCCTTGAACGAACCCTAGATTTAAGAATTGTGTAATTCTACATGGTTTCGAAGGAAACCAATGACATACTAAGCATGAGGGAGGCAAAAGGGTAATAGGGTGTTGATATGGTGGTGTTTAGCAGCGGCGCCGCCGTGGGCGGCGAAGGCGACATCCACGGATTTAAAATTTTCACAAGATTTGGTCGGATTTGAGGGATGAAAATCAGAGATTTGGAATGAGGAGGGTTAGGGGATTTCGTGGTGCAAATTTGGAGTCTTTTGGTGGCAGGCTGCTGCCATGAGGCGATTTCTCGTGGTGGTCTTAGGGTGGTGGACGGCGGTCTGAGGATTGGTCTCTGAAGAGATGAGGGGATGAGGGTAAAGGGGTCTTAGGGGGTTGGGGTAGTGTTAGGACATATTTATATTATTTGGAGACCAGTTCATGACCGTTTAATCTATCGAGATCAACGGTCTTGATTCAGCGTTACTAAAACGGCGCCGTTTTGGTGAAAGGAAAGAGGATCGGGTCTTCTGAGATGGGTTGGGCCATTTTGGCCGGATATGAGGTTTGTGCTCGAGTCTGTGGCCCAAAACTGGGTGTTTTTAAGACCCAACTTTTAATTCTTCTTCTTCTTTTCACTTATTTTCTTTTCTTTATTATTTTTCTTTTATTTTTTATTTATTTATTTTTTTTCTAATGCCATATTAAAAATAAAGGACCCAAATTAACTCTAAGATTATACTAATTAATTTCAAAATGAACTAATTCTTAATTTGAAAGAAGACTAAAGCAAATTAAAAGTAGAAATGCAAACGGACAATTTTTGTTGTTTCTCTATTATGTAAAGTAACTTAATTACTAATCGATCCTAAAATGTGAAATTAAATCCTAAACACAAATGCCAAGTATATTTTTTTATATTTTTCATTAATTAAAATGCACAAACAAAATACAAACAATTAACGTAGAATGTCACAAAAACCCACAAAATTGCAAAAATAATGAACGAAATCATTTTGTTTGAATTTCTGGGAGTAATTCATATAGGGAAAAAATCACGTGCTCACAGTCTAAACAAGATAGCAAAAGGCCTGACTCGAATGGCCAAAGCTGGCCGGAGGAAGGTCAGAGATGACTGGAGAACAGTCATCGAGTAAAGACTGGGCCAAACCCCTTCAGAGTCTGGTCATGATACCACAGAAATGAACACGTAGAAGCTATGAGAGGTTGATACAAGTCTCCGATGACCTTGGAAGGCCATGGATTAGGACAGATTAGGGTGGAAATCGCCAGGTTTGAGGGTGCTGTAGAGAGAATTTGAGAGAGGAGGGGTTTCAGAGGCGGCCGGTTATGAAGAATAAAATGGGTTTGGGGGGGGGGGGGGTAGATCTTAGGGTTTAATTAGGAAAGGAGTAATGGTGGCCGTTGATCAAAACGATCAACGGCCTGGTTTGAATAGGTAAGTGGGCCGGTCTAATAGAATAGGGTTTGGGTCGGTTCAGATTGCAATTGGGTCGGGGTAATCGGGATTCAAATTGAGGTTCAAAATTAGGCTATAATTGAAATAAAATGGGGTTACCATTTAAATAGCTATTTTTACTATTTGATTTATAAAAATAATAAAATAATTTTTGTAAATAAATTAAGGTGCTAAGATGATTTATAGTACATAATTATCAAATTAAAAATATTGAACTTAATTTTTATAGATATAAACACAATTAAATCTAAAATAGGCTAATATTGCAACTATATGCAATTTGGCTTTTAAAAATACTAAATAAATTTATAAAAATATGAAAAAATTATCTTACCTATATTTTAGTATAAATATGAGAATCCATTAAATTAATCACCAAAAATAATAACTTTGGATATTATTATTGAGTTTTTTAATGAAAAAAATAGGGGAATCGATTTTTAAAAATTTTTAAAAATTAAGAAAAATTACAAAACATTTGAACATACTTATGCATACATATATGTTATTTTATATATTAAAAACATTTAAAATAAATGGGTATCAACAGTATAGATGTACATAATATCATCAAGCCTCTGAGGGTGTGCCATCATATCATCTCGACCATTGTGGATAAAATCATCAACTTAAACCAACTGATCAGGTGAATGCCGTAATCTTTTCCCATATCTCATGTACATATATTTACGTATATACGTGTATATAATGCTATCTGATCATTGGTCAGTGTAAACAAATATAATGCATGATAAGTACGTCAATAAAATCTTTCGAAGTGTCATAAGACCATTTTGCCTCTGATTAATATCATGGAATAGGCTTTATCAACTTATGTATTTTGTGAGACACATATACTGACAATAAAATAATAAGACTTATGGAAGAATAAGAAAATACATATCTCTAGCATTTTTGTGAATTAGAGTAATTTATGAAAATTATGTATTTGTTTGTTTTACTTGTGTCGTACAGATCATGCCAAAAATATAAAAAGGAATAACCTTAATATACTTGGAGTATGAAAAAATTCGTGTAATATTCTTGAAAATAATTACACTTTATTTCTTTAGAACCACAAAATTTTATGTTGCTATGCTTCTAAAAATTCTCGTTGAAATTGTTTGGTTGCACGAATTTCGTTGGAAGCTTTTTTTGGATGGATTTTAGCGTATGTTCTTGAATACTTTGAATTAGGAAGAAAGCTGTATAACTCACTTTGTTATTCTGTGTCCTAATGAACCAAATTCGTATAAAATGAACCAAACTTGCATGCCTTTACACGCTAATGTCTTTTTACCTTAGATAGCCACCTAAACTGATATGACTAAGAGTCATTTCGTTAAGACTTGGCTTGCTACCACGTGGGATGGGGTGGGATATTAAACCTTATTCACTAATTTATTAATTAATTAGGTAATATTTCGCTATTTGATAATTAATCAATCACCCATAAAATTAAGAATTATTTCAAAATAATTAAAATATTATTTATTTTTAATATACTCTATACATCACACTATCATGGTCCTATGGTACCTTATATGGTATTAGTCTATAAATATCGGGTATTATAGCTCGAAAATTTATCCCAAATCGATAACATGTGTCACACCTCCTTTTTTACTATACCCCGTAGAGAGATGTATAAAAAGAAGTTTTTTCAATTTAAGTGACAATCAAAATGAGATTTATTTATTTAAAGTTTAGAGTCTCCACTTGGGATAATTTTCGGTATCCCAAGTTACCGGTTCAAATCCCGAATATAGGAAAAGATTGACTTTATATACAGTCCGCAAACCAAAAATTCGGGTAAGGAATTTTGTTAACCCGAGAGAAGGTGTTAGGCATTCTCGAGTTTCGTAGTTCTAGCACGGTCACTCGACTGTTACAATTGGCCTATTATCTGATTTTAAACATGTTTTAGCCTATAGTATATTTTTACTTTATAGCCGCTTTTATTTAATTATTTTTTTTAGGAAGATTTCAATGTTATTTCAAATATGTATTGAAATACATAACATATATTTTATCTAAAATTGTTGGGATTTAGATTTGGGTTACATAAATGCACACTCAAGTTTAGGAAGGTAATTTTTAAAATAGCGCGTCTAAAGCAACTACACATTTTTAAGTTTTGAAGGGCCATGAAAGATTCAACTAATGGCATACCACAATTCTAATTTCAAAGGATTGTACTCAACTAAAGTAAACTATGAATGTTCATGATTATTTTTCTAAATTTGTGATTATCGGAAACAGTTGTGTAAACGACTCATGGAAATGGTAGTCAATTATACACATTACTAACCACAAAACGGGTAACGAGAATTTGGTTAATCCGGAATTCGATTGACTACCAACAGGAGACATTAAATTATCCCTTCACATTAAAAATTTTAATATCCAACTTTAATTGGCTCATAATCGCAAAGCTTAGCAGAGAAGTAAAGAAAATTAACGCAATTAGAGGATAAACAATTCTGTAGTCTAAAGAAAGGACTATTCGAAACAAACCAGCAGATAGAGACGATAGATTTATACATTTGAACTCAAATAAAAGATGAGCAGCTTGGTTTTTCCATGCGGAATTAAAACAGAGTAATAGGGGCGTGTACACATACCTAATTCACAAAGAATTAACAGAACATGATCAAACAGAGATCTAAAAATAACAGTTGAAATTCAGCGAACCCAAAAGCAACAGATTCCCTAAAATCAGCACTTCCAACAGCTCAATCAACTTTGATATCCCAGGATCATAAACTTAAATCTGAACAGAGCCAATGGACGGAGCTCAGACGACCTCAACTGACCTTGCAACATTAGTTATTAGCGGCTATTATTTGAAGTTACAGAAGTCATTTTTGTGATGTTTAAGGTATTTTTTGTTGAGTTACAAGATTATTTAGCTTCAAATCCCACACATATACATTGAGTTTCTGATGTATATCTAATGTATATTATTTGTATATCATTTATATCTTGTAGTTTGTGCTAGTTTGTATGTTTCAGCCCATTTTATTTTTGTTTTATTTCCGGTTTTACTTCTGGCCCGACTTGGCCCATTTATGTAATATATACACGACCCCTTTTAGATTAAGGGGTCAGTCGGATATTTTCTAATTGAGAAGTCTCTCTCTTTCTCTGAAACGCTCTCTAGAAGCTTCTACCTAACCGACTCCTTTTCATCTTGTTCTTCGATTTTCGTCTGGATTTCTTGATGCTTTCATGGTATCAGAGCAAGGAGGATGATCCGACAATACTTTCCTGTATCTTGTTATCTCAGTCGAAATCTCGTGGAAATTTTTTGGGGTATTTCTGACATATTAGGTCAATGATGATTCCGATCTACATCGGGTGTTGATCTGAGACTTTTATCGCGATATCTGGTTGTATCTTCACTACTCGAACGTTTTGGGTTGTTTTTCCGACGTTCTCGAGTTGATTCCGGCGAGGCTTCAGATTTTAGGGTTTCTACTGTTCGGAACTGGCATTTTTCTGTTAATCGAAGGCCGATCTTCTCCGGGCGCGAAGAAGGAGGGTAAATCTGTTCCTATTTTAGGTGTTATATGATTTGCATGCAGTTTTTGATACAACTTTTGTTTTTCAACATACTTGCAGAGATTATATTTTGACTTTGAACTCATTGTTCTTCACGACTGCTAACATGAGTACTAATACGACTCCTGTTGACCCTACCAGTCCCTTATTTGTTTACTCCTCTGATGTTCCTGGTGTTTCTCTTGTGTCCACTCCCTTCTCGGGTAGTGACTATGGGGGTTGGAGAAGGAAAATGATTGTAGCGTTGTCTGCTAAAAGTAAAATTGGCTTTGTTGATGGTACATGTCCCAGACCAGACACTAATGTGGCTGAACAAAAGTTAGGGGATAGATGTAATAATATGGTGATATCCTGGTTGACTGCTTCCTTATCCCCTCAAATAGGTGAGAGTGTGCAGTATTTTGATACTGCACAGAGCATATGGGCACAGCTCGCAGCTAGATATGTTACTGCTAACAGAACCAAAATTTTTGAACTAAAAAGAGAACTCTCTCATACCTGTCAAGGATCTCTAGATGTAGCTTCATATTTTAACAAAATTAAAGGTCTATGGGATGAATTAGGAACAATGTGTGCAAACCATGGACAAAGATGCATTTGTCCTGCCAGAAATGGCATCATACAGGAAGATGATGAGAATAAGGTGTTTCAGTTCCTTATGGGACTTAATGAAGCATACATGGGAGTAAGGAGTAGCCTATTGATGATGCAGCCTTCTCCTACCCGTGACAGTGTCTACAATATGGTCCTCAATGATGAGAAGCAGAGACAAGTCTAGTCCCTTTCTCGATTTAATCAAGACTCTATGTCTTTCAATGCCTACACAAACAAAACTTCAACTGGTTTCAATAAGGCCACAGTGCCTATTTCTTCTCATTTCAGACAAAGAGTTAACTTTGACCAAGCTAGGACACTCTTTGTTTTGTAGATACTGTAAGAAATCTGGGCACTTAATTGATAAGTGTTACAAGATTCATGGGTATCCACAAAGTACAACATTTAACAAGGGGAGGAGACCTGCTGCTGCTCATCTAACTGCTGGTGTGGATTTCTCTTCTTCTGAAAGAGATATGTCTGTTCCTCATGAAAATCCTCCTGAAAGTCATCAACCTGTTCCACACATTGATGGCCAGAGTTCTCTGATACCTGGGTTGAGCAGAAAACATTATGAACAATTGATGACCCTGCTCCAACAAACTCAGTTAGGGGACTCCACTGCCCAGTCTCCTCCTCCCATCTATGCTGCCAATTTTGCTGGTACTATGCTAACTGAGAGCCCTGTTTCTAATTCCAAAATTTTCATGTTAAATCACATTAATTCTACTATCTGGATAATAGATTCAGGGGCATCTAACCATATGACCTTTAATGAGGATTTACTCTTCAATCTCACACCTTTAACTGTACCCTATCTTGTTACTCTTCCTAATAGATATAACGTGAAAGTGACATGCACAGGATCTTTTGCATTAAATCCATTCATCATTCTTCATGATGTCCTACTTTTTCCTTCTTTCAAACACAACTTGATTTTTGTCCACAAGTTAGTAAAACAGTTACATTGCATAGTATTCTTCACTGCAACTTCCTATTTCATTCACTTGTTACAGGCCCCTTCTCTGAGGATGCCTCTAGATCTTGGTAAAGAAGAGGCTGGTCTGTACAAGCTTTCTTGGGTGCCACCTTCATCTTCTTCTAATTGTTGTTCTTCTGTTTCTGTATGTTCTTCTTCTTCTAATTCTTGTAATCCTGACTATTCTAGTCATCAAGCTGTTAGTTTGCCTTTGAATGTAAACAGTCCCATGTGTAATAATACGGTTTCCACTAACATGAATTACATTTGGCATTTGAGGTTGGGTCATATCCCTTTTGCAAACATGAAACACATTTCTGCTTTATCTTTTCCATTTTCTTCTAAACAGCCTTTTCAGTGTTCTACCTGTCCTATGGCCAGGCAAACTAGGCTTCCCTTTCCTGAAAGCACTACTAGTACATCTAGACCTTTTCAATTGATTCATGTGGATACTTGGGGCCCTTATCACACTCCCACCTCTTCTGGCTCTAGATATTTTCTCACAATAGTTGATGATTTTTCTAGGGCAACATGGACACATTTGTTAGGGTCTAAAAGCAATACTTTCTGCATGCTTCAATCTTTTCTCTGTATGGTTAAGACCCAGTATAATGCAAATGTTCAAACTATTAGGAGTGAAAATGCTTTAGAATTGGGATCTAGTATTGCTGGTGCATCCTTTTTTAGCCAACATGGCATCATACACCAGACCACTTGCCCACATACTCCTCAACAGAATGGTGTTGTTCAGAGGAAACATAGAACTCTTCTTGAAACCTGTAGAGCTTTACTCTTCCAATCTGGTTTACCTATTTCTTTATGGGGAGATTGCCTATTAACTGCTACCTATCTTATTAGCAGAATACCCTCCAGGCTCCTTCATGGTAAGTCCCCTTATGAAATATTGCATGGTAAGGCACCTACTTACTCCCATTTAAAGGCTTTTGGCTTCCTTGCCTATGCTACTGTCCCAATTCCTCAAAGGGACAAGTTAAAGCCTAGCGACATTTCATGTGTTTTCCTGGGGTATTCTTTTGCTAAAAAGGGTTATATACTGTATGATCTCAGTTCCAAAAAGTGCTTTGTATCCAGGGATGTTGTCTTTCATGAAACTTCTTTTCCTTTCAAATCTGCTGCTTCTGTCACCTCTGCTCCTCCTGTTTTTCTTTCTCCTTTTCATTATGTTCCTCCTCTTGGTGCATTCCCTTTCTTAGCCAGATTTCTTTGTTCCCATCTCTTCCTCTCCACCTTCACCTTCTATTCCAAATTCTCCTTCTTCATATCCAATTTTCAGTCCTCCTTTCAACCCTGACATCTCACCTCTTGCTTTACCTTCTTCCACATCAACTGCTGTTCCCAGGAAATCTGGAAGACAGCACAATCCTCTTTCTTACCTTAAGGATTATGTTTGCCACCTTCCTACTTTCTCTGGTTCTTCTTCTTCTCCTTTGGACACTGAACCTCTTTACTACTCTCAAGCTGCATCAGTTCCAGTATGGGAGGATGCCATGAGAAAGGAGTTTGATGCTTTGGATGCTAACTGTACCTGGGATATTGTTCCCCTTCCTTCTGGTAAGAAACCCATTGGCTGCAAATGGGTTTATAAAATAAAAGTATAAGGCTGATGGTAGTGTTGAAAGGCACAAAGCCAGACTTGTTATTAGAGGGGATACTCAAATTGAAGGGGTTGATTTCACTGACACTTTTTCTTTTATGGTTAAAATGTCCACTGTGAAGTGTCTTATTGCAGTGGCTGTTAAGAAGCATTGGGAACTTTTCCAACTTGATGTTAACAATGCTTTCTTGCATGGTGATTTGGATGAGGAGGTTTATATGAAGCTTCCTCCAGGTTTATCTGTTTTTGTATCTTCTTCTGATTCTGTTTCCTCTCCATCTCCTCCTCTTGTTTGTAAGTTGAAAAAAATCTATATATGGGTTGAGGCAGGCATCCAGACAATGGTATGCTAACCTGTCCTCTGCCCTTTATTCCAGAGGCTATACTCATTCCCTGAATGGTTATTCTCTGTTTATCAAAGGCCAGCCTGGCTGTCTAGTTATTGTAGCAGTCTATGTGGATGACATTATCATCACTGGGGATGACAATGATGAACTATCTGCACTGAAGCTGTTTCTGGATGATCAGTTCAGGATCAAAGACTTTGGGTCTTTGCATTATTTTCTGGGCATTGAGATGTCTGTAGTTCCTGGTGGGATGCTCCTTAATCAGCATAAATACGTTTCTGACCTGTTGCATCAGTTTGACTGTATGAATGTTTCTCCTGTTGTTTGTCCTTTGGATCTTAATGTGAAACTCCATGCTGATTCTGGTGACATTCTCTCCTCCGCTGATCAATACAAGAGCATTGTTGGTAAGTTCTTATTTTTGACTCACACCAGACCTGACATCTGCTTTGTTGTTCAGCATCTGAGTCAATACTTGAAGTGTCCCAGGGTCCCTCATATGACTGCTTCTTTACATGTTCTCAGATATCTTAAAGGGTCTATGCATTTGGGTTTCATCTATTCTGACAGTTCTGATTTATCTGTCCATGCTTATTCTGGTAGTGATTGGGCTGCCTGTCCAGATACTCGCAGGTCTGTGACTGGGTTTTGTGCTCTTTTGGGTGTCTGCTTGATTAGTTGGAAGTCTAAGAAACAACCTGTAGTCTCTTTATCTTCTGCTGAAGCTGAGTATAGGGCTCTCAGTAAGGTAGTTGCTGAACTGTCTTGGCTTTCCCGTTTGCTCACTGACCTTGGTCTTTCTGTTTCTCTCCCCTTTTCTATTTTCTGTGACAATCAGGCTGCTATACATATTGCCAACAATCTTGTATTTCATGAGCGGACCAAACATATCGAAGTAGATTGTCATTTTGTGCGTGATTTGTTGGCTGCTGGGCTTATTACTCTGTCGCATATCTCCACTTCTCGTCAGTTGGCTGACCTTCTCACCAAACCACTCCCTGGCACCATTCCGCATCCCTTGCTGTTCAAGTTGAAGGTGGTTTCCCCCTCCAACTTGAGGGGGGGGTTGTTGAGATACAAGATTATTTAGCTTCAAATCCCATACACATACATTGAGTTTCTGATGTATATCTAATGTATATTAATTGTATATCATGTATATCTTGTAGTTTGGGCTAGTTTGTATGTTTCAGCCCATTTTGTTTTGGTTTTATTTCCGATTTTACTTCTGGCCTGACTTGGCCCATTTATGTAATATATACACGACCCCTTTTAGATTAAAGTGTCATTCGGATATTTTCTAATTGAGAAGTCTCTCTCTTTCTCTGAAACGCTCTCTAGAAGCTTCTACCTAACATACTTCTTTTCATCATGTTCTTCGATTTTCGTCTGGATTTATTGATGTTTTCATTTTTAATGGAGTTTTGGCTTGTTTCTGGATTTTAAAGATGAGAAACAGAATGGCTATGTTTCATTGTGCTTCACCCAACAAAATTATCAACAAGACTAGTATTGAGCTACTGCCATTTTAGCTTTTGGTCAATGTGTGTGTCGCTAGGTAAGAGTGTAAGAGAAGGGGTCAGTTTTTGGCTCTTTTGAGAGATAATCGAATGCCATTTCTTTTGGGGTGTCCTCTTTGGAAGAAATTTGATCTTGTTTTTGATGTTCTTCAGTTGTCAATCATGAAGAAGAAGAATGAAGGAGAAGAAGGGGGAGGGGGGGTTCCTCATTTTTTGTTCTCCACGGCGCTGCTCTTTTTTTGGGTCTAAGGATCTGATATGGTCTAAGTCAGAGTGGTGAAGGTATTAGGATTTTAATTGTGAGAGGGGTAAAGCCGAAGTGTGAGAAGGGCAAAGCGGATCGGGTCGGGCCAGACAGATTTGAGCTTGGCTTTTATGGGAATTGGGTAAAAGTATCATACTTGGGCCATTGTATTTGTTCTTTGGGGTGGCCCGATATTAGGACCAACCTTTTCTTTTGTTTTCTTTCTTTTCTTTACTTAATTAAGAAGCATAAGTCAATCTATTTTTGTAGAAGCGAAAGTTCTTTATTTATTTTTAACAACTAAAATAACTAATTAACTTAAAACTAAAAAAATTACTAATTTTAAAATTAAAAGATAAATATGTAAAAAGGATAATTTTTAGAATTTTTCTATGATTTATAAAATATTTACAATGCATCAAATGAAAATAAATAAAGAAAAACTCTTAAAATCAAGAAAAATTATTTTGGTGTATTTTAAGGAGTTATTTTCATATAGGGAAATAATCACATGCTCATAACCTGCAAACGACACTCATTTTCTTTAATTCATGTATCCTATATCCTTCATGGCACTTACTTATCACTTGTTATAAACATCATAAATATGTTAACCTCAAGTTAATCTTATCCTCGAGTCAATGTCGATGAACTAAAGACAAAACTTTAACATACGAAAATGCGAGATGCAACATCCTTCCCCTCCTCTCCCCCCCTAGAAACATTCTTTTTCGAATGTTCAACTCCTCAGGATATATATAATTTTGGCAGAGTCGCCTTTTTAACAACACTATAATCTTCCTGTAGAAACTCAATAATTCAACGCCACATAGGATCACAATCATTAATAACGACAGTGGCCTCACACGACCAATGACCAAAACTAACACAATAATCCATACACGTACCTTAATATAGTAACGTCTCAGTCGGACCCTTCTATGGAGGAGGGAATAAGTAGGGATATCTTGACTTGACAAACACTAAAACAATAATCCATACATAGGAGTTTCTTCATATGATAGCTGCTCTGTGACCCGAACGTCATTAACTGACACGATTCTAGAAGGATCTTCGATACATTTATGGAGCATAGACACATGAAAGACAGGATGAATAGACTCTAAGTCCGAAGGCAATTCTAACACATATGCTACCTGTCTATCTTACGTATGATCTTATATGATCCAATGTACTGAGGGCTAAGTTTTCCTTTCATACCAAACCTCATGGCACCTTTCATCGGTGATACCTTTAGGAATACCAAGTCTTCAACCTAAAACCCAAAGTCTCACTGTCTATTATCCGTATAAGACTTCTGATGGCTTTGAGTTGCTATTAGCCTTTCCTATATGAGCTTAATTTTCTCAATTTCCTGCTATACCGATCTTGGTCCTACTAACGTTTTTTCTCCAACATCGAACTACCCTATAAGCGACCTATACTTCCGTCCATAAAGAGCTTCGTATGAAGCCATCTAGATACTGGAGTGGTAACTATTATTATATGCCAACTCAATAAGTGGCAGATGATCTTCCCAGCTACCTTTGAAGTCTATTACACAATCTCGTAACATATCCTCAAGTGTGTGAATAACACGCTTAGCTTGTCTTTCTGTCTGTGGATGAAATGTTGTACTAAGGCTTACTTGAGTCCCCAATCCGTTTTGGAAGGACCTCCAGAATTTAGTTGTAAATTGAGCTCCTTTATCCAAGATAATAGATATAGGGATACCATGCAGTTGTAGTATCTTCTTAATATAAAGCCTTGCATAATCCTCTGCGGAATATGTAGTCTTAATAGGCAGATAATGAGCTGACTTTGTAAGCATATCAATAATCACCTATATCGAATCGAACGTACGCTGGGTACGAAGTAAGCCTTCGATTAAATATATTGATTACTTCTCATTTCAAAGTCAGAATCTCCATAGTTATAATAATCCACCGGATTTTTTATACTCAATCTTAACCTGCTTATTGTTAGGACACTGAGCAGAAAACTCTACTATATCCTTTTTCATTCTGTCCCACTAATATGCTTCCCTAATATCGTGGTCTTTATCACTTCGGATGGATAGAATAACGAGAATATTGAGTTTCTCCCATAACCTGTTGACGAAGCCCTGCAACATTAGGGACGCATAATCATCCTCGATATCCGAGCACCCCATCTTCTGTAATCTTAAGCACTGTCTTCTCCTTCTGGGGGTGGTATCTCTATAATGAACTAACACAAAATCATTGTACTGGTGTTTATTTATTTCAGTTACTAAAGAATATGTGGTCGTATCCTGATTTCCAATATCACCCAAGTCCAGTAACCGAACTCCAAGGCTAGCTAGCTGATGAATCTCATAGGCTATTCCCCTCTTTTCTGGCTATAAATATAATACGCTACCGATAGACCTACGGCTGAGGGAATCAGCTACTACGTTGGCCTTCCCCGAATGGTATAAAATATCGATGCCATAGTCTTTAAGTAGCTCCAACCATCTCCTTTGACGTAAATTCAATTCCTTTTGCTCGAAGATATGCTGGAGGCTCTTATGATCCGTATAGATATCAACATGAATGCAATACAAATAGTTCCTCTATATTTTTAGTGCATCAATCACAACGGCTAACTCTAAATCGTGGGTCGAGTAGTTCTTTTCGTGCTTTCTTAGTTGTCTAGAAGAATAAGCTACAACCTTGCCATGCTGCATCAGCACACAACCCAATCTAATGCCTGAAGCATCAAAATAGATCACATAACCATCGGTCCTCTTTGGGAGCATTAGAACTGATTCTGAAATTAATTTGTACTTTAATGCTTGGAAACTTCGTTAGCAAGCATCAGTCCACTGATACTTTAATCTCTTCTAAGTTAATTTTTTCAAAGGTGCTAAAAGGGAAGAAAATCCATCTACAAATCTCCTTTATTAGCCTGTCAAACCGAGAAAGCTATGAACTTCTGTTGGTGTTGTAAGTCTAGGCCAAGTCTTTACTACCTCAATATTTTGGGTATCCACCCGGACACCTTTAACCAAAATTATATGCCCAAAGAAAGCTACAGAGTTCAAACAAAATTCACATTTAGAGAATTTTGCATACAACTTCCCTTTTTGCGGAACTCTGAGTAGAATATGCAAATGATCTACATGCTCAGCCTCTAAACGAGAATACACTAATATATCATTGATATGTACAATTAGAACAGATCTAAAAAGGGCCCGAACACACAATTTATCAAATCCATAAATATTGTTGGGGCATTGGTCAAATCAAACGATATAACACGAAACTCAAAGTGCCCGTATTTGGTCATGAATGCTGTCTTCAGAATATATTTCTCCTTAACCCGTACCTAATGGTACCCAGACCTCAAGTCTATCTTTGAAAAATACTTGGCACCTTGCAACTGATCAAATAAATCATCAATCCACGGGAGCGGATACTTATTCTTGATCGTCACCTTATTCAGCTGTCTATAATCAATATAAATCCGTAAGGAACCATCTTTCTTCCTCACAAATAGCACAAGTCCTCCCCACAGTGATGTACTAGGTCTGATAAAGCCTTTTTCAAGCAAGTCCTTTAGTTGTTTCTTTAACTCTTTCATCTCTGCGGGGGCCATTCTATAGGGAGGAATAGATATTGGATGAGTATCTGGTAGTAGTTCAATAGCAAATTCAATTTCTCGCTCTGCCATAAGGTGTTGATACCCAACTTTATCCTATATCTATTTTATATGCAGAGTACCTTCAAAATAGCATATGTACGCATACATAAACAACTCTAAGTGTTCCTTATTTTTCCTTAATTTTAAAAGATTTTTTCAAGACCAATTTATTCTCCTATTTTATTCAGAAAAAAACCCAATAATAACTCCCAGAATTATATTTTGGTGATTCACTTATTAGATTCTCATATTTATACTATAATGTAGCTAAGATATTTTTTTACATATTTGTACAAATTTATTTTGTATTTTTAAGGCTAAATTGTATAATTGTAATATTAGCCCCTTTTTAGATTTAATTGTGTTTTATATTCATAAAATTAAGTCTGGTATTTTAAATATTCAATTATGTGCTATAAATCATTTTAGTACCTTTAATTTATTTTTTGAAATTATTTTATTATTTTCTATAAGTCAAATTGGGAAAATTGGCTATTTAAATGTTAGCCCAATTTCATTGAGATTATAGCCTAAATTTGACCCCCAATTGGAATCCAAATTACCCCGACCCAATTTCTATTAAACCCCGACCGACCCATGCCCACAACCCTACTTATCCGTTTAAATCCAACACCCTTACATAAATTAATCCTAAACGATCGCCTAAACCCTATCATTTCCCACCATACACCATCTCTGAATCCCCCTTATCTCTCAAATCCTCTCTATAAAAACCCCAAACCCTAGCCGCCGCCACCCTAATCTACCCTAATCTATGGTTTTCGATGGTCGTCTAAGACCTGTATCCGCCTTTTATGGCTTCTATGTGTTTGGTTCTGTGGTCGCATGACCAGATTTTGAATGGGCTTAGTCCAGTCTTTGCTCGATGGCCTTTTTTCGATCAACTATAACATTTCCCCAGCCAGTCACGGCCATTCGAGTCAGACATGTTACTTTTCTATTTAGATCGGTAGCTTTCAAGGCCTTTCTCGTTCCCTTGGGTTCTTCTGAAACCCTAATCTTTAAGACCTTTTCGACTTCTTTCAAGTTTACCTTAGATTTATACTTGCTATGAGTTTTCTCGAAGCTTCTTTAATTTTACTTTCAAAAAAGACTCTTCATTTTTTTTTCAATTAGGGTTTTTCTTCAGGTTCTTCTTATAAAAATTTCTTCTAAGTTTTGCATGTTAAAAACTTATTTTTTTTTGGGTTTCTAAGATTGTTTGCCAATATTTGTTTGATTTACTTGTTTACCATCTTCAAACTTAATTGATATTGAAAACCCTAAATCTTTTGGGTTCATTCGGGTTTCTGAAGCTGTTTGCTAAGTATTTGTGTAATGTATTTGTTCATCATCTTCAGATTCGATTGGTGTTGAAAACCCTAATTTCTTTGGTTCATTCGAGTTTCTGAAATTATTTGCTGATATTTGTGTGATTTACTCATTCATCATTTTTAAACTCGATTGATATTGAAAACCCTAATTTCTCTTGGGTTCATTCGTGTTTCTGAAAATTTTTACTAGTATTTGTTCGATTTATTTATTTATCATCCTTTAAGCTGGAATATTTTAAATAAAAACCTATGTCATTGGGTTTGAAACTGCTTGTTTGAATACCTGGCTTGATTTGGAGTTCTTTTGTTTCAGCATCTCTTTGCTTTATGTGATTCCTCTAATTCTGGGTTCTTACTATCTTTGAAACTCGACTACACCTGGAAACCCAAACTTTGCAGAATAGTTTTCTCATCTAACACTATGAGAGCTTTTGCATGCTTCTAATACTCTATTTCTCTTTACTACTGATTAGATGAGACTTGACCTACTTGACTATCATGTTTCGAATGGTTTCTATCTACTGACTTTGTGCTACTATTGTATGTTATTTCTTTTGCCAATAGTTTGGCTTCGCATGTCGATCGCTTGTGCACTCCTATTTGTATGCTGAGGTTCCTTCTTTGATTGATTCTCAATATGGGACTGATTTCAAAACTTTTCTTTTGTGCACTCTAAATTCACTCACATGTTAAAGTAAATGATACATTTCCTTCTTAATGCTTGCTGAAACTTTTCCCCAAAACAAGTGTATCTATATACTTGGACTCGATTGTGTACTTAATATTTTACTAGTTTTTTATAGTAATAATTAGTCTGTCTACAAACTAATTTTTTCCTTCTTTTAAACCTGTTAGCCCCGTCAAACAAGTGATTTATCAATTAAAGGGGAATCACTCTGTTGATTGATTCTGATTGCTGACTACTTCATTATTTTGCATTGAACTTAATTATTTCCTTATTACTAACATGTTTTCAAAACTGTAGATACCTATATTTTTTCTTTAAAACGCACGAACACAAGGCATAAAACACTTGAGTTCAGACACACAGTCCTCTAAAACCTCTCTCTTATTCTCTGTTGCTACTTGTATTGCTGCCTTACCAAGCCAGCTGAAAGCCAAGGCTAGGATGTGGGAAGCTTTCTTACCTTTCTTTGCATTTGCATCCTTACTCGTATGCTCTAGCTAATTTTCAGCACCAATAATAACTTGTTCCTTTACTATTTCCTCGACCTTGCTTGTTTGCTATTTATATTTAATCAAACATGTTGTACTCTGCCTTCTATTCTAAATTAATGCTCTCTTATGAATTATGTCGATTACTTACTATGCTTTATGAATCCTAAACCCCTATCCCCAATGTGTTTGGCATCTGTGATTGGTTTGGGGCATGGCAATATTGGACATTGCTGTGCATCACCCAAACTTGATCTCCTGGGATCATAACCTCCATGTCTCTTCTAGATGTTGTGTGTTCTGATTGGTTTATATGCATGCCAGCACCTGCTATGCATGCCCAAAACTAATACCTGCCTAAATATATATGCTTTACAATGTTTTCCCAAACCCTGACCCCTCTGTATGAAACTATAAATTTTGTGCTTTACTATTATTGTTTTTCCCATCACCCTTTACCACTCTCTTGTCTCCCATCGTTTTAAAACTCTATTCCGGCATTTTCACCATATTCTTAGACTTAAGTTCTGCCCCTCTTGTGTGAGTCTTGCCTTGGGACCCATGCGTTGGCTCTGAAGTTGGACACATAAGGGCTGGCCCTTCCACACTACACTCATCTCTATCTGGTTCTATGAACCTAGGTGTAAGCACCGCGGGGGGTCCATTGAGACCCTTAAGGAACTGTGACTCACCCAGGTCTGAGAAAGGCTTTGAAATCAATGGCATTGGAAATGATATAGTTTGTTGTATATCTTAGATATGAAGTCAAATCAGGCGTTGTAGCTTCTTTTTATTTCATTCTTTCCTTTGTAGTTCATTATTTTTGGTTTGTAATAAGTTGTAAAAACGCTTGGTGTTCTCTATTGGAAAATGACCCGGGTAATTATGCATGCTCAAGGGTAGAAAACATACCTATAAGACTGCTCCTTTTAATTCTACATGTTCTTTTTGCATTTAGAAACCATGTCTATAGGATCTTGCATGTTCAACTCTGTGTTTAGAAACCATATTTATTGGACTTACTTTAAATCCTGCATATCCAACTTCAATGTAGATAACCAACCTATAGGAATTATCTAAAATTCTGCTTGTTTGTCACCATTTAGATATCATACCGATAGATGTTTAAAATCGGTATCATTAAATATCATGCCTATAGGGGCTTTAAATCAGTCATATTAGACATCATGTCTATAGGGGTTTAAAATCAGTAATATTAGACATCATGCTTATAGGGTTTAAAATCAGCTGTACTAGAGATCATTCCTATATGATCTAAAACCAGTTTAGTTAAAAAATCAGTTTGACTCATACTGTCTTGAACCAGCTTAAACAACCTACTCCTTTTATCAATACGTTTTAGAAAACATAGGATCCAAATCTCCTATTAAACTAATCATTGTTTACAACATTGCTCTAGATGTCATGCTCATGGGATGACAATACCACGCCTAGGCAAGCCTTAGGTAAATACTTGGATAAAACTGAAACTACCTTTGTTCAATTAGCAACTACTACAACCAGCAGGCAGGCTTGATTTGGACTTCTTATCTGAGGTATCTGATAAATCTGGCTCTGTCTTAAAATCCCCTATTTTAGGACTTCTAAAAAATTCAAACTTTAAATTTTGTTTGAGTCATGCTATTTGGTTGCTTTGTTTGAGGAGGTATATGTGAGCCTTCAGGGTTTTATGTGCTTCTCCTATTAATGTGCAGTCCAGTATGTTTTGTATGTCGTCCTAGATTTTTCACCTTTGAAACTCCAAGTCAGCCTAATATCTCTTCCTTTTAGGAATAGTAGTCCTAAGTGCCTCCGGGACTATAGGAATAGGGCGGGTAATAGAATGCAATAGTGGTCGAGACCAATCCACGCTTTAAGTACCTTAACGGGGTGGGAACGGTAGATGTGGATACGATGACCGGCGCGCTAATTCCATTTGTAGTCTCTCTTTGTGGAGTGATTACCAGGTATTGCATTGATATTATCCATATGATAAATAAATCTAGGTCCTCCCTCCCTTTCTTTCCTTTTTTAGCATTATAATTCTATTCAAAATCAGCCTTTTAATTGCTTTTTTCAAACGTTGTTTTTCTTTCAAGCAGCTGTCTATTAAAATCCCCTTTTATTTGAACCTTATCTATTTACGTGTTAATTGTACCAAATTCACAAATAATTATCTAGCCGGAAACCACACTAGTGGATCCTAAGGGGTACCTAACACCTTCCCCTTAGGATAACTTCAAGCCCTTACCCTATCTCAGGTTATTAAGAAAACGTAGAAATAAACCTTTTAGGTGTCCTAATGCACCATAAATCATTAGGTGGAGACTCCTCAAATGCAAAATCCAGTTCCCAAAATGAATGAGTTATCTTATACCCAAAATGTCATTAACCCAATTCTCCCGACGCAAGGAGGGAAAAAAGAGGGCGCGATAACATGACGACTCTGCTAGGCATATTAGGCTTTTACCATTTTAGATTGTACTTGTGAATTTGTACCTTCCCTTTACCTGCAGTTACTTGTTTAAATTCGTTTTAAGTGTTTAATTTCTTTTACAAGACAAAACTGACTTATCTTCTTCTTTTCTTTTATTTATTGTTGCTTTACTGTTATAAACTGTTGTATTTATATTGTTTTCTTAAAATGCAAATACGTGACAACATGCTTTTTAATTATTGCATAATAATGCTCAACATCATATTCCACTCGTTCTAAACAAATACCGTAGCAACGGTTATAATGAGAGGTTGCTCTATTCCTATATTATTACCCCTAAATTCGAAAAGACATATTTACGGTACAACCAATCGATCAATGGTGCAGTCGACGATTCCGTGCCTTCCCCCTTAAGTTGTCCGCTCAAGGGTACCAGTCTAAAACCACATATAAACCTTAATCTATTTAAAATATGCATATATCTTGGTCAAACCTAGCTGGATCCCTTATGTTGTCCATATAGTGATCTTTTAAGATAGCCTTGTCCAAAGTCCACTACGTTTCCTTAAAACCCAAACGGACGTCACCATATTCTATGCATTTATTTGGAGAACTAAAATGCGTCATGCTAATTGTTGATATTAAATAGTCAAGTATAGTGGGGGTAAGGGTCTATCCCTTCTGTTTTGTAGAAAATGACGCACGAGGTCCCCAATTTCAGTATGATTAGCACGCGCCCAATCATGTTAGACTAGTGGACGAGTATTTCATCAAATGAAAAAATCAATGAGTGGAAAGAAAGGCCGCCAAAGCTAGAAGAAAGTTGGAATATCTAGAATACAGTCTGCTGGAATTGGAAGGAAAAGTGAGGAAGAGGGTCACCGGCTGCCAGAATATTGGAGAAATGAAGGAGAACACCCGACGAAGGCATTTTTACTGGT
The DNA here is from genome assembly GCA_034376525.1 of Nicotiana benthamiana. Taxonomy (NCBI): domain Eukaryota; kingdom Viridiplantae; phylum Streptophyta; class Magnoliopsida; order Solanales; family Solanaceae; genus Nicotiana; species Nicotiana benthamiana. Next base: position 11,744,247 of record CM067340.1, read on the forward strand.
AAACCTATGTGAACTGGAGGATTTTATCAATGAGAGCATTCAACTTGGGGAAGTTCCTTCTAGGACCAATTATATAGGAAATACTTTTTCGCTTTATGAATGTAATAAGGCCAATGGCCATTACTGACTTTTATTTTATTGCTTATTTAGTGTCATTTTGGGATCCATCTTATTTTTATCAACAAATGAGACATTTAGCATTCTAAGTTCGCCAAATCAATTTGTCGCTAGGCCTAACTCAGGCACAACGAGGCTCATAAATTAGGACACGTTTTACATTCATGCACTACGTGTTTAAATATTGCAATACTTTTTTTTGAGCAATTATATCCATTAATAACAGAATATGTACAAGGTGAAGTTTTGGTAGTAGCTTTGACTTGCTACTACTCATTTACATCACAATCATCTATACTAAGAAACTACCAATTTGCACTAGTTACAACTCAGTATAGGGACACCTAATATAGACTATAGCTATGGAAAACTATTAAGTTGTCGCAAGCCATTTTGCCATCGACTGCAATTCCAGCCTCTAATATGAATATGTAAAATAATTTCTCTGCAAATCTGATTGTCCACATAGACTTTCCTGTCAAATCTGATGCTATTCCTCTCCCTCCTGATAAGTCCAACAATGTTGATAAATACACATGCTGTTATAGCATTAAGAACCACTGTGCTATTTGCTTTACTACATATCCATTTCAATTATGTTTCCCAATCACCAACAGATCTGTGATGCCCCAGCCAGAGACAGAGTCTAGACCACAGACTTCATGTAACTGAACATTCAACGAATAAGTGGTTAAAGGCTTCTATACTCTGATTACAAAAAACACATGTTTCAGGAAAATTGCAATACTTTTTATGATCCTCAGTAATATGGTTACCTTTTTATTTTTTGATCCTCACTCTGGCAATGTCATCATATTCTACAAGATCCAAGGGCCTTCAACCAACTCCTCCTCTAACTCTTGTTAAAAACAAGAACAAGGGCAAAATGGAAGATTTGAATGCCAGGGAGAAGATCACAACAGCAGAGGCCATTGATGGTCATGGTATTTGGGTTCCCAATGATAATGTGTTAACTCGAGTAGAAACTATTGAAGTTTCAAGAAGAGCTTGATCAGGTTCAAAATCTGGCCAACCTGTCCTTCTCCCTCAGCACCCCTGACAGCGTCTTCCCAAACGGCCAAAATCCCACACCTCCACAAAAGCAACCAAATCATCCTACTATTCCAACAAAGAACTAATGCAACATTTGCAATACTCCGAACAATAATCCATTACTTGTCCCAGAACCACAAAACTCCGCAAATGACCATCTCCACACACACGACCACCACAACAATCCCATTTGTAAAGACTGTTCCACTTTCCACCAAACCTATATCTTGCACCCCTGAGTCAAAGGAAAAGGATTTACTCATTAGATACTTGGCAGAAGAGCATAAGAAACTAACTAGCCGAATCCAAGGCATCGAAGGAAATAAAGGTATTGAAGGGTTAAACTATGAAGATCTCTGTATACAACCCAATGTTAAACTACCAGAAGGGTACAAAACTCCCATGTTTGAGATGTTTGATAGTGAAGGTGATCCAAGGGTCCATCTGAGAACATACTACGACAAGCTAGTTGAGGTAGGAAAGGACGACAGGATCCCCATGAAACTATTCATGAGGAGTCTGAAAGTAGATGCACTATCATAATACATCAGCCATGATCTAAATAAATAGTCAAGTTGGGTAAGTATGGCCTCTGATTTCATGGAGATTTTCAAATTTAACATTGAAAATGCACCGAATGTATTCTACATTTAGAATCTGAAGAAGAAGCCTACAGAAAAGTTTTGCGAGTATGTTACTCGCTGGAGGTTGGAAGCTGCCAAGGTCAGGCATGCCTTAGAGAAAGAACAGATGAACAAATTCTTTGTTTGAGTTCTGGACTCTCAGTATTATGAATGGCTAATGTTGATTGAAAATCATAAGTTTTCCAACATCATCAAGCTGGGGGAGCGAATTGAAGAAGGTATAAAAAATGACATGATTACAAACTATGAGGCCTTGCAAGCCACAAATAAGGCCATGCAGTCTGGTGGTGTGTCTAAGAAGAGAGACGTGGGGGTCGTAATGGTTGCACAAAGGGCCAAGTCTTCCTCACATACCAAACCTACCATATACCTCCACTCACATACCATACAGCTCCGAACTACCAAGCACCCTCCTACCGAGCCCGAACACCAACTTATCAGTCACCTCCACCTCCCACATATCAACCTACCTCTCCCAAATATTCCCAACTGGCACATGTCTACCAAGCCTACAATTCAAAACCATCCAATTACCAATCACCCCCGCATGCCAAAACTTCCCTAGGCCCCGGCTTAATTTTGATCGAAGGCCCTCAAAACAATACAAAACCATTACCAAACCCATTGAGTAGCTATATGAGAGACTCAAAACCTCCGGTTATGTCACCTCCATCCATGATTCTACCCCTGAGTACCCTTTTCAGTGGGTTAACCCAAACAAATCTTGTGCATACCATTCTGGCATGAAAAGACACACCATCGATGAGTGCTTCTCTCCAAAAGGACAATACACGGTCCTTAATTGATAATAAGCTCATTATAGCAAAGGAAGCCACTTCGAACGTTTGCAGCAACCACTTAACAGACCACAAAGGCAGGGGTGTATACATGATTGAGATAGAGGATGATTGGGATCCCGAGAGATCCATCGGGTTGATCGTAGAAGGCGATGATCCAAAGAAGCCAATGGTTACTCTCAACCCCATTATGGTCCAGATTCAACTATCCGAGGTCACTGAGGAAGATGTGTCTCTCCCTATTGAGTTTGAGGCAGTGCCATCAACCAAAACGCCGGAACCATTTAGGGTTATAGTTTTACCGCCCAAGGAACATATTGCATTTGAAGTAAAGGTAGCCGCACCGATTACAGTAGTAATGACCACCATGACATCATTCCATATTAAAGCCATGCATTTGGATTTACATCCAAGGCTAGGAGGAAGGGAAAAATCAGGTATGAAGAGACTATTGCAACACAGGGTATGACAAGGACTGGAAGAGTCTATACCCACAACACTTAGCTGAGTCGAGTATGAAAGCTCCCAACGGGCCACTCATCATTGAAACAGGTCCAGATGACCATTAGAGGGAGATACAAGCCAAAGGGTATTCAGTCATTAAATAGCAAAAGAAATGTCCGCACAGATATCTATCCTCTCAATACTACAGAATTCCAAGGCACATAAAAATGCTCTGTTGAAGGTGCTGAGTGAAGCATATACGCCAAGTAACATCACTAGCGTAGAAATGGACAATATGGTGGGATAAGTATTAGAAATCCATAAAACCACCTTCTACGAGGACGAGCTACCGCCTGAAGGTTTGGGTCATAACAAAGCCTTGCACGTCACCGTGCAGTGTGAAAATTACTTCATCACTAGGATCCTGATCGATGGGGGTTCCAGCGTTAATATATGTCCATTGATAACATTAAAGAAGCTGAATAAAGGACTGCACGAGATAAAAGAAGGATTAATAGATGTGAATGCCTTAGATGGCTCTCAGAGATCTACCAACAGTGAGAATAGCCCGTATCTGCAGATAGATCAACTTGGTTCGAGGTAGACTTTCAAGTAATAGATATGTCAGCATCTTACAACCTGCTGCTAGGGCATCCCTGGATTTATGTTGTGGGGGCTGTGGCTTCAACATTGAATAAGGTCATAAAATTTGAATGGAATCACCAGGAAGTGATCATTTACAATGACGACGACAATCATGTATACAGTCATCAGACTATTCCGACCATAGGGGGATGAAGAAAGCTAGGTGGAGAGACCTACCACCACATCGAGCGAGTCAATGTTGTTGATAAAGATAAGTGGTGGGACAATAAGATCGAGAGTATACTGAATTAGAGCGGGTACAAACCTGGCAAGGGGCTCGGTAAGAACCACCAGGGGATTGCTAAACCCATAAAACTCAAGAAACACGGCACAACCTTTGGTCTGGGATACGAGTGCACTTGGGAAGAATTTAACAACTAGTCTCCAATATAGCGCAGTCGTTATTATCCACTTGAAAAGACAATACCACCTTTGGAGAAGACTTTCCAACAGGCTAACATTGTTTATAACATAGAGGAAGAGGAAGCACTTGCTACGGCGAAGAACTTGTTCTTAGAAAACAATGACATGGATTGTTATGTGGTTTTCGAGGAGGAGTCGGAGAAAGGTCCTACCATACAAGCTGTAAGTAGAGGAGCACACCTCAACCATTGGACCATCAAGACTACTAGACCTGTGTGAGCCTCGGGGTAGCAAGGCTAAATAAGCATCATGCATTGTTTTTACTTTTACTAGTTAATTTTTCTTTTTGCATTTTGATTTCTGCAATAAGATCTCCAATGTTCAAAACAGTCATAGAATTTATCAAAATAGTTCTAGCCTTAATGTATGGCCATTGATAACAATCAAGAAGCCGGGTAAAGGACTGCACGAGATAAAAGAAGGAGCAATCCATGTGAAAGTCTTTGATGGTTCTCAGAGATCCACCATCAGTGAGATTAGCCTGCGTCTGTAGATAGGATCGACTTGGTTTGAGGTTTACTTTCAAGTAGTAGATGTGCCAGCATCCTACAACCTGTTGCTAGGGCATCCCTGGATTCATGTTGCGGGGGCTATGGCTTCAACATTGCATCAGGTCATTAATTTTGAATGGAATCACCAGGAAGTGATCATTCATGGTGACGGCGACAATCCTATATACAGTGGTCAGACCATTCTGACTATAGGGGGAAGAAGAAAGCTAGGTAGAGATACCTACCACTACATCAAGCGAGTCAATGCTGTTTACAAAGATAAGTGGGGCACAACAGGATCGAGAGCATATTGAATTGGAGTGGGTACGAACCTGGCAAGGGGCTCGGCAAGAACCTCCAAGGGATTTCTAAACCAATAAAACTCAAGAAACTTGACATTACTTTCGGTCTGGGATACGAGTACACTTGGGAAGAATTTAACAACAGGTCGCCACCATGGCGCGATCCTTATTATCCGCTAGAACAGCTAATACCACCTTTGGAGCAGACTTTCCAACAGGCTGACATTGTTTATGGGACAGAAAAAGAGGAAACACTTGCTGCTGTAAAGAACTTGTTCTTAGAAGACAATGACATGGACTGTTGTGTTGTTTTTGAGGAGGAGTGGGAGGAAGGTCCTTCCATACAAGCTGTGAGCAGAGGAGCATACCTCAAAAATTGGACCATCAGGACCACCAGAGCCCGGCGAGCCTCGGGGTAGCAAGGCTAAACAAGCATCACACACTGTATTTACTTTTACTTGATAATTTTTCTTTTCGCATTTTGATTTCCGCAATAAGATCTCTAATATTCAAAACAGTTATAGAATTTATCAAAGTATTTCGATTTTTCTTACGAATAAACACCTTATTATTTTTTCTCTCATTACTTTACTTGCACAACATTACTATTACTTATCTTGACGAACCAATGACTGTGATATGCAATGAGACAATGCAACAAACAGACATTGGTTCAGAAAAAGATCACATACCATAAGAGATCATCAAAGAAGTTGAGAACTTTGAAAACAAACTTAAGTCCACCTAGACGAGACAGAAATTGTTAACCTAGGAGACGCAGAGAATGTCAAGGAAACACGAATCAGCGTTCACTTCTCTCCGTTAGAAAAGAAGTAATACGCAAAATCTTTAAAGGAGTATGAGGATATATTCGCATGGTCATATAATGGCATGAGTGGTTTAAGTACATCTATTATGGCCCATAAACTGCTAACTGATCCGACATGTCCTCCGGTAAAGCAGAAGCTCAGGAAGTTCAAGCGTGATATGAGTTTGAAAATCAAGGAAAAAGTCACTAAGCAAGTCAAATCTAAGGTTCTCAAGGTAGTTGAGTATCCGACATGGTTGGCTAACATTATACTCGTACCAAAGAAGGACGGGAAGGTAAAAGTATGCACTGACTACCAGGATCTTAACCAGGCAGTCCAAAAGACAACTTCCCCTTTCCAAATATACACATCCTAATCAACAATTGTCCCAAGAACGAGTTACAGTCATTCGTTGATTGATTCATCGGTTATCATCAGATCTGTATGGATGATGAAGATGCTGAGAAAATGGCTTTCATACAGTATAGGGAATGTATTGTTAAAAAATGATGTCGTTCGGCCTGAAGAATGTGGGGGACACTTACATGAGGGCCATATCTACCATTTTTCATGATATGATGCACAAAGAAATTGAGGAATATGTGGATGTTGTTATCATCAAGTCCAAGAAGTCTGTTGATCACATGTAAGATTTGAGGAAGTTCTTCAATAGATTGTGCAGGTACAACTTGAAACTGAATCCACAAAGTGTGCAATTTAGGTTCCGGCCGGGAAGTTGCTTGGGTTCATTGTGACTCGCCAAGGAATAGAAATGGATCCATCAAAGGTCAAAGTCATTTAAGAACTCCCACCGCCAAACAACACGAAGGATGTGATGAGTTTCTTGGGAAGACTTAAATATATCCAACGGTTCATAGAACAGTCCACAGTTATCTGTGAGCCAATCTTTAAGATGTTAAATAAGGATGATGCTACCAAATGAACCGATGACTACCAAAAGGCCTTTGACAGAATCAAGGACTACCTATGAACACCACCAGTCTTGGTCTCGCCCGAGCTAGGTAGACCCCTATTACTCTACATTGCAATATTTGATGGAGCCTTCGGTAGCATTTTGGGACAGCATGATGAAACGGGGAGAAAGGAACAAGCCATTTACTATCGCAGCAAGAAGTTAACTCCGTACGAAGCCCGATATTCTCTTTTGGAATGAACCTATTGTGTTCTTACCTGGTTAGCTCAAAAGTTGAGAAAATACTTCTGTGCATATACCACGTAACTCATATAAAGTATGGATCCTTTAAAGTATATCTTTTGAAAGCCCATGCCCACTGGCAAGCTAGCCAAGTGGAAAATCCTGCTGAGTGAATATGATATTGTGTACGAAACTAAGAAGGCGATCAAAGGACAAGCACTGGCAGACCACCTCGCTGAAAACCCCGTGGATGGAGAATATGAACCTTTGAAAACATATTTTCCTGATGAAGAGGTATCATTCATAAGAGAATATACTGTAGAATACTATGACGGTCGGAGAATGTTCTTCGATGGAGCAACAAACTTCAAGGAAATTGGCATTGGAGTAGTATTGGTGTCAGAAACCGATCAGCACTATCCGGTGTCTTCCAAACTCAGGTTCCCCTAAACCAACAATATGGCCGAATATGAAGCCTGCATCTTAGGCTCTAAATGGCCATTGACATGAACATGCAAGAGCTACTAGTGATCATAGATTTAGATTTACTCATACATCAGGTACGAGAAGAGTGGGCAACCACGAACTCCAAGATACACCCATATTCTCATCATGTATAGGAATTGAGAAAGAGGTTCACAAAGACAAAATTTCAACACGTTCCTAAGGTCCAAAATGAGTTCGCTGATGCATTAGCTACCCTATCATCTATACAACATCCAGACAAGAATTTTATTGATCCCGTTCTAGTAAAGATCCATGATTAGCTAGCTTATTGTGCTTATGTTGAAGAAGAAGCAAACAGATAGCCTTGGTTTCATGATATCAAGGAATATTTAGAAAAAGGAGAGTATCTGGAGCTTGCTAATCATACTCAGAAACGCACAATGTGGAGATTGTCCAACAATTTCTATCATAGAGGAGGAATCATGTATGGTAGGACTCCTGATTTGGGACTACTGTGGTGTGTCGATGCAAAGGAAGCATCCAAGCTACTAGAGGAAATTCATGCTGGGACCTTTGGTCCAAATATGAACGGTTTTGCCTTAGCAAACAAGATAACACAGGCTAGTTATTGAAATAGACTACATCCAACATGTCCAAAAATGCCATCGCTGTCAGATACATGCAGACATGATAAAGGTACCTCCGAGCGAGCTCAACACAACAAGCTCATCATGCCCGTTCGACGCCTGTGGAATGGACATTATTGGGAAAATCGATCCTGCTACTTCCAACAGACATAGGTTTATCCTAGTGGCAATTAACTATTTCATCAAGTGGGTCGAATCATTATCTTAGAGGGCAGTGACTAAGAAAGTCACGGCAAACTTTGTTCGCGACCGCATTTTTTGCCGATTCGGGATTCCAAAGTCAATCATTACTGATAATGGCTCCAATATCAACAACGACTAGATGAAAGCTATGTGTGACCTTCAAGATCAGACATAAGAATTCTACAGCCTACATGCCTCAAGTGAATGGAACTGTGGAAGCCGCCAATAAGAATATCAAGAAAGTATTAAGTAAAATGATAAAGAAGCATAAATTGTGACACAAGAGTTTATCATTTGCTCTATTAGTATATCACACCAGAGTCCGCACATCAGCTGGGGCAACCCCTATATGCTGGTTTATGGTACAAAAGCCGTCATTCCCGCCAAAGTAATAATTCCTTCCTTAAGAATCATACAGGAAGCTAAACTCAATGAGTAGAATTGGTGAAGATTCATTACGAGAAACTAGCCTTTATAGATAGAAAGAGAATGAATGCAGTTTTCCATGGTCAACTATATCAGACAAAATGTCTAGAGTCTTCAACAAAGGCCAGGCCTAGACAGTTCACACCAGGGCAACTGGTATTAAAGAATTTTTTTCCACATTGTGATGAGGCCAAAGGGAAGTTCTCTCCCAGCTGGTAGGGTCCGTACATGGTTCACCAGGTTCTGAAAGGAGAAGCCCTCATACTTGCAGAAACGGATGCAGAGAAATGGCTAAAGCTGATTAATTTAGATACAATCAATTGTTGTGTAATCTTTATGTTTTCCCTATATGATATAAATTCAACTAACGCCTGACCTGATTCCCGTTAAAGAAGGGATACATAGGGGGCCCTATGGGTTTGGTCACAATTTAATAAAATTTTCATTTCTCCTGAAATTGGAAACTGGGATAGAATTTTGAGGAGGACTCTAAAAATTCCAAAGTAAATTTCATCCGATCACAGAATTCGCAGTAGTCAGAAACCTCAACCCATCAAACTGGGGCAGAATTTTGAGGAGGACCATCAAAATTTCGTAGCAAGAGAGGTTGCAATGTCTCGAACCGCGTCACAATCGCTGGTTCATCTAAAAATTATTTAAATTATACATTTGTGTTATACTCTTACAAAATCATACATGTTTGTTATTGAAACTGCTTTGTTTAGCAACGCTACCACAACAATACAAACAGTATCTCCAAATCAAAGCCGAAAACATCGAACAAAGCAGTGGGATGTGAACTAACCTTTCCCCCTTTACAAAATTCACGATTTTTCTTTGGATGTAGGCACCAGTATTACAAAATTATTAAACGCATTGTATGTCCACATATCGAACATTTGTTCAAAGATACTATTCTCCGAACCATTTCACATACCAACATCTGCTATTAGCACACACCCATAATGTTCCATACATCAAAATTCTCCCAATAATCGCCACGCCACAATTTTCTATCAGCTAAGAAACTATACTTCCATTTGCTATTTTATTTCCTGCATAAGGTTACCATTCTTCCTTCACAGGTTAAGCTCTACCTCTATCTGTATTTGCATTGATAAGGCTATTATTCTGCCTTCCAACTTGCATTAGGCTACCATTGTGCCTTTCGAGGTTATGCTCTACCTTTATCTGCATTTGTATTGCATAAGGCAACTATTCTACCTTCTAACTTGCAAAAAGATACCATTCTGCCTTCCGAGGTTAAACTCTACCTCTATCTGCATTTGCATTGCATAAGGCTACTATTCTGCCTTCCAACTTGCATAAGGCTACCATTCTCCCTTCCGAGGTCAAGCTCTACATCTATCTGCATTTGCATTGCATAAGTAAACTATTCTGCCTTCCAACTTTCGTAAGGCTACCATTCTGCCTTCCGAGGTCAAGCTCTACCTCTATTTGCATTTGCATTGCATAAGGCTACTATTCTGCTTTCCAACTTGCATAAGGCTACCATTCTGCCTTTCAAGGTTAAGCTCTACCTCCATCTGCAGTCGTTGCATAAGGCTACTATTATGCCTTCCAACTTACATAAGGCTACCATTCTTCCTTTCGAGGTTAAGCTCTACCTCTATCTACATTTGCATTATATAAGGCTACTATTCTTCCTTCCAACTTGCAAAGGCTACCATTCTGCCTTCCGAGGTCAAGCTCTACCTCTATCTGTATTTGCATTTCACAAGGCTACTATTCTACCTTCCAACTTTCATTAGGCTACCATTATGCCTTCCGAGGTCAAGCTCTACCTCTATTTGCATTTTCATTGCATAAGGCTACTATTCTGCCTTCCAACTTGCATAAGGATACCATTCTGCCTTCTGAGGTTAAGCTCTACCTCCATATGCATTCACATTGCATAAGGTTACTATTCTGCCTTCCAACTTGCATAAGGCTACCATTCTGCCTTTTGAAGTAAAGCTCTACCTCCATCTGCATTTGCATTGCATAAGGCTACGATTCTGCCTTCCAACTTGCATAAGGCTACCATTCTGCCTTCCGAGACTAAATGTTGTCTCCATTTACATTGCACGGCTAAATGATTGACACATTGCACAGCTAAGAGTTTGCCCCATTTTCACGGTCGAGAGATCTCCACATTTGCACGGCTGAAAGATCGCCACACGGCATCATCATTCGGAGTCACCATCCTCATAACTCGAGAATACCATTTCATGGCTTAAGGATCCCTTTCAATATTTTGCATATCATTATTCAAAGGCGTCATGGTTTGGAGGCACCATTTCATAGTCCGAGAGCATCATTTCATAGCATGCAAATCTTTCGTTATACGCTTCATGGACCAGGACATCATGGTCTAAAGATGTCATCATAACCGTCCGAAGACAACATTCATTGTCCGACGAGAATCTGCATCATGTCTAAATTTACGCACAATATATTCTTGTATTACTTATTTTCAGGTAAACATGCAAGCAACAACCATCTCGGCAGGAGCGTTCCCGCTCTAGTGCTCGCAGCCGCATTAAACCTAACTACTCTTGTAAGTCTTTCATTCACCCTAACAAAAACATTGCGTCCATTATTGGAAAATATCTGTCGGCATACTCCACCAAGTGTGATCCTGAAATACATATGGACTAATTCCTGTTAAACCAGGGATATGTAGGTAGCTCAAAAGCTAGGGTTTGGCTTATCTTCTTCAAATCGTTTTGTAAGGTCAAAATTTGGCCAGCATATCTTTACTCGACAATTCTTTCATCCTTCACGGGTAAAGAGGGGTAACTGTTGATAGCCAAGTTTTCTCTGTATCTATTTTTTATGCGGAGTACCTTCAAAATAGCATATGTACGCATATATAAGTATCTCCAAGTGTTTCCTTATTTTTCCTTTATTTTAAAAGATTTTTTTAAACCAATTTATTTTCATATTTTACCCATAAAAACCCAATAATAATTCCCAGAATTATCATTTTGATGATTTACTTATTGGATTCTTATATTTATACTAAAATATATAAGATTTGTTTTACATATTTTTACAAATTTATTTGGTATTTCTAAGGCTAAAGTTGTATAATTGCAATATTAGCCCTTTTTAGATTCAATTGTGTTTTATATTCATAATTTATATTCATAAAACTAAGCCTGGTATTTTAAATAGTCAACTATGTTCTATAAATCCTTTTAGTACCTTTAATTTATTTCAAAATATTATTTTATTATTTTCTATAAGTCAAATTTGGAAAATCGGGTATTTAAATGTTAGCCCAATTTTATAACGATTATAGCCTCAATTTGACCCCCAACCAATTCCTATTAAACCCGTACACAACTCCGATCAAACCAACCCATGCCCACATCTCTACTTACCTGTTTAAATCCAGGTCGTTGATCACTCAAATCAACGGCCAAAAACCACCCTTACCTAAATTAATCCTAAATGACCCCCTAAACCCTATTATTTCCCACCGTATGTCACCTCTGAATCCCCTTCATCTCTCAAATCCTCTCTACAACCGATCAAAATTTTGTTTGGTTTGGCTTTAATTATATAAAACCGAACCAGACCGACTATAGGAGTAACTATTTCAAATTTATTATAAGACCTATATATATATATATATATATATATATATATATATATATATATATATATATATATATATATATATATATATATATATATATATATATATTTATATATATATATATATATTTATATATATATATATATACATATAGTTATACAAGTGAATGTTAATAGTTTGCACTTTTAATATAGTTCTTTTACTTGATATTCTAGTTTGATTGGTACTTTTCTTTTGTTTAGTATAAGAACCAATTTCGTGTTAAAAATAACATAATTTTAATTCAGTCCCTACATTATTAATCATAATTGACTCAATTATCATTTATATATTTTGGTAAATAATAGATTTCTCAAAGAGTTGATTTGATAATATTACATTGAAAATGTGATCGTCGGAATATATGTTTGGTAGTATATGTCTTATATCTAAGAAAAACTGACAAAAAACCGAAAAAACCAAAACATTGACCTAAACCGATCGAGAAAAACTGACTTAATTGGTTTGGTTTGGTTCTAATATTTGAAAATTCGAATTACTTGGTTTGGATTTTATTTAGTGGAAAACCTATCCAAACCAAACCATGAACACCCCTACTTTCAAGGCCTTTCTCGTTACTTTGGGTTCTTCTGATACCCTAATCTTTAAGACCTTTTCGACTTCTTTCAGGTTTACCTTAGATCCATGTTTGCTATGAGTTTTTTCGAAACTTCTTTAATTTTTTTTTCAATAAAGACTCTTCATTTTTTTATTAAGATTTTTCTTCAGGTTCTTCTTTTCAAAATCTCTTCTGAGTTTATCATGTTAAAAATTCTAATTTCATTTGGGTTTCTAAGATCATTTGCCAATATTTGTTTGATTTACTTGTTTACCATATTCAAACTCTATTGATGTTGAAAACCCTAAATTCTTTGGGTTCGTTCAGGTTTATAAAGCTGTTTGCTAAGTATTTGTGTAATTTATTATCTTCATACTCGATTGGTGTTGAAACCCCTAATTTTTTTGGTTCACTCAAGTTTCTGAAATTGTTTGCTGATATTTGTGTGATTTACTCGTCTATCATCTTTAAACTCGACTGATGTTGAAAACCCTAATTTCTCTTGGGTTCATTCGAGTGTTTGAAATTGTTTACTAATATTTGTTTGATTTATTTGTTTATCATCCTTTAAGCTGGAATATTATTAAAGAGAAACCTATGCCTTTGGGTTTGACACTGCTTGTTTAAATACCTGACTTGATTTGGAGTTCTTTTGTTTTAGAATCTCCTTTATTTATGTGATTCCTTTGATTCTGGATTTTTACTATCTTTGAAACTTGACAATGCCTGGAAACTCTAACTTTGAAAAAAAGGTTTTCTCATCTATCACTATGAGACCTTTTGCATCCTGCTAATACTCTATTTTTATTTACTACTGATTCAATGAGACTTGACTACTTGACTATCATGCTTCGAATGTTTCTATCTACTGACTTTGTGCTACTATTGCATGTTGTTTCTTTTGCCAATAGTTTGGCCTCGTATGTTGATCGTTTCTGCACTGTATTTATATGTCGAGGTTCCTTCTTTGAATGATTCTCAATTTTGGGACTGATTTCAAAACTTCTGTTTTATGAACTCTAAATTCGCTCACCTATTAAAGTAATTGATCCCTTTCCTTATTATTGCCTTGCTGAATCGTTTACCCAAAACAAGTGTATCTCTGTACTTGGACTCGATTGTGTACTTAACGTTTTGCTACTTCATTTTACGGTAATAATCAGTCTGCCTACAAACTGATTTTCTTTCCCTCTTTTAAACCTGTTAGGCCCGTTAAACAAGTGATTCCTCAATGAAAGGGGAATCACTTGGTTGATTGATTCTGATTACTTCCTTATTTGCATTAAATACCCATCTTCTTTTCTTTCAAACACACAAGGCATAAAACACTTGAGTTCAGACACACACTCCACTAAAACCTCTCTCTTTTTTTCTGTTAGTACTTGTATTGCTGCCTTACCAAGCTGGATTAATGCCAAGGCTAGGATGGGAAACTTGCTTACTTTTCTTGGCATTTGCATCCTTATTGGTATGTTCTAACTAATTCTCAGCACCAACAACTACAAGTTTCTTTACTATTTCCTTCGACCTTGCCTGTTTGCTATTTGTATATATATCAAGCATGTTCTACTCTGCCTTTTCTATTATGAATTGATGCTCTCTTATGAATTATGTCGATTACTTACTATGGTTTCTGAATCATAAACCCCTATCCAAATTTTGTTTGGCATCTGTGGTTGGTTTGGGGCATGACAACATTGGACATTAATGTGCATGACCCAAACCTGATCCCTTAGGATCATAACGTCCATGTCTTTTCTAGATGTTGTGTGTTCTGATTAGTTTATAGGCATGGAAGCACCATCTATTGTTGTACATGGCCAAAGGTGATCCCTACCTAAGTATATATGCTTTACAATGTCTTCCCAAACCCCTGACTTGTTTGTATGAAACTATTAATTTTATGCTTTACTATTATTGTTTTTCTCTTCACCCTTTACCCCTCTCCCGTCTCCCCTCATTTTTAAAACTCTATTCCTGCACTTCCACCATATTCTTAAACGTATGTTCTTCCCCTCTTGTCTGAGCCTTGCCATAGGACCCATGAGCTCCCTCTGAACTTGGATACATAAGGGCGGGACCTTCTACACTGCACTCTTCTCTATCCGGTTATATGAACCTGGGTGTAAGAATTGCTTAGGTTCTTTTGATAACCTTAGGGAACTCTGACTCATCTAGGTCTGAGAAAGGCTTTGAAATCAATGGCATTGACAATGATACGGTTCATTGCATATCTTAGGTAGGAAGTCAAATCAAGCTTTCTTATGCTTGTAGCTTTTTTTCTTTCATTCCTTCTTTTGTAATTCACTAGTCTTGTTTGTAATAAATTGTAATAAACTCTTGGGGTTGTCTATAGGAAAAGGAACTGGTTAATTATGCATCATCAAGGGTAGAAAACATGCCTATAGGACTGCTCCTTAATTCTACATGTTCAATTTGCATTTAGAAACCATGTATATAGGATCTTGCATGTTCAACCCTGTGTTCAAAAACCATGTCTATAGGACTTACTTTAAATCCTACATATCCAACATCACATCTGGATAACCTTCCTATAGGAATTACCTAAAATTCTACATGTTTGTCACCATTTAGATATCATGCATATAGGGGGTTTAAAATCAGTAACATTAGATATCATGCCTATATGGGTTTAAAAGCAATAATATTAGACATCATGCCAATAGGGGTTTAAAATCAACTATAATAGAGATCATGCCTATAGGATCTAAATCCAGTTTAGTTAAAAAAAATCGGTTTGACTCGTACTGTCTTGAACCAGCTTAAATAACCTGCTCCTTTTATCAATACGGTTTAGAAAACATAGGATTTAAATCGCCTGTTAAACTAATCACTGTTTACAACATCTATCTAGGATGCCATTCTCATAGGATGACAGTACCATGCCTACGCAAGCTTTAGGTAAATACTTGAATAAAACTTGAACTACCTTTGTTTAATTAGCAACTGCTACAACTAGCAGGCATGCCTAATTTGGAATTCTTATCTGAGGTATCTGATGGATCTGGCTCTGGATTAAAATCCCTTGTTTTAGGACTTCTAAAAAATTCAGACTTTAAATTTTGTTTGAGTCATGCTATTTGATTGCTTTGTTTGAGATATATGTGAGCCTTCAATGTTTTATGTGCTTCCCCTTTAATGTGCAGTCCAATATGTTTTGTATGTCGTCTTAGATTTTTCACCTTTGAAATTCCAAGTCAACCTAATATCCCACCCTTTTAGGAATAGTAGTCCTAAGTGCCTCTGAGAGGAGTGGTACAGGTAATAGCATGAAATAGTTGTCGAGACTAATCCGCGCTTTAAGTACCTTAACGGGATGGGAATGTTAGATATGGATATGATGACCGGTGTGTTAATACCATGTGTGGCCCTTCTTTGAGGAGTGATTACCGGGTATTGCATTGATGTGATCCATATTATAAATAAACCTAGGACCTCCCTTCCTTTGTTTCCTTTTAGAATTATAAATTCTTTTCAAAATCAGTCTTTTAATTGCTTTTTTCAAACGTTATTTTTCTTTCAAACAGGTGTGTATTAAAATCCCCTCTTATTTGAACCTTATCTATTTATGTGTTAAGTGTACGAAATTCACAAAGACTATCTGACCGAGAACCACACTAGTGGATCTTGAGCGGTGCCAAACACCTTCCAATTAGGATAACTTCAAGCACTTACCCTATCTCTGGTTACCAAGCAAACTTTGAAATAAACCTTGTAGGTATCCTAATGCACCATAAATCATTAGGTGGTGACTCTTCCAATGCAAAACCTAGTTCCCAAAAGGAATGAGTTATCTATACCTAAAATATCATTAACCTGATTCTCCTAACGCGAGGAGGGAAAAAAGGGGGATAGAAGGCTCGGAAGCTCATCCGGAAAAACATCAGGAAACTCATTAACCACCGAGATGGAGGGGATGGTTGGTGACTTTACTTCCACATCCTGAACCCAAACTAAGTGATAAATACAACCCCTTTTTATCATTTTCCTTGCCTTGAGATATGAAATAAATCTACCTCTCACCGACGCCATATTACCTTCCCACTCACAGGCTTCCCTAGAAATGAAATCGGACTATCTTTGATCTACAATCAATGGTGGCATGACAAGAAGCAAACCAATCCATACCTATTATAAGATCAAATTCCACCATATCTAACTCCATTAGGTCTGATAGGATAGATCAAATTTGAACTACAATTATACAACCCCTATATACTCACTTAGCTATCACAGAGTCCCCAACAGGTGTAGCCACCTCAAAAGGTTTAACCAATTTAGATTTTATTCCAAACTTACTAGCAACCAATGGAGTAACATATGATGACATGGAACCTGGGTCAATTAGTGCATATACATCATAGGAGGAGAGTGATAATATTCCAATAACAACATTAGGTGATGACTCCTGATCATGTCGTCCTGCCAACGCATAGATGCGGTTTTGAGGACCACGCGAGCTAGATGCTCTGCCTCTGCCTCCATGACTCATTGGTTCTTGTGATCCTTTCTCGGGGGCGTACTAATGAGGACAAATCAGCTACAAATCATGATGAGCTTGCATTACCTCTTATCGTACAATCTTTCATAATGTGGCCCGGATAACATCAAGTATAACAAACACCCAATCCCATACGGTACTGCCCAGCATGCAACTTACATACTTAGAATATCATGGCAAGGGTGGCCTCATCTGACTTGACTTACCCTTATACTGAGAATCTAAGGCCTTCAAATTCTAGAGAGGCCCTAAATATGTGGAACGATCAAATTTCTTACTGCTAAACTAAAGGGGTGCGCAAATCGATGGTTGGGTTGGATACCTCGGGTACTGTTGTCTTTGACCACCTCAAAACTCACTAGAAGGACTTAAAGACCTTGCTCTATAATTCTGGGCCCTATCATGCTCATGATCGATTCTCGATTTCTGCCTACTCTCCTCTACACCCTGAGTGTATGCCTGAATACGAGAAATATCCATATTTGGTTAGAGTGAGACCGACATACAATCATTAAGCAAGTATTGACCTAACCCCACCATGAACTGGTGAATCCGATCCTCCATCTTAAATACAATAATGGGAGCATACCTAGCCAATGAATCAAATTGAAAATTTTACTTCCGAACACTTATGTTACCCTACCGAAGGGTCAAGAACCTATCAAATCGTGCTGTCTAAACTCTAGTGGCAGATATTGACAAAGAAAAGCTTCTGTAAACTTCTGCCATACTACTAGAGGGGCATTCTCACCTCTAGACAATTCGCAAAACCTGTACTAACTAACTAAAAATATCTCGGAGTGTATAGGAATCTAGCTCGATTCACTCAATCGCAGTTCATTACCTTTAAAGTCTTATGCATTCTATCAATAAATTCCTAAGGGTCCTTACTTGGATCTACCCTAGTGAATATCGGAGGGTCTAAATTAATGAAGTCACGAACCCTCGCGTCGATGGACCTATCTGTATGACCAATAACTACTTCCTGATGTAGATCCTATGCAGCTACTAACCGAGTTAATAGCTAAATAGCATCTCTTATCTCCTGACCCAGTGTATCTTGCTAAGGGTTTGAATGTACAGGGGCGGGCGCTGGAGCTGGTGGCCTTAGGAACTCTTCCGGAAAGAATGAGGTATGTCAATTCTAAGATGGAATCTCACTATTAGACCCTCCCCGAGCCTGGTAACTCGTGGAGCTTGACTAGTAGTATCACCAACCACGGACTTTCCCTTCTGGCGGCTGTAGCCTTCGGAGGCATCACTGAAAATATAACATATCATTAGGAACATGAATTCTTATATCGCACGATCAAAGATATAAAGAGAGGATAACATCCTATATGTCCTATAGCTTACTACTGCCTATAAGTGTGGTACACAACACACCCATAAACAAGACTCTACCAGACACGGTTCATAGACAACCCTAGGACATAACTACTCTAATACCACTTTTGTCACGACCCAAACCATTGGACTACGACGGGTGACCGAGTCCTACATGTCGAACACTCTTAAGCATGTGTCTAAGATATAGACATTAATAACATATGCTGAACCACGAGGATAACATACGTGAGGAAACCTTTCCAAAAGATATTTATACATACACGTGCGAAATACATAGGGCGAGTCGACAAGGCCACATACTATCCAACTACACATACTGTCTACAGACCTCTAATAGAAAATACAATTGTACAAGGACAAGACTAGGCCACGTCATACCAATATATGTATACTATCATATTGTACCAAAATCAAAAGCAGCTCTGGATCAAGTGGAGCACACCAAATCTCATTGATTCAGGATCCTAAGGAGGGGGATCATCAGCATGCCTACCTGCGGGCATGAAACACAGGCCCCGGGAAATAGGGTGTCAGTATGAATAATGTACTAAGTATGTAAGGCATAAAAATCAGTACATAACAGACATAGATGAAACATAGAATAAAGAATTTCAATTGTAAATCTAAATTACTTCGTAAATCCTAAAACATTTATAATATCATGCACATGTGTATAAATATCGTGTCATGTATAGGTATAGATGTACATAATATTATTAAACATATGAGGGCATCCCATCATATCATCTCGACCCACTATGGGTAAAATGATCAATATATGCCAACTAATCAGGCGGTAGTGCGTATATACTGTTGTAACTTTTACCATATCCTCTATACATATATTTACAACATACGCGATAATACCATCTGGTCATGGGTCAGTGTAAATGAATGCAATGCATGATAAGTACGTCAATAAAATCTTTCGAAGTGTCATAAGACCATTTTGCTTTTGCTAATATCATGGAATATACTTTATCAAGTTACGTATTTTCTGATACCTATCAACAGAATAGAATAATAAGTTTTATGGGAGAATACGAGTAGAGTAATTTTTTCAAGTTGTTCATTTGCTTGTTTCGCTTGTGTCGTACAGATCATGCTAAAAAAAAGGGATAGCTTTATCATATCTGGAGTAGGGAAAAATCCGTGTAATACTTGAAAACGATTACACCGTACTCCTTTAGAATTGCAAAATTTTACGTTGCCACACTTCTAAAAATTCTTGTTGGAATTGTTTTGTTGCAAGATTTTCGTTGGAAGTTTTTTTTGGATGGAGTTTAGCTCATGTTCTTGAATACTTTGAATTAAGAAGAAAGATATATAAGTCACTTTGTTATTCTATGTCCAAATGAACCAACCTTGTATAAAATGAAACCAAACGTGCATGCATTTACACGTTAATGTCTTGTTACCTTAGATTGCCACCTAAGCCAATATGACTAAAGGTCATTGGGTTAAGACTTGACCTGATGCCACGTGGGGGTTGGGGCATGGATTTTAAATGATATTCAAGATAATGTGGGTTGTATGGAAATTCAATATGTGGTGGGCACTAAGATAAGCCAAGTATTCATGTTACAAGTGACAGAACGACCAAGGAAAGTAATTGCTTACATTTAAAGAAAGCTGAGAAGGAATGAAAAGAACTATTCAATCAATGATCCGGAGTTAGTTACGTTATGAACGCACTTAAGATTTCAGAGTATCATCTATGTAGCATATATATTGACAAACAAATAGCCATAGAAGAATCTGATATAAGTTAAAAGAAAGAATTAAGTTTAGGTCATAGACAAAGGTTTGAATTGTTAGAAGATTTTATCATGAATATTCCGTAGTGTCAACGGAAGGCTAAAGTAATAACTAATACCATGAACTGCAAATCGAAAAATAGCTTAAGCCTACATAAAGGCTGATCAGAGGGAAGAGGAAACTAAAAAGTTATATTAACTAAGTAATAAGGAGTCTAATTATTGAACCCCAAAAATTATAATAATCACAATTGAGAGCATTGCAGAATCACTCTTAATAGCAGAAGTACTAGAGAGATAGTACAGTAGCCATACTCTATAATATCTCTACGATAAAGCTAGCTAGAAGAAGTACTAGCTTCATAAGAAGTCAGTATGAAGATCCCATCGGATTGTGTATGTGCCAGAGGTGCAAGTATTATAATAGAGCTTCAAGTTGTGGATGTGAGTAATACCTATATGAAATGGAGGTTATAAAAGAGATAGAAGAATATGTTGCGATACTTTAAGGTAAGTAAAGTAAATGTGACAAACGTACGAGATACTCAAGTGCAGAAGGTTGTGAATAGTCCATACATCGGTTAGAAGGCTAAAAACGTAGGGGTCCAGTATCCAGGAATGATAGCAGCATCGTCAGTGGCATGCCTTCCAGGCCATTGCTTCTAGGTACTGAGAGGTCTAGTTAAGAAAGTAGAAAAATATATGTAGAGACGATATGCTATCTCGCTTGATTTCCAAAGTAATACAAGGAAATGAATGGTGCAAGCAAGTTGAAGGAAGTTTGTGAGTAATATAAATAGATATATGTAGGCCGCAAGTTGAAATATGGTAGAGCAAAAAGGTTTTAGGAAGACAGGAGCAAGGATAATAAAGGGTGAGTGAGAAGGTGATGATAATGTATAAGTCCCCAAGATTAATCCCCAGAAAACAAGAAAGCTACTGGTTTCTCTAAGTCATAGAAAGCTCAGTATAGCCTAAATGAACTCAAAGAAGCCTAAGACTAGTAACGGAGGTGGGATGTTATCCTAGTAGTAGAATGAGGTGTAATTGTGATATATAAAGGATGACGTTTGGTCCTTCAATTGAGTAATGATTTGAAGAGGATTTCATGAACCATACGAAATTAAAATACCCTCATAAAGTGAATCACAATTGGATGCTATAAAATAAGCTTATTGAAGTACAGTATCTCCCCTAAGTGGATTAGGAAAATCACTTCAAATATTTCTCGTTGCAACATAAGCCCTAGTGGCAATATATGACATAAAAAGTTTCAAGTTATCAATGGAAGATTGTAGATTAACATTGAGGTGAATAAACAATAGATGTATAAAAGATACAAAGTACGAGATTAGATTAGGCCATCAATATTAAGATAAACAGTAATGAAGAAGTGTTAGAAGACTTAGCTTTATGCATATAAGATAAGCAACGAGAGTAGCTTGGAGTCTAGTTGCAAACCTTAGTAACAATAAATCGAAGTAAGAGGTATGGTATAGTATGGCCTACTTAGATGTAGTAAAGCTAATGATGCGCAGAGGGACAACTTGACATAATTTTTATATGTTCATAAAGTGAAGCCTAGAGATTAGCTGAGAGTTGGAAGAGAAAAGAGAAAAGCATCACATAAGAGCACATAAAAAGTTAGAGTCATACAGGTTGCATGCAAGAAGGTAGTAACAGTTAAGAGATTAGAAGGATTCCAACTACAAGTCGTGGTGTGAAACAGAGGCTTAAAGGGGGGAATGCCTTGGCCCTTGGATTTATTCACAGAGTAATTGCCTAGATGGCAAGAAGAGTAGTAAAATACTCACAAGAACTGTAGGTTATGATAATGATAAGTGCATCAGTCAACATTCAAGGACGAATGTTTCAAAGGGGGAATGCTGTTATACCCCATATTTTCGTATGTGGAAGTACGCCATAAGCAAGTTGAAAGCTCGGAAATGAGATGTTACATCCCATATTTTTGTACGTTAAAGATTCATCGTAAGCTAATTGACGTAAGCTTCAGAATAAGATTATTTAAGATAATAAGTATTACGCTATTTCAACTAAGTGATAAGTAAATTTGTAAAGGTAAGAGGGTGCAGGAAACCAAAGAAAATGAGTTTCATCTAATTTTGAAAATTTGGGATAAAATATGGTCCGGACTATAATACCCGATATTTATAGGCTAATGTCATAAAAGGTACCACAAGACCATGATAGTAGGGTACATAAAGTGTATTTAAATTAAGTAGTATTTTAAGTAATTTGAGATAATTTTTAATTATGTAAATAACTGGGTAATTATTAATTTTAGTGGGAGATTAACCAATTAATTAAGCACATTTGGATAAGATTAGGGGGGATTCACCCCTTAATGTCGCAACCCAAAGAAGCGACTATTAAGTCACATTTCAAGGTAGCAATTTAGTGGCTTCTTCATCCTAAAGTGGGTCCTACAAGAACCAACAAATTTAGTAGACCTTTATCTCATTACAGTGATACTAAGCTTGCAAAAGGTTATGGATGAGCTTCAAAGTTACAGATGAAATCTCAAACTAAGGAGATTATATGAAATCTTCAACAAAATTTACGTTTTAGCATCTTACTGATGTGATTTTCTTGAAACAAAATTCAAACATCTCTTAGCGTCTTAAGAAACGTGTGATTTGGTAATTTTAAGGGAGTGCAGTGCCATCTTTCTCAAAAATATTATACGGATTTTGCCCTTCTTCGATCTGCTATTACATGTTTTGTTGCATTTGGCAGCTGTTGGTAGGATCGTCAAGAGAATCGGCTCAGGTATGTTAATGCTATCCCTTTTTTTCTTTTTGGCATGATCCATACTATGCAAAATGAAATGAGCAAATGCACAACTTCCACGAATGACGCTATTATTAGAAATACTAGAGATGCATATGTTCTTGATTCCATGTGTCCTATTATTCTATCATCCACCCATGGTTCTAAGAAAATACCTAAGTTGATAAAGTTTACTTCATGATATTAATCAAAGTCATTATGGTCTTATGACAATCCAATATATTTTATTGACGTACTTCTCATGAATTGTATTCATGTATATTGACCAATGATAAAAAGGCATTATATACACTTATATATGTATATTATATGTATATGGGATATGGGAAAAAGGTTATGGTGTTAGATACGTACCACCACCTAATCAGCTGGTATACGTTGGTGATTTGCCCATAATGGCCGAGATGATATGATGGGATGCCCTCAGAGACTTGATGATGTTATGAACGCATATACCCATGAATGGCATGCCACTTATAAGCATATGCATGGCATTATAATAATTAAATTATTCACATAGCTATTCAAAAATACATGTCGAGTCTTTTATTCCATGTTTCTCTCATTTCTTTTATTTACTGATTTTCATTCCATACATACTCAGTACATTATTTGACCTGACATACCTTTTGCTTGGGGACGCTGCATTTCATGCTCGCAGGTCCCGATAGACAGGTTGAGAGTCCTCCAAGTAGGCTATCAACTCAACGGAAGATGTTGGTGCGCTCCATTTGCTCTGGAGTTGCTTATTTGGTCAATATGATTTAGACATGTATTGATTGGTATGTTGGAGCCCCGTCCCGACATTATGACATTTATGTACTCATAGAGGCTTGTAGATAGATGTCGTGTATACGGATACTTTTATGCTTTTGGGGCCTATATATTAAGTATATAATGGATCACATTGGTCTTATAGGCTCGTATACCACACGTATAAGCTTTTATATCATGTTGGGCCATTCTATGTCGGGTATTCCCTCATGTTTGCCCTGGTTATCTCATGATGCCCCTTCTGGACCACTTACATGTTATGATGTAATAAGAAATATATGTTTAGTTGGTACTCGGTTGAGTAAGGTACCGGATGCCCATCGCGGCCCATCGGTTTAGGTCATGACAAAAGTAGTACTAGAGCAGTTCTTTTATAGGGAGTCTGCAAGCCATGTCTAGTAGTATCTTGTTTATGGGTGTGTTGTTGATAACACTTACTAGCAAGAGGCTACAGGGCATGTAGGACTTTCTTCTTACTCTAGATTGTACGGTAAAGCTCACTTGTAAAACCCAGACTCCTAAATTCTATTTTATTCGTAATAAGATGATACCTATATCTAGAAAGACAGTTGGTAAGAGATAGATGTGGAAAAGCTGAGTCAGAGGAACTCTATTTTTGTATGATACTTACAATGAATAAATGTAAGGTCTTTAGAAGATTATGCATATACTAAGATGTGTATGTCTCTTGATAAGCAGCCTTAAGGCAAGAATATTTATCCACCTCTATGGTAAAAGGCAATGAGAGATTCAGAAGATAGATACAAGTTTTAACAAGTAAAAGAAGCAAGACGAAGAAAGGTACAAGGCGCCTAGTTCATAAAGATTATAAGTATTTATAATTCAACCAAAGAAATATAAGCATTTTGAGTTATCTTCAACTATAAAAGAGGTATGTACAATTGGCCATATCCATCTCATTTATGCCCTGTGGAAGCTAACAAGAAGTAGTATAAGAGAAGGATGTATATTAGGATCCGACTGGGGTTAGAGTGACCCAAAAAAATGGATGGATTATTTGTTGTTAATTGAAATCTCCGAATGATATTGCAAATATGCTAGTAGATCTCCTTGCGAGACGCCCAGATGGTGTACGCTAAAATAGTACAACTAGATTTGAGTACTACAAAGATAGGAACTGGAATCCTGGAAGGGATAAAAATTACCTTAGTATGGCTCCCTTCCTTAGTAGAACAAGAATGTTAGGCAACCCGAAGAGCTGTGTGATGGAGCAAGGAGAGCTAAAAGCAAATGGATGTCTTTTTGGAGTTTTTAGAATAAAGTAATAGGCATAAATGTTAGCAGAGAAATAAGAAGACAGTTAATATAGCATTATGAGTAAGATTTGATACATGGATGACAATGGTAGATCAAAAAGATGAAAGTATTACAGAATCTATGTAAAGTGAAGAAAAAGACAAGAGATGATAGGCCATGAGACAATAAAAGAGCATAGGCCATAAAGTCATTTCCTCATTTCGTGAAATAAGTTCTTGACTCCAACACGACTACCAAAAGGAAAAGCTAGACTCCAGAATAATAGAAATTTATATGGGTTGGTGAACAAGATAAACTGAACATGAATTAGGAACAGAGTGATTTAATAATGGTCGACATCATGAGCATTTCATATTGCATTCCAACGATAATAGAATGGAACAGAAGAAGATTCACGAGAAATTCAAAAAAGAGTCATTTAGGAAGACGCTTCCCTAAAGCATGCAACGTGAGCAAAGTTAAGCTTAAGGAACTGTATGTACCAATTACACTAAGTGTCACCCTCATGAATAAGGAAATTTTTTGTCCTTGGTACAGAAGGATTACCACAAGGTGAGCAAAGATCTTCGATGATGTGAAAGGATGCCAAGGATAAAGATGTAAAACATTTATATGAGATCATCGTAGCACTAAATATTAGTACTCCCCAAAAGGGGGGAATATATAGTGATGTGGCATTAAGTCAGAATGTAGTGGTTCTAGTAACTATAGAATGGTAAAGGAATAATGCGATTAAAATGATAAAGAGATAAGATTGCACTTATTTGAATCCTATAGATATGCTACGATTCCAGAACATTATGAAAATGTAACTCAAGGAAAGAACGTAAGGGTTCCTGCTTGAGATGTTATTGATAAATAAGAAGCCAGTGTGAGACATAAGTTAAGACAAAGGAAATAAGCCCCCAAGAACCAGAGTATTGATATGAGAATAAGACAAGGAGAGTTAGTAGTTGATTCGGGAAGAGCCTAGTTATGGATAGGCAAGAGGATATAGACGAAGCAAAAGGTTGTACAAGATAAACATAGTAAACCCAACATAGTTATAAGTTGGGTAGTTAAAGGTACCATATGAGTATTACAGAAATGAAATAGAATTCCACTGGGAAGACAATCAAAATATTAGTTCAGAAGCACCCTTACAAGCACAAGGGTGTGGAAATAAGTAACTAAGGATAATTATAGGCGGGGAAGAACATCAAAAATTCCGTCAAGAATACGATATGATAAGCTTACAGGTTTACAAGAGTCAGAGGGTCCTCCTTAAGTACTTCGGTAAAAGACTAACTGAGGAAATAAGGAAGAAGATTTCAACTTAAGCATAGTAACTCGAAGAAGAAATGGTCATGTAAAAACAGTGTCACCATATCATTGCATGCACTTCATAAGAAAGTAGCACCTATCATGGTTAATGAACGGGAAAAAAATCAAAAGGTTGATATTCGAGATCATATGGGTTTTATGGAAATTCAATATGTGTGAGTACTAGATAAGCCAAGTATTCATGCAACAAGTGCCACAACAAGGAGGAAAAGTAATTGGTTACATTTAAAGAAATTTGAGAAGGTACGAGAAGAATTGTTTGATCAATGATCCCGAGTTAGTTACGTTATGAACACACATAAGATTTTGGAGTATTATCTATGCATCATATATATTGATAATCACACAGTCGTAGAAGACCGTGGTCTAAGTTAAAAGAATAAAGTGAGTTCAGGTCATAGACAAAGGATTGAATTGTTAGAAGATTATATCATGAATATTTCGTAGCGTCCACCAAAGGAAAAGTAACAACTAATACCATGAGCTGTAAATTGGAAGATAGATTAAGCCTACATAAAGGCTAATCAGAGGAAAAAAGAAACTAAAAAGTTACATCAACTATGTTAAATTAGGAGTCTTATTATTGAACCCCAGAAAACTATAAGAATCGTGATTGAGTGCATTGCAAAATCACTCTTAATATTAAAAGGACAAGAGAGATAGTATAGTATCCATATGGCTCTACGATAAAGCTAGTTAGAAAACACCAGCTTCATAAGAAGTTAGTATGAAGCTCCCACCGAATTGTGTATGCGCTAGAGGTGCAGGTATTATAATAGAGCTTCAAGTTATGGATGTGAATCATACCTATATGAAAAGGAGGTTATGAAAGAGATAGAAGAATATGAGGCAATATTTTAAGGTAAGTAAGGTAAATATGACAAACGTATGAGATACTCAAGTGCATAAGGTTGTGAATAGTCCATACTTCAGATAGAAGGCTAAAAGCGTGGGGGCTCAATATCCAGGAATGATAGAAGCATCATCGGTGGCATATCTTCCAGCCCATTGCTTCTAGGTACTGAGAGATCTAGTTAAAAAAGTAGAAGAGCTAGAGACAATGTGATTTCTCGCTTGATGTACAAAAGTAGCACAAGTAAATGAATGGTGCAAGAAAGTTGAAGGAAGGTTGCAAGTAATATAAATAGCTACGTGTAGATCGCAAGGTGAAGTATGGTAAATCAATAATGTTTTAGGAAGACAGGAATAAGGATATGAAATAGCAAGTGAGAAGGTGATGAGAATGGCTAAGTCCTCAAGATTAATCCCAAGAAAACAAGAAAGTTACTGGTTTCTCTAAGTCATAGAAAACTCAGTATAGACTGAATGAACTCAAAGGAGTTTAAGACTAGTAACAGAGGTGGGATGCTACCCTGGTAGTATAATAAGGGTGTAATTGTGGTAAATAAATGATGACGTTCGGGCCTTCGATTGAGTAATGATATGAAGAGAAATTACGGAATTAAACTATGCATGTAAGGTGCATCACATTGGGCTGCTATACAATATGATTATTGAAGTACATTATTGCCCCTAAGTGGATCAGGAAAATCACTCAAACGTAGGGGTTCAGTATCCAGGAATGATAGCAGCATCGTTAGAGGCATGCCTTCCAGGCCATTGCTTCTAGGTATTGAGGTCTAGTTAAGAAAGTAGAAAAATATATAGAGACGATGTGCTATCTCGCTTGATTTCTATAGTAATACAAGGAAATGAATGGTGCAAGCAAGTTGAAGGAAGTTTGCGAGTAATATAAATAGATATATGTAGGC
Organism: Nicotiana benthamiana; assembly: GCA_034376525.1. Taxonomy (NCBI): domain Eukaryota; kingdom Viridiplantae; phylum Streptophyta; class Magnoliopsida; order Solanales; family Solanaceae; genus Nicotiana; species Nicotiana benthamiana. The sequence goes on from CM067340.1 coordinate 11,772,623, forward strand.
TGCAAGCTGAAATATGATAAAGCGACAAGGTTTTAGGAAGACAGGAGTAAGGATAAGAAAGGGTGAGTGAGAAGGTAACTATAATGTATAAGTCCCCAAGATTAATCCCAAGAAAACAAGAAAGCTATTGGTTTCTCTAAGTCATAGAAAGCTCAGTATAGCCTAAATGAACTCAAAGGAGTCTAAGACTAGTAACAGTGGTGGGATGTTTCCCTAGTAGTACAATGAGGTGTAATTGTGACAGATAAAGGATATAGTTTGGTCCTTCAATTGAGTAATGATTTGAAGAGGATTTCATGAATTATATGAAATTAAAATACCCTCATAAAGTTAATCACAATTGGATGCTACAAAATAAGCTTATTGAAGTACAGGAACACCCCTAAGTGGATTAGGAAAATCACTTCAAATATTCCTTATTGCAACATAATCCCTAGTGGCAATATATGACGTAAAAAGTTTCAAGTTATCAACGGAAGATTATAGATCAACATTGAGGTGAATCGACAATGGATGGATAAAAGATACAAAGTATGAGATGATATTAGCCATCAATCTTAAGAAGAATAGTAATTAAGAAGCGCTAAAAGACATAACTTTATGCATATTGGATAAGCAACAAGAGCAACCTGGAGTTTGGTCGCAGACCTCGGTAACGATAAATTGAAGTAAGAGTTATTGTATAATATGGCCTACTTAGATGTAGTAAAGCTAATGATGCCCAGAGGTACAACTTGACATAATTTTGTATATGTTCAAAAAGTGAGGCCTAGAGATTGGCTAAGAGCCAAAAGAAAGAGGAGAGAAGTGTCGTATAGGTGCACATACAAATTTATAGTCATATTGGTTTCATTACAGAGATAGCAACATTTACAAGATTATAAGGATGTTGACTACAAGTTGTGGTGTGAGAAAGAGGTTTATAGAGGGGAAGGGATGCCCTGGCCCTCGGATTCATTAACACAATAGTTTCCTAGATGGCAAGAAAAGTACTAAAGTATTTGCAAGAACTATAGGTTATGATAATGATTAATGCATCAGTCAATATTCAAGGACGAATGTTCCAAAGAGGAGAATGAATTTACACCCCATGTTTCGTACGTGGAAGTATGCCATATGTAAATTGGTATATGCTTGTAAATGAGATGTTATATCCCGTATTTTCATACATTAATGTTTCGTCGTAAGCTAATCGACATAAACTTAGGAATGAGATTATTTGAGATTATAAGTATTACGTTATTTCAAATAAGTGATAAGTAAATTTGTAAAGGTTATAGTGTAGGTAAAATTGAAGAAATGAGTTTCGTCGAATTTTGATAATTTGGGATAAAATACGGTCCGAGCTATAATACCCTATATTAATGCCATAAAAGGTACCACATGACCATGATAATAGGGTACATAAAATGTTTTAAACGTAAGTAGTATTTTAAGTAATCTAAGATAATTCCTTATTATGTGAATAATTGGATAATTATTAATTTTTAGTGGGAGATTAACAAATTAATTAAGCACATCTGATAAGATGGGGGGGGGGGGGGGGGGATTCACCCCTTAACGTGACAGCCAAAGAAGTGACTATTAAGTCACATTTCAAGGTGGCAATTTAGTGGCTAAGTCATCCTAATGTGGCGCCCACAAAAACCAACATATTTTGAGGTGATTCTAAGCTTGCAAAAGTTTATAGATGAGCTTCAAAGTTACGAATGAAGTCTCGAACAAAGGAGATTATATGTAATCGACAGCAAATTTGCATTTTAGTATCTTAGCAATGTGATTTTCTTGAAAAAAATTCAAACAACATCTCTTAACATCTTAAGCAACGTGAGATTTGGCAATTTTAAGGGTGTACGATAGAATTTTTCCATAGAATATTATATGGATTTTCCCTGCTTCGACCTTTTGATATATGTTTTGTCGTATTTGACGTGTGTTGGATAGATCGTCAAGTGAATCGGCTCAGGTATGCTAACGATATCCCTTCTTTATTTTTTGCATGACCATACTATGCAAATGAAACAAGCAAATGCACATATTTCATAAATGACTCTATTCAAAGAAATACTAGAGATGCCTATGTTCTTGATTCCTCATGTGTCCTATTATTTTATTATTTTTTCATGGACCTCAGAAAATATGTAAGTTGATCAAGTTTATTTCATGATATTAATCAAAGGCATAATGGTCTTATGACACTCCGAAAGATTTTATTAACGTACTTCTCATGCATTGTATTTATGTACATTGACCCATGACCGGATAGCATTATATATGCATATAAATGTATATTATAGTATATGGGATATAGGAAAAAGGTTACGACATTATATACATACCACCACCTGATCAGCTAATATAATTTGATGATTTGCCCACAGTGGCCGATATGATATGATGGGATGCTCTCAGAGGCTTGATGATGTTATGAATACATATACCCATACATGGCATGTTATATATAAGCATATGCATGACATTATAATATTAATTGATTCACAAAGCTATTCAAATATACATGTCGAGTCTTTTACTCCATGTTTCTCTCATGGCTATTATTTATTGATTTAAATTCTTTACATACTCGATATATTATTTGTATTGGCATTCCTTTTGCATGGGGTCACTGTGTTTTATGCCCGTAGGTCCCGATAGACAGGTTGAGTTGCCTCCAAGTAGGCTATCAGCTCAGTAGAAGATGTTGGTATACTCCATTTGCTCCGAAGTTGCTTATTTGGTCAGTATGATTTAGACATGTATTGATTGGTATGTCGGGGCGCTGTCCCGACCTTATCACGTTTATGTACTCTTAGAGTCTTGTAGAAAAACGTCATGTATACAAATTATTTTATGGGCTTGTCGATCTATATTTTAAGTATATGATAGATCACATTGGCCTTATAGTCTTGTATGTCACAGAAATGAGATTCTATATCAGGTTGGGTCGTGCTATGTTGGATATTCCCTCATATTTACTCTGGTTATCTCATAATGCTTCTTCTGGCCCACTTACATATGATGATGTAATAAGAAAGATATATTTAGTTGGTACTCGGTTGAGTAAGGTACCGAGTGCCCGTCACGGTTCATCGGTTTAGGTCGTGACACGAGTAAAGAATTCTGTTAACTCAGGTGAAGGTGTGAGGCACTCCCGAGTTTCGTGATTTTAGCATAGTCTCTTAACATTTAATGCTCGGGCTAATTATCTGATTTATTATGTGTTTTAAACCTATTTTGCACTTTATCTTCCATCGCTTTTAATTATTCAATTAATCACTTTTAGAATCTATGAAATTTATTTGAACAAGTTGCTATATCATGCACTCGTTATTTTTGTACATATTGTGAATCGCGCCACACGAAACGCACTCATAATTTACAACATGCTTATTTTATCATTATTTGAAGTTAAGGTCAAGTCGCGTAAAACACGCAGTTGAGTTGAGAATTACATATCATGACTATGCCATGTGAACTATACCCATAATTACGATGGTTTATTATTAATCACGCATAAAACAAGCTATGATGTTCATAACTTAATTAATTCTCCTAAGTTTGATTTATGGGCCCCAGAGTTATGGAAGTCCTTTTTGAAGAAGTGTATGTGAGGAGATGGAATATTGGCGCATGAATCTTGATAATGGCTAATTAAATCTAATTGCTAACACAAATCAAATGACGAAACAATTGACAGTCTTAATTAGTTTAAGGAGTTCATATAAAGCAAACGATACTAGTTTGGAAAATTATTGGAGTGGCCTACTCTTAATTACTCAATTCTATGTGATTAATAGTCAAGTAATGGTAGTGATTAATTTGTTTGAACATTTGCACTGGACCTCGATTAGGTCGCGTGGGAATGTCATTGGGCCCATGTTTGAGGCCCACAACATCTTGCCGATCTTTCACTAGGCTAAGCTATTTGCTTCAAACCCAAAAGCGAAGCATGGCAATTTAAAGTTCAAAATCTAACAAACCAAGATATCCAAATACCACACACATGAATGAATAGATCAAATCAATAATTATATAAAACCTAACATGTATTTATCCTTGTGAAACGTTCAAATTTATTGCAACAATAGCCTTAAATGAATATTACAATAAGAGCTATTGTACGACACTAACCTCTAAATCAGTATTCCTTTTTCCTTGGCATTTGCTCATCTTCGTACAACTGAGATTGAATCAAAAGATTAACATGCTTAAACACATCTGAAAATGGTTTTAAGAAATACATACCTAATTGCGCATGGATTGAACTTAGAAGAAAAGGCAGCCAAATAAAAGGCTTAATTCCACAAATTAGAGTTCAGCTACAAACGTAGCAATCAACAGAAGATCTATCACAACCCAAATCTTCCTCCATGAGTTGTCTTCTGCTTTCTTGTTGGCTTGGCGGTGCTTTCCTTCCTCTGTGGAGAGAAGACAGAAAAAGGAACAACACTTAGTCTCTAAGATTAGGTAAGCTTAACAGTTACAAAATAACTAAACAATAATAGAATAATGGCTAAACCTTAACAATAACATATAAAAATGTATAGATAAGCTAGAAAATTGCCCCTCGACATGTACAGTAAAACAACAACTCTGAGTGTAAACATCTCCCCAAGACCCGGTAGTCACAAGTCACAAGCTCTAAGGATTTTGTTCTAACTGTCTCTATACATTAATAACTAAGAAAAATAAAGGAGGAACAACATAAAGGATAGAGGGAGACTCTGAGGTTTGCTGATGCTGGCAGATTTACTTTGAAGTCTCCGTAGCAGCATCAAGTATTCCCAACTAATAGCGGGGCTGGTAGGAGGTACTTGAATCTGCACACCAAACATATGCAGAAGAGTTGCATGAGTACATTATAATAGTACCCAGTAAGTGCCAAACCTAACCTCGGTAAAGTAGGTTAGGGACATATTGGTATAAAGTAATTAAGACAAAGATATAATAATATGAAAAGACTGAATCTAATAAGGAGAATATTACAGAAAGTAAAAACACAACACAAAGGATAAACAATAGGAGTGCTCCTGATATACCGTCTCATAGTCCTAAAAGTAAATACTCAACATAGGATCTTCGAGATACCACCTCATAGTCCCAAAAGTAAATATACAACGGGAATATCCCGAGGTACCGCCTCATAGTCCCAAAAATAGATATGCAATGGGGATCTCCTGAGCTACCCCCTCTTAGTCCAAAAAGTAAATATGCAACAGGTGTTCTCCAAGGAATCGCCTCGTAGACCCAAAAGTAAACACACAGCTCAAAATCAATGGCAACAACTATTAACAACACAAAATCCTGCAGCTTATGACGAAATACAAGTCAAGGAAAAACAAAAAATCAACTAATCATGATGCACATATTGCAAATAAACATTTAATACACGTAGATATGCGATATTAAACTAAACCGGATAACTACTCATGCTGAGATAACTCATTTAAGATATAAAAAGTTACTGTTCAATATAAAATAGAATTTTACAATAATTATCTCGTGTACGCACTCGTCATCTCGCATATACAGCACTTACATATCATAGAATTGTCACAATAATACCAAATCCTAAGGAAATCCCCCCTCCCACAAGGCTAGGCAACCCACTTACATCGAACCAAGCTCAATCAGCCAATAAGAATGCCTTTTTCTCGACTTTCCGACCCTGAATGGACAAAATCTAGCCAAAAGCAATTACATTCCATAAATATAACTATAAGAAACTAATCTAATTAATGAATGCAAGAAATTAGAAGTTCGCTCCAAAACGTCCACCCGGACCCATGTCTCGTAATCAGGTAAAAGTTACAAAATAAGAACACACATTAAACTACGAGTCCTCCCATACAAAAATTACTCAAATACGATACCAAAATCTCAATCAAAATCTGAAAATTCGATCGAAGAATTTTTCAACTTTTTTCCCAAATTTCTCAACCAAAATCCTTAATTAAATGTTAAAATTAACGATAGGTAGTGGGATATAATCAAAAACGAGTTAAGAAACATTACCCAATTATTTTCTCCCAAAAAACCCTTGAATATTTGCCTCAATCCGAGCTCTCTAGGTTCCAAAATGAAAATGGGATAAAACCCTCGATTTTGAAATACAATCTGCTGCCCAGGCATTTCCTTCTTCGCGAACGACATATCACTCTCGCATTCGAGTATCTCAAACTTTGCTTCTGCCAAAAATGCTCCTATGCGGGCGCGAGGACCCTCTTGCGAAAGTGAGGACATGTTTGTGAACGTGATGCATAGTTGACCTACAAATTTGCGAACGCGTAGATCAACACTTGGAATCCTAGTAGCCTCTTCTTCCTCTTCGCGAACGCGATATCTTCACGCGTTCCCGATGCACCACTGCCCATGCCTTTGCAAATGTATCTCTCACTTCGTGTCCGCAAAGCACAAATCCTTACCTACCACCAGCTCCCCCCGTGAAACCAGCAACTGAAGTACCAGATTTTCTGCAATTCAAACAAGTCCAATTCTAGTCTACTAACAACCTGGAATCCACCCTAGGCCCCTGAGACATCAACCAAACATACCAAATAGTCCTAAAATATCACACCAACTTATTCAAGCCTTCAAATCATATCAAACAATGCTAAAAACTTGAATCGCACCCCAATTCAAGCTTAATGAACTTTGAAACTTCAAACTTCTACAACAGACGCCAAAACCTATCAAAAAACGTCTGATTAACCTAAAATATTTCACACAAGTCATAGTTGCCATTGCGGACCTATTTTACCTACCGGAATCCTACCCTGATATCAAAAGGTCCTCTCCTGGTAAACTTTCTCGGAAATTAAAATTTTGCCATTTTATGTCTAATTTAGCTACGGACCTCCAAATCATAATCTAGACACGCTCCTACGTCCAAAATCACCCAACGAGGCAAACAAAATTGACAAAACTCCTTTCCAGAGTGATCTTCATATAGTACCAACTATAGTCAATTTAATAGAACTTAAGCTTCCATTTAGGGACTAAGTGTCCCAATTTCACTCCAAAACCAAAAACAAATCCCCCAGCAAGTTACATAACATAAAATAATACAGAGGAAGCAGTAAATCGGGGATCATGGCTAATACTCTCAAAACGAACAGCCAGGTCATTACATCCTCCCCCTCTTAAAATAATTTTTCATCTTCGAACAAGCATAGAGTCATACCTGAAGTGGTGAAAAGATGAGGATAACGGCTATGCATATCATGCTCGATCTCCCAAATCACCTCCTCGACCAGCTGACCCATCAACCAAAACTTCACTGAATCAATATTCTTTGGCCTCAACTTTTGAACCTGCCTGTCCAAAAGTGCCACCAGCTGCTCAACATCAAATAAATCCTTCTCCAACTAGACTGAGCTGAAATCTAACACATAACACGGATAATCGTGATACTTCTGGAGCATAAAAACACAGAATACTGGATGAACTCCTGCTAGACTAAGAGTCAAGTCAAGCTCATAAGCAACCTCCCCAACTCGCCACAACACCTCGAATAGGATAATAAACCTTGGGATCAGCTTGTTGTTCTTTCCTAAAATCATAATGTCCTTCATGGGAGAAACTCGGAGCAAGACCACTCTCCAACCATGAATACAACCTCACAAACCTTCTGATCTACATAACTCTTCTGTCTGGACTGGGTTGTGCGAAGTTGATCCTAAATCACCTTAACCTTTTCCAAAGCATCCTTAACCAATTTTTTACCCAAGAGCCTAGCCTCACCCGGCTCGAACCAACCCACTAGAGATCGACACCTCCTACCATACAAGGCCTCATATGGTTCTATTTAAATGCTCGACAGATAACTATTGTTGTAGACAAACTCTACTTGTGGCAATAACTGATCCCAAGAACCCCTAAACTCCATCACACAATAACGGAGCATATCCTCTAATATTTGAATATTGCATTCGGACACAAGAAGTTTTTTCGGTTAAAATGTCGTGCAACTTGGAGGACATAAGACTTCTTGGTCCAGCCAAAAAGATTTCCGACTGGGTGCTCTTACCCCACCATGCCTGGCCCTTTATCTTACCTTGAGAATAAAGAGGAGGCATGAAGCGTGGGCGGAATGCAAGAATTGATACAACAGATAACCTTATTAAGGATGCTACCAATTCCTTATATGCTATCCTGACATCCTGTATGCGTGGTTGTTTATTCATCTGTCTGAGGGTGAAATGCTTTGCTCAACTCAACCCGAGTACTTAACTCCTATTGTACAGCCAACCAAAACTACAATGTAAACTCTGTACCCTGTCCATAGATGATAGTTACTGGCACACCATGAAGCTTGGCAATCTCGGGATGTTAACTCGAGCCAACTGCTCGAAAGAATAAAGAGTCATCACTGTAATAAAATGAGCCGACTTGGTTAACCTATCCACAATCACCTAAATCGCATGAATCCTTGGCCAAGTCTGTGGAAACCCAACACCAAAATACATAGTGTTCTGCTCCCATTTCGACTCCTTGATCTTTAGCTTCTAAAGAAATCCACCTAGCCGTTGATGCTCATACTTGATCTGCCGGAAATTTAAGCACCGAGCCACATACCCTACAATGTCCTTCTTCATTCTCCTCCACCAATATTGTTGCCTAACTTCCTGATACATCTTCACGAAACCCAGATGAATGGAGTACCACGAACTGTGAGCCTCCTAGAGAATCAACTCACGCAACACATCTACATTGGGTACATATAGCCTGCCATTCACCCTTAATGCACCATCATCTCTAATAGTTGACCTCCTTAGCATCACTATGCTAAACCATGTCCTAAGTACAAGTAGATACGGGTCATCATATTGACGCTCTCTGATATGATCATAAAGAGAAGACTAAGAAATCACACTAGCCAAAACTCGACTTGACTTACAAATATCCAATCTAATAAAATGGTTGGCTAAGGCCTGAACATCTAATGCATATAGCCTTTCTACTACTGGTAGATATGCTAAGCCCTTGAAACTCTCTGCCTTGCAACTCAAGGAATTGACCACCACATTAGCCTTCCTAAAATGGTATAGAATAGTAATATCATAATCCTTAAGCAGCTCTAACCACCTCCGCTGATGCAAGTCAAGATCCTTTTGCTTGAAAAATGTTGTAGACTTCGATGACCAATGTAGATCTCACAATGGACGCCGCATAAATAGTGCTGCTAGATACTTATGGCATAGATAATAGCTGATAACTCAAGGTCATGGACATGATATTTCTTTTCATGCACCTTCAGCTATCCGGAAGCTTAGGCAATCTCCCTACCATCCTGCATCAACACTGCACTGAGACCAATACATGATACATCACAATATACAGTATAAGACCCCAAACCTGTAGGAAATACCAATACTGGGTTGTAGTCAAAGTTGTCTTGAGCTTTTGAAAACTCTCCCCACACTCCTCTATCCACCTGAACGGAGCATCCTTCTAGGTCATCCTGGTCATAATAGTTGCAATAGATGAGAAACCTTCTACAAATCGACGGTAATAACATACCAAACCAAGAAACCTCTAGATCTCCATAGCTGAGGACAGTCGAGGGCCAACTCTACACTGCTTTAATCTTCTTCGGATCCACCTTGATCCTTTCATTCGTCACTACATGTACCAGAAATACCACTAAATCTAACCAAAAATCACACTTTGAAAATTTTGCATATAACTTCTTTTCTCTCAAGGTATGAAGCACAATTCTTAGGTGTTGCTCATGATCCTTCCAACTTCGGGAGTACATCAGAATGTTATTAATAAACACAATGGCAAATGAATCATGATATGGTCAGAATACATTGTGCATCAAATGGATGATTGTTGTCGGGGCATTGGTCATCCCAAATGACATCATAAGGAACTAATAGTAGTGACCATACCAAGTCCTGAAAGCAGTCTTTGAAATATATGGTTCCCAAATCTTCAACTGATGATAGCCTTAACGCAATTCAATCTTGGAAAACACTCTAGCACCATGTAGCTAGTCAAGTATGTCATTAATACGAGGCAATGGATATCTGTTCTTCATTGTAACTTTTTTCAACTGGCGATACTCAATACACATACGCATAGAACTATCCTTTTTCTTCGTAAACAAGACTGGGGCACCCCAAGGTGACATACTAGGCCGGATGAAGCCGTTATCAAGCAATTCATTTAATGTTTCCTTCAACTCCTTCAACTTAGGACGATCCATATGATAGAAGGAATAGAGATGAGCCGAGTTCCTAGCAACAAATCAATACTAAATTCAATATCCCTGTCAGGAGGTATGCCCAGAAGATCAACTAGAAATATATCGGGATAATCACTCACTACTAGAAACTGACTCAATAGTAGGCGTAACAATACTGACATCTATCACATAATCTAGATACAGTCACACCCCTTCAGAACTATTCGTTTCGCTTTAAGAAATAAAATAGCTCTACTGGGAGTATAATCTAAGGTACCTTTCCACTCTAAATGTGGTAATCCTAGCATAGCTAACGTCACGGTCTTGGCGTGAAAATCATGAATAGCATAATGGGTGACAACCAGTCCATCCCCAAAAAATATCAAAGTCTACTATACTGAGCAATAATAAATTGGCTCCGATCTCAAAACCACTAAGAACAACCAAACACGACCAATACACACGGTCAATAATAATAGAATCTCCCACGGATGTAAATACATAAATAGGAGAACGCAAAGAATCACGAGATACACCCAAGTATGGAGAAAAATAATATGACATATAGGAATAAGTGGAGCCTTGAGCAAATAAGACAGAAGCATATCTATGACAGACTGGAACAGTGCTTGTAGTGATAGAGACAAATGCAAATGTCTCTATACAAGTAGGAATAGAATAATATCTGATATGGCCTTCCCCTCGAGGGAATCCTCTACATGCCTGAACTCCACCTCTAGATTGTTGAGTAGGTGGAGTGGTCGTTGGTTATGTAATCATAGCCTGCGGAGTACACTGTACTTGTGAAGTTTGTCGAGGTACATCCCTCCTAAGTCTAGGGTAATATCTCACCATTGAGTGTAGACACACTCAAAATAAGATCTCGAAGGGCATGGATGTTGTGGCTGGCTCGAGATAGGTCGGCTGGACTGGCCGCTGAAAGCACCAAGTGTAGGATGTGCACTAGATAATGGCAGCGCATAATAAGGATTTGGGGCCTAGGAGTGGCTCGGATACCATTGGTGGCTATAAGTGTTGAATGAATAGAGTGACTAATATAGCCCCTACCATGACAAGCTACTTTTGGGGAACGAGTAACACTATAAGTGCCAAACTCTCGAGACCTCTTGGCCTCTCTCTCCTCTTTCTCTCAAATTAGCATACCCTCCAATCTCCTTGCAAATCCCACTACCTGCTTGTAAGCGATGTCCATCTCCAACTCTTGGGCCATGCTAAATCTTATATTAGGGTTGAGCCCTTCGATATATTGGCAGACCCTCTCTCGAACTATAGCAACAAAGGATGGTGCATGCCTAGACAAATCACTGGAGCGAACCATATACTCCAACACAATCATAAAACCCTGGTGCAACTACTCAAACTCTACGCGCCATTCATCTCTGAGACTCTGGGGAATATACTCCCTAAAGAACATATCCGAGAGCCGGGTCCAAGTAAGTGACGTTGTGATAACTAGGGACTTTGACGTATTTTATACTCCTTTTTGCTTACGCTTTGATTATAAATTCATGCAAAATAGTCCCAAAAGGCTCATAAGTTGTGCTTAATTGCTGGTTTTATAAAAAAAGTGACAAGACGTCAAAGATTAGTTCAAAAGGAGTGAAACTTGCACAATTACCAAAGACAACAAAAAGAGGCCTGGTGTGGCCACACTACACTTTTTGTGGTCCGTATTACGGTGATTCAGAGAGCTGGTATTTTAGGCATTAAAGCAGTGCGGCTGTAGAAGGTTTTGTGTGTTACAAACTAAAGACAATATGGTCGCACTACCATTCTATGTTATCCGTGGAGATAAGATTTTTATAGGTTGAATTTGGAGCTTTCAAGCCTATGCGGTCCGCGGTCGAGTCTATTTGAATCGAACTTGAAGCCTCCGAGGCCGCAGTCCACTTTGTGCGGTCTGTGGAGCCTGGGTTTAGAGAGTCATCTTTTCAAGTTCAAGAGCCTAGTGTGGCTGTACACCATTTTGTACGGTCCGCACTAACCCCACAGGGGCATTTTGTCCAAATTTTCCAGCTTAGTATAAATGGAATCATTTTCCATTCTTAGGATATCAGATATTGTAATGCGTAAGCTACCCCCGTGAGATGACTTTTCTTAGCCATTTTGGGTATTTTTACTTACTTTTCATCATTGAATCTGTGTATCTAGTTTAACAATTAATTAATATGTGTTCATGTCATGTATTTCTGATTTTTCTTCTATGAATATGAGTAGCTAGACCGCATATCTAGGGTTGTGGCTCAATCCTAGTGTGGGTAATTGATGGTTCTTAAATTTTAAGGTTAAATTGCTATGGGTGTTTGGAATTTGGATCAAGTTTTTGGTTTATTTCTGAATTAGTGGCTGTAAACACTAGTTTGTGCTTAGTTGACTTGGGTTCTTATTGAGAAAGAGAGCCTAAGTCTCTGAAATTGATCCAACAAGGAATTTGGATGTACTCAAGAGATTGATAGTCCCAATTAAAGGGTTAAACCTCGAGAGAGTAATACCCGACTTGAACCCTAATTGCTTGTGCAAATTTACATACCCAATTGGTCTTGAGAAAGTCAATTGGGCAAAATCACTTCAACCACCAAGAGGTGCAAAGTGGGTAAATTAGTGCAACGGTTATATCATATTTCCTAAATATGTCAAAGATGCCTTAGATTCAAGTACTGTTAATTTCTCACCTAGGCGCATGTCACTGCCCTAGTGTCTTTTAAACCTATTAGAACAACTTACAATGTTTAACTCTTAGCTTAATCTAGTTGAATTTACAATTATTAGTTAGATACAAGTAGAATTATAAAGAAAGCTCCAAAAATGATAAGAAGTGTAATTAAGAGCACACACACAATCCTAAACTACATAGATACTAAATTCCAATCCTATCTCTTTGTGGATTCGATCCCGACCTCAAATCACGTAAAAGCTATTCCGACCTTTTCTTGCTACTTATTAGTAGTGCAGAGTTGGCAGCGATCACTTTTTGGCGCCATTGTCAAGGAGCTAACGGTTTTGGCTATCTATTTAGTTATTTGTGTGTGTTTTTATTCTTTCCTTCTTTCTTACTAATTTTTTTTGTGTCAATTATTCAGGTACAAAATGTCTTTAAATGCTAATGACCCTCTTGGAAACTTTCTTGCGGGGGAGGAGGTTGATGATATTGGAGAGGATGAGGTTCCTCTTGTACCTCCCGTGCCACAACGAGGCTGCCAGGCCAATGCTAATAAAAATGTCCCAGACCCTCCTCCGCCACCTCCAAGAGTGGTTCCTTGGGTGCTGTCGAACCAAGGCTATGCTAGTGCTATTGTCCCACATAGAATCCTGGCGGGCAACTTTTAGATAACTAATAGGATGTTGACCCTACTTGAGCAGCGTGGATATTTCAGGGGCGCTGCGGATCAAAATGCCTACAAACATCTCAAAGGGTTCGTGGATACATGTTGGGGGAGCAAGCAGACGAATGTGTCCAAGGATGCTCTTAGGTTGAGGATTTTCCCCTTTCTCACTTCAGGAAAAGCATTGGATTGGCTCCAGAGACTTCAAACCATTCCATCACAACTTGGAATGAGCTAGCGGATAAGTTTATTGCCAAAATTTTGCTCACCCGGGCACATGGCGGCACTTCGAGATGAAGTATTGACCATTAAGCAAGAGCCTACAGAACCTTTGCATGAGATTTAGGAGTGGTATAAATGATGGTAAAGGAATTCCCCAATAATGACATGATGGAGAATATGTTGCAACAAACTTTCTAGAGGGCATCAATACTACAAATCAATGCTTAGTGAACCAATTGGTCGGGGTTAATAATATGAAGTGGACATATGATGAAGCTTGTGCCGTACTTGATGAGATAGCAGAAACATCTTCCGCGTGGCAAAGTAGAGCCAATGTTCCTCAAGGTGACGCTACGGTTATTCATTTGCATAAGGAATTACATGACCATGGGCAAGCGATAGCGGAGTTGACGACTATCATGAACCAATTGGCTAAGGCGCAGTTGCAACAAGTCCAAAATCCTCGCCAAGTCAATGCCATAGATGGTGTTAATATGCTTGTCAACAAGAGAAGGCAAAAGAGCAATAAAATCAAGGGAATTCTTAGCAATTTGATAATGATTATGATGGGTTTCAAAATGATGGCTATGATGAGCAAAATGAAGAGGTCCAATATGTGAACAACTTTCAAGGCCAATAGGGCAACTCTTCAAACTAAAAATAGTGGAGATCTCAAGGCAATTGGGGCAATCAACAACAAAAATGTGGTAATTGGGGGAACAACAACCAACCAACAACCGGGGCAATCAGAACAACAATCAAGGCAACTAAGGGAATTGGAATGGTAATAATAACAATTGGGGAAACAATAACAATCAAGATGGATGTAACAATAGGAACTAAGGGAACCGAGGGCAAGGATTTCAAAGGCTCCCAAAGTACCAACAACCAAACAATCCACCCCCATTTCCTTCTCAAGGTTCGAGTTCTTCTAGCAATGATATGGGTAGAATTAAAATAATGTTCGAACAAATGATGCAGAAGAATGCAGATTCGGATGCACAGTTGGCTTGCTACAATACCTCTATCAGAAACTTAGAGGTGCAATTAGGCCAAATCTCTCAATCATTGAATACACGCCCGAAGGGTGCTCTACCAAATAATAAGGTAGTAAACCTAAAAGGTGGGAACAATTATGTCATGGAGGTTACGACAAGAAGTGGAAGCGGCGGTGATGTGAATGCCTCGAAACAAAAGCAAGTTGTGGATGATAATGTTGAGTTGCAAGAAGATGAAGTTCCTTTGGTAGTTAAAGATGTGGTTGATGACAATATGAACAACGAAGTGAGGATTGACATTAATGAGGCCAAGGTGGAAACTCAAGATGTCATGAACCCATCTAGGGAACACATGATTGACATGCCGGAGACGGTTGTGCCAAAAGCCAAGGCTCCTTTGCCAATACCACCTCCACCTTATCCTCAAAGGCTCGCAAAGCCGAGAAATGACAATCATTTCAAAAAGTTCATTGATATGAGGAAAATCTTGTCCATTGATGTTCCTTTGGTAGAGGCTCTTAAACAAATGTCGGGCTATGCAAAACTCATGAAATACTTGGTCACAAAGAAGCGTTCTATGGATTGTGAAACTATAAAGATGACTCACCAAGTTAGCGCTATAGTGCATTCAGTGGCCCCGAAGTTAGAGGATCTTGGTGCTTTCACCATTCCTTGCACCACTTGGAGTGTGGATTTTGTTGAAGCTTTATGTGACTTGGGAGCTAGTATCAATTTGATGCCTTATTCATTTTTCAAGACATTAGGTATTGGGCAACCTAGACCAACTTCCATGAGGTTGCAAATGGCGGATAGATCGATGAAGAGGCCTTTAGGTATTATTGATGATGTGCTTGTCTTGGTGGACAAATTTATCTTTCCAGTGGACTCTCTGATTTTGGATTGTGAGGTGGAATACAATGTTCCTATTATCTAGGGTAGACCTTTCCTAGCTATGGAGAAGGCATTGGTAGATATGGAAGCATGGGAACTCACCTTCCGGGTGGGTGATAAAAAAGTTGTCTTTCATGTGTGCAAGTCTATCAAGCAACCCAATAGCACCGAGGTCTGCTCATTTGTTGACCTAGTCACAGCTGTGGTCATGGATGACACCAGTGTTATGATCAATATGGAGTATCCCCTTGAGTCCGTGCTATTAAATCTTGATGTCAATGATGATGCTAGTAGAGTGGAGTGCGTGAATGCTTTATATGGGATGGGCTCGTATTTTTATGAGCCTACAAATTTATCTTTGGATCTTGAAAATCGAAAAACTCCACCAACAAAACTATCAATTGAGGAGCCACTAGTGTTGGAGTTGAAACAACTGCCTCCACACCTCAAGTATGAATTTTTGGGCTCAAATTCGACTTTACCAGTTATTCTTTCTTCTTGCCTTACTAACTTGCAGGTTGATGCCACATTGGCAGTGCTTCAAAAGCGGAAAAGGGAAATTGAATAGACCTTTGCTGGCATTCGGGAATAAGCCCCGCATTCTGTATGCACAAAATTATCTTGGAGGATGATTCAAAGCCTTCCTTGGAGCTTCAAAGAAGATTGAATGAGGCGATGCAAGAAGTGGTAAAAAAAGAGGTAATCAAGTGGTTGGATGTCGGTGTTGTGTTCCCCATTTCTAACACCTCTTGGACTTCTCTGGTGCAATGTGCACCGAAGAAGGGTGGCATGATCATGGTGACCAAGTCTTAGTATTAGTTGATTCCTACCAGAATAGTCACAGGTTGGTGGGTTTGCATGGACTACCGCAAATTGAACAAAATGACCCACAAGGATCACTTTCCTTTGCCATTCCTTGATCAGATGCTAGATCGAGTTGCTGGGTGTGCTTTTTATTGATTCTTGGATGTGTATTCTGGCTATAACCAAATCTTGATTGCTTCTAAAGACCAAGAAAAGACCATATTCACTTGTCCATATGGCACATTTGCCTTCTCTTGCATGCTTTTTGGGTTGTGCAGTGTACCGGCTACATTTCAGCGGTGTATGATGGCCAGTTTCATTGATATAGTGGAGGACATTTTGGAGGTTTTCATGAATGATTTTAGTTTTTTTGGTGATTCATTTGATGCATGCTTGAAGAACCTTGATAGATTTTTGGCTCGATGTGAAGAAACCAATCTTGTTCTCAATTGGGAGTAACGCCGCTTTATGGTGGAAGAAGGAATTGTACTTGGGCATAAAATTTTGAAACATGGTATTGAGGTTGATAAAGCAAAGATCGATGTGATTCAACGCTCCCTTCCCTCTATCACCATCAAGGGAGTTAGAAGTTTTCTTGGGCAAGTGGGGTTCTATCGGAGGTTTATTAAAGATTTTTTAAAGGTTAATCCCTTGTGCAATTTTTTAGGAAAGATGATAAGTTCATGTTTGATGAGAAATGCATGGAGGCCTTTCATCTTCTCAAGCATAAGCTAACCACCACTTCTATCATTACCGTGCCTAATTGGAGCTTGCCATTTGAGCTCATGTGTGAAGCTAGCGATGTTGCTGTTGGAGCGGTATTAGGTCAACGTATGAACAAAATATTTCATCCAGTGTACTATGCGCGCAAGACAATGAATGACGCTCAATTGAACTACATGGTGACCGAGAAGAAACTTTTGGCTATTATGTTATCCATGGAAAAATGTTCGTCGTATCTTATAGGGCCAAGATCATAGTGCACTCCAATCATGTTGCCCTTAGGTAGTTGATGACAACGAAAGACTCCAAAGCAAGGTTGATGCAATGGGTGTTACTAGTTGTAAGTGATGTCCATCTCAAACTCTTGTGCCATGCTAAATCTTATATTAGGGTTGAGCCCCTCGATATATTGGCAGACCCTCTCTCGAACTATACCAAAAAAGGTTGGTGCATGCCTAGACAAATCACCGAAGCGAACCATTTACTTTGACACACTCATAAAACCCTGGTGCAACTGCTCAAACTCTAAGCGCCATACATCTGTGAGACTCTTGGGAACCTACTCACTAAAGAACATATCTGAGAACAGGGTCCAAGTATGTGAAGCTGTGATAACTAGGGATTTTGACGCATTTTATACTCCTTCTTGCTTACGCTTTGATAATAAATTCATGCAAAATAGTCCCAAAAGGCTCATATATTGTTCTTGATTGCAGGTTTGATCAACAAAGTCGATAAGATGTCAAAGATTAGCTCAAAAAGAGTGAAACTTGCACAAGTACCTAAGATGAGACAAACTGAGGAAAAACAGGCTTGGTGCGGCTGCACTACACTTTGTGTGGTCTGCACATTCAGAGAGCTAGTATTTCATGCATTAAAGTAGTACGGCCGCAGAAGGTTTTGTGCAGTCCGCACTGAAGGCAATGTGGCCGCACTACCATTCTGTGCAGTCTGTAGAGCCAAGATTCAGAGAGGTTAAAGTTGGAGCTTTCAAGCCTATGCTGTCCACGGTCGAGTCTATGCGGAATGCCCTAGAAGCCTCTGCAGCCGCAGTGTATTCAGTGCGGTCCATAGAGCCTGGGTTCAGAGAGACAAGTTTTTAAGTTCAAGAGCCTAGTGCGGGTGCACACCATTTTGTACGGTCCGCACTGACCCCGCAGGGGCATTTTTGTCTAGATTTTCCACCTTAGTATAAATAAATCTTTTACCATTTTAGGGTATCAGATATTGTAATACTTAAGTTGCGCTCGTGAGATGACTTTTCTTATCTACTTTGGGCATTTTTACTTATTTTCATCATTTAATATTTGTAATTAGTTTAACAATTAATTAATATGTGTTCATCTTCATCTATTTCTTGTCTTTCGTCTTTGAATATGAGTAGCTACACCCCATAGATAGGCCACAACCCTAGTGTGGGTAATTGATGGGTCTTGAATTTTAAGGTTAAATTGACTGTGGATGTTTGCTATTTGGATCAATTTCTTGGTTTATTGCTGACTTAGTGGTTGCAAACGCTATTTTGTGCTTAGTTGACTTGGCTTCTTCTTGAGAAAGAGAGCCTAAGTCTCCGAACTTGATCCAACAAGGAATTGAGATGTACTCAAGAGATTGATAGTCCCAATTACCACCATGAATCACAATAGGGGTTCTCATTCATGGGAACACCGTGAACTTCGAGGTTGTTGCATCTCGCGTTTTCGTACATTAAACTTTCATCTTCAGTTAACTGACGTAGACTCGGGCATAAGATTATCTTGAGGTTAACATATCTATGTTATTTATAACAAGCGATAAGTAAGTGTCATGAAAGACAAATGATACATAAATTAAAGAAAACAAGTTTTGTTGAATATGATCGATTTGAAATAAATTACGGATCGAGCGATAATACCCGATAATTGTGGACTAGTACCATGCAAGGGACCATATGACCACTGTAGTATGATGTATAAAGTATATTAAAAATAAATAAAATTTTAAATAATTTAAGATAATTTTTAATTATACGAGTAATTAGTTAATTATAATTGGGTAATAAGACATTACCTAATTAATGGATAAAGATTAATAATTCCCATCCTACCCTCCAAAAACGTGTCAACTGGCCACAACCTAAGGCAAACGACTCTTTAATCTTCTTGATTAGGTGGCAATCAAGTTAACAAACAAAGGACACTTCATTTTTATACCATCCCTACAATCAATAACACCAAATTCATAATTTTAATCTATCTCCTACCATTAGGACTTATGAATGAATTGATAAGTTAGGAAGTTTTATAAATAGAACGTTGCCATCTTACAAAAGTTTCAACAAATTTTTGATTCTCAACACATAACAACGAGAATTTTTAGAGGCCCAACAATGTATGAATTTTGCAGTTATAAAGGAGTACGGTATAATATTTTTCAAGAATATCGTATAAACTTTTCCTACTTCAGGTAGTTAAGGTTATCCCTTCTTTCTTTTTGGCATGGTCTAAATTATACAGAGGAAATGAGCAAATACACAGCTTTCATAAATGACTCTATTCATAGAAATACTAGGGATCTTTGTGTTCTTAATTCCTCATGTGACATATTATTATAGCTTGTGTTCATTGGTCTCTTATTAATACGCAATTGATAAATTTAAAGAAATATTGACATTATTACATATTTTTATGAATTTCATTCATTTATACATGTACATTGACCACCACCACCCGATCAATTGGTATGTGTTGATGATGTTGTCCACAGTGGCCGAGACGATATGATGGGATACCATTAGAGGCTTGATGATGTTATGTACACCGATATCCATGCATGATACGACATTTATATGCATGTGCATGACATTATAAAAGTTTTAAAATTTACAAAGTTATTCAGACTTACAGATGGATTCCTTTATTCCATGTGTTTGTTTATGTCTTTTATGTACTAATTTTCATGCCTTACACACTCAGTACATTATTTGCACTAACTCTCTATTTCTAGGGCTTGCGTTTTATGCCCGCAGGTGCAGGTAGGCAAGTTGACGGTACCCCTTCTTAGGATCCTTGATTAGAGAGAGTTAGCGTGCTCCACTTGATCTGGAGCTGCTTTTGATTTTAGTACGACATGCTTGTATATATATATATATATATTATATATGGGTATGATGTGGCTCAGTCCTATTTTTGTACAGTTGTATTTCTATTAGAGGTTTATAGACAGTTATGTATAGTCGTATAATATGTGGCCTTGTTGACTTTTAGTTTTGGATATATAGTTGTCTATAGAATCCTTGCCGGCTCATGCTACCGTATTCTTCATGTTTATGTATATAGGTCTTTTGGAAAGGTTTCTATCACGTATACTGTTCATGTTTATATCTTAAACTTCTACTTAAGGATGTTCGACATGAGCGATTTAGGCACCCGTTGCAGTCCATCGGTTTGGGTCGTGACAGAAGCAAAGGGATGGAAAACGTTCATATGCAACAGACTAGATCCGTGCCAGAATGTAATAAATCTTTCTATTTAGCAGGCAGTGCTAGTTGCCTTTTATCATGGCTGGGTACCCAATCAATATGGGTGTCGTGATGTCAGCCAACATGTCGATGGTTTCCAGGAAAGCTGGCACGTCTTACTCGTATCCCAACACTATTACTGAGCACCTTATGGATGCGGGTATAGAGCCGATGGCACTTTTATTCCAAGGTTCGGGCTAAGAAGCCTTTCTCTTGGTATTCTCTGATGGACCTGAGGAACCCGAATAAAAGGGTCAGCCGACTACTACCTTAGGCTAGTCTAATAAGCCTTCGATGGTAGCTGCAGAGTCAGATGACATGCCTTCGATGGTAGCTGCAGAGTCAGATGACATGCCTTCCACTTCAGTAGTGCCTTTTACTAGTGCAACAGCCATGCCTCCACCTCCAGTTTCCAAAATCTTCAAAATCTTGGAGGAATCTTATCTGGTTCTCCAAAATCTTCTTCAATGTACCTTCCACTTTTGGGGGAATTTGG
This sequence comes from Nicotiana benthamiana, assembly GCA_034376525.1. Taxonomy (NCBI): domain Eukaryota; kingdom Viridiplantae; phylum Streptophyta; class Magnoliopsida; order Solanales; family Solanaceae; genus Nicotiana; species Nicotiana benthamiana. Next base: position 11,793,792 of record CM067340.1, read on the forward strand.
GGTGCCGACTCTTTGGAATAGCACTGGTTAAGTCAAATAGCTTTGTAGTGGTTGTCTGCGTCAAGTTATTGAGGCTTGCCAGTGTATGGGAGACTCGTAGCGTAAATGATGGATGAGTGGAAATGGGCATTGGCCTCAAGGCTGAGGTGGAAGGAACTGATGCTGAAGGCCCCAAGGAAGGAGGTGGAGGCATGGTAACTGCACTGGTAGAAGGCACAACTGAAGTGAAAAGCATGTCAGCTGACTCTACAGTTACCGAAGGCTCATCAAACTAGCCTATGGTAGCAGCCGGTTGTCTCTTTTTCTTCGGGTCCATTAGAGAATACCAAGAGAAAGGCTTCTTAGCCCGAACATTGATACAAAAGTCCCTCGGATCCACCCCCGCATCCGTAAGGTACTCAGTAATAGTGTTGCGATATGAGTAGGAAGTGTCAGCTTGCCTGATAATTATCAATATGTTAGCAGACATCACAACACCCGTATTGATTGGGTACGGGGCCCTGATATAGGCAACTAGCATTGCCCGCTAAATAGGGAGTTTTGTTTCATTCTAGCACGGATGTAGTCTGCTGCATACGAAAGTTTTCCATCCCTTTGCCTCAAAGTTCAGGGTGTCCCTATGAATAGGAACTGTTTTTGTGGTCCATGGTGGTCATGGCCCCGGGTCGACAAGAATCTCAGCTAGTATTGGGCGAGCTACATCTCTCATAGCTAGCTCAAACCCCAAGTAGGTGTTCAAGGTGTTATGGTCAAACCTTACCTTCAAGTTCCTCACTTTTGTCACTTTGGTTCCTTTCTTTATATGTGCCATAATTGTGTAGAATTTAAGGACCAGATATTCCTTGGCATACACTATACTCTAGGTGAACCATGTTCACCCCTTCCATTCCCGAAACTGTCTCAACATCTCCCGGTTGTATCAATCACATATCAATTAGGACCAACAATTACCCACAATACTTACGAATTATCAACGAGGCAACAAGTTGAACTTTTAAGCACAAATAGTTCTAATGTGACACTTGAGCATTAAGAGTTCACTTTATTCATCAAGGAAACGCGCTCTCGCATTTCTATCATTGTGGTTCCGAAACTCCTCCCCCTGTACTCTCCATTAGCATATCTCACATAAGAACGCAGCACCCAATTCAATCATTTATGAAAGGTTTGCTCATCTCTCTCAAAAGAATGTCACAAGTACAGTTCTATGTACCATATGATTGCCCCTCATGTACATTACCACTAATGTAAGCTTTCTCGACTTGAAATCATGTAGGGATTTTTCGGAATGCAATGAAGGCTCTTTGGACTAAGGTTAGATATTTTTGATAGAACGGGTTCATCTTTCCATAAGCACTCCATTTTGTATTATCAGATCATCTTTGGCAACTCTTTGAGGTATTTTCTTTTCCTTAGGAGAACTAGAGAGACTTAACATTACTCTTTCTTGGTCATTTATATTCATTTTCTCCTTCTTTGCCTTCTACATAATTTGCATCACTACTTTTCTTTGAATCCCTTCAACTCTTCGACTTATTCACTTTCTTTTTGCATTTTCTTTTTGTTCTTTTTTTTCTTTTTCTTTCCTTTCATTCTCTTCAGTTTTTTCTCTTTTTGTGCTTTGATAACATCTTCAATCTCCTCGTCTAGTCCCTAAATTTATGCTTTTCGCCAATTGTTTCACAAAAGTATTAAAGAAAGCTCGGGTTCCAAGAGAGAGTCACAACAAAATGTGTAAAGGCTTGTAACATGATAATCGAATAAGAAAGGTTTTAGGCTCAAATGGGTTTACAAGTAATAACAACATTGTGGACCAAGGTAAATTTCAAGCGGGCCAAGGAGATCTTACAATCACTTCTCAAGCCGAGAACTTAAACTTTCTCCTCGAAATACATTCGGGGCAAGTTCTAGACCATTTGCACGGGGAATTGAACTTGTAACAAAAATATCTCACCACTCACACAACTCAATAGTTAAAAAGAATAGAATCGAGGACCCACAATGACCATATTCAAGATTGAAAATCACTATGGTTTGACTAAACCACTCGATGACTGCTTAAGACAATAAAAGAGCCAGAAGGTCACTAACTAGAGGTATTCTTTCCAAAAACTTGTTTTTAATCTTAAACACGTAGTTAAGTGTGGGTACCAAGTGAAGCATATTTGACTCTCCGAGTCTGACTCAATTAGGTCTTTTTATTCATTATTACTACTAGGCTTACCTAAAGGCCAAATGGATTCATTCCCTTAAGAAGGTTGTCACTCCATTCATCATTGAGAAGAGTCACCCGGTTCACACAAACACTACCTTTGGAAAGAACTGTGGGATTGAGAAAGCCAAAGGGTTATTGTCCACTCAAACATAAAAAGAAGCTACTAGATTAGAAAGAAGCTATTAGTTAAACAAGAAGCTACTGAATTAAACATTGACTAATAAGAAAAAAATAAAGAATCAATAAAGCAAGCTACTGAAAGCATAATGAATATACAAAATGAGAGAGGAAAAAAGAGAATATATATATATATATCAATAGAGAGAGCAGGGGGAGAAAATATATATACATGATAAAGAGGAATAGAGAAATATAATCAGTTACTACAAACAAATGTCAAATTATCCAAATATCAAATAGACTCCACCCCCTGAATAAAATAAGCATTGTCCCCAATTTTTAACAAAATAAGAATAAAGAAGGGTAAGTGAAAAGGACTCTCTATGAGGTTGTGTCCATAGCAGTGTCACCGCCCTCAATTTTCTCTACCTAGATCTCATCATTCTCAGCTCAGGGAGTAACTGGGTGGGTGAACATATGGCACTCCAACTCAACAGTGTCGGCAGCCAGGTCTAGCTCCTAAGACTGGCCAGCTCGTGCAACTGCTGATGATGGTGCTGCTGGATCTATCTCCACAAGAATATCAAATGGAAGGTCCTGAGTGGTTGTTATCCTGGTCACCTCTCCCCTCAATCTGTCTATTGATTTCTTGGATGCTTGGGATTTCTTCATCTTTTTTACATGCTTCCCAAGCTACTCAATCAGTGCTCCATATGCTACCAACGTGTTCATGATGGTCTGCTGGTTCTCCAAAATGTTCTTCAATATATCCTCCACTTTCGGAGGAATCTAGGGTGCCGGAGTGGATGACTATGCTGGAACAGCACTGGATAAGTCAGACAGCTTTGTAATGGTTGTCTGCATATAGTTATTGAGGCTCACTAGTGTTTGGGAGACTCGTAGTATAGATAATGGATCAGAGGGCATAGGAACTAGCCTCGAAGTAGAGATGGAAGGAACTGATCATGAAGCCTCCGAAGAAGGACGTGGAAACACGGAAGTTGCACTGGTATAAGGAACATCTGAAGTGGAGGCATGTCAGCTGACTCCGCAGATACCACCTCTCATCAGGCTAGCATACGGTAGTAGTCAGCTTACCCTTTTTCTTCTAGTTCCTTGAATCCATTAGAGAATACCAAGAGAAAGCATTCTAGCCCGAACCTTGGTATCAAAGTCCCTAAGTTCCACTTCTCACATCCGTAAGGTACTCAGTAATAGTGTTGGGATACGAGTAGGAAGTGTCAGCTTGCATGGAAACCATTGGCATGTTGGCCAACATCACGACACCCATATTGATTGGGTACCTGGCTATGATAGAGGTAAATAGTACTTCCCACTAAATAGTGAGATTTATTTCATTCTGGCATGGATCTAGTCTGCTGCATACGAAATCTTTTCATCCCTTTGCCTCGAAGTTTAGTGTGTTGCTATGAATGGGAACCCCTATTGTGATCCATAGTGGTGGTGGCCACGGGGCGGCAAGAATCTCAGCTAGTCGTAGGCGAGCTGCATCTCCCATAGCCATCTTTTCCAAAGCTGCACTTACTCAACATCCTCAAACCCCAAGTAGGTGTTCAAGGTGTTTTGGTCAAACCTCACCTTCAAGTTTCTCACTTTTGTCACTTTGGTCCCTTTCTTTATATGTGCCATATTTTTGTAGAATTCAAGGACCAGATATTCCTTGGCGTCCACTATACCCTAGCTGAACTACATTCACCCCTTCCGTTCCCGGAACTGTCTCAACACCGCCGAGTTGTATCTATTAAGGTTTTGCAATGTGAACTTTCTTCTTTGACCTTTCAAGGTCGGAAATCTGGTATCACCCATTCGACCATCATCTGCGATATCATCCACGTCTACTATAGTAGGTGTTGCGTTGGGGGCATGTGTAGATGAAGGTTCTGAAGCCTAATTGTCACCTTCCTAACCCTCGGAAATGCTCTCAGGGGTGGAAGGTTCATCTCAAAGGTAAAGTCTTCCCTGAAACTGATGTGGCTGTGATTGAATAGTAGGCTGCTCTTACACTAAGTCGCCCGCTGATGCTTCCTTAAATGGTCCATAAGAACTTCATTCAGCAAGCTCTACAGCTCTACCTTGGCTGGCTGTTGTGTTTTTGGACATAGCTCTTTGAAGGCCGAGAGGTAAGGTACTCTTTCCTTGGGAAGGTTCACCCCTACCCTTTGATGTATCACCATGACCACGTGATCTAACTATTCTTTGCAATAAATAGCAGTAGGAGTCAATTCTAGTTCAAGTGCGGATAAATGAAAAGTTACAGAACAAAACAAATTTCGGGGTGGGGAAGTGCGGTCCGCACAATTGCAAGTGCGGTCGCAGGTTGGGTTGTGCGGACCATACAATTTTAAAGTGTGGCCGCACTAACACAACTGCAGTCTGCACAATTTTGAGTAGGACTGTAGAATTGAAATGCAATCTGTATATATTTGAGTGCGAGCGCGCAATGGATACTTTAAAATAGCAACTCTCCGAAGGCAGAGATATGCCTGATCTATGGCCACACACACGTTTTTACAGCCGCAATCGAATTATTGCGGACCGTACAACTTTAAGTGTGGTCCGCACATTCTTGCCAAACCAAATGCCCTAATTCCTACTTTTGCATACTACCTAATTCCTTGTGCGACCGCACATTTTAAAATTTAATCGGGCAGAATCCTTTAAGGTTTTGATTTTATGCACAAATTGGATATGGTTGTAGCCATTAAACATGATAAACCAAATACCCATTCTCCAAATAGCAACTAGGCGTTTACCCAACACAATTTACACCCCACATAGATATGAAATTGACAAGTGGTCTAAAATAACTAATAAATTGTAAACTAATCTAAGAAAATTGAAGATTGAAGAATCCTAGAAATAATTTGAACATACTAGTGGTGAAGTAGTGCTAAGGAATGATCATAGATGCATGTTTAGGTGGTAGATAATTGAATCAGATATGTGCAAAATATTAAAGTTTAGAGTGCCCGGAGAGGGAAAACCTGGTACATTAGCTCAAGGATCCTATTTATACTAGCAGACACATTTTGGGAAATAAAGGAGAAGTGTGGCTGCAGAATTCCTTCTACGGTCCATACTCTATTACCTGAAGGATCAATAGCCTTGTTGATCTGCGGTCAACATATTTCCCGGTGCGATCGTAGACATAATTTAGTGTGCGACCGTAGAATGGCCGATTCTGTGACAGATCAAACTTCATATAGTTTGAATTTTCACCATCCAATTTGTCCTGTCCATACAAGAATTGTACGGATGCAGTTTCCTTCTGCTGTAGTATCCAAATTGTGTGGCCCGCACTTTTTCCATACTTAGCCAATTTTTCTTAGCATAGTTCCTATAAAGCACACTCATTCCTGCAACACAGATCAAATCTGGTTAGCATAAATTAAGACCTATCTAAAGAAGAATAAAAGAGAAAAAGAAGAAAATAAAACATGGGTTGCCTCCCAAGAAGAGTTTGATTTAACATCGCGGCACGATGCAGGTTACCATCACTTGAAATAAATTACTTCCATGACATGGTCATCACCATTCACCCGGTGACCATTGACTCTAAACACATCACCATGTTTGTTCTTCAAGTCCAATGCAACAAAGGGTGTCCCACAACCTCAAATGGGACACTCCATTTAGACTTTAACATTTCGAGAAACATTCGTAATTGACAATTGAACAACAACACAAGATCACCTTCTTTAAAATCTTTATTCCAAATTCACTTTCCATGAAGGTATTTCATCTTCTCTTTATAAAAGGACGAACTTGTGTGTGCATGGTACCTGAGCTCATCCAACTAATTCAAATGTGCCACCCTAAGGGTGCGACGACATCCCACTGAAGATTCAACTTCTTTGAAGCCCACATGACTTTGTGCTCAAGTATCACCAAAAGATAAAATGCTTTTTCAAACACCAATTGATATGGAGACATTCTAATAGGCATTTTTTAAGTTGTCCTGTAAGCCCATAAAGAATCATTAAGTTTCTTGGACCAATCCGTTAGTATTCACAGTTTTGTACAAAATACTCTTTATCTCCCGGTTGGAGACGTCCACTTGACTACTTGCTTCTAGATGATAGGGAGTCATAAATTTATGAATAACATCATACTTGGTGAGTAAGGCTTCGAAAGTTATATTTAAAAAATATGACCCCCCATCCTTTATGATAGCCTGAAGTACCAAACTTTGTGAAAATATTCTTCTTCAAAAGTGCCACCACACTTCTCGCCTCGTTGTTGGATAGAGCAATGGCCTCAACCCATTTGGACACATAATCAACCATGACCAAGATGTATGTGCTTCCACAAGAACCCACAAAAGGACCCATAAAGTCAATACCCCACACATCAAAAATATCAATCTCCAAAATAATGGTGAGGGGCATTTCATTTTTGTTTAAGATTCCACCAGCCCTTTGACATTTATCACAACGCTTGATGAGATCACTTGCATCCTTGTAAAGATCAGGCCAAAGAAACCACATCTTAGCATTTTGGCTGTCATTATTTCTCCGCTAGGGTAATCACCATATGGCGAAAAGTGAAAATCCCCAAGAATTTCACTATGTTCCTACTCAGGTACATATCTTCTAATGACTTCATCCATACAAATCTGAAAAATATACAGTTCATCCCAATAATTTTTTTGACAATCTCATTTAAGCTTCTTCTTTTGGTTTGAAGAGAACTCATCTGGGATGATACCACATACGAGAAAATTTAATAGATCCACGAACCATGGCCCCTATTTCATTGTTATAGACAAGAGTTGCACATTGGGGGAGGAGTTATTGATTTCAAAGCCATCATGCAACCTTCCCCCCTCCTCCAAATGAGACAACTGTTCTACCACTTAGTCTTCACTTCCTTTTTGATCTTGGATGTCTATTTCAAACTCTTGCAACAGAAGCACCCATCTCATCAACAAAACTTTGAAGTCTTTCTTTCTCATGAAATAATGAAGTGCCAAATGATGCGTATGGACAATAACCTTTACACACAATGGCAAGGAGCTCTTTTTCCATAACGTTATAGTTGACTTCGACACTATTCATGGTCTTACTGGTATAGTTGACTGGATGAAAAATATGGTTGATGCATTTCTCCAACACAACCCCTACCACTAAATCACTTGCATTGCACATGAGCTAAAAAGGAACACATAAATTTGGAGCGGTGATAATGGAAGTAGTTGTGAGCTTAAGCTTTAGCAATTCAAAAGCTCACAAGCAATCATCATTGAAGTGGAACTTAGTATCTTTCTTCAAAAGCTTGCACAACGGGTTCACTACTTTAGAGGTGTCCTTGATGAAACACTAGCAAAATCTCGCGTGGCCTAAGAAATAAGGGTAGGCATCGGTTGATTCGGTTTGGTTAATTCGATTTTTGGTTTGTGACTTTAATAACCAAAACCGAACCATAATAACTACGGTCTGGTTCGGTTGATTCATGTTCGATTTGGTTTTCGGTTTCAAGCCATTGCAAAAATTTTATTTTATTTTTAACGGCAAGCGTTTATCATCATAATTGTTTCGATATATTTAACACGATAAGTTTCAAAAGTTTTGTAGTCACACAAATAATATATTAATATATTTAAGACGAAAAACTTAAAATATATTTATTTATTTCATAAATTTCATGATTAATCAAATATAATTATAAAAAATAAAATGAATGAAGTACATTGTTGCAACAAGAAAACATGATTTTGATTGACAAACAGAGTATGTACACTAACATAGGATCTCCTTCTTACCGTGAATCTAAATGTGCTTATCCAAAGCTAATTTAGAACCCAAAAAAATAAAATAAATAAAAATGTAATGATGCAAATAGAGAATAAAATGCCAACTTTAATGCCAATGATTTCATAGAGCATGCAGTATGGAAAGCTTTAAAAGGTAGATAAAAAAATATATGTAGCTATCTACGTGTTCATAAATAATATATGGCATACTTTATTTCCACTTATCCCTTCAAAGCTTCCAAAAAAGAGGAAAACAAATGAAACAGTAAATTATATACTAATACTATGTACAATTATCTGAGATGTTTGTGTAACTAATCTTTTTACCCGTCTTCTGAAGTTTATTTGTCTTTCAAAGATAATGCGCTACTTTAAATCTTTAACTACTGCCAATACAATTATTATAAGAAATTGAATATTTTTTTGGTAAAAAAAGAAAAAGAAAAAAAAGACGAGTTAAACTAAAATCGATGGAAGCGGTTTCCTGTAGATGCACCATATTATCAAGGATTCACATTTCGTAAAATGTGACAACGTAATAGCCGATCAATGCTTGTGAGAATCATACATTATTAATGTCTTGATTCACTTTCTTTCCCTACACAATGATGCCTTGCAGTGGACAAAGCCTACTGGCCACCTCTAGCGAAATTTGATTTTTCGATTAAACTGAAAACTGACCACCAAACAAAACACCAAACTTTTTAAAACTATAAATCGCAACAAGCCGAATATATAAAAAAATCAAAAACGAATAAACTGCAATTTTTGGTTCGGCCGATTTTTTCGATTCGGTTGGTATCATGCCCACCCCTACTAAGAAACTTTGCACGCCTTTCACTGAACTTGGAGGTGAAAGTTTAGAAATCACCTCAATCTTTGCCTTGTTTACTTCAATGACATTCTATGAGATCTTGTGGCCAAGTACAACGCCTTCATCGACCATGAAACGACATTTCTCCCAATTGAGCACCAAGTTTGTTTCTTTACATCTTGCCAGCACTTTATCCAAGTTTCCTAGACAATCAGCAAAAGAATTTCCCGCCAAAGAAAACTCATCCATAAAGACTTCAAGGTAGCCCTCCACCATGTCCGTGAAGATCGCTATGATACACCTTTAAAAAGTGGCCAGAGTATTGCACACCCAAATGGCATCCGCAAGAAGGCAAAAGTACCCTAAGGACATGTAAAGGTAATTTTCTCTTGATACTCCGGAGAAATAAGAATTTGGTTGTATCCGGAAGACCCATCAAGGAAATAATAGAAAGCACGATCGGCTAATCTATCAAGCATTTGATCAAGGAAAGGAAGTGGGAAATGATCCTTCCTTGTGAATTTGGTGAGCTTACAATTGTCCATACACACTCTCCACCAAGCCACCATTCTTGTAGGAATAAACTCATTCTTATCATTGGTGACCACCATCATGCGCATTTTCTTTGGGACACATTGAACTAGAGAAGTCCACAAACTATCGAAAATGGGCAGATAATCCACGGGATCCAACCACTTGATGATCTCCTTTTTGACAATCTCTTTCATGGCTTCATTGAGTCTTTTTTCATGCTCAATAGATGGTTTGTCACATTTCTTCAAGTTTATCCTATGCAAGCAAAAGGCGGGACTTATTCACCAAATATCCACCAATATCCATCCAATAGTCTTCTTCCTCTTTTGTAGCACTGCCAATATAGCGTCCACATGCACGTTAGTCAACAAGAGGAAAGAATAACCGGTAAAGTAGAAGAAGGGCAAAGAAATTCATACCCAAGATGTGAATGCAATGGCTTCAAATCCAAGATGAGAGGCTCCCCAATTGAAGGCTGTATTGGAAGAGTCAAGATCCAAGGACAGTTTGCAGGGCTCATAAGTGTACGACCCCATTCCTTGCGAAGAGTTTACACATTCCACAAAGCCCTCCATCTCTTCATATCAAAGTTTAGCAAGACGGCCTCCAATGTATCATCAACATTCATCACAATACTTGTTTTATCCACAATCACATTGGTCACCAAGTCCACGAAATAGCACACCTCATTACTGGTGGGTTGTCTCATACACTTACACATGAAAAACCACGTTTTCATCACAAACCTGGAAACGAAGTTCTCCAGCTTCCACATCAACTAGACACTTCCCCGTAGCAAGGAAAGGTCTCCCAAGAATAATCGGTACCTCATACTCAACCTCACAATCAAGAATGACAAAATGCACCGGAAGAATGAATTTATCCACATGAACCAATACATCCCCAGTCACTCCCAATGGTCTCTTAATGGTACGATCGATCAATTGTAATCTCATAGATATGGGTCTTTGTTTTAGAAATTCCCAAAGTCTTGAGAACCGAATAGGACATCAAATTGATACTTTCCCCAAGATCATAAAGAGCTTTATCAAACTCAGCAATTCTAATGGTACAATGCATTATGAAAGCAAAGGGATCTTCGAATTTGGGGGACATTGAATGCACAATTGCACTCACTTGATGAGTCATTTCTACAGTTTCATAATTCATCTACTACTTCTTTGTCACCAAATCCTTTACAACTTTGCATAACCGGCCATTTGCTCTAATACTTCAGCTAATGGCACATTGATTGATAGACTCTTTATCATGTTAATGAACTTTTTGAATTGATTCTCTCCATTTTGCTTGGCAATACTTTGAGGATATGGAGGAAGAGGCTTAGGCATTGGTGCCTTAGCCTTTTGCACTATCGGTTCCGGTATGTCAATAATGGCATCCCTAGACAGGTTCACTTCCTCTTGAGTCTATTCCACATTGTCATCAATACCAATCCACATGTCATCATTTGCTTGCACCATATTGTTTGGGGTCTCATCTTCTTGAACCAATTGCTTATAATCAACAAGTTTCCTTGACTTGAGGTGGGTGCATCCCCACCTTTTCCACTCCTTGTAGTAACGACCATGGCATGTTCCGTGTTGTTCTCACATTATGGCTCACCACAGTGTCAGTTGGTAGTGCCCCCTTAGGATGAGTGTTTAGATCTTGAGAGATTTTCCCCATTTGATCTTCCAAGTTGCAAATTGATGTGTTGTATGAAGCTCGTTGGTCATACGAGCCGGCATTATTCTCCATTATTTGTTTGAACATATTCTCAATTCATCATATATTATTGTTGGAAGAACTTGGACCATGGAAAGGATAAGGATGCAGGTTGCTCGATTGTTGATACATCGGAGGCCTTTGAAAGCCAGACCCCTGATTTCCTTTATTATTGTTCCATCCCCTTGGTTATTGCCTCCCCAATATCCTTGGTTGTTTCCACTCTAATTTCCTTTATTGTAGTTATTATTCCAACTGTCTTGATTTTTCCACCACTCCAATTACCTTGGTTGTTAGAATTCCACGTGCCTTGATTACGTTGAGGTCACCATTGTTGTTTATTCGGGCCTCGAGAGTTATTTCTTTTCCCTTGAAAGTTGTTCATGTATTGCTTTTCCTCCTCTTGTTCATTGTAAGATTCATCTTGATCAAAACTCACTATCTTCATGCACATGATTCTCCACATGGTTTTTCACTTGTTTACCATCATACGAACTCCCTCCATGGCATTGACTTGCTTAAGACTTTGCACTTGTTGAAGTTATGCCTTGTCTAATTGATTTATTGTGTTAGTTAACTCGACAATGACTTGCCCATGATCATGCAAATTTTATGTAGGTGAATCTCATTTGGATCCCCTTGAGAAATATTTTCTCTACTTTGTCATGCCGATGAAGTATCTGCCATTTCATCTAAAATATAACAAGCTTCCGCATATGGTATTTTCATAAAATTTCCACGGACAAGTTAGATTAATCACGCATCGATTAGCTGTATTAATACTTTGATAGAAAGTTTCTTGAATCATATCCTATGTCATGTCATTATTGGGACACTCTTTGACCATTGTTCGGTACCTCTCCCATATTTCATGCAATGACTTATTGGTCTCTTGTTTGAGTGCTAGAATATCATCTCTAAGAGTAGTCATATGCTTGGGAGAAAAGAACTTAGAAATAAATTTCTCTGCCAATTCATCCCATGTATGTATGGAATGGTTTGGCAATCTCTCTAACAAATTCAAGGTTTTCCCCTAGAAATTAAGGAAATGGCCTCAACCTTAAAGCATCCTCAGAGACGTTTGTCTGTTTAATCCCCCAACAAGTGTCCACAAACTCCTTCAAATGTTTGTATACATTTTGACTCAGAGCCCCTATGAATAATCCCCATTTCTCTAGCAATATGAGCATTACATTTGTGATTTGAAAGTTTCCCGCCCTAATGTGGGGCGAGATTATGGCACTTGGATACCCTTCATTCGGCAATACCGGATTTACAGCCACTCTTGGTGGAGGTGGGGTGGAACTGGGACGTTTTCTTGAGGCGGTCGGCCTCTTCTATTTGCTTGAGGTTCAAGAGGAACCTCTTCAACTTGGTAATCTTCCACGTCCACATCCCCCAAAAGCATGTTTCCGAGTTGATCATTCTTGGGGGACATTATTGTACCTACAATTGATTCACAAAAGAAGAAAATTCACACAAAAAACCAAATATATAGCTAAATTAGTTTTTAGCTCCACGCAACTGTGCAAAAAATTAATCTAATTGTAATCACACCTCTATTTTAGGTTATGAAGCGGTCGATGCAATAGTAGTATCCAACAAAAAGTTGGGGTTGAATTCCACAAGGAGCTATACATAGGATTTAAGAGTATAGATTGCAGTATATTAGTATGAACTATCACTATTTACACTTCCACAAATTGGTGTTTGTCATAGGCCTATTTTAATCTAAGATTGCAAGATTAAGAACTGAAACTAAGAAATTATTTTTGTTGTTGTTGTTCAAATGATATAAAAGGCCTAGATATATGACCTTCACGTAGGTGTTTGCCTAACAGGTTATAAACTTTAAAGTTTGTTTTATTGTTCTAAGTAGTTTTTCCCAATTTGGATTTCTCAAGTCCAAATGGGTATTAAACAAAGCGGTTGATACAAAGCTCAAGTTGAGTTTTACTATCTCTAGATTCAATCCTTTGATTGGGATTATCAATATTTTGAATTATCCAATTTCTTATTAGTCATGTTTTCCAAGACTAAGTCTCTCTTTTCAAGTAGATACCAAGTCAAACGGGCATGAACTAATATATGCAACCATTAATTCTAATATTAAATGCAAGAACAAGGATAAATAATAAACGCCCATATGTAAACAGGCAATAAATCAAACACCTATTAGGATTACACTCTAGGGTTGGGTTAAAACCCTATTGAAAATCTAGCTGCTCATGCGTAAGATAGAAGAAATAGAGGAAGAAAAGATAATTAAACCCATATTGATAATTAAAATGATAAAATCTATATTCAATAAAACAGTAACACAACTGGCGCACGTTAGCAAGGCGCTAATTTCGCCGGATTATGGCTCGCCGACGTCGACCTCAACCTCTTACCGCCTCGCAGACAATTACTCCAGCACCAATGGAGATTAAACCTCTAGAACCACTTACGTTTGGTAGCTTTCTACCACCAATTCTGCAATCTACTGAAGCAAAATGGGGAAAGTTACAGATACTTGCATGCAAGCAGCGGAGAATCAAAAGTAAGAGATTGTGAGGAAATTGCAGTTTTCGAATGTTGTTGATGCTGAAACACCTCCCCCTACCTTTGCTGAAGCTGTTCGAGGTAATCGTCTCACTCAAATGGGAAATGCTCTTAAGTTTGTTCCTCCAGTTAATAGGGATGGGAAGATGATAGTTACCATTAATGAGGAAGAGTTGAAGCCACAAGCTGAGTATTGGAAGGATTCATTAATTGGGTATATAATTGGGGATAATCCTACTGAAAAATCAATGGAGAATTTCGTTTTGCATGTATGGAATTTTGTCACTAAGCCACAGATTCTAATGCATTCAGAAGGTTATTGTATTTTTCGGTTTGTGAACAAAATGGATATGGATCTGGTGTTACAATCTGGGCCATATTCATTTAGGAATAAACCGATGGTATTGAGGCCATGGGAAACTGATTTCTCCTTTCAGAGTGATGTCTTGAGTACTATACCTGTTTGGGTAAAATTTCCTGGGCTGCTAGTTGAGTATTGGTCCGCAGAAGTATTAAGTAAACTTGCTAGTGCAGTTGGGACACCATTGTACACAGATAAGATCACAGCACATTATGAGAGAATATCATTTGCTCGAGTATTAGTGGAAGTTGATGCCTCACAACCCCTACCTGATCATATTGACATTGAAACTCCTTATGGCCACAAAGTACAATTGATTGATTATGATTGGAAGCCCACTTTTTGTAATCATTGTCTAAAGTTTGGTCATGATACTAGTGAGTGCTGGTATAATGCAAAGGATTATGAAGGCACAAATACTGAAGTCCAGGAAGCACCTAGGAGGCCTAGTAAACCAACCAAAATTACTAGGCAAAGATGGACTGTGAAGAAAGCTCCTGCTGTAAATGTTTCTAAAATGGCTGAGCCTACTATTGTGGAAATTCAGACAGATGCAGGGGGGAGAATGGACCAGCTCACTCAACAGTTAAATGGTGTTGTAAACTCAGAGGTAGTATTGGTAAATGATGGGGGAAGCCTGTGTCAAAGTTTTATGCAGATTTCAGAGGATCCTGCAGTTGATGTCAACTCAGAGGTAGAAATGGTTAATGATGGGATACCTAGGAGTATAGAAGCAGACTTGGTGGACAATTGCAATAGGGGAAAAGCTAAAATGGAAGTGAATGTTGCTGGTAGGAAAGGCCAGCATGATCCTGGTCCATCCTATATATGATAATTGTTACTTGGAATATAAGAGGGCTGAACTTAGCCCATAAGCAGAAGGAACTGAAAAGTTTTTTGAATGTAAATAAAGTAGATGTGTTGGGGTGTCTTGAAACTAGAGTAAAAGAACATAAAGCTCAGAAGATCCAAGGAAAAATAGCTAAAGGCTGGAAGGTGTTTTGCAATTATTCTGAGGCTGTGAATGGCAGGATTTGGGTGATCTGGAAGCCTCATATCCAGGTCACTATTTCCTGTGTAACTGATCAAATGATACAATGTCATATAGAAGATCCTTATAGCCATGTGAAGACTCATCTTAGTGTAGTGTATGCTCATAACACTGGTATTCTAAGAGAAAGGTTGTGGGCTGATCTCAAAGCTGTTTCTATTCCTAGCCAAGATACATGGTTACTTAGTGGTGATTTTAATAATGTTCTATCATCTGAGGATAGAATTGGATCTATAGTGACTGATGCTGAAGTTAGGGGGTTTAAACAGCTCATTTATGATTTGCAATTAACTCCACTCAAAAGGATAGGCTGGAATTTTACTTGGACAAATAAACAAGTATATAGCAAGATTGATTGGGCTTTGGGTAACTTTCAGTGGGTGCAGAAATATGGACATATTGAAGCTGAATTCCTCAACACTTCTGTGTCTGATCATACACCAATTTGTATAAAGTTAGGCAGCCAGAAACTCTTACATCCTAAGCCTTTTAGGTTCTACACTGGTGTAATGGAATTCCCACAATTCCATGCTATAGTCAAGGAGGTTTGGCAGCAGGAATTTACAGGTAGATCTATGCAGCAGATCTAGTCTAAATTGAAGCTGTTGAAGATGAAGTTAAAGGAGACCAACAGTTATATGGCTTCCTATAAACAGAGAATTATACAGGCTAGAGAGCAACTTGATATTGTGCAATCCCAAATGAAGTTTAATCCTCATTCACAGGATTTATTCATTGAGGAAAGGCAAGCTTTGGCGGAAATTGAAAGATGGAGCAATATTGAGGAACAAGTTATGAGGCAAAAATCAAAGGCTACATGGATTGAATGTGGAGATGCAAATACTAAATACTTTCATGCCCAATGGAAGATTAGGAATTGTCAGAACACCATTACTTCAGTTTATACTGATATTGGAACTCATATTACTGACCCTGCTGCTGTGGAGCATGAATTTATCACAGTATTTCAAGAGTTGCTTGGAGGATGTGCTGAAGAATTGACTGGTGTTGATGTAACTATTGTGAAGGAAGGTAAATGTTTGAACCTAGAGCAACAAAGGATGTTAATCAGAGACATTAGTATGGAAGAGATAATTGATTCTTTGAATGATATGCCAAAAGACAAAGCACCTGGTGTTGATGGCTATCCTGTGGAATTCTTCACCAAAAACTGGGAGGTTATCAAGTATGATATTTTAGCAGCAACAAAGGAATTCTTCAAGACCAGCACTATGCCACATTTCATCAATACTACAGCTATTGCTTTGGTTCCTAAAAACAGTTCTCCTACTACTGTTAAGGACTATAGGCCAATAGCTTGTTGCACTACTATGTATAAGCTTATATCCAAGATCATTACAAGAAGATTAAAGGGTGTTGTTAGTGATATTGTGGGATTGTCTCAGTCTGCTTTCATAGAAGGGAGGAGTATTGTTGATAATATCTTGCTCAGTCATGAGATATTTAAAGGGTACTCTAGGAAAGGAGTTTCTCCTAGATGTGTATTAAAGGTGGACTTGAGGAAAGCATATGATTCTTTGGAATGGTCCTTTCTTAAACAGATGCTAGTTGCTTATGGATTTCCAGCAAAGTTTGTCAATTGGATCATGGCTTGCACTACTTCTGTTTCATTCTCTCTTATGATGAATGGTGGTTTCACTAAGCCATTTAAAGCTAAGAGAGGAATAAGGCAGGGGGATCCAATGTCCCCTTACCTTTTTGTGATGGCTATGGAATACTTGAGTAGAATATTGGGACAGCTTCATAGGAATGGGAATTTTAATTTCCATCCCAAATGTAGGAAGTTAAACTGCTCACATGTGTGTTTTGCTGATGATCTACTCATGTTCTGTCGGGCTGACACTATATCTATTCAGATTCTTCATCAGGCTTTCTTAAAATTCTCAAAGGCTTCTGGATTGGAGGCCAATCCAAACAAAAGTGCAATTTATCTAGCAGGGGTATCTCAAGAAGTCAAAGCAGACATGATTAGAAGGTTGGGATTCAGTGAAGGTGCTCTTCCTTTCAGGTACCTGGGCATTCCATTGGATTCAAAGAAGCTTTCTATCCAGCAATATCTACCTCTCATTGAGAGGATCACAGCAAGGATAAGTTGTTTGTCTGCAAAGCTGTTGTCATATGCAGGTAGATGCCAACTCATAAAGTCTGTTATTTTTGGAATTCAGTCATATTGGTCACAGATTTTCATTCTTCCAAAGGGTGTTCTCAAGGTAATAGACTCAATCTGTCGTACATTCTTATGGACTGGATCTGCAAACTATTCTAGGAGGGCCTTAGTAGCATGGGACAGAATTTGCTCCCCTTTAAATGCAAGTGGACTGAATATTATGAACTTGACAATTTGGAATAAAGCAGCAGTGGCCAAACTATTATGGGATTTGGCAAGAAAGAAGGATTGTCTTTGGGTGAAGTGGATCCATTGCTATTACATAAAGAGGGATGAAGTTGATACAACAAATGTTCCCAAGCAAGCTGCATGGGTGGTTAGAAAGATCATACAGTGTAGAGAGAGTGTTATGGAGAATCAGCAGATGGCTGGATCACTCTATGATAGACTTAAATCAGTCTGTTATATGGGAAATTTTCAAATACATAAAGTCTATATTGCTATGCTGCCAAGTTTTGAGAGAGTCAGCTGGAGGAATTTATTACTGGTGAGTAATGTAATTCCCAGGCACAAGTTTACTGCTTGGTTGGCTGCACATCAAAGACTACCTACTGTGGATAGATTGGCTAGATTTGGAATCCAAATTCCTTCACCAGCAAGACTCTCTTATTTTACTTGTCCCATTTTGTTGTAGGAGATCCAAGTAACTATATACTCTAATTCTTAAACATTCTCGGCGATTGATCGGAAGGACTTGCAAAGGATTTGGGTAAAAATAAATTGGATTGAATTACAACTTTAAAACCTTTCAACAGAAACCATCGCCGAACCATTATAACATCTGCCATAGTTTCAACTTTCGGAGAAATGTGAATTTTCGTTTTGGTGTGACTGAACCATAGAGAGAGGCTACCTACGTATCCTTTCAGAATCAAGTCGAACACAGTTCAATAAAATTTATTTTTTATTTTCTTTTTTCTTTCTTTTCATTTTTTCTTTGTTTTCATTTTTCATCATTTTTTTCAATAATAATTTCCAGGTTCCAAAGAGGGTAATTAAAGAAAAAGAACCAGCACAACGGGTTTGTAATGGGTTGAAAGCGTTTGGATAGCTTAAAAGAAAGCTTTCGTCATCCCAATCAGTATGTTAAAGTTGTGAAAAGAGGGGTCAAACATAATAGCTTTGACCGCATCTACATTGATAGTTGTCTCGGGGTTATCTCCTTCATTGACTCCCAAATACGATGCTCCCTTCGGCGACACTCTTCTTATGATGTCCGACCTTACCAATTTGGAGCAAATTTTGCTTTGACTTTTTTATGATGTGGAAAACTACATCTCATAACAATTTTCCCCACTTTAAATTTTTTGGGGCGCACTTTCTTGATGTAGGCTGGGCCATTCTTTGTTGATACAACTGCCTGTGGCAAATTGCAGCAATCCGCTTTTCATTAATCATAGTCAACTATTCCAACCGGATATTGACCCATCTATCATCCTTGATCTCAGCTTCGACAATGATCCGAAGAGAGGGAATCTTAACTTCCGCAGGTATCACGACTTCAGTGCCATAAACCAATAAGTAAGAGGTGGCCCCAACTTATGTGCGCACTATTATGCTATGTCCCAATAGTGCAAAGGCAACTGTTCATGCCATTGTGTAGAACCATGAACCATTTTTCTAAGGATCTTTTTGATGTTCTTGTTTTCCGCTTCAACAACGCTATTGGCTTTGGGCTGATAAGGGATAGAATTACGATGCATAAATTTAAATTGTTTGCGTACCTCCCACATCAAGTGGCTTTTTAGATTTGTAGCGCTATTTGTAATGATAGTTTTAGGAATACCAAAATGTTAAATAATATTTGAATGCACGAATTCCACCACTTCTTTCTTAATGGCGACATTGAAAGTGACTGCTTCGACCCACTTTATGAAATAATCAATGGCAACCAAGTTGAATTTGTTCCCATTTGAAGCTATTGGCTCGACTGGCCCAATGAAATCTATGCTTCAAGCAACAAACGACCAAGGAACTGACATAGGATGCAACTTTGAAGGGGGTGCATGAGTCAGGTCACTGTATATCTGGCACTAATGGCATTTTCGGACGAAACTGAAATAATCATTTTCCATGGTCATCTAGTAATAACCTGCTAGGAGGATTTTCTTTGTAACGACATATCCATTCATGTGAGGCCCACATACTCCTGAATGCATTTCGTTCATGATATTTTTAGCTTCTTAGGAATCTATGCACCTCAAAACATTCAAATTGGGAGTTCTTTTTTATAGAACCTCTCTACTAAAAAGAGACTACTTGCAAGACTTTTGATAGTTCTCCTTTAATCTCCACTAGCCTACTTGGGATATTCTTTGGTATTCAAAAACCTTTTTGTGAGCACGTGATTTTTGCCCTATATGAATTAATCCCATAAATTAAAAACAAAATAATTTCTTTCATTTTTTGTAATTTTGTGAATTTTTATAGCACTTTATGTCAAAGTATTTGCATTTGTCTATGCATATTTACTTTATTTAATTAATGAAAAATACAAAAAATATCTTGCATGTGAATTTAGGACTTCATTTTGCATTTTTAGGAATTAATTAGTAATTAAAGAAGAAAATCACAAAAAAGTTACTTTGATCTTTTTAACTTTAGTTTTAAATTCTGGGATTTTTCCCTAATTTGGTTTTAATTATTTATGGTAATTGCTATTTAGAGTTAGTTAATGTAACTGGATAGCAAAATTTGATTAAGAATTAAATTAGGATTATTTTATTTTGAAAGAAATTAAAAAAGAAAAGAAAAGAAGTAAAAGGAAAAGAAAACAAAGGAACAAGAGGTCAATTTGGGCAAAATCAATTTAAATACCCAGGCCCAAATCTTCCCCTTGTACCCAACTAGTCCCGCCCCAACTCCAAGCCCAAACCATTCCTTCTTGCAAAACCTGCCCCAAATTAATCCCAAACCCGGCCCAGCTCCCCAACCCGTCTCCTGTTGAGACCACACGATCCCGTTCCGTGCATAATCAATCTCAGCCGTCGATGATCTTTATTCCTACAGCCCTGAAGTGGGTTCTAATAAATATATATATATATATATATATATAATGACACCCCACATCCCATACACTCGTCTCCCTCACAAGCTCTCTCTTCAGAACCCTAGAGACTGCCGCCCTAAATTCCCACCATCACCCACCGGCAGCATCACCTCCAAATGCCACAAATACACCCCGGAACCCTTATCACTTCCTCTTCTCAAATCCCTAACCCATATCCTTCGAATCCCCGTAGGTCGACTCGACTCTTGAATTGAAAATCAGACCCAAAATCTAACCTTCCCCAAATCACTTAGAACTCAAATCCATGTATCTATAGCCTTCGCTCATGGTGATTTCATGACTAAACTCTGAGGAAAAGCTTTGGTGTTGTCCCCAAGCCATGAGTCCTCCCCAATTTTAGATGATTTTTAAGCTCCGATTTAGCCGGAAGTAGAGGCTAAATTGGTTGTTCTTATCAAAGAACAACTGATTATCCTCAACTCCCGTTTAATTCAAAATAGATTTAGTCATTGGTTTCTATCTAGTGAGGTTTTCCCTTGATTCTGTTACATTTTGTGTTTTATTCATATTCCTTTGCTTTTCTTCTTCCCTGTTAAGTTCATGATTAAACTGTTGGTCATTGAGATTTTAACAGTTGTTTCAGTTAATTTAGGTCAAAAGTTGTTTAAATCATATTTAGTGTAATTGTAATAAGTTTTGCGGATTTCTGTTTCCGCTTAAGTATTTGAGCAATGCTTAATTGGATAGCAGTTATGTGAAGTCTGTGTTGTGTTTGGTTCATGGTCAGCTTGTTTTCAATTTTTGAAATTGTCAAAAAAAATTGAGTTTTTGAGTTTTATTTTTTGATCTGATTGAAGCCTTTGTGTTTGAGTAGTCTTGTTTGTCACTCTTCATGAATCTATAGAGGGGTTAATTATAAGTCTAGAAACTTAGAAGGTTCTCAAAGGAGAGGGCAGGGGTCGTTATAACTGGTTGTGCAGAGGTCAATTTAGGGATTTTGGGGTGTGAGTGAATCAATTCTGTTAGGAATAAGGTTATAGATGATAAGATGAGAATATGTTTGTTAAAGAGCATAGGGTTTTCAGATATTATTAAGGGGTTAAAAGGGTAAAACAATCAAGAAAGAAAGGGTAAAGAGGAAATTGGTTAGTCAGGATAGGGATGCCTTAGGCATGCCTATATAAAGAACGCTTACTCTTCACTTTAGGGGGGCGAGGAGCTCTCTAACTCAAATATAGAAATACAAAAATTTTACTGTTTCATTGGATCCTTCCAGTGATTCTGAATTCTTTTCAAATTCTGAAACAATCTTGCTATATCTAAGCATAAAATGGTTTGAATTTGGTTTTTAAAATTAGTCTAAAGTTTGTTGGGCTGATTGAACTTTAGTGATGCACATCACTGCTTGATCGAAGTTGATTTTACTGGCTATATTTGTTGTCTAACTACTCTTGAGCCTACCCTTCACTTGATGAGGTTCTATGATTAGTTTGGATATATCCAGGTACACATCCCTGAAACTCACTCAGTGTGATATTCGATTGGAGACTGAGAAATGAAAGCTGGAATTCTGATGTTGGATATTGGACCATTAGTTCATAGTTATTTTCATTTTCATTTACCTATATTTTGCTCTTCTTAAATGACATGTGTTTAGTTGAGAGTTGGATTGATTCTGTTGAATTAAAATGATTCTGAACCTGCTAAATCTTGTGTTAAAGTGTGTCAGAACTTAGACCTTACTTCTCATTGTGTGATTTAACTGACAAGAAACTGTATTGAAGTTATTTTTGTTTGTTTAGTTTCCTTTCTTTAGGAAGCAATTCTATACATAAGTTGTTGTGTAATATTTAAAGCTTTGTGGGTGTGTTAGTTACTGAATAGTGCTGATATTTGGTGTAGCATGTTTTGCAAATGGACTTTTGGAACTATGGTATTAGTGGGTTTAATTGATTCATACATGCTTATATCTTTTTCATTCAAGCTTGAAGTTAGTGTGTGTTTTTTGTATTCATTGATGACTTGTGCTTACTGAAATAACAAGCATAGGTTAGAATATCAAACTTTCAATTGGAATCTATGTTAGTAAGTGTTTCGTCTATTCTTGACCATGCAATGTTGTGTTGTTTAAAAGTCGTGAATAATACTAACTTTTAAGTAAAAAGGTGATAATGAATGAGTTATTATAGGATTATATCTTCAATATAAACATGGTTTGACATTAGAATGCACTTTGTATCATGCTTAAAGATATTCAATTTTAGTTTTAATTTTATAGAACCTTTTGAAACATTATAGTTTGTAATCGTTTATGTGTGTTAAATCATGAAATTGGGTTGTAGCATGTGCCCCAATCACTTTAAAGGTGCAGTTCTTCTTGTTGCATTTGTTCATTTGGGCTTCAAGTGAGCCCAATTTCCCCTTTTGTGTGCGTATAAATGCCTTATCACTTACGAGGATTGGGCCTACATTAGGGCAGACCACGTCTTCAAGCAATGGGGGGTTTCATCTTTTGAGCCCAATACTCCTTAACATTCACCCACCCATCATCTCTTTATGGCTGTCACTTAAACCATGCTGAATATTAGACATACAGTGTTGTCAATTGTCTCCGCTAATTAATTGAATAGTATCAACTCAGCAAGCTTTCGAGCATGTTTGTGGGAAGGAATGGACATTCATCTATCCGTGACGCAATGAAATTCAGACTTAGCGTAAAAGGCCCATTTAGACTTTTTTAGTGTTAATAAATTAGACTATCAAATAGATTAAGATGAGTCATAGTAGATAATAAATAGGTTATAGCCATTTGAGCATTAGTTTGAATATCCTTTTAAAATAGAATCGAGGTGCGTGGCGCTAGATAAAATCTCAACTCACTTAATTATTTCTTTTAAATTTTTAGAGTTCGCGGCGTACCATTTAGCAAATTTCCATGGCCCTCGCAAAGATAAAAACACGTAGTTACTTTAGGCGCGTTATTTTAATAATATTATCTTCCTAAACTTGGGTGTGCATTTCATGTGGCCCAAATCCAAATCCTTATAATGTTGAATAAAATGTATTTTGGATTGTGGGCGCATTTCATGTGACACGATCCAAAGATATTTAGACGACGTTAAATCTTCTTTAAAATAAACAAAAGCGATTCTAAAGTTAAAAATGCACATAGGTTCAAAATGTTCTTAAAATCAGATAATTATGCCAATTATAGCAGTTGAGCGACCGTACTAGAACCACAAAACTCGGGAGTGCCTAACACCTTCTCCCGAGTTAACAGAATTTTTTACCCGGATTTCTACGTTCGCAGACCGTAAATAGATTCAAACTTCCTCGATTCAGGTTTTAAACTGGTGACTTGGGACACCCTAAACAATCCCAAGTAGTGACTCTAAACTTTAAATAAATAATCTTGTTTTTATTGTCACTTAAATTGAAAAAACTCCCTTATGCATCCCTTACGGGGTGTAAGTAAAAAAAGAGGTGTGACAGCTCTAGCGACTCTGCTGGGGATCAAACCTAGAATATCTGGTTCAGCGTTCAGATATTCGAGCATGGATGAATTGTTATATTTTGGCTTTATCTGTTATCTGATTTTTATTACATGTTTGGGACTAATGTGCTAAATGATACTTTTACTGCTTTGATATTATCTGAACTGTATATAAACTGCTACGAAATCCTTCTTCTCTCTGAGTCCTTCTTGTGCGATTCTTTTTATACTAGTTTTAATGACATGACATGCATAAGGAATATTCGGCCCAGTCTTGAGAACCAGTCTAATTCTGAAATAATAATTCAAGAAATAGAATGTGATGATAAATCAGAGTGTGATGAGAATGGGTACTTCGAAGAAATAAGTAAAGACTTATGCCACTTTGAGGAAATTCCCAAACCAAACCTGAGTGATACAGAAGCAGTCAATCTAAGGGACCTAGATAATATCAGAGAAACTAAATTAAGTGTTCATCTTGAACCGTAGCTTAGGGATGAGATAACCAAGGCATTTCTTGAATACAAAGATACTTTTGCATGGTCATATGACGACATGCCGGTCTAAGCACTGACTTGGTGATTCACAAATTGCCCACTGACGCGGCATTCCCTCCCATCAAACAGAAGTTAAGGAAGTTTAGAACTGATATGAGCGCAAAGATCAAAGAGGAGGTCACAAAGTAGTTCGAGGCAAATGTTATTCGAGTCACGCGGTATCCCACTTGGTTAGCCAATGTTGTGTCTGTACCAAAGAAGGATGGCAAGACCAGGATGTGTGTCGATTATGGAGATCTCAACAAGGCGAGTCCAAAGGATAACTTCCCACTGCCGAACATTCACAAACTGATTGACAATTGTCAAAAACATGAGATTGGTTCTTTTGTGGATTGTTACGTGGGCTATCACCATATCTTATTGGATGGAAGATGCGGAAAAGACGGCATTCATCATGCTGTGGGGAATGTACTACTACAGGGTCATGCCTTACGGTATGAAAAATGATGGGGCAACTTACATGAGGGCAATGACAACCACATTCCACGACATGATACACAGGGAGATCGTGGTTTATATGGATGATATAATTATAAAGTCCAGGAAGCAATCTGACCATGTCATAGATCTAAGGAAATCCTTCAAAAGGCTCCACAGATACAATCTTAAGCTCAATCCTGCAAAATGCGTATTCGGTGTGCCTTCTGGAAAGTTATTGGGATTCATAGTCAGCCGTCGAGGTATTGAACTGGACCTCTCAAAGATTAAATATATAAGAATTACCACTTCCGAGGAACAAGACTGAGGTGATGAGTCTATTGGGGAGATTGAATTACATCAGCAGGTTTATTGCTCATCTCACGACAACTTGTGAGCCTATCTTCAAGTTGTTGAAAAAGGATGATGCGGTCAAGTGGACGAAAGAATGTCAAGAAGCATTTGATAAGATAAAGCGGTACTTGTCAAACCCACATGTACTTGTCCCACCAGAACCGGTAAGGCCTTCGATTCTGTATTTGACGATTTTGGACAATTCATTCGGATGTGTATTGGGTCAACATGATATCACTGGTAGGAAGGAGCAGGCCATATATTACCTCAGCAAGAAGTTCACATATTACGAGGTTAAGTATACCCATCTTGAGAGGATGTGCTGCGCCTTAACTTGGGTGAAGTTTAAACATTATTTTTCATATTACACTACTTACCTCATCTCTCATTTGGATCCGTTCAAGTATATCTTTCAGAATCCTATGCCCACAGGGAGGTTCGCAAAGTGGCAGATCCTGTTCACAGAATTTGGCATTGTCTATGTGACCCGGACTGCGATGAAAGCATAGGCATTGACTAACCATTTGGCCGAGAACCCGGTGGATGAAGAATATGAACCTTTGAAGACATACTTCCTGGATAAGGAGGTGATGCATATTGATGAGTCCGAACACGTCGAAAAGCCAGGATGGAAACTTTTCTTTGATGGGGCTGCCAACATGAAAGGCGTTGGGATAGGAGCAGTACTTATTTTTGAAACAGGGTATCACTACCTAGTTACGGCTCTGCTTTATTTCTATTACATTAACAACACGACAGAATATGAGGCATGCATTTTTGGGTCTAAGGTTAGGGAGACATGGATGTCCAGGAAGTCTTGGTCTTGGGGGACTCGGGCCTCCTGGTGCATCAGATTCAAGAGGAATGCGAAACACAAGATTTGAAGCTCATACCATACCGGCAATGTCTGCATGATCTTTGTCAACGATTTCGATCAATAGAGTTCAGGCATATTCCAAGAATCCACGATGAGGTTGCTGATGCTTTGGCTACCTTGGCGTCAATGTCACATCATCCAGATAAGGCTTATGTTGATCCGCTGCATATCCAAGTCCATGATCAACATGATTACTGTAATGTGGTGGAAGAGGAACTCGATGGTGAACCTTACTTTTGCGATATCAAAGAATATATCAGGATGGGGGTGTATCCAGTACAAGCCACATGTGATCAAAAGAGAACAGCTCATCGCTCATCAAGCGGATTTTTCTTTGGTGGAGGGTTATTGTACAAAAGAACGCCAGATCTTGGGTTGTTGAGATGCATAGATGCTAGACAGGCCCCGGCCATCATGCCCGAGGTACATTACGGAGTTTGTGGATCGCATATGAGTGGATATATTTTGGCAAAGACGATTCTCTGAGCAAGTTATTATTGGCTCACTATGGAGCGACATTGCATCAGTTTCGTGTGCAAATGTCATCAATGTTAGGTGCACGGAGATTTGATTCATTCCCCACAATCTGAATTACATATAATGTTTGCACCATGGCCCTTCATTGCTTGGGGCATGGACGTCATTGGGCCCATCGAACCAGCAACATCCAAAGGGCACAGGTTCATTCTGGTGACCATCGATTATTTCACCAAGTGGGTAGAGGGTAAAATGTTCAAGTCTGTAACCAAGAAAGTGGTGGTCAATTGTGTGCACTCAAATGTCATTTGTCGGTTTTGGATCCCAAAGGTAATCATCACGGATAATGGTGCAAATCTCAAAAGTCATTTGATGAAAGAGGTATATCAACAATTTAAGATTACACATCGCAATTCCATCCCATATCACCCTAAGGCGAATGGAGAAGTCGAGGCAGCCAACAAGAACATAAAGAAGATACTTTGAAAAAATGGTGGAGGGTTCCAAGCAATGGCATGAGAAGCTACCCTTTGCATTGTTGGGTTATCGCACTACTGTTCGTACTTCAGTAGGGGCAACTCCTTATCTGTTGGTATATGGCACAGAAGCAATGATACCTACAGAGATTGAAATCACATCCCTTCGGATTGTCGCCGTGGCCGAAATTGGTGATGACAAGTGGACCAAAACCCTCCTAGAGCAGCTGAGTTTGATTTACGAGAAAAGATTAGCATCGGTATGTCATGGCCAGCTATATCAACAGAGAATGGCAAGCGCTTATAACAAGAAGGTGCGCCCATGGAGGTTTGAAATGGGTCGATTAGAATTGAAATGTATCCTCCCTCATTAGGTAGAGACAAAAGACAAGTTTGCCCCGATTTGGCAGGGGCCGTTTATCGTGACGAGAGTGTTGTCCAATGGGTCTCTATATTTAACAGATATAGAAGACAAGTGAGTAGAAATGGCCATCAATTCTGATGCGGTCAAGAGATATCATGTATGATTTTCTTTGGTTAAACTGTATTTGTTTGTACTTGGCATATTTAGAAGATTGGAATGCCGGAGGCATTTTATTCTGCTATCTAGACATTTTATCCTTTATTACCCCCTTTGAGCCTTATCTATTTTTTTCATATCCCTCTTTCGAAAATCAGTAGCAAAATCAGAAGCATAAGCGAGAAAGATAAGTAAAGGAAAGAGAAAAGAAAAAAAATGGAAGTAGAAAAAAGAAATAGAAAAAAAAGAAGAAAAGGACAAGGAAAAACAAAAAAACAACAAAAGAGAAAAGGAAGAAAGAAAAGAAAAGAAGAAAAGAAAAAAAAGGAAAATCACAACAACAAAGCAATTTCTATGACATGAACTGCATTCGACCTGAATTCTTTTAAGGATACGTAGGCAGCCTCACCCAAGCAAAGAAACTGGGGTAGAGGTTTTTGTTGTTGTAAGGAATTTGATTCCGAAAGTTGTAATTTTAAACCTATTTGAATTTTTTTGAGCCTTTTGATACCCTTTCTTTCTAACCTTTTCCAAAAGCCCACGTTACGGTCCAAAGAAAGACCTTTTTAATCAGTCGTCGAAAGATGCCAAGTCAAGCAAGTAGAGATAATTCCTGTCAGGGGAAACACTTTGGTCCGAGCAAGGAAAATAAAAATAAGAGAGCCTTATTGGTGAAAAGCCTACAAAGAAGCGTAAGGTGACGGGAGTCGAGAGAAATCAAAATGAGAGAGTCTTATTGGTAAAAACCCTCGCGGGCACCGTAAGGCGACGACAGTTGAGAGAAATGAAAATGAGAGAGTCTAATTGGTGAAAACGCTCACGGGCACCTTATGGCGATAATAAGTTAAGGAATAGGCAAAGGAGAGAGGTTTGTTGGTAAAACCTTTCGAGGCACTGCAGTATGAACAAGGCAAGGTTTGATTGAAGAAATCGGGTTATGGAATTCCAGGACAATAAAGCATAGCAACTGATAGTTGATTGGTTGGACAGATTGGGTCGATTAATCTGAAATACATTTCATGATCATTAGTACCAGTTGTTCTACACAGATAAGTCTCTTTTCTTTTTCCCTTTTAGCAGTCATCCAATTTTGGATTCTTCTTATCCTTAACATTCAAAGTCACTGCATTTCATTTTCTTTCGAGTTTTTATTCCTCTAAGATGTTTCAAGATTATTTTTATTTGAGCAAGTAAGAAAGTACTTCAAAGCTTACTACCATCTCTCAAAAGTGCAAAGCACAATGTGGCCAGAATATACCAAAGATAGCATGATGTAAAGTGGGATATAAAGAATCACCGGAAGATTCATTGGTGGAATGATTTGGTAATTTCAGGAGAGATGCAAAGATTCTGATAAAGGGTCAGGTATGTAATACAACAGTTTGGGTATAGAACAATCGGTTCCTTCAAGGTCATTGGTTTGAAAGTCAGTCATAAAGTCAGACGTTTCATGGCCGGTTCGGGAAAGCTAGTCAAAACAAGCATGACAGCAGGGAGGCCACTTTCAGCAAGAATGCCACAAACTAACTACCACATTTCAAACTGACAAGATTTTTCTTTGATTGAAATAGGGGCAGAAAGTTGTGGTTGTCTCGGAGAAACCCTTCGTAGGGGAAAAGCAAGCACCAGACAGGACCCCCATGGATAATGGGATGTAGCCTTAATATTTAGAAGATATAACTTAGTGGGAGTCACATCTTTAGAAGATATAACTTAGTGTTAAAATTGTCGTTAGTTAAGAGTTGTCAGGACCCCCATGGATAATGGGATGTAGCCTTAATATTTTCTTAGATAACAAGATGTAGTGAAAGTAATATATTTAGAAGACATAACTTAGTTTTAATTATTTAATTAAGAGTTGTCAGGACCCTCATGTATAATGGGCGGTAGTTTTAAGACCCTCTTAGATAACCAGACTTAGTGGAAGTCATACCTTTTAGAAAATATAATTCAGCTTTGAAAACTGTCTTTAACTAAAGAGTTGTTAAGACCTTCCTGGATAATGGCAACTAGCTTTCAAATTATTAAAAAATTTAGTAACATGATTCAGTTGAACACTCACATATGTACCCAGCTACCAAACTGGGGCAGAAAATTTTCTTGGTTTTGTTTATTCTTGTTGAAATCGGGAGCCCGCCTGAACAACGAGGGAATACTATTCAAGTTTTGGCAATCAGGAGCCCACCTGGAGAACAAGGGAACACAAGTTAGGTTTTGGCAATCAGTACCCCACCTGGAGAACGAGGGAATACAATTCAAGTTTTTGGTAATCAGGCACCCGTATGGAGAACGAGGGAATATAATTCAAGTTTTTGATAATCAGGCACCCACCTGGAGAACGAGGGAATATAATTAAAGTTTTGGTAATCAGGCACCCACCTGGAGAACAAGGGAATATAATTCAAGTTTTGGCAACCATAAGCCCACCTAAAGAACAAAGGAACACATTTCAAGTTTTCGGCAATCAGGATCCCACCTGGAGAACAAGGGAATACAATTCAAGTTTTGGCAATCAGGATCCCACCTGGAGAACAAGGGAATACAATTCAGGTCTTGGCAATCAGGTGCCCACCTAGAGAATATGGGAGTACAATTCAAGTTTTGGCAATCAGGAGCCCACCTGGAGAACAAGTGAGTACAATTCAAGTTTGGCAATCAGGCGCCCACCTGGATAACAAGGGAATACAATTCAAGTTTTGGCAATTAGGAGCCTACCTGGAGAACAAGGGAATACAATTCAAGTCAGCAATCAGGAGCCCACCTGGAGAATAAATAGTACAATTCAAGTTTTGACAATCAGGAGCCCACCTAGAGAATAAGGGAATACAATTCAAGTTCTTAGCAATCAGGCCACCACCTGGAGAACAGGGGAATACAATTCAAGTATTGGCAATCAGGAGCGCACCTGGGGAATAAGGGGATACAGTCAAGTTTGTAGCAACCAGGAGCCACATGGAGAACAAGGGAATACAATGCAAGCTCAGCAATCAGGCACACACCTGGAGAACGGGGGAAGACAATCCAAGTTCAAAGGAATAGGGTTCAAGTATACTAATCAGACATCCACCTGGAGAAAGGGAAACCATCTTAGATTACAATGAAAGTCAGCAACAAAGGGGCGTCACCGAGAGAATACAAGTCAACAAGGTGATAAAAAACACAAGAGCAAGTTTGAAGAGATAGATAGGATTTTTGTAATGCATAGATCATAGTCTAGTCTGCTTCTTTTTATTTTGACATGGTGTAATAAGGGGGTTCAGTAAGCTGAAGGAGCAGCAGTAAATTCACAGCTTCATGATAGTCCCAGCTACCAAACATTCCTGAACTACACTGACCTGATTCTTTTTTAGCCAAAGATTTGTATGCAACCTCGGAAGCAGGGTGCAGTCAAATCTTTCAAAAATGATTCTCATGGAGTATTCAAACAAGCAAAAGTCACTCGTATGAGCTTACTTTATCTTTGCCCAAAAACTCTTTGTGTTTCCGAGCAAAGAGGGGCAGCTGTGAGCACGTGATTTTTGCCCTATATTAACTAATCCTATGAATTCAAAACAAAATAATTTCTTTCATTTTTTATAATTTTGTGAATTTTTGTGGTATTTTTTTGTCAAAGTATTTGCATTTGTATGTGCATATTTACTTTATTTAATCAATAAAACAATACAAAAAATATGTTGCTTGTGAATTTAGGATTTCACTTTGAATTTTTAGGAATTAATTAGTTATTAAAGAAGAAAATCACCAAAAAAAAGTTTATTTTACACTTTTAATTTTAATTTTGAGTTTTGGTAGTTTTTCCTCAATTTGATTTAATTATTTATGGTAATTGGTATTTAGAGTTAGTTAATGTAATTGGATAGCATAATTTGATTAAGAATTAATTTAAGATTATTTTTATTTTGAAAGAAATTAAAATAAAAAGTAAAGAAGTAAAAGGAAAAGAAAACAAAGGAATAAGAGGTCAACTTGGGCCAAATCAATTTAAATACCCAGGCCCAAACCTTCCCCTTGTACCCAACAAGTCCCGCCCCAACTCCAGGCCTAAGCCATTCCTTCTTCCAAAACCCGCCCCAAATTAATCCCAAACCCGGCCCAGCTCCAAGACCCATCTCTCATTGAGACCAAATGACCTCGTTTCGTGCATAATCAATCTCACATGTCGAGGATCTTTGATCCAACGGCCCTTAAGTGGTATATATATATATATATATATATATATATATATATATATATATATATATATATATATATATATATATATATATATATATATGTCTTAACGATACCCCATCCCACATCCACTCGTCTCCCTCACAACCCTTCTCCTCAGAACCCGAGAGACCGCCACCCTAAATTCCCACCATCACCCGCCAGCGGCGTCGCCTCCAAGCACCACAAAAATACACCCCGAAACCCTTATCACTTCCTCTTCCCAAATCTCTAACCCATGTCCTTTGAATCCCCCTAGTCGAGTCGAATCTTGAATCGAAAATCAGACCCAAAACCTAACCTTCCCCAAATCTCTTAGAACTCAAATCCATGTATCTATAGCCTTCGCTCATGGTGTCATGACTAAACTCTAATCCACACTAGGGTTGAGCCACAATCCTAGCTAATGGATTTAGCTACTCATGCTTGAGGGAGAAAATAAAGAAATAGATGAAAAATAAGGCATATTAATTAATTGCTAAATGAAACTACAAGAATCTATCGTTAATTTAAATCTCAAGTGCCACAAATAGCTACAATATGCGTTCGCACGAGCACAGCTCAAGTCTGAAGATAACCAATAACCTAAAAATAAAAAAATGTTCTATTTATACTAGGCTAAAAAAACTGGATAAAAATACCCCTGGGGTAGTGCGGGCACATAAAATAGATCGCGGCCGCACTAAGTTCTTTGACTTCAATCCTGGCTTCTCTGAACTTGGGCTCTGCGGACCGCATAGAATGGACCGCGACCGCAGAGGAAGCTGGCGCGTTCTGCACAATTAGGACCGCGGACCACATGGCTTGGAGTTGGCAATTTTCAATCTCTCTGAATCTCTCATTCGCGAACTGCACAGAAAGGTAGTGCGACCGCGGAGCCTCTATCACAGCCCCATAAAACTGAACCGCGGCCGCGTTACCTTTAGCCTAGTTTGCCAACTCTCTGAATCACCTAGTGCGGCCGTATTCAAGTTTGCGCGGTCCGCATTAGGCCTCCTTTCCCTCAGATTGCTTAGTTGTTGATACTTGATCAGGTTTCACTCCTTTTGAGTCGATCTTTGATATTTTGTCACTTTGTCGATCAAACCTGCAATCAAGCACAAATTATGACCCTTTTGGGACTATTTTGTAATAATTTATAATAAAAGCATAGGAAAATAGGGACATTAAACACGTTAAAATTCCTAGTTATCAAAGAACAATAGATGAGCTAGGGCACAGCCAAAATTCCATATCAAGGCAAATCTGAAAACAATTTTAAGAGATACATATCTAATTGCGCAAAGATTGAATTTAGAAAAAAAGGGCAACCATATAAAAATCATGATTCTATAAATTAGAGTTCAGCGACAAACTTTGCAATCAACAGCAAATCCAACCCAAATGATGTTTGAAAATCAGAAAAAATAAAGAGAAATAAGCTGCAGTTCCCAACAGAATTCTCTTCTATTTATTTTTTCTTTTGTTTTTCCGTTGTTGCTTGTTTATTTGTTAAAAAAATGGACCTCAGATCTGAAATTTAGAGTTTTTCAACTGTTATAATTCTTCTTTTTTGTGTGTCTAGGTCCGTCCCTCTATCAAATGCAGCATGATAACCTCTTTATATAAAGAAAAAACTGAGAGAATCACCTCACATGTATCCTCCAAAAAATAAGAAAAAAATAGCATTTTTTTTCAACCAGTTTGGACAGTTGTCCCCTTTTAGATACTCTTCTATTATTTACAGCCCTTTAACTTCTAAATTTGACCTTTTACCCATATTTGACCAATTTTTCTTGTCTTATTGCGCTTTGATCCTTTCTAGAAGCTTCCTACATAACTACGTAAGATTCCTTATTTTGCTTTCCCAGTTATCCCTTTAAATTTCTGCTATTTATCACATTTTTTATCTCTTCCTATTTTCAGAACTCTTTACCGGGTTTAAATCAAAAGGGCTCCAAACCCACTGCCACACCGAAATTTTCATCATTTTTAATAAAACCAAATCAAACTATCTTAAATTGATTAATCAACAAAAAAAACTTAACTTAATCAACTATGACTATGATAAAACAAATAAAATCAAAATTCACTTAAGTGACAAACCAAACAACGATTAACAATAAGCAGTCAAACCATTAATCGCCTAAAAATGCATGTACGAGTTTGATTATCTACCAATTGCAGAAACTAAGAAATCGCAGAATTGACGGACCAACAAACATGAGGCAACAAAAGATCAATAACAGTAATCGTAAGCAGAATAGAGCATAAAAATATACCTATTGAACCAAACCGGATGAGGACTCGATTTATGGTAGAAAACAAGCAATGGTCGGAATTTGATAGCTTCGAAATGAGCTAAAACATACATTAATCAATTGCTCTTGCCTTTAAGTTCTTCAACGACTTTTGATCATTTTGACTCAAAACTGACATTGATCGATTTCTCTTGACAAAAGTGTCAGTTTCGAGTCAAAATGATCAAAAGTCATTGAAGAACTCAAAGGGGAATGAAACTAGGTTTGAACATTGGGTCAGGGGTAGATTTGGTCCATTGAGGCACCTGGCCCAATCGAAATAAAGAACCCTTTTATTATTTTTGTTTTAAACTTCAAAAATAGCCCTCCTAAATAATCATTCTAATTTTAAACCTAAATTGCAAAATCAGTCTAATTACTTTATTTTAACTAAAAATTTAACCAATTGGGTAATTAATTAAACCTAAAAATATGTAGACGAAAGCACGAGTGACTAATGTATTTTTATGGTTTTTATGTATTCGTTTTGCGCTCAATAAATCCTAAAAATGTAATTTAAAATCTAAAATACTATGCAATTAAGATTTGAATAATTTTTACGATTTTTATGATTTACGATATAAAATATGCACAAAAATACAACTAACTGCAAATAAGCAATTAAACTGAAATTCTTAGAAATTCTATAAAATCAAAAACAACTAGAAAAAATTATTTCCGTGATTTTGTAGGAGTATTTTCATAAGGCAAACATTACGCATTCACAATGACTCTGCCAGGTACAAATGCAGCCTGGCTCTCATCAATGAGGCTATCCATAACCCCTTGTAACTATTAGTGAGCATTTTGGATATGATCTTATAGATTGTGGAGCAGTAATAGATAGGTCTATATTGTTTTACTGAGGAAGGGCTTTTAACTTTAGGAACATAGGTGATCGATATGCAGTTTATCGATTGGTAGAGTTTCATGATGTCAATGAAGTTACGAAAAACTTCAGTTACCCCGTCACTAATCGTGATCCATGATTTCTTAAAGAACATTGAGTTAAAACCATCTATCACTAGAGCTTTGTGATCAGCAATCCCTTGTAATGCTTGTCATACCTCTTCCCTAGTAAATGGTAGAATAAGCTGCAACTTGTGCCCTTGAGAGGATAGACCTCTCCTCATAACATCTAATTCTATAGCAGGTAATGTGGGATTTTCAATAGATTCTTATAGAAACCTAAAATCTCCTCCTCTATACGCTTTTTTGATTGGATAATTTCACCTTTGGTACGAACAAGTGACTTAATATTATTCGAAGCTCTCCTATTCTTGATATAGGAAAAGAAATAAACTGAGTTTGAGTCCCCTAATTTATGCCATTGTACTGTGAATTTCTACTTGTATATGCTCTTCTCTATTAGATCCTATTTTTCTAATTGAGATCTTATCTTTTTCTGTACTTCAAAGTTAGGAGGATCCTAATTATATGTTGTCATCTGCTAATGTAGTAGCTGGAGATCATTCCTGATACTTATGATTTTCTCATCTATTCTAGTGAACTCCTTTGTGTTTAAGACTTTCATAGTTTTCAACTTTAGCCATATTCTTTTAAGGTATATTTCATTGGTATTGATCTTTCCGTTGTCTTCTACTATTTTCCTAAAGTTTGAATGATCAGCCTGACAATTCAAAAGTTTGAAAGGTCCTGGTGTTCTTATGTTGTCTCCCAACTCGATACTTAGTGGTGAATGATCAGAAAAGTGTGGGTCTAGGACATGTTGTCTCCCCAACTCGATACATAGGGGTGAATGACTAAAAAAGTATGGGTCTAGGACATGAACATGAAAAAGAGGCTTTTTCATGATTAACTAATAAAGTAAGATGAGAATATGTCGTAATTAACAACAATTTATGAATAATTATATTTGTGAAGATATATTTAATGAATTTATTAATTTAGTATAAATATTTGGTGGGGATAAATTTGGGGCATTTACATTTATACCTAGTTTTTGAGTTATAATTGAACTTATACCCACAAACCTTTGAAGCTTACCCACTTTAAGATTAACTTCAAACTTATCGGATCTGAAGTGCAGCGCATGCACTTAATGTCAATTAAGTCTAAAGTGCAAAAATTACACTTATGATGCACCTAAGGCCAAATAGGTCAGAAGTGCAATCAATATTTTCATGCACTTAAGGCCAAATAGGTTTGAAGTAAAAGAACTATAGTTTAGATGTACTTAAGGATAAGTAGGCCAATATTTTCATATCCTTAAAACCAAATAGGTCTGAAGTGAAAAATTTACATTTTAGCTGCACTTAAAACCAAATAAGTATGAAGTATAAAGTGTAACCAATATTTTCATGAACTTAAGGTCACATAGGTTTGAAGTGCAAATTATCTACAGAATAAAAATTTGTTCTTCGAATTTCAACTATCCAATACACGATTTAACATCTAAATCTACTACAAATAAGCTCAAATTTGAAACATAACCTTCAAATATTATCAAGAACAAACCCCAATCATTAATATTCCAAACAATAAATCTAACAAACTTATTTTGCAATTGAAAAGAAAAAGAAGAAGAAACCCTAAGTAGTAGTAAAAAAATAAAGTGCCATAGTAGCTTATCATTGTAAACACCATAAACTACA
The DNA here is from genome assembly GCA_034376525.1 of Nicotiana benthamiana. Taxonomy (NCBI): domain Eukaryota; kingdom Viridiplantae; phylum Streptophyta; class Magnoliopsida; order Solanales; family Solanaceae; genus Nicotiana; species Nicotiana benthamiana. The sequence continues at coordinate 11,830,401 of CM067340.1, forward strand.
TCAAAATATGCTTACAACTACCATATGAATTCACGTCACCTTTATTTTCATATCGAAGGAGAATAGGAAGAAGATGTTGATGAAGAAGAAGAAGAAGAAGAAGAAGAAAAAGAGGAAGAAGAAGAAGAAGAAGAAGAAGAAGAAGAAGAAGAATAAGAAGAATAAGAAGGAGGAGGAGGAGGAGGAGGAGGAGAAAAGACCTGAAGTTATCTAAATAATTATATTAGTTACAAAAAATTTAAAAAGTGGATACAAGTTAAATGGGGCGACCAAATAAGGTAACCGGTACAATTTTTACATAAATTTTAAAGAAATTTTCATAAAATACTATCTTTTAGTGGTAATTAGCTATCTGTAGATACAATTTGCTACATTACATATTGTAGATACGTTTTCTGTTGTTATAAGATGTAGTAGATGTATTTAAGCTACTATATTCATGAATACAGTAGCAAAAATAGACGTGAATTAGGGAAGTCCAGCTAATTAGTTGTCGTATTCGAGTGTATTCGACTGTATTCATGGCGTAAAACATGGGATTACAGCTGGACAGATTGTTGTATTCGACTGTATTCACGTCTTGAAACAGAGGATTACATTATTTTTAAACGGAAAGTGAATCAATTAACATAATAGACTCCTAATATAACTCAACAAACTCAATTATTTACGCAAATTTTGTATTTCCAGTTATAAAAAAGATTCTCAACCAAAAAATATCCCCAAAAAAATAAAACTTTTCAGAGAAATTATATAATACATCTGAATACATAAATTATATTAATTAAAAAAAATTATATGAATGCATTCATGGAGTCTAGCAAGATAATGAATATAATGAAAATACATAGAATACAACGGGATACATTGAAATATAATTAAAAAAAGACAATGAATACAACGAAATACATGAAATACAGCGAGATACATTGAATTATATTGGAAAAAATACAATAAATACAATGAAATACATAAAAATACATTAAAACATATTAAAAGAAAATCAAGTTGCCCAGCCACAAACTAAGTCGTCTTTGTTCAAGAACAAACCTTAATTTCTGACAAATCTGCCGTCGAGCAAAAATCATGAATTACTGGGGCTGCAACTCTAGCAATAATGTTCCTTTTCACCTTCTTCTTTTCCCTTTTAGCCTCTTCTTTTCTCATTGGCGACATAAGAAATAACTCTATGAAGGAAATTTCCTCCACCAGCCATGGCTGAGATAGCACCAACTACCAACAATTAAGAAAGTGAACCAATTAAACAACTACAACTTTTTATTAAGAAAAACCGAAAAGGTGAGCAAGCGGAACGGACGAGATTGATGAAATCCTAATACTACAACATAATGCATTTATAGCTACAAAATACAACGTAACTAATTACGAAAATTTTTATATCTAAACACTTTAGCTACAATTTTTTTTTCTGTAACAAAATATAGCATAGCTAAAAGTTAGCTACAAACTTTATATGACCTGTGGTTAAGAATTAATACTTATTGCTACGAAAATTTTATGTTGTAGCTATATTCATAGCAAATGCTTTTATACTTTTGCTACGATAATATATTTATAGCTTATTTTATACTCTTGCCACAATAAATTAATGTGTAGCTAATATGGTAGCCACAAAGTGATATAACGTGGCAAAAGTTTTAAATTTATTTGCCACGAAAATTAAGATATGCAGCTGCTTTCATATATTAGTCCGTAGATGCTTTTATATATTAGTCCGTAGCAAAAGTATTTTTATTTAGCTACAGACAAAATTTTATGGCTACAAATCGTACAAAAAAATCGAGATTAGATTATTTTATTATTAATTTTTTGACAAAATATTGATTTTAGCAGAGATGAAAGTTCCTATCACCATGTTACTTCACTATTTTATTTTTGTCTAAAATTTTCTAATTATTCTATGGATGTACATGTTATATTAAAACTATATAGTAATAACATATTTACTTGAGACATAACTTCTTTTACACAAATTAATATGTAAAAAATTTTACAAAATAAATTCCAAGATACACATTTATATTAATCAATGGATAGCATTTGTAGTACATAATTCTTCTACAATAACTAAAATTTGAAGAAACGAACTAGTCGATGTGAGATTTTATGGTAATAGAGATTAGAAATAGTGTGCAACATTTCACACTAAACAAATATAAGCATTTGCTTGATGATTCATGTTGTCACCCCCGTTTGATCTTGATAATCTTTATGCATTCTGGAATATATGAAGCACTCTCCATAATCACGATTGAAATATAAAATAAAATGATCTTGTGAGAAATTTATTTTTGAATTATCAGAACATATACCTGTTATATGCATTTATAATTAATTATGAAAAAAAATTTAATGAATCATAGAATAAGAAAAACTTAACCATGTATCAGGTTTAAAAAAAACTAAGCTTGTTTCAACATTGAAGGGAAAAAAGCATTTAAATAAACATCATAAAATTAAGAAGATGAAAAAAAAAACTTAGAATTTGGCATTAGAAGATAATAAAATTTATCAAAGGTACTTTTTTCTTGAGTATCATATAAATCAAAAACAAACAATTGAATCACAAATCCAAGTAGGTGTAAGGTATAAAATCTATTAAATCTTTTTTTTTGGTAATTAAGGTTTTTTCATTAATCACCAATGAAGTTACATTACGAAACCAACTCGGCTGACTGTCTTGGAGCTAACATACTAACTACACTTACTATCCTAACTATCTAACTTCTATTATATTCTAAGGTGTTGTAATTGTTGCTTAATTCTAGGGGTGCCTCTAACATTACAATTATACACTAAGTCTCTCAATAAAGCAGTATTACATCGAAAAGTCTTGTTGAATACTCTTGCATTCTTTCCAGCCATCGAAAAATCTATTAAATCTTTATAATTGCACTCACCCACTTATCAAAAAATAAGGCATAATATCTATCAAATTGTTGAAACAATCCGTAAAATTGAGCTAAAACCCCCAAATTTAAGTAGGCATCAGAAAATTCAAAATACTATAACATAGAGAAATGAGCTTATCAGGGAAAAGACGAACCAAAAAGTTAAAATTTCTGTCCATAAATAGAGATTACAATCGGACTACACACTTATTGATCCTTCTGTCATTGCCGACTACTAAAGGTCAATGAAAGAAATAAGAAAGTGGGGAGGGAGAGTGGTGGCTGAGATAAAGAAAGCTTAGGTTTTGATTTAGGGATTTAGTTTGTGTTTGTTTTTCTATATATTGTACTTTATTTTACTTCTTAATACAATACCATAAATACAAAGGGACAAATATAAATACAATAAATGCAAATAAAGATAGGAAAAGTACCTACAATAAATCAAAAGAGTAGTTACGTTTAACTAAAATAGAAACATTAACTATTTGCATGAATTAAAGATATTGTAAAATATTTTTTTCTTTCCGCCTTTTCATTTGGATGATATTGTTTGTTTTGTTATACGTTCATATTTTAATAATACTAGTTTTAGAGTATGCACTCCTATATTAATAAAATATACCTTTTAAAAAAAAACACTAAAAAATTAACAAACAATGTGTTTGACTTTTAAAATAAAATTCACAAAAATATATAAGTTCTTGAAAATGAAGACTACTAAATAGTTTATTTAGCCGGCTCAATGAAAAAGATATTTTTTCATAAAAGTTTTTAGATGCCTTATTATAGTTTTTAAGGACTTCTATAGAAATATCTTATGAAAGAATATTATTATTTCTATGATCCAATAATAAAAATAATTAAAAAAATATGTGAATACTATTACCAATAAAGATTTGTCACATAAAATAAAATTTAAAAAAATTCTCTACCATTATGATTTATGGAAATGGAGAGGTTGGTGTTATGCTCATAGAAAAAATTAATTAGGAAAAACGTAACGCCTGAATGACTTATAATATTTGCATCAAATAATTTAATATAGAACATAAGGGAAGTTGTTATTTGTATAATAATAATAATAATAATAATAATAATAATAATAATAATAATAATAATAATAATTCCTTTAGAATATACTTTGTATTCTATTGTTTCCTCCTGATTGCTTCAAGTTTTTTTTTCTAATGCACTTGACTCTTAATACTATTATAACTAATATTTCCATATGCTAATGCTACTCTTATCAATAAATTTATGTATCCCATTCGATTTGTCAATTTGAAAACAATATTACTTATATGATGAATACGAAAAATAATTAAATTAATTCTTGTTAATTAGTTATTTCACAGGCTTAATTATTTATTCGCAACATTAAACGAAATAATAACTAGTTATCAAAATTTTATCATAGAAACAATTTTGTGACTAGATTATTCCATAATGACAAATAATTGTAATTATTAAGCCAACTGTTACCATGCATTTTCATGACTTAAAGCACAAATATTTATTTAGAAATAATATTTTATTTTAAATAATTTAGTATGGTTGAAAGGTTTGGTTTTGCTACAGTAATTTTCAGTTTGTAACAAATACTAACAATTAGCTACAATATTTTATCATAGTAATAAATGTGTAGCTATATTATTGCCACAATTTTTATAATTTGAAGCAAATATATTTCTTTAGCTACAATATTTTATTTTAAATAATTTATTGCAACTAAAAAGTTACTATTGATACAATAACTTTTAATGCATGGCAAAAATTTATGATTAGCTACGCAATTTTATTGTAGCAAAAAATTTGTAGCTATTTAGATAGTTATTGCTACGATTGTTATTAATTATAGCAAAAATGAGGAATTAGCTTTACCAATTTAATTTTCGTGGCTAGCAAATTTTATGAATTTGTAAATAGTCAGAAAATTTTAATTTTGTGGCTATTATTAAGTATTAGCTTTGATTTTAAATTCGTAGCTAAGATTTCGTAGCTATAAATATATTGTGTTGTAGTGTAACTTCCTCATTGCTTAAACCAAGTGGGTCGTAGTCTTCTTTTCCTGCTCTTGATTTTTCTATTTAAAAATTAGCACCAGTAGCCCAATTGATTTTAATTACTTCAGGAAATGGGGAAGGGAATGATATGTATTAAAGTAAAGAAAGAAAGAAAATAGATAACTGAATAGAGTATTTAGTGACTTGTATGAGGTAACTAAAATTAAATATTTTTCTATAAACATTAAAAAGTATTTATAAAATATAATTTTTTTAAATAATATTTATTTAAAATAAATAAGGTGTTAACATTTGTTATAAAAGGTAAAAAATCTTAAATTTTAAGCGTTACGAAACTCTAAATTGATTGAAGAAAGCCCATAAAGTATTGTATGATGAATATAATAACCACTAACTGTGTATCTGGGTGGATATGACCTTTTTAGGTTAACTAGAGGAAGAAAATTTCCAACTCAGTAGTATTGGTTTCCCTTGTCAAAGATTATTGTGTTTTAGTATGTTACGTGGTTTGACTTCTATATATTAGTATCTGAGTTTTCCTTTCCTTATTCTTTGACTTAAATACTCCAAACCTTTTTAATATTCAGTTTGACTTCCACATTAATTTTCCTCAATCCTTTTTTGGTTCCCTACAGTCAAGACATTTGAAAACCTAAACGAACAATATGTTTCTTACCGATTGAAAATACAAAGGCAAATGGCCCCTATTTCACAGGGAAGAACATAATTTTCTAGCTTATGAGAATGTGGATGAAAGGAAATATTTAAATAGAACAGATTAGAAAACAATATAGCCCCTCCATTTCATTTTATATAACATTAAATAGTTAGAGTATGACAAACAGGTTCACGGGAATCTAATAATTATTTATCAGACCCTATATTTATTTAAAAATTTATTAAATATTTATGATTACTATTTTATGCTGAACCTAAGTTTATAGTATATTAACTGAATATCTTCGTAAGAACTCATAAACTTTAAATTTTGAATTTATCCTTTTTTTAATTATTTCTTTTCACTGAATTTCAAGTCATTCAACATTCCTAAAACTTAAGAGTTCAATTGCCAACTTTATGCGACAATAACCTATAAGGAAGAGGAGTAGGTTTTCTATTTTTACAATTTATAATTTTTTTGATTGACAGGGAAGAAATAATAACAAGATATTTTTTGAAAAGGTTGAAGGAGTCGAAGACTTTTGGCCGAGCTAAAAGGAAGACTATTTCTGAGAAATTTTTGGTAAAAACTTAATGCATGGAATTCTTGATTTTAGCCACGTTATTGCCTAGTAAGGAATTCTTGTATCATAATGGTCAAAGATCGAAACTTTACTCATGTCATATTTTGATAATCTCATTCAAGTAATTCAGCTGTACGTATATATCAACAAGAGACGACTGAGTAGTGCATTTTCCATTAATTTCTCCCCTCGAGGACCAAGATTTCTAAATTTCACTCACGCATATTGAAGCTAGACTAACATAATTTTCATCATTTATCATAAAATGACGGTCATTTTAGGCAGAAGCGGCTCAACCCCAAGACAACTAAAGCCACGACTTTAGACCCCAAAAAATATAGGGCCAGAATTTTATTAATATAATATATAATAATTATATTTTAAATACTTACTCCTATAATTCTTTATAATAATAATTAAATCTTGTGATCAACCATTTACTAAGTGAATAATTATTATGGCATAGTTTCAAATATTATGTTATTTTTCAAGAAGAATTTAGTTGAGCTATAATAGATAAATAACGTTAACATCTTTGTCTTCAAAGGCCTCTAATAAAGATTTAGCTTAAGGCCCCGCACTTCATCGAACCGCCACTAATTTTAGGTACTTGTAAATAACAACAAAGGAAAAATTAATCGAGCTAGTTTTGTCATAACAAATTATAATAATCTGCTTGTAAACTTGTAGTGCAGTTTAATAGTATGTAATAGCAGATTAATTAATTTTTAACTGGTTACCGACTAATATTTATTGCTTGATAAAAACGATGATTACGTGAGTCTTAATGTGACATGATCTAATGATATTGACAATCAAAGATTAGGCACAGAAAGGATACATAGTAATTTCAATTTGTCCTATAAAAAGTCTTTGTCAAGCATGGCTACTCAACCAAAAGCTGATTTCTTCTACCTAATATTCCACAAAACCGCAATAAATTCAGGTCTACTCTCAAACTTGAAGGTATACGTTATAAAATAGAAGAGGATGACCGCCAACTAAAAATCGTCAAACACAATACGCCAAATACAACAATAAGATTGAAAAGTCCTCCGGCTGATCGTTCACTTTGACATGTACTCCGACAAGTATATCCGGAGGCAGAGCCAGCATTTTGGTTACGGATTCGATCGAATGCACTAGTTTTAATCAAATTTTATATTTGTCATTATAAATTTATTGAATATATATTAATAACTAATTTAGAACATGATAAATTAAAAGAATTAGAATTCAGAATTTAAAAACTTTAAATTCCAGCTATAACGTTAACTACACATCTATGTAATATTCCCTCTAGTGCACTTTAAGTGATTTTTTTACTATTTTTACACATATCAAGAAATTTGTCTTTTAACATTAATAATAATAAAATTAACTATATTCATTTAAATTTGCTCGTTGAAAATATAACAAACTACTCTTTAGTTTTTTACTTCAAGAGCAGTAAAAGTCAATTCTTTTTTTATATTTAAAAAAATTAAATATTATGAAACAAAAAAAGGTTAAAAAAGAATCACTTTTAAAGTGGACGGGGGAGTACTAATTAACACATCACCTTTTGAATTGTGAAGGATACGTGTTTCCATTTTCCGACAATTCAATGTCAAACTCTCTCAAAAGCGCGGCTAGCTACTTCGGTCAAATTCCCCGCACTTTCCCCATACTATTTAAAATCCCGTGCACGTATAAATAACTAATTCTTCTGTCAATAACCTCAATTCTTTCACCAAACTCAAACAACAGAATTTACATTAATCGATCTTTCTTAATTTTCTGTATGAGTAACAAAAAAATGGCAACACTCCAGAAATTCACAGTTTTATTTCTCTCGATACTCGTTTTATCTTCTTTTCATCAGAAAGCCCTGGGATTGAGAATATTAAAAGGAGAAGAATGGTTGAAACAGACGACTGATTTAATCATTCAATCACTTCCTAGAGGTCGAGTTCCATCTTCTGGTGCCAATCCGTGCACTAATATTCCCGGTGGGAAAAGGCGAGGGCGTTGTGCGTTGGCTGAAAATGAAGGAAAGTTAATTGCTAGTCAAGTTGATTTTCATGAACAAAGTAAGGCAGCTCCAAATTCAGCTTATCCCAGTAGTATGGTTAGAATGGGAACTACGATCTCTGAAAATAATGATACCCAGAAGCAAGGATCAATCCATTAATTCTTGATCGATATCTTCTTTTTATTTTTTTGGGATTTAGCTAGGATATACTTTAATATTGTAAATTCCCCAAAAAGACTTAGCTAGCAACTTCTAAGATCATTGTTTTTCATTTTTCCATATTATCTTTCGGAGAGATGTTTGCTGGAACTGGAGTATGAACTTTTTTTTTGTATGGTGGAGGACAGCCAGATAACATCAAATCGTTGTTGTTATCCTCCATCAAAACATTGTATTTCGTAATATTCTTTTATATATATATATGTTCTTTCATCTTTCGCCTTCACCGACACGCTTCTTATATCGCGGTTGTTGATATTACTTTGTATTTGTTGTTATTATTCTTATTAGTAAAATTTAAGTAATACTTAATATAATGATAGTATTATAATTTTTTGTACCATTAGCGTACGTATATAGTTTAACTTATTATAGGGGGGATATGTATATTTGATACGATCTACTATGTATTCTTCCAGCTAATTAGTAACTCCTTTAATGTAGATACTTTAGACGTTGACCTGGAATTAATTTCGTAAAGAGATTTTATATATATATATATATATATATATATATATATATATATATATATATATATATATATATATATCTATATATATATCATACACTATATTATAAGTATAAGTCCCAAGATAAAGATTGAAGGACTAAAATATCCATCAAAAATTGGAAATTAATTATGCTCTGATCCGCCTTGAACATTTTTCATACAGTTCAAGCAAGACAAGAACAACAATATATGCGGTTAAAGTATGTCTTTACGGCGATTCAACAACATAAATCCACGTTATCATTGTCCTTGAACACCTAATCTTTCTTATCTATCTATAATATATGGCTTTTGTAAATATATTTGATTTCAATGTATGCGTTGTAATTTAAATCACCGGGGTAAAGAAATGAAAATGAAAATGATTAAGAATACCATTTAGTGTACAACTCTACATGATAAGTCTAAGAGCTCATTTCACCATAAAAAGATTCCTTTTTTTCGATTTTTCTATCTTTTTTTCGAAATCAGAATTTAGCTACAAAATTTTTAATATTCACTTAGAAGATAAATTCTAAAATTTTTTAAAAATTTGAAAAGCTTCAAAAAGCTATTATTCATAATTTTCACGTTAAAAAAATTCACATTTTTCAAAAATTTACAATTCTTATGTCCAAACGCATATATCTTCGTAATGTGAAAATGTGCATATATCTTCGTAACGTGAAACAATTTTTGGTATACCAAACTAAGGGCAGATGGTGTCCTCTTCGCACTTAGATTTTTTGTTTAGATTTTCTCTTTCCTACACTATATATAAATTCTTATTATTAAAAGTATGCATGTTTTTGAATTTACCTTCTTTGTCCATATTTTTCTACATTATTATACTAATCACTAAATACTAATTAATAGTAGCTGAATCTTCCTAATTTGTCGAGCTAAAATTGAGAAACAGAATATTCTAAAAAGATTTGCCGTAAATCAGATCAAATCATACAAAAAAAAACTCAATTACCAACAAAAAAAAATATTGGTAAATTGATCAAATTAGTTGGTATTATGACTTACTAACGATTACCAACGGAAATTGGCTTGTTGCTAAAAGGCTCGATGGTAAATTTTACCAACCATATTGAATTGGTTGGTAAACTTACCAACTAAAAATTAGTTAGTAAACACCACGTAAATTTGTTGGCAATTTTTGAATCTTGAGTCCAAGATTTTCGTTGGTAAATTTACTAACAAAAATTCAGTTGGAAGTTCGTTAGTAAATTTACTAACATATAGAAATTGAGTTAGTAAAATTGATTTTTGATTATTCTAATTGTGTTTGTAACTGGTTGGTAAATATAGTAACAAGAAAAATTCCATTAGTATTATGTTAGTAACTATACTAATGGATGCCAATTTGGTTGGTAAATCCGATAGTATATTTTTAAAAATACATTGGCAATCGGTTGGTAATTTTGTCTATAGAAAAATTCAATTTAGTAAATTGTAGGCAATTTACAAACAAATTTCAAATTCGTTAACAAATATGGTTATAATAATTGTATTAATATTCATTTAAAGCTTTAAAAGATCCCAAAAAAACGAAAACAAAATAAAAAACATACTAAACTTTATAAATAATAATATCTATCATGAAGTTGAAAGCAGAATCCAAGATGTGTCTAACATAAAAGAAGCTAACATAAATCAAAATGTGACTCGTGTCATTTGGCGACGAGTTGCAGAATCCAAGACGTGTCTAACATAAAAGAAGCTAACATAAATCTAAACACGACTCGTGTCATTTGGCGACGAGTCGTGTCTACGAGAAGGCGGTGTAGGTAAGCCACCTATGAGGACCGATAGACGGTTTTGGAGTAGTTGATCAACTTGCTCGCGCACCACTTGCTGCATTTCGTGTCTCATTTCTTCACGTATTTCTTCTCTCATTTCTTGTCTAATCTCTTCTCTGATCTCAGATCTCATCTCATGCTTCATCTCTTCCTTAATTTCTTGCAAACGATGTTCTACACATTCACTCACCCGAGTATTGAAGTCTAAATCTTGAGGTGGAGATATCGAGCTGGAGGAAGCACCAACATGCCCATAGAAAGGAGCTTGAGAACCAAGACCATAAATGTGCGTTTTCTTAACACCGACTTCCTCCAAATATATTTGTGAGAAATCAACTTCAGGAGGCTCACTGGACCCATCTTCAGGCTGAGACGCAGATAGAATTTTAGACATTATGGCGTCCTGGACAAAAAGAAAATGATATAAGCTCTATAATAATAACTTTGACACAGAAAACATCAAGAAAACAGTCATAAAAGGTAACAAAACTGAAAACTCAAATATCAATAAATGAGCTAAACTGAAATAATTCCCAGTCGATAGAATTAGAGGTTCAGTTAACCTCAACCAAACAAATGAAATTGAAGTGAATTAGTAGGTTTTTGCAGCTGATATGTATTAAGAACTCTGCAAGTGTTCTGTACCAAGAATATGGCAATCACTTCAATTGGATACTGCACATGGGACATTTTAAATGCTACATATGTACCACATTTAGAAAATGTGTATCCATTCTATTTTGGTTACTTGTATTTCCTATTCTTCATCTGAATCATGTCCTATAACCTTATGAGCTTCAGGAGAATGTCAAACACATTTTACACAATGCAGAAAATACCTACAAAGTTTGAGATCAACAGAAAACCACTACTTGAGGAACAGAGAAGCAAGCCTACTATATATCTGCAGGTATAGTTGTGTTTAACTCTGCAAGTGTAGTTTCCATCAGTGGTATTAGCACTTATGTGCTCAATCTGATGAAACTGTACCATTTGCACCAATTATTCATCCATACATGCCTCCAGGAACACAAAAATACTACTGAAACAGCATAGCAACCTCAGCAGATACTACTTTGAATTACAGCTACTAAACAGTAGTTTGAAGGAACCTAAGAAACATACTGCAGTGCACTACCAGCATTCAACCTTCATGGAGCCTTTCAAGATGGGCATCTCTACAACATTATCCAGTCAACTTTTATGGCTGACATGAAGAACAGCATGAGAAGTTCACTGGAGACGCATCAACCACCAGCAAACAACAACTCTGCCCCTATTTACTCAACTGGGTAGGCAACCACTCACTCAGCTGATGGATCCTTCTTGATTGCACTATTATCTAGCTTTCATTCTCACATGGTATTTGGAATACACTTGTACAACTGCTGCAGTTTCAATAAGTGGTATCAGCACTCTATGTGCTCATTCTTGTTGAAATTGAGCCAGTTGCTTCAGGTTATTCTACAGTTCATGTACACTAAAGTGCAATCTGATCCACCAGTCCCAACAACAATACAGAACATTTGCACCTCCTTCCAGGAAATAAATCTCACTGAATCAGTGCAGAATTTCAGTCGACAACAAACTGGAGGTTCAACCATAACACAACAGTTATATGGGAAATCATATAATATGTCTTATGCATTCACCAGATACCTCAACTGTCCATAAAGGACCAGTGTAACTGAAAATGGACATTTGCAGCAGAAAAAATTTCAGGCTCAATCACTTCTGTCACAGTCACAAGACAACTATCAGTTTCACTTTGCCTTGGAGATCATCTTGATACATGTCTTCTGCTATGCTTTAAACCAATAGTGTGATGTCGACTTGAAGGAGAAAGAGTAAAGAAATAGCGAGTCCTAATTTTTTTGTTTAAATAGATCGCTGTTACTGCCTTGTTCTTTTCTCTTTTGCAAAAAGGGACGCTACAGGTCGCCTCATGCTACATGTCGCCACACAGTACAAAGTCAGAGGCACTCGTTTTTTTGAAAATGCTATGCCACATGGTAAAATACCGATGGAAGCTCGCATTGCCTCGCCTCACGCTATTAGCACTGAGGCGAGCGCTATTTACAACACCGGTACAACCAGTTGCCAGAACGTAAAAATAGCATGTGAAGACATATCAAAATTATTGAGCAAGTAAAAGGTGGTATATATAACCTGTATTTGGGACCCTTAGACAAAATATTGAAGATTCGCAAAACCAGAAGAATGCTTTCCACTGGAAAATGACATTCAATTATCATCAATTCTTTGACTCTTAAGTAACATCTTGCATGCTTTGTGCTAATCCTATAAATTGTGACACTGACTACTATAGATATATATGTTAAAATTGAATGGCCATCGCAATCAAAGTAACAAGCATCACAGCAAAAGTGGGAGAAGTAACTTACATAGGTGCTCTTAGATTTGTGGTCCACAAACTCGTTGTTCGCCTTGGAATACACTTGTACAACTGGTGCAGTTTCAATAAGTGGTATCAGCACTCTATGTGCTCATTCTTGTTGAAATTGTTCCAGTTGCTTCAGGTTATTCTACATTTCATGTACACTAAAGTGCAATCTGATCGAACAGTCCCAACAACAATACAGAACATCTGCACCTCCTTCCAGGAAATAAATCTCACTGAATCAGTGCAGAATTTCAATCAACAACAAACTGGATGTTCAACCATAACACAACAGTTATATGGGAAATCATATAATCTATCTTGTGCATTCACGAGATACCTCAACTGTCCACAAAGGACCAGTGTAACTGAAAATGGACATTTGCAGCAGAAAAACTTCAGGCTCAATCACTTCTGTCACAGTCACAAGACAACTATCAGTTTCACTTTTCCTTGGAGATCATCTTGATACATGTCTTCCACTATGCTTTAAACCAATAGTGTGATGTCGACTTGAAGGAGAAAGAGTAAAGAAATCGCGAATCCTAATTTTTTGTTTAAATAGATTGTTGTTACTTCCTTGTTCTTTTCTTTTTGGAAAAAAGGGATGCTACAGGTCGCCCCATGCTACATGTCGCCACACGGTACAAAGGCAGAGGCACTCTCTTTTTTGAAAATGCTATGCCACACTGTAAAATACCAATGGCAGCTCGCATCGCCTCGCCTCACGCTATTATCCTGAGGCGGGCGCTATTTACAACACCGGTACAACCAGTTGCCAGAACGTAAAAACAGCATGTGAAGAAATATCAAAATATTGAGCAAGTAAAAGGTGGTATATATAACCTGTAGTTGGGACCCTTAGACAAAATATTGAAGATTCGCAAAATCAGAAGAATGCTTTCCACTGGAAAATGACATTCAATTATCATCAATTCTTTGACTCTTAAGTAACATCTTGTATGCTTTGTGCTAATCCTATAAATTGTGACACTGACTACTATAGATATATATATGTTAATATTGAATGGCCATCGCAATCAAAGTAGCAAACGTCACAGCAAAAATGGGAGAAGTAACTTACATAGGTGCTCTTAGATTTCTGGTCCACAAACTCCTTGTTCGCCTTGACATGTGTCTTCTTCAGAAGATCATGTGGATGAACTGGTCTTCCCAGTTCTTTAGCCTAGAATTGAAAACCACGTTCACTATATTAATACATAATCACTAGCTTTGGAGATATTATAACTAGGCTAATAAAAAAGGAATATACCATTTGTCTTGCATGTTCTCGGTGACTTCTGGAGCCTCCTGTATGGCGTGAGGGACCAGAACCTTCACCACCTTTTTCACTTAGCCGATTCCTTGAGCATTGCGCAGACTTGGCTTTAAAAGCCTCAGTCTCCCAGTGAGGTTTCCAGCTGTCCCAAATAGATACTGGAATAGTTTTGCGCTTCTTCTCACAACTTCTTGCTTTAGATGACATACCCTTGTATCGTTCTGCACATTTGCTCATCTATCCTTTAAGGAACCTTCAATTGCAGTGTCCCACGGAAATCATTTCTGTTGAGAAGATTAAATGAAAATAACACAAGATATTGATAATAACAACAAAAACAACTTATACGAGTGTAGTAAATCCTCGGCTCAAGAAAGATAAAGGAACTCCAAATATTATTGATCTTATAATACTATAACTTTACCTTAAACTCTTCCCAATAGAAGTCTTTTGTCTCTGGTGTAACAGACTTCCAATTATGTCCTTCAGGATCCAGTTTCTCCTTGAAGATTTTTGTGACAGACCGAGCGACGTCATTGCCCGAGTCCAGTTGGCTAAAGTAAATAAGAAATGAATTATGTTGTTACTCCATTCCATTTAATCCTTTCATATTCTCTCAAGAAGCATTTGAGATGCACTAATACATACCAGATAATCAAGAAACAAAATTTTAAAAAAATATAAACAAGTGACACTTTTACTCTTACCCTTCAGGGACGATTGTAATTGGGATACGGTTACCACCAATTGTGTTGGACGAACTATGTTTCATTCATTCAGACTCTATAATTTAAGATATTGAAGCACTTTGACTCTATTCACTGTCATTTTCATCATATAGCTCTTCATTCTCATTATCCTCATCCTTATCTTCATCTTCGTCCGATCCAAATTCAACATGAAGTTCTACCTCATCATCTAAATCATCATCCTCATCTCTTATGTTTATGAATCCTCTATTTGGATCATTAAGGAGAATAATTTCATCGTTAGGTACCACATCAAATGTTAAACCAACTTCTTCAGATTGGAATGGCTCAACACCATCTGTCGGAGTTGACTGTGAAGATGATGGAGGCATGTCCACCAAACCCCGTGCTTTTACTTTGCACACAGCCCACCATTCACTCTTATCACGTCGTAAGCTAGGATAAGTTGTATAATACACTTGAGCCGCTTGCATTGCCAAAACAAATGGTTCATACTTCTTTAACTTCTTTTCATGGTTGATATCCACAAGTTTATATATTGGGTGAATCTATATTCCTGCCTTTGGTGTGGGATCAAACCAGTCGCACTTAAATAAAACATTCTCTTTATATACTCACTACCCTTGTACTCCAATTCAAGGATATCAGTTAGCACGCCATAGTAGTCACTATCATCTGCACAATAATTAGTTCCTTTTATGCATACACCGCTGTTGTTAGATGATCTAGAAGAACTGCGGCTTTTAGTGTGAAATTTAAAGCCGTTGACTGTATAACCAGTCCATGGTTGTGCTGTTCGACATGGACCTTCTGCAAGGGCCGTGATGAACTGATTATCTATATGGACGCGTGCCTATAAAATAAAAATAATTAGAGTTTCTTATAAGTGAGGTAAGTATAAGTGGAAGGATATTGTACAAGTACTCACATATCTTTTAAACCATGATGCAAAATCTTCATCAAGTTTCTTATCCACTTCCTTCTACGTAATTTGTAGGAAATTTTGACGAAGGGAGTCAATAAAAATCCTTTGAATCACATCCAAGAAAATATTTTATTAAGGTTTTGATGATTTTGCTAATCTACAAATGAAAACAAAAGCTTGAAGTCTTACTCAATATATGGGTGTACTTCTGGGCAATTTAATAAAACATAAATATGAGCTGCATCAAGTTCTTCTTCAGTCATATATCTTGGTTTACATCTCCCAAACGCCTTACCTGGATAGATAAATATAGAAAGATTACCATCGCCCTCATCTTTTTCCCTTGTACCACCGGCATCATTCCGTGGAACTTTCCTATGCCTTGTGTAAACATGAGGTTCAAAGTAGTGTGAACAAAAAGATGAAGCTTCCTCAACTAAATACGCGTTGCATATTGATCCTTCAACTTGTGCCTTATTTCGAACATTATTTTTCAATTTCCGAAGGTTCCTGGAAATAACACATTAGCTCAAATAAGAAGTCTGAAATAAAAGAGTTTCTGGGAGCAGAAGATTACAATAAACTACTGCTTTTATGAATTTAATGACAGCTATTAGCACACCTATGGTTCATAGAGAACTGACTAAAACGTGAAGATATATAATGAACATGTAGAACAAGAAACATGTTTGTAGATATTAAAAAGTTCCAAAGAGTATCTGTCAAGAGATACAATGCAAAGCAAGTGGAGCAGCAACTCGCACCATTCAGGGACGTACAATAGTGTTTCAATGATAGAACTACGCACAAGGATACCGCACAAAGTGAGAAACGGTCCAATTTATTAACTGCAGGCAAGATCGAGCAGCAAATTGTTTCATTCCATTATTCAAAACTTGCTTTCAGTACACTTGTGACTTGATAGTAACAACAGGAAACCTACTGAAGTCACTGATGGCGATCAAGATAATGTAGGTGCAGTCGAACCGTGAGCCTGTATGCCCAGTAATTCAGCACCCATAACATTACCCTTTAGACCTGTTGCATCACCTTCATGGTCTTCAGCAGTAGCAAGAACCTCAAAGTATTTGGACAGGAACTAATATTAAGGTCATTTCGTCGAGCACCTATATTCTGAGATTTTGGTGATGCCCCATTCTTTACAGGAGTTTTTTTTGCTGCTACTACCTTCCATTCTCCTTCCTTTTTGTTCTTACCTCATCCTTTATCATCCTTGCCACCTTTCCCAGTTCTACTTTTCACCAAGTTGTTTTTTTGTCCATCGTATTTATCCTTAAATATGGGCAGTAGCTATTTTGTTAGAGGCTTGTTCTGCATTTTTCTGCTGACCATCAGGAGAAATATTTTGTGCATCTGTTTGAATAGCCTTCATACCTCTCCCTTTTGTTTCTTTTGGCTATTGTTCCAATCCATATGCATGTTCCTTCAAGAGTTGTATATTAGATTGCATCCCCTGCTGCATTTGATCCCCAGTTGCATACACTGCATTGGTTTGATCTGCAACAGCTATTTTGTTAGAGAGCTGCCTTTGATTTTTTTTTTCTGCTCACCTCATGTTGGATTTTGAGAAATAGGATCCACAATATTAAAAGTATCACCTGAAACAATATAGCCAATATCTACCCCATTTTTGTCAGCATTATTCTGAATTCCAACAACATCTACTGTTCCATTCCCTTGTTGTACACTACCATTTACTGTTTTATTCCCCTGCTGCACACTAATAGAGGTTCCTGCAGCATTTTTTGGATCCAATACAGGTTCCAACAGTCGTTGTTCCTTGATCTATTCCACCTCCTAGTTTACACCTTTGCTAATAGGATCAATATGGATTTTAGTACCAGGCCCAGCTTTATAGCCATAGCAGCAGTCCCTTTTGGACATGTACCAGGTGACAAAAGTGCTGCAGCAGTGGCCAGATTGTCGTAGGCTTGAACTATTGGATTTATAACACTAGAGATCCTTGCTAAAGCCACCTTAGCAGGTACATCTCGAGAAGGAGGATTTGGACCTTTATCAACCATTGAAACCTTACCAACATTGTTTACCATAGCAGATCGAGTACCTACATTCTGATAAACTCGGCATAGCTGGAAATAGTTATCAGGATTAGAACTTGATGGACGTCTAATTAAGTGAACGATTAAGCTTCATTAATTTATTGCAAAAGTTATGAAGTGTGATCTTTTGGCACACAAGCTGCTTTAAATTAATCTGGTGAATCTTTACCTTTTAATCTTTATGATGACGCTTATCACTAATCGAAGCTATCTCTTGTTTCATATATAATCCACTTAATTTTTATGTTGAATTTGAATCAGAAGCTTATCACTAATCAGAGCTTCTTTTGCTGCATTTATAATTCCAGTTAAATCTTTATGTTGAATTTAAATCAATGTTGTCCTATCAGAAAGCACTTAAAGTTGACCCCTCATATAAACCAGTAGCAGGATGCCTTGCAATTCAATGAACACAAAATGTTCTGCTTCCTCAATAAGAGAACAATAAGCTTTGTGAATGCTCTGTTCAGTTTGAGAACAACTATGCAGGGCAGCAACTATGAACAACAACTATAAAGATACAAGGCATATGGTGATGGTGTTAATATGGTGCAAAGGCAAGAAATTATTAGGATTCTGGTAACTAATCCAGCTGCTACTGATCGAACAACAGCAACTATCAAATCTGGACAACAGCAAATTGAGGTAACTAATCCAGTTTTGGATGCAGGGCAGCAACTATAAAGATACAAGTATAAACATCAACTATAAAGATACAACTTATAGGATTCTGGTAACTAATCCAGCTACTACTGATCAAACAACAACTGTCAAATCTGGACAACAGCAAATTGAGGTAACTAATCCAGTTTTGGATGCAGGACAGCAACTATAAAGATACATGTATAAACATTAACGATAAAGATACAACTATAAACAGCAACTACAAAGATACAACTATAAACAGGAACTACAAAGATACAACTATAAACAGCAACTATAAAGATACAAGCAGAAAGATGAAATTTTACCTCTCAAATGGGAGCATCCATCGATATTGCACCGGACCTGCTATCCTTGCTTCGTAAGAAAGATGCACGGGGAGATGCTCCATTGAATCAAAGAAGCTGGGAGGGAATATACGCTCCAATTAACAAAGAATTTCAGGTATTTCTTGTTGAAGCCTAACCATATCCTCTTCCTGAATTGCTATTGAAGTGAGATCCCTAATGAAAAGGCTCATCTCAGCAAGTGGTTCCCAAACTTTTTGTGGTCATAGCTCACGAAACGCAATAGGGACCAATCTTTGCATGAATACATGACAATCGTGGCTTTTCATACCAAACAATTTATGTTTTTTCATGTCCACACACCTTCCCATATTTGAGACATATCCATCTGGAAATTTCAGATTCTCCACCCATTCACACAACACTTTTTTCAACTTCTTGTCTAGTGTATAACAAGCTTTCGGATATTCGTCACCAACGGTATGTAATTCAGGGCGTCGGCAGAACTCTTTCAAGTCTTCTCTAGATTTGGCATTATCTTTTATTTTACCATCTACGTCCAGCACTGTGTTGAACACATTCTTGAAAAAGTTTTTTTCGATGTGCATAATATCTAGATTGTGTCGGATCAGATTTGTACTCCAATACGGCAAATCCCAAAATATGCTTCTTTTCTTCCAACCTGAAAACTTACTAATTTCGCTATTAACAATATCAGCCCCAAGCTCTGTCACATTTTTCAACCCCAATTCATTTATCTCCTTCAATATATCATCACCTGACCGTATCGGGGGAGGATGCGTTCGGACCACTTTATTTTTTCTAAATGATATTCTGTTATTTCTGTATGGACGATCCAGTGGTAGGAACTTACGATGATTGTCAAACCATGACTGTTTGCCACCTTTAGTCAAAGTAAAAGCATCTGTATTCTCCATACAATATGGACATGCTAGCTTACCCGCAGTACCCCATCCAGACAAAATCGAATATGCAGGAAAATCACTAACTGTCCACATCAAAGAAGCTCGCATGTTAAAATTTTGCTTCTTGGAGATATCATATGTGTCCGCACCTGTACTCCACAATTGTTTTAGTTCTGCAATCAAAGGCTGCAAGAAAACATCAAGCTTTTGCTTAGGGTTCTTCGGTCCAGGAACTATTACCGACAAAAATAAATAGGACTTTTTCATACACATCCAAGGCAGCAAGTTGTATGGTGTCACAACTATTGGCCAAGATGAATACTGTTGACCTGTTTGTCCAAATGGTTGAAAACCATCTGTGCATAGCCCTAATCTGACATTACGACTTTCTGCTGCAAAAGATGGATGCATCTTATCAAAGTGTTTCCATGCGGGCGCATCTGAACAGTGACGCATCACATTTTCCTCAACTACATGCTCGGCATGCCATCGCATATGTGCAGCAGTCATGTCGGAAGCATATAACCGTTGTAATCGTGGAGTGAGGGGAAAGTAGTACATATGTTTGAAAGGTACAAGATTTATCTTTGAATTCGATATTTGCCTAGTAGGCTTGTACCTGGGATGGCGACAAAACTTGCAATGGTTAAGTTCGTTGTCTTCTCCCCAATAAATCATACAGATATTTACATAACTGTGAATTTTTTCTACTAGCATGTTCATTCCCTGCATTAACTTCTTAGTTTCATAGAAATTATTTGGCATTAGGTTATTGACAAATGTCATCAAAACATCTATCAGATAGATGGTGTTCAGACTTGATGTGCAATAAGCGTGCAACAGCTGACAATTGAGAATTTGTTTCACAGCCAGGCCACACCTCTTGATTTGCAGAATCTACCAGATCATAAAATTTCTGCGCAACAGGATTCGGTAATTCATCCCTATCAATCGGATCGAATGAGGGGCTAGCGGCGTCAAGGACCATTCTGTGGTATAAAGTAGGTGATCCAGGCTCATCAATTGCACCCACATTTACGGATTCGGTATTCATAGACTGATCCCAATTTTGCATCTCTTCATGTTGATTTATATTTCTCGTAACCTTATTTTCTCCATGAAAGTACCATATATGATATCCAGGTACAAAGCCATCGCGCAATAAATGCTCGTGGACAGTAAGAACATCTTCAAAATTTCTATTCTGACACTTTTTCGGTTACATGGGCACCTTAGTCTCTCACCATCCCTCCCTTCACGATGAGTTTTTGCAAACTCGATAAATTGCTCAATACCCCTTATGAATTCGGGATTATACAAACCTCTCGTTAGCCTTCTGTACATCCACTCGCGATTTGAAGTCATTTTTCAAACAAACTTTCTTTCCTGATAATGTAAAAGGATTACAGTAGCATTTATTGGTTACTAAAAATCATTGGACAATAAAAAAAGAGTACTAATAATCAAATTAGGTCTAAAATTCCCATATAATGAGCACGAGCTTTCAAATATTTAGCAAAAAAATGACAGAATAAAAGTTCACATAAAGATTGGATAGTTGCATACCAATAGCAAAGGACTAAAAAAACAATTAAGTGAAGCTCACAAGAGTATCTGGTATCCTTATATTCTGCCATCTTTAATATATATATAAGCCATCAACTACAAAATATATTAATTCAATATATATATATATATATATATATATATATATATATATATATATATATATATATATATATATATATATATATATATATAACCAAACAAAAATAGCATATCAATTCATATCTACAATATAGTGAAGAATCCAAATAATAGCTTGTGAGAGACTTACCACTTAGCCGAATCTATTGTGCAATTGAGAAGAATCCAACCGATAGCTTGTGATGAGAGGCTGCTTGAGATAATCTTTCAGTTGGGAAAAATATTTGGACGAACTTCTTGCTGATCGTGGACAGAACTGGCGACGTTGGAGAAACTGACTGAAAAAAACGCGCGGGATTTTTTGGAGACAGAGGAAACCTTTTCGCGGCTTATGTTTTTTGTTTAATTTCTTCTTTTTTTTAATTTATTTTCTTTTTGTTTAATTTCTTCTTATTTTTTGTTTAATTTCTTCTTGTTTTTATTTAATTCTTCCGCATTCTTCATTTTTTTGGAGTATTTTAGTAATTTTATTTTATTAGACTTTTCTACTATATTAACCAGTCACATGGCATATATAAGTATCTTTGGTTATTAAATTATCATATAAAATAATAAATTTTAATTGCACCAAACTATATATGTGTATAAAACATAAAAAAAATAATTGTATTCATGTTTAAATTACAAAATATAAACTAAGTCCACAAATAACTTACAACTTGTTTGGATAGTTATACCTATTATATTGTATCGTATTGTACATTAGATACAATATTTTTTTATTGTTACTAATATTGTATCTTATCGTATCGTTAAATATGTCTTTACATAACGACGAAATGTGCCACTTTATATAACGACCGATTTGGTGTGGTCGCGTCGTTAACTATGTTTTACAATCAACTTCTTTTAATATTTTTTTCTCTACTTTATAATATAATCAATTTATTTAATTATTCTTGAGATATTGTTGATCTTAGGTAAAGTTTTATTAATTTTGTTTTCGAAAAACACTTTACGTTGGAGGAAATGTCTTCATGTTTTTTTATGGGCAATATATTTTTTCATATAGGCATGTGAAATTAATAAGAATTAGTAAATCTTTTATTTCATTGAGTATATTTTTTAATTAGAGTATTATTTTCTACTTGTATAGTTTTTCGTAGTATAGTTATTACAAAATTAGTCCAAAAATCAATATTGAGCCAATTATCTCAAGGTATTTACTGAATCCAATGAAAAGAAAAAATTAATCCAAGTTGAAGAGAATAGGAGGAATGAAGTGGAAAATTATTTAATTAAGTACATATCATTTATTTGTTATAGCTCAACACCACTTATGAATTCAGGATTATACAAACCTCTCGTTAACCTTCTGTATATCCACTCGCGATTTAAAGTCAATTTTCAAACAAACTTCCTTTCCTGATAATGTAAAAGGATTACAGTAGCATTACTGATTTCTAAGCATCGTTAGATAGTAGTACAAAAAGAGTACTAATAATCAAATTAGGCCTTAAATCCCAATTATAATGAGCAAAAGCTTTCAACATATATCTACAATACAATGGATAAATTAGATTAATAAAAAATACTTACCGCTTACCCGCCGAATATTTAATTGTGGAATTGAGAAGCTTCCAAACGATAACTTGTGAGAGATTGTTGTGAGATTATCTATCAGTTGGGAAAGATAATGGAAAGGATTAGCCATATTGTGATCGTGGGTACAGAGAAGAAGCTAAAATGGCGCCAGTTCTCTATAATTTTAGGAGAGTGGAGATGGTAGGCGGTACCCTCTATGTGCATCTAAAATTTGTGTAATTTAGAAAAGGGGGTAATTAATTAGGCGGTACACTCGATGTAATTTTCTTTGAGAATTATTACTTTAATTTGGTGTTTCATTAGTTTTATATATATATATATATATATATATATATATATATATATATATATATATATATATATATATATATATATATATATATATATATATAGTGGCAAAATATTTTTTTTCCTTACTCTTATTTTCTGTCTTTTAATTTGTTTGCTTAGACTTATTTAAAAATCTTAATTGTTAGAAATTTAAAATCCATAAAATCTTCAAATATTAATTTGAGTTTCGTAAATTTATTTTTGATTCTTAATTAAACTATGTTAATACTAACTAATCACATGAATTATGCATGTATCGTTTGGTTATTATATTATCATACAAATTAATAAATTTTAATTGCACCAAACTATTTGTATAAAATAATAAAATTTTAATTACACTCATGTTTGATTTATTAAATATAAACTAAGTCCAAACATAATTTATAGCTAATTATTTAATGTTCGAGTATGCAATGAAATTATTTCCAAATAATATTAGAACTAGTATTATTATCCATGCCGATATGCGCGTACACTGACCATGTCAAATATTAGAGTTGTTTAGGTTATATATAAATAATCTTAAAATTGAAATAACTTCTTGATAAAATTAAATATAGATAATTATTGGATATTAATTAATTAAAAACGCAACATGAAAAAAGATTAATTGTTTCTCAAATATCATACTTAATTATTATTATATTTTATTTTTTAGTACCATTCTCGCCAGTGTCATAGATCCTAAAAATAATGAGATTCGAATAATAACTCATATTTATCACAACAAAATCGATGGTTTTAGACTATAAATTACTCTTATATATACGACTTGAATCTTTTACTACTACTTAAACTCTTATTGGTGTCACAACCCATTTTCATAATAGGTCATGATGGCGCCCATCAACCTTGCCGGACAAGCCAAGCGCGGAAAATATTTCCAAGTTTATCAAAAATTATAATTTTTAAGAAAAGATAAAGGATCCCAATGGGGTTTTAGAAACAATATACAGTAAGAAATGTAGGAAGCATATAATTATACAGCCCAAAACTAGTCTACTAATGTGTGTGCCAGAACCTTGTGTCACAAGCTAGGGGAACTAGTAGAATATACACAAAAGAATACTATACTATCCTACTGTCTGAATCAGGATAGACAGAAAACAAATTACAAATTAAAGAAGACTATTCTTCGGCTGCAGATCGTCATGAAGGGGAAGCAACTCACCATAGAAGTCCCAGATGGCCCACTGATGCGCACCCAAGTGATAACCAGATCCACCTGCCTCAGATCCTCTACATTTAAGTACAGAAGTGTAGCATGAGTACATAAGTAACATATACCCAGTAAGTATCCCGTCTAATCTTGAAAAAGTAGAGCCGATAGGTCGACTTGATACTTACTAAGGTCAAATAATATATGAAATATTTTATAAGCATAGAAAGCTACTAGTATCAACAGTTTATGGCAAGATGCATAAGTAATGTTCTTACAATGATTAACTATTTCTATTTTTGTGTATAATAATGAACAATGTGAGTATGAGTTTTCACAGAATAATCATCCGCACGTTATGCCGAGGCGACTGCCCGAACCAATAGAAATAAATTGTGCACTTGCCGAGGGTCGACGGCCACCTTAGATGCATCTATTCATACCGAGGCGATCGGCTCGATCCACAAATATCAAGCAAATATCATGTATATATACACACGAAGGCACATAAATATCCAATTATGCCATACAAGAGTTCAACAAGAATACAATTTTACTTTTATCCTCTTTCAAGTCCCTAGTATATCCTAGGCGATATCATTGACATAGAGATTTCATAAATTAGGCATGGTGTCGTGGGTCCTAAACTACCCGAATAATTAATATAGTAGTAGCTAAGCACCAATTCTCGTCACGTAGTTCGCACGTATCCCCCGCATTTAGCAACAATTATTCATTTATAAATTCTATGGGGACATTTCCCTCTTACAAGGTTAGGAAAGAGACTACGTCCTCGCTCCGACTTGAAGCGCACTTCCAATATCAAGAATAAGCCAAAACCCTCAACACGAAGTCGAACGAGCACAAACTAGTTAAACAACGTACTAGTCAATAAAGGCTCAGAAGCAACCCAGAATATATGTATACATACAGAAAGAAAAATAGAGACACATAATTGAATATCACTAATTAAAGCGTATATATACTTTAAATTGAATTTAAGAAATAAGTAAATATAGTACTCAAAAATATTATTGATAATTTCAAAATAATAAATGTATTCTGAGAAATCGAATAAAAGTCTAAAAGATATATAATTTTTTGGTTCTTCATTATTGAGATAAAATGATTTTTAATTTATGATTTTGTTAAGATGTATGATTTGATGTACTCGAACAATTCAGATCGATCATACTTTCGTTTATTCTTTAATTAATAATGTAAGTATCATAAGTAATATTATTAATTAATTTCAATCTATTAATAAATTACAAACCAAAATCTTGATCTATTAATAAAGTTTTCCAACCGATTAAGTATTAGTTGGCAAGTTTACTAACAGATACCATTCGGTTGGTAATTTACAAACGCATTTTTAATTAGTTGGTAAAATTAGCAACAAAATCTTTCTGCTGGTAAATAATTGGTTGGTAATTCATTACTAATCTGTAAATAAATAATACTTTATTTTTTACACCATATTTAACAACGGATATGTACTCCGTAGGTAATATTACCAACGAAAAATATTTGTTGGTAACATTTGAGTTGGTAATCCATTAGTACGCAGTTGCTATATTAGCCGCCTATTTTTCCCGCCATATTTACCAACTAAATTATTTAGTTAGTAATATTTTGGTTGGAAATTCGTTAGGAATCTGTTACTAAATTCTGAAAAATAAATTAGTAACCATTTGGTTAGTAATTTGTTGCTAGTACACCAACAAATTCGAGGCGTTGGTAAAATCCGTAAGCAATTGGGGTTTTTTTGTAGTGATATTCTTCCCGATATTCCTATTTAGGCGTGCTACAATTATGAAAGTAAATATTCTTCCAGATATTTTCCACCATTGATAGCCATTAAAAAGCTTGAAAGCTTTGAATTCAAATTTGGGTTTTCAAAAAACATTATTTGTTTGGATTGAGTGTTGTTGAAAATAATTAAAAATATGATTTGAAGTTTATATCTCAATTTTGAGGGGTTCTAGTGAAGATTAGACTTGGTTTTGACTAAAATCCAGATTGAAACTCGAAGAAGAAGAAGACATATTGTACAAATTATAGATAAATTGTAGATTATTTGTATTCTGATAGTAGATGCTTTATTTTCTGTTTTCACAAATAAAAAATGGCTAAAACTTCTATAAATCTTCTGAAAAAACATAATTGTGTCAAAAATTATAATTATGCTGCAATTAAATGAGAATTGGGATACAAAATTTAAGGTAACCAGTTTGTAGATATTTTGCAAATAAATTATAGATTATTCGTATTCTAACTGTAGGTGCTTTGTTTTCTGTTTTCACAAATCAAAAACAACTAAAACTTCTACAGATCTTTTGCAAAAAATGCAATTATGTTGAAAATGCCAATTATGCTACAATTGAAATGGGAATTGAGATATTAAAATTCAATATATCCAATTTGTAGATATTTTATAGATAAATTGTAGATTATTTATATTCTAATTGTAGATGCATTTTTCTCTGTTTTCACAAATCCAAAACGATTAAAACTTCTACAAAATCTTCTGCAAAAAAACAGTCTACAGTTTATCTGCAATTTATCTATAATTTATCCGCAATTTATCTATAATTTTTGCAATATGTCTTCTTTTTCTTCTTCTTCTTCGAGTTTTAATCAGAATTTAAGTCAAAACTAAGTCTAATCTTCACCAAAACCCCTCAAAATTGAGATATAAACTCCAAAACATATTTCTAGTTATTTTCAACAACACCCAATCAAAACAAATAATAATTTTTGAAATCCAAATTTGAATTCAAAGCTTTTTAATGGCTGTCAAAAGGTTTGTTCTTCTTCATTGAGAAAATTTGAAGTTGAAGGTAAATGTGTGTATGAACTTTGAAGATTTGACTTCAATTTTGATGAACTTTGTTGTTCTTCATTGATGAACTTCAACTGGAGTAAAATGGGGAACCAACTTTGTTGAAGGGTTTCTCTAATTTTTTTAGAAGGAGAATTTGGTTTCAGAAGATGGAAAACGGTAAAAAGAACGTGGGTATGGGTAAAACGTGAGTGAGACTAAAGGGTTAGGAGAGAGAAACGTGCAGATTTCATTAATTAAGGAGTAAAAAATATAAAATTAATTAAACCATTAATTAAATATGGTATAGAATTGATAATTAGAATACTAAGTGTAATTAAGGCAAACCTTAAATATTGAGGGTAATAAAGTTTCCTATGTGGCATAGGAATGTAAAAATCTCCTTTTTCCCCCTACGGTTAGACCTAAAACTCATAAAAAAATGAATTGATAACCCATGTGCATATTCAATCCCTACGGTATTAATTAGTGAATATTTTGAACTCTCAAATTATGTGTCACGACACGTATTTTTCACCGTCGGATTCATGATGGCGCCAAACCTTTCAGTTTCTAGGCAAGCCAACAATTAGAGATAAATACGCTAACTCTTAAACAATTTAGTAAATAACAACAATTAAACCATAGTAGATTAATAGAGCGCAAAGTTTTATAATAACCCAAATAATTATACACAATTACCCAGAGTCTGGTGTCACAATTCATGAACTTCTAACCGTCTTTGCAAATAACTGGCTGAAGGAAAGTACAATTATTTTTTAATTAAAAGAGACATTAAGTTGAAATAACTGGAAGGGGACTCCACGTTTGCAAACACTGCAGACCTACCTTGGGTCTCCTATGGGATTGAATTCGACAGCTCAACTCGGGTCAACATGGTCCAGTATCGAAATATGCACAGAAAGTGCAGAGTGTAGACCGACACCATGTACTGGTAAGTATCGAGTCTAACCTCGACGAAGTAATGACGAGTCTAGGACAAGACACTCCCAAACAAACTTGTGTAATTTATCAATACATATACACAAATAACAACAACTAAAGAAACAAAGCAAGAAGTATTGGGAAGGGGACATGCTGAGGGGATTACATGACACAGAATTTCAACGGAACTTAGAACATGAACAATCAATATACCTTCAATAGATAGAAACAGATAAACACAATAAAAGAAAGTGCACGGCATCACCCTTTGTGCTTTTTCTCTCAACCTTACTAGATAAAATATTATAAACGTGCATGGCACCTCCCCTCATGGTTTTACACTCAACTTCACCATAATAAATAATAGAAACGTGCACGGCATCACCCTTCACTTTATCACTCACTCACAAAACATTGCATGACATCATCATTCGTGCTTTAACACTCTCATTCACCAAAACAATGAACAATGACAATGGATAGATAGGAATATCAAGAACAAATCTTATTTCAATACTTATTTCCATAATGCCAACCTCAACTTTGAGTCAATAGTCAAACAATATCAAATTCAGTGAAACATGATAAGAAATTGCTCAACACATCAAATAGCTAGTCTAGACATGAACAATTTGATCAAAGAATACAACATTTACAAGAATAAGACTCACTCACATGCTATGACTCCACAACAACGCATAGCTGCTCGTCCCTTCACCTATACGTTGTACTCAACACTCAAACACGTAGCACATATGCAAATAATACCTAACACCTCAACCCAAGGTTAACCACGATACTTACCTCGCTCTAACGGCTAAACTCAAAGCTCAATTACCGTTTTTCCCTTCACACAAGCCCCCGGAACAATAAAATCTAGTAATTTACCAACAAAACAACTCATATAAAGCTTTAGGAACTACCCGCATTGCAAAGAATTCAGTTTACGCCATATTTAAAAAGTGAATATCCAGGTCTGCTTGGTCCAAACCCGAAATTCCGACCAAAATTAAATTACCCATTCAACCCCTAGCCCGGATGTATAATTGATTTTCAAATACGACCTCAATTTGAGGTCTAAATCCCCAAAATTTGAAATCCCCAGTTTCTACCAAAAAATCCCCAGTTCCACCATGAAAATCTTAAATTCTAGATTGAAATCTTGTATAATAAAGTGAAAGATTGAAAGAAACAAGCTAAGAATCACTTACCTATGATTTGGAGAAGAAGTGTTCTTTGAAAAATCGCCTAGAGAGTTTCTTGTTTTGAAAGTTTTGAAAACTAAGTAAAAATCTCGTCTAAGTAAAGTTTTACCAGCTGCAAATGTCGCAAATGCGACTTGGGCTTTGCAAATGCGACTTGGGCTTCGCAAATGTAAGAAATCTATCACATTTGTGAAGATTCCTACAGCCTTTCCTTCTTCGCAAATGCAAAGAAAAGTTTTCAAATGCGAACTAAGCTGGTCACAAATGCGATCAGATGATCTCAATTGCGAAAGGTTGCCTCCCCTCTATCCCCATCGCATATGCAATGGAATGGTCGCATTTGCAAATATAAACTGGCCTATCTTCTCTTCGCATTTGCGATGAGAAGCTCACAAATTCGAATTTCTTCAGAGAGCTCAAATGTAATGATTGACCTCGTATTTGTGAGGTCTGAGGCCCGCAACAGAACCAACAGTGTTCAAATTATTTTCACTCTGTAGCCTATTCGAAACTAACTTGAGCCCTCGGGGCTACAAAACAAAGATGTATACAAGTCTTAAAACATTATACGAATTTGCTTGCATAATCAAATTACTAAAATAACACCTAGAACTATGAATTTAGCACCAAATCAAATGAAATTCTCAATAACACTTTGAAATTTCTATTTTCTTAACCGGACGTCAAAATGACGTCAAACCAACTCCGTTTCTCACCAAATTTCACAGACATGACTTATATATTACTCCCTCCGTTTCATATTGTTTGATATATTTTGACTCGGCACAGAGTTTAAGAAAAAAGAAGAAGACTTTTGAAACTTGTGGTCTTAAAAGTTTATGGGGGTAAAAAGTTTGTTGGGCCATACCATTTGTGTGGCTATAAAAGCTTCTCATTATGGGAAAAAGGGATAAAATGAAGAGTTAAAGTTAAATTATTACCAAATTTAGAAATGTGTCATTTATTTTTGAACAGACTAAAAAGGAAAGTAGGTCATTCAATATGAAATGGAGGGAGTATATTGAACCTGTACAGGCCCCATAACCAAAATACGAGTCTGATACCAACAAGATCAAACATTAACAATTTCTTAAAAACCATTAAACTTTCAAACTTACAACTTTCAACAGAAATTCATAACACAGGCTAGGGACCTCCGAATCTCATTCCGGGCCATACTCTCAAGTCCCATATTTTGATACGGACCCGACGAGACTGTTAAAACACGAGTTCGTGTCTGTTTACTCAAAACATTGACCAAAGTAAACTAAATTAACTTTTAAAGGCAAAATGTATTATTTTCATCGACATTCAACATAAAAGCTTTCTAGAAACACGCCAGGATTGTGCACGTAAATAGAGGAGGAATAAAATGAGGTTTTAAGGGAGTCGGAACATAGAATTTGGTTGTAAATCATAAGATGACTTATCGATTCATCACATTCTTCACCTTTAATACAATAGTTCGTCCTCGAATGGACATAGAAAAGTACCTGAGCTGGGAAAAGGGTTGGGATATCTACTCCACATATCGGACTCAGATTTCCATGTAGCTGCCTCAACAGGCTAACCTCTCCACTACATTCGAACTAAAGGATAACTCTTCGATCTCAATTGACGAACCTACAGGTCTAGAATAGCTATCGGCTCATCTTTGTAGGTCAATTCCTTGTCCAACTGGATAGTGCTAAAGTCTAACACGTGAGATAGATTACCATGATACTTCTAAAGCATGGACATATGGAATACTGGATGGACCGCTGATAAACCAGGTGACAATGCAAGTCTATAAGCAACCTCCCCCACTCGATCAAGAATCTCAAAAGGCCTGATGTACCTAAGGCTCAACTTACCCTTCTTTTCGAACTTCATTGCACCCTTCATGGGTGACACATGGAGAAACACCCGCTCTCACCATGAATGCAATATCACGAACCTTACAATCAGCATAACTCTTCTACCTTGACTAAGCTGCGCAAAGTTTATCCTAAATGATCTTAACCTTATCCAAGGCATCTTGTACCAAATCTTTACCCAATAATCGAGCATCTCCTGGCTCATACCATCCAACTAGCGACTAACACGGTCTACCACATAATGCTTCACAGGGGGCCATCTAAATGCTCGATTGGTAGCTATTGTTGTAGGCAAACTGCACTAACGGTAAGAACGGATCCCAAGAACCTCTAAAGTGAATAACTCAGGCGTGGAGCATATCCTCTAAGATCTAAATAGTACACTCGGATTGTCCGTTCGTCTAAGGATGAAATATTTTGCTCAGCTCAACCCGCGTGCCCAATTCACGCTGCACTACCCTCAAAAAATGCATGGTGAATTGTGTACCTAGATTTGAAATGATAGAAGTGGGTATACCATAAAGTCGGGCGATCTCACATAATCTGCCAACCGCCCTAAAGAATAAGGAACTGCCACATGAATGAAATAAGCCAACTTGGTCAGTCTAACCACAATAACCCAAACTATATGGAACTTCCTCTAGGTCCGTAGGAGTCCAAAAATGAAATCCATAGTGAAAAGCTTGCACTTCCACGCAAGAACCTCTATCTTCTGAAGCAAACCACCAGGTCTCTAATGCTCATACTTTACTTGCTAACAATTTAAATACTGAGCCACATATGCCACTATATCTTTCTTCATTATCCTTCATCAATAATGCTACCGCAAGTCCTGATACATCTTGGTGGTGCCCGGATGAATAGAATATTGGAAACTGTGGGCCTCATCTAGAATCAACTCACAAAGTCTATCCACACTAGGAACACAAACACGACCCTGCATCCTCAAAACTCTATCATCTCCAACCGTAACATGCTTGTCATCTCCATGCTTTACTGTGTCCATAAGGACAAGCAAATGAGGATCATCATATTTCTTCTCCCTGACTAAACAATAAAGACCGAGCGACCGTGCAAGCAAGAACATGACTAGGCTCAGAAAAATACAACCTTATGAACTGATTGGCCAAGCCTGAACATCCAATTCAAGCGGCCTCTCACCGACTGGAATGTATGCAAGGCTGACCATACTAGTTGACCTCCTACTAAAAGCATTGGCCACTACATTGTCCTTCCCGGAATGATACACGATGGTGATATCCCCTGCCTCAAATTGAGCTCTTTCTGCTTGAGCAAGTACTGCAAACTCTGATGATCCATGAATACCTCACACGGCACACCGTAAAGATACTACCTCTAAATCATCAGTGTGTGAACAATGCTACCAGCTTTAGATTATGAACATGGTAATTCTTCTCATTAACCTTCAGCTTGTCCCGAAGCATATGCAATAACATTGCCATCCTACATCAATAATGCACCAAGTCCAACTCAGGATGCATCGCAATATACCGTATAAGATCCTAAACCTTTGGGTAACACCAATATCGGTGACGTAGACAAAGCTATTTTGAGCTTCTGGAAGCTCGCATCACACTCGTCCGACCATGTAAACGGGGTCAACCTGGTCAACGGGGCTATTATAGATGAGAACCACTCTACAAACCGACGGTAATAACCTACTAATCCTAAGAAACTCTAAATCTCTGTAGATGATATAGGTCTAGGTCAGTTCTTGACTGCCTCAATCTTCTTAGGATCCACCTGAATACCCTTTGATGATATAACATGACCCAAGAAAGCAAATGAACTTAGCGAAAACTCACATTTTAAAAACTTAGCATATAATTAGTTTTCCCTCAGAGTCTAAAGAATGACCCGAAGATGCTGCTCGTGCTCCTCTCGAATGCGGGAGTAGATCAAGATATCATCAATAAAAACAATCACAAAGGAATACAGATAGGGCTTGAACAACTGGTTGATCAAATCCATGAATGCTGTTGGGGCATTTGTCAGCCCAAGTGACAGCACTAGATACTCATAATGTCCATGCCGAATCCAAAAAGTTGTCTTAGGGACATCAGATGCCCCAATCATCAACTGATGGTATCCCGACATCAAATTAAACTTTGAAAACACCTTTGCACCCTGAAACTGGTCACATAATTCGTCAATCATCGACAATGGATACTTGTTCTTGATGGTTGCTTTATTCAACTGGCAATAATCTATACCCATTCTCATTGACCCGTCCTTCTTCTTTACAAACAACACGGGGGCTTCCCAAGGCGAGACACTGGGTCTAATTTATCAAGCAAATCTTGCAACTGCTCCTTTAACTCTTTCAACTATGGCGGGTCCATATGGTATGGTAGAATAAAAATAGGTTGAGTGTCAGGAACCAAATCAATCAGAAGTCAGTATCCCCTTTGTCCATCCCCAGCAGGTCTTCAGATTCGGAAACTCTTGAACAACTAATACAGAATCCATGGAAAGAACCTCTGTACTGGAATCACGGCCATAAGCCAAATAAGCTAGACAATTATTCTTAACCATACGTCGAGCTTTCATATAGGAAATAACCATGCTGGTAGGATGACCAGGAGTCCCTCTCCACATTACTCGAGGCAACCCCAACAAGGCTAAGGTCACTGTCTTAGCATGACAGCCCAATATAGCATGATAAGGTGACAACCAATCCATCCCCAAAATGACATCAAAATCAATCATATCAAGAACTAGGAGATCTACACGAGTCTCAAGACCCTAAATAATGACCACAGACAAATGATAGACATGATCTACAATAATAGAATCCCCTACAGGTGTGCACACATACACGAGAGCACTAAAAGAATCACGAGGCACGACCAAATATGAAACAAAATAAGATGACATATATGAATAAGTAGAACCCGGATCAAATAATATTGGGGCATCCCTACTACAAACTAAAACTGGACATGTGATAACCGCATCAGATGACTTAGCCTCAGGCATGGTTGGAAAAGCATAGCATTGGGGCTTGGCCCCACCACCCTGAACTACATCTCAAAGAGGGGCTAGGTCTAGCTGGTCTCCACCTCTAGCGGCCTGACCTCCACCTTTACCTGTCTAAGCGGGAGGTGAAACAACCAATGTCGGGACCATGGAACGAGAATCCTGGTGTTGCGAACTGCTCGATGCTCGAGGGAAACACTTAGCAATGTGTCTCGGATCGCCAAAAGTATAACAAGATATCGGTTGCTATGACTGATGACCCTAAAACTTACCCTGGAAGCCTGGGCAACCACCATAAAAACTCTGGATCGGAGATGCATTGATAGAAGCTGGAGGTGCACTATAGGCTAGCTGATTGGAATACTGCATACGAAAGCCACCACCACCTGAAGCACCGTGAGAAGCTTGGAGTGCTGAATGAAATGATCTAGGATGATAGCCTTTTCCAAAAGTATGCTAGCCTCCATATGAGGCCCCACTGAATCCTCCAGAGTGAAGAGGCCTCTTGTCAGACCCCTGACCACTCCCCTGAGCTAAAACTATCTCGACTCTTCTGGCAATATTGGCAGCAGTTTGAAAAGAAATATCACTCCCAGTCTCCTTAGCCATCGACAATCTGAAAGGTTGAGCGAGTCCCTCAATAAAATTCCCCTCTCTCTCTCTCTCTCTCTCTCTCTCTCTCTCTCTCTCTCTCTCGGTGGGAAGTATAAGAAGTGCTTGACGGGCAAAATCAACAAAATGGGTCTCGTACTGAGTGACGACCATACTACCCTACTGGAGACGCCGAATCGCCTGTGATAGACCTCTCTTAGTGTAACAGGAAGGAACTTCTCAAGAAATATGTGAGAGAATTGGTCCCAAGTCAAAGCAGGTGACCCAACTGGTCTAGTAAACACAAAGTCATTCCACCATCTCTTTGGGGACCCTATAATCTAGAACACAGCAAATCGACCATATTGTTCTCTACTATCCCCATGTTCCGCAGCACCTCATGGCACCGGTCAAGATAATCATGTGGGTCCTTAGAAGGTGCCCCACTGTAATGAACTAGAAAGAGCTTGGTGAATTTGTCCAATCTCAATAAGCTCTCGGAGGACATAGCTGATCCACCAATGGCTTGTGCTGCAACAACTAACTGAACTACTCCAACTGGCTGAGCTACTACAGTCTGATACTAGGAGTCATCTGCTATGGAGTGTGAGTAGCAGGAGTCTGTGCTCCTCCTCTAGCTTGGGAGATGGTTGGTGCCATGGGAAAAGTACCTATCTGAGCGACACTTTTCATAAGGCCCACCAAACGAACCAAAGTGTTTTGAACACATTGGTAGCAATGAAACACCCTGGGACCTGAGCTGGTCCAATCGGAATGGTCTAGGCTGGAGCCTCCTCATCAAGCTCCACCTAAGGCTCCACCGCTGGTGCTGATGCTCAAGCTCTAGGTTGAGCCCTGCCTATGCCTCCACCTCTGGCACGGCCTCGACCTCAATCTCTGCCCCTCGTAGGAGTTGCTACTGGGGACTCTGGCTGCTGCTCATCTGAAGACGCGGTGCGTGTCCTCGCCATATGCGAACGAACAAGAATAGAAGAGTTCGGTTAGCACTAGGAGAACAAAATCGCATGACAGAAAATAACAGAAGTGGTTTTTTTTATTAACCTCTATAGCCTCTCGGAGGTAAGTACAGGCGCCTGCATACCGATCCCCTAGAATCTACTAAGCATGTTCATGAATTGTGAGAACTAGGCAACCTAGTGCTCTGATACTAAATTATCACGATACAGATTTTCCACCATCGGGATCATGATGGCGCCTAACCTTTCAGTTGCTAGTAAAGCCAACAATTAGAGATTAATACGCTAACTCTTAAACAATTAGTAAATAACAACAATTAAACCATAGCATATCAAATGAGTGTGAAATTTTATAATAACCCAAACAATTATACAATACTACCAGAGTGTGGTGTCATAATTTATGAGCTTCTAAGAATCACTACAAATAACTGGCTGAAGGAAAGTACAACTATTTTCGAATTAAAAAATAATAATAAACTGAAATAACTGGAAGGGGACACCAAAGTTTGTGAACGCCGACAAATCTACCTTGGTCTCTTGTGGGATTGAATTCAGTAGCTCAACTCGGGTCAACACGGACTAGCATCGAAATCTGCACAGAAAGTGTAGAGTGTAGTATTATACAACCGACCCATGTACTGGTAAATGTCGAGTCTAACCTCAATGAAGTAGTTACGAGGTTAGGAGAAGACACTCCCAAATAAACCTATGCAGTTCATCAATATATACACACTAATAACAACAACTAAATAAACAAAGCAAGTAGTATTGGGAAGGGGGCATGGTGAGGGGATTACAAGACAAAGAATTTCAACAGAACTGAGAACATAAATAATCAATATAAGTTACACAGATAAAAACATATAAACACAGTAAAAGAAAGTTCACGACATCACCCTTTGTGTTTTTGCTCTCAACCTCACCTGATAAAATAATAGAAATGTGCATGACATCACCCTTCGTGCTTTTACACTCAACCTCACCATAATAAATAATAGAAACATGCACGATATCATCCTTCGTGCTTTATCACTCATTCACAATATATTATACGATACCATCCTTCGTGCTTTATTACTCTTCCTCACCAAAACAATGAACAATGACAATGGGGAGATAGGAATATCAAGAACAAATCGTACTTCAACACTTATTTCTATAATACCAACCTCAACTTTGAGTCAATACTCAATCGATACCAAATTCAGTGAAACATGATAAGAAGTTGCTCAACATCAAATAGCTAGTCTAAACATAAACAATGTGATCAAAGAATACAATATTTACGAGACTAAGACTCACTCATACGCTATGAATCGACAACAATGTATATGTACTCGTCACTTCACCTATACGTTGTATTCAACACTCAAACACGTAGCAAATAGGCAAATAATACATAATCCCTCAAGTCAATGTTAACCATGACACTTACCTCGCTCCAACCGACAAACTCAAAGCTCAATTACTGCTTTTCCATTCACACAAGCCTCCTGACCAATAGAATCTAGCAATTTACCAACCAAACAATTCAATTTAAGCCTTAGGAACTATCCACGATTGCAAAGATTTCAGTTTAGGCTATTTTTGAAAAAGTCAATAAAAGTCAACACCCAGGCTCGCTTGGTACAAAAGCAAAATTCGGAACAAAACCGGATTACTCATTCATCTCCGAGCCCGGATATATAATTGATTTTGGAATACAATCTCAATTTGAATCTAAATCCCCAAATATGAAAATCCTTAATTTCTACTGAAAAATACCCAACTCCACCATGAAAATCTTAGATTCTATGTTGAAATCTTGTAAAATGAAGTGAAAGATTGAAATAAATGTGTTAAGAATCACTTACCTATGATTTGGGGAAGAAGTGGTCATTGGAAAATCGCCTAGAGAGTTTTTTATTTTTAATTTTTTGAAAAATGAGCAAAAATTCTGTCAAAGTCAAGTTTTACCACCTGCAGATGTCGAAAATGCGACCTGCGTTTCACAAATGCGAAGCTGTAAATGCGAGAAACCATCGCATTTTCAAAGATCCCCACAGTCTTGCCTTCTTCGCAAATGCAGACAAAAGTTCGCAAATGCGATCAAATGATCACAATTGCACCCCCCCCCCCCCTCCTCATCGCAAATGCAAAGGAATGGTCGCAATTGCGAACATAAGCTGACCCAGCTTGTTTTCGCATTTGCTATGAGAAGCTTGCAAATACTCTTCAGAACCTCACAAATGCAAACACTTCAGAAGCTCGCAAATGTGAACTCTTCAGACTATCTGAAGCCTGCAACAAAAATCAACATTGTTCAAATTCCCATTTTCACTCTGTAGCCTATCCGAAACTCACACGAGCCATCTAGGCTCCAAACAAAACATGTATACAATTCATATAATATTATACGAACTTCGACTCACGATCAAATCTCTAAAATAATAACTAGAACTACGAATTTAACACCAAATCAAATGGAATTTTCAAGAACACTTTGAAATTTCTATTTTCTCAACGGACGTCCGAATCACATCAAACTAACTCTGTTTTCCAGCAAATTTCATAAACATGACTTAATTATTATATTGAACTTGTACCGAGTTCCGGAACCCAAATACGGATCCGATACCAACAAGATCAAATAATAACAATTTCTTAAAACCCATTAAATTTTTAGACTTACAATTTTTAACAAAAAATCATAACTCGGGTTAGGGACCTCCGAATTTGATTCCGGGCATATGCCCAGGACTCATGTTTTGATACGGACCTACAAGGACTGTCAAAACACGAGTACGGGTCTATTTACTCAAAATATTGACCGAAGTCAACTAAATCAATTTTTAAAGGCAAAAGTTATTATTTTTGCCAACTTTCAACACAAAAACTTTCCGTAAATATGTCAGGACTGTGCACACAAATAAGAGGTATAAAATGAGGTTTTAAGGCCTTGAAACATAAAATTTAATTTTAAATCATAAGATGACCTATCGGATCATCACATTATGTTTCCAAGCTAAAATTGAAACATACAATTTAGCAGCAATGGTATATAGGCATCTTAATGTGATATTTAGCAATTAATAAAAGATTTGTACTCATTAATAAAAAGATGCAATGAAATACTAGTATATATATATTGAGTGGATTGACCTTTTTAAAAAAATTATTATACGGGATAAAGGGAAAGGAAAGAGACGCTAAAATGGAGAGTGAGAATATTGAATTCATACCTATATATATATATATATATATATATATATATATATATATATATATATATATATATATATATATATATATATATATATATATATATATATATATATATATATATATATATATATATATATATATATATATATATATATATATATATTCAATTGAAAATTTTTACCAATATATTTAGATTGTAAGTTTTAGCGATTGTGGAAAGTATTGAATGGAATGTTTGTGTTTTACTCTTTAGCAAAAAGCAACTGCGAGATTATTCATTTATTATCGTCGATCTTAATTGGTTAAGAAAATTTGAATGTCCAATTATATAATATTTTATTGAATTTTTTTATAAAATACTATCTTTTAGTGATAAAAATTTTTATTTTATTTGAGGTCAAAGTGTTTCCTTAAGAACTAAAAAGCATTAGGTTTTATTACTTTCATTTTTGCACCATGTTGGATTGAAGGAATTAGAAGCCCACTAGAGTAATCGGCCCAACTTACATATCACTGGTTGGTTACTCAACCCAGTTAGACAAGATCTCTTCAGCGATCACTAATTGTATTTATTTATTTATTAATTGATTTAATAATTTATTTGTAGCAAGAGTTGTATATTAAAGTTCAAAGAGAAAATGCGTGCGCCTTAATTACGAGGAATTGCCCTAGTCCCCGCATATTTATTACAACAGAAAGAAAAGAAAGACATACAACAGCAATTCACTGAGAATCAAACTTGTGACGTTACAATTTGAATGTTACTGTATTTTTTGCTTTAGTTATATTATTTTTTTGACTCTTGTTATTGCTACTCTTTTTATATTTCTTTGTCACAAGTGTTGAGATTACATATTTGTGTTGGATTATAAATCCGAATATAACACTTTTAGCTTCATATCGAATTACTTGGAATAACAACAACATAAGCGGAAGCGTACCTGAATCCATAAGTGGAAGCCCCTAGTCCTTCTTGAAGATTGTCCAAAGGTTTGGCTTTCAAAGCTCCTTGATCCTTCTTGAAGATTGTCCAAAGTTTCCCAAGAGGTATGACTTTCCACTTGATATGCAAGAACAAGTTTATGCTCTCTCTCTCAATGGGGGGAAGAAGAAGAGAATGTCTTGCATTCTTGTGGGAACCATAACCCCCCTTATTATAACATGTGAGTTATGAAACTCAATGGTCACAAGAATGTAACCTTGGTTACATGTATGTAACCTTAATTAGCCCATCATTAACTAAGATTACTATTTTGGGTATCTACACATTAGTCCTACACTTTATATGACAAAGTATTGGCCCCCTTAACAATAATGTCCATAAGACCACTAATTTAGGCCAAACCAAAAGATAGCACATAATATACAATTAATCCATATATTGTTCATATGTATGTAGATATAAGTCCATATATCTAACAATCTCCCACTTGGGCGATATACTCATACATATGTACAAACCTTAGCATTATATGTTACATTATAACCTTATGAGCTCAATATTGCTATCATAATAAAATTGTCATGAACAATCCGGTCCATCAATCATATCAACATAGGATCTAAGATATCTTAGTTACTCTTGCGTAACTAGACCCAACATAGATCACGTATATCAATATAACCAACGACATGGATCAACTATAGGTGTGTAGCATGGAAATAACATAAAGTGTGGTCTGAAATAGAATGTCTATTTCCAACTGGTTCTCTTTATTGAGATCATTCATAAACCTTAAGAGTACATAAAACTTTAAGACTGAATATCTGCAGATATAACCTTAAAACTGAATTACCGAATGTAATGGACAATACATAATTGTATAATACAAACTCCCACTAAAATTCATAATCCTTAACTGATTTGATACCCATGCAAGCAATATGCTCATGAAATACTTTGGGTGGCAATCCCTTAGTAAGCGGATCCGCAATCATGGAGTTTGTACTTATGTGCTCTATGCACAATTGTCCATTCTGTACTCTTTCTTTAACAACCCGAAATTTGACGTCCATATGTTTTGCTTTCGTCAAACTACTGTTATTGTTAGCATAAAGGACTGCTGATCTGTTGTCGCATAATAGCCTGAGTGGCTTTTCAATGCTGTCTACTATGCGCAGTCCACTAACAAAATTCCGCAGCCATAATCCTTCATTGGATGCCTCATAACATGCCATAAATTCCGCTTCCATAGTGGAAGTGGCCGTAAGAGTTTGCTTGATGCTTCTCCAAGAGATAGCACCACCAGCAAGCATGCAAATATAGCCTGATGTAGACTTCAGACTATCCTGACATCCAGCAAAATCGGAGTCGGTGTACCCGATGATCTCAAGCTGGTCCGATCTCCGATATGTAAGCATGTAATCCTTAGTTCTCTGTAAGTACCGCATGACCCTTTTGGCTGCCTTCCAATGGTCCATACCCGAATTGCTTAGATATCTGCCCAGCATCCCAACAATATATGCTATGCCAGGTCGTGTGCATACCTGAGCATACATCATACTACCTACAGCCGAAGCATAAGGTGTCTTCTCCATTTTCGAAGTTTCAAAATTATTATTTGGGCACTGTTTGAGACTAAACTTGTCTCCCTTAGCAACATGGATGTTGCCTGGTTTACAATCCTGCATGCCAAATCTTTTAAGAACCTTATCGATATAGCCCTTTTGTGACAGACCGAGAACACCTTTGGAGCGATCTCGTTGTATCTGAATTCCTAATACAAAAAAGGCATCACCAAGATCTTTCATTTCAAATTTCTTTGAAAGAAATTTCTTAGTTTCATGCAATAATGTTATATCGTTATAGGCAAGCAGTATGTCATCGACATATAAAATCAGAAAAATATATTTACTCCCACTGAACTTATGGTATATACAGTCATCAGCAATATTCGGTTCAAAACCAAAAGATGTAATGACTTCATGAAACTTATAATACCATTGACGGGAAACTTGCTTGAGCCCATAGATGGATTTCTTTAATTTGCAAACCCTTTTCTTTGAGTCTCTCGAGACAAAGTTTTCAGGTTGCATCATATAAATTGTTTCCTCAATGTCACCATTGAGAAATGCTGTCTTAACATCCATCTGATGAAGTTCAAGATCAAAATGTGCTACTAGTGCCATTATAGTCCTGAAAGAGTCTTTCGATGAAACTAGAGAGAAAGTCTCTTTATAATCAATGCCTTCCTTTTGAGTGTAGCCCTTTGCGACAAGGCG
Organism: Nicotiana benthamiana; assembly: GCA_034376525.1. Taxonomy (NCBI): domain Eukaryota; kingdom Viridiplantae; phylum Streptophyta; class Magnoliopsida; order Solanales; family Solanaceae; genus Nicotiana; species Nicotiana benthamiana. The sequence continues at coordinate 11,872,958 of CM067340.1, forward strand.
AGCTTTATACTTAATGACATTGCCCCCTGAATCCCTCTTGGTTTTAAATATCCATTTACAACCAATTGGTTTAATACCTTCTGGCAATGTAACAAGCTCCCAAACGCCGTTATCGCTCATAGACTTCATCTCATCATTCATGGCATCAATCCACTTTTGAGAGTTAGAACCTTTAATGACTTGACGGAAGTTGATTGGATCATCTTCCTCAAGTCCAATGTCACTTTCTTGTTCTTGGAGAAATACTACATAATCATCCGGAATTGCATTTCTCCTCTCTCTAGTGGATCTCCTTAATGGCACTTCAGTTTCTTGAGGTTGTTGAGTTTGATTTTCATTAGTAATATCAGGAACTTGATTAGGGAGATTTTCGAGATTGTCTTGAACTGGAGTTGTGTGATCCGTGTCAGGAATGAGAACACCCTGACCAAGATCAACAACTGGAGAGAAAGACACATGTTCTTCCTCAAAGACAAAATCTCTAACAACTTTATCTCCCCACCCCCCGAACTCAATACCTCAAAGAACCGAGCATTACCCGTCTCAAAAATAGTTCTAGAAGTGGGATCATAAAACTTATACCCCCTGGATCTTTCAGAGTATCCAACAAAATAGCTACTAACCGTTTTAGCATCCAGTTTCTTTTCATTCGGCCTATAAGGCCTTGCCTCAGCTGGACAACCCCAAATGTGTAAGTGCTTAATACTGGGTTTATTTCCAGTCCAAAGTTCATATGGGGTTTTGATTGTAGCTTTAGTTGGAACTCTATTAAGAATATAAGCTGCGGTTTTTAATGCTTCTCCCCAGAGTGAGTCTAGCAAAGTAGTACGACAAATCATACTTCTTACCATGTCCTTAAGGGTCCGATTTCGTCTCTCAGCTACACCATTCATAGTAGGACTGCCTGGCATAGTATACTGAGGAACGATCCCACACTCATCTAGGAATTTAGCAAATGGCCCTGGACGTTGTTCACCTGAACCATCATATCTACCATAGTATTCACCACCACGGTCAGATCTAACGGTTTTAATCCTTTTGCTTAGTTGATTTTCAACTTCGGCCTTATATGATTTGAACACGTCTATAGATTGGGACTTTTCATGAATGAGATATAGGTACACATAACGAGAGTAATCGTCTATGAATGTGATAAAGTATTGTTGACCATTTCTACAAGGTGTAGGGAATGGCCCACAAATATCCGTATGTATCAATTCTAAGACATCCGAAGCTCTCTTAGCACCTAATCTCGTCTTGTTTGTTTGTTTACCCTTGATACACTCAATGCAAATATCCGAATTTGAGGAATCAAGAGAATCAAGAATTTCATCTGACACAAGTTTCTGAATTCTTTGTTTAGATATGTGACCCAAACGTTTGTGCCAGAGTGATAAAAAATTCTCATTAGTTAATTTTCTTTTGGTACCACTTGAACTTGTATGCAAAGTTTCATTATGTAAGGTTATTATGTCAACCAAATATAGGCTATCATATGTTGATAAAAGACCAGTACCGATAAGATTTGAACCTTGAAAGAGACTAACTTTATTGTCACCAAATGAACATGAATAACCGGATATGTCCAATTTGGGAACAGAAATTAAATTCCGTCTAAAAGACGGTACAACAAAAGTCTCATTCAATTCTAAATAAAAACCAGTCTTAAACAACAGCCTAAGTTTTCCAATAGCCTCAACTTTAACCTTCTTTTGCCGTCACCCACATAGATGTATCTTTCACCATCATTTGGTTTTCGGCAGTTCCGGAAACCCTGCATTGATATACTTATGTGAGTAGTAGCAGCAGAATCTACCCACCAAGTATCCTTAGGTACCGAAATTAAATTAACGTCAGAACAAACAAGACAAAGAGATATACCCTTTTTCGCACGCCAAGCGTGGTATTTGGTACAATCTTTCTTCATGTGATTAGTCCCATTACAGAAAAACAACCTGATTCTGTAGTTTCAACCTTAGTTTCCTTATGTTGTTTTTTCTGGGGCCTTGCAACCGCAACTTCCTTATTTTTCCTCTTTTTATTGTCTTTAGAAGAGGATGCCAAATGAGCACTTTCTGTCTTATCTTGCTTTATTCTCTCTTCCTCTTGCACACAATGTGAAATGAGCTCATTAAGAGTCCATTTCTCTTTCAGGCAGTTGTAACTGACCTTAAACTGATTAAAGTGTGTAGGAAGAGAGATCAAAACTAAGTACACAAGCAGTTCCGCAGGTAATTCCAACTTGAGTGACTTAAGTTTTGAAGCAAGATGAGACATTTCCAAAATGTACTCCCTTATGTTTTCCTTGCCTTTATTCCTCATGGAAACAAGTTTACTCAAAAGAGTACTTGTTTCCGCCTTTTCGTTTTGTGCAAAACGCTTTTTCAAGGTTTTCAAGGAAAACTTTGGCATTATTTTCATCATTCATAGTGCCCCTGAAAGATTCTGGACTTGCACGTTTCATGATCATTAGACTCATGCGATTTGAGCGTTCCCACTTCTCCATCTCCTTCTTTTCATCAGAAGAAGATGTATCCTCAAGAGAAGCAGGTTTCTCAATCCAAAGTGCAAGGTCTAGATCCATACAACCGAGAACTATCATAATGTTCTCTTTCCATTCCTTAAAGTTTGTGCCGTTAAGCACAGGAATGCTGTTAATGTTTGCAGATATGGTAGCAGCTGAAGAATTCACTGAAAATAGAAACAAGGATAACTTAATACATGCTTACAATTACTTGAATTTTAACTTTAGTTTACAGATTCAAAACAGGCAAATCACATTACAAGATACCTAGCACAACATTGATTTTAGTCTTTGGACAGAAAATCAACTTGTAAGCGGTACTCTAGGTGTAGTAATTAAACATTGACAATAAACTCCTGTCAAATATCAAGCCTTCTTTTGGGCCGACTTAATATTCACATGGAAACTTAATAATTGTCACATATTTATCACCACAAGTATGTTCGAATTCCTACCAAATAACAACCTTCCTTTGGGCCGGTGTTAAACGCATGGAAGACTAACATACACAGTCATCTTATACTTCAAAATCAATCAATCTACACAAAAGAGGTTACTTTGGTAACATAATGTTTCAATTGACTAATTTAAAGTATTAGATGCAAAACTAATTAGTTCTTTAAGCCATATACTGAATCTTAACTGAAAAGTTACATGTTTGACATGTAAAATCTGAATATTAAAAAACTTAATCTTAACTGGACAAAACAAAATCTGAAGCATGATGGACAAAAACCAATTAATCTTAAAAACTGAATATTAATGTCTAAAACATTAATAATTAAAAAACTGAATATTAATTGACATATTATTAATGTACAATTAAAATCTGAAAACTTAAAAATGTTTCTATTAATGAAAAAAAACGTTTCTTTAATTAATTGTACATTATGTCCTCATTAAACTGCCAGAAAATAAAACGTTTCTGCAATTTATTGCCAGATAATCGATTATCTGAGCCTGATAATCGATTATCTAGGCCTTCTGGAATTTCAAATTTTGGCAGAAAATCCAGGATAATCGATTATCTGGGCTCTCTGGAATTACCAATTTTTGTTGGAAATTCCAGATAATCGATTATTCCAGGAGAATAATCGATTATCCTCTGCCTCTGTTTTGCAAAATTTTGATGAACAAAATGCAATAATCGATTATTTCAGAAAAATAATCGATTATTCTATGCTACTGTTTTGCAAAATTTTGGTGAACTTATCAAGATAATCGATTATCTGTATAGGATAATCGATTATCTTATCAATCTGTCCAACAACTTAATATGGCTTTCAACAAGAAACTTAAACATGGAATCATGTTGTTTAACAACCAAAAATTATGCAAATTTTAACATTTCAATTCATCTAGTGATAACAAGGTATCAAAATACTTAAGTTCATCATCAACATATCATTCATGAAAACATGCTATATCATGGTGCTAGAATTTCATAATCAAAATTCTATCTTAATTTAAACATGAAGCTTTATAACATGGATTTCATGAACTTCCAAATGATCCAATATGAAGGAGGCTCTGATACCAATTGTTGGATTATAAATCCGAATATAACACTTTTAGCCTTCATATCGAATTACTTGGAATAACAACAACATAAGCGGAATCGTACCTGAATCCATAAGTGGAAGCCCTTAGTCCTTCTTGAAGATTGTCCAAAGGTTTGGCTTTCAAAGCTCCTTGATCCTTCTTGAAGATTGTCCAAAGTTTCCCAAGAGGTATGGCTTTCCACTTGATATGCAAGAACAAGTTTATGCTCTCTCTCTCAATGGGAGGAAGAAGAAGAGAATGTCTTGCATTCTTGTGGGAACCATAACCCCCCTTATTATAACATGTGAGTTATGAAACTCAAAGGTCACAAGAATGTAACCTTGGTTACATGTATGTAACCTTAGTTAGCCCATCATTAACTAAGGTTATTCTTTTGGGTATCTACACATTAGTCCTACACTTTATGACAATGTATTGGTCCCCTTAACAATAATATTCATAAGACCACTAATTTAGGCCAAACCAAAAGATAACACATAACATACAATTAATTCATATATTGTTCATATACATGTAGATATAAGTCCATATATCTAACAATTTCTTGAATCGAGGATTATCAGAAGCAACATATTTAAACTGATATATTATTATTATTGTATGAGGTGGGTACTTGGTCAAATTTAGAGTCGAATACTACCAGAGAATCAAAGTAGTTGAAATGACACTCTTTTGGGCAGTCACATGGCAAATACAGAGGAATTGCATCATAAAAAATATTCTGTTTCAATTTATATAAACCTATTTCTTTTTTATTCCAAAAGCTTTTATAACTTTACATAAATTGACGCAGAAGAGCAATATACAAGGCAGAAAGTGGATAGTGCTAATAGGTCATATACATGTAAATGGAAAGTGCCTTTGAAAAAACCTACTGATCAAACTATGGACATGCGACATTTGTCCTCTCAAACCTTACCATTCTCAAATTTCCATCAATTTTCTTGAATTCAATTTGCGATATTCAGATTGGCACCCACTTCAATAAAAAGGTAAATTAATCAGATTTTCATTGACATCTAGGTGGAACACTTTTTCAATTAACCTTTACAAAAAAAAGATTAATATATTTTTATATTTAAAAATAATTTAATTTTAAACTTTATATTTTACTATTAATGAATGATTCAGGATCACACAAGAAATAAAACTTATATTTATTTTTTATATCAATTTTATACCCAATCAAATATTATCACATTAATTAGAACTCAACGGAAAAATAATTTCTTGTACGAGAAAAAGAATACGTTTTTAACATTTGGTTTCAATTTTTGTATGTTGTTACGCATTTTACTCCAAAAGAAAAAGGATTGTACTAACTAGAATTAACAACTTCGCCAATGTAAATAATTAAAGTTATAATGGGCAAGAAATGCTCATTATAATTTATTGGAAATAAAAATTTATTTATGATATAAGGAAAAACATAAGATAATGTTAAATAGCACAAAAAGTAAGACTGAAGCGTGTTTCTCTTTACAAAAAATAAGTTGTACAGTTCCATTTTTAAAAAGTCAAATATCAAATAAACTAATTTTTGACTGAAAATTTTGTAGATGGTATCTATCATGCTACTATAAGAAAAATTATAACTTGTTCTTTGTGAACATTAAAAGTGGATTATTTCCGAGAGAAATTAGAGAGTACAATAATTTGTGAACAATGAAAGAGCAAGTGGCAAATCTGGCAACACAAAAACGAAAAAGTAGGCACCAACTATTTATACTCGGTTAAAGAGTAATTCTGAAAAAAAGAAATTAAAAACAAAACAGGGAAAAGATAGAAAAGGAATAAGTACGGTACAATAATATTTATGCCTCAAAACAGATAGGATCAACTGTTTGAATTCTCGTTATCCTAAATGCTCAATTTGAATTTCTGTATTATAAAGATTCATGATTTTTACTCCCGTTTGGCCAGTAAAAATCAGTTTATTTTAAGAATTATTTTTTTCTAAATGATTAATTAATTTGAAAAGTATTTATGAGCAGCAATTGGTATTTGGCCAAGCTTTAAAAATTACTTCAAAGTGTATTTTTCTCAAAAGTGCTTCACAAAAAAGTATTTTTGGAAAGAAACTACTTTTTTTGCTTCTCCAAAATTGTTTCTGCTTCTCCTCAAAAGCACTTTTTTTCCTTTCAGAAACTTGGCCAAAAATTTAGCCAAAAATAAACTTGGCCAAACATGTTATCAGCCTTTATCTGAGTTTTTTTTGTTTTTGTTTTTTGATTATTCTCCTTTGATCCCTCTTTATTGGAGCTATGCTCCTTTGATGAAACCACAACCATGAAGTTATAGGTGGGAGTTAGGAGTGGCAAAGTGGTTCACAGAAAACAATTGACCATTCATATTATCTACTAAAAAATGGGTTGAATAATAAATTTTCTAAAATGGATCAAATGTGGATGAGAAACATATTATACATTTAGAAAATAGATACCCAATGAGTAATTATTGGATAACTACTGGGTCTAACTTTTACATTTGTAAGCCTCAAATTGGGGTTCCTCAAGTTAGAGAGACTAAGAATTTTTCAAAAAGTGATCATATACAAGAAGTCATGGATAATACGGGTAGCTCATATTATCACCCGATTAATCCGTTTTTTATCCGTATTAAATATAGGTCGGGTTGGATAATTGATCCGCTTTTTCATTACTCGTTTCGATCCAAACCATATCCGACTCGATCCGCTCATTTGCCACTCCTAATAGAGGCATTGACCACCTAAGCAACTTCTTTATCCGAGCTTAGAAACGATAATACGAGCAAACTCACACGCCAGAGTTAATAAGTATATAGTAGTAAATTTATAAAATAAAATAAAAAGAAGAGAAAAGCACCCTAACCACCCTTCATGTTAGGAGATGTGGGGGCATCACCAAACCTATATTACATTATGCTATGATTTGATACGAATATTGACCCTACCCCTTAGCTTTTCACAGGCAAGAAAAAGGAAAACGATAGAAGTCTGCAGAATCCAAATAAAGGTACTTTAGTACCCAAGGCAATATTATATATAGAAGACCCAATATGTATCACTCAATCCCCAACAAGCTCGTCTTCCACATGACAGTACTATATATTACCATTTGACCAAGTGACCACATCTTCTACTGCAATAATGGTGGTAGAATCTCTTTTCATTTTGGACGTGAGCCTTGGAGCAAAATTAATTTTGATTGACTTATATATTAAGAGTTCACGCAGTTGAAGTAATCATTAATTCTAATATAAATATAAAATATTTAGTGCACCAAATATTAATTTTCTTTTTTTAGGGAAAAAAATATTTCAAAAGGGAATAACTTAGAGGTGTAGTAAGATGATTAAAATCTATCCACTATTAATAAGAGGCACGGATATTGAGTACTTGTATGCCGGTATGAGTTTGGTGCTGTGGCTTATGGATTCAAGATATTTACTTCATGTCTCGAATTATTGTTTACTTTATATATTTTCAAAGCAGTGGTATGTTCAATATAAAAATACTACTTATTTTTGTCTCAATGCCATATATATATGCAAATATCATCATTTTATATATTTTTAGAAATAATTTAATTTTAAATTTTCCTTTTCATCTTTAGTGACATGATGACCCTGTTTGGCCATAATCTTTTTCCACTATTTTCCGAATTCTTTTTTAATTTTTTTTAGAAATCAATGTTAAAAAAAAAGAGGTGGCCCTAAAGATAAATATGCTTTCTCTCTCTTTGCTCATGCTCTCGACGCATGATAGTTAACGTGTACTGACTATGTTTCCATGGTGAATGGAAGAGGAAGGGGACGTGGACGTGGACGTGGTAGACCCAAGAAGAACCCCATTGCTACCTGTAGCTATGGGTGCTCGAATCCAAGCTGGCGAAAAAGAAAAGGAACAATTAGGCACACCTTCTCGCAAACAAGTGGTGCAGGAAATTGGAATTGCAATGGGGATAACAAGTTGTGAAGCGGAATCATCATCGACAAGCTCTGGTGTTAAGAAGAGCCTAGATCTGAACACTTCTCCAATAGGGAGTGAAGTTAACGGCCCCGAGGGGCACCAGATTCAACATGTAAGTAAGGAAGTGATAATCCTTGGCAATGGAATAGTGAATCTTGTGCATGCTGCTCGTAGTACAATGATTGTGGAAAATGAACCGGATAAGACACTTGCTGTGAAGCCCAACCCGTGGACAAACCCATTTAAAAGGAATATAGCAATTGAGAATGGTATATCGTTATATTACATACCTCCACTAATTATTGATGGCCAAATGGTAGTTCAATTAGACAAAGCTGAACTAGATTTAGAAACGGAAAAGTGGAAGAGTGTTGTAATAACTTACATCATCGGGGAAAATCCAGGTTACAACACTATGAAGAGATATATGGGATGAATTGGGCAAATGTTACTGAACTCGAGTTATACCTACATGAAGAGAGCTACCACATCATTAAGGTTCAAAATGAGAATATATGAAGGAAATCGCCATACACGATAAATAATAGACTTATCATCCTAAAGCCTTGGACACCATATTTTGATTTCAATAAGGAGTTTCCTACAAAAATTTGTTTGTAGGTTCAATTCCCTAAGCTGCCTATGAATTGTTGGGATCATAATTCTTTAAGCAGAATGGTTAGTGCAATTGGGACTCTTATCTATGCAGATGAGTGTACTGCAACGAAAATTAAAATGTTCTTGGCGAGGATGCTGATAGAAGTAAACATCACTAAAGAGTTGCCTCAAGAGTTAATTGGTATGAATCCTAATGGAAGGAAATTTACTCAGCTAGTCAGGTATGACCGAAAACCTGAGTACTGCCAGAAATGTCTAGTGGTGGGGAACAAATGTGATATAGAACAACGTCCAAACAATCAGCAAGAGAAGCAACCTATAAAGAGAAGAGAGCCTAAGAAGGTCACAATGGAATGGAGATGCAAAGGCCCATTGAATGAGGAAATAATCAAGCTAACTAACCAGGAGACCAAGTTCGGCATCATCAAACACAAGTCACTCCTCCTCAGCAAAGAAATGAAGGTTCACACGCAGAGGAAATGTACAACCAACTGTTGCCACTTATGAACAAGAATAGCAGAGGAAATTTTCAAACACCTATATAACAACACAAGGACAATTTGAAGGCAACAGTAGATAAGAGCAAAGTTGCAGGAACTACGTTTGAACTAAATTTGGTAAACTTCCCGACACTGTCAGCTAATACAGTGAAAAATGCCTTCGAGCAATTACAAAAGGTAAATTGGAATGCTAGCACCCTACCACGTGATAAGGGTAGAGGTCACATGACTTGCTAATGAAGTGGATCTTCTGGAACAAAGTTAGCAAAGTATATTAGTAGTCGAAAAATAAAGTTAGCAGCTAGTTGAAACTAGAGTCAAAGAACATAATGTAACCAAGGTAATGCTAAAAGTAATCCCAAGATAGAACTACTTTACAAAATATCAACATGCTTCGAATGAAAGAGTGTAACTTATATGGGATCCTCTATGGTACAATGCCACATTGCTAACAACTGAACCTCAACTTATACATCGTTTAGTACAGGATAGACTGGGTCTGTTGGATTGTGAAGTTTCAACTATCTATGGATATACTATTCTAGAACAAAGGAAACACCTGTGGGAAGCTATAAAGGGGCTATAAATAAAAATTACCAAGTCGTGGATCCTATGTGGTGATTTCAATATTGTATTGTATTCTAATGACATACTTATGGGTAATCCTATTACTTATACAGAATTTCAAGATTTTGCTAATTGCATGACTTTACTATCTTTGAATGAACTGTTGTGGACATGGGAGTATTACACATGATCAAATAAACAATATAGTGCAGATAGGGTATGTAGCAGGCTTGACATAACACTTGGTAATTTTGAATGGATGATGCAGTGGGTCATGTGACTACTGAATATGGCCTCATTTATTTCTGATCATAACCCCATGATACTCACCCTACACTCAGCTTCAAAACATGGAAAAGTACTATTTAGATTCTTTAATGTGTGTTGTGGATATGATTCATGGACAATCATATGCTACCTGTAAGATGAAGAATGTTTGGATGAAGCTGAAGGCTCTAAGGCCAATGTTAAGAGCTTTAAATAATGAGTAATTTAGAACTATTAGCTTGAGAATTAAACAAGCTAGAGTAGAATTAGAAACATACAGGGACAAATCAACATATAATGATCCACTGCTTGAAGAAAAAAAGGTCCTACTGCAAAATTTAGAAAAATTGTCTCTCATAGAAGAAGGTGTATTGAAGCAGAAGTTAAGAGCAAATGGATTAGGTTTGGTGATTTAAACACCAAATATGTTGCAGCACTTATGAAGGAAAGAAGTTAGAAGAAACAACTAAATAAAATTATGTCCCTCACAGGTGATAAACTTACCCAACCTGACAACATAAAACAGGAGGTCGTTGAATTTTATAAGTTGCTAATGGGATTATCAGCCCATTCTCTCCCTGCTATAAACAGACTGGTTATGAGGAATGGACCAATACTTCCACTACAGCAAATGATTGCTTTATGTGCTGAGATTACTGACAAAAAAATATATGCTGGACTTTGTGATATTAATAGTAATAAAGCACCAGGAATAGATGAATACAATTCCTACTTGTTTTAAGAAGGCATGGGTGGTCATTAAAGGTGAAGTTACTCAATCTGTCAAAGATTTTTTACCACTGGGAAATTGTATAAAGTAGTTAACTAGTTTACTATCACATCGGTGCTTAAAATACCATGTCCTAATACAATCAAAGACTATCGACCAATTGCTTGCTTCACCATGCTATATAAACTGATATAAAAAGTGCTAGCAGCCAGGACACAACAAGTCATTGCCTCTGGCATATGTGAGGCACATATTGGATTCACTCCTGGTAGGAGAATAGCTGATAACATCATATTAGCACATGAGCTAGTAAATGCATATACAAGGAAAAATATATCTGACAGGTGTATGATCAAGAACGATCTTCAAAAAGCATATGACTAAGTTGAGTGGAGTTTATTGGATCAAGTTTTGATAAAGATGGGATTTCCTATCAGATTTATAGCATGGATAATGGAGTGTGTTATCACTGTTAACTATAATATCATGATAAATGGTAAGTCCACCCCACCCTTTGATGTTGTTAAAGATTTGATACAAAGAGATCATATCTTTCCCTTTTTGTTTGCCATAGTTATAGAGTATCTCAGTAGAATTTTCAATAGACTCAAAGAAGTGAAAAGCTTCAGATTTCATCCAAGATGTGCAAAGCTAGGAATCACACACCTTAGCTATGTAGATGACCTCCTACTATTTGCCAGAGGTGACCTTCCCTCAATCTATGATATTCATATATGTTTTAGTCAATTTTCCCAAGCATCTGGACTGCAACAAAATCTAAGAAAAAGCTCAGTGTATTTTGGGGGAGTCCCTCAAACTTTAAGAGTGGAGATCTTGTATCAGTTAGGCTTCACAGTGGGAGAACTGCCTTTCAAATACCTTAGTATCCCACTTGCTACCAAGAAGCTCTCATTACACTTTAGTAGAGAAGACAGTTGTAAAGATTTCTTCCTGGACATCAAGGAAATTATCATATGTTGGTCGAATGCAGCTTGTTCAAACTGTGTTCTTTGGTATTCAATTTTATTGGTCACAGTTGTTCACTCTGCCTTCAAAGGTCTTGAAGATCTCGACTCATATTATATAATCTATATCAGATCTTGGGTAAATGTGATCACGAAAAGGCTTTGGTAGCCTGGGACAAAATGTGTACACCTAAATCAATTGGGGGCCTAAACTTGATCAGTTTACATCTATGGAACAAGGATGCTCTAGCAAAAATATGTTACGATGTAGCACACAAGCAAGATCGACTATACATAAGATGGATACATGCTTTCTACATCAAAGACAAACTTTTTGAAGAAGTGGCAATTCCCAACAAGCAAGCTAAATGGTGAGACAAATTTTAAATGCTAGAACGACTCTTCAATAGGTGAAACATCAACAACATCAAAGAAAGCATATGATCAGTAGTTTCTACTTGCAGTGGCTGGGAGAGAGACCAAGAGTTAGCTGGAAATGCTTGATGTTCCTAAACAATGCCATGCCAAAAGTGTAACGATCCGACCGGTCGTTTCATGAGTTACCGCTCTTTTCCCCCTATTTCTGCCTTTTTGTTCTTGTTTAACTGTATTATGTGGTATCGGGTTGATTGGTTCGGGTCCAAAATGGTTTTGGAATGAAATGATATACTTAGTCTCTTTCGAGTAAGATTAAGTTGGAAAAGTCAACTGGATATTGACTTATGTGAAAAAGGTCTCGGATGTGAATTTTGATGGTTTGGATAGCTTTGTTAGGTAATTGGGACATAGAAGCATGATCGAAATGTATTTTAGAGGTTCGTGGTAGATTTAGGCTTCGCGTTTGCAAAGGTATGGATTGTCAAAGGACCGCGAATGCGAGGAGATGGACGTGTTCAGGAAGAGGAAAGTGGAGCCGTTGGGCCCCTAGAAGTTTGTACTTCACAGGCGCAAGGCTTTGACCGCATTCGTGGAAAAGGAATTAAAGCCTAGGCAGAATGTTTAAATAGTGATCTTCACGACTTTTAGGTCATTTCTCACCATTGTTGGCTGGATTTGAAGCTTTTTGAGGGGTATTGAAGAGGGATTCGAAGGGCAACACTTGGAGGTAATATTTTTGAACTTAATACTCGATTCTATAATGATTTTTAACTATTTAGTCATAAAATTAGTGGGACTTAAAGCCTAAAATTGGGAGATTGAGGCTAGAAATTGGAGAGTATAAAATGAGAATTTGAAGGACCATTTGAGGTTCGATATTGATGTTCTTGGTTTTTACGGACTCGTGGGAGGGTAAGGATTCTACTGATGAAATTCTTATCGGATCCAGAGATGTGAGCCCCGGGGGTCGGGTTTGACTAATTTCGGGATTTCTGATGTAATTTGCTTATTTATGCATGGGCTTTGTCCCTTAGCATATATTGATGTTATGATTTTTATTTTGGATAGATTCGACTCTAGTTGAGTCCGAGTCGAGAGGCAAGCGCATCTAGGAGTACTATTTCATCCGATTTGAGATAAGTAAATCTAGACCTGAGTTTATTAAACCCCAATATTTCATACTATTTGATAAATAAGGTGACATATGCTAGGTGACGGGCGTGTGGGCATGCACTATAGGGATTGTGACTTGGCCTGTCCCATGACGACTGTATAGTTGCATATTATGATATATTGTATATGACATCCATGTGTTTTAGGAATTGGTTTGTTAACTTGGTCTGAATGCCATGTTTGGGTCCTTGTTCCGACCTGTTTAGACCCATAGGGATATTTTTACTACTTTGCTCACCCTGTTTGATTTGAAAGCATATCATCAGTCATGTTTTACTTATTTATTGTTTAATCCAGATTCATCACTCTACTTCTTAAAGTATGAAAACTGTTTGGGGTGAGTTTTCTTGATTTTCACTGATATACCCGAGTGGATGTGTGTGTGTGTGTGTATATATATATATACATATATATATATATATACATATATATATATATATATATATATATATATATATATATATATATATATATATATATATATATATATATATATATATATTGTAGATCGGGCTGAATGCCGCAACGATTATTATTATTATTATTATTATTATTATTATTATTATTATTATTATTATTATTATTATTATTATTATTATTATTATTATATGATATCTATTGAGTTGGAAAGCTAAGTGTGAGTACTGATTGACAAGATCTAAGTCATGAGTCATTGAGAGGCTTGCCCGGGAGGCTATACTTATGAGTGATACCTTGCCCGAGGGGCCTTTTTATGACATTTTTTTTATTTCACTCCTCATTTATACTGAGTCTCTGTTGAAAAATGTTGAATAGATATTATTTGAAGATTTTAATTGAAACTGGAGTTTTACGAGATAACTGGCTATTGAACTGCAGATTTTGATCTGATATTTCTATTGAAATTTTCTTGATATGTATGCGTATGATTTTAAATTCTCGTCACTGCACTCAGACTTTATTTACTTTAGTTACTTACAGAGTTCGCGTACTCACGTTACTCCCTACACTTGTGTGCTGATCCAGGTGCCCGAGCATCAGACTGAGAGCTTCCGGCACTCTTAGAGTCTTATCCGGAGATCACAAGGTAGTTGCACGACGTTCGCTGCCCTGCCTTTTTCTTTCATATCCTAGTATTTTATATTTCACACCTGTATGAATTGAGTAGACAATGTTGAGTATTCGGGCTATGTTGATGTATATTCATACTTATTTCGTGTATTTCTTTAATATCTTTTAAAATTGAAAGCTTTGAGACTTGATTTGTTTAGAAAAGTAAATTTACAACTGATTTCTATATTATTCATTTTTTTTCGGGCTGGCCTAGTACTATGATAGATGCCATCACGATGGGGCATTTGAGGTCGTGACAAAAAGCTATATTTACCATGTGGCTGCAACTACATGAAAAATTACTGACTGCAGATAGGCTGATACAATGGGGTTTAGTTGTAGATCCAAAGTGCACCTTATGCCAAGCTATGATGAGAATAATGAACACTTGTTTGTTAACTGTCGATTTACAAAGGACTTGTGGCAGAGAATCCTTCATTAGATGCAAAGGCAAGATGTTACGAGAGATAACTGGAAACAAAATATGCAGTGGGTGATACAATGTGCTAAGGGTCGGACATAGTAGGATTAGATATATAGGATGGAATATGTTGAGATAACACATTTCGTTTGGATTGAAAGGAACCTGCAACTGTTTGAAAAGAGAAGCAGATGAGTTGATAGTATTGCACGAGAGTTAGCCTGCATATGTAATGTGAGAGCCACCACTGAGATTAGTAGCATGATGCAACATTTTATGTTTTAATAGAGACAGTGTACGCTTTATAAGAATTATAGTTGTTGAGCTATAAGCAGGCTATGGATATTTAAAGTTATTGGTGATTAACAAAAATTTTTAGTTATCAAAAAAAATATTTGGCCATAATAGTTTCAATTTTCACTTGAAGATGAATTCCGAATTTTTTCGAAAATTTGAAAAACTACAAAAAATAATTTTTTAAAATTTTCACTTCAAATCACTCATAAAAAATAGCCCAAAATTGTATTCATATCTAAACACCACTCTACTTTTTAACTATCACTTTCACTTTGGAAAAAATATCACTTTTTCGAAATTTTACTACTTTTATTTCCAAACGCCCACGATTTTATAGCAACAAAAATTTCTATGACATGCTCTAGACTATAAGTTTTATTCTAAGCTATAAACTTAGCTAGTCAAACGCTGTCACAAAAATTGAGCGAATAAGTGCACATTATTTCTAAAATCATTATTTACACAAGGGAATAGTGAAGTTTTGCTATGAATGGGTCATGTCGAATGATACTTTTAGGTATAAATTGTCTTCGACACTACCCAAAGATTTTCGGGTTCTACCTTGAAAATAAAGAATATAATTTCATGATAGAAAGTATTTTATTCTTTAATAAATCTATCCGGCACAAATCCTATTTACTTACTGAGCAAGTAAATTAAGATGACTAAATGCTTTAAACAAAAGAAAAAAGATCGCACAAGAAGATACCATGTTGGCCCCGCCAGATAAGTTCGTCAAGAACTAGCTCTAACTCGAGAAGTTTTATTATGTCTTACTTAACTTATATTAGTTGCATGTGATTTTTTTTTCTCACAAATTTGTAGATCTCAATTTTATATTTTTAGATCCATAAAAATTCAGGTCCACAAAATTGTGAGACAAAAAAATGCTTCATACAACCAATATAAATTGTATGAGACATAAAATAAAATGTTCTTTCTAAGTCCTGCTACTAGAGCATTTTTCTTTTTCGGAATAATATTATTGAAGTCCTCCGTTACGACGAAGTAACATATTGGTGGCTGAAAAATTAAAAACTATATATAAAGCAGGTGATGGTCTATTAGGAACCCGTATTTTAGCTACATTTTATACTTTTATTTCTACACTTTAATCGTATATGAGCATAATTGTTATTACTTTGTACTTATTTCGTATGATATACTGCATAAGATGTGATTGTTGGATTTTTGTTTAATAACAAAAGAAGGGTAAATGGAGAATATTGGAAAAAGAAATGGAGGAAAGTGGCATTTTGAATGAGTTTACTAATGCACTTTGTCCCTCATTGGTAGAAAGAAAGAAAGTCTTGGTGTATATATAGAGAAGCTCATCTTTTAGCTCTCAAAGAGCTAAGAAGAAGGCAAGCCTTGTACCGTCATCGCTCGGTTTGGCTTCGGCTTAGGAAAAGATTGATTGATTAATCTTTTTGGACAAAATTCTTTCAAATAATTAATTAATTAATTAAATTAATTAAATAAAATTCAACCAGAAATAAACTATGACCCGTGATCCAGTCCGGTCCGGCCCGTTTTTCTTTCCCGGATTAATATAAATTCGTTTTAAATTTCCCGCAAAAATTTCCAACATCCATAGTTATTATGAAACAGTGTCACACCTATTCCAACAGCCATGCCATGACTGTTCTGAAAGGTTGCAAACCTCTTCAGAGTGTCATACATGTTCCAATAGCCATGACTGTTCTGAAAGGGTGCAAACCTCTTCAGAAACATCACCAAGTTGGCTATAAATAGACCTTCAAATCCCAGAATATTTACTTACAAATTTTTTGAATCTTTCTCTTCTTCTTCTGCACAAAATATTCTAGTGTGTTTTACGACTATCGAGTGGTTCGACGATCACTAGAGTTTTAGGTACCGATACACTGGTGAGTCCTGTGAGGATATATTCCAAAAGCTCGGGTAGTTGAGGGGAATAATGTCCTACAAGACTATGTATTCAGTGGGCTAGATTTGTTCCTACAACATTTTTTCCAGAATTTATTTTGAAGAAGTTTACTATTTTCTGATATTTTGTTTCTGTTTTCAAAAAGATTATTATTTAATATATTTACAGCAATAGAGATTGATAACAATGTTGAGGAAATTATTAGTTATATTTTGTATTCTGTCTTAATTTTATTATTCTGATTTGAAGATATAAAAACTTCATCAGAGTATTGAAATTCAGAAAATGATTTGAAGAACATAAAAACTTTATCGTTTTTTCTATAAAACAGTATATAAAAACTTCAGTTGTTTTTATTACGTACTGTTTATTAATTATAGTATTATTTACTATTTTTGTTTTTTCATTAATTGATATCTTATGTTGTTGATAGTTAGAAATAGCAAGTGATAATGGAATTCCTTCTGCAACTGTTGGTGCAACGACGATAGCCTCGTCAAGACGCACTGTTGTTCCTCTGGCCGAGAAATCGGGAAAATTTTCTGGAACTAACGTCAAAGGATAGTAGCAAAGGGTGTTCTTCTAGCTTACCACTCTTGGTATGCAGAATTTCACTAGTGAAGAGCCTCCAGTTCCTGTTGCGGACATGTCGGATAATGAAAAGTTCATGGTTGTTGAGGCGTGGAAGCAGGCAGATTTTCTTTGCAAAGGCTACAACTTAAGTGCTTTAGAGGATGACTTGTACAATGTGTATAGTGTAATGAATACTTCAAAAGAATTGTGGGACGCACTTGAGAAAAAGTACAAGACAAAAGATTCATGCTTGAAGAAGTGTGTGGTTGACAAGTTTCTAGACTATAAAATGATAGACAACAAAACTGGGGGAACCCAAGTTCAGGAGCTTCAACTTATTTTTCGCGACCTTATTACTGAAGGTATGGTCGTGAATGAAGCATTTCAAGTAGCTGCTATGATTGAAAAATTGCCTCCTTCGTGGAGGGATTTCAAGAACTATCTGAAGCACAAGCGCAAAGAAATGAAGTTGGAAGATTTTGTGATACGTCTAAAGATCGAGGAAGACAACAAAACAGCTGAGAAGAAGTCTCGTAGAAATTCAAAAATTGTGGGAGCTAATATCGTTAAGGAGACTGCTTCAAAAACTAAGAAAAGGAAGAGGGCTTCTGGACAAACTAAGGATCAGAATAAAAAGAAATTCAAGGGCAACTGCTACAATTGAGGAAAAGTTGGTCACAAAAGCCCTGATTGTCGTCTCCCGAAAAAGGATAATAAGAAGGGACAAGCCAACATAGTGGAGAATAATGATGACATTGATGATCTTTGTACAATGCTTTCAGAATGCAACCTTGTTGGAAATTCAAAGGAGTGGTGGATTGACTCTGGAGCCACTCGACATGTTTCTGCTGTCAAAGAAGCATTTGCGACTTACTCTATTGCTATTCCGAAGAAGAAATTTCCATGGAAAATAATGCAAAAACTAAGATTGAAGGTTACAGGATGATATTCATGAAGATGACTTCTGGCAAGGTGTTAACGCTCAACAACGTTCTTCATGTTCCTACTATTAGGAAGAATTTAGTTTCTACTTCTTTACTTGTAAATAATGGATTCAAATGTATATTTGTTTTTGATAAAGTTGTTGTAAGCAAGAACGAAATGTATGTTGTAAAAAGGCTATCTCACGGAGGGTCTTTTCAAACTCAATATAATGGTTGTTGACAGTATAAATAAAATTTCAGCTTATTCTTATTTATTGGAGTCAAATGATTTATGGCATATTCGTTTAGGGCATGCCAATTATAAACCCTTGCGGAAGCTAATTAATTTAGAAGTATTGCCTAAATTTGAGTGTAGTAAATCAAAATGATAAATATGTGTTGAATCTAAGTTTGTTAAACATTCTTATAAGTCTGCTGAAAGGAATTCAAATCTTTTAGACTTAATTCATACTGACATTTGTGATATGAAGTCGATACTTTCTCGAGGTGGAACAAAGTATTTTATTATTTTTATTAACGATTGCACTGGATAATTGTTATGTTTATTTACTTAATAGTAAGGATGAAACAATTGAAGCATTTAAACAATCATAAATGAGGTAAAAAATCAATTGAATAAAAAGATCAAAATGATTAGAAGTGATAGAGGTGGAGTATATGAATCTCTGTTTGCAAATATGTTGGAAATATGGAATTATCCATCAAACTACTTCACCTTACACACCTCAATCCAACGGAACTGCGGAAAGGAAAAATTTGAAATTAAAAGAAATATGAATTCTTTATTAATAAGTTTCGGATTACCGCAGAATTTATGAGGGGAAGCTATCTTTACAGCTAACCGAATACTCAACAGAGTACCCCACAACAAAACACAATCTATTCCATATGAAAAATGGAAAGGAGGAAAACCCAACTTGAAATATTTCAAAGTGTGGGGGTTCTAGCAAAGGTACAAGTTACTTTACCTAAAAGGGTTAAAATTGGACCAAAAGCAGCAAATTGTGTTTTCATTGGATACGCTACAAATAGTAAAGCATGTCGGTTTTGGTTCATAAATCTGATAATCTCGAGATTCATGTTTATACGATAATGGAATCAGATAATGTTGAATTCTTTGAATGCATCTATCTGTATAAAATTGAAAGCGAGTCGTTAAGTGAAAGACCTAAACGACCTCGGGAAGAACCAAAGGAAAATACTCCAAGTATAGAAGATCGAAGACGTAGCAAACTTCAAAGAACATCTACTTCCTTTGGACCAGCTTTTGTGACATTCTTTCTTGAAAATGAGCCTCAAACTTTTAAAGAATCTATGTCGTCTTATGACTCAGCATTTTGGAAAGAGTCGGTCAATAGTGAGATTCAATCAATAATGGATAACCATACATGGAAATTGGTTGATCTTCCTCCTGGAAATAAGCCTTTAGGTCTGAAATGGATCTTTAAACGAAAAATTAAAGCTGATGACACCATTGACAAATATAAGGCAAGACTTGTTATCAAAGGTTATAGACAAAAGGAATGCCTTGATTACTTTGACACATACTCGCCAGTAACAAGGATAAGACCTATTAGGGTGTTAGTGGCACTAGGGGCCGTGTATGGTCTTGAAATCCATCAAATGGATGTTAAAACAACTTTCTTAAATGGAGAAATGCAGGAAGAGATTTACATGGAACAACCTGAGGGTTTTGTGGTACCTGGTAAAGAAAAGAAAGTTTTCAAACTTGTTAAGTCTCTTTATTGACTTAAACAAGCACCCAAACAATGGCATGTAAAATTTGACCAAACAATGTTGGCAAATAGATTTAAAATCAAAGAGTGTGATAAATGTGTTTAAATTAAAAACACTCCAGGCCATGAAGTCATTGTTTGTTTATATATTGATGACATGTTGATAATGAGCAAAAGTATGACAGATATGAATGATACAAAACGCATGTTGTGTAGCAAATCCGACATGAAAGACTTAGGTGTTGCTGATGTGATCTTGGGAATCAGAATTTGCAAGACTCCACAAAGTCTAGCATTATCACAGTCTTACTATATTGAAAAGGTACTGGACAAGTTCAAGTATCTGGGTTTCAAAATTGCAAAGACTCTAATTGACATGAGTTATGCACTTCAAAAGAATGAAGGTGAAAGTTACTCACAACTGGACTATACAAGAGTATTGGAAAACGTATATCATGACTTGTACGCGACCATATATAGCATGTGCTATTAGCAAACTGAGTCGGTTTACAAGTAATCCCAATCAAATATATTGGATGGAAATAAAACGGTTTTGGGGTATCTGAAACATACCCAAAATTATGCTTTGCATTACAACAAATATCCTTCCATATTCGAGGGATATAATAATGCAAATCGTATCACCGGATCATCTGAAGTTAAATCCACGAGTGGATATATTTTCACAATTGGGGGTGGAGCAGTATCTTGGAAATCATCCAAACAAACGTGCATCACACGTTCTACAATGGAATTTGAATTCATAGCTTTATATAAGACCTGTGAAGATGCTGAATGGCTCCAGAATTTCTTGAAAGATATTCCACTTTGGCCCAAACCTTTGGCACCTATTTGTATACATTGTGATATTCAAGCGGCAATAGGCATGGAAGGGAGTGTTATGTATAACAAAAAATCTCATCATGTTCGAGGGAGACACAATACCGTTAGACAACTACTCTCTAGTGGTGTTATCACAATTGACTATGTAAATTCAAGAGATAACGTGTCGGATCCACTTATAAAAGGCCTATCTAGAGAGGTAGTTGCAAGATCATGAAGACAACGTTTAAAAACAAGGTAAAGCATTAAGGCTTTTTGATGAGTCAATAAAGCTTAAAGATTTTTAATGATTTGCCAGGTATGGCAGGATATGACCAGATAGTGTGTCTTTAAGATTACACATTTAGGAATCACCTATGTGAGTGTGAAGTGTAAGCCGCTTCAAGAAGAATGAAAGTAAAGGGCCATTCTCTAAGCACTCATGAAACCAGGCGGTGTTCATGGCTGAAACGAACACAACCGTGAGAACCATAGATGGTTAAGGATTGATTGTGTGACTTATGTTGTCTAGGTATGCAACAAAGCTCAATGGTTCAAAGATATCAAATCTAGCGATTGACCGAGTATATCCGATATAAGTTTACTACGGAAAGTTTAAAGGAAAACCTACTTATTCAGAGGCAATTAATTCTTGCTTGTAAAACACACACACGTCCATGCATTCCTTTAATTTATAGTCATTCCCCATTCATATGAGGGATTGTTGGATTTTTGTTTAATAGCAAAAGAAGGGTGAATGAAAAATGGTTGAAAAAGAAATGGAGGAAAGTGAAATTTTGAATGAGTTCACTAATACACTTTCTCCCTCATTGGTAGAAAGAAAGAAAGCATTGGTGTATATATAGAGAAGCTCATCTTTTAGCTCTGAAAGAGCTAGAAGAAGGCAAGCCTCGCGCAGTCGTCGTTGCTCGCTCGGCTCGGCATTGTCTTCGGCTTCAACTTCAAATTTGTCAAATATTGATTGATTAATCTTTTTGGACAAAATTCTTTTCAAATAATTAATTAATTAAATAAATAAATTCAATCCGAAATAACCAATGACCTACGACCTAGTCCGGTCTGGCCCGTCTTTCTTTCCTGGATTAATTTAAATTCGTTTTAAATTTTCTGCAAAAATTTTCAACAGACATAGTTGTTCTTAAACAGTGTCACACTTGTTCCAACAGTCATGACTGATCTGAAAGTTTCAAACCTCTTCAGAGTGTCACACCTGTTCCAATATCCATGACTGTTCTGAAAGGGTGCAAACCTCTTTAGAAACATCACCAAGTTGGCTATAAATAGACCATCAAATCCCAGAATATTTACTTATGAAATTTTCTGAATCTTCTTCTTCTTCTTCTGCACAAAATATTCTAGTGTGTTTTACGACCATCTAGTGGTTCGACGACCACCAGAGTTTTAGGTACCGATACGCTGGTGAGTTAAATCGTTCTATCTTGGGAGGGTATATTCCAGAACCTCAGGTACTTGAGGGGAATAATTTCCTAAGGACACACTGTGTATTCAGTGAGCTCGATTTGTTCCTACAATATTTTTTCAGAATTTATTTTGAAGATGTTTACTGTTTTCTGAATTTTTTGTTTCTGTTTTCAGAAAGATTATTATTTCATATTTTACAGCAATACAGATTTATAACAATGTGATTTCGACTTGAGAAGTAAGTTTAAAGCTAAAATGGATGAATTAGAGCTTTGAAGTCTGAATAAAAACCAAGGAATTAAATTGGGATTATGTTTGGAGTTCGAGGACCAAAGTCTAGATATAAAAAATTGAAGAAAAATTCAATGCATGGGAAATGATCTAATGTTCCGCATGTCGCACCGGGGTTACGTCGCGCTAGTGCAAATTATCTACAGTGTGACCAAATTAGCCCCTCTGATAAAATCCCAAGTGCGAGGCGCATGGTGCACCATATGTGGTGGCGTATTAGTACAAAATAGTGGCCAAAACTTTTATTTATGCGTACCAGTTCCTACATGATATAAATACATAAAAAATATAATGTTTAGAGGACTTTTAACCTAGGGATGTTTGGGAGAGAATTTGAGGCTTCAAGGCACAAGATTTCATCTTCCTTCTACGAATTCATTATGTATGTATTGTAACATTGGATTAATATATTTTTTATTATGTAAACATATTTGTGATGACTTTCTTCATGATTATGGATTGTAAATTTACCTTAGGGTTTGACATGATTTAGTGACTTGATTATTATCTACCGGTTTAATTATTGTTTTATTGCTTGAAATTATTGGAAGAGTTTTAACTTTTGTTATGATTTTATTCATTATTGTGTTTAATCAGAAGAGTAGCATGATATTGAATATTGTTGGCTAGGGGTATTCATAAAATTCGAAAAAAAATCGAACCAAACCGTAAATCAAACCAAATCGACCAAAAAAATGAATACTTTTTGGTTTGCTTTGGTTTTGATTTTGAAATTTAAAAATCGATCAAATTTGGTTTGGTTTTGGTTTTAATAAAAAAAAGAACCAAACCGAATATAGGAATTTCTATTTTAAATTTATTATTACACACACACACACATATAATATATATATATATATACATATATATATATATATGTATACTTTTATATAAATTTTCACAAATTTTATACTAAATGTTAAGTGTTTGCGCTTTTAATACAGTTCTTTATGTTTTCATTCTAGTTTAATTGGTAATTTTCTTTTGTTAAGTGTAAGAATCTATTTCATGTTAGAAGTAATATATTTTTATTAAGTCCTTAAATTATTCATCACTATATGATTCAATTATCATCACTATGTATTGGTAAATAATAGATTTCTCAAAGGGCAATTGATTTGATAGTGTTATGTTGAAAATATGGTCACTGAAATATGTGTTTGGTAGTGTATGTCTTATATTTTAAAAAAATCGACAAATAATTAAAAACATCAAAAAATTGACATAAATCGAATCGAGAAAAAACTAACTTAATTAATTTAGTTTTGTTCTAATATTTAGTAAAACGACTTATTTGATTTAATTTATTTTTAAATAAAAATCAATCCAAACTAGACCATATACACCTCCAATGCAGCTATCCAACGCATGCAAACTTATCCTTGATCAACTCGAAATCTGTTGTCATGGGAAGCTTTTTGCTGGAGATTTTAGGGAGGAAAAGAGAGAGAGAATAGCTAGTTAGGTTATAAACCAGAAGTGATAGTGATATGTGGATAAGAACTGAGGGTACAAAAGGAGCAATTATATATTGTTGTGACATGAGAGTACAGCACAAAGTTTTAGAGAGTAGGGTATACTACAAAATTAAAGCTGTAAGTCCATGCAGCAAGGATAATGAGGGGACCTTGGTTTGAAGAGGAGACTTGTAATTTTCCAGTACGAATGATTCTCATGTTTCCTTAAGCCAATGCAATGCTACTATTATTTACTCCTATCTTTTTCAGATGTTACTACGTACTACTATTTCATTGCGTACCCCTTCATTCTTGAGCAAAACACTAATAAATAATAATGGACAGAAAAAAAACTACTCATTCAAATCCTTGATCATATTACACCAAATACTACGGAATATATTCATTCATCTTTTGCATCAAATAAAACAATCCTTTGAATTTACATTTTAGGTGGTTTTGAAATTTTTAAAAATTCACATCACATATAACCTCATTTTATTTTCAAATTAATTAATTACCGACAAAATATTTAAAGAAAAAGTTTGAATACGTAACAAAATGGATCTACATATTTATAAATTGTTGCTCCGCAAAAGAAAATATTCCTCGGAGCAAATTAGGTTTTGAAAATCATAAATGAAATCAAAGTAGAAAAAAGAGGTATGAAATAGTTACTTTAATATAATGCTTCTGCTTGAGCCGATGTTGTCTGGAAACAATATATCTTTCTTCACAAGATCTACCATCTCAAATTATATTTACGAGAATATACAAATTCATAGTTCAGCTAAACACAGCTGACTATCACAGATAAAAACTTAACCAACATCTACTGCTACTATATCTATCTTCCTATATACATAAGAGAATGCTGAAGCTGTAGGCTAACTTTAGGGGGACTCCTAACATGACAAACATATGCAATAGTCCTAAGTAATTGCCCACAAGAACAAGAGACATTATTAAACAACCTCGAGTTTCTCTCTAACCAAATGGTATATAACATTTCTGCTATGATCATTTTGACAATGTGAGCTCGACTAGTTTTTCCTTTAGCTTTGGCAATGATCCACTCAATATACTGCTCCCAGTTATGATAATTAGGCTGAGTTACTCCAATCTATAGCAATGTTTGATGCCTCAGTTGTCTAACAAAAGGACAGGAAAAGAAGAAATGATCTCTGGTCTCCATATCTTGTTGGCATAAGGCACAAGTGCTGTCCACAATTAGGTTCCATTGTCCCAACCTGTCTTTAGTAGGTAATCTATCTTGTAATACTAACCAAAGGTTGAAGACAGCTTTGGGTCTGTCATAGTTTTGGATGGTTAAGTTCTTCCACAAAACTCTAGGCAATTGTCCAATCTGGTGTAGGTATATCATCTTTATAGTGCACACTGATTGATTCATCAACTGAGACTACTGCAATGTAACAGTAGCTTCAATAATCTTCCTGACCATCCAACTGGCTTGGTTAGGAATAACTATAGACTGTAGCTGTTGCTGTTTTATGTGGACTGAATGAATCCATCTTACCCATATAGCATCCTTCTTGTGAGCCAAATCCCATCCAAGCTTGGTAATTGCAGCTTTGTTCCACACTAGCAGATTCATAACATTTAAGCCTCCAGCTAATTTAGGCAAGCATACTTTATCCCAGGCTATATATGCTTTCTTTGATATACTGGCTGAGCCTGTCCATACAAAGGATCTACATACTGCTTCTAGCATCTTTAAGATTTTTGAAGGAATAAGGAAGAGTTGAGCCCAGTAAGCTTGTATGCCAAATATGACTGATTGAACCAGTTGAACTCTACCAGCATAGGACAGTTTTCTGGCAGTCCAGGATGTGATCCTGGCAGTGACCTTATACACTAATGGCTGCCATTGCACTAAAGACATTTTCTTGGTAGATAAAGGAACTCCCAAGTATTTGAAAGGTAACTCCCCATATACATAGCCAAGATGATCTACAATTTGATGTTGGATATCAGTAGGAACGCCACTAAAATAAACAGAACTCTTACTCAAATTAGCTTTCATCCCAGAGGCTTCAGTGAAGTGAGAAAAGTACTTAAACATGGCTGCTACAGACTGATTCTCTCCTTTAACAAACAGCAAAAGGTCATCTGCAAAGCTAAGGTGAGTACTGCCTAGTTTTTTACAGCCAGGGTGGAACAGGAACTCTGTATCCTTCTTCAATTCAGCAAGAGCTCTACTTAGATACTCCATCACTATAGCAAATAGAAAGGGGGAGATTGGATCACCCTGCCTCAAGCCTTTAGCTGCTTGGAAGGGTTCAGTAGTTTCCCCATTCACCATCACTGTATAGCTGACTGTTTGGACACATTCCATGATCCACTTCATAAATCTGCCTGGGAAATCTAGGCCTCCATTACCTGCTGTAAGAAGATACATTCAACAGAATCATATGCCTTCTGTAAATCTATTTTAATCATGCATCTAGGGGACACATGGGCTCTTGCATAGTGTTTAATTAGTTCATGGGCTACTATAACATTATCTGCAATCCTCCTGCCTGGGATAAATCCTGCTTGGCATCACAAATGATACTGGCCATGCATTTCTGTAGTCTGTTGGCCAATATCTTAGAAACTATTTTATATAATACTGAGCAGCAAGCAATTGGTCGAAACTACTTGACTGATTGTGGATTAGCAACTTTAGGTATCAAGGTGGAGGCACAATTAACTGGTTTATACATTTTGCTGGACTGGAAGAAGTTCAGAACTGCCTTGATAATATGATTGCCAGTGATACTCCAGGTTTGCTTGAAGAAAGCAGCATTATATCCATCAATCCCCGGTGCTTTTTCATCACCTATGGATTGTTGACTATCCAGAATCTCATCAGCAGTGATATCAGCAGCTAACTGTTGCTTCTGGATATGTGTGAGCTTTGGACCATTCCTCATATACAACCTGTTAATTGCTGGAAGTGAGGCAGCTGATGTTCCCATTAAAGACTTATAGAAATCCTTGATCTCCTCCCTAATGTCATCTGGATTGGTAAGTCTGGTTCCCCCTGCTGTAATCAGTTCTGTTATGCTTTTGTACTGATTTCTTTCCTTCAAGACAGCATTAAAATATTTACTATTAGAGTCTCCCAGTTGAATCCATCTGGCCCTGGACTTCTGTTGCAGGATACTCTCTTCTATCATTGACCATTTTTCTAACTTCAAGACTAGTTCCTTCTCTTTAGTCTGCAAATCATCAGTGTAATTCAGCATCATCTGGTTCTGAATGTCCTTCAACTCCTCCCTGCTAAACTCAATTTTCTGTGCAATGTTCTTAAAATCTCTAACATTTAGAGATTTTAAAACAGGTTTCAGTGCCTTGAGATTATTCCACACCTCCTTGACAGTGCCTTGAGTAGTATTTCTCCAGTTCTCCTTGATAAGTTGCTGGAAGTCCCTGTGATTAGCCCATGCATTATTGAATCTGAAGGGGGTCTTCCTGATCATAGTATCTTCAGTCAGAGTGAGCACCATTGGGTTATGATCAGAGATTAGATGGGGGTCATATACAGTTTGTACATGACTCCATTTAATCATCCAGTCATAATTACCAAATATTCTGTCCAATCTGCTACAAACTCTATCATTGCCAGTTTGTTTATTGGTCCATGTGAAGAATTCCCCTTTCCAAGGAAGTTCTGATAGCTCAGCTTGTTGAATACATTGAGTGAAATCCAGAATTTCAGCTTGTTTAACTTGATTACAGGATTGTATATCATTGATAGACATAACAACATTGAAATCACCTACTACTAGCCAAGGATCAGTAATACCAGCAGCAAGAGTCTGTAATTGTTGCCACATTGTTCTCCTTTGATCCAAGCCATTGAAGCCATAAACCACAGTGAGGAGGCAAACCAGATCACCTGCAAGGGTGTTAACACTACAATGAAGGAATTGATCCTCCTGCTGAATACCAATGATCATAATCTTCTGAGTATCCCATAAGATCCAAATTCTACCCCTTGGAGAGTCCCTATAATTAGATAACATATCCCAACCTAGAACCAACAATTTAGTCTATTCTCTCTGCATTTGTCTCCTTAACATTTGTCTCTACCAGACCAACAAGGTTAAATTTATTATGTCTAAAGTATTCCTTAGCTTCCTTCTTCTTATACATCTTATTCACACCTCTAATGTTCCAAAATAAAAACTTCATTTGGTACGACTAGGACCCCCTTTATCTGGGGGATTTCCTGGTCTACTAGCTGACATTACTTGGAATCTGTTACTCGTCACAACAGGAGATAAGGGAGGAAAGTTTGCAAGGTTGAAAACTGGAGATTGCACCTGTTTGCCTCTATCTTCCTGTTTACTCAAAATTGTGCTTCCTAAAGGATCAACATCCTTAGGAGGTACTTCATTTTGCTTTGGTCCTAACTGTTGTTTGGGAGCCTCCTGATGCTGCATAACATTCTGGTTTGGCATTTTAGCTCTCCATTCCTGAACTACTCTAGGCTTTTGCATTTGATTAGGTTGGGTAGATTTGGGAATAGCCAGACAGTTATGTCCAACCATAAGGCACTTTTCACAGTATGTTGGTTTCCAATCATATGCCACTTCCTGCACAAATTTCTTACCATTTGGATCTATTAGCTCTATCTCACTTGGCAATTCTTTAGAGACATTCACCTCAATAAGCATGCGTGCATAAGAAATTCTAGTCTGTTTAGTAGTACGTTCATCAGCAAAAATGGGCTTACCAACGACACTGGCTATCCTACTCAAAGACCTGATTCCCCAGCATGACATAGGGAGCTTAGGAAACTTGACCCATAGGGGATGTCAGTAGGAAAAGCAACATTAAAATCAAAATCAGCAGTCCATTAGTTCAATACCATAGGTCTATTAGCAATGGAGTATGGACCAGCATAGAGAACTTCTTTGGCATCTTCCATGGATCGAAATTTGGCTACATAATAGCCCTCCTCATGATAGAATAGATCTGGTTCTGAAACATGGGACCATTGTAGGTTAATGAAACGTTTCATTGCATTGTACCTGGTCCAGTCCCTAACACAAAAATTACTAGGGCACATTTCCATTTCTGTTCTTCCACCTCTACTTCCTCTTTAATAAGATGTCCTACAGGTTTACCATCAATCAGAGTCGGTGGGATATACTCCAATGCCATACCATTAGAAGCAAATCGATTCTTCTGGAAGAGATTTGCCCCCCTTTGGCTACTTCAGTAGTCCTCTCCTCAGGCTCTGTCACTGGTGGTTAAGATGGGTTCTGCATGTGGTCAATTACTCCATTTCCTTGTACTATCTGGGGTTGAGGAAGCAAAGGAGCTTCATCTGCTTCAAATACCTCATCCGATTGTGTCAATGGAACAGTGATATTCAATGGAACAATAGAAGATACTGAAACACTGTCAATGGGTGTATTAACACTGGATGTATGGTTTATCGTTGAAATGATTCGATCTATGGTTGTAGTCGGCAGTTTCCGAGGTCGACCCCTGCCTCGTCCTCTTCCTCTCGCCATGGAAACCAGCTCGGCGTACGTTTACTAACGTGCGCCGAGAGGAGAGTCGGAAGAGAGAGAATTGATTGTAGCTTACTACGAGAATATATTGAATACATTATTATTATTATTATTATTATTATTATTATTATTATTATTATTATTATAAATACACTAAGGATGTTATTGTTATTAGTATATAATATTAGTGCTTGAAATTTGTTATTTCTTCCGGTCCATTTTAAGTAATGTTAGGTCTTTTTTGTGGTTCTTGATTTTTTTAAGATATCAATAAAAAATTAACTTATTCTTTCTAAAGTTGCTTTTGAAGTAAAGATAAGAGTAGTTTGTATTATATTTTCAACGAGCAAATTAAAGTTAATATGGTCAATTTTAATGTTAATTAACGCTAAAATATGAATCCTCAATACTATGTGTGTAAAGAGATAAAAAATTATTTAAAGTGGACTGGTGGGACTAATTATTAGGAAAAATATTTAGGGGTCATTTGGTAGAATATATTAAATAAAATAATGCGTGAATTAACTGTGTATTAATAATGCCTCGTTTGGTATATTTTTTGAACATATGCATTAATTATGCAAGCATTAGTTATACACCATATTTGGTATATCATATGGATAATTAGGGGTTGTTTAGTAGGAGATATTTAAAAAAATAATGCAAACATTAGCTCTATGCATTACTAATACATGTTTGGTATATTTTTTTCAACATGTGTATAATTAATACTTGTATTAATTATATCATATTTGGTATTATCCTATGTATAAGTAATGCATAGAAAACCATGACATTAGTAATACCAAGGCTATTAACGCATGCATAAATATGATTAAAGACAAAACTATCACTTACAGTCCCATAAAACTAGAGAATACGGAGGCCATTTGTGTAAGCAACAATTTTTCTTAAAAATTATGCAACGCCTTATAATTTTAATACATCACACCAAACAATAGATACGAAATAATATTTGCATAGTTAATGCTTGCATTAATAACACATGCATTACTAATACACCTTTTTCCACACTATTCTTCTACACCCTGGAAAACTATGGTATTAATAATGCAATGAGTTTAAATGCATGAATTAGCTTAGTGAAAGATAAAATTATCCTTCAAAATTTATGCTTGATTAAAATATAATATTATATTATATACAAATTTAAAATAGTCCAAATAGTGAGAAATAAAACAATATTAGTAAATAAATAAATATTTCGCATATTTTCTTTTTTATAAATAGATATTCAATCCTATACTACAATATAAGTATTCAAATCAAATAAGTTTTTAAAAACTTTTTTCATATAAACATATTTCTTAATATATGTTCTCATTAAAAAATATATTGATGGACTAGTTTTGAAGATATTTTTATAAATAAATAATTTACTTAAAAATTATATAATACTTTAATACATTAAATCAAATAATAATAAAAATTTATCAACATAACTAGCACAAAGATAACTAATATTAATATTATTAATATATTATATTCAATATTTTCATGCACCATACCAAATGAGCCCTTAGCATAAAATACAAACCGTCGTTTATATTACTCCATTAACAATACATTAAAATATTAAATACATGCATGCATCGGTAGAAACAAAGTATGTGTATGCGTGAAAAACGAATTTCTCGAATAAGGGGAAGGAGGTGATGTAATATATGTAACCAATGGGGTAGTATTTTGGACCGGAGTTTCAAGCCCAAAACCCGAGGCCTCTGCCTTCAGCTTTGTTAAACGTGTAAAAAAGACGAGCTTTCTTTATCATCTTCTATCACGTGACCTCCTTTTCTGAGTGATATATACAGACTCAGCAACTCATTGATAGGGACTGAGTGAGAGAGAGTAAAGTAACAAATTTTTAATGAAGTAGAAATATATAAAATCAAGTACATAAATAATTGTCTATAATAAGAGGAAGTAATAATGTTAGATGTTCCTTTTTTTTTTTATCTTATAAGTTACAAGGGTTTAGTTGCTCCTCTGTCGTTATGGTTTTAAATATAAAAAAGTTATTTGTGTTAAATGTTTCTATTATCATACTCATTATTTTCTATTTTCATGCTTCTGGCGATGCAAATTCACGTCCAGAAATTTAATTATGAAAGATTTTTGTATGCGATAATATTGATTTATAATAAATGGTCAAATGATAACATGATCAACGAGAGTAGATCGGTTATTTATCATTTGGATAATATTCAATGACAGAATATGCTCTAAAATTGAATGAGCAATCGCTATAGAGAATATTTATATTCATGGTCTGCCATTATATATTTATTTATCATTTAAGTGGGACTTCAGCTTAAAATCTTGTTTCTCTAAGTATAATTATAAATAGTAGGCTCAACAACTATTGTAAGAGAATTTTTTTTGACAAAACATATGCTATATTTTGTTGAAACACGTTCTCAAGTCGCTAAAACTAAACGTGTGTTCAATTCTATAGGTTTTGATAAATGACAAACCGACGCGCATGGAACATCGACATATGCTAAAGTCCAAGAACATGAGAAACAAAGAGCAAGATCAAGAATATCAACAAAGTTATAAATGAGTCACTTTATAGTGTGATCTTGATCCGACAACTTATTCAAGTCTTGGCTTCTCTCGTAAAATCATTTTCATGCATCATTGAGTTAAACCAAAATGATTTTCCAACGTTTTCATATTAGCCAAAATGATTTTCAAACATGTTTTACAAATCTGGACATAAATAATCGATTATGTATTTCTTATAATCGATTATGTTAAGACAGTGTTAACCGAAATTTTCAAGACAGCAATATAATCGATTATGTCTCTTCTAATAATCGATTATGTTGAGGCAGTGTATAAGCGGATTTTTAAAGCAACGAAATAATCGATTATGTCTCTTCTAATAATCGATTATGTTGAGGCAGAATGTAACCGGATTTTCAAAGCAACGAAATAATCGATTATGTCTTTTAGGTAATCGATTATGTTAAGACCGTTGCCAAAGTATTTTTAAAACGCTGAAATATAATCGATTATACACAAGGCTATAATCTATTATGCTTGCACAGAATCTGTTTCCGATTTTTAACATTAACTGATAATCGATTATGTATCTTGAATAATCGATTATTATGCTTAGAATCCGCATATGATTTTTGAACGATCTGCAGATAATCGATTATGCAGATCATATAATCGATTATGCAAGCACAAAATCAGCAATTAGTGATTGGCAATTAAGCAACGGTCTTGGTGACTTTGAGCACTATAAATACACCTCAAAATCACTCTTTTAAGCACAACAACTGATTATAATTCTTGCATAAAGCTTACATACTCTTCTCTCATCATTTCATATCTATTTCATAATTTTTGAGAGCCAAATTCTTGAATAAATTGTTGTGTTCTTGAGCGTATTTATTTACTCATATCTACTCTTCAAGAGAGTTCTGTTTAAGTGAGTGCTAAGTGTTTGTACACACTTGAAGGGATAGTCAAATCCCTTGTTGTAAGAAGGAAAGGTAGTTCCTTGGTTTGAAGTCTTGAGGTGCGATATCCTCGAGCAGGTTGAAGTCTTGTAGAGTGTATATCTACGAGCAAGTGTAACGGTTTGTTAGGCACCCGTAAGCTTAACGAAGTTAGTGTAAAACTCGAGAGAGTCTCTCGGGGACTGGACTAACCACACGTTGTGGTGAACCAGGATAAACTTGGTGTGTTCTCTCCTTACTTCTTTATTTACCGCACTTATTTTACTCCTGCAATTTTAATTCCGCAAATTTATATTGTTTTTTATTATAACGCTATTCACCCCCCCTCTAGCGTTAAGCGTATATTCTAACATATTTTACTTTCGCTATCAATTAAAATATTTTATTTGCTCTTTATTACTGCTTTCAGTTTTGTCCTTGAAAACATTAAAACCAGGATAGCCATCATCTTCAATTTCAGTAGCTAAGTTTCATTTTTAATATTATTTCTTTATATTTTTTGTATCAAATTTTGCTTGTTTATAAATCACGTAACAATTTTACTTTACCGTTATACGTAAAAATAAGTTTAGTGTTCTCTAATAAAAGAGCTCTATTATCCGAGTTTGAGAAAACTGTGGTCAAATGATAAAATAAAATAAAATAATAATAAATCTATCATTCCACGTAACAATTGGTTGGTATGCAAAAATTGTACCGAGGAAGTTTGACAGCAATATTTTGGAATTTTTACTGTTTCAGGATACTATCTGTGTCCAATAAAATTAATAGACGATGATAAGGTTATAAAAAAAAGGTTCAAAATCCAAAGCAGGTAAAATCCTATACATCCCCAAGGGCACATAATGGTTGCTTGCCCAGAATTTAGATTCTCTCTCTCTTGTCAATAAGGAGACACAAACATCACAATAGCTGTAAATTACAGGCTGCTGCTTTTTCTCCTACACTGTCTATTGTCCCCATCAATTTTCAAGTACTACTATTCAAACTCAAGTTGATGAAGTTGTGAAACAGAAAATTAAAAAGGGGGTCTTTTTTTCTTTTTCTTTGCACTTTCTATATGATTTACAAGAACTCTCTGAAGTATTAAAAAGTGTGTGTGTTTTTTGTGCTGGTATAAAAAGAGGGAGCAACAAATAATAGTAATATGCAGCAGCACCTGATGCAGATGCAGCCAATGATGGCAGCTTATTATCCAAATAACGTCACTACTGATCATATCCAACAGGTCTTCTTCTTTTCTTTACCCCCTTTAATTAATTTCTTCTTAGCTACTGCTATCTGTTCTTGATCTTCTTCTGCTTCTTTCTGAACCTAAAATCTTCTATTTTATCTGCTGCTATGTATATACGGTTGTACTACTTCTAGTAGATTTCATTAGTTGGCTGCTAGTTATAAAAAGTTGCTTGGTTGGTAAGTTCTGCTAAAATATGCTTTTGGAAGTTGGACCTTTTCTCCTCAAGGCTTATTGTGGTCATAAACAGGGAAAAATTAAAAAAAGAAAGGTCTTGCTTTTAGGTTCTTGACTCTGGTTGTTAGATGTTTGCCTTTTCTTCTTGAAACTTATGCTGTTTCTAGCTTTTCTTGTGTAAGCTTTCTTTCTCCACCTTTACATGTGCTTTTGTTCTTTAAATAGTTACCCTTTACTATGTGGTAACGTGGGAGAATCTTGTTGTTTTTACTGCTACTTTCTTTTGATTTTTAATTGGACGGGAGTCTATTAGAAATCGCCTCTTCAAAGTACTGTATACACACGCATTTTGTGGGATTACACTGGACTTGTTATTATTGTTGATGTTCTTGTAGTTGTGTTTGAGAAAAAAGAAAAGGCATGGTTAATGTACGTCTAGTAATCTCATTTCTTCCCAAAGGCTGCCACTTGAGTTGGTTGCTTTCTGCATAATGAGTAGCAAGTAGAAAACTACATACTGAAAGCTTTTCTGTTTCTTATACTACTTTTAAAGTCTTCAGAAATACTAATCATATTTCCTCCCATCATCTTCTTTTTTTTTTTTAAATTATATTTATATACACCACTGGTTGACAAAAGAAGTTTGATAAAATTTGGCTACTTGTCTTGCATGAGTGCTGCAAACAAATGAAATCTTTTTATGTCAAGTTTAAAAGTCAGTTTCTCTAAGTTGATTTTTACTATAGCTTTTTCAGTTGGTGACTTTTTTTTTTAACTTCAGTATCTGCAATTGGTGACTGCATTATACTTTTTAACAAAAACAACTACTTGCCTAAGGTTGCATAACATCATTATCTGCATATAATATGGGTATCAGTAAATATATACGCTGAAGGGTTTGTTGAGTAAATGAGTAAATATTTTTCTGTCAACAAATCACTCCTTTGTCTATTTCACTGTCCTCAGAGTTGTTCACTGAAGGTTGAATTTTTAAATATGTGAAAACTGTAAGTTTTCGTCTACCAAGTTCCTTTTTTTATCTTACTTGAAAAATATTTTACATATCAACAGGAAAATGTTGTCAAAAACCTGCCTCTATTAATTTGTTGCAAGTACTCCCTCCCTTCATTTTAGTTTTCCACTTTTTACTTTTGCACTCCCTTTAAAATCTTGAAAAATGCTGGATAAGACTGTATACAATAAATTCTTGTAGAAATTCAAAGTAAAATTGTGTACATTAGATCTTTAAGGTTTGGTCCTTTCCCGAATCCGGTGCATAACGTGAGCGTAGTGCACTGAGTTGCCCTCTTTTTTACTCATAATAATTATAAACTGAGTTGCCCTCTTTTTTATTCGTAATAATTATAAAATTTCTAGAAGTCTTAGCAAATACTTTGAGAAAATGACTAGCTAATGATAAGGGTAAAATAAAAAAAATATTATTTTTTTTGATTTAGCATAGTGCCCAAGTAAAAGTGTAAATGTATTTTAATATAGCGAATAATACTATATAGTGACCCTAGTTTTCAGTTGCTAAAATACAAATGTATAGAGATTTCCCATTGAAATTTGAAAAGTATGTTCCTTACGGAAGTGAGGGGTCACCGACACTAGGAAAGTTCAGCAAAATCTTTATGATTACATGTATATGTTTTTGGGAAATATTAATATATTAGTAGTGACCTCCCATATACAAAGTAGATTTTGGTTGATAGCAAAAGTACATTGTCGACCTTCAAATCCTTGATCCGCCTTCCTTACGGGCAGATCTCATATTTTTTATTTGGTGTTAGACAGTGTTTATTAGTAGTAATTTATTATTGCACTTCTGAATTTTTACTATGTTATTTGATGTTCACTTAGTAGTTGGCCTTGTTCTTTTTCAATGTCAGTTCCTGGATGAGAACAAATCACTAATTTTGAAGATTGTTGAGAGCCAGAACTCTGGGAAACTAAGTGAAAGTGCAGAGTAAGTTCAGTATATAATAAGATTAAAAGTAGGGTGACATTCTTGTTGAAACTTGATCATGGTGACAATTTGTGCTAACTCTTTTTGTATGGCAGGTCACAAGCCAAACTTCAGAGAAATCTTATGTACCTAGCAGCTATTGCTGATTCACAGCCCCAGCCTCCTAACATGCATTCTCAGGTAACTTTACAATATGGTGGAGCCTAAAAGAATACTTAAGTGTCACACCTTGGATTTGACCTTGTGACTTGAGAAATTTTTTGAATCCCCTGATAAGAATCTTTTTTGACGTCAAGGGGATTCAACCTTTCATATATAACTAGAAAAGTTTGTTTTTATCCTATTTGCACAGGATAGTTTCCCATTTTTAAGTTTTATTTTGCATGTTTGGTTTTGGGTTGCATTTTAGACTCAATTATTTGATGGGTTATGGCCAAGTCAATAAACGGATCATAACTCAATATGTTTAAACTTGGGGGGGTCTAGTACTTGCTGAATCTTGTTATCATTCTTGAATAACCTTAACATGTTTGAAAATCCATTATATTAATCTCAGTTCTAAATTTGACAAAGCAATTTTTGATGCCTGCAGTTAGCCTCTGGTGGGATGATGCAGGCGGGGCAGCATTACCTGCAACAACAACAAGCCCAGCAACTAACAACACAATCGTTTATGGCTGCAGCAAGATCCTCCTCCTCCTCAATGCTCTACGGACAACAACAACAACAGTCATTATCAGCATTGCAACAACAAGAAGCCTATCATAACCAACTCGGAAGTAGTAGCGGATTTCACATGCTGCAAAATGATAATACTCATAATTCCAGTACTTCACTTGGTTTCCCTGACTTTGGAAGAGGATTAGGCAGTGGAAATAAGCAAGATATTGGAACTTCTCTGTCTGATCAAGGACGAGGCGGGAGCGCGAGTAGCCATGGTGGTGATGGGGGTGAAAATCTTTACTTGAAAGCTGCTGATGATGGAAATTAAGTCTGAGGTAAGTTAAGAATGTAAGGTTTTGTTATCAGTGAACTTTAGAACCACGTTTAGCTAGCTAGCTAACTAGGGGAGAAGTTAGAAGAGTGCTGCAGAACTTTTGCTAAGTAATTAGTGGGATTTGTAATCTGTTGTGTAACACAATGGCTATTCTTCTACTGTTGGACTTTTTGGTCAGTTTCTCAAATGTTTGAAACACTGCACCTTCTGAATATCGTGTAAATTTGTTAGGTCGTTTTGGTTTACATTATTGCTTTCTTGATGATTTTTCCGTGAAAATAGCACGAGTTAGCCAGTTTTCTGATTGGTAATTAAAAAATAGCTAACGTTTGAAAAGTCATTGAAATATAACCATACTTTACTGTGACACGAAATATATCCTCCATCTTTTCTCAAAAGAATATTTCTTCTATTTGGACATTCATGCATCATAGGGCCTCTTCCAGGACATTTTTGACATTGAATGGAACTAGAAGGTTTAGAGGATCTAGAATTAAAAGCTTTACCTCCCTCTTTCTCATCAACTTTACCTTTCCCCTTGTCTTCTTAAGGTCTACAAATCACTTCTTGTTTTGGCCATGGGTTCTTGGAATTGGTGTTTGACCGACTTCTCCATGAGCTAGCTTGCTGCCTTCTTTTATTTTTCTTTTCTATTTTTGCAGCCAAATCTACTAATTCATTTATAGTTATATATTGTTGTATCTCTACTACATCTGCTATTTCTCTATTTAAACTATTAAGAAATCTAGCCATAGTGGTCTTCTATACAATTAGTTTGGATCATAGCCATATCCATAGCTTTAAAGTATTCATCAACAGTCATGGTTCCTTGCTTCAAGGTTTGAAGACGCAGTTGTAGGTCTCTTTGAAAGTGGGAAGGCACAAACATCTTCCTTATGACTCTCTTCATCTCGGTTCAAGTAGCAATGGGTGGTTCTCCATCTTGTTGTCTATCTCTTGTAAGCTTTTTCCACCAAATAGAAGCATAATAAAAAAATTCAACAACAAGCTTAACCTTCTTACTTTTAGGGACAGTCAAAGATGGACTTAACCTTCCGCTCCCAGTCAAGGTACAAGTCTGGATCTCTTGTGCCCTTGAAAGATGACATCTTCATATATAACGTTTGTAAATCTGAATATATTTGGATTCACCAGATTTTTCCTCTATTTGGCTATTTGCTTGCTTTCTTGGTGACTTTGTATTGGCTGTTTTCTTGCTTGAATTTGAAGTAATAATTACACGGGGACGCCCTATTTGGTAACCTATACCCATTTTTTTTAAAAAGTTTTAACTTATACTCACCTTTTAAACAATTTCAGTCCCCTTTCTCCTCTTTCGTTTTCTTATTCTGTTGATGTTGGTGCTGCTATGAAGCTTCAGTTCATGGAACGATTGTTATAAGTATGTTTATCATATTATTTAAAAATAAATTATAAATAATTACATAAGTTAGTAAATAATAATTTGTAAATATTTTCACGTATGAGAAGTTTAAGGTTACACCCAGTGATTTTTTTCATGATAATTTTATTCTTTTCACGTTTACTATTTCCAAAATTTATGATTTAGATACTGTTGACAATCTAATTATTTATCTTGTATGTTGTAAAACTTTTCAAAAAACATCAGCTTATATAGTACTAAAACTTTTACAAATGAATTAAATAACTTCAGCATCCTCTGCTGAAGTTTTTGAAAAAGATTTATGACAAAACTAATGAAGAGCAAAAAGATTTCAGCTTATTTAGTGTCGAAGTTTTTTTAAATGAACTAAATAACTTCAACATCTTCTGCTAAAGTTTTTGAAAAAGTTTAATGACAAAATTAATGAATTCGGGATAAAAAATCATAAGCTTATTTAGTGCAATTACAAACAAAAACTTTAGCAAATAGAGAACAAAACTCTAGCGACTATGCTTATGTTTAACGATTACAAACAAAAATTTCAGCACATAGAGAAAAAACTTCAGCTACTAACTATGCTTAAGTTCGGCAATTATAAATAAAAATTTCAGCACATTTGGTTCATCACACTTGCCAATTTAGGTCCGTCTACTAAAATGCTGAAGTTTTGCGTGATTACCTTTGCTACTTCAGCTCCGTATACTGAAGTTACACGAAAAAAGTGTGTATGTTTGTAATTTTTTTGTAAAATAAATACAAGTTAAAACGTGACCCAAAAAGTAAGTATAGATACAAATCCCCCAAATTTGAACCAAAATTGAAAGAACCAAACAGGGAAAAGTAGAGAAATTATACTTGATCATTTGCTTTTAATATATTGGACGTCACCGCAAAGGATATTTGTATTCCTGATCACCATAAATTTGTAAAATAGCACGAGACGATATATTTGGTCATTCTTATGTAACCTATACCTATATTTTTAAAATTATTTAATTTATACCCTAATTTTTAAAAGTTCGGGTACCTCCTTCTTGATCTTCCAAGTTTGAAGCTCGCCTTGAGAGAGGAGAGACAACCATTTGATGCATGACAATGGAGAAAAGTACTATACTATCCTTTCTTCCTTATTTCTTTTCTCTCTCATAACACACAAGATTCTGTGTAAGTATTGTTGATTGAATATGAAATACATAATGATATAGCACTAAGGTATAAATTTTGCATTAAGTACATCTGAATTTTCATTTCCCCCCAAAAGAATTAAAGATGGTTCTTCTTAATGCTGAATTTTCTGATAATTCAATTATAGCAATTGGATCTTAGAATACTGAAGTTTAGCAAATACAAAACAAACTTCAGTCCTGAAGTGCATCACAAACATAACAAAGCTTCAACTAAAACATACTGAAGTTTAGCAAATAGTGAACAAAAATTTAGCTACTAGAATATTTAATTTCAGCAATTACAAACAAAAACATTAGCCAATACTTGGTTCAGCAATTTTTGTTACTTCAGGCCCGTCTATTAGAATGCTAACGTTTGCGTAATTGCTTTTGGTACTTTAATCCTGTATGCTTGAAGTTACGCAAAAAGTGATTATACGTGTAATTTTTCGCAAAACAAATATAAAAAAAAACGTAACTTAAAAAGCAAGACTAGACTGTCGTCTAACATTTGTAATAAATTAGCAAATTTTAGATCGTGATCTAGTGATTCTTATAATATTTTCAATTTACTCAGAAGAGATCTTTAAACCAGCATGGTCCAAAAAGTTCATAATAAAAAGATGGTTATTTATCAAACAACTCCCCGAAAAAAGGCCAACTGGTGAAATTTCCAGTTACTAATTTGAATACATAAACAAATTTCTATATATAATTGAGAGTTACTTAACCATAGTCAAGTAATACACATTTTTACTTCAATTTTATCACTATCGAGTATGGGCTAAAGTTTCCGAGAGTAATCTGTTTGATTGGTTTTACTTTTGTGTCCTCTGTTACCCATTTGGTCTTACCTTATTTTTCTCAATGAGTTTGTTTAATAATTACATTTCTAAGCTTTCGCCAACTTAGAATCATTAGAATTGGAGAGGAAAACGGTATATCGCGAATGAGACCTTACCGCCCCTGTGGAGTCTTTGGTATGACTAACATTGATTCTTTATATTTTTCTCTAAGTAAAACGTATGTACAAGAAAATTATAATTCAAAACTTTCGAATGTAGAACCTAATTTAACAATTGTATTTTATGGTATGATATTGTTATTTTAAATATAATATTTATTTTAATTATTACTAAGATTTTATTGTATTGTATTGTTAAATTGGTTTTTACATAACCACGAAAAATGTCATTTTATGGAACGATCGATTTGGGATGGTTGCACCATTACCTTATTTTTTTCTCTCATGTTACCCTTCCATATTATATTAAATAATTCTATTTTATCTTTTACTCTACTTTTTATATAATAATTCTACCTCGTATCTTAGTTTTTCTTTATAATATTGCAAGCTTATTCTTCATATTGTTGATGCAAGACATCATAAAACGATAAAAAACAAGACAATCTATCCAAATATTATATATATAAAAAAATACAGTACAATACAATATAATATTAAACAATACATTATAAAACCATATATAGCAATAATCCAAACAAGCAGTGAGAAGTGTGAACTGAACGAGTACGTCTGCTTATTTTTCCAGTTGCGCGAGCTTCGAATAAGTATCTACACGAGCTATAGCTATAGTTGCCAACCATTAAAATTCAACTTTTTTTTTTTGAAATCCCAGGAAAACCTGCAGCCATTATAGCCAAGGTCACAGTCTCTGCTCTTTGGATGAGCACTCTCAGACCCAGAAAATAATGAGAGGGATCGAAATCGCATCTCCTGAGTGGAAAACTCCCTCCAAACCCCCGGGCTGTCCCTCCGGGACATAAATTCAACTTGATACTGCTTGAACATGTGTTTTTGACCAAAATGTCAAATGACCATTTAAAAAAGGTAATGTTGGCCGATGACTAATGCAATAAACTTGATTTAATATTTTTCATATACACCTTTATATATACGTATATTTCTCCTCTTTTTCGAAGTAGATAGAGAAATAAAAGAACTCCTTTCGCGCACTCATGCTTCTTTTTCTTGATCATACTTCGTGCGGCCCTCTATGCGGGTCGAGGCGAAGTCGGTAAATTATTATACAATAATATACTGAATTTACAATTGAATAAGTCCCTATACTGAGTTAATTATTATAAATATTTAACTCATATACAATCTTTAGACACTATCTATGGACTTAAATAAGTCCCTATAATTGGTTTGACAGATTTAGGGTGTGTTTGGTATAAAGGAAAATGTTTTCCGTGAAAATTGTTTTCCAAAAAAATATTTCATTGGAAAACAAGTAATAATCTTATTCATTTTGGAGCGAGGGGTGAGGTGGGTTGGTAAGAGTGGGGAATGTTGAGAAGGAGATTTGGAAAATATTTTCCCTTCTTTTGATAAGGAAAATATTTTCCTTCAATTAAAGAAAAATGAATTTATAAGAAAAATGCTTTTCAAAATATTTAAGCCAACTAAAACTGGGAAACTTGAAAAATATTTTTCGAAAAATATTTCCTTCGTATCAATCACACCCTTAGTTATCATCACTTTCCTTTAATCTTCAAGCGAGCAGAGCTGATTCATCCGCACGTCTGCTCTCTACATAATGCACTGATCTATTGAAAGTTGTTTCCTTGCTATTGTATACATGTTGATGATATTGATCAAATCAAAAGTTGCTGCTCACTTTATTGTTACTATAATTAATTAATTACATATAGATAAATTTACCTCGACGCGTTGGATTTTTGCTCTTTCGTATCATTGAGTCCTGAAATTGAAATGTAAGTTTTAATTTGTATATAATATTATGAGGCTATTGAGGAGTAGAGTTATTAACGAAAGGGGTAGTATAGACAATGTACAAGGCCACACGTCTGAGTCACATGAGTGTTAGTTTTGTTTGCTAAATTCTGTTAGTCGGTGTAGAAAATCAATTTCTTCTCCTTTCTCTCAATTCTTTGAGTCTTCCAGATTCTTCCTTTTGGATCTTCGTTTGTGCATGCAATTCAGATTCTGTCATGGCATAAAATGGGGTAATTGGAAATTGAGACGAAATTATATAATATCTGAACAACGGACATTGTTAGAGCTCGAGTCAGTAAGCCATGGGTAAGCGGCAAATCTTCAAATTGATCAGAATCATCCTCTATTTTTAG
Organism: Nicotiana benthamiana; assembly: GCA_034376525.1. Classification (NCBI taxonomy): domain Eukaryota; kingdom Viridiplantae; phylum Streptophyta; class Magnoliopsida; order Solanales; family Solanaceae; genus Nicotiana; species Nicotiana benthamiana. Next base: position 11,916,270 of record CM067340.1, read on the forward strand.
CTGCTATAGACACATCTGGAGTTGCATTGCATGATATTAAGCTCACCATACTTGAAAATTATGATTTGTGAAATAGATCAATACGCATGGCACTTCTGGTGAAAGACAAGCTAGGGTTCATAGAAAGAACCTGCTTGAAAAGCTCTTACAAAGGAGAATTGACGAATTAAGGAAAAATGTATAATCCAGTTGTTCTTCTATGGATAGGACGCATTCTGCAAAATTACAACCAATCATTATTTATGCATTCAACGCAAAGTTAGTGTGGAGTGAATTCAAAGAGAGGTTTGACAAATCTAATCTCACTCGATTTTATATCATGTAGATATAAATTGGATCTTTAAAATAAGGTACTGATTCTGTAATATCATACTGTACAAAAATAAAAGACCTTTGGGATGAAATTGATTTGTTAGTCCTAGCACCTGGTTATGCTTATGAAGTGACTAGGCCTTTTATTGAACAATTAAGAATTTACAATTGTTGTAGTTCCATGTCAAATACTTCTTAAGATTTCTATATTGACTGTAAATCAAGCTATGTGTTAGTCATGCAAGAGGAAAGCCAATGTGAGTTAGGTGTGCTTAAAGTAACTATAGAGCCTTTAACTATGATGGCAGGACAGAATCAAAGATATAAAGCTAAGAAATGATTGCGAACATTATGGGTATAAAGGAACCCTAAAGAATATCTGTAAAAAAATTATAGGATATCCTCCTGATTTCAAAAGTAAGAAGAAACATGTATAAGCATGCAGAACCTATGCTAACATGATCTTAGGAAAGACCAAAATTTCTTCTCAGAATCAACCACATAGACATTTCTTCACTGAAAACCAGTACAAATGGTTGTTGGATCTCTTGAACAAGACACCTGCAGATGATAGTCATACATGTATGGTAGGTGTAGCTACAATGCTTTCTTTTGTGACTGGATAATAAACTCTAGAGCATCGCATCATATTACATGTCATAAGGGAGTCTTGAATAGTTTATAGAGTATTAACAAACAGAACAATCATAAAGTACATTTACCAACAGATAGCAAGTGCTCTAGGAAGTTATGAATTAAAGAATGTGCTATATGTTTCAGACTTAAAAATTGGTCTGTTGTTAGTCTCCAAATTGACTAAGGAATTGATATAGTGTGCCATATTCTTCCCTAACTTTCGTGTATTGCATGGTCTGCATAATGGGAAGGTGATGGAATTGCTCGGGAGAACAATGAATGCTATATGCTCAAATTGAAACATACTCCTTTATCATCAATAGACACTAAGGTTACAAATGAATCCACTCTTTGTTACATGAGATTAAGCCATTCATCAACAACCAGAATGAAGCATATTTCTACATTGAAAAGTAAAGTAGCAGACAACATATAACATGACTGTGAAGTGTGCCTTTTAGCCAAGCAAAGTAAATTGAAGTTTTCTCTTAGTAGCAGTAAAAGTGAATTATTTTTCAGCTTATTAATCTTAATATTTTGGGTCCTTATAGATTACGTACATATTAAAGGAAATATTATTTTCTTACAATTGTGGATAATTTTAGTATATATACCTGGGGTATACCTGTTACAGTCAAAATATGAAATTGTATCTATGTTGTACGACTTTCTTATAATGATACATACTCAATTTAGTATGAATGTGAAAGCAATTGTCTTTACATACCCCAACAAAATGGGGTGGTGGTTAAAAAACATAGACACATACTTGAAGTAGCCAAGGCATTAGAGATTCAGAATTCTTGCCAAATGAGTTTTGAGGAGATTGTACTAAGACAACAGTCTACGTTCTTAACAAGAAGCCTATATCCTTGTTACAATGGAAGTCTCCCTATGAAGTGCTATATACAAACCACCTAGGATTGATCACTTGAAACTGTTTGCCTATTTGTGTTTTGCTAGCAACCTACAAAAAAGGAGACAAGTTTGATAATGGGGCAAGAGAATCAGTCTTCATAAGCTATTTATAGGTTCAGATAGGCTATAAGTTATTTAATTTAGATATAAAAACTTTCGTTGAGAGCATAGATATAAGTTTCAGAGAAGAGATCTTTCCCTTCAAAAGAATTACAACTGAATCAGAAAACAATTTTCCTACACAAATGCAATTGACCGTACCACCCGATTTCTTAGTAACCCCTGAATTAGATGCAGTCTCAGAAGAGTCTTACAAAGATATTGCAAGCGATATAACACATCCTACAAATAACATTCATGATCTAGGAGATTTCTATGGATGTTTTGCTATAATTATATTTTAGTGCATTACTCACCTTATATTATGGTGCTTTAATATTAAATTATACTATATGTCTGATTAATTGAGTTTATAATTATGTATAGGTACATTAAACATGAAATTGGAGCAAAGTAAATATTTAAAGTGTATTTCATGCACTAAAAAATGGGTATAATGATATGTGATAAAGTAATTATAGATGACAATGCAAAGAACAATTGAAAAGAGAGAATTTGACAAAGTTAGGCAACGAAATAACAAACTGAATCGAAGAAGCAATACGCGGCGAGAGCTTTGAAGCTCGCTATAGAGCATGCTGCGCGAGCTACTTATCTCACAATGGAGATGGCGACGTATGGGTTAAAGTGAGGTGGAGTGCTATATAGAGGTCGCGAGGCAAGGCCTGTAGCGAGGGGGTTCCGGATTTTTAAAGCCTATTTTGTCTCCTACTTTGTATTGAACTTGGTTATTTCGTCTAGGTCTTTTTGCTATTGAAATAGTCATTCAATACCATTTTTAAGGGAGGAGACCAATACTAGACTTGGGATTACACTGAGGGAGAGCATGGAGTAGTCGTGGAGGCCGAATTTCATCAGATTCCATCTATCTTCCATCAATCTTAGTAATCTTTACTTTTTCGTGATGATTTGTTATTTTGCTACCATGTCTACGTTGAGCAAAACTTCATGTTCTAGGGTTGTGCTTGTCATGAATATCGAAGTTTATTAATTATATTACTGTTAATTCGAGTTATCATCTTTGGTTGTTTCTCTAATTTTGTGCATAATTGATTAATTTTTTGACCAACAGTTGGGTTCTATTTACTATGTATGATATGCCTTGAAAAGCTATGTTAGATTAGAGTATAATTTCAGAGAGCTTGTTCTGCACTCGAGGATCGGGGAAAGATTTTGTGGTTAGGATATGAATATACCTAACAATCTTGCTTAGTTTAATACCGTATTATATTCGTTCATAATAGATTCAAGATCATAGGAATATATGATTGATATATTATATATAGACAGATAGTATTGCAGGAACATGCTATTTGTCCGGTCAACTAGATATCATAGATAATTTAGATTAACATGTATAATTACGAACTCAATAGGATTAACAAACCAGCCACAACCCGGAATCTTCATATCCTTTGATTAAAATCAACCATAATAGCTTGCTCCTAATTAATTTGGCTAATTACTTGATTAATTTCTGCAATAGTAGTTTGGTAGAAAAATAATATATTTTTATTATCCTGGACTATAAATTGATTTTAGTTTCTTAGTTAACGGTCAATCGAAGTCTCAATGGGTTGGATATCGACTTTTGAGTCACTTTATTACTTGACGATCACGTATACTTGCATGTGTGTTTGGTCCCAATAAGGTTTTGTCGTTGTTGGTCCCAACATGTTTTTGGTGATGTTGCCTACATCATTGTTACAATGGAAGTATCCTTATGAAGTTCTATATACAATCCAGCTAGGATTGATCACTTGAAAGTGTTTGGCCTATTTGTGTTTCGCTAGAAACCTACCGAAAGGAGACAAGTTTGATAAGGGGAAAGAAAATGTGATGACCCAGCCGAGCATTTTGAGAATTAACACTCCGATACCCTATTAACCTCATTTCTCATGTTTATTTTTGCTATTCTGATTCGCCGGGATGTTCGGTTATGAGTTTCAGAGTGTTTTGGGATGCTTAATCCCCAAATGAGAGCTTAAGTTTTAGAAATCTTAACATAGTCAGAACAGTGTGAAGACGGCCTCAGAATAGAATCTCGATGGTTCCGTTAGCTCTGCTGGATGATTTCGAGTTTATGAGGATGTTCAGATTATGTTTTCGAGGTCCTTAGCTAATTTAAGCTTGAAATGCCGAAAGTTGAACTTTTTGAAGTTTCCGGTTCGATAGTGAGATTTTGATTCGAGGGTCGGAATAAAATTACGAAAGTTGTAATACATCCATAGTGTTGGATGTGACATGTGTGCAAAGTTTCAAGTAATTCGGATGAGGTTAGATAGATGTTTTGATTGAAAGCGTAATTTGTGAGTTCTTAAAGTTCTTAGGCTTGAATCCGATGCGAATTGGTTGATTCGATGGTGTATGAGGTGTTTGGAAGATTTGTATAGGCTTGGATAGTGGTATATTACTTGTCTGTGCTTTTGGTTGAGGTTCTAGGGCCTCGGGATAGTTTCAGCTGTTTGATGGAAAGGTTAGGAGTTGAGAGTTGCAGTTGAAGCTACAAGTCTACTGTTATAACCGCACCTGCAGCTTGGGAACCGCAGGTATGAGACCGCAGAAGCAGTTTGAGGCAGAAAGGCAGTTGACTGTAGACGCGGTCAGGTCATCGAAAAAGTGACTCCGAAATGCAGTAAGGCAGTTGCAGGTGCGGATATTCCCCTTTAATGAAATATCGCTGATACAACCGGGTCTTCGCAGAACTGGAATCGCAGATGCGGTGTCCTTCTGTTGAATTTTTTGGACTTCAGCTATAAGTTTGGCTAATTTTTCATGAATTTTAATAACTTGTTAACCCAAAATACTAACATACATATTAGTATAATTATTTTGAGTGAGCATAGTATTCAAATTCTTGGCCGTTATAGCGGCAACATAATTTTCAAATATTTTTGGAAAACACATTGCAATAAACAATTTTTGTTATGAAATAATATAAAGACAAGAACAATAATGCAAGAACAAGAGCAATAGAGAGAATAGAGAGAGAGAGAAGTATTCTTATTGATACTTAGAGATTGTTAAGGATTGTTTACAATGGTAGAAGACCCCTTTATTTATAGGGAGGGGGATGATTTAGCTACCAAGAATAGAACTCTAGAATCTCTCTAATTATAGACATTCACCTTAAATAGGAGATTTCATAACACTCCCCCTTGAATGTCTATTCAACAATGTGCCTCGTTAAAACCTTAAAACCAAAACCCAATGGGAAAAATTAAAGAAAAGAAAAAGAGTACACATGTTTGAATATGCGCCTATTGGTTGCCTCGTTAAAAACCTCGCAAGGAAAACCCAGTGGGACAAAACCTTGTAAGGGAAAAAGAGTGCAACGCGCATTAACTCCCCCTAATAAGAACATCAATTTATATCCTTGAGCATTTGCATTCCAATCTTGTGCATCATCTTCAAAACGATCTTTGATAGAGATTTGATAAATCAACCATATTGACTTGAAAAAATATTCCGCACCTTGAAATCATCATTCTTGATAGATATGAACATCTTCATATAATGTCGTGGAATAACTTTTCAATATCTCCATAGATGCATTCTCAAAGCCATCATGCTTATAGTTATAGCAAGATACATATGTACACAAATTGTACTAAGGATGTGGTACTTCAGGACCAAGAATTGCATATGCTTCAAGCAACTTAAATCTTTCAAGTTAAGTCATATAAGCCATATAATAGACTTTAGATGCATATCAAGTTTTCCATGTCATGCTAGACAAATAAGATATCGAAAACTGACTATACATACCTTTGACTTTTATACTTTCAAGCATTTGAACTACAGGTTCAAAACTACATGTCTTTCATATGGAATCAATTCTTCTTGAATTGTATCTCTTCCATTTAGTTACTTTCTTTGGGTCAGTAAATGCGTATAGCATGCTCTGCAATATGTTGCAATTGAATTATCCCTTTTATGAACTTCAGGTTCATATCATGATATTCGGGGATATACATATACAAATGATAATTCATCCCATGTAACCTTTTCTCAAGTGTTTATCATGTCTCCCCCTCATGTTAGAAAAGCTAACTTGTCTCCTCAACTTTGGAAAATCATCTTTGTGCATTATTATGTTAATATACACGGCACATTAATAATAAGATGAAATTATTTGGTTCCTGACCCTGAACCTCTTGTGAGGGGAGAATATAATATACTCTCGTATACAACGTATATCAAACTGATATATATAACTTTGTTCTCATAAGAAACAGTTTAGCTATTAAGTGGAAGCACTCAATAATTATCTTGCTAAACCAACTTTGATATAAACCAACTTATCAAGATGAACTATCTTGAGTAGAGAATCTGGAAATTATGCTCGAAGTTAGATTACTGAGCAATTTACCTCGCAAGCACCGGCCAGGCTGCAGGTTAATAACAATTGCGCATGTAACCATTTCATAGATGCATCATATGTGGTATACATGGCAGGTGAATGGGCCCATATTCACCTTTGATATTTCCAGAATTTATGGGCTTCAACCCGAACTCTTTAGTTGGTCAGTTCATTAATGAGACAAGTGATACAAGAGAATTCGTAAAGAACTTTCTAGTTCTTTGATATTCACTTGTGTGAATTTGCACATCATACTTAAAATGAGATGGCTAATACGAATGCTAACTGAACAAATTATCAATATTGGTAAACTTCAAATTTACACCATGACATGTGCACTTATCAATAAACTTCAGGTTTATTATGACATGGGTTTTTATACCAATAGATATCCACTTTATTGTGGCATTCTTTCTTTTGTGTAGTACAAACTGGAGAACAAAGCGGGTAGCTTTTCATATGCAAATTACCCCGCTACAATTTGTAGTAATAGGAGATATCAAAGCCTTCCTTTATTTATAGTCTCAATATAATCAATCGCTTTCGCGTGTACTTTGGAAACTGAATAAGTTTCTTTGAGACTTACTACAGCACAATACTCAATTGTGTTTCTCCAACATAGTAATAATTGGCTCTTCTAGAGCTCTCAATTAATTTTGTACTACCACAGATTCATCAACATCCATGTGGTGAATATCTTTCTTAAAGAGAAAGTTATACCATTATGGTCATGTCAAACTTATATGCAAGATATGTTTCTTGCATTATCGTTGTCCTTTAATGGTCATATTTCCAAAATACTTTGGCGTACAATAGGTACGTGACCAACGATCATTCATGCTATATATCATCTCAAACCTCCTTCTAGGGGTGAGTGTGGTATCATCTCAAACCTCCTTCTAGGGGTGAGTGTGGTATATTTAATACCAATTTCATGTTCATATTCTTCCAATAATGAATATGTATTCGTGAATCAGATGTTGTCACATTCACTTCGGGGATATGTGATTTTGTTATCCTTTTCAAATCTATAAATGCGCCATGCATTTGATTTGCTATTCTTTGCAAATGGATAATCTTTTGTGCCTCTTTCACAAATAGAGGTATGTGGATCAAGATGAGATAATGATGCATTTTTCCACAAAATTTCCCGTTTGGTTTCACCAACTTCTCCCCCTAATTTTGGGAAAAGTGTCTCATCAAATTGACAGTCTGCAAATCGTACAGTGAACAAATCTCCTGTCAATGTTTCGAGGTAGCGAATAATGGAGGGCGATTCAACCTCAACATATATTCCTAACCTTCTTTGCAGACCCATTTTGGTGCGGGATGGCGGTGCTACAGGCACATATACTGCGCATCCAAAGATTCTTAAATGGGATATATTGGGTCCATGACCCAAAACCAATTGCAACGGGGAATATTGGTGTCAATTCGTCAGTCAGAGACGAACTAGCATTGCTGTATGCAAAATGGCGTGTCCCCAAACCGAAGTGGGCAGCCGACGAACTAGTATTACTGCATGCAAAATGGCGTGACCCCAAACCAAAGTGGGCAGCCGACGAACTAGTATTGCTGCATGCAAAATGGTGTGAACCCAAACCGAAATGGGCAGCCTCGTTTTCATGAAGAATTCAAGATTATTCTCATCTATTGTCTCAATATGATATCCATTTTGAATGATATCTTTAAAACTCAACAAGTTCCTTTTAGACTTGGAGGAGAACATTGCGATTGATATCATTAAAACTCAACAAGTTCTTCTTAGACTTGGAGGAGAATATTGCATTCTCTAAGATAAACGCCGTGCCTTTGGGCAGAGTTACAGTTGCTCTTCAGGTGCCTTCAATCAATTTAATTCCCATGGTTTGACATACAAAAGAAATACACGAACATAAGAATAAGCAAGTTCAATTCGTTTGTGTCACATAATATTTTCAAAATCTGCTGATGTTAGTTGACTAAATAAATCAGATAGTCGATTATATGTTTTCCATAATCGATTACTATGCAGTTTGAAAATTTCAGTTTAAGCATTTTCATAAAACAATCGATTGTTAAACACACACAATCGATTGTTGAGCATTGACAATCGATTGTTAAACATAGACAATCGATTGTTGACAATTTTTGAAAAATTCCAGATCACACTGTTTTAAGACAATCGATTGTTAAACATAGACAATCGATTGTTGATAATTTTTGAAAAATTCCAGATCACACTGTTTTAAGACAATCGATTGTTAAACATAGACAATCGATTGTTGACAATTTTTGAAAAATTCCAGATCACACTGTTTTAAGACAATCGATTGTTAAACATAGACAATCGATTGTTGACTTTTGAAAAATTCCAGATCACACTGTTTTAAGACAATCGATTGTTAAACATAGACAATCGATTGTTGACAATTTTTGAAAAATTCCAGATCACACTGTTTTAAGACAATCGATTGTTAAACATAGACAATCGATTGTTGACAATTTTTGAAAAATTCCAAATCACACTGTTTTAAGACAATCGATTGTTAAACATAGACAATCGATTGTTGACTATTTTTGAAAAATTCCAGATCACACTGTCTAACGACAATCGATTGTTAGACATAGACAATTGATTGTGGATGATTTTTGAAAAATTCCAGATTACACTGTCTAACGACAATCGATTGTTAGACATAGACAATCGATTGTGGATGATTTTTGAAAAATTCCAGATTACACTGTCTAACGACAATCGATTGTTAACAATTTTTGAAAAATTCCAGATCACACTGTTTTAAGACAATCGATTGTTAAACATAGACAATCGATTGTTGACAATTTTTGAAAAATTCCAGATCACACTGTTTTAAGAAAATCGATTGTTGACAATTTTTGACAAATTCCAGATCACACTGTTTTAAGACAATCGATTGTTAAACATAGACAATCGATTGTTGACTATTTTTGAAAAATTCCAGATCACACTGTCTAACGACAATCGATTGTTAGACATAGACAATCGATTGTCGATCAATTGTTTTTCAGCTTTAATGCGAAAATATTAGATAATCGACTAGTTTTTCAGGCTAGTCGATTACCCCTACTTGAAAATAAAAATATTATTGATATTTGAGCATATTGAAGACATTCTAAAGAACTACTGCTAACATTGCATCATGAACTAACTAATACGAGCTAATACTAATGGCTATTAGTTTATTCACTAACTAATACAAATAAGTAGAACAAAATCAAATAACTCCATCTTCTTTCATCACGGATCCATCACCGATTAGGTGGTCTATTTCCCTCTCGGGTTGCTCAAAGAAGTCTGCCACATCCAGGTGGGTGATGTCCAAGTTGTCGTCATAGACAAAATTTGTTTCAGGGCCTTTACTCTTTCGAGATGATTGATAAAGATCAACCAAGTGTCTTGGTATACGGCAAGTCTTTGACCAGTGCCCTTTCCCACCGCAACGATAACATATAGTTTCTGAACCATTTGCCTTAGGATCTTCATGATCCTGTTTCTGCTTTCAGCGGTTATCTCTCCTTGGGGGTTGACGGACTTCATTGGAATTTCTTCCTTGTCTACGTCCCTGGCTATGACCCCGTTTACGACCATGACCATGGCCCTTTTCATGTTTGGCATAATGAGAGTGCACCTTATCTGCTTCAGGCAGTGGTGTAGACCCAGTGGGTCGATTTTCGTGATTTCTCATGAGCAGGTCATTATTTCGCTCAGCCACTAGTAGAAGAGAAATCAGTTCAGAGTACTTTGTAAAGCCTTTCTCTCTGTACTGTTGTTGCAGTACCATATTGGAGGCATGAAACGTTGTAAACGTTTTCTCAAGCATATCATAATCGGAGATTTTATCTCCGCATAGCTTCAATTTAGAAGTAATTCTGAACATTGCAGAATTATATTCAGAAACGGACTTAAAGTCCTGGAGCCTCAGATGAGCCCAATCATATCGTGCTTGTGGCAGAGTGACCAACTTCAGGTTGTCATATCTCTCCTTTAAGCCGTTCCACAAGATGAGTGGATCCTTGACGGTGAGATATTCAATCTTCAAACCTTCATCAAGGTGATGGCGCAAGAAAATCAAAGCCTTCGCACAGTCTTGGGTGGATGCTTATTCTCTATCTTTAATGGTGTCTCCGAGACCCATAGCATCTAAGTGGATTTCAGCATCCAACACCCATGTCATATAGTTCTTGCCCGAAATTTCAAGGGCAACGAACTTTCTTTTCGTAATGTCAGACATAATCGAAAATTAAATTAGGAAGAGGGAAATACCTTAGATTTTTCGAGAATGGTTCTTGAGACGGTAGAGTCTCGTGCTGATAACGTATTATGAAATAATATAAAGACAAGAACAATAATGCAAGAACAAGAGCAATAGAGAGAATAGAGAGAGAGAAGTATTCTTATTGATACTTAGAGATTGTTAGGGATTGTTTACAATGGTAGAAGACCCCTTTATTTATAGGGAGGGGGATGATTTAGCTACCAAGAATAGAACTCTAGAATCTCTCTAATTATAGACATTCACCTTAAATAGGAGATTTCATAATAATTTTGTCTTTTTCCCTTTATGAAAAGATTGTTGGGGTGGGAAAATAGAATTGACAATATTTCCGTTGGTGAGTTTATAATCTCTCTCTAACACAGAAATATAGTTATAAACATGTTTAGACACAAACCAAGGGACAAAAAGCAATAATTTTATTTTTCTTGCTAATATCTTCATAAAAATCATGTCTAAAAATTGTATTAATTCACTAGACATGTTTTCGTGAAACCATTTTCTGAAAATAGCCCATCTGGATTTTAGAAATTCTTCTAAAATCATTTTTCTTACCGGTGAATCCAGACTAAAATCTATTTGGTTTTCAATCATCATTAACACCATTTGAAATATGCAGTGGGTACAAGATCTGAATTAATCTTGACTATATTATCAGTATTGATACTGATATTATTAATCCTACTATTTTCTCTAAATTGGGATGTCGAAGCTCTAGATGGAAAGCCTACCACATAATCAATTGGAGAGATATATGAATAGTTTGATCTAGTTAACCTGGTTAATAAACTGATATTATCAGTTTGGATAGGTTTATTAAACCTAATCTTAATTGTGCCATCTGAGGTTTGTTCTATTTCTATAATCTCAGTATTACCATTGTTTCGAGGGGCAACTGCTTCCTCTATGACCCATTCCCTGGGAATATTAATTTCATCCCATTTGATAGGTCTCCTGGTGGTTACTTTGGATTTTCCAAAGTTGGTTTCTATAAGAATTGTTTCATTTTTTAAGTCCATAACTTTACATATAGGATTCAAAGTATATAAAGGTTTGAAATAAATTCTATAACAAATACATATAACTTCTGTACTAGGCAAATAATCATAACCATGTAATTTAATGCTTAGTATTAAAGCATTTAGAGAATTCTCATCATTAAGAGAAATCTGCAATTTAGGATAAGCATTAAAATAAACAGGGCCATCGGTCAATCTGGTTTGCACAGTCCCTATAAGAGACCTTTTCCAGTTCTGATTTCTGCCATCTCTGAGAGCTACAATGGAACTTTCAGGTAATTCTCTTAAAGTATGTGGCTTAAAGAGAGCTAATATTAAGCCTATGTGTATAAATCTATGTGAGACCTTATATGGGGGTAAATCACTTTCAGATAATAATCTGAATGTAGCATAGTCACTATCTAGAGTGATAGTTTCTTTAGTAGTTTTAACTACTTATTTTAAACCTATTTTTTAAAGGTTCCCAACTGGTATATTACCTTAGGTTTGACTAAGGTATAGTCCACTTATTAAGTAGATCTAATTGTTGTGGCAATTCATATTCTTCTTTCTTACTGTTTTTAATAGTAGTTTTCTTCCTAATCATATTCATTAGATAAACAATGTTAAACTTAGTTTCTCAGGTTTTTACTAACATGGCCCGGATATTGATTAGTGTATGCACTCAGGAAGACTTAGCATTATGTTATGAAATAAAGCTAAACCAACAAATTAAGAAACATCGTCTCACTAAGAGACAATAATTAGGCGAATTATGTAAACAGTGCTATAGATATGCCTTCTAATAGAAAGAAATCCCATAAGAAAAAGGATTTCAAAAGAACTAAGTATTCTTATGGAAAAGGACATGAAAAACCCCAAAGAAGAAAGGTTTTTCAGAAAGCTAAGAAGGTTTTTGTCAAATCAAAAAACCCTCTAAGCATGCTACAAGTGTGGTCGTATTGGTCATTATGCAAAAATTTGCAAGGTCAAAGATAAAATTAAAGACCTTGATTTAGATGATGACATCAAAGAATCGTTATGTAAGATCCTTTTGGATTATTCACCAGAAATATCTGACATAGATGGAAATAATTCATCAACAAGTGAGGATTTACTAGTCCTCCATGAGGAAGAATATATTTCATCATCTGAAGATAAGCAAGAATTCTTTGATAAAGGACAATACTCAAATCATTGTTGTAATACCAATGACGATATTTTCAATGTTTACTCTCACTTTTCAGGATTAAACATCAATGTCTTAACCAATGATAATATGGTTGAGTTATTAAGGGCTACCAAAGATCCTGAATTAAGGTCCCAAATAATCGATACACTTCCTAAAAGTTTTGAAGAAGTAGGGACAGAGATGGGAGGGATTCCATCTCAAAAGGGACCATACACCATGTCTGAAATAAGAAGGATTATAAAAGACAAATCTCAGCCTGAAAGGATGGCTACTGCCCAAGATTTAAGTACAGAGATAGATTATCTCAAGAAAGAAATCTCGGAATTAAAGGCTTCTAATATAGTCTTAGACGAGAGAATTTTCAAATTAGGAAATTTTAATAAATATATTAGTGTCAAAATTACTTATAATATTGCAAGCTCTTCAGAAGAAAATACTGCTCATACTTTATTGATCAAGAAGTTATAGTTGGTGTCCCATTCTTTTATAAATTGATGCCTTTTTCGAACTGGGATACAAAAAGTTTTACTAGTATTTATAATGGCAAAAATATTACTTTTGAGTTTATAACACAGCCAGTCCAAAGATTTTTGAATGAAATTATTTTGAAAAAATTTCTTCAAAATCCAATTAAATTGCATTTTTAAAGAATGAGATTTGTTCCATTACTATTGAACATGATTTAAAAAATCCGAAATTAGTAGAGAAAATTAATTCTCTTAAAAATCAATTTTCTACTTATATTTGTGGTGATCATCCGAATCAATTTTGGGGTAAGAAAAAGCATATCATAAGTCTTCCATATGAAGAAGACTTCTCTGAGGATCATATTCCTACCAAGGCTCGTTCTTGTCAAATGAATTCAGAATATTTGGAATTATGCAAGAAGGAGATTGACTCCTTACAGCATAAGGGTTTAATAAGACCCTCTAAATCTAAATGGTCATGAACTATTTTTATGTCAATAAGCATGCTGAACAGGAACATGGAGTTCCTAGATTAGTCATAAACTACAAACCTTTAAATAAGGTTTTAAAATGGACCAGGTATCCAATCCTGAATAAAAAGGATTTATTAGATAGGTTACATGATGCCATCATATTTTCAAATTTTGATTTAAAATCAGGTTATTGGCAAATTCAGATATCTGAATCGGATAGGTATAAACTGCTTTTAATGTGCCAATGGGCCAAAATGAATGACTTGTTATGCCTTTTGGATTAAAGAATGCACCTTCCGAATTTTAAAAAATTATAAATGATATTTTTCTTCCTTATACGGACTTTATAATTGTTTATATTGAATATATCTTAGTATTTTCAAAAATATTGAGTCCCATTTTAAACCTTATTATTCAAGAATATTATTATTCAAAATGATTTAGTAATATCCAAACCAAAGATGCTGATTTTCCAGAACAATGTTAGATTTCTAGGCCATATTATCGAAAAAGGAAGAATTACTCCCATTAATAGAAGCATTGAATTTGCATCTAAATTCCCTGATCTTATTACCAATAAAACCTAGCTTCAAAGATTTTTAGGAAGCTTGAATTATATTTCTCCTTTTATAAAGGATCTTTCTCAAGATACTGCTCTTCTTTACGATAGACTAAAGAAGAATCCCAAAGCTTGGACTGATAGTCATACTGAATCAGTCAAAAGGATTAAATAGAAGATTCATAACCTTCCATGTTTAAAATAAGTTTATCCAATCCCACTTGGGAAAAGTTGTTGAAACTGACGCCTCTAATATTGGCTATGGAGGAATACTAAAGCAGTGTTCTCCATTAGATAAACAAGAATACCTTGTCCAATTTTATTCAGGAAAGTGGAATAACTTCCAGAAAAATTATGCGACAGTCGCCACAGAAATTCTTGCTATAGTTAAATGTGTTATGAAATTTCAAGCAGATCTTTACAATTAGAAATTTCTGATTAAAACTGATTGTCAAGATGCAAATTTTATGTTTAATAAAAATTTCAAACATGATGTTTCTAAACAAATGTTTGCATGGTGGCAAGCTTTATTAGCCCCTTTTGATTTTGAAATTATATACAAAAAAGGGTCTGATAATACCCTTCCTGATTTTCTTACAAGAGAGTATTTGAACTCATAAGTTCTCTCTTTTATTCATGATTATTTTGATGAAACTGCTAATAAATTTAACGATATTCAAAATCTATTTCTCAACTAATTCTTTGGTTCCACAGATTGTGAGACCTACATACAGACCTCCTCGCGGTCGAGGAAGAGGAAAAGCATCTACTAATAGTAGAGAGATTCTCGCCCAAATGGGAAACCAAAAACTAATTGATGCTAACATAGCAGGAGGTAATATCAACCATCCATTATACAAGGAATTCATGGATTATATACAATTCAAGAAAAATGAGGGTTCATCATCTACTGTACCAACCTACTCCTCAGTTATATCAAAGGACGATAATGAAAATCTTGAGGTTTATAACAAAAAATATACAAAAGAATTAATAATTATTTTAGAACAATCCGACCTCAAATGGAAGGATAACCCATGGAAATTAATGGTCAGGTACTTTGATACAATGGCATACGCTACTCCTGCTTATAAATACAGGATGCATTATGAGATGATACTCTCAACAACAGGATCAGCTGAAATTCAACATTTTTTTCCGACAAATACAAGAGAAACTTATAGTTTTTCAAAAATTATTATCAAGAAGGTAATACCTTCAAATGAATGGGGTCTTAGTACTCTCAAGGATTGAGAGTATACTCATCCTGATCAAAAAGTCTCAGTTAAATTTAATTATTGGGACTATATTGAAAGTTTTAATAAAATTTTTCTTTATGAGAATTCTAATAGGAAGCACTCATGGTTTATCAAACTTTGTTCTAATATGCACGATCAGCAAATTCCTAATTGGTTCTTAAAATGGTGGAAATTATATGGTCCATCATTAGAAATACTTCCTCATTTATCAGGTTTATGCTCTCCGGTTAAGGGACTAGCCATAAATTCGCCAAACTTCTTATTAAGAAGTTCTTTTAAATCGTCAAGACCTTTTAATTTAAAGTCTTTGACCTCAGGGGGTGGTTGGATACTTGTAGTAGCGATTTGCTCTTTACCTTTGGTATTCTTCTGTTGGATTTTCTGGACTTCAGCTATATATACATATATACATATATATATATATATATATATATATATATATATATATATATATATATATATATATATATATATATATATATATATATATATACTAACTAACTAACATAATATATATACTATATGTTAAACTATATATAGTCGTGTAAGTAAATATATATAACAAACTACATATTAAACTATATATACTATATAAACAATATATACTATCATACACATACACACACACACACACACATATATATATAGAGTATATATAGTATGTATATATATACATATATATATATATACTACATATGTATACATATTTTAACATATATTCTATACATAATAATAATAATATATACACATAATAAACTCTTATATATATATACTCTATGTACGATATATATTATATATATTTATATAGCTATATATAAGCATTTATACTAGTATATATATAGTTTACAAGAAAGTACCTTAGATAAAAAAAAATTTAAAAAAATAGTCCGGAACGACAAAGCCCGTTAGACCCGTTTAGGCCTACGAGCCTGGCCCATTTAGCCCGGGACCATGTAGGTTTAGGACCACCATGGGCCGGTTCCATCCATTGGGACCGTGAAGACCGGGACTGTTTGGCAAGGGAACCGCCAAGCCCGGCCTGCCTAAAGCCCGGGACCGCTAGGACCGGCCCATTTAGGCCCGGCCTAGAAAGCAGCCTTACTTGTAACTCTAAGTTAATGATTACTTGTCCTTAACTTTTGAACTTGTAAGTCTAAGTTCAGGACCTATAGTCCTTAGCTTTTGAACTTGTTAGTCTAAGTTTAAGACCAAGTGGCATTACTTTTGAACTTGTAACTATAAGTGTCCTTAATTTTTGAGCTAGTTAGTATAAGTTCAGGACCTATTGTCCTTAACTTTTGAGATTGTTAGTCTAACTTCAAGACCTATTGTCCTTAACTTTTGGGCTTCTTAGCCTAAGTTCAGGACCTATTGTCCTTAACTTTTGAGCTTGTTAGTCTAAGTTCAGGACTTCAAGACCTATTGTCCTTAACTTTTGAACTTATAACTGTAAGTTCCTATTGTCCTTAACTCTTGAGATTGTTAGTCTAAGTTCTGGATCAAGTGTCCTTAACTTTTGAACTTGTAATTCTAAGTTCAGGACCAACAACAACAACAACAACAACAACAACAACCCAGTATAATCCCACTTAGTGGGGTTTGGGGAGGGTAGTATGTACGCAGACCTTACCCCTATCCTAGGGTAGAGAGGCTGTTTCCAAATAGACCCCCGGCATCCTTCCCTCCAAGAACTTCCCACCTTGCTCTTGGGGAGACTCGAACTCACAACCTTTCGGTTGGAAGTGGGGGTTGCTTACCATCAGAGCAACCCCTCTTGTCTTAAGTTCAGGACCAATTGTTCTTAATTTTTTAACTTGAAAATCGAAAATCAGGACCAAGTATTCTTAACTTTTGAACTTATAAATATAAATTGAGGATCCATAACGTAGCAAAAAATATAACATTACTTATAAAGAGGAGTTTAATAGAGAAAGGATCCCGGCATAGGTTTTAGCTAGCCGATCCAACAAGAAACTCTTTGTCTGAACATTTCTTAAATTCCCCACATGTACAGTTACTTAGTGATTCAACTATGTGAATATTTTCCTTGGAAAAAAAAGGGTCCTTTGAACAGTTGCTAACAACGAAGGCCACATCCATTCTCAATCTCCGCAATAGAAAAAAAAAAAAAGAAATTGTACTCCAACACATAAATTGTTAAAGCCTTGAAAACAAGTCTAAGTTGTACCCTTGGATACTTTTCCGTTGCAGATAATTGTAACACAAGAAACTTTTTTCTTCTAATGGCTGAAAAAATGGCTCAAAATTACTGTAGGTTACTGATATGTGTTAGTTTACGATCAAGATCATAGACGTCGGCAGAGTCCACGACAATTCTTCTTCCTAACATGAAGAGATAGAGAGAATGGTTAACATAGTCTTCATATTAATTTTAATCGACAGCATTGAAAATGCTGATATTGATATTAATAGACCAGAGGCTACTATTGCTAAGCATTGAAAATGCTGGATAAAAAGTAAATACCACTTTAAAAAATAGCTACCCCATACAATTTTTACATATTTTGAAGGATCCACACAAAATAAACCATAAGCATAAGCGTGTTTTACATACTATACATATGCAGCCTTATAGAATTAGGTCCATTTGAGCCTAATATGTGTAAAACTTTATTAAGATTGTAATAAAAAATAGGTCTGACCTCATAGTTTTAAAAATATAATAGGTTCAATGATAAGAACTATAAAAGTTAAACTTATAAAATTTAAATCCTAAATTCGGCTTGAATTTGACATAGGTACATTAGCAAAAATTAAAAGTCCAAGTAAAGTAGACTAAAATATATAAGGAATGAGTGCCTTGATATCCTTGGGAAAATCATCAAACTTGGACTGGTACCATCTTCTTGTAGCAATGCTCCTCCCCATCAAGTAAAACATGGTGCCCAAAGTGAAGGAAATTGAATATAATGTTTGAGAAATGCAAGAAATTCCAACAAAAATAAGAATCTCAAAGAGGTAATGTGGGCATATGACAAAATTGAATAGACCACCCTGAGGAATTTTGTACTCTTTTTCACCTTTGGTTCTCAAATTTGAGAGTAAATAATGATGGTAAAAGTTTCCAATTATACCAACCAAAAATATCATGAATCCACCATATTTGAGATCAATGGATGGCTGTACCAAACCTTGACTAAGGTATTGACCATAAATCATGGTAACAGTTGAGAGGAAATAACTAAATGATATTACTGTTGTAGCCTCAACATCCATTGAACCACTGTATTTGTGAACAAATAGGACCTAGTATCAACAAAGCAAAGATATTCGAATTTGTTCAAAACAATTAAAAGCTTTAATATTGAAAATGCTATTGAAATATGTATATATAATAAGATTACACTCATACTTAATCCACTGATTCTAAAACGTGAAAGTTAAACTAAGTCTAAATTTTCTAAAAGTTAAAAGGCTACATCTATTGATTCATTCACAATACCAAACCAAACGGTGGACCCTCAAATTGTAAAGGGTCATTTGGTATGGTGTATAAAAATAGTACTGAATAAAGTGTATTATAAGTATTAACTTTTATTTAGGGTTTAATTTGGTATATAAAGATAACATGTATTTTATAAAAGTGTATACATACCTATCCACATATTAAAAATGATGATATTACTAGTGTCAAGGTTTGCTATGTATTATTCATACATAAAATAATATCAAATAAGGTGTATAACTAATACATATATTAGTTATAAATACATATATTAATTATATATAAGTTAAAAAACACAACAATACAAGGGATTAAGAATACAAAAGCTAATATATACTCCTCATCATGTTTCAATTTAGATGACACACTATCCTTGTTAGTCTATTCCAAAAAAAAATATTACATTTTTATATTTAGAAATAATTTACTTTGAACTTTGAATTCTACCCGGTTTACTTTTAATGAGAAGTTTTTATAGTTATACAAATATCATGACCCCACAAAGCTTTTACTCCTTAAATTTTTAGCGCCACATATTTCAAAAATCTTTTTTTTCTTAAACTATGTATCAACTCAAATTACATCATCTAAATCAAAATGAAGAAAGTATATTATTTTCCTTAATACATCCTACCAAATGACCCATTAGAGTTTAATGAATTTTATGTAGTGACAGAACTTTTATATCAAAATCCATTCAAACACCTAAATGAAGAGAGCAAATTAAAAATATCAAAAGTAATATTAAAAGAAATCTTTTGAACAATACCTCTAAGACTCTCTTGAAGAAATGTATGGTCAAAGCAGAAGAAAGCAAAGCAAATCTAAAATCTTGATTTGGGAAAATGGCAAAAGAAACAAGACCAGCAAGAAATGCAGGGCTATACAACAAAAGCATGCCTTTTTTACTCTCAATTCTTGCCTTCTTCTCATATTCACTTTTAGTTGATACAAAGAACTTAGAATACTGCATATGCTTTCCTTTAATTTCAGAAAGTCCAGCATTTGCTAAAGAAGAAACACTTATAAATGACATTGTAGTAATGAATAGAGATTGTGGTGGAGGGTATAGAAATTTCAGCAATGTAGACAACACCATTTTTCTGTAAAAAATTGTGTTTTTAAGAAAATATTGTGTATATAAAAGCTCCCTAATTTTGTGCTATTTGTACTCTTCTTGGATTTAGGTGTTTGACAAGTATATATGGTGTATTGGAATAGCAGAATTTTAAGAGCCACAACTATATGGTATTCAGAAAAAGATGGAAAAGGGATATCCATTTGAAGTTATGACTAGAATTTGGAGAGGCCAAAGACCTACGTGGTCACAAATTTTGCCAATAAAAATTTGACAATGACAAGGGTCCAAAGTGGGTACTAGTATTATTCCTGCTTAGGCATGTCTCTCTTTACTACCATGGCAAGAAAATCCCAACAACAACAAAAATCAAGAATGTAAAATCTAGGAATATTCAAACCTGCAATCTAAAACAATTTTTCAGTTATCGTCGGTGTCGCACTAGACGTACAAGATTCAACAACTTATATATATATATATATACACAAAAAGTGATTATAATTATGCAACGAAACGGATTCAATCCTTTCGACCATGTAACTCCCATCCTGACCTAAAATGTTTGGTCTAAGTTTGACTTTAAGGGCCCGTTTAGCCGTAAGAAATATTTCACTTTTTTCCCGATTAGAGTTTATTTATAAAAAATTTCACTTGAAGGTAAATTTTGAGATATTTCAGAAATTTAAAACACTTCAAAAAGCTAATTTACAGAATTTTCACTTTAAATCCCTCATAAAAATTCAAAAACAATAAATTGTATTCATGTCCAAACACAATTCTAATTTTTAAATATTATTTTCAATTTAAAAAAAAAATTAATATTTTTCCAAAATTTTATGATTCTTGTGTCCAAACGCCCACAAAATCACGGTAAGGGAAAAGGGGGGGAGGGGAGAGATTAATTAGATTGGGCAATTTGTCAGAAGGTGATGATTCCTCAGGTTATATCTTCTTGTAATTGACATGTTTCCTTCTGAATTCTCAGCAACTTCTTCAGGATATACAAAGTCAGGATCCTTTAATTTGTCAACATTTTCTGGTAATTCAGCTTCAATCCAAGAAGACCAATCCACATCACTGTCCGAATCCTCATTCTCCATTTCATATGATAAGTACTTCTTTTGTTTCTGAATTCCATTAACCTTCTCCACTAGTGTCAGTAACATTTTATGATTCAACACTTCATAATCTCTGCAAGATGTTTGCACAAAAAGAAGATAAACAACAACAACAACGGTGCGGGTAGAGTGGCTGTTTTCGATAGACCCTGGACTCAAGAAACACAAGATGTAGAATTTTTATGAAAATTTGCTATGCTAAAAAGAGAAGATTAAGTTTTTTTTTCTATTTTTAGTACCTGTATGTCCAAATGGAATATAGAAGTTGGCACGACGCGAGTAACACAAATAAAGACCTAACTATGCTCACAGTCCATGCTTGATCATCGATTTCACTTGTTCCATATCGAAGTATGGCTACTTCAATCAAGAATGTGAGGCATAACCCTATAAAAGACCAGAAATGATGAAGCAGCAAAGAGCACAAGCGGATTTAGAAGAAAAGAATATAGTTTGGAAAAAAGAAAAGAAGAGATACTTACCTATGTAAAGTCTAGGTCTCACATTGAAAGTCTGTTTCGTGCTAGTGAACATGTAGAGAAGAAAGATTGACAACGAATAGAGCAAGAACGCTTTGATCAATCTTGATTCAAGAAGCATGGCATTGTGCAATGCGAACAACTTGTCTATGGCAAGGAACATGCTTGCTTGTTTAGACTCAAAGGTTTCCTGTTGACACAATTAAAGAAATTCATGAACTAATACTAGAAATCTAAGACAATGATGATATTATACTAACTTAACGTTGCTTTCTTTAATATGAATTAACAAACCTGAGCAGCTAATATAGTTTTTGATTTCTCAACAAGATGATCATGTGTTTGTTGAAGTTGTGTTTGCCGTCTAAGAAGCTCCTCTTGTTGCTCGTGCCCGAATTGAGCCAACTGTTGCAGAGTTCCTCTGTAAAAGTATTGCAATACATTAACCTACAAAATTGACCAACAACAAGTAACCTACATATCAACCGTCATATAAAACGACATCCCGGAACACGAAGCATCCGGCGTTCGGCAGCCTACTCTGATGCAAGCATTAGTGGCTGATTCTACGGCTCGTGACTGTGACCTATAGGTCACATAGAGACAACTTTATCGTTGCTCCAAGGTTCCCCTTCTCAGCCGTGTTATAGTACCTAGAGAATATAGGGTAATAACTTGCTATAACCACTTAAATTGCACTGACAGCATAAATAGGGTATATATGAGAATCGCACTAGTTATCGTCGATGGTTTTACCTGCTCTCTTCCATTGCTTGAGACTGAGTTCTAGTGAGGAGTTCAAGACCATTAATAGCTTCAGATTGTCCATCCAAAAGTTGTTTCTGTTTATCCAAAGCTTGGCCAGCAATATTCCCAATATCATCAGCTTTAGTCTGTAATTTGTCCATCCTAGAACTCATTTTATCCCCAACTTTCACAATCTTATTCTCAATTTCCTCAGTTCCATTAACTAATCTATTAATCCCATGATCTAAATTAGTGTAAGATTCATGAACCATTGCCATGTTTTCCTGCAAAGTCTCCTTCATTATTGTCTGGCCTTCACTCAACTCTAACTGTGAAGCTGCTATTCCTTTTGATTGCTCCAAAATTGCTTCCGACTGCCTCGACATAGAGTTTACGCTGTCCTCAATATTCTTGGAAGTCTCTGCTACTAGTTGAGTTCGAACATCAAGCGAGGCTAAAGATTCTTGTACATTTTTCGAGTTTTGTAATAGCAATTCCCCTACTTGTAACATGTTCTCCAGTTTTTCCTCAGCAAATTCAGCAGAAATTTGCAAATTGTTGACCAAACTCTCTATTGAAAACTTCCATGCATCCATCCTGCAATTATGGAAAAAGCAGTAGACCTCAATATTAACTTTCACTAAAGCAAAAAAGAAGAAGACATTCAAGGTGGAAAAAAGAGGGGAGCGTCGGTTTAATCGGTAAGTTGCTACCACGTGATCAGGAGTGACTAGGAGGTCACGGTTCGAGCAGTACAAACCGCCTCTTGCATAAATGCAGGATAAGGCTACATACAATAGATACTTGTTGTGGTCTGGCCCTTCAGCGAACCCCGCGTAGATGCCCTTCATATTCAAAGTGGGGGAAAATAGGTAAAACTTACTGCAATTGATGGCAAATTGCACCAATTTCAAGAAGGAACTCCAAATAAATTTTCAGAACATCAGTATCTATTTTCTTGAGACAATTTGTCATTGGTGATTTTGCATCACAATAAGGCAAAGGAGATCTTCCAGTATGCTGCTGAAAACAATCACATAAACTCCAAGAAAGTCTAGACCTTAATTCTTCATCGGGAAGAGCTTTTGAACACACAGCAAATACACTTTGATAAGCTCTCTGCCAACAAGAATCAGGGACTAACATCTTTTGTTTAGCGTCTTCGATGAGTTTAAGTCCCTTTTCACTTTTATAAACTTCCATTGAGAATTCAGACACCAACTTAACCATTCCACTTTTCGAAGAATATTTACTGTTTTCTTGTTTATTATAATTCCTGTTGTTAGTTGTAGATGAAAAGAACCAACCCTGTGATGATGAACTTTGCGACACCAAAACTAACAACACTAGCAACCATTTTCGCATATGAATTCCTCCCATTTTTGCTCTCAATCTGCACAACAACCAAAAGAAAAAAGGTTGTCACTTTCTTTTTCTGTTAATAAAACCTTATTGTTATAGATAGTTTGAAAATCCACAAAGCTACACGCAGAAGCAACTGATAAGTATATAAATAGTTGGAAAAGTGGCGGCAACTACTTGGGGAGAAAGTATCGTGGATTTTTTTAAAAATGAATTTGCTTAAAAGGATAATATTATATACTTAACTTGGGTCGGAATTAACATTTAGTAGGAAAATATGGCTGCCGAAGAGTCCAATAAAAGAGCGGTTACGGCATAGAAAAGGAGAATTATTAAAGACTAAAATATGCATGCATGCATGCATGATGTTTTACAGTAAAAAGAAATAAATATGCGAATCTACAGATATCAGATAACAAACCGTAAGCGCAAGAAACTTCTATGTTTAGATTATTTTATTACATTTACACTTGATGCGCCGTATTTGATGTGGTAAAACTAATTAATAACCAAGCATCAGCATCTAATTAATGCATTTCCAAGTGAACAATTGCCTATTTAGAAAGATTAAGAAAAAGGAAACAAAAATTTGCTATCATAAAGGGATAAAAAGATTGACGAAAAAGAAATTCATTGAATTATTTTTCAATTAAAACAAATAGCAAAGCATAAATATTGTAACTTTTTAAGTGTCAGACTTGGTATTGAGATAAATATTAAATATTATACTTAATATAGAGCAAAAAAACAGAAATGGGAAGATAACGTGTACCTGACTTAATCCCTCACACAATCTATATTTATCCATATAAATATATAAATCTATATAATAAAGATAAGATGTAATGTTAGATAATAAAGATGGAATTCAAGAGACACCCATAAGTGTTTTTTCAATTTGTGAAAGAAAATGAATGGACGTGACTTTATAGAAGCCTGACGTGGCACATTCCATAGATGAGTATTCCTATTTATCTTTTTTTCAGTTTTTTGCCTTTTCCCAATTTTTTTTCTCCAAAAAATTCAAGAGTTGAGTTCTTCCAATAAAGATAAAACGGTTGCAACAAGTACTAAAAATAACGATAGTGTTATGAAATATTATACTTTGTAGTGGATGTCTATAATTTCTAAAGAAGTTATTCCCACTATTTTTCTCCATTATGTAGATAATCCCCACTACTTCTCACCATTATTGTTGTAATTCCCATACCTTCATAATTTACCCATGATCTTCCTCCATGATCTCAAATACTTAATGACATACTTATGAAATTCTTTTGGTATACCTATATGTTGTACTATAAATAGAGGATGAAAACGTATTTTGTAATACACTTGGATACATGGAAGAAATATAGTCTCTCTCTCTTTCTCTCTACTTTGTTGTTTATCTTTTTGTTTATTACTTTGAGCTAAGTTTTGTAATACGTTATCAGCACGAAGCTCTACTATCTCAAGAATCTCTTTGAGAAAATTAAGGTATTATTTCTCCTCCTAATTTTTATTTTAAAATTAATATTAAAACAATTTAATCAATGATCAAATATCGATATGTACCTTAAGAGTTTTATCAACTTGACAAATAATCTATATTATGGTTTTAAAATATATAACTTTAGATTACACATACTATCTATATGCTTTAGTGTGATTATTTCATAAGTCAATGTTCTGTGCTAGCTAGAATTTATTCGTTTATCAAAACATTAGACTTTGTTAAATGTTAGACAAAAATAGTACATATAGCAAAATATTATACACAATGAGTAACTAGTGTCGTAATCTTATCTATGTATACTACAGTGATTTTTGCGTTCTTCAAAGACATTGTACTATAATACTACAAATTGTTTCCTTACTATATTGCTTACAATTATAAGTATTGTGCTTGTGTATATTCAACAGTTTTTGTACCCATGGAATTTATTTGTGTAGTCTACATTATGGCACATTTATTTTTCACATGGAATTGTTGCACTGTCTAAGCTGTAACTAAAATCATATTTGTCTTAAAACTTTGCAAAATTGTATGCAATATTGTAAAATTTCTTATTAACACATTTAGACATATACATGTATAGAACTATATTTGGTGTCAATTAACAATACATGAACACGTTTTGAACTTTGAATGTATTGCAAGTTGTCACTATGAATCAGTACTTAAGGCATGACTATGTATATTATTTTAAATTATTTGTTTAATTGATTCATGTACCACACATACGATATTCAAAGAGAAGAAATATTTCTCTCATTTAAGTATGTGTAAGGCAGATGTTACTACAATTTCTGGTAGTAATAAATTGATTGAAGGCTCCGGAAGAGCAACTATAACTCTGCCTAAAGGAACAATATTTATCATAGAGAATGCAATGTTCTCCTCCAAGTCTAAGAGGAACTTGTTGAGGTTTTAAGATATCATTCAAAATGGATATCATATTGAGACAATAGATGAGAATAATCTTGAATATCTCATCATTACAAAGAATGTCTCTGGCCAAAAGAAGGTTATTGAGAAGTTCCCATCTTTATCTTGTGGCCTGTATTGGACAAGAATTAGTGCAATTGAGGCACATTCTACCGTAAACCAAAAGGTTACTGATTCCAATACTTTCGTACTTGGCATGATCGGATGGGACATCCTGGATCAATTATGATGAGATGGATTATAGAAAACTCAAATGGGCTTCCATTAAAGAATTTAAAGATTCTTTTAAATAATAAATTTTCTTGCACTTCTTGTTATCAAGGCAAGTTAATTATTAGACCATCACCAACAAAGGTTGGAATTGAGTCACCTGCGTTTTTGAAACGTATACAAGGGGACATTTGTGGACCTATTCACCCACCTAGTGGGTCGTTTAGATATTTTATGGTCTTAATAGACGCATCTTCAAGATGGTCTCATGTGTGCATATTGTCATCTCGCAACCTTGCGTTTGTAAAATTAATGGCACAAATAATTCGATTACGGGCACAATTTTTCGATAATTTAATTAAGTCTATTAGACTAGATAATGCTGCTGAGTTTTCATCCCAAGCATTTAATGATTATTGCTTATCAATTGAGATAAAAGTGGAACATCCTGTAGCTCACGTTCACACTCAAAATGGTCTTGGAGAGTCTTTAATTAAACGTCTGCAATTGATAGCAAGACCGTTACTCATGAAACGAGGCTGCCCACTTCGGTTTGGGGTCACGCCATTTTGCATGCAGCAATGCTAGCTCGTCTTAGACTGATAAATTATCACAAATATTCCCATTTGCAATTAGTTTTGGGTCATGAACCTATTATATCCCATTTAAGAATTTTTGGATGTGCAGTATATGTGCCTGTAGCACCGCCATATCGCACCAAAATGGGTCTGCAAAGAAGGTTAGGAATATATGTTGGGTTTGAATCACCCTCCATTCTTCGCTACCTCGAAACATTGACAGGGGATTTGTTCACTGCACGATTTGCAGACTGTCAATTCGATGAGACACTTTTCACAAAATTAGGGGGAGAAGTTGGTGGTGAACCAAACGGGAAATTTTGTGGAAAAATCCATCATTATCTCATCTTGAGCTGCGTGCCTCTATTTGTGAAAAAAAGGTGCAAAAGATTATTCATTTGCAAAGAATAGCAAATCAAATGCCAGACGCATTTACAGATTTGAAAAGGATAACAAAATTACATATCCCCGCAGAAAATATGATAGCACTATGTAATAAGTCTGAAAGAAGACAAAATTATTACCGTGAAGGTATCAATGGATATGGACGTGGCAATAGACGAAATTATAATTGTCATCATTGTGATAATGAGAATAATAAGCATTCTCAAAATATTCCTTCACTCTGTGAAAGTAATATATGTCATCGATTTGACATGAGATTTTATGCAACACATATAGATGATTATGATCCATTCATGGTGTGAATGTGACAACATATGATTTATGAATACATATTCATTATTGGAAGAATATGAACTTGCTATTGGTATTGAATATACCACACTCACCTCTAGAAGGAGGGTTGAGATGATATAAGAAAATAATGTCATTATTATGGCATGAATGGTCATTGGTCACGTACCTATTGTACGCCAAAATATTTTGGCAATATGATTATTAAAGGACAATAATAATGCAAGAAACATATATTGCATATAATTTTGACATGACCATAATGGTACAACTTTAAGAGCCAATTATATTATTTTGGAGAAACATAATTGATTACCAATAAGATATTGTATTGTAGTAAGTCTCAAAGAAACTTATTCAGTTTCCAAAGTATATGTGAAGCGATTGATTATATTGAGACTATAAATAAAAGAAAGATTTGATATCTTCTATTACTACAACTTGTAGCATGATAATATGCATGTGAAAAGCTACCAGCTTTATTCTCCAATTTGTACTATACAAACAAAAGAATGCCACAATAAAGTGGATATTTATTGATATAAAAACCCATATCATAATAAACTTAGAGTTTATCGATAATTGCACATGTCATGATGAAAACCTGAATTTTATCAATATTGATAATTTATTCAATTGGCATTCGGGTTAGCCATATCAATTTAAGTATGATGTGCAACAATAATAGAGAATTCACATGGGTAAATATTAAAGAACTAGAAAGTTCTTTACGAATTCTCTTATATTACTTGTTCTCATTAAATAATTGACCAACTAAAGTTGGGGTTGAATCCCATAAATTCTGGAAATATCAAAGGCGAATATGAGCCCATTCGCCTGTCATGTATACCACATATGATGCATCTATGATATGGTTACATGTGCGATTATTATTAACCTGCAACCTGGCCGGTGCTTGCGAGGTAACTTGCTCAGTAATCTCATTTCGAGCATAATTTCCAGATTTTCTATTCAAGATAGTTCATCTTGATAAATTGGTTTACATCATAGTTGGTTTAGCAAAATAATTTATTGTGTGCCTCCGCTTAATAGCTAACTTATTGCTTATGAGAAAAAAGTTATCTATATCAATTTGATATACGTTATACACGAGAGTATATTATATTCTCCCCTCACAAGTAGTTCAGGGTCAGGAACCAAATAATTTCATCTTATTATTATTGATGTGCAGTGTATATTAACATGATAATGCACAAAGATGATTTCCCAGAGTTGAGGAAACAAGTTAGTTTTTCTAACATGAGGGGGAGACATGATAAACACTTGAGAAAAAGTTACATGGAACGAATAATCATTTGTATATATAGATCCTCGAATATCATAATATGAACTTGAAGTTCATAAAAAGATAATTCAATTGCAACATATTGCAAAGCATGCCATACGCATTTGCTGACCCAAAGAAAGTAACTATATTCTCACTGCAAATGCTCATATTAAGTCCTAGAAGGACAAAGTCTTTGATACGCTTAAAGCGTATAGACAAATCGGTTTCAAAAAGAACTTCTTAATAAAGAAGATGAGCAAATGATCAAAGTGATCATAATAAGGAGGCAAGTGATCTAGAAGATCACATGACATAACACTTCATAAAATCTCATGAGAGATTCAGGTACCTGAATATATGAATGAAGAGATCTCCATGTTATGTCTTTATGAAAATTTACTGGAACCGATACAAAATGTTCATCGACGACATCTATGATAGCGCTAAATATCGATGAGGATCTTAAGTTTGTCGAATACAAACAAAATATTGGCCAAATGGAAGAGATACAATTCAAGTAGAATTGATTCCATATGAAAGACATGTAGTTTTGGACATGTAGTTCGAATACTTGAAAGTATAAAGTCAATGGTATGTGTAATCAGTTTTTCGATATCTTATACGTCTAGCATGACATGAAAACTTGATATGCATCTAAAGTCTATAATATGGCTTATATGACTCAACTTATATGACAATCCATAAAGGATTTAAGTTGCTTGAAGCATCTATAATCTTGATCTTGAGGTACCACTTCCTCAGTGCAATTTATGTACAAATGTATCTTGCTATAACTATAAACATGATAATATGATAGCGATGATACATTTATGGAGATATTGAAAAGTCATTCCACGATATTTGTGAAGACATTATATATCTACCACGAGTTATGATTTCAAGGTGCAAATATTCATTATAGTTAATATGGCTGATTTATTTATCAAATCTCTACCAACGATCTCTTGAAGATGGTGCACAAGATTGGAATCCGAAGGCTCAAGAATGTGAATTGATGCTCTTTCAGAGGGAGTTAATGCGCGTTGCACTCTTTTTCCCTTACATGGTTTTGTCCCACTGGGTTTTCCTTGCAAGGTTTTTAACGAGGCAACAAAAATGCATTTTGTTAGATATGTGTACTCTTTTTCCTTTTCTAGAATTTTTTCCCATTGGGTTTTATTTTAGTTAAGGTTTTAACGAGGCACATTATCTATAGACATCCAAGGGGGAGTGTTATGAAATATTATACTTTGTAGTGGATGTCTATATCTCCTAAAGAAGTTACTCCCACTACTCTTCTCCATTATGTAGATAATCCCCACTACTTCTCACCATTATTGTTGTAACTCCCATACCTTCATAATTTACCCATGATCTTCCTCCATGATATCAAATATTTAATGACATACTTATGAAATTCTTTTGGTATACCTATATGTTGTACTATACACTTGGATACATTGAAGAAATATATTCTCTTCTCTCTTTCTCTCTACTTTGTTGTCTATCTTTTTGTTTATTACTTTGAGCTAAGTTTTGTAATACGTTATCAGCACGAAGCTCTACTATCTCAAGAATCTCTTTGAGAAAATTAAGGTATTTTTTCTCCTCCTAATTTTTGTTTTAAAATTAATATTAAAACAATTTAATCAATGATCAAATATCGATATGTACCTTAAGAGTTTTATCAACTTGACAAATAATCTATATTATGGTTTTAAAATATATAACTTTAGATTACACATACTATCTATATGCTTTAGTGTATAAGTTTACCATACTGTACTGTAAATAAGAACTTGATTTGTAAAACTTTTCTATTAGACTTTTCATACATCATTCAATACAAAAATTTCACATTTGTTATGAAATATTATACTTTGTAGTGGATGTCTATAACTCCTAAAGAAGTTACTCCCATTATTCTTCTCCATTATGTAGATAATCCCTACTACTTCTCACCATTATTGTTGTAACTCCCATACCTTCATAATTTACCCATGATCTTCCTCCATGATCTCAAATACTTAATGACATACTTATGAAATTCTTTTGGTATACCTATATGTTGTACTATAAATAGAGGATGAAAACTCATTTTGTAATACACTTGGATACATGGAAGAAATATATTCTCTTCTCTCTTTCTTTCTACTTTGTTGTCTATCTTTTTGTTTATTACTTTGAGCTTAGTTTTGTAATAGATAGCAATTTCAAAGGACGACATAATAAAAAAAATTACATAATAAATATGGTTGTGGCAATTAATACCCCACTCTTCCTCCTCATATTAACCAACTTTTCACCCATTTTCCTTTTTATAAAACTTAATTAATACAAAGAACATATATGCATAGAGCCAAAAAATAAGAAAAAGAAGAAGCTTTTGAATTCAGAATTGGATTTGCAAGAAAAATATGATTAGGGAGTAAGAGTTCAAACTTCCAAGAAAAGAAAGGACAAATCACGTTTTGCTGGCAACATAACAGTTGCATCAGTAATTGTGGCTATGCATTTACAGATATATTTCATGTTCTAAGTTTTCTTTTCCTTCTTCTAATGCTCTATTTTTTATGACTGCACTTTTTAATTACTAAAGAGTTAAAATATTTTCTGCGATCTTTACGTAAGTTTAATTCTTAGTTTAATCCATTACAAGCTTTTTTTCTAATGAATTCATGATTGAACTTTTAGAAAGTGATCAGAATATAACATTTTTGGACTACTTTTTGAGAATATTTGAGTTTAATATTTTGACATTTGATAATTTTATTCCAAAAAAAATGAATGGATAGGAAAATAAGAAAGAAAAAGAAAAGAAGAAGAAGAGGAGGAGGAGGAAAGGCAAAAGACAAGAAAAATGTGTAGTTTCACATTTTAATAAGAGAAATTAAATGATAAAACCCCAATAATGACAAGCTAGCAAAAATACCTACTGCATACTTCATCTAAAAGTTTTTTTGTTGCATTCATCGTTTAAAATTTTTATATTAAATCTTAACGTATCGGTTATAGAGGTGTATGAGCCAATTTAGTTTTGATTTAAATATTTTCATCTCAAGAATTATGTAAATAGAATTTTATTTAAGGTGAATGTTTATATTTAAAGGATTTTAGGGTTTATTACTTGATGGCTAAGTCACTTTCCCCCTATAAATGGAGGGTTCTATTCAATTGTAATTCATCCCAAAATATCAATAAGAATTCCCTCTCTCTCTACTTTGCTCTACAATCTTCTTCTTCTTTTATTATTGTTTATAATACCTTATCAGCATGAGACTCTAACAAATTGAGTAGAAGCTTTGGGATTGAGAATAATGATCGTCAAATATTCTATGATCTTCCTTCATGATTAAATTCTGGATTTAAGGTAAGTATTTTACTTTTCTCTTTCAAATTCTTGACATTCTATAATTTGATTTTACATACAAGTAAAGATATAAATTTTTATTCCAACTTTAATGGAGTTTGAAAGATATTATAACCATCCAAAGTGCTAAAATTTCTATGCTTTGCCATGATCAAATTCATGTATGATTGTGGGCAAAGAATTGAAAACATGTCCCATTGAATTTGCTTCATTCTCATTCACTTTAGAGAATGTGATAGCAGTATGTGATAAGTCCGAAAGAAGACAAAATTATTACCGTAAAGGTATCAATGGATGTGGACGTGACAATAGACGAAATTATAATCGTCAACATTGTGATAATGAGAATAATAAGGATTCTCAAAATAATCCTTCATTCTGTGAAAGTAATATTTGTTATCAATTTGACAATGATATTTTATAAAGCACATATAGATGATTATGGTCCATTCATGGTGTGAGTGTGACAACATCTAATTTATGAATACATATTCACTATTGGAAGAATATGAACGTGCTAGTGGCAGTGAATATACTACACTCACCTCTAGAAGGAGGTTTGAGATGATATAAGATAATAATGTCATTATTATGGCATGAATGGTCATTGGTCACGTACCTATTATACGCCAAAATATTTTTGCAATGTGATTATTAAAAGACAATGGTAATGCAAGAAACAGATCTTGCATATAATTTTGGCCACGACTATAATGGTATAACTTTCTCCTTGAAAGAGATATATGTCCATATGAATGTTGATGAATATATGGTAATACAAAATTATTAAGAGCTCTAGAAGAGTCAATTATACTATTTTGGAGAAACACAATTGATTACCAATAAGGTATTGTGTTGTAGTAAGTCTCAAAGAAACTTATTCAGTTTCCAAAGTATACGCGAAAGCAGTTGATTATACTGAGACAATAAATAAAGGAAAGATTTCATATCTTCTATTACTATAACTTGTAGCGGGATAATCTGTATGTGAAAAGCTACCCGATTTACTCTCCAGTTTGTACTACACAAATAAAAGAATGCCACAATAAAGTGGATGTTTATTGATATAAAAATTCATATCATAATAAACATGGAGTTTATTGATAATTGCACATGTCATGGTGTAAACATGAACTTATCAATATTGATAATTTATTCAGTTGGCATTTGGGTTAGCCATATCAATTTAAGTATGATGTGCAAAAAAATAATAGAGAATTCACATGGGTAAATATTAAAGAACTAGAAAGTTCTTTATGAATTCTCTTACATTGCTTGTTCTTATTAATCAATTGACCAACTAAAGTTGGGGTTGAATCCCATGAATTCTGGAAATATCAAAGGTGAATATGGATTCACCTGCCATGTATACCACATAAGATGCATCTATGAGGTGGTTACATGTGCGATTATTATTAACCCGCAACTTGGTATTTGCGAGGTAATTTGCTCAGTAATTTAACTTAGAGTATAATTTCTAGATTTTCTGTCCAAGATAGTTTATCTTGATAAGTTGGTTTATATCACAGCTGGTTTAGTAAAATAATTTACTGAGAGCCTCCACTTAATAACTAAACTATTGCTTATGAGAGCAAAGTTATATGTATCAGTTTGATATACATTATATACGAGTATATTATATTCTCCTCTCACAAGTGGTTCTGGGTCAGGAAATAAATAATTCCATCTTATTATTATTGATGTGCGGTGTATATTTTGATTAACACCATAACATACAAAGATGGGTTCTCAAAGTTGAGGAAACAAGTTATTCTTTCAAACATGAAGGGGAGACATAATAAACAGTTGAGAAAAAGATACATGGAATGAATTATTATTTGTATATATAGATCCTCGAATATCATAATATGAACTTGAAGTTCATAAAAAATAATTCGTTTGCAATATATTGCAAAGCATGCCATATGCATTTGCTGACCCAAAGAAAGTAACTATATTCTCATTGCAAATGCTCATATTAAGTCCTAGAATGACAAAGTCTATAGTATGCTTAAAGCATATAGACAAATCGGTTTCAGATAAACTTTTTGATAAAGAAGCTGAGCAAATGATTAAAATGATCATAATAAGAAGGCAAGTGATCTAGAAGATCACATGACATAACACTTCATAAAATCTCATGAGAGATTCAGGTATCTGAATATATGAATGAAAAGATCTCTATGTTATGTATTTATGAAAAAATATTGGAACCGATATAAAATGTTCGTCGACGACATCTATGATAGCGCTAAATATAGATGAGGATCTTAAGTCTATCGCCTGCAAACACAAAAATATTGGCCAAATAGAAGAGACACGATTCCAATAGAATTGTTTCATATGAAAGACATATAATTTTGTCTATGTTGTTCAAATACTTAAAAGTATAAAGTCAATTGTATGTGCAACCAGTTTCTGATATCTTATATGTCTAGCATGACATAAAAACTTGATATGCATCTAAGGTCTATTATATGGCTTATATGGCTTAACTTATATGACAATCCATGAAGGATTTAAGTTGCTTGAAGCATATACAATTCTTGATCTTAAAGTACCACTTTCTCAGTGCAATTTGTGTACAAATGTATCTTGCTATAACTATAAGCATTATAATGTGATAGCGAGGACACTTCTATAGAGATATTGAAAGGGTCATTCTACGACGGTTTATGAAGACATTATATCTCTATCTATAATGATGATTTCAATATGTATTATATTCATTCAAGTTAATATGCCTGATTTGTTTATCAAGTCTCTACCAAAGATCTTTTGAAGATGGTGTACAAGATTGAAATGCAAATACTTAAAGATGTGAATTGATGCTCTCATCAGGGGGAGTTAATGCGCGTTGGACTCTTTTTCTCTTACAAGGTTTTGTCCCACTGGGTTTTCCTTGCAAGGTTTTTAACGAGGCAACCAAAAGGCATATTGTTAGATATGTGTACTCTTTTTCCTTCTCTAGAAATTTTTTTCCCACTGGGTCTTATTTTAGTTAAGGTTTTAACGAGGCACATCATCTATTGGATAGACATTCAAGGGAGAGTGTTATAAATAGAATTCTATTTAAGGTGAATGTCTATATTTAGAGAGATTCTAGGGTTTATTACTTGGTGGCTAAGTTACTTTCCCCTTATAAATAGATGGTTCTATTCCATCGTAATTCATCCCAAAATATCAATAAGAATTCCCTCTTTCTCTACTTTGCTCTACAATACTTTTCTTCTTTTATTGTTTCATAACGGTATGATCATTATTATCTTCTTTTTTTCCTTTTTTATTGCTTTTTCCCCTCATTTTCTCATATATTTTATTTTTACTAGCCCAATATGTCAGTAATTTCTTTCTTCTTTATTGTACCATTTATACTCTTTTCCGAAACGTCTCCTTCATTCCTAACGCTCCTCCTCCTCCTTATTAGTTTCATTCTCCTTCCTCATTTAAACATATGCATTATTTTCTTTCTTCACTCATATTTTAATATGCTTGTCTTTTAATTAGTAGTAATTAGTTATCTTTGTATCCTTCCCAGCACCCAATTCTACATCTATACTTTTTATTTTTCATTCACTTACTTCTTTTGTACTCATTTGCATGCTTTGCATATGTCTTAAGTTCTTTTTTTTATATAGTTTTATAGGATAGCATAATCTTAGTTGCACATACTACAAATACATATCCTAACATACTTGGTTATTTTTTAGGTTTGGAAGCGGTGGCAAAGCCAAAAATTTCTTTAAGAGTCTTCAAATTTGAAATAATTAAAAAACATTCCAACAAAGATGTTCAATATATGTTATGTACCTCTAAAACCTAATTAGCTATATACGCAACATAATTTCCTGATAAAGGTTGGTCAATTGTGACCACCCTAAGCAAAGTGTGGCTTCCCCCATATTCGGAAGACATAATTTTGGCAGATGGTGATTATGTGAAATTTTTCTTTTTCAATTGGTGAGGTTTAATGACAATCTTATTTTTGTGGCAATATCCTAACATATTTGGTTAACTTGTTTTAGGTTCATGGGACATATTAACAGCCTGAAATTTTGGCGGATGATGATTATGTGTAATCTTTTTTTTTTCAATTGGTTATGTTAAATGACAATCTCACCTTTGTTAAGACTGCATGTGTATTTATATGGAATAGTGTACTTTGCAAATTTATTCAGATGTTTGTTACAAAAACAAATTAGGAGCACAAAAAAGAGGTTTATCTTCGTGATGGTGGAAACATAAGTTAGAGGGAGAAAAAGAAGGAAAGAGAAATAAAAGGGAAAAAATTCGGACATGTCTTTCTTACAATGTGTCAAAATTTTTGAATTTTTGTCGTCTTCACCTTTTTGATATTTTTAATTTCCTCCCTTTTCCTTATTCTTTTTTTTTTTCATAAATACATGAAATTTTGAAAAATACCAAAGAGGTGTAGCGGGTGTATATATGTATGTGTGTAGGGTCGCGTAATTTGGCATATTTATCGCTATGAAACACATTCATAATTAGCATCCCTTTTTTCCCTTCAATTTTTTTGAAAAAAAATAATTGAATAACATTTGTATGTACTACAATTTTTTGAATTAAAGAACTAAAATTATAAAAGAATTTTTTATTTATTAATTTATTTTTGAGACCGCGCAAAGCGCGGCAAATTTACTAGTGAATCCAATAATAGGCGTCTTTGATTATTAATCATAAAATGTAAGAACAGTTATGAGTTTTGCGCCCTTTCAGCATCGGTTGTGTCCGTTTCTCTATTTTCCTTTTTTTTTTCTTTCTTTGTAAGATAAACAAATTGTACATAGTCCATGATTTCTTTCTGCCTTCTTTTTTTCTTTTTCTTTTTTATTTTGCATATGACAATTGAGATTGCTAGATAATGTCCAGTGGCAAAGATTAAAAATAAATAAAAACAAATCAAAATCCTCGAAGCACATTGTTTCAAGGGCATAAATTTAGTTTTTTAACTAAAATCAGACAAAGTGAGAATTTGGGCGCTATTACGATTATAATTAGTACAGACATGGAATACTACAGTCTGAATTTAGCATATTATATCAAAAGAAGTGATATTAGCATCTTAATATAACGATTGACTGCGAGGAATTAAAGAATTCAACCAAGAGTAGATATTCGAAATCTGGAGAATATTTTTAAGGGGGTTGGTCGTATTATAGCAGATTTAAATACAGATGAAGCAAAATGAATACGGGGAGAGAACGTTAGCATTCTGCTACTTCCATTTCATCCAAAATTAAACAGAAAAAGTAGATGTACAATTGTTTTGATAAATGACAACCACAATAGACTTGTATTAACCCAAATTGATCATACAATTCTAACACCTAACTAACTATAAGTTAAGACATTTTTGCAAATAAAGACACTATCAAATTGTGATTCATCCCTTTCAATTGTTCTACAACGTCACTAAAGAAAATCCCAGCCTTGTGTTCCTCTAGATTGTTATTTTTCCATCGAATCTAGTTATGGGAGAACTGAGAAAGTCAAAAGGCAGGAATAGGAACGACAAAACAGGACAATGTCAAAACGAAGATCTATACCCTCTATACATGGGCCCCCCCAAAAATCAGGTGCATCGCCTAAATTACAGTTGAATCAACGGTTTCTGCCACCTAAACCTACTTGAATCGAATATTGTGTTGCTTGCCGAAATAGAACGTAAGCCCATATGCTTAACCACGTTCGGAGGGCAAAAATTATATTACCACCACCGAGACATCCCTGCATCAACTGCCACACTGGTATCTTCTGCTGAAGCTAGTGCTGCTTCTTTGCGAGATTTTACATGCCCCATCGAAGATATTGGTCAGCCATTTAGAAGATTAGTTGTAGATCCGAACAGGCTTCTCAAAAGTATGTCGGTTCTGCAGTACCAATATGAGCCAGTTATACACCAACAATTAAAAACTGGTAATATCACTCATGAATTAGTAGTAAACATGATCAAATTAGCTTTCTGTTGACTTACTAAATAAGGACACGTTCAGAATTGTTTCTCTTTGAAAAAGGTAAGTCAAATAATATGTTAATCTTTGAAAGGTTAATCTTACGTAATATTTTCAATACACGAATACCATTGAGCCCGACCAATTTCAAGCAACCAAGAATCATGAAGTACTTTTATAATCTTAGCTGGTTAGCATATATTCATGTATACAAAAGTATTCTCTTGTCCAGTGGCATGTTGAAATCTAGAGCAAGTGTTCCCGTAAGTGGACGGATGGTGTAATTGTTGCTCAGCCAGTGTTAAAACATCTCACCAAGAAAAGACCTCAAAAATTTTAGCTGTTAGCATACCTGGTTGCTAGCATATGACCTTTTAGGAGCATTGTCAGCATGCTCTAATCCAAGATACTGCTCCCAAGCACCATAAACATCTCTCCTCTGGAAACCAGTTAGGAGAACAAAATAACCGAACATTATACACATGGAGAGCGATAGAGAGAGAGAGAGAGAGATAAACATCTCTCCTCTGGAAACCAGTTAGGAGAACAAAATAACCTAACATTATACACATGGACGAGATATATATATATATATATATATGGAAAGAAAAAGGGCACATACCTGAAAGCGATTGGACACAACATCTGAATCCTGGAGATAGTCAGGACGGCCCATGGACAAAAACGCAAACTTCCACTGCATAGTGAAAATAGAACATGTAAATAAGTAAAATAAATAAACACATGTATCTTCTTTACTAAAAGTGAAGAGAGAAATTTTCCAAGATTACTCAATATAGAAACAAGAATGCAAAGCAAGAAAGATTGAGTACCTTAGAAAACTCCTCATCTGGAACCTGCAATTTTTTCTGAATGCGGGCTTTAACTTCAGTCAGTGTCTCGCCCTCATGAATAACCAGGAAAAAGGGCTCCCCAAAGTTTTGTACGTGCTGCAAAGGGAATGGAATTAGAAATAGTTAATTGAGAAAAGAACTTCCACCCATATATGCTGATTGTAACTATTGCTAAATAAGCACTTTTCAATTTCTACACATGCACTTACTGATTGATTTTGAGTCGTGTCCTTCATAAAATGGTAAACATGAATCAAGCGATCATGAGGACCCAGGTTTTTCTCCTCTTCGGGGATCTGTAATAAGAAAAGCTTGTCATCAATTAGATAACCATCGAAGACATGTCCTTCAACTATTACAAGAACTCTAACTGAAGGCTATAAACTTAAATAAACAGGACAACACCAGTGACCTAATCAAAACCTATTGGACCAGCTGGACAACAGATACTCAACCCTGCCCGCACAGCAGCACCACAACATTAAGGGAAAGAAGTGCAGTCATCCACCAGTACACACTCTATTCGACAGCAACAACTAACAACAAAAACCTCATCATTCGTGTTAGTAAAATTCAAAGTTAAGTCCATACGCAGGACCCTTAACTTCTCCAGCCACAAAGAGTTCTCTGACTACAACCCCCTAATCAGCCTGCTTCCCTTAATCAACACATCAATCTCCCCAAAGTACAGCTGCCCATTAATGATTAACAAGGGACTAGCTCTCCAGAAAGACATTTGTGCAGTTGAATAGAAGCTAATTCATTAGCACATTGACACACTTAATTGCAATTTTTTCTTCATGATGTTCGCATATGTTTCTAGTAACGACACACAAAAATATCAACTGGCACATGATTCTGCAGATATCTTTGACAGCGAAAACCATTCTTTGTGCAATTTTTTTAGGCAACTGAACTGTAAATTTCCACCCCAGGACTTTAATTTGATATCTAGATTGGGTTTACGAAATAATAAAACCTTATAATTAAATTCCCAAACCAAAATTAGATAAATTCTTCCATACCCAAAATAGAAAAACATAAGTTTCCTATTGTCAGAATGAAAATGTGTGGCCCGGACAGGCGGACACCACGGTTATCAAAAAAAAAGAATGAAAATGTGCATCTCATGCTTGCCAGCTTTTGCATTGGGTATAGCAATTATAGCAAGCGAAACACACCTAAGGCATATCAACGACATCTAAGAATGGTTTGAACAGATTTAAAGCAAAGAGAGTGAGAGCCCATATAATTATTTTATCGAAGTATACTGGATGATCCAGTTGGAAAGAAATGAGACAAACATAAACATTTCACTGAAACATTCAAATAGATGCGAGTCATCCCTAACTGCATATCCCAGCAAAATCAGAACTGCTCTTCTGCATAAAATAAAGGAAACCAACAACAGAATATTCAGTGTACCTCCTCTGCACGCAAGGTCCAGTATTGATCATTTATGTTCTCAATCCTTTCAGTAGGTGGAAAAATCTGCAAAATAAATATGGAGGATATGTTGGAAATTCTACCAAGAAGCAAAACTGAGAAGCACGATGCCGCATGTCCTTTCTTGAATTTTTATCTACTTCAAAATGCATTGGTCCGTTTGTGTTTGTTGTCCGTCTTTTTATGTGTATTTGTGTGTGTTGAACAGTAATATATGTCTGTATGTACAGGCACGTACACATGCACAGAACCTTATAAGATTGGAAGATAATTTAGAAAACAGAAAGGGTTATGTATAATACTCCAAGTCTCCAACAGCAGCTTTATCTGAGCAATGAAGCACTTTCAGAAGATACAAAACTACAGCAGAAGTTATGCAACATAAATGGTACCTTATATATTTTGTGGTAGAAAACTTCCAGCAATCTCAGCTCAGCATCTGGATGTGACAACTCAACCTATTCCATCACATGAGACAAGATCAGCAAATTTGACCTTACAGAAATAGATCTTAAAGAAATGAATTTCTAGAAGTGCATTGATCAGAGAACCATCCAATAAAATAAGCTAATTACATGACATTACATTCAGTATGCACATGAGGTACCCTCTCTGATTAAACAGTGGCATTGTATGTCTGGGGCAAGACACAGAAGTTTTTTCCTACATTTCTTCCGAGTTTCTACTTTCAGGTTTAAAAGTTGTGTGGTAAAAACTATTCAAAGATGGCATCAAATATTTCTATCAAGGCATCACATTTTATAGCAATTTAATTCAAAAGTACCTTTGTCTTGAGATGATTAAGGACATCATCTACAGTACTTTGTTTCGGCAATCTAATAGTATGGATTGTCACCTGAAATGGGCAGCCCAAGATTGTATATTAGAGCATAGGAGACTGTATAAACCTTATCAAAAGAGACTCTGTACAAAAAGTATAAAGTACGTGTTACACTTACTTCATCTTTTGCAGAATTGTAGAAGGCGACTTTGAGAGTTTTTAAGCACTGCAGCTCTGGTAACGGAATATCGAGGACTTCATAATACAAAATGTCTGAAGTCTGTCCAAAGAGGAGGGATGGTAAGAAAATGTAGTCAGCTGTAAATAACTAAGACACACAAAATTTTTAGTTACACAGAAAAGTGCCAAGTAACCCTAACCAGAGTAGACACTGTTCCTACAACTACCTGATTATAGTGAACAAGCATTTCTGTAAGACGTTCCACTCCTTGATACTTTATTGGCTGAGGTTTTGGTTGCTGTGAGTAGCAGTTATGTGATGTAAGCCTTATTTTTGATGGATCATCCAAGCCAAGATGGCGAGCCAATCTTTCAACTACTTCATCATAGTTGTTCTGCTTCGACCTGGAGTTTGCTTATTATCAATGAGTCAAACAATACAGGAAAAAGCCTCTCACCGAACTTACTGAAACAGATACATACAATTCAAGACTGAAATCATCCTCCTTGGATTTCTCCAATGAGCGGAAGCGAACAACCTGGAGACATC
The DNA here is from genome assembly GCA_034376525.1 of Nicotiana benthamiana. Classification (NCBI taxonomy): domain Eukaryota; kingdom Viridiplantae; phylum Streptophyta; class Magnoliopsida; order Solanales; family Solanaceae; genus Nicotiana; species Nicotiana benthamiana. Next base: position 11,958,468 of record CM067340.1, read on the forward strand.
ACATGGAAAACACATAACCACGATAAAGATCAACATTTTGAGATTTACAAGAATTCGAGGAAAACTATAATCTTAGCTATCAAGCCACGAACAATATTCAGAGTTCTTTTGAAACTTAACACCAAAGAAACAGTGTCACTTAAATTGAATTAAAGTGAGTACAATGGAGTAAAGGCAGGAGTATTACCAAAGGGACTTCCTTTATCAAAGGGACATTTCTTTATTTCAGAGAGGTAACTAACGATCTAGCTCCAAGAGGCAATAGGACACATCATGGTGCAACACATACCTGGCGATTGTGCACGTACTCTAGAAATGAAGGAACGTCAGGAAATCGATATTGTTCACTAGTTTGACTTCGCAGGGGTTTCTGAAAACAGATAATGTCCCCATCTTCAAGCTGCAAAAGCAGAGGAGCATCATATAACCAATCCAGTAGAAGCAACGATACAATTGGGCATGCCAGTGAAGGCATAACAATATACCTATGGCAAGTGATAGCACATACCTGACTGCCACGAAATGTTAGCTTCCAATCAATGGGTTCACACATCACGTTGGGATCAAATTTTATTTCCTGTCAATAAAACATGATATTAAGCATAACCTGAAAAGTCACCTATATTACTATTGAGAGTTAACAAACTCGGAGCAATATAAGAAAAAACATTACCTCAAAGAGTTCAATGTCTTCGTCAGGCGAAAAGCCAGACAGCTCATTTAGCTTGGGCAATATCTCCAATGGCTTGCCACTACCTTTTACAAAGAGCCGCCCAGCATACCTGACAACAAGAAGGAAAACCAAGTAAAGAATTGACAAATCCCCCTCCATTGAATGGGCACTTATACAGAGACACCAAATGTGTGGACATCGACAAGACAAAATTGGAGATCTCAAATGCATTAAAAGTTAGACTTACCCCTGTAGTTTAATGTTCCATAAGACATTGAATTAACAGATTGAGGTCCAACAATTAACTAATATTTCTCATGACTATAAGACCTCTAACTTTGTTTAATGTCTACATCAAGTACAAGAAACTACATAGACTGTGTTGAAACTGAAGTAATCTTTTCCCACAGTAACCTCATGTTACCTAAATTGTCACGCTTCACATCTCTACCATGTCTGCAGGCTCTAAGAGTGAGAAGAAGATGATGCACTTTCCATTTAGAAATGATATTTAGAGATCACAAATTAGACAAACATGGAAATAACTGCTCTTTTAACACAAGGATTTCAAACTATTGACAAGGATTTCAAACTATACAGAGACAGGAAGAAATACCTCATCTCCTCTTTCAGAGGGTCATACAGTTTGAAAAATAGAAGAATATCTTCTTTGGTCTTCTCAGGTGGAGGACAAGGTCGCAAATCCTGCAGAATACATAAACCAAAAAATGCAAAAGATAAAACTTGACATACACAAAAGTATAGCACCTGCCCCAACAAAATTTCCGAACGCGAAACAGGAAGATGAGTAGGCAATAATCTATTACCAGGCCAAATTCAACTTCCAAAAACAGTTTTAGCTCAGCATTATTTGCTTTATTAGAGACCTCTCTCAGTTGTCCAACCTGAAACACATTAAGAAAGATCATTAGCACCAAGTTAATCGAGAAACAATCTAGTAATACAATGCTGAACATAAGTGACTAACATATTTGGAGCAGTTGTTAGACAATCAGTGCATATGTGATTTGTGGACTGAATAAGGTGGGATGAGTCATGCACGAATGAACATATCATTCTGGGTTGACTAATTCCTCCTCTCCCCAAGATTAAGTCTCTTATATTGTGTTAAAAAGGAGTCTTAGGATGCTAAACCTGGGAATCCACATCCCTGGAGGATTAGTCACCTCATTTATTAACAAAAAAAGAGGATCAATCATCTTAATCCTCCCCAACTTCCCCATCTCACATACAAAGATGGAATGAGATGATGATCCTGATGCCTCCTCATCCCCGGTCATCATGCAAAGAAATAGACCGTGAGCCTAACTTAACACTAAATGTTAGCTCACAAGACAAAGTTGTCCAAGACAATATAAGAAGACAACAGCCTATATCCTAAACCAATGTAGGCACTCTGACACCACCACCACCACCCCCTGCTATGGACGCCTAAGGTTGGATATCTAGAGCGTGGACAACATAACATGGAACCCTATATTGGATAAACTAATGGGTCTGATACCATGTAAAGAAAATGAGATCTAACTCAACTTCAAAAGCTAGCTCATAAAGTAAGGCCCAAGATCATATAGAAGACAACACATACCATCAACTGATGTGGGATATACTAAGACAAACCATGGAATCTTTCCACATCCAAATAGGATGGGTCCTCTTATTTATCAAAAAAAAAAAAAAAGAAGAGGATGACTCATTTTGTTGCTTCCCATCTCACATCCAAAGACGGGATGAGATATGACTCATCCTGATGTCTCCTCATCCTATCTCATCATCATGCAAATCAAACATACTCTAAAAGGGAAGAACTAATGTAAGAAGTTCCAAACGGTAGATATCCAGAAAGCATGTTTCTCTTCCCTTTTTCTTGAGAAGGGGAGGGCTGGGGAAGAGGGAAAAAATCAGCTGTGAACAAAAATAAACAGCGAAGCGTATCCAGTTACTCAGCAATAATCTCTGTCTAGGCACTCTATTTTGCAGAGCAAGAGAAGGTCTGTGGGTGAGATCATAATCAATTTGAGGATACAGATTTAAGATCTGCCACGAAAATACATCTGTTACTGACGGACTCGAGGTTACCTTTTTTTTGTTACAAATTAAGGCAGTACAGGATACGAATACAAAAATATGAAGATCTTAAACTCGTCAATTTGCAAAAGGAAGATAAAAAGGTCTCCCCCATAACGAAAATGCATTTCACTGAGAAACAAAAATGACTTGCATTATTCCGTATAAATGGTTATAAAAGACAAGGTGCATCCCCCTCAAACAGTTATCCCTAATTGTTGCTTTCCTAGACGTTCCATTTACACCTACTATAATGCAACAGCAACAGATAAAGAATCACTACACCAACAAATCAAATACTTCATGCTTGATCTTAGCATGACATTCTTTGCTTGTCTAATACTGGACATTCCCTTGAATGATCTGCGGATGTATGTGAAAGTATTGATTCATTATTTTCTCTCTTAGTCTGTTTTTAACTACAAAAATCTATTTTGGCCAAAGTTTTATTTTCACCAAATGTCGATCAAATTGTACTGACAGATAGTAAATATGAAACTTGTCCTGGAATCGTTGGATCAGTATCAACGGTGCAAGCAGAATAGTAGAGGTGATTGGAACACCTGTAGTTTATATTTGGCAGTTGCTCACTACTTAGAAAAGGAGGACACTTTCTAGAACCTGGATACAACCGCAGTGCACTCCCAATTCAGCTCCACAGAACACAACAGAAAGCTAAACAGTCAGACAACTCACGGATTGAGCTTCCTCTTGAGGTGTCAATGGCCGATTAGGCCGATAAGTGTGGTTTTGTCGTTTTGCCCATAGCCAATAACGCTGAAATTGCACCGGTATACCCAATTCCTTAGCAACTTCCTCCTAAAAAAAGACTTACATTAGATAACAATAAATATAAGAGATACAAGAATTGACCAAATAGGCAAAAATAGGCTATCTAACTGTTTGACTTATCATACAAAAAGCTGAACCATCATATCCCAGCCATGAGATTCCATTTTCTCAGAATCATTCACCTAATTTTGCAATCAGAATTATCTTATCGCTCAAGGTTAGACATTAAAATCTGAATATCAAAATCTACATCCCATTACACCATATTTGAGAAGTCATAAAAGTTGCACATGACTCTCCACTATTGGGACTTGGACTCCAAGAATCTATAGGCTCTTTTAAATTATTTTACCAAATCATCTAAAAGCTTATATTGTTTGAGATGGGACACTTTTATCTATTGTTTTATGGCTGCAACATGCCCCCTCACATGAGGACCTAATTTTTTATAGGACCCAATTTTTTTCTTTTTGATGAAGAGAACCCAATTTTTTTCTTGAGCAAAGCACATGGAGATATTGTGTTCAAGGGTAACTGTGCGACTTGAAATCAGAACTTTTGTCTGCTACAATACCATATTCAATTATGTAACTACCCAATCTAAAAAACAAAGTTGTTTTAGAGGAGACATTTCTCTTGTGTTTGTAGTTCTGAAGCAAATTTATGCAGTATGTAAATATTATGCTTCATAAGAGCAACCAAAACAGCAATGACGATGTAAATTTTCAAAATCAGTTCAAAAAACAATATTTAGGAAGCCTGTACAACTACAAAATGCAAACAATGACAAAAAATACCTTGAATTGTGTAAATGCCATCTGTTTCTGGATACGGAAACTACGGACTTTGTCATGATCCACAAGATCAAAATAAATCTCTTTTCCAATTTGTTCACCGAGGTCTTCATCACGAGCAACCTAAGTATATAACACGAGCATTTTCAGTAAGATTTCCAAATTACAAAGATGCAAGCAGTAAAGGGGTAGGGACTAGGTTTTGAAGGAAACCTTGATTATTGTATAAAGGTGGGCCTCTGCTTTTTCCTTTCTCTTTTGCTCCTTTTCATCTTGCTCTTTCTTCAGCCTTACCTGCAAAATGTTTATAGAAGACGACACAACTCAAGCATACTATCAAATTAAATGGACAGAGGTCTATCGTACACCCACCCTGAGATGCTCTGCTATGTCCTTTTCGTCCACATTGCAGATAATCTTTTCTTTGTCACTTTCACGTATATAAACAAGCATATATGCATTTGAATATTTTGTAAACTTGAATGGTGAATTGTTGAACCCAGGGTTTGCATGAGGTAACTGTTGCAAGAAGCGGAGAATGAACATCAACTGCAATACACGAAAAATAATGGACATGCATAACTTTAAGACAACAAAAATTGGACAAATACCTCTTCCTCGCCACCATATTGTTCTTCCAAAGCCCTCTTTGAATCTTCTTTTGTCACACGCTCATCATCAAATTTAAACCTTAAAGTAATAAGCAATTAGTGAATCTTAATCAAGATGAGCAGTAGAAACTATAAAGATTATGCCAAGGAAGTGAAATAGCTATAAACAATGCTCGAAGAGCCACTGCTTCCCAAAATTGATCATGCATCTTTCTCTTTTGTAAAGAAAAAAGAACAGTAAGATAACTTATGTTGCCTTAAAGATGATTGAATTTTTCTTTCTGAGAACCCAGAATATCAGAGTAACTGAGAGAATGCTAAATAAATACATGGCACAGAAAAATCAAAGAATTAAAGGACAATGAAACAAGTCTACTGACTGCAACATACTCTACGTACCATTGATCAGAGAGTGTTGGCCTGATATAAGCATAATAGTGTCCCCCGTGGACCCCACCACTGTGAACCAGAACACTGAAAACAAGAAAAAAGAACAAAAGATCATCACCTAGTCATCATGTCATTCAGAAATCTATGTCAAGTATACAAAGATTAAAAATCCAAAGATATCATGGTCTAGACTGCAAAAGTAAACCCATATATCATTCTTTTCGCAAGCAAGAAGCACTTATCAAACTAGAACACATAATGGAGGGACAGATGAAAAGAACATTCCCAATCACAAATGCAGCTAGTAGAGGGCGAGGGAAAGGGAGAGAGGAAGTGGGGGAGAGAGATTCCATATGGACAGCATCATCCAATTATATAGGTACCAGATTAAGCAAAAAAGGTAAAGAATATTTTAAAATTAGAGTCCTCCTTACATGGATAGGAGACTAAGAACTGTGTAATCTCCTATTAGGAGGGAGTGGACTCACCTACGCGCAATCGTGCTACTAAACTTTCAAGTGTGCAGCACAATATAGTAGCAAGATGACATTCAAGATTAACCACCGCTAAAAATTTGAAAGGAGTACTTGGAAGTGCAGAAACGCTTTAATCAAATGAACATGTATCAAACCATTAGGAAGAAGTGACTTCGAAGTTCTATGATAAAGTTTGTAGGCATTAAAATAAGGTTAAAATTTGAGGTAGAGCAATAAACACAAGTCCAACACCAAGTTTCTGAATCCTGCTATCCTTCGGGCACAGGCAAGTCATGTCCACATTAACATACCCCTAGCATCATGACTGATGCATGATTTCTGACACTAGGATGCTATAGCGGACAACAGAAGACAGCATTGAAAAGAAAACTAATTTACACAATCAAAGTAAATTAACTTGGAAAAAGAAGATGCACAATAGGTAGGGGTCACACCTCATGAACCAACACATGAAACTTGCTTGGGACATAAAAAAACCTCGGTTCACTGTATAAGGACCTCTATTTCCCACTTTGCATGTTTACCAGCGTTCTGCTGTAAAATGTTTCAAGTGGAACTCAAAGTGATGGAATGCGAATGTAAGTGTCTTACCTATTGCTACCATTGCAGTGTTTTTAGAGTTTCAAATAGGAAAGTTCGCAAAAGATGAAATAATATTAGCCCAATTTGATAAAGGGAGTTACAAAAAGATTATATTTCTCGACAGATGGCTGATTTTGCATAACCAAGCGAGTGGGAAATCATGTTGTTAGAAGCATTCTTATTATGTCTCAGAAACTCAAAAACCTCCAGAACATCTAGCCTAAACAAGCCACATTGTCAAGTAAAAGCTTACTGGCCAAGGTGAACAGCACAGAATTATGCATAACTGCAGGTAGAAAAGGAAGAAGTAAACAGAGCTATGAAATTGATACATATATTGAGGCTCTTATGAATAGATGATCCAAATTTGTCTGCAAAAACAGGTAGATCTGAACCACTCAACTAATCACAAGCATAAAGTAAGTAAATATACCGAAAAAGAAATTAAGCTAGGTTTGTTGTTGCTTTTGTTGTTGGCATGTGACATGACCAAGAAATTCTCTCAATACAACTACATGCCATGATGTAATCACATCCCAAATGGCAAGACAAATAGCATTAAGAAAAAAATTTTTAAAAAAAAACATTTATGCTTCATCCGAGAAGAAAAAAAGTTGATACCTGTGAAGCGTATAGAGATTGCGAACACTTCGATCTGCATCAGGAGATAAGTATTTGCCATTCTCTCTATCAAGATCGAGTTCTAAAGGAAACTCATATCTGTCATTTATCTATTTAATCAATTCAAAAATAGATTCAGTAATTATTCTTTTTTTATAGGAAAGAGATTTAGCAATGATTAACACAAGGAAAGCATACTGCATTAATTACAAGCAGGAGGAAGATATAGGTCAGATCAGTTTAAAGCTGCTAAAACAGTGATACAGGGATGAGTTAATTCCTTAACCTCAATATCAAAAAGAGATAAAAGTAAAGACCAGATGTCAGGTAGATCATAAAAATAAGTGTCGATCTAGCAAAAACAAGACTTCTAATATTGTCCTACCCCTACTTTCAGCTCCCGCAGTAATTATTCATTTCTTTCTTTACAATTAGGGCATTTTATAAGTTCCAGTATTGTCAATCCGTTTCTTTCTTTAGTTTCTTTCTTAACAAAATAAGCTGAAAACTTAGGAATAAGACTTAGCTTCGCACTGACAAGGAGACTCTCACATTCATTTCCATCTCTTTTTGTTTTAAGCCTATTTGGAGATATTGGCATTAAGTGTTAATAAATTTAGTCAAATATATTTACCTTCTTAAATCATTGACTGATAATTCTAGGTTGCTAATGATTAAGGTAGCAATGAAACAGGAAGAACCACATAACATAGAATTACTAACAACAACAACAACAACAACAACCCAGTATAATCCCACTTAGTGGGGTCTGGGGAGGGTAGTGTGTACGCAGACCTTACCCCTACCCTTGGGTAGAGAGGCTGTTTCCAAATAGACCCCCGGCATCATTCCCTCCAAGAACTTCCCACCTTACTCGTGGGGAGACTCGAACTCACAACCTCTCGATTGGAAGTGGGGGTTGCTTACCATCAGAGCAACCCCTCTTGTCATAAAATTACTAACATCATGGCATATTTCAGACATTTTCTACATTCAAGGATGAGGCCTAAAGGTCAATGAAGCTTGGGATGAACTATGGGAGATAAGTTTTCAAATCTCAGTAGAGGCAGTAAAAGAATTTGTAATGACCAGACTGATCATTTTGAGTTTTAGCATTTCCGTTTGGCAGTTTGAGACGTTGAGTAGCTTCATATGATGCATTATGACTTGCGTGTATGGTTAGTTTTGACGTTCGTGAGGTTCGGGATTTATTTGAAAGAGTAATTCTCAAATTCGAATCTTTAAATTGGAAAAGTTAGACTAAGGTTTGACTTTTGGCGAACGACCTCAGAATCGAGATTTGAATAGGTTCGCACAATGATTTTGGACTTGGGAGTATGTTCGAGTTTGAATTTGGATGTTCCTAGAAGGTTTTGGCTCTATTTGTCGAAAGTTGGCAATTGGAAGAATTGGAGAGTTCATAGTTTTGACCGGAAGTTCACTTTGGTGCTATCAGACTCCTATTGTGGATTTTAGACCTTGGATAGGCTCATTTGGTTGATTAGAACTTATGTGCAAAGTCTGGTTGTGATCCGAAATGTCTAAGTGAGATTCGGACGCGTTCGGCGAAGTTTGAATGTTTGAAAGTTAAGAGAATGAATTGATCTTCGATTCTTAGTTTTGATGTTATTTGTGATGTTTCGAACCTTTGGATAAGTTTGGATGATGTATTCGGACTTGATGGTATGATCGAACAGGGTCCCGAGGGGCTCGAGTGTGATCCGGGTGGTTTCGGACCATTTTGGTTGAGTTTAGAGTTGATGTGTTGCTAGTGTCTGGTAGTGCTTCGCGATCGATCCACGATCGCAGAGAAGGATTTGGCAAGCTGGCGTTTCTTTTTCGCGTTGGCAGGTATGGAGTCATGTTCGTGTAGTGTATTTGGGAACTGAGGCCTTGGTGCTTCGCGTTCGCATACATGACCTCGCGTTCGCGAAGTGTTGGAAGAGGACCGGTGGCAGTCTTCCGCGTTCGCGTTTGGACTCTCCCGTTCGCCATGTTGAGAGGCTAGTTGGCTTTTGCTCGCATGGTATGCGCCACGTTTGCTTAAGGGGCAGGAGGCAGAACTTATATGTGCATCACGATCGCATGGGCTAGGCCGCAATCGCAAAGGGTATTTTGTCGGCAGTGATTTTGCCCATATTTTGAGTCCTAGACTTGGAGAGGGGTGATTTTGAAGAGGATTTTCACACAAGGCAAGAGGGCAAATGATTTTTACTTGATTTTGATAATATACATTTATTTTTATTTTTATCTTTTTTTTTGGGGGGGGGGGGTGGGGGGGAGTTTACAATATTGGAGAGTGTAAATTGGAAATTTGAAAGTCATTTGGACTCGGTTTAGAATTTAATCATATATTTGGATTCGTGGAGCTATGGGTACTCGGGATCTACCCCTTGACTTGGGTTTTGACCATATGGGCCCAGGTTGACTTTTGATTAAAGTTTGAAGATTTGTTGTTTGGAATTGATTCCTATGGCTTTGTTTGACATTATTGAGTTGCATTTGACTAGATTCGAGTCGTTTGATGTTGGATTTGAAAGGAAAATGCAGTTGTTGTTGATTAAAGCATGTCGGGTAGAGGTAAGTCTCTTGTCTATCCTGGTAAGAGGGAACTCGCACCATAGGTAACCTATTTGCTAGTTGTTGCTTAGTTTAGGATCCACATATATCCGAAGTTACGAGTGCATATGTGTAGCTAGATTAGTGCTATATCCGATAAATGTTTGGCTTATGTTTATGCCTTTTTTGGAGTATGTGAGCTTAATATTCATGATTCCATGACTACGTGATGGCTTGTATTTGTGACTTAAAAAGCATGTATAGAGTCATGACTTGTTGAAAATTGGCAATAAATGATTACTTGCCATATTGAGCTTTATTGTAGAGTTGTAGTCACATACTTGTTGTTGAATGGACCTTGGGTTTAACTCAACCCCAAAAGCTAGCTCAAGAGGTGAGGACTGCCCAAGTCCATATAACGCGACCACATATCCCCTTCATTGTCGATGTCGAACTCAACACCCCCTCTCACGCCCAGGACTGGACATCTGGAGCGTGGACAATTATGGAGGCCCAACATCGGAAAATCGGGATGGGTCCTGCTCCGATACCATGTTAAATGGACCTTAGGCCTAACTCAACCTCAAAAGCTAGCACAAGAGGTGAGGATTGCTCAAGTCCTTAACCATATATCCCCTTCATTGTTGATGTGGGACTCAACACTTGTCTTATCACTTCATGCTTTGATGGTTAAACGGCTTATTTCATTCATGTCAAATATTATGATAAAACTCTTGAACGATGAAATTGCTTATTATATATTGTTGAGATGAGTTGAATTACATGATTGCCATAGCAATCTTTTAGCCATTTGTGCTTTTATCCGACTTCCTATTATTATGATTCGGTGTTTTGATTATGGTTGCCTCGTCAATACATCTATAAGTTTGAGAGTTGAATATTGTGAAAAGATGAGAATTGTGGCATTGCGGATATTATGAGCAGATATTGGTTATTGATGATGTGTGGATCAAGTTGCACGCTGCAACAGTATTATGTGTGGATCAGGTGGCTCGCCGACAAGGGTATATGTGTGTATCAGGTAGCGGCGCGCCATGAGTATATGTATGGATCAGGTGGCACGCCACCACGGGCAGATTATGGAGCGGATGACACGCCGCCACGGCAATATTTGTTGATCGGGTTGCACGCCACAACGTTATTTTATATTTATCAGTATATCGGGTTGCACGCTGCAACGGCGCTCGAATTGGTATCGTCCCTCTAGAGTCATGTGATTACCCATATTACCTTGGGCCCTGTGAGCGCACGCATTAAGATTGGTGTTGTGAGATTTGGTATTGGATTGTGATCCTGCACGGGCAGCCTCGAGTCGTGCAATTGTTGTTACATATATTTATATGATTGTGGACCGACTCATATTGTGATTATGAAAGATTGAGATAACTATATTGTTCTATCCCTCTAATTGTGAGCATGCAGCGACTCTTATATTATATGTGGACGTTGATTGACTCGTGTCATGATTATGGAAAGAACAGATGATTGATGTTGTATTCTATCTTCTTGTCAGAAAAGCATGTCTAAAATCTAGTGTTACTGTGGTTATATTGACATACCCGATTGATGATATCACGTTTTATTTCGAGCTCTATTTATGCCTCATATGCTTATTGAGTTGTAAGTAGGTGGCGGGGTCAACCTCCTGTCACTACTTCTTCGAGGCTAGACTTGATACTTACTGAATACCGTGGTTTTGTACTCAAACTACACTTCTCCACATTTTTGTGCAGGTTCTGATACTGGTATTTGCGATACCACTTTAAGCTGAGTAGAAGTATTATTGGAGACTTCATGGTGAGCTACTTGACTTGATCGGATCCACAGCACATGGAGTTCCCTTTCCCTATGTATTTGTTTTTGTCCATATATTTATTTTCCGGACAAATGTATTTGGTTCAATTGATTCTAGTTGCTCTTATTATATGCTCGTGATGTAGTGACACCGTGTTTTGGGTGTTGTGGTTGTGTTTAGACCTTGTCATTGATTATATATTTATGATTTTGAATTGAGATTTATTCTGCATTGCTACTTATATCATGAAACAGTTAAAAGGCTTAATAATTGGATTCTATTATTGCTGTTGTGTGTTGGCTTGCCCAGCGAGCGGATTAGGCAACCTTTGGTGGGATTTTGAGTTGTGACAGAATCAGTAATTTATTCTAATTAGTCTAAGTCTTTCACAGAGTTACCTAGTATTTGTACGGGTAGAAGTAGTACCTACCATGTGAATTAGTTAAAATGCACACTCATTGGCCTGAACACCACAGTCATCACAAAAAAAAAACCTATATTTTCTATCATAAACAAGCTTGCATATGGTTTAGAAAACAGCAACATCGAACTGAACAAAATAAAGCATTTACCCTTCTTGGTTAGGCCTATACAATCACATGCCGAGTCAATTTTTTATTTTATCATATGAAAGGAATAGAATAAATACCTTGACCATAGTATCCCGCACAAAATCATATTCAAATCGTTTTAACTGAAGCTGAAGAACAGGAGGGAAATCAATGAAAAGTACACCTTTTCGAGCATCCTGAAAAATGGAATTCTGGTAAATAGCAATAAAGATAACAGATACCACTACACTAATGCCCAACCAATTACGGCCTCATTTTCTTTCTTTCCTTTTCCTTTTTGGATGAATACAAAGGAAGGTAAAGAAGTGCTTCTTGTGGGATTTGAACCCGTTGGCAGCAAGACTTTTCGAAAGGTGGCTTAGAGCAAGTGAGGTCAAGGTGGTCCCCCACATGTACAACAAGCCTCATTTGATAGGAGGCAAAACCAAGATATGAAACACCAAACACCTATAAGGTGAGTTTGCCAAATTTTCCCTCTTTGATTTTTTGTTCTCTGTGAGTAGCCCATTAGTATCTTTTTGTCCTCTCCATACACTTAATCTCAGGTTCCAGTTATAAGCTTGCCTTCTGTGGTTCACAGTAATGTCACAAATTTTATATCTAAAGAGCCTGCAAACCATCATACAAAATCAGGGATGGGATTTGACCTGTAAACCATATTTTTCTGCATGGTACTTATTATCACCCTCAAGGCGTTCTACTTCAACATACTTATCAAAAGAAGCATAGACATCACGACACCCTTTGACATCAAGCTGCAAATCTGTCAAAAGAGACATGATTGCAAGTTAAATTGATAGTGAGGCATCTCGTAATTTACAAAGAAAAAAAAAAGAAACCCACGAGAAATTAAACACTGGTTTCATAGATACCATAAAAAGATTCTTTTCTTGTTGATTTATAGTCCACATTGATACATTCAATATAATTCATATGATGCCCCTCGAATAATTGTTGTATTGTGCCCTCTACAACGGTTCCCTGAGCAAAAGAAACCAAAATAATCTGTAAACAATCATCTCACTTCTAAATAACCGTACCATCCAAGATCGCATTTGTTCTTAGGGTTCATGTGTGTAAACATTACAAATTACCTTCATCTTATCCTCAAGTTTTTCACAAAGAACCCTGTTGAGTTCTTGTACATCATGCTGCATGAAAGAATCATATGTATCCCATCCAAAGGACTTTGTCAACTCTTTTGTTGCTACACTAGTGTCACTGTATTGTAGCTTATAAAACAAACTCTGTAAAGCCAAAGGGATGCTCCCGGATGGATTGTCATTCTCAGTTGTTGGCATATGATACACAGCCTGCAACATGTATAAATTAGTCATCCAAGGAAAATTAATTATCAACGAAAATTGGCATGCCTTCCAAGGCTAACCTTTCTAAAGTAAGGAATATGGTACAATGTTTGGAGGAGAGAGTTCATATAACAAGTAGCTCCCTGATTCTTAAGGCCAACACAACCAGTTTCCTTCTTCGAGTCATGAGACCAGTAATCAATGACCCTACGCACAGCAACATCAGCTTCAACTATTACTGTATCGTCCACAAGATAACCTCTGACAGGATCATATAATTCACTAAGAGGCATGAAGGATGTGAAACCCCAGTCACTCTCTCTTGCATTAAACTGGTGTTGAGTATCTGCCAAAATGATCATCTTTTGGAAATAAGTTTCCGAGATTGCACCAAGAAGGTGCCAATATATTTAGAAATATCAGCCACAAGAATCATACATTAACGAAAAACCAGCAGTCTACTTACCAAATCATAATATTAATTTGACATAATTAAACCCCTCAAAAAGGAGAGAACACCGAAATAGCATCTATAAGGAATAAAAAGCTGAAGGGGCATAAGTTAGAGATTGCACGGAGCCGCACAAGCTTATTGTAAAATGAAAAGGAGGAGATCAAGGATACTCTCAAGAGAAGATGCCAATAGAATTAATATTATCCTTCCAATTTATTTTCCAATTATGATTTCATTCTATCTTTCCGTTGCAATGGTTTGTAAATCTTGGCATCGCCTAATTTTCTCTAATAAGCTGTTCCAAAATCCTTCATCATTAGAGCTTTAAAGCTTTAGCTCGATAATATTTATAGCATTTTCACATTCGACTTCAGGAAACATCATAGAGTAAAAATATGGCCAACAATATTCTAGTCAGATCATTTCCAAAAAAGGAACATACACCATCCACATCCTTCCTGCAGTCATGCACATCACACAAGATATTTACTGATCAAAAAGAAAGAATAAGAGGATATTTAATCTGCTACCCGAAAACGAATGAAAACTAAGATAATCAACTAAATCTATTTGTGCAAGCACATCAAGCAGCAAATTGGAAGAAAACAGAAAAACAGTTGATTATAGACTATTACTTATCTTATCAAAAAGATAGTCAAATTAAACTTCCCTTCACTTCCAATGCAAACCATTGAAGAAAGAACCAGAATTTCTTGTACTAGTGCAGGACTCAAATCCTTGCTTCTTTTTTATTTGTCCACTCCTTTTATTTTTATTTTTTAGGCCAAGTAAGATGAGTTTCAGTAATTGCACCAAGAAGTTGTTGCGCGCATGCATCCAAGGGTATGGCCTAGTGGTCAATAAAGTTGGTTGAGTTACCCGGTCCCTGTGATGGTAGGAGATAGCAGGTACCTCGTGAAATTAGTCAATGGTGCAAGCAAGCTAGCACAGACACAACGGTTATAAAAAAGAAGTGCTATATGCACAATGCTTACTAACTGTAAACCTATACCAAGAAACACTGATTCTTTGAGCTAATACAGAGAATTTTTCAGAGCATCCAATAGGATATTGCAGAATGAACACCAAGTAGAAAAAAACTTAATAAGAAAGACGGCATAAATTATTCACAATGAATAATCTCTTCTATGGACACAATAATTATATCTGGAAACTCTACCAGATGACTAATTAATGAAGCCTTAGTCAACATCCTAAAATGGGCAGCTTAATGATCAGATATTGTAAGAACTAATGAATCTCCTTTCATCAACATCATTCCCACGAAGTCCAATGGTCCAATATAAAATAGGCCTTTCTAAGAAGTACAAGAAGTGCACAGATGATGCAAAAGGTGAACCAGCTACTAAGTTTTCCTCCAATAAGATGAAGCACATCTTACAATTTGCATTTACACATGCCTATACCAACAAGACAGCTCATGCAATCTCAATTTTCCCCTCACTTAGTATAGTTGGAAGCATATTTCAGTTTTATTAATCAGTACAGAAAATTCCATTCCAAATGGGAGCACTAGGCAAGTGATGAAATACATACATCAAAATTGAAAGAGGAATTTCATTATTTCAGTATGAACCTAATGATATCTGTTAAAAATTTTGCCTCATTTACATATTCCATTCTACATCAAAACAAGAGAACGGTGTAAATTTAAGCTTGAAATAAACCCGGGTTTCGGTAATGTCCACTAAATGCAGGGTGATACAGTGTTCCAAATTCTTTTCTGTTATTTGCTCAATCCTTTTCTACAACAGCATCTGGCACATTTCACGATTAGTTAAAAATAAAAGTCCTAATTCAAGTTAAGTGGACATTCATTAATCACTCAGTCCTTTATCATCAAAAAGCTAACAGTTATGCACGTGATACCGCCTGAAATAAGTAAACCAGGAGAATCTATTATTTCACAACTTCTCTCCAAGTAAAAAGCGATGACTCAAAAGGCCCAAACATATATCACTTCTTAAACCAACCGTTAATATTTTCTCCCGCTTGACTTGGTCAAAGTTTTCACAAAGTCATATCTCTAGTTCAATAAGCAAGATTTCTGACCTTTCCTCACTGTAAACTTGTTATGGACTCGGTTGAGAACAGCTAAGCTAAACTGCGCATGTCTACTCCACCCGTAAGGCAATGCCGGCGAATCCGCAACATCTAAATACATTGACAAATGGTCCACATTGTTCCCTTTAGGGAATACCAATATCCTCCTGCCACACATAATGTACCATTAAGTACATCGAATCACCTATGTATTCAAACAATAAAGCAATCCATCAAAAAAAAACTAGATACTTAAAAGATTACCATTTATATCCTCCCACATGGAAAACATCCGAGTATAGCTTCTTTGTATTCAACCTTGAAAAGTTTTCTACTGTCCATGTGAACCGAGCAGATGGTGGATCATCCACTGGCGGTCCATCCACCGTACTAGCTGTATCCGCAGTCGCAACTGCCAACAATAAAAAGTGCAAGTTCAGAAGAAAACCTCAAAATCCACAAAGTCCACAATAATCATCCTGAAACATGCTCGTAGCAGATAGAAACAAAAGAAAAGTGGATTCAGATAACTACAATCCACCAAAACTACTGCAATATATACGTGAGTTTTAGTTCTATGTATTGACATCAACAACAACAACAAACCCAGTAGTTTCCCATAAGTGGGGTCTGGGGCCTTACCCCTACCCCTGAAAGGGGAGGGAGTCAAGTTCTATGTATTGACAGTTTAAAAAATACTAACACAACCAGGTTACCTTTTTATAAATGAAAAAAAAATCTCAATTTAGGAGGATCTATAGTGTTTCCACACTTTCCCTCCATCGTGACTCAAAGCCGGGACCTAACGGTCACAAAAGAACCGAGGAAGAGACTCCAAGAAAGCAAACTAAACCATAGATACGAAAGTTTTCCTACAAAGGGGGCTGGCTTCAACAACCCATAAGGGACGGCTTGCCAAGCTACACAATCAGTTAATTTGTTTATAGTCGCATAAGTTTTCCTACAAGAAGGAGCTGGCATCAACATCCCATAAGGGACGGCTTGGATGGTGGTTGGACGTGTTTTTACCAACTGAGTAAGTCTCACTTGTCTGATAGAAATAATGTCACAAAAGGTGGGATATCTAATACACAGGATTTTAACTAATATCAGTGTGTAGAAATATTTACACTACCAGGTTACCTAAAAGATCTCTATAGGTAACCTCCATAAAAGGTGGGATTCACAATCTTGAAAATAAGACATGCTACCTGCTACAATTGTGATCAAATAGCGCCAAGATATTAATGAAACTCATTAGATAATTACAGGCAAATCTCTTTATAAACATTAAAGAACCTGCTATCGCAAGTTTATATTCACTGATTGTTTAAAACAATCTTTAAAGTGCATAAACTTTAATCCTATATTAGTGTAGGAAAAGTTTAAAATAAATACCTTCCATTGACTGAGGACCTTCAACAGGAAAATCTGAATTAGGAACGAGCATCTCGTCCTCTTCTGGCTGCCAAAAAACACAACTAAAGTTTAATATTCGATCTATCAATACTTCGCACTTTCGATTTAACCTAAATCCCTATAATTTCACCATTGCCTCATTTAAATCAAGACGTTTTGACATAAAATTTCACTCCGCCATCGCAGCTAATTGAATATTCACCACTTATTCAATCCAATAACTATGAAAATCTACGAAACTCTACTGAAAAGAAGCTCCTTTTTACAGTTTAACAAAAAATCACTTGGAAGTGAATTTCCGCTGTAAGAAGGTGCGTGACAAGAGAGAGATTACGTACATCTACTGGGGGAGGAGTCATGAGAGTCATTGCCGGAGAACTGTGACCGGAAAATCGGCGATTCGGCGATGAAGAAGAAGAAGAAGAAAGCAATGTGTAGAAACGATCGAATCGATCCCCGGACTTTCTCGAGTTCGAGTCCTTGGGCTAGGCGACGAAGAAGAGAAATTAGTAGTGAAATTAAATTTTAAAACAAGATTTAAAATTGCCAAAGTGTAATTTGACAATTTAATCGGTATCTTGTTAGTGTATGTTACCTATTTCTTTTTGGATTTAGACAGTGTAGGTCCCTAGGGCGATAAAAGATATATAGATGGAATTATATTTCGGGTTAGAATTGTGGAAAGTGACTTAAAAAAAATTTCGGTGGTTATGGGGTTACACCCATAATTTATGCTTAACCGATTTTCTTTGCTCTGGCAATGGATACATTGACACAATATATTCAAGGAAAGGTGTTATGGCGTATGTTATTCGCTGATGATATAGTTCTGATTGATGACGCGAGGCGGCGTTAATAGGAGACCGGAGGTACGGAGGCAGACTCTAGAGTCTAATGGTTTCAAATTGAGTAAGACTAAGATAGAATATGTGGAATGTAATTTCAGCAACGTGTGGGGAAGCGAATGTGGAAGTTAGGTTTGACTCACATGTCATCCTCAAGAGAAAAAGTTTTAAGTACTTAGGGTCAATTATCCAGGGAGATGGGACATCAATGGGGATGTTACGCACCGTATAGGAGTGGGGCGGATGAAGTGGAGGTTAGTGTCTAGAGTCATGTGTGACAAGAATGCGCCACTGAAACTCAAAGGTAATTCTATAAAGCGGTGGTTAGACCGGCCATGTTGTATGGAGCTGAGTGTTGGTTAGTCAAGAATTCACATATCCAGAAGATAAAAGTAGCATAAATGAGGATATTGAGATGGATGTGTGGACACACTAGGCTGGATAAGTTCGGAATGAAGGTATCCGGAAGAGAGTGGGTGTGGCTCCCATGGACGACAAGATGCGGGAAGCGCAACTTAGATGGTTCGGACACGTATGGGGAGAAGTTTAGATGTACCGGTTAGGAGGTGTGAGCAGTTGACTTTGGCGTGTACGAGAAGAGGCAGAGGGCGGCTTAGGAAGTACTTGGCGGGGTGATCAGGCAGGACATGGCGCGACTTCAGATTTCCGACGACATGGCTCTTGACAGAAACATGTGGAGGTCAAACATTAGGGTGGTAGGTTAGGGGATAGTCAATAGTTCTTCTCTCTTTGTACTGGATAGTCTGTTAAAGTTTCGTTAGGTTAGTTAGCGATCTTTGTTATATTCACATTGGTGTTTTGCATAGTTTTGTGTTATTGTCCTTTCACTTATTTGTTGTGGTTATTTTCTTTCTGGTATCTTATACTGTTACATGTCTTTTCTCTTATTTCTTTTATAATATTATTGTCTTTCCTGTTGAGCCGAGAGTCTTCTGGAAACAGCCTATCTGTCCTTTTCGGGGTAGGGATAAGATTTGCATATACTTTACTCTTCTTAAACCCCACTAACAAAATTTTACTGGATATATTATTGTTGTACATTGTAGCCTTTTTGGATTGAGATAATGTAACATAATGTGTTCTATGTTATTATAGTTGGTCATTTGCTTTACCTCCAATATTAACAAATGAGGCTTATTACATTGGGTTAAATTTAACGTGTAAATTTTAAAAAATAGAATACATTATTTTATTTTGTAGTATTTCAATTACATAAGACGTTAGTATTTGATTTAAGAATATAAAACATGCAACTCTAATAAAAACAAGTAATTTTATTAGAAAGTTAAGACTATTCAAATATTTTAAGTTACGCCAACTTTGTCGTATTGGAGATAGTATTTTAAGAAAAAATCAATATACAATAAAGAGCATTATGATTTTCAGGTTTATTCTCTTTTTGGCTTTGAGTGTTATACGGTCAAATCGGGCTTGACATTTTTATGATTAATCGGGATCGGGGGTGACAGACCGAGATTCGACCCCACATCATACTGGACCGTGACGCGAAGTTAGATTACCAAGCTCGTGGCTCAAGGACCGATCAAGACTGAGATCAGCCAAGGTCGAGATCGAGTAAGATAGAGATCGAGCAAGATCGAGGGAAGCCCACCGAGCCAAATAACGGAAGGCCGAGATATCCGCGATGGGGCGAGGATCATTGAAAGGTCCAGGTTCCAAAAAGTTTGTACAAAAATCTTCCCCTTCGAGGGCAGCTCCGAAGCCAATCCCCAAGAAGTTCTGTATGCCCAAGATTCCTAAATATAATGGGACGACTTATCCAAATGAACACGTTACCTCCTACATGTGTGCTATCAAAGGAAATGGTTTGGAAGATTATGAGATCAAATCTGTCTTGCTGAAAAAATTCGGGGAGACTTATCGAAGGGTGTTGTGATATGGCATCATATTTTACCACCTAATTATATTGGCTTGTTTGCTATGCTTGTGAATTCCTTTCTAAAGGCATACGTCGGTGCTATTAAGGTCACAACAAGAAAGTCAGACCTTTTCAAGGTAAGCTAGAAGGACAACAAGAAGCTCAAGGGATTCATATCTCGATTCCACATGGAACGAATGGATTTGCCACTGCTTACCGACGATTGGGCCGTTCAAGCTTTCAATCAAGGTCTTAACATTTGAAGTTCAGTAGCTTCAGAACAGTTGAAGCAGAATTTGATTGAATACCAAGCTATGACTTGGGCCGATGTACACAATCAGTATCAATCGAAGATTAGGGTCGAGGATGATCAACTGGGGGCTCCTTCTGGGTCTGTTTATCCTAACAAGCCCGTGGATAGAATCAAGAGAGATATCGACTCAAAACCGAGGTCAAAAAGGGGTCGATACTAACTGTATAATAGGGATTGCAGAGACAGCGGATTTGGGAGAAATTCTACACGAAATGAAAGGAGAAATGATCAAAGTCAAAGTTCACGGGGACATGGTACTAATGAGGGTCACATTAAACATCCAAAATACAAATGAAGGTACTACACTATTTCAATTCTTTCTATTTCTTACTAACACTTTCAAGTTATCGCAAGGAGGGGCACAAAGTTATAGGTCTTACAGCACGCGTTGTACTCTTTTTCTTCTTGAACCGTTTTTGTCCCAATTGGGTTTTTCCGCAAAGTTTCTAACGAGGCAATAACAGATCGTGCTAACTTAGAATCAAAGGTCGACCACGAATCGGTTTCAGAGACAACATTTAACATTATTCGAGGTTCCATACAATAAACCTCGAATACTAAGGGCATTGCCTTTGGATATCAACTTTATTGCGAGGAAATTATTTCATAATGAAGGGGTCTCGATAGGGCCAAACGGTCGAACGAACCATGCCGATATATGTTGTTCGAGCCCTGGTTCAAAACATATATGCATGTGTAATCATTTTTCACAAGAGTAAAGAGAAGTATTTTTCCTTGCAATTATCTCATGTCTTAGAAAAAAAAATTCTAGTTAACAATTCCATACTTTCAATCTATTATGGGAACGAGCTTAAAGGCCAATCATACCAGAGTTGGGATATTCACCCCACACTCGGGGAGTTCC
This sequence comes from Nicotiana benthamiana, assembly GCA_034376525.1. Classification (NCBI taxonomy): domain Eukaryota; kingdom Viridiplantae; phylum Streptophyta; class Magnoliopsida; order Solanales; family Solanaceae; genus Nicotiana; species Nicotiana benthamiana. The sequence continues at coordinate 11,979,630 of CM067340.1, forward strand.
ATCCGAAAAATAAAACTCAAACATATCAAACTATTGAGCATCGAGGGCATAAGATCTTTTAGGCAGCCCTCGAATTTTAAAAGTCACAGCCATTCTCACTTGGGGACTATCATCTTAGGCATGCCTAGATAACTCGGGAAGCAAGCTCACTGGCTACACACGAACTAAAAGGCTATGGTTAATTTAACGCAGCTCGGAGATGTCTGAAACCCGTAACAAGATGGCGTCGAAAAAGACACAAAAGAAAGCAAAAACACAAAGGCCTAAGGGCTACTTTTACTTCGAGTTCGAGAAATCATTCTCACGCGACCACAAATCCCAAAGGCTACCTTAACCCAGTTCGAACAAATTCTCACTCAGGGACTATCTATCAAACCCAAGGGCCGCCTTATCTCAAGTTTGACCAAGTCCTCACTCGACCACAAATCCCAAGGTCTATCTTAAGTCAAGTTCGAGCAAATTCTCACTCGGGGTCTATCTATCAAGCCCAAGGGCCACCTTATCTCGAGTTCGAGCAAGTCCTCACTCGACTACCATGCCCAAGGGCTACCTTAACTCGAGTTTGAGCAAATTCTCACTCGGGGACTATCTATCGAGCCCAAGGGACAAGTTATCTCGAGTTCGAGCAAGTCCTCGCTCGACTACAAAGCCCAAGGGCTATCTTAACCCGATTTCGAGCAAATGTTTACTCGGGGACTGTCAATAGAGCCCAAGGGCCATCTTATCTCGAGTTCGATCAAGTCCTCACTCGACAACAAAACCCAAGGGCTACCTTAACCCGAGTTCGAGCAAATTCTCACTCAGGGACTATCTATTGAGCCCAAGGGCCACCTTATCTCAAGTTCGAGCAAATCCCCACTCGATCATAAAGCCTAAGGCCTACTTTTACTTCGAGTTCTAGCAAGTCCTCCCTCGACTAAAAAGACCAAGGGCTACCTTAACCTAAGTTCGAGTAAATTCTCACTCAGGGATTATATATCAAGCCCAAGGGATAGCTTATCTCGAGTTCGAGCAAGTCCTCACTCGATCATAAAGCCTAAGGGTTACCTTCACTTCTAGTTTGAGCAAATCCTATTTAAGCCTAAGATACTCTAACTTAAATGTGAATGATCATTAGAGGTCAGTCATTAGAAACAGTTGGGGGAAGTACTTATTATTGGTTCTTACCATCTCGAACTTTGGACCATCAAAAACAACTTCATAATTTGAGCGTCCTCAGCAACCTCCTTTGCTCGAACTTGAGCAGCTTCGGCGTTAGCCTGGTAGAGCCACCACTGCATCATCCTTGGCCTTGGTTGCTTCGACCTCCTATTTGACCGCTTCGAGCTCTGTGACTGGCTTCTCCTGATCGGAAATCGCAAAACCGAACTAAGACTAGAGCTCCACGATTTTCTTGGCTTGCGCTAAGGTTTTTTCTTTTACATTTCAAAGTTGAACTTCAGTAGAGGCCGACAGGGCCCGGGCAGTCTTCTCCTCTAAGGTTAAGTGATCCATGTTCTTTTTCCATTCTCCAGCCTTACTCTTTACAGTCTCCACCTCTTCACGGAGCTGCCCAATTATATCAATCTTTTGTTGGACCTACGGGTCCAAATCATTAGTCATAGTACCCATTCTTCTTTAGTAACATTAAAGATTTTGTTCACCTGCTCGACCAGATTGGGATGTTCTCTTTGGGCCACTTCTAAATCATCTCGAAGACTCTTAACCTCCACTTCTCTTTGCTCACTAAGAAGTTTGAAGGCATCCTTCTTCTCGGTGAGCCCTCGGATCTCAGCCTCATACTAGCTCATGTCCTCTCAGGATTGGAGGAAGGCCCCATGATGAGGCACCAAAGTCTACAAAACACGAAAAAGGAAATTATATAAAAAACACAAGTACAGAACTTGAAATTGTCAAAGGTATTTAATTGTACCCGATTCAATGCATCTTGAGCTTCATTGAACATGCATAACATCTCCGATTCGTCCATCTTAGCCTGGTCCTCATCGGTAAACAAACACTGAAGGTAGCTAGCCACGGAAAGGGTCTTCTGCACTATGGACCCCTTCATCATGGCAAGTCTCCGCTGTTTGAGCATCCTTAATCATCGACTCGGTGAATGAAGGAAGCGAGGGGGAGTATCCGATTTTTATCGCCCCAGGTAAATCTTTTGGGCCACCGCCTTTATGTTGGGAAGCCTCGGGCTCAGTCTCTACACTAACATCAACTGCATCCTCGATGACCTTCTCACCTTGAGGTGAAACATCTTCAGCTCTTTTTGTCTTAGAGACTTTGGCTGAAACTTCCCCCTCAATCTCATCAATTTGAGGCAGAGCATTTTTAGCTCCTATCGGCTCAGTAGTTCCTCGAATCTCGATGCGAGCTCGCATATATACAACCAGCCTAGAGTCTTCTTCTTCCTTAACCTCATCCCAACTGTTGGACTAACTCCATAGATAAAAGGATGATTTTCCCCTTTGTCTTACGGGCTGCTTTCTTTTTGGGTTTCTGCCCTCCGGGGTCCATGGAATTCGAAGTTCTTTCCTCTTTTTCTCTTACTTTGGTATAGATGGTTGGATTTCTTCATCACCGGACGGGGGCTTCGTTGTCACATCCTTCCCAAGACCTACAAAAGGAAAGAATGAGTAAACCCGGGAAAATATTCAAACAGTGGTCGGATCATTAAGTTAGGAAGAAAAGTTTACCATGACTACTAGCCTCCCATCGACCCTTTGCAAAATCGATGCGCGCTCAGCGTGCATCGATTGCGATATTAGGCTCCTAACCCAATCCTCGAGTTGGGGAACCACACCCGGTATCCAGGCAATGGCTACATCAATTAAAGCACTAATAAGAAAAGGTGAAAGAACGAAGATAATAAACAGAAGTTAAGGATGGAATTATACTTACGTTTCATATTCCATTTCTTATGAAATGGCATACTCTCGGCCAGGATCAAGTCCGAGATCTTCACTCGAACAAATCATCCCATCCAACCCCAGTCTTGTCCTCATCAATGCACGAGATAGGTAACTTGGCGCCTCGATATTGAAGCTTTATTAGTCATCCTCGATAGAGTCGGGGACTATATAGGCGTATGAGGTGGTTGAGGGTGAAAGAAAGCCCATCGGCTTTGCTTGAGAAGAAATAAAGTTTTATCACTATCCTTTAGAAAGAAGGATAAATCTGACAGAGGGTCACCTCATATTTCTTGTAGAAACCTACGATGATCGGATCCAAGTGACCCAACCTTAAGGGGTAAATGTAAGCACTTAAGAACTCTTCCACGTGGGTGGTGATTGTTTTTTCTGGTGCAGGCACGACCACGCGTTGTTTACCCTAGTTGCAATTTTTTTTAACAATAGAGAGGAGCTTTTCGATTTTCGAGCATATATACCTCGAAATCAGCTCACATCGGGCCGACACCGAGGAAATCTTTTCAAACTTAAAATCAAAATCAAGAACACACCCTTCAGGAAAAAACTCTTCAGGGCATGGCTCTGCCACCGGCCGACCGCGACAATGAAGAAGTCTCCTTTGAACGATTTTTGAAGTCTTAGCCATTTTTGCTTTTATGAGTAAAGAAGAGTGGAACGCTGAAGAGCACTTGGTATTTTGTGATGAAACTCAGGGATACAAGAATATAAAGCTTTGAGGAAGACACAAGATGAAGATTAAAGTGAAGAAGATTTGAAACTAAAGTTAGAAAAGCTAAGAAGGAGGGTATTTATAATTTCTCAGCGATGATTCAAAGGTGGTAATGGCCAACCGTCGATTGATGCGCATTAAATGCCTGGGGAGTCGTACCGATGATATGTTTCATTTAACCTTTGTTGCTTACATCCTGATGCTTACATCATGATGTATCGAGGTTAAGTTCGATGGCTCAAGTCGTTTCTTATCATTACTTTCCAAAAAATGAGGGGACTATATGTATACAGTCAAAATTGGGATGCACCATTTTATGATTAATTGAGACCGGGGATGATAGACCGAGATTCGACCCTACGTCATACCAGACCGTGACATGAAGTTAGATTACCAAGCTCGTGACTCAGGGACCGATCGAAATCGAGTTTAGCCAAGATCGAGATCGAGCAAGACGAGGGAAGTCCGTCGTCCAAACAATAGAAGGACAAGATATCCGCGATCGGGCGATAATCACGACGGAAATCTTGGCACATATCAAGAAGAGACCAATTATTTAGCTAACATTGGATTTCTTATTGTATTAATGATTGTATTAAGGGTAAGAATACTCTAATATGTAAAAGGGATATGACCATTTGTAAATGCATCATATTCACGTTACATGAAGCAATATATTCTCTTTCTCTTAAGATCTCAATATTTCTATTACTTTGTTCATGCTTTCTGGGAAAATATTCATTTGATTCGAGGGAAACCCAATTCAAGGATCAAACCTATACATTTAATTTGGTTTGCTTTATTTATATGTGCAGTTAATTTCAGTATCAATTTATGTTTTCTCTCAGATTTTGCTAAGTAAATCACGTATCCTTAAAATTACGGTATAAATTTAATTGTTCTTCATTTTTAGGTAAACAAGTGTGTTTGGAATTTGTTCCATTTCAAGGGAATAATTGTTATCAAGGTTTAAGAAAAAATATCAAATCAATGTTAGAGTAATTGAGTGTGTTTTGTTAATAGGACAACTCATGTCATATACTAAGAGCTAACTAGGTTAAAGTTATCAATCAACCAATCAATCATGTATCTTCATTTTCAACTTACTATCTAAAGTATCCAATGCAATCTAATGGTGTATTGTGGCCCGGGCCTAAACGGGCCTGACGAGCCGGGCTTCGCGATTTCGGGCTTGGTGTGCCGGGCCTGGTGGTCTCGGGCCTGGCGGTCCCAGGCCTGGCGGTCCTCACGGTAGAGACCGGCCCGTTACGGGCCTAAGCCCACCGTGGTCCTGGGCCTGGCGGGCCTAACGGGCCTGACGGGGGTTTTTTTTAAGTCAATATCTTGTATAGTAGTCATTAGTATAGTGTAGAATATATTTTATATGGTGTACTAAGTTATTAGTATAGTATATATTGTGTTGTAGTAATTAGTATATATTGTATATTATGTATATATTGTGTTGTAGTAATTAGTATATATTGTATATTATGTATATATTGTGTTGTAGTAATTAGTATATATTGTATGTTATGTATATATGGATATATGTTATGTATATAATGTGTTGTAGTAATTAGTATATATTGTATATTATGTATATAGTGTGTTGTAGTAAGTAGTATATATTGTATATTATGTATATATGGATATATATTATGTATATATTCTGTTGTAATAATTAGTATATAATGTATATATTGTGTTGTTATAATTAGTATATTGTGTTGTATGTTATATATTGTATGTTATGTACTGCAGACGCATCAGGGTGGAGGAGGTCTTAGGGGCGTTGCGTAGGATGAGTAGGGGTCGAGCGACCGGGCCTGACGAGATCCCGGTGGAGCTCTGGAAGTGCATGGGTAAAGCTGGAGGGGAGTGGCTCTCTAGGCTGTTCAATGTAATCTTCAGGACTAAAAGGATGCTGGAGGAGTGGAGGTGGAGCACAGTGGTGCCCTTGTACAAGAACAAAGGGGACATCCAGTGCTGCAACAACTATAGGGGCATCAAATTAATAAGCCACACGATGAAGGTTTGGGAGAGGGTGATTGAGGCGCGGGTGCGGGAGGCGACAACTATATCTAGGAACCAGTTCAGTTTCATGCCGGGACGCTCCACCACAGAGGCGATTCACCTAGTCAGGCGGATGGCGGAACAATTCAGGGATAAGAAGAAGGACCTTCATATGGTGCTTATCGACTTGGAAAAGGCGTATGATAAGGTCCCGAGGGAGGTGCTATGGAGGTGCTTGGAGGCGAAGGGTGTGCCAGAAGCCTACATCAGAGTAATCAAGGACATGTACAATGGAGCTAAGACTAGGGTTAGGACGGTGGGGGGCGAATCAGACCATTTTCCTGTGGTAATGGGGCTCCACCAAGGATCGGTGCTGAGCCCCCTGTTGTTCGCCTTAGTGATGGATGCTCTAACCCGACATATCCAAGGGGATGTGCCTTGGTGTATGCTCTTTGCTGATGATATAATATTGATAGATGAGACTAGGGCCGGTGTTAGTGAAAGGTTAGAGATATGGAGACAGACCCTCGAGTCTAAGGGTTTCAAAATAAGCAGATCTAAGACAGAATATCTGGAGTGCAAGTTTGGCGACGAGCCGAGTGGGGTAGGCAGGGAAGTGATGCTTGGTTCTCAGGCCATCGCCAAGAGGGACAGTGTAAGATATCTGGGGTCTGTGATTCAGGGGGACAGAGAGATTGACGGGGACGTCACCCATCGGATAGGAGCGGGGTGGTCAAAGTGGAGGCTCGCTTCAGGGGTCCTGTGTGATAAGAAAATTCCACACAAACTCAAGGGGAAATTCTTCAGAGCCGTGGTTAGACCTGCGATATTGTATGGGGCGGAGTGCTGGCCCGTGAAGAACTCGCATGTTCAGAGAATGAAGGTTGCGGAGATGAGGATGCTTAGGTGGATGTGTGGGCACACCAGGCTGGATAAGATCAAGAATGAAGTTATTCGACAGAAGGTAGGGGTGGCCCCGGTGGACGAGAAGATGCGGGAAGCGAGGCTGAGGTGGTTCGGGCATGTTCGGAGGAGGGGCCCCGATGCCCCGGTGAGGAGCTGCGAGCGGCTGGAGATTGTTGGTGGTCGGCGAGGGAGAGGGAGGCCTAAGAAGCATTGGGGAGAGGTGATTAGACAGGACATGACCAGAATGCAGGTTACCGAGGACATGACCCTTGATAGGGGAGTCTGGAAGTCTAGAATCAGGATTGTAGGCTAGGGGCTCATAGAGTTCTCCGTACGCCTTTCCCGGGGTTGGGTGTGGGATAGTAGGGTTACCCATAGGTGATTAGTGTTTTAGCTTATGTCCCCAGAGGGTTGTTAGTATGGTAGTTACTGCTTGTTATTATTGCATGCGACTGTATTTATGTTGCTTATGTTTCCATAATTATTTACGTTATTTCTGCAGGAGTACTTGTGCTTTATTATTTTGTTTTGTCTTGCTTGTGTTTCTAATTTTACCTTTGTTTCTTAATGCAGCTTTCCCTTTTTTATCCTATATGCCGAGGGTCGACTGGAAACAACCTCTCTGCCCTTTCGGGCAGGGGTAAGGCTCGTCTACATATTACCCTCCCCAGACCCCATCTGGTTGGAATATACTGGGTAGTTGTTGTTGTATATTGTATGTTATATAAATATTCAAGGATTGATATCGAAGTAAAGACAAAGAAATATTAAGAAAAAAGATATTCAAGGATATGATAAAGAGCATATTTTATTGACCAAAATGACATATCTTTCTTAGTCTTCCTTCCCCCAATTGAATGAGCACAACAAGGTATTAATACCACCATTAAAAGGAAAAAAACTAAAAGAAGACGTGCCAATGTACAAGTTACATCATAATTTACATTGTATCTCTAACAAATCTCTTAAATCTGTCAAGGTTGGGAGGAGGTTGTGTTGGCGGTGATGGAAATGAAGCTTGTTCATCACCACTTCCAGGTGAAGCCGATTCCTCAGAAAGTTCTGCTATCATTTCTTCATATGTTTCATCTATCGCCGGTTGTGATTCTACAATGCCAAAGTTTCTTCTTTCCGTGTGGATCCAATCTCTAAAAAGCACTGATTTTTCCAAGCTCTCCCGCATCGACGCTCTATGATCACCGATTTGTAGTCTTGCTTGACTGAAAGCGCTCTCCGATACAACAGTTGAAGCTTGAATTGATTCTCCTTTTCTAGTCCCTGTGACAAGTAAACTTGAAGCTCATTTAGATGGGAAATTTCATCGAAATTATCATCTTGAGAACCCCGTAACTCCATCCACGATTTAAGAGCTATTAAGCCAGCAGCTCTTTTAGACGATTGTGATGTAGACGAAGTAGGGTTGGAATATTTGGCCTAGCATGCTCTAACGCCTATTTATAATCATTATAAACAGTTTGAGCATTAATTTTAATTGATGTTTTTGCATCAGCAAGTGTAGCAATTTCCTCTTCAGAAAGATCTAAAGCTTTATAAATATTAGAATACCAAAAAATGAGGACCTCCTAATTTCATTGTTGGATTTAACATTGCAGCTACACCAAAAATAGGAGGGATAGGGAAAAATTATTTTTTAAACTTTTGTTTCATTTCATTTATAGCAAGTTCATAAATATCCCCACCCTCGCTAAATTCAACAAACAAACCAACTAGTGCGGCAATATAAATTAAACAGTTTGAAATAGTCGGATAATATTGCCCAGAAAATGCATTTGTAGCAACTTGAAAATGTTCTAAAAAATCTAAAAGAATTTTAACATTAGTCCAATCTTGGGTAGTTAGCATTTCATCATCATCCTCATCACCTACCCGAGAATTAAACGTAGCATTAATTGGGTTTCTATATTCATGCGCTACTACTAAACTTTCGTACATGCAATTCCACCTAGTCCGGCAAGGTTTGCGAACCTTTCTTTCTCTAAGTACATATTCGTACATTTTTTAAAATACTCTCTAAGTCTAGTTTTACGGTTTGAATAAAATAGCCAATTAAGAGCCATTCTCACCTTTTCAATTTCTATGTTTAATATTCGCATACCGTCACCAACAATTAAAATATAAATATGACAAATACATCTAACATGAAAAATATTACTAAATGCAGGATTAAGGGTTTGTGTTAACATGCCTATTGCACTAGTGTTACTAGAAGCATTATCCATAGAAATTGCCATTATTTTATCACTAAAGTAAAAATATCTACATATATCTGAAGCAGTGTTAGCTATAAACCTACCCGTGTGACGTGAATTAATTATTCTATATGCAATTATGCGTTTGCATTGTCCAGTCCTCATCTATCCAATGACTTGTAACAGTTAGATAATCACAGTTATTATTACTTCTACCAATATCAGTTGTAATAGAAATACGATTAGGTATATGAGTAAATAAATAGCGCAAATATTGTTCATATTCATGCTTGAATTTATAAATATCGGCCTTAACTGTTGCGCGAGGCCAACCTTTATAAGTAGGATTAAAAACTCTTCTAATATAATGAACCCAATTAGGATTAGAAGCAAAAGTATAAGGCAAGCACATAACAATAATCATTTTTGCTAATTCTTCATGATCCTTATTTGGATCGTAATATAAAATACCTTTGGTGACAGTGTTAATTCCTGGTTGAACTAGATTTGAACCTGTACTAGGGTTAACTTGAGAATCTACACTTGTCACATCTTGCTGCGCTTGCATTTGAAAAAATCTAGCCCTATCTCAAGAGTGCAATTTTATGGGTCTAACCAAACTACCAGTGCCGTTACGGTCTCTAGTAAATTTATGAACAAGTAATTTCCCACAAGTTTTACACTTAGCCTTGTTGTGTTCTCTTACTTGAGTAAAAAAATGCCAAACTAATGATGTTTCTTGATGTTTACCAGGTTGTCTACTAAACGTGGGAGTTTCTACAGGTGGGTGTGCCGGTGCATTACCTGAGTTATGAGCAGGACTAGTAGGTGTATCATCTAAATCTGGTGCTTGGGTTTCATCATCATCATTATCATCCTCATTTTCCTCTAAGATAGGTTCATTAGGATAAAGAGCATTCATACTTTCATCATCTAATCTATCACCTACTGCAACATCATGTAGAAATTCACTATTGGTAAATTGAAAACAAGGGTGATCACTGTCAAGCATTATGGGAGGCGGATTAGGACGTCTAGGTTGGCAACTACTTTCAACTTTCTTATCTTTTGTAGGTCGGGGAGCCGGGGGAAGGGTAGTATTATGGCTACTACTTTCACCGATTTTATCTTTTCCTTTACCGAACATTTTTTTCAAAGAAAATGCCATACTAATTAGAATTATGCAAACTAAACAACACATAAATATATTATTAGCACGTAAGAGTTGAAACGAGTTTACCGGATTGCCGAACAACTTCTTAAAAATTGAAAATCGTTGAACACTTGAAAACTTCAATTTAACAACTTCACAATTTTTCATGAATTTTCAACAATAAATTAAACACTTATACTAGAAATATTGAAAGAGAGCTTGAGAGATATTGATGAATTGGTGAATAAAAATAAAAGAATGAGGGGGTATTTATAGTTGAGAAATGAAAAAAAATATAATTATATAAAGTTTGGGGGCCAAATGGCTATTTTTTAAAGTTTCAAACGGCTAGTTTTTGCAAAGAGCCGTTACTGATTTTTCAAACAAAAAAAATTAAAAAATAGCCGTTGGGCCCGCCAGGACCGCCAGCTGGTCCCGGGCCTGACGATTCAAAGAAGAAGACCGGCCCGTCACGGTTTTTTGGGACCGGTAAAGACCGGACCGCCAGGACCGGCCCCGCAGGACCGCCAGTCCCGCGGTCCCGGTCCGGTCCCGGGCCTAAACTGGGCCACAATACATCATTAATGCAATCACTTAGCTTTTCATTTTCAAGTTAACTAAGTATTCGTAAGAAGAGTAAATTTAACTTCAACGGTTAAATTTTCGACAAAGGGTCAAATGTATCCATATACTATCAGAAAAGGTTTAAATGTACCCTTCATTATATTTTGAGTCCAAAAATACCCTTATTGTTATACTATTGGTTTAAATATACCCATTTTTCATTAAGTTTGTCCAATTTGGACATTCAATCCTACGTGACATTAACATTTGATGAGATGACAATAGTGGTGGAGGTGAAGGAACTTTTACTGGTGGTAAAAATAAGAGGGAGGGGTAAAATGGTAAAAATTATATGAGACGCCCTATTTGGTCGGCTCCATTTAATCTATACCCATTTTTTTTAAAAACTTTTAACTTGTACCAACTTCTTAAATAACTTCAACTCGCTTTCTCTTCCTTCTGTTCCTCCTTCATTTTCTTCTTCTCAACAAAAGGCAAAATGCAGAGCCTATTTTTTTATTTGGTCTTGCGTCAAAATCTTTCTTCACCCTGGAAGTAGCAGTTAATAACTTCAGCTCTTATCCTTAAGATGGAAATATGTTTGATCAATTCGTCAATGTGTTTCTCTGGTGCATTTTGTTAAGTTCTTTGGTTAATAAGTGCCCATAATACGGAGAAGCTAATGCTCTTTGGTTTTATCATGGATTTATAATGTGTTCTCTATTATATATCTATAGGCTAACAGAATCCAATTTGAGTTTCACAATAGTGCTGCTGAGCATACATTTATGAGGATGGATAGGGAACCATGGAAGCAATAACGACACGATGACACAGTGGTTATAGAAATATCCTATTTTGGTCAAGTAAGCATGCTCGCGAGATACTCATGTGTTATGTGCATTACAGAGAGGGAGTTAAAGTAGCCAATTACAAGAGCTGAAGTTTTTCAGTTACAACATAAAAACTTCAGCTCTAGAGCTGAAGTTTTCCAGTTACAACACAAAAACTTCAGCTCAAAAGCTGAAGCTTCCCTTGTCTTGCTTCGAAAATCTTTCTTCACCCTGGGAGTAGCAGTTAATAACTTCAGCTCTTATTCTTAAGATGGAAATATGTTTGATCTATTAGTCAATGTGTTTCTCTAGTGCATTTTGTTAAGTTCTTTGGTTAATAAGTGCTCATAATACAGAGAAGCTAATGCTCTTTGATTTTATCATGGATTTATAATGTTGTTCTCTATTATATATCTATAGGCTAACGGAATCCATTTGAGTTTCACAATTGTGCTGCTCAGCATACATTTATGAGGATGGATGGGGAACCATGGAAGCAACAACGACACGATGACACGGTGGTTATAGAAATATCTTATTTTGGTCAAGTAAACATGCTCTCCAGATACTCATGTGTTATGTGCATTACAAAGAGGGAGTTAAAAGTAGCCAATTACAACACAAAAACTTCAGCTTTAGAGCTGAAGTGTCCCAATTATAACTCAAAAACTTCAGTTCAAGAGCTGAAGTTTCCCTGGTCTTGCTTTCACCCTGGGAGTAGCAGTTAATAACTTCAGCTCTTATTCTTAAGATGGAAGTATGTTTGATCAATTCGTCAATGAGTTTCTCTGGTGCATTTTGTTAAGTTCTTTGGTTAATAAGTGCTCACAATACAGAGAAGCTAATACTCTTTGGTTTTATCATGGATTTATAATGTTGTTCTCTATTATATATATGTAGGCTAACAAAATCCAATTTAAGTTTTACAATGGTGCTGCTGAGCATCATCTATGAGGATGGATGGGGAACTATGGAAGCAACGACGGCCACGGACGATGACACAGTGGTTAAAGGAATATCCTATTTTGGACAAGTAAACATGCTCGCCAGATACTCATGTGTTATGTGAATTACAGAGAGGGAGTTAAAAGTAGCCAAGTACAACACAAAAACTTTAGCTCTAGAGCGGAAGTTTTCCAGTTATAACACAAAAACTTCAGCTCAAGAGTTGAAGTTTCTCAGTTACAACACAAAAGTTACAATACAGAAACTTCAGCTCAAGAAGTGAATTTCATGCCTGCCTACTAGAATGCTGAAGTTTTGCATGATTGCCTTTGCTATTTCAGCCCCGTGTGCTGAAGTTATGTGAAAAAGCGAGTACGCTTGCAAATTTTTTTTTTTTGCAAAGAGGGCACAAGTTAAAACGTGACAAAAAAAGCGGGTATAAATGCAAATGCGTTAGAGGCGCTGAGATGGCAAGTAATGTGGCATCCACCTCATCAAATTTTAGTGCCACATAGGATTGAATGTCTTACCTTGGGCAAACTTAACAGAGAACAGATATATTTGAATCAATAGGTATAACAATAGGAATATATCTGGACTCAAAGTATAACAAGGGGTAAGTTTACTACATAAGAACAACTAGGCTCCATACTTTTCAATTTATAGCCCATATTTCAATTTACAACCAACTAGCCCAAAAATAATAGGTTAATATTCAACATCCAACTCCCATAGGTTCTCGAAATTACTATTCGATTTTTTAAAAAGATTGCTCAAGCTTTTAAGTTAATTTCGAATCAATAAGTGTGACTCAAATATTAGTCCAACAAACCAAATTCATTTAAATGGTGAAAGTTAAATTTTAACAAGCTTAAATATGTGGGTTTAAATTTCGAATTTTTGTAAGAAATCTGGAGTAGGTATTATTTAGACTTGTCGAGATTCTGAAAAGGATTGAAAATGAACAGCATTTATGAATTAGTATAATAGTATGTTTTTTCAATAATAAAAGAGATTTGCTCAAAAGTATTACCCAAAATTTGGAAAACTCGTCTTGCCTGATGGGTTTTCCCCCTAGTTCTCAATGTTGATTAGACGTTACTAATAATTACAATTATAAAAAAATCATTTTATTAGTCAATGATGTTATATTAAGGATCTTTTTTATTTAATTCATATCATTTTACTAATATTTTATCAAATATATATATATATATATATATATATATATATAAAATCAATTATTATTTAAAAATAAATTTGACAATAATAGATGTTAAAAATTTATTATTGTATTATATATATATTTAAGAGGGAATGGAGAATGTGACTTCACACTTCTCTTAGACTAGGACTAGTGTAACTATCCGCTCTTCGCGCGATACTATGACAAAAAATTAATATATACAGTATAATTTTAATAAAAAAACTCAATCCTTACCGAGCTAAATGTTTAAGGAAATTATCATCTTTTTGGATTCTTTTAACTATCTATATATCTATCTACATCTATATATCTATATAAAGCTGGGCAATAAAAGTCTAATGTGACACCTCTCACACTCTTGGATTCTCATTTATCTTTTTTCTCAATTTCTGATTTTTCTCTATTTTTTTATTGTGTAATATGTTTTTAAAAATCCAAAAGTCACCTCATTTAAGGAAATTGAAACTGCAAGTTTTAGTGCTTTTATATCACGCCATTTTCTGAGTTATGTAACTTACTAAAATAGGCTGAAACAACAGCTACAACTACCCAGTATACTCCCACCAGGTGAAGTCTGGGGAGGATAATATGTAGACGAGCCTTGCCCCTTACCCACAAGAGCAGGGAGGCTGTTTCCAATTAAAATAGGCCGAAAGGAATTTGAAAATAGTGTTATGATGGCTTTTGATGCCAGGCAGCCAAATGCTCTTCTTCAACTGGTGAAAATATTTCATACAACTGTAGTTTTTAACAATATTGTTGTAAAGAAAGTGCTGAAAGAGGACGCCGAAAAATATTGAGTTACGATTTAATATTCATTTCTCCTGGTTATACATTTGTGCAATGGTTTTTGTATCTTCACTTTTTGTCGTTGATAACATGATAACTTTGATCCTCTGACTCAACATTTCTCAAGGTAATTTTTTGCTCGTGTTTTTATTTATTTATTTCAAATTTGTAAGATTTTTTTTCTCATAAAATCTTGAATTTGTAATTCGATTTTCTCGTTGACATTATTATTAAAATTATTTACTGATCTGATATAAAGGGAAGAAGAGAATTTTACTCGAAGATTTGGCGTTGTAATTATTGAATAAGTGATTTAACATTTTGATGATATTTTGTAGAATACGAGAATAATAGAGTAAAAATTGAATAAATTTATTAATTGATATGGGTCAATTAAGGTGATAGTAGAATATCATACTTATTATAACTTGATTTTGGGGTGAGAAATTATCTGTTTTATTTTTTTATTTTGAAGTATACAAGTTTGATCGTTATTATTGGATATGGAAGATGGTAACTTCTTTTATGGGATACTTTCCATCTCAATTCTACTACAAAAGACCAATACATAAGAATATAGAAGATACAATTCAAATTGCTTTACAGACTGCCTGTGTGCTTTAGAGCTTAGACTAAACTGAATGTATAATTTTTCTCCTTTGCTCTTACTCAGGGGCGGATTTACGCTTATCGAAGCGATGTCGCGCGACACCGCTTCGTCGGAAAATTTTATTAAAAAATATATATTAATACTGTAAAAAAATGATTAACTAAAAAAAAATAATATCACTTGATATAAATTATGTGTGGTCTATTGGCAATGTGTTTGATTTTTCTCTAGGAGGTCAAAGGTTCAAACTTCAACTAGGATATTTTTCTTTTCTAAATATTTGCTTTAAGACTCAACAAAATCAAATATATTAAAACTATTTCTTGTCTAAAAGTATGATAATCAAAGTTATATACCAATTTTTTTATAAATTTCGACACCGCTTATAAAAATTCTTGCCTATGCCCCTGCTCTTACTTCATCTTTAGCTAACAAATTCTTAACTAATATTCTTTTCATTTTTGCTTAATTATTAGCTTTGTTGTTATGGCAAATGCATGGTATAGTGGAAATTTTGCTTTATTCTACACACAGTGAAAATGTTACTCTTAGCAAGTTAGTTGGAAGCTAAAACATTCTGTAAGGAATAAATTTATTGTGAATTTCTTATATAAACACTTTTCAGTTTTTATATTTCTTATTTCTTTGTCTTAATTATATTTTCTTCTAACGCTCATTACTCTTAAGCTTCCTTCAAATGATTGACATAAATACGTCTCTAGCTTTCCAGCATTCTAACTTCTTTTTATTAGGATATATTCTGTTGTGTATCTTTTTATTATTGGTAAATATTCACTCATTATTGTACAGTCCTATAGTTGATAGGATTTAATATTGTACAGTCCTATAGTTGATAGGATTTGATATTGTACAGTCCTATAGTTGGTAGGATTTGATACCTCTCTGTACTCTATATATACTCTTGTGAGCAATACAAGAAAATCAATTCTCCCAAAACTCTCTACACTTTTCTCCAAATTCTCTTCTTTTGGAATTTTCATTCATAACAAATTTTGCGGAAATCAGAAAAAGACTGATAGTAATCTTGTTGGAAAATAATTGAAAAGACATTAATTTAAGCACAAATAGTCAAAGTGTAGCTTTGAAATGAGAATGTTAGAAGCAAGATGTAACATTTTCTGCGGTCATTTTTGTTCCTATTCCATCTCGTGATTATTGATTTATATATGTTTCTTTCTCATAGTAAAGTGTGAATAATATCTTATTCGAAGTAAGTAGCTTTATTTGTAAATTTATTGATGTTGTTTAGGACTTTTATAAATTTAATAATATGCTTTAAACCCTAATTTACTTAAAATTATTTGCCAAAATAACATGTTAATCCAAGTTAAATATGAAAGTTGAAATAGCCCGGCCTATTTAAATCAACATATGTAACATGAAGAATAAAAATAAAAAAATAATAAAAAATTGAGGAGATAAACATAAGATGCGTCTGGTTCTTCTTCTTCTTCTTGCAATGTTTTTTATTTTTGAATTTTGTTCCGAAGCAAGGTAATAAACTCTTTAATTTTTTCTCAAATAAAAATAAAAGAATAAACTAAAAAGAAAGGAAACCAAAACAAAGAAAAAGAAAAAGAAAAAGAAAAAAAAATCGATTAAATGTGTCATGGTTTCTAATAATTTCTTTATATATTTGTATATCATTTTCTTCCCCTATTCCAATTCCAGCAACCCAAATCAATAACTTTGTCTCTGAGATCACAAAAGTAACTACCCATATCCTTCTTTTCCCCTCTATATTCTACTGCTACAGATTTTTCATCTAAAATCAAGAATTAACCGTATTGTCTCATAGGGTAAATCACTGAAAAAGAATCCATGAAATTGAACTTCATTAGAGGAAAAAAGAGAATGAAAATTCATTTTTGGTTTAGTTTCTTGAGAATTCACATGGAAAGAGTTATTTGCCTTGCTTACAGAGATTGTGACATGAAATGATTATATACAAAGGAACTGATTAAACCTGAAAAAGGACAAAAACAATAAAGTATAATTAACAAATTCGATGTTGTCGAAGATAAAGAGAAAATACAAATGAAGAGGAGATTATGATACATGGATATGTAAGTTCATCTGAAATTTCTTGTTCTACAGTATAAGATATCTTTTCGTTTCTTGAAGACACCAATATTAGAAGTTAGTAACACCTATTTTAACTAGTTAGAATAACCTAGGAAATATCTGTACTTATTTTGGTTTGGCATTTCATCCTTATATATTATAAAGTTTTATTTAGATATCTGAACTTGATCAAAACTAGTGTTTAAACACTTTCGCCTTATCTATTATTTACTCTCCCTGATATGGGTGACACATAAGAGCCACCTAAATAAATAATATTCATATCATAATTTACTCTTACAAAAACAATTATAGTTTATAAAATTTAAAAATAAAAATAAAAATTAGATTCCACACCTTTCTCCTCTCTCTCTTTCACTCATCACCACCATTTTTAATCTTGAAAGTTCACAAATTCTTACATGATGACACATTATTTTTTTTTCCATCCTTCAAAGTATCCTTCTCTATTTAACCTCCTCTTTCTACTCTATTCTTCCCCAAAACGTCAAAACACCCAAATTCATTCAATGTAACAATCCATATGTGACATTTTAATGGTGGAAGAGTAGAAGGAGGTTTCTTCTCTATAGCGTTTGTCAAACATGAGAACTTCTTTGTAGACAAATTATTTTTTCGCTATTTGTTGAGCATTTTCTTAATATTCAAAAAGAAAAAAAAATCAATTTTTTCCACTCCACAGATTGCTCAAACAGAAAGGCCAAACTCTTTTTCCTCTTCGATTTTTAAGCACATTATATGCTTTTGTTTCTCTATATTATTTGGCGATGGATCGAAAAAAGACAGCAATGTCAGAGCCAAAATGGAAAAGGCTCTTAGGTTAAAAGATGATATGAGTTGTTATACCTTTTATTGTGTTTCTTTTTAATTTTTTGTCTATTTTTCTGATTTAACCACAAATTCATGCTTACTAGGCGCGTGCATACCAAGTACTTTGTCCACCTCAATTGTATTTATACCACATAAGCTTTGTAAATGGTCAGAAGCGTTTAAAATATTAATTTTAATCGAGTTAAGTGTCTGAATGACATTTTATAAAATACAAAGACCGGTATGTCAAATTAAAATAAATATAGATATCTCCCTATTATTCTTTTTAACTAAGATCAAAGTAATCATGTATTTTTGCACTTCAAATTATTAAAGATACCAAAAATAGAGTTAAATATACCAATGTCCCATGTGATGAAATGGCAACATGTAATGATCCTTTTGGAGTACCGAAACATACCCGTGTAGAGTGCCTCAACTATTTTTGGGCTAGCTAGCCACTTCAGAACCACTTTCAAATAAGGGTGTTAAACGGATGGGCCGGGCCGGGTTGAGATGATTTTTTTTGAACTCATATAATTTATGGTTCGAGCTGGTTATGGAATGAAGTTTAACGGGTTTACAATTCGAGTTCATTCCGATAAAAAATAAACTGCAAAAGTTACGGTTGAGGGGGTTGGGCCGGGCCAGGTTTATTGTATTTTTTAATTTTTATTTGTTTTTGTATAACTATTGTAAGTTATATTAATATTTGTATTAATATAAAGAATACAAGGAATATGAGAAAAAATTGTACTTATAAATTGCAAGTGCTATATTTTTTTCAAAATTATAAAATTAAAGTTTGTATTTAAAAAGTAAATTAATATCTTATATATTTTTATTGTGTACTAAAATATATTTAATGTCTATCTTATATATTTTTACTTTGTATCAAGTTGTTTATTTGATGTATATTTATGATTTAAGCATTTATACCTTAAATATATGTATTTTACCTTATATTTTAATCCTATATGATTTAAATTGTATTTTTCTCATTTTAAATACATATAAAATATATACACATTATATAATCAAGACTTATAAAATATATACTTAAAGCAATTTTCACTAACGGGTTGTACTGGTTCGGATAATCGATATTTAAAACATAAATGGAGCAACCTGCACAGTCCCCCTAACCTAGCCTAGCCCAACCCAACCCCCTTTAACCGGTCCGGGTCAGTTCCGATTTTAACCGGTCCAGGCCGTTCCGGAACCGGGCTGACCCAACCCGTTTAACACCTATACTTTCAAATACAGTACTTATTTTAATGATTAAAAATAGCATGAACCATTCTTTAGAAGGTTGGATCATTTCTCATTTTCAACAACTCTATCATCACTTCCCTTACATAACCATAGATTCTTCCCTCACTAAAAAAACTAAAATAGAATGCTGGAATGGAGATAACCCTCCGATCAAGCCATCCAGTTTACCTAGAGAGACAAATTTTTGGCAAGAATAATATCCTTGGAAGAATTGAATCTTTTCAGAGGTATATTATTTGTGTTACATAAAAATGAATTTACAAGTAAGGGAATACAAAGAAAATTTTAGGAGTCTGGGACATGAAAAAGTCTTCCATAAACATCAAATTAAATAACCTAAGGACTTGTAAGAAAATTCTGCATTAATGTGTAATAAATAGTGATATAATGTGTAGCTAGTAATCTTACCGATACCTAGGTTGGTGTGTTTTAAAATTGCAGTAATTTTTTTAATTTAGTAGTGTTACAGTTTCACTCTTTCGGAAGCATGACTTTTCAGAACATAAATAGCAACATTAAGTGGATGTTTTTAATTTGATTATAATAAAACCTATAAATGGAAAGGCTGAAAAAGCAGGAAGAATGATAAATGGCAATGCTCATCTATGAATTGTGTCACCTCAGCTTAATCTCCTCTTATTCTATATATATATAGTGAGAGATTGCTATTTATCTTTTTTCTCTTATTTTTTTTATATTTTTCTTTTTCCTATTAAATTGTTTAGGCCTCTTTAATAACTTAATTAAATCCCATGTTCTAGCATTAATCATACAATTCTCAATATCCAAAACCATACCAGTTATCATTTTCAGTATTCTAATAGTAGATTGAATTGAATGTCGCAATAAATACAAAGGAACTCGCTAATTCCTCATGTCACTTTTGTTACGAACTTGGAAAGGTACATATACATCCTATATAACAAACCTTATAACCATTCATGTTTAAGGTTAGTGTTTATTACATTTAAGTATACCATGTTTCAATTTATGTACCAAAATTTACTTTTAAGGTTTAGTGATCAATCATTTATTAGAGGCTTGATTTGTGGAACAAAATCTTTTCATATTTTTTTTCCCTATTTTTTTCTCTTTCTTCTAACCGCATTTGTGTCCTGAGACGCATATACACACAGCAAAGGAAGGCCAGTCCCGTGCTTGTTGCCGCCCCCTCCTCATGCTCGGCCACATTTTCCCCTCCATCAAAATCATCATCTTCCTCTCTAAGAAACCCTAACTGAATCTTTTTCTTCACCCACATTACATTGAGCTTCTGTTCTCTTCTATTTTTCCATTCAAATATATTCATTCACCTCATTTTCTTATTGAAGAGATATCTTTGTTTGCTTGGTCACAAAGGGAGGAAAAACAACATGTCGATACGTTTGGGTTCTTGTGAGAGGAGGGAAAGCAAAAAATTTTGCTAGTTTTAAGGTTTGTCATATGTCAATTCTTCGTTCATTAATCTTCTCAAGTTTGTATAATCATGAGCCACAATTTTTTTATGTTTTTTTCATGTGTTTTGTTGATTATTGGAGGAAATATGCTGTTTATATCCCATGATCTTGAAAAAAGCAATTTCTGAATTCGAAAGAAAAAAATGAATGGAAAAAACAATACTGATGGGCCTCTGTTCGTGATTCTGATTTGTTTAAAAGACCATTAATGTATAACAAGATCTTTTATAACATTGTATGTCGTCCATGTTCATCTACGGCGTAGCTGTTTCATGTTCCCATTATCTTGATCCTGTTTACTCTGGGCTTAAAAACATATTTATCATGCTCTGAAATGTCATTCAAGACTTTAATATAGTGTAATGTAATGTTTATTTGGAACTGTCACTGTTAACTCAAATTTGATTGGCAAATTTTACTGTTGAATCAAATTTTACGTTAATTGTAGTTTTTTGTAGTTTAATGTAGTGTAATGTAATGTTTATTTGGAACTGTCACTGTTGACTCAAATTTGATTGGCAAATTTTACTGTTGAATCAAATTTTACGTTAATTGTAGTTTTTTGTAGTTTAATGTAATGTTTATTTGGAACTGTCACTGTTGACTCAAATTTGTGTATTTGTCTATACCAAAGGAAGATCTTATTGATATTGACAAACACCGTAGACGCTATGGAGCTCCGTTGTGGGACTACGCCACAAAGAAGCTAAATGATGGTTCAATCAGTGAGACCGAGGTTACCGGCAGGCTTGCAAGGAGGAAGGATCCACCGCCAAAGAATGAGAGAAATAAAGTTGAACGAAAGAAGAAGTAGAGTGTACTGTTGTAATGAACTTTGGTTGTACTGAACAATTTTTCATGAGTACTGAACAATTTTTCATGAAGTGGAGAATTATGTCAGTTTGGTTGTACTGAACAATTTTTTATGAATACATTAGACATGAGTATTCTATCTATCTAATAGCATATTTGTCGAAACAGCTATCTAATAGCATATATAATAGCATCAGTTGCCATTCTATATAACTGTCAGTTCTTATATAATTGTGGGAATAAATTACTAATGTAGTGACTACAATTACCTACAATTGCATATAACTACACATCTATACTACATATAACTACAATTGCATAACTACAAATTGTTGGAAGTCCAATGCTACATGTACTGTTGCAGTACATTGCGCTGTTATGTTTTCGTATAAAACTTCTTGTCTTGAACAATGAAGAATAATGAATTGACGTTGCATAGAAATGCCATTTGTAGTTTTCAGCAACTCATACCATCCATTAGATACAAAAAAATACGTTATTCAGACATATTTTTCAACTGATTACGATTAACTACAAGTAACTACAATTAACTACAAAGTTTATATAACTACAAAAATTTGACTACATTTTAAAAACACACTGGAAACACTGCATATAACATTAACTACATTTACCTACATTTGACTACATTTTAAAAACTCACTGGAAACACTTCATATAACCTTAACTACATTTACCTACATTTGACTACATTTTAAAAACACACTGGAAACAGTGCATATAACCTTAACTACATTTGACTACATTTGAAAAGCTTCTTCCTTTATTGGGTTAGTTGAAAAGGATTGCCAAATCATAATTTCATGATTTTGTTTACTTTCATCAATATATATATATATATATATATATATATATATATATATATATATATATATATATATATATATATATATATATATATATATATATATATATATATATGACGACATCTGATTATGGGTCAATGCACATGTATAAATGAGTGAAATACATGAAATATACGTTAGAATCTCAATATTCCTTTCAGATAAACTTTTTCTACCATGTATATTTTGAGATTTATGAACAAAAGATAATAATATTTTTCAAGGAGTATCAAGAACATCGATACTTTTACTATTTCTAATAATTTATGGAAACTGTGTGTTTGCTCGTTTCCTTAGTATCATATGTACCATGGTAAAAGAAAGAAGGGAGGCCATTAACATAACTATTTCTTGAATTATTTAATAGAAGTTAAGCTTCTGCTTTCGTGAAATACGTTGGAACGAGAGGATGAGGCTTGAGCTTCTGAAGTTGAACGAAAGCTTGCTTTGGATTTAAACATTTGGACGAAATGATTCTGTTTCAGTCAAATCGACGAACAATGGGTTTCATAAAGAATAACATGCTTAGAAATACGATCCCTAAGATAAGGAGGGAAGAAACATGTTATCACAGAAAAGGCTATGCCTTCCTTCACAACAAACAGCTTTTAGCTAGCCCAACCATAGACCGGAAAAGAAGTCACACAATGAGATCTGATTTACTATAGGGATTTGGAGCAATGGAATACAGCAATGTAAATTAAGAAAGTATGATTAATTGAAGGGATTTTTACCTTAACTGAATTAGCATTTATTTGGTACAAAATCAAAGATTAATTATGAGGCATAAATACAGGCGTTATTTTAGGCTACAAATTATTTAACATAGATTTGAGCCTTAATAAATGGCGTTATTTTAGGGTGCAACATCAGCAAAGATTTCGTTTGGTACATATTTTGTAACAAAAACATGGGATATGAGGGTAATAACCAAACAAAGCACAATAATGGTAATAAGGTTTGCTATATGTGATGTATAGGTAAAAATCCCTACTATAATTGGGTAGATACAACTTGACGTGATGAGGTAAACGTGAAGAAGGGGCAAGGTTACCGAAAGAAGATCTATCAAGCTAATAAGAATACAAAATAACGTATAACCAGAAAAGAAAAAAAATTAATCCGACCTTATTGAATTTATAGTGTTTTCTTAAGTAATTTAATTCTCTCCTTGTACCCAAGGTTGTGGATTATTTCCTCCCAGGATAGAACGAATCACACATTAGTGTAACGGTACTTTAAACCCCACTGTTTCAGCGTACACAAATATCAGTAGCAAATTACACTTATTATTGCTTAGTAGTTAATACAATATAGAAAAAGAGAGGAGAACTCATAAATTCGTATGGAGAATCCGAGAGAATAGAATACTTTTTATAGCCAATATTATGCTCGAATTGAATAGGTGCAACTCTTCAGAATGACTGTTTATGTGAAACAGACATAATATAAATGACTATTTACGCAACAATAAACCAGGAAGACAAAACACGCTGAGGAAACTTAATTTTTTCGTTACAAGACGGAAAATGAAAAACTGTTGGATTTAATATTAATTTTTTTGTTTATAAAAATAGATATTTAATAGTATTATGTTAATATTTACTATTAACAAATAATGCGGTCCAAAAACTTAACACATCAATCGATCATTTGAACAAATCCGAAGCCGAAGCCGAGCCGAGTGAGTGACGACGATGATGACGTGAGGCTTTCCTTTTTCTTAATTGAAGATAAATTTTATATATACCTATTAAAAATCTTTTCCCCTTCCAATATGGGACAATGTCCCTTTGTCAAAGAAGGAATCTCAAATGAAACTCAAATATTTTATTTTTCCTTCATTTTCCATTCACCTTCTTTTAAGCCTATTTTAGCTTAAAACCCTCAAAAATCCCGCACATGAATTGGGAATGGCTATATCACGTAAATATGTATAAAATACTGTATGATTCGCAAGTAATGATTAATCGCATCTGGATAAGCAGGTTTCCCTTTGATTTCCGTAGTGAACTTATATCGGATATACTCGGTCCATCGGTAGATTTGATATCTTTGAACCGTCAAACTTTGGTATATACCTAGGCAATCATAAGTCACACAACCAACCCTTAACCGTCTTTGGTTCTCATAGTTGTGTTCATTTCAGCCACGAACATCGCTTGATTTTATAAATGCATAGAGAACTACCTTATATAATTCTCCTTAAAGCGGCTAACACTTCACACTTACATAGGTGATTCCAAATATTTATTCCCGTAGATACACAATTTGATATACCCCGTATCAAATTTAAAATTTATTAAATAGCCTTAATGTTTTATTCTTGGTACTTAACATTGTCTCATCACGAGAATGGACTAAAATTTTAGTTGACAATGTTGAATCGTCATTAATTTGTTTGATTTCCTTAAACCTAGATCTAGGGATCTCCAATCTTCTAGGTAGAGTTACCACCACAATGATTTTTTCTCGTCCATAGTCCCATTCCCCTCGATAATTTCTCAACTACCTCTCCAGTTATGCCTTCTATAAGTGGATCCGACACTTTATCACTTGACTTTATGCAGTCAATTATGATAATTCCTCTAGAAAGTAGTTGTCTAACGATTTTATGTCTTCATTGTATATGACGATATTTACCATTATACATAACGCTCCCAGTCCTTTTAATTGTCGTTTGACTATCGCAATGTATGCATAGTAGTGCCAACGGTTTGGGCCAAAATGGAATGTCTTCCAAGAAATTTCGGAGCCATTATGCTTCTTAATCGACTTTATCTAAGGCTATGAACTCAACCTCCATTGTAGAACGGGCAATACAATTTTATTTGGACGACTTTCAACATACCCCTCCTCCACTAATAGTAAAAACATATCCACTTATGAACTTAGAATCATTTGAACCAGTTATCCAATTTGCATCATAGTATCCCTCAATCATCGTAAAATATTTACTATAGTGCAAAGCAAAGTCCTGGGCATGTTGTAAATATCCCAAAACTCATTTTATTGCCATCCATAGAGATTGACCTGAATTGTTCGTGCACCGACTTAGTTTACTTATAGCACAAGATATATTTGGTCGTCTACAATTCATGATATATGTTAGGCATCCTAATAAATAAGCGCAATTCAATTGTGATATTCTTTGGCCTTTGTTATTTGCTAATGCAAGATTCATGTCAATTGGAGTCTTTGCAACTTTAAAGCCTAAGTGCTTGAATTTTTCAAGTAATGTCTTAATATAATGAGATTGTGACAATGACAGACCTTTAGGATTCTTATGGATCTTAATCCTAAGAATTAAATTAGCCACTCCCAATTCCTTCATATTAAACTTGCTAGTTAGCATACACATAGTCACATTTATGTTGGAAATGTCATTACTCATTATCAGCATATGATCTATATATGAGCAAACAATGACTATGTGATTTGCTATATTTTTAATGTACACATATTTATCACATTCATTTATCTTAAAACCATTTGACAATATTGTTTAGTCAAATTTCGCACGCCATTATTTGGGTGCATGTTTTAGTCTATAAAGAGACTTAACAAGTATACATAGCTTTTTTTCTTTACCTAGAACCACAAACCCATCAGGTTGTTCTATGTATATTTCTTCCTCCAAATCTTCATTCAAGAAGGTTGTCTTCATGTCCAATTGATGAATTTGAAGGCCATAATTTACAGCTAACGCTACTAACATCCGCATGGACGTAATTCTTGTAACTAGAGAGTATGTATCAAAATAGTCAAGACATTCTCGATGCCTATACCCTTTGACTACAAGCCTTGCCTTAAATTTATCAATAGTGCCATCAGTCATTTTCCTCTTAAAAAATCCATTTAGAACCCAAAGGTTTATTTCGAGGAGGAAGATCAACCAATTCCCATGTATGGTTGTTCAATATGGATTTTATTTCACTATTGACTATCTCTTTCTAAAATAATGATTCCGAAGAAGACATATATTCTTTAAATATTCGAGGCTCATTTTCCAATAAGAAAGTTACAAAATCTGGTCCAAATGAAGTAGACGTTCTTTGACGTTTATACGTCTTAGATTCTCTTGATTAAATGTACTTTCTTTTGTTTCTTCCTGAGGTCGTTTAGATCCTTTACCAATTGACTTACATTCCTTTTTATACAGGTATATATTTTGAAAGAACTCAACATTTTCTAATTTTATAACCGTATTCATGTGGGGATTTTCTGATTTATGAACCAGAAATCGATATGCTTTACTATTGGTAGCATGTCCTATGAAAACACAATCAACGGTTTTCGGTCCTATTTTTACCCTTTTATGTTTAGGAACTTTCAATTTTTCCAAACATCCCACGCTTTAAAATAATTCAAGTTGGGCTTTCTTCCTTTCCATTTTTCATATGGAATAGATTGTGTTTTTGTGACGACCCGACCCGTCATCACGTGAGTTATCGCTTTGTTTTCTCGGTCTTCAGCTTCCTTATGCTTCATTGTCCGTACCTTGTGTGATCGAGTTGGTTAGGAGAGGTTTTGGTGAAAGATGAGACACTTAGTCTCTTTAAGGAATGTTTGGTTTGGAAAAAGTCAACCAGATATTGACTTATGAGTTTTAGATGTGATTTTTGATGATTCATTCAGCTTTGGGGGATGATTTGTGACTTAGGAGTATGATCAGAATTGATTTTGGAGGTCCGGTGTAGAATTAGGCTTGAATTGGCGAAGTTGGTATTTTGGCGAATTTCGGTTGATAGGTGAAATTTTGATTCAAGGGTCGAAATATAATTCTGAGAGTTGCTGCAGCTTCGTTATATCATTTGGGATGTGTGTGCAAAATTTTAGGTCATTCAGAGGTGCTTTGGTTGGGTTTTTTATCAAATGCGTGTTTAGGAAGTTTTAGAAGAACCTAGGCTTGAATCCAATGTAATTTGATGGTTTTGGCATTATTTGAGGCGTTTTTATGAACAAGTTTGGATGATGTTTTAGGATGTGTTGGTGCTTTTGGTCGAGGTCTCGGGGGCATCGGGTGAGTTTTGGATGGCTAAACGGGAAGTTTCAGGCTTGGAAATGCAGCAGTTGGAGGCCTCGCAAATGCGAGAAATGGTTCGCATTTGCGAGTGAGGCTTAGTATTTGCGAAAGAGCCTTCCTGAGATAGGGTTCACATTTGCGACAATTTGATCGTATTTGCGACCTCAGTAGGGTTTGCATTTGCGAGCTCTTTGTCGCATTGCTACCTTGGCAGAGGAGGCTCACGTTCGCAATTCCGAAGTTTTTGTCACATTTGAAATTGTCGCATTTGCGAACCAGGTGTCGCAAATGCGGCATTTGAGGGTTGTGTTCAGTTATTAAATTCGAACTTAGCACATTTCCCTCATTTCCCACTTGTCTTTGGGTGATTTTGAGAGCTTTTGGTCGGGGATTAAAGAGGGTTTTTACTGGGATTGATTGGAGGTGATTCCAGTGACCTAAAAACATGATTTAATTGTAGAATCAACCTAGAAATTCATGAAAATTTATCAAAAAGGAGGAAGAACTAGGGCTTGAGTTTTGGTCTTTCAAATTGGGTTTGATGGGTCATTTGAGCTCGGATTTGGGATTTTTTGATATGTCTAGACTCATGACGAGCTATGGAATCCGGCGATGTAAAATTCTCTGGAATTCGAGAAGTGGACCCGAGGCTCGAATTTTGCTAATTTCGAGATTTTTTCTATTTTTCTATTGTTTTCGATTGGGTATTGTTCCATTGGCGTATTATGACGTATTCAATGTGGTTTTGGTCAGATTCGATGCATGAGGAGGTCTATTTGAGAGGAAAGGACATAGCGAGCTAGGATTTTGGCCGGCTTGTGGTGAGTAATGGTAGTAAACGATGTCCTGAGGGTCTGAAACTCCAGATTTGCACAATGCAGTGTCATATTAAGGTGAAACATGCACTTAATGATAAGTGCGAGGTTGTTTAGTACAGGGGACTGTGACTTGGTCCGTCCCGATTTATATTTTTACCGCGTATTTGACTGAGATGTGTTTGTTTTCAACATGATTTTGGCTTGTTGCCATATTTTGGGCTTCTTGCTGATTACTTGAATCCTTCGTGGACTTTTATCACCGTTTCATCACTATTTTGTTATATTACTTGAACTTGGTCCTATTGATTGTTCCTGTTTAACAAACTCAGCCACTTTTAATTTATTTTGAGATTGAAATGATAATTTCCAATGTTGTTTGGGCTGAGCACTACCATTTTATTGATGCCCGAATGGCATATGATGTTTTTTTCTGGACTGAATGAGGCTTTCAGACCTTATAAGTGATGTGAGGAGGCTTTCAGGCCTCGTGAGTGATGTGAGGAAGCTTTCAGGCCTCGTGAGTGATGTGAGGAGGCTTTCAGGCCTCAAGAGTGATGTGAGGAGTCTTTCAGGCCTCGTAAGTGATGCGAGGAGGCTTTCAGGCCTTATGTGTGATGTGAGAAGGCTTTCAGGCCTCATGTTGATATAGCCTTGGGCCGTAAGGAGCCCCTCCGGAGTCTGCACACCCACAGTGAGCGCGGGTACCCATATGAGTGACTGATATTGAACCCCAGGGGCTGATACTCTATGAGTGACTGATATTGAGCCCGAGGGGCTGATACTATGCTGAGTGACTGATACTGAGCCCGATGGGCTGATACTATGCTGAGTGACTGATATTGAGCCCGAGGAGCTTATACTATACTGAGTGACTGATACTGAGCCCGAGGGGCTGATACTATACTGAGTGACTGATACTGAGCTCGAGGAGATGATACTGTTCTGAGCGATTGATACTGGGCCTGGGGGAAGATTGTACTTACTATTCACTTGTCATTTTACCTGATTTACCTTGTTTTTTTACCGGGGATTTCAATTTACTCTTCAGTGTTTTACTGCTTTTTAGCGATTTACTGCCTAAATAGAATTGCCTTGTGAATTGATGTATTTTCATGCCTTCGGTTATGATTGATTATTATTACTCACCAGAGTACTCAGATTACTCCCTGTGCCATGTGTGTATATTCAGGCATAACAGAGTCCACACTGTTAGGATTTATGCCCGTCACTAGAGGGGGGGTGAATAGTGCGGCACAAGAATATTAATAATTATTGCGGAATTAAAATTGCAGGAATAAAATAAATTCGGTAATTAAAATAGCAAGGAAAGAACACACCGAATTTATCCTGGTTCACCACAACTTGTGGTTAGACCAGTCCCCGAGAGTCTCTCTCGAGATTCCACTAACTCCGTTAAGCTTCCGGGTGCCTAACAAACCGTTACACTTGCTCGTAGATGTACACTCTACAAGACTTCAACTTGCTCGAGGATACCACACCTCAAGGCTTCAACCACTAAGACTTAGGGTACTTAGCGAACCCGACAATCAATGAGAAGATATGTTCTTCTCAAACACCTTTCTCTTTTACTACAAGAACTCTCTCAAAAGAGTAGATAAAGAGATACAAATAAGCTCTATGAATAACTCAAAGTTGACTCTCAAATGGCTCAACAAAAGCTCTAAAATGATGCTCAAATAATGTCAATATGTATATCAATATTGGGAGCTGTTGTGTGTTTGAAATCAGCTCAAAAGACCTCTTTTTATAGGGGTTAAAGGGTGGATGTCCGTTGCTTAATTGGCAATCAATTATGCTGATTTTATGCTTACATAATCGATTATATGATCTGCATAATCGATTATCTTCTCAACGTTCGTAAATCGGAACGTTGGGAAGGCTACTGACAGTAAATAATCGATTTTGTGAGTTAAATAATCGATTATTTACCCTTGCGAAATTTCCAGCAAAGCTGGAATATACCAGAATATACCAGAATCAAAGCTGGAGTATACCAAAATATACCAGAGTATACCAGAATCGAAAACTTACTTCAAAAACCATTTTGGTTAAAATGAAAACGTTAAAATCATTTTGTTTGAAGTATATTAAAAATGTTTATGATATATATGATTTAATAAAATGATTTTATGCATATTAATGATGACCTATGTAATATACCAAAATATACCAGAATTGAAAACTTACTTCAAAAACCATTTTGGTTAAAATGAAAACGTTAAAATCATTTTGTTTGAAGTATTTAAAATATGTTTATGATAAATATGATTTGATAAGATGATTTTATGCATATTTATGATGACCTAATGTTGAGCCAAAAGACGAGATAACTTAAGCGTTGCTCTTACATTGGTTCTACCTAACGACCTACGCGTTGGGACTTCCGTCTTGAACATTTGAGCTCGTCTTTGGCTTGTCTATGCAATTCCGTCATCAATATGTTTCTCGGCATTCAGTCTTGATTGTTTGTCATATAATAACGTTGTTTGACACTTGACTTCATTGTTTGTCATTCATCAAAACCTATACCTGAAAATCATGCTAATACAACCAAAGCGCACATATCATAGATAGAATGATTTTCTACACACACCTGAGCACTAATTCCTTCCAGACCAGGCAACAAGTTGGAGTTACGAGGTAGTTGTTGACGTCCGCAGCCCCTTGTCTCCCATATATTACCCCATTTATGTTTTCTTCTGTCTATTGTATCGGATATTATATTCGATAGTATATCCCTGTTTGGGCTGTGTCGGGATGGTATCACTTGCTTGTGACACTATTTCCGCATTTATAACTTTTTTATACGTGCTTTGGATTTGTTAATGTTAATTATTTGATAAAATAGGTATTTACGTTATTCTGGTTGGCCTTGTCTTCACGAGAGGCGCCATCACGACCAGGTGTAGGTCTAAGGTCGTGACAAGTTGGTATCAAACCTAGGTTACTCGGTCTCGCTAGTCATGAGCTAGTTTAGTAGAGTCTTGCGGATCGGTATAGAGATGTCTATATTTATCCTCAAGAGGGTGTAGAACCTTTAGGAAAACTTCACATTCTTGAAATTCTTGTCGTGCGAACTTGTTGAGCACTAAACTTCTCTTTATTCTATTCTCTTACATATGGTGAAGACACGAACTATGGTATGTGGCGGACGACCACCAGTACGACCCACTAAGGCCACCAGAGGCCGTAGACGCGGTCGTGGTAGAGGTAGAGCAGCAGGGCAGCATCTGTGGATCCTCCAGTTGCCCTAGCTTAGGACCAGGCACCAGCTGTGCCATTGTGGTTTCGGGTATTCATGAGACTTTGGCTCAGATTTTGATAGTTTGCACCAGCCTGGCTCAGGGAGTTTCAGCCACCACAGCAGCAACTACTTTGCAGGCCAGGGGAGGTATTCAGACCCCCGCTGCTCACACACCTGAGCCAGTAGTGCAGGGATTACAAACTCTAGAGGCACCTCCAGCTCAGCCAGTTGCCCTAGTGCAGGAGTTCAGGGTTCCAACTATGCCTGAAGATGAGCAACATTGCCTCGAGAGGTTTGGTAGACTCCAGCCTCCGACATTTAGTGGAGCCGAACAAGTGTCAGCGGATGCTCCGTACAGTAGGGATTATGGAGTCTAGTGGTGTGGCATTTACCACATTTTAGTTTACTGGGGCTACCTTCACTTGGTAGAAGGCGTATGAGTGACGTAGGCCGACTGGTGCAACACCTTTGACTTGGAAGGAGTTCTCCACTCTCTTTTTGGAGAGGTATGTACCGCAGTCCCTCAGAGAGGAGCTGCATAGGAAGTTTGAGTGGCTACAACAGGGAAATATGACTATGTCTCGGTATGTGATCAGGTTTCCAGAGTTGGCTCGCCATGCCGTTTGGATGGTTCTGATTGATCGCGAGCGTATCAGGAGATTTGTTGATGGCCTTAACTACCATCTCCGTGTTCTGATGATTAGAGAGAGTGTTGGGTGCTTCATTCAAGGAGGTGGTTGATATAGCTTGAGAGATTGAGACGATCCGCCATCAGGATCGAGAGGAGAGGGAGTCAGAGGCCTCGAGGTTCGGGCAGTTACAGTGGCGCTCCTTTGATAGGCCAATTCATGCATAGTCGGGGTCATTCTTTCAGGCCCGCTCAGTCGGACCGACCTGAGTCTCATGGGGAATATTCAGGGTGGTTATCATGGTTCTCAGCAGGGCCAGCCTGCACTTAGCGCTCTTCCAAAACAGAGTTCATCTCGTGCTCCATCTGCTCATGGTTTTTCCATGCCGAGTGCATCAGCTAGTCACTCCGGCGCAAGGGGTTCCTTTCAGTCCCATTCTCCAGCACCTGGGAGTTTTTATGAGTATGGAGAGTTTGGCATATGTGGAGGCAGTTCCCTCGTCATATTGCTAGCTCATCTCGACAAAAGGGGTCAGCCCTCGTTTTCTGGTCCAGTTTCTTCAACACCCGCCCACCCAATTAGGGGTGAGGGTCAAACAGCCAGAGGTTGCCCTAGAGGTGGAGGTCGATCAGGCAGTGTTCAGGATCGCTGTTATGCTCTTCAGGACAGGACATATGCTATTGCTTCAGATGTTGTCGTTACATGTACTATTTCAGTCTACCACAAAGATGCCTCAGCTTATTTGATCCCAGTTCCACCTATTCTTCTATGTCCTCGTATTTTGCTCATCATTTGGGTACATCCTGAAGGTGTCTTGCTTTACCTGTTTATGTATCTACACCGGTGGGCGATAATATTGTTGTAGACCATGTGTACCTGTCATGTTTGGTATCTATTGGGGGTCTGGAGTCCCGAGTTGATCTATTATTATTGAGCATGGTGGATTTTGATGATATTTTGGGCATGGACTGGTTGTCTCTATGTCGTATTATTCTAGACTGTCATGCTAAGACAGTCACGTTATCTATACCGAATGTATCGGGGATCGAGTGGCGTGGTGTGATTGATTATGTTCCTAGCAGGGCGATTTCATTCTTAAAGGCCCAGCGTATGGTTGGGAAGGGTTGTCTTTCATATTTGACATTCGTGAGGGATGTTGGAGCCGAGACTCCTAATATTGATTCTGTTCTGGTTGTGAGGGAGTTTCCCGTTGTATTTCCTGCAGACCTGCCAGGCATGCCACCAGACATGGATATTGATTTTGGTATTAACCTAGTGCTGGTCACTCAGCCCATTTCCATTCCGCCATATCGTATGGCACCAGGGAAGTTGAAAGAATTAAAGGATCAGCTTCAAGAACTCCTATATAAGCGGTTCATTCGGCCTAGTGTGTCACCGTGGGATGCACCGGTCCTGTTTGTGAAGAAGAAGGATGTCACCATGAGAATGGGCATTGACTACATACAATTGAACACATTAACAGTGAAGAACAAATATCCCTTGCCTTGCATTGATGATTTATTTGACCAGCTTCAGGGAGCGAGGGTGTTCTCCAAGATCGATCTCCGTTGGGGCTATCACCGGTTGAAGATCAGGGATTCAAATATTGTTAAGACTACTTTCGAGACTAGATATGGGCACTATGAGTTTCTTGTTATGTCTTTTCGGCTGACCAATGCCCCAGCATCGTTCATGCATTTGATGAACAATGTATTTCGGCCTTATCTAGATTCGTTTGTTATTGTTTTCATTGATGATATTCTGGTGTACTCGCTTAGTCAGGAGTAGCACGCGCAACATTTGTGAGTTGTATTGCATAGATTGAGGGAAGGAGAAGCTTTATGCAAAGTTCTCCAAGTGTGAGTTCTGGCTCAGTTCAGTGGCTTTCTTGGGGAATGTGGTGTCCAGAGAGGGTATCCAGGTTGACCCGAGGAAGATAGAGGCTGTTCAGAGTTGTCCTAGACCGACCTCAGCTACAGATATTCGTAGTTTCCTTGGTTTGGCAGGTTATTATTGCCGATTTGTTTAGGGATTTTCCTCTATTGCATCGCCCTTGACCAAGTTGACTCAGAAGGATGCTCTATTTGTATGGTCGGACGAGTGTGAGGAGAGCTTTTAGAAGCTCAAGATAGTTTTCACCACATCTCCAGTATTGGTCTAGCCATCAGCTTTAGGTTCTTATACTGTATATTGTGATGCTTTGAGAGTTGGAATCAGATGTGTATTGATGCAAAAGGGTATAGTGATTGCTTATGCTTCTCATCAGTTGAAGACCCACGAGAAGAACTATCATGTTCATGATTTGGAGTTGGCTTCTATAGTTCATGTCTTGAAGATATGGAGGCACTACTTGTATGGTGTATCTTGTGAGGTATTCACCGATCATCATTGTCTCTAGCATTTGCTTAAGCAAAAGGACCTTAATTTGAGGCAGCGGAGGTGGCTAGAGTTACTCAAGGATTATGATATTACCATTCTGTACCACCCGGAGAAGGCCAATGTAGTGGCCGATGCCTTGAGCTGAAATGCAGTTTGTATGGGGAGTTTGGCGTATATTCCTGTTGGGGAGAGTCTTTTTGCAGTTGATGTTCAGGCCTTTGCCAATTGGTTGGTGAAACTAGATATTTCGGAGCCTAGTCGGGTGTTGGCTTATGTGGTTTCTCGCACTTCCTTATATGATCGCATCGGAGAACACCAGTATGATAATCCGCATTTGCTTGTCCTTGAGGACAGGGTTCAGCATGATGATGCTAGAGACGTGACCATTGATGAGGATGGTGTGTTGAGAATGCAGGGCTGGATTTGCGTGCCCAATGTGGATGGGCTTCGGGAGTTGATACTGGAGAAGGCCCATAGCACGCGGTATTCCATTCATCCGGGTGGCACAAAGATGTATCGGGATCTGAGGCAGTACTATTGGTGGAGAAGAATGAAGAAAGATATTGTAGGATTTGTGGCTCGCTGTCTCAACTTTTAGCGGGTGAAATACGAGCATTAGAGACCGGGTGGTGTACTTCAACGGATGATTATTCCTGAGTGGAAGCGAGAGAGAGTCATTATAGATTTTGTGAGTGGTCTTCCTAGGACTTTGAAGAAGTTTAATTCGATTTGGGTGATTATGAATCGGATGACCAAGTCCGCGCACTTCATTCCGGTATGTACTACCTATTCTTCAGAGCGGCTGGCAGGGATCTTTATCCAGGAGATTCTTCGATTGCATGGTGTTCCAATGTCTATCATCTCAAATAGAGGTACTTAGTTTACTTCTCAGTTCTGGAGGACATTTCATCGAGAGTTGGGTACGCAGGTAGAGCTGAGCACAACATTTCATCATCAAAACCGTACTATCCAGATACTAGAGGAAATGTTGCGTGCCTGCGTTATTGATTGAGATTCTTGGGATGAGTTGTTACCACTTGCAGAGTTTGCCTACAACAATTGTTATCAGTCGAGCATTGAGTTGGCTCCGTATGAGGCGTTGTATGGGAGGCGGTGTAGATCTCTAGTTAGTTGGTTTGAGACCGGCGAGGCTAGGCTATTGGGGATAGAGTTGGTGCAGGATGCCTTAGAGAAGGTGAATTGATTCAGGAGAGACTTCGTACAGCTCAGTCGCAGCAGAAGATTTATGCGGACCGGAAGGTTCAAGATGTGTCTTATATGGTTGGTGAGAAGGTCTTGCTGAAGGTTTCGCCCATGAAGAGTGTTATGTGATTTAGAAAGAAAGGGAAGCTGAGTCCGTGGTTTATTAGGCCTTTTGAGGTACTTAGGAGAATCGGGGAGGTGGCTTATGAGCTTGCCTTGCCATCCAGCTTGTCGGGCGTGCATCCGGTATATCATGTATCTATGCTCCGGAAGTATGTTGGGGACCCGTCCCATGTATTAGACTTCAACATGGTTTAGTTGGATGATGTTGGACCTATGATGTGGCGCCGATCACTATTTTGGGTTGTTAGGTTCGAAAGTTGAGATCAAAGGATATAGCTTCGGTGAAAGTGCAGTGGAGAGGTCGGCCCATGGAGGAGACTGCTTGGGAGATCGAGCGGGAGATGCAGAGCATATATCCTCACCTATTTGAGGCTTCAGGTATGTTTATTGACCCGCTCAAGGATGAGCATTTGTTTTAGTTGGGGAGGATGTGATGACCCGTTCAGTCATCACGTGAGTTACCGCTTCATTTTCCCCGTCTTCATCTTTCTCATGGTTCATTGATCCGTATCTTGTGTGATCGAGTTGGTTGAGAGAGGTTTTGGGGGAAGATGAGACACTTAGTCTTTTTAAGGAAGGTTTGGTTTGGAAAAAATTAACCGGATATTGTCTTATGAGTTAGAGGGTTCGGATGTGATTTTCGATCATTCGGTTAGCTTCGAGGGATGATTTGTGACTTAGAAGCATGATCGCAAATGCGGCATTTGAGGGTTGTGTTCAGTTATTAAATTCTATCTTAGCCCATTTCCCTCATTTCCCACTTGGCTTTAGGCGATTTTTGAGAGCTTTTGGTCGAGATTGAAGAGGGTTTCTACTGGGATTGATTGGAGGTGAGTCCTATGACCTAAAACCATGATTTAATTGTAGAATCAACCTAGAAATTCATGAAAATTTATCAAAAAGGAGGAAGAATTAGGGCTTGAGTTTTGGTATTTCAAATTGGGTTTTGATGGGTCATTTGAGCTCAGATTTGGGAGTTTTTGATATGTATAGACTCGTGACGAGCTATGAAATCTGGTGATATAAAATTTTCTGGAATTCGAGAAGTGGACCCGGGGCTCGAATTTTATTAATTTCGATATTTTTTCTATTTTTCAATTGTTTTCGATTGGGTATTGTTCCATTGGAATATTGTGACGTATTCATTGTGGTCTTGATCTGATTCGACGCACGAGGAGGTCGGTTTGAGAGGCAATGGCATGGCGAGCTAGGATTTGGCCGGCTTGAGGTGAGTAATGGTAGTAAATGGTGTCCTGAGGGTTTGAAACCCCGGATTTGCACAACGCAGTACTATATTAAGGTGAAACACACGATTAATTATAAGTGTGGGGTTGTTTACTACTGGGGATTGTGACTTGGCCCGTCCCGATTGATATTTTTACCACATATTTGGCTGAGATATTTTTGTTTTCAACATGATTTGGGCTTATTGCCATATTTTGGGTTTCTTGCCGATTACTTGAATCCTTCGTGGACTTTCATCATTGTTTCCTCACTATTTTGTTATATTACTTGAACTCTATCGTATTGATTGATCATGTTTTACGAACTCAGCCACTTTTAATTGATTTTGAGAATTAAATGATAATTTCCAATGTTGTTTGGGCTGATCACTACCATTTTATTGATGCCCGAGGGGCTTATGATATTTTTTTCTGGACTGAGTGAGGCTTGCAGGCCTTATAAGTGATGTGAGGAGGCTTTCAGGCCTCGTGAGTGATGTGAGGAGGCTCTTAGGCCTCGTGAGTGATGTGAGGAGGCTTTTAGGACTCGTGAGTGATGCGAGGAGGCTTTCAGGTGTTATGTGTGATGTGAGAAGGCTATAAGGCCTTATGTTGCTATAGCGCTTGGGCCGTATGGGGCCCATCCGGAGTCTACACACGTTATAGTTAGCGCGGGTATCCATTTGAGTGACTGATATTGAGCCCGAGGGGTTGATACTATATGAGTGACTAATATCGAGCCCGAGGGGTTGATAATATATCAGTGACTGATACTAAGCTCGAGGGGCTAATACTCTGCTGAATGACTGATACTGAGCCTGAGGGGCTGATACTACGCCGATTGACTGATATTGAGCCCGAGGGGCTGATACTATGTTGAGTGACTAATACTAAGCTCGATGGGCTGATACTATGCTGAGTGAGTGATACTGAGTCTAAGGGGCTAATACTATGCTGAGTGACTGATACTGAGTCCGAGAGGCTGATATCATGCTGAGTGACTGATACTAAGCCCGAGGAGCTGATACTATTCTAAGTGATTGATACTGGGCCCGAGGGACAGATTGTTCTTACTATTCACTTGTCATTTTTACTGATTGACCTATTTTTTTTAAGGGAATTTCATTTGACTCTTTTGTGTTTATTGTTTTAAGCAATTTACTGCATGATATAGAATTGCCTTGTCAATTGATGTGTTTTCATGCCTTCGGTTATTATTTATTATTTCTCACTGGGTCGGAGTACTCACATTACTCCCTGCACCATGTGTGCAGATTCAGGAATAACAGAGTCCGCACCTCAGCATTGATTCCTTCCCGATCAGGCAGCGAGTTGGAGTTACGAGGTAGCTGTTGACGTCCGCAACCCCTTGTCTCCCCTATCTTACCTCATTTATGTTTTCTTCCGTCTATTGTATCGGATATTATATTTTGTAGACTTATAGTTAACTCTGTAGGCGATATTTCCAAGTTGGTCATATTTCGCATGGATTTATAATTGATAGGACCCAAACGTATATGCCATAAATTATTTGACTCAAGTAAGTAACAAGAAGCTAAAATTTTATTCTTATTATTCTCAAGAACTATTACATTCAGCTTGAAAAGGCCTTCAGTGAGGTAACCTTTTCCTACAATCTTTCATTCTTACTTATTACAACCTTATAAGATACAAGACACAATTAAACTCGTTGTTAATAAGAAGTACAATACAAATTAAGTTCTTCCTAATCTCGGGAACATGAAGGACGTTGTTCAGAGTCACTATCTTGCCAGAATTCATTTTCAGAAATATCTTCCCACATCCTTCAATTGTGGCCTTTGCAGAATTTCCCATAGAAAATGTCTCTTTGGGTCGAAAGAGAGCATATGTTTCAAATGCTTCTCGAATATCACAAACATGGCGAGTGGCTCTAGAATCATTCCACCACTCCTTAGAATTTCCCACCAGGTTGCATTTAGAAAGCATAGCACACAAGTCATCAACATCTTCATACTTTTCAACCATGTTTGCTTGATCTTTCTTTTTGTCATTCTTCGGAACATGACAATCTATGAATTTGTGTCCAGCTTTCCCACAGTTGTAGTAATTTTCGTTATACCGCTTCTTGCTTCGTTTGCTTTTTGGTCCAAAAGCCTGCTTTCTCTTTCTCTTATTATGAGGAGTATCCTCAACAACGTTTGCTCCCATTATTGTTGAGTTTCCATGGCCTCTCTTTTTAGCAGCTTTGTTGTCCTCTTTGATGCTCAACCGTACAATGAGATCTTCAAGAGACATCTCTTTGCGTTTGTATTTCATGTAGTTTTTTAAGTCCTTCCACAAAGGAGAAAACTTCTCAATCATCACTGCAACTTGGAATGCTTCATTGATGACAAGACCTTCAACAAAAATTCTGTTAGCAAACATAATAAAATTACTACTTTCAACATTATTATTAATTCTACTCATACATTCAGCAAGGAGAGCGTGAATAATCACTTGCAATTCCTGGACTTGAGTAATATTAGACTTGCTATCTACCATTTTGTAGTAAAAAAATTAGAGACCATAAATTTCTTCTACCCGACATCTTTTGTTATGTATTTCTTTTCAAGCGCAATCCATAGTTCTTTTGACATCTCCATGCTATTATAGATGTTATACATGTCGTCCTCCAGTCCGCTAAGAATATAATTCTTGCTAAAAAATCAGAATGTTTCCACGCCTCAATCACGAGAAATCGTCCATTCTCTGGAGTTTCATTGGGCAGAATAGGAATATCTTCCTTAATGAACTTCTGTAGACTTAAAGTAGTCATGTAGAGAAACATCTTCTGCTGCAACCGCTTGTAATAAGTGCCAAAAAATTTGTTGGGGTTTTCAGCCGGTGCCAATCCCGGTTTTGTTCGGCTTGTCGATGTATTGGCAGTTATCATACAAACATTCTGGTTCCCGTTGTCATTCGTCATTTTATGTAAAAGAATGATACAAACAAACATTAAAATCACATAGATTTTAATCTCAAATGAATTTAAAACCACAAAGAATTCACTCTCCAAAAACAGTGATTATAACACAATTACAGAAAATAAATTAAATTTCTTAAGCTTGTTAGTATTCGGTATATGTAAAAATAATTCTGGAGAATATAAAATAACATATAAATAGAAATTAAAAATAGAAACAAAATTTAATATAAGCCCACTGAATTCACAGGGGTTCCTTAAGTAATTTAATCCCCTCCATGTACCCAAGGTTGTGGATTATTTCCTCCCAGGACAGAACGAATCACACATTAGTGTAACGGTACTTCAAACCTTAGTGTTTCAGCGAACACAAGATCAGTAGCAAATCACACTTACTGTTGCTTATTAGTTGAAATAATGCAGAAGAAAGGAGGAGAACTCAGAAATTCGTATGGAAAATTTGAGAGAATAGACTGCTATTTATAACCAATGTTGGGCTCAAATTGAAGAGGTGCAACTCTTCAGAAGGGTTGTTTACATGAAACAGACATAACATAAATTACTATTTACGCAACAATAAACCAGGAAGACAAAATGCGTTGAGGAATCTTAATTTTTCTGTTACAAAAACGATATTTATGCAACAATAAAACGGGAAGATGAAACGCGCGGAGGAAACTTAATTTTTTCGTTACAAAAATGGAAAACAGACATTAATCAATCATTTGACCGAAGCCAAAGTAGAGCCGAACTGCATTTCTTGCGTCAACTCAAGCGAAGACCACTTCTAATTCATCACTTCCTTCATTGAAAAATCCTACAAAAGGATACTTCCATGGACGAGGTCGTAGCAAAAATAACAAGGGAAAATATGGTGGGTATCGAGGATACCACAATTCTTCATGATATGGTTTTCAACATCAATCTCGGCCTCCTTCCCCTGCTACTGGTATTTTGGGTAGACCACCTTTAGCCTTTTGTTCCTAATAAACAATGTCAAATTTTTTTATATTATAATCACATTATGTTGGAGTGCAAAAACAATTTCAACCATTCCTTTATGGCTAACAATATTCCTAAACCATTTGCTGCAATGAATTTGGAGGAGGTTCAACCAACATTTTGGTACCCAAACTCTGGGGCATCTGCGCACATGACAAATGATCCTTATGCTCTTACTTCTCACACTTCTTATTCTGGTCCTTCTCAAGTCATGGTTAGATATGGTACTCTTCTCTAAATTAAATCTACTGGTTCATCTATCCTTCCAACAACTTCTAAGCCTCTTCTCCTAAAGAAAGTTCTATATGTTCCGTCCCTTGCTAAAAATCTGCTTTCTATTAAATGCTTATTATAATTGTCTTATTGAATTTACTAAATCTATTTTTTTTTGTGAAGGACTTGAAGACCAGAACATCGTTGCTACAGGGTAACAAATCCTCTACTTGTCGCTCCATCTGCCTCCTCCATCTTTGGTCTCTTTGTTAAAGTCTTGCCTTCTTCCCTTTGTCACCAATATTTAGGACATTCTGCTCGAGAGTCTCTTGGTTCGTTAATTTCTAGAAATTTATTTCGTAATACTTTTTCCATCAACTGTAATTCTTGTAATGTTTGCCATTTAGGCAAACAAACTAGAATGCCTTTTTCTTTTATCAAGTAGTAATGCAAATTTTTTGTTCATTTTAATTCATTCAGATGTATGGCATGCGCCTATTGTCTCAAATTTGGGATATCGTTATTATATTTTGTTCCTCAATGATTACACTAAATTCTATTGGGTCTACTTGATGCGCGAAAAATCTAAATCCTTTGACAAATTCAAAGAATTTTATGCAATGGTTAAAAATGTTTTTCACACCTGTATTTCTTATTTGCAGTCCGATGAAGGTGGGAAATACACTAACAAAAATTTTACTTCATTCTTTAAACAAAATGGCATAGTCAATAATTTTTCTTGTCCTCACAATTCTACTCAAAATGGTAGGGCCGAGCGAAAACATCCACATATTGCGAATGTCCTACGGTGTCTTATTTTTCAAGTATTTATGTCTTTTCAACTTTGGGTTGATACTTGTTTATATGATGTCTTCCTTATTAATGTTACTTCCCTTCCAGTGTTACGTTTTAAATCTCTGTTTGAACTACTCAATGGTCATGTGCCATGTTATAATTTAATTCGTGTATTTGGGTGCCTATGTTATCCCTCTGTGACATTTAATCATTTTTCTAAGTTCCAACCTCAATCAAAACCTTGCATCCACTTCGAATTTCTCCTTTATCTCCTGTTGCAAGCGATTCTTCATCTCACGCACATTCTACACAAACTCTTTATTCACCCAACAATCTTTAACTATCTCGCACACAATCAACAACTATACAACCTCAAACTCATCATATGACTACTCACTCTAAAACATGATCTCTCAAGCCACACATTCTTCCTTCCTTGATGGCTTCTACATGTCCCATTTTATCTGAACCATCCTTCTTTGCTCAATCTTCTAAAGACACTCATTGGATAAAAGCAATGAGTTCTGAATTCGATACTCTCATTCAAAATAAAACTTGGACTTTGGTTCCTCCTCCTCCTAATGCAAATATTGTTGGCCACAAATGGGTGTTTCGAATCAAAGATTGTGCAAATGGTTCCGTTGAAAGATTTAAAACTTGTCTATTGGCTTAAGATTTTTGCAACAGCCTAGAATTTTGAAACTTTTGCTCTTGTAGTAAATCCTAGTACAATATGTTTGGTCTTATCCTTGGCTCTTCATCAAAATTGGTTAGTGCACCAACTCGATATGTCAAATGCATTCCTTCATGGT
Organism: Nicotiana benthamiana; assembly: GCA_034376525.1. Taxonomy (NCBI): domain Eukaryota; kingdom Viridiplantae; phylum Streptophyta; class Magnoliopsida; order Solanales; family Solanaceae; genus Nicotiana; species Nicotiana benthamiana. Next base: position 12,022,246 of record CM067340.1, read on the forward strand.
GAGTTATCTAAGACTGTTTATATGCATCAACCTAAGGGATTTGAGCATATATCCCCATTATGTCTATAAATTGCAACATTCTCTATATGGTCTTAAACAATCTCTAAGGGCTTGGTTCCATCGTCTTGCTCATTTTCTTCTTGATCTCGAGTTTAAGCAATGTGTTTCGGACCAAAGCATGTTCATTTTTCATTCTGGGGGTGATTGCATTATTCTTTTAATTTATGTGGATGATATAGCTATTTTTGGTTCTTTAACGTCCTTAATATTACAATTTATTTCTCCCATGAGTACAGAATTCTCAATGAAGGTCTTGGGACAACGTCATTACTTTTTTGGTATTGAGTTAAAAAATACCTCTTTGAGACTCTCTTACTGCAGCATCGTTACATTACTTCAATTCTGCATCGCATTAAATTGGAAAAGTGTAAACCATTGCTTACTCCGCTTCATAGTAAGCTTCATTAGAATTCTACCTTTTCTTCTTTGCTTGAAGATCCTTCTATCTATCGTCAAATGGTTGGATGTCTACAATACTTGACCTTTACTATGCCAGATATTCGATTTTACTGCCAACCTTGCTTCTCAATTCCTTCACTAGCCGAGACAATTGCATTTTCGGGTGGTAAAACATATTTTTTGATATCTTAGTGGCACTATCGATTGGGGATTATAGTTGTATTGAAATTCTCCCTTGGAAATTACTGTTTTCTCTGACTCGGATTGGGCAGGTTGGTCAGCCGCTAGGTGGTCTATAACTGGATTCTGCATTTTTCTTGGCTCCAACCTCATCTCTTTGTCTGCTAAGAAGTAGCATACTGTTGCACACTTAACATCTGAAGCTGAATATCGAGCTCTTGTTGTTGCAACTGCTAAAACTACTTGGCTCCAATATATTTTTCGTGATCTTGTCATTACTTCTACAGTCTCCGCAAAATATGATAATACTAGAGCCATTCATCTAGCTCACAATCAAGTTTTTCATTCTCGATCCAAACATGTTGCATTGGATTGTCATTTTGTTCGTGAAAAGATTAGCCATGGTGATCTGGTGGTCTCTCATGCTCATACCTCTGAGCAACTTGCATATGTATTCACCAAAGTTTTGTCTTCCACCAGTTTTTGTGAGCTAACAACCAATCTTCACGTTCATTCTTTCCGTCCAGGTGGAGGGAGGGTGTTAGCGTTGTCTTTTAGTTAATTAGTTGTATTAGGACTTTATTTGAATTATTATTGCAATTATTCTTTTCATATATTGTTATAATTTTATCTTATAAATATACGACTGGAAAGGTGAGCAAGACTCACGCTATGACGCTGCTTAGTTTATCAATCTCATCTTATCTTCATGTGGATAATTTTCATAAGTCAGTTCTGAATATGAGAATTGCATGTTATAATTTTTATCTGTAGTAACGTTTTTCCTTTATATAAAATTTATTAGATTGCTTCTTATAGAATTAGTTTCGTATAACTTATATTTTTTTATACAATTTAGTATAATGCTTTTTAAAAAAGTTTAAAACACTAATAGAAAAAACTAAAGGTTATTCGAATAGTCTTCTGTAACAAAATTAAAGATGCCTAAGTGTTTTTGTTGGCCCAAGAATAAGTGTAATTTTGAATAATGACAACTCAATCACAGACTAGCTCCATCATATGAAGCACAATGTTTGTCAATCTATACATGTAAGTTGCACGTAAAGGAGATAAGTCTCATTTATCGAGCATCAATATCTCCTGAACTGATCAAAAAGGTTGCATATGGGATAAGGAAAGAAAGTCTCCTTGTGAGAAGAGAACACAATCCAGATACAAGATAGGGTTGGAGTTTGTGTTGTTCAAGGACTCAACTTTAATGGAAAATTAGCAACCGAGTCTCAATCAAACTCTAATTACTGACTCATTAAATAACAGTAATTGTTCTCTTTTACATGTATTGCACAAACCAGAACTGAAACTAAATTGAGAGCAAAAATCTAGGTAATTTTCAAGCAATTTACGTGAGATTTGAGTGTGCATTCTTGAAGCTACTTGGACAAGATAGAAGAACCAATTGTGTCTTTCTTTTATTCTAGTTCAATTGTAGTAGGTGATTTAGTCGTGTACCTTTCATCTTTCATAGAAGCAATTGTATTAGGGTACGTTGAGTACTTAAGTTAGAGTTAAGTTGAAGTTGTCGCAGCAATTGAGGCTGTGTGCCACAAGGGGATTAGAGTTTAATCCTTAGGTTTACAAAGAGTTTTGTAAATACTGTCTTGGCTCAGTGATTTTAGTGGAAGTTTGGGAAAAACCTACTGAGTTGTAGGTCGTGGTTTTTTCACCTTTTGATCTAGGTATTTTCCATGTAAAAATCTATGTGTTTTTTATTTTATGTATTTATTATTCCGCAAACAGTAGTGTTAGTACACCTAGAAGAACCAGGTTTTTCTAGAGTTAAAAATTGGTTACCATACAAATCACCCTCCCCCTCTTGTGTGGTATGGACGTTTAGAACATAAATTGGTATCAAAGCAGGTTATCCTCGAAGAGGCTAACACCTTAGGAAAATATCAACATAAGTGCACCACTTGGAAACTGGGATAGGCAATCCACTGCTAGGTCTCCACTCTTCAATGGACAGTACTATTCTTGGTGGAAGAACAGCATGAGAGATCATATGATTAGAGAGGACTATGAACTTTGGGACATAGTCACTGATGGTCCTTTGGCAACTACAAAGAAGAACGAATAAGGAGTGGATGTACCAAAGACAAGAGCTGACTGCACTACTGAAGACTTGAAGAAATGGGAGAAAAATGCTATGGCCAAGAAATGACTCGTGTGTGGACTAGGTCCAGATGAGTACAGCAGGATCCAAAGTTGTACCGCCACTAAGGAAATCCGAGACACTTTGCAAGTGGCTCATGAAGGAACATCTCAAGTAAAGAGGTCAAGAGGAACACTATTGTATTCTAAATATGAGAACTTTACTATAAAGGAAGGAGAAACTATCCAAGACATGTATACTAGGTTCACTACACTAACAAATGAACTTAATTCTCTTGGAAGGATTATTCTTGAAGAAGACAAGGTTGAGAAAATCCTGACAAGGGTTCTACCAGTCTTATGGGAAAGCAAAATCGCTGCTATTCTGGAATCTAAGAATATGGCTACCCTCAGGCTGGATGAACTAATTGGAAATCTTACTGCCTATGAACTGAGAAGGAAAACCATGAAGATGGATACACCCAAGAAGGAAAGAAGTCTGGCTCTCAGAATTGCTGAAGGTTAAGATCTAGAGGATGATGAAATGTTTATGACAACAAGGGATTTCAAAAAGTACCTGATGAGAGGAAAGAGTTCTTCAAGAGGTACAACCTTCAACAAACCAATGGATCCTAAGAAACAGACCAATTAGGGTTGCTACAAGTGTGGTAAGATTGATCACATGATCAAGAACTAACGTCAATGGGAAATTGAATGGAAGAAAGAAAGAGATGAACGAAGGAACAAGAAGAAGGAACAGGTTCAACTAAAAAGGAACAAAGGATTTACAAAGGCTATGGTTGTTGCCTGGAGAGAAACATCATATGAGGACTTAGAGGATGAAGCTGAAGATAAACAGGACCTTATGGCCATCAGAGAATCAGATGATGAACAAGAGGTAAGTATTCTTGATCTCAAAGACAAGATTAAATTTCTATCTAAGGAAAGGCTGGCTGAGCTCTTACTAGACTTCATTGATGATTTTGAGATAATTAACAATGAGAAGGAAGATCTGTCTAGGGAATGTGTGATCCTAAAAGCAAAATGCAAAAGTCTAGAGTCTAGGGCTAAGGAGAGTGATAGCAAAAATGCTAAGTTGAAGAACCAGGTTCTTGAACTTGACACCAGTGTCCTAGAAATTAGATCTGAAAACTTAAAATTGAAACTAGGAATAGGAAAGAAGAAAGCTGATCACACATATCTCACTTTAGAAGAAAACTTAGGAAAAATGAAGGATGAGTTATATAAGAAGGATGAATTGATTAAAGTCCTAAAATAAGATCTAGGAAAGGTGAAACTTGAAGTACTTGCAAATGGAACAAGGCTTCTGATGCACTTTCTTGGTTGTAAGAGCATCACCGTAGCAACAAAAGAGGACTTGGCTATGGGACTCAAACACCAAAGTGAGACCCTAAAAGCAAGTACTTCTCGCTTCATGAGAATAAAACCTGCATACACCGTGGCAAGACTGTCCATTACAGAAGTGAATGTAATGCAAAAGAAAAAGCCAATCGAAAGAACAAAGCCTTTGTTCAAGAGAAAAGTAAGCTGCCTGGGTGGGCAAGAAGGAATCTGATTCATCCTTTTGCCTATAGAAAGGGACTCAAACTATTTTGAGTTCCTAAGACTAACCCTTCATTTTTTTGTAGGTCCAAATGAAAGGAAATAGCCAAATATGGTATATGGATAGCGGCTGCTCGAAACATATGATTGGGAGCAAGGACCAGTTCCTTTCACTTGAAGACTTAAAGGAAGGTAATGTTTCCTTTGGGAATAGAAAGAAAGGTGAGATTATTGGGGTTGGAAAAGCAGGTAAGACAGACTCTCACTCCATTGAGATTTCTACTGAATAGATGGAATGAAATATAGCCTGATCAGTGTATCAAAACTGTTTTACAAAGTAACCTTATAGCATTCACCTCCACTAGATGCTTTGTGATTAATCTTACCACTGACAAGATTGTTCTGTAAGAAAGAGAGTTAACAATATTTATATTGTAGATTTGTCCACTTTCTCAGAAAATGAACTAACTTGTCTAAGTGTGTTGTATAATGATCCCATCCTGTGGCACAAAAGACTTGGTCATGCTAGTCTAAATCAGCTATGCAAATTAGTCTCTAAGGACTTGGTGATAGGGTTACCCAACATCAGGTTCAAAGATGACAAAGTTTGTGAGGCATGTGCAGGGGGAAGCAGGTAAGATCATCCTTCAAAATCAAGAAAATGGTAAGCACAACCAAGTTGTTGGAACAAGTCCATATGGATCTCTGAGGACCAATGAGAACCATGAGCAGATGAGGAAAGAAATATGTAATGGTGCTTGTTGATGATTATTTTAGATTTACCTGGGTTCTATTTCTAACTTCTAAAGACGAAGCAATTGAAATGTTTACTGCATTTGTTAGAAAAACTCAGAAATAATTAGGAAATCAACTTGTATACATTAGGCCTGATCATGGAACTGAATTTGAAATCTCCAAGTTTGCTGAATTCTGTGATGAAAATGGTATAGATCATAATTTCTCTACCCCTAGGACTCCTCAACAAAATGGAGTAGTTGAAAGAAAAAATAAAACTCTTGAGGACATGGCTAGGACCATGCTGCTTTCTAGTAAACTGCCTCATAACTTTTGGGCAGAGGTTGTAAACACCACACGTTACATAATAAATAGATGCATGACTAGGTATCTTGTAGAGAAGACTCCCTATGAGTTACTTAAAGGGAGAAAAACAGACATATCCCATCTTAGGGCATTTGGTGTTAAGTGTTGTGTGCACATTAATGGAAAAGACTCCCTAGGTAGGTTTGATCCCAGAAGTGATAAGGGACTATTCTTGGGATATTCTTCACATAGCAAAGCATATAATGTGTTTAATAAAAGAACTTTGCGTGTAGAAGAAAGTGTACATGTAGTATTTGATGAAACTAACATTCTTTATGAAAGATAGGAACATGAAGATGGAGCCATTGGATTGGTAAAGGACTTGACTGAAGCCTCAACTCAAGTCAAAGTAGCACCAACAGAAGGAACATGTGATGGGATAGGTTCTTCCATCCAGGGCAAGCTGACAGGGGAAACTAATCAAAGAGGAATTGAAATAAATCCCTTGAAGGGACCTGTTCATGACCTCGTTCCTCAGCAACAGAACATGAGAGAAACATATTGTAGAAACCAGTTGGTTGTGAAACCTCACAAGTATCAAAGTTCTCAGCCTATTGAGAATATTATCACTAATCCAACATCTGGAGTAAAAACTAGATCACAATTAAAGAATCTGTATGCTTTTGATGCCTTTGTGTCTCTAATTAAACTTAAAAATGTAGTTGAGGCTTTGCAGGATGCAAATTGGGTGATGGCTATGCAGGATGAACTCAATCAATTTGAGAGAAGTCAAGTTTGGCATCTAGTTCCAAGACCCAAGGATGGATCAGTCGTTGGCACAAAATGGGTCTTTAGAAATAAACTCGATGAAGATGGAACGGTTACAAGAAACAAGGCAAGACGGGTGGTCCATGTTTACAACCAAAAGAAGCGCATAGACTATGATGAGAGTTTTGCTCCTGTTGCAAGACTAGAGGCAATCTGACTCCTTATAGCCTTTGCAGCATACATGGAATTTACTCTACATCAAATGGATATCAAAAGTGCCTTTCTGAATAACTACCTGAAAGAAGAAGTGTTTGTGAAACAACTACCAAGGTTTGAGATCAAGGAATGTCCTAGGGATGTGTACAAGCTAGACAAGGACCTCTATGGACTCAAGCAGGCCCCAAAAGCATGGTATGAACGATTGTCAAAATTCCTGCTTGAGTATGGTTACAAGAGAGGTAAAATTGATTGTACCTTATTCTTAAAGATAAAGGTAAGGATCTCTTTGTTGTTCAAATAAATATTGATGGCATAATCTTTGGGGCCATTGCTGATAAGCTAAGTAAGGACTTTGTAAAATTAATCGGGAGTGAATTTGAAATGAGCATGATGGGTGAGCTTAACTTCTTTTTAGGCTTACAAATCAAACAAAGTCCAAATGGAACCATGATCCATTAGAAGAAGTATGCAAAGGATCTAATCAAAAAGTTTAAGATGGAAGAATCAAAAGAAATAAACACACACATTGCAACTGCTACTAAATTAGATGTTGATGAACCTGGTTCATCAATTGATCAAAAGTTGTATAGGAGCATGATTGGATCACTTCTATATCTTACTACTAGCAGACCTGACATTGTCTTCAGTGTAGAGCTTTGTGCTCGCTTTCAGGCAAATCCTAAAGAGTCTCACCTGACTGTTGTCAAAAGGATACTAAGATATTGGAAAATAACCACTGATCTATGTTTTTGGTATCCCAAAGGTAGCAATTTTGATCTAGTAGGATATGTTGATGCTTATTATGCAGGTTTTCTAGTGGATAGGAAGAGAACCTCAGGTATGACACACTTCCTTGGTTCATGTTTTGAGTCGTGGGCTACCAAAAAGCAAAACTTAGTGGTCTTATCTACTGCTGAAGCTAAGTATGTTCTTGCTGCCTCTCATTGTGCTCATTTGCTATGGATCAAATAGCAGCTGGTAGACTTTGGTATTGAAGTTGGTTGCATTCCTATATTTTGTGATAACACTAGTGCTATAAGTATGACAAAGAACCATGTTCATCATAAGAGTACTAAGCACATAGATGTTAGACACCACTTCTTAAGAGATAACTATGAAAAATGACTGATCTCTGTAGAATTTTGTGCAACTGATAAGCAAATTGCTGACATTTTCATTAATGCACTAAGTAGAGAAAACTTTGATAGGAACAGGTTGGAATTAGGGATGATTAAGATCACCTAATACGTCTAGTTCGGAATGCACAATGAAAAAAAAGGAAAATGAAAAAAAAAAGTTTTTTTGGCTAGGAGTTCTATTCTTTGTGTAAATACCTAGATTAATTCTTACTCAGATTCATACTTTAATTAGTATACTCTTGTGACATGTGTATATGATTCACTATCTCTTACAAAGTTTTTTCTATTTTGACATTTGAGGCATATTCAAAAGAGTTCTATATGAAGAACCTGGTTCATCAGTTGAGTTCATATGAAAGCTCATGTATGTCTCCAATACTTTACATAATTAGAAAGATTAACACTTCAATCATGAGCAAAAGTCCTATACATGCCAAATTCCAAGAAAATTTTATCCGTTGAGGCGTTGAACCAGTTTCGTCAATTTAAGACACTAAAACTGTGATTTTTGCCAAAATCTAGGGAAGCCAAATATTCATTTAAAAAGTCCGGAATTGCAATTTGATTAGACTTCTAATTGACCCCTAAAAAGCTGTCGTTACTGCATTAATATCCAATTCACTTTAAATATCAACCACATCTCTAATCTTCTTCATTATTCTAAAACCGTCAAAATATTTCTCCAAGCTCTAATCGCTTCTCTTCTCCAAAAATTCCCAAATTTCCTCCATAAATGAATAACCATGTCTAACCCACAAGATCACCCCAAAACTTCTCCCCCACCAACTCTCTCAAATTCATCCTCATCTACTCCTCCTAGTGAGTCCCCAAAACCTAGGTTCTGAAGGCAGAAAATGTTGGATAGAAAATCTGTTGCATCTGGAGCTCTAAGAAAAGTTTTAAATGAAAGATTAAAAGCTAGCCAAAGGAAAGAAAGCCCATGTGACGACCCAAAGGGTCATCACTTATTTTTAACTAATTATGTACTTCCTAGACCTGAAAACCTCATTTAGAGTTACTTCGATTTGCGTGCACAGTTCGGGCCCGTAGTCAGAAACCTCAAATATGAAATTCTGTGAAAAATGCTAAGTTTGATATTAAAATAAATAAATATGACATTGATTAACTTTTTAGGTAAATGGACCCGGACCCATAATTTGATGGTTCCGGAGGGTTCATAGGAAACTATGGGACTCGAACGTATGCTTGCAATAGAATTCCGAGGTCCCGATCCCAAGAAATAAAATTTTAAAAGAAATTATATTTCTAGAAATGTTAAGGAAAAATTTAAATGATATTTGAGTGGAACATGTTGGTAACGGACCCGTATTTTGGTTCCGGCACCTTGTATTGGTCTTATATGTGAATTAAGATATTCATGTGTAGTTTGGTTAAACTCGAACTTCATTTGACGTGTTTCAGACTTAAAGTTCTAAATTTGGAACTTGATGAAGTTTGAAAAATTCTATGATTTTAAGGTTTGATCCTTTGTTTTTAGGTTTTTTAGGCGATTTAATCACACAGATAAGTTTTTATGATGTTGTTGAGTTGGTACATGTGTTTGGTTAGGAGCCCCGAGGGCTCAGGAGTGTTTCAGTGTGTATTTCGGAGTAGTTTTTGACTTAGAAAATTGCAGATTTTGCTTCAGCTATTGCAGACCCCATTCCTTCTTCGTGTTCGAGTCACATCTTCTGTGTTCACGAAGCTCTAATTTTTCCTCTCTTCGCATTCGCATCCTAGCCCTTGCATTTGCTTAGTGTTATTTGACACTAAGGATTGAGTCTCCTTTACTTCATCGCGTTCGCGTGCATCTAGTCACGTTCGGGCGTATCTTTGCAGGATTTCCTTTTCGTGTTCGCATGCTGGCCCACACGTTCGCATAGAATAATTTTTGGGCTACACTATTTTTACTCTTCGCATTCCCGTTCCCCTTCCCCCGATCGCAATAGCCTGTTAAGTGTTACTTATTGTGAATGTGACCAGCCTGTCACGAACGCGATAAGTAATTTCACCCAGTTAAATTTTAAAATTCTAGAACAGTAGCAATTCGGGATTTTCATAACACTTCTCAAACTTCTTCTCCTCCAAGGTTCTAGGGTGACTTTTGAAGCATCTTTTCACCATTAACTCGTGGGTTAGTAATCTTTAACTCGTTTCTTTCATTTTCCATCAACATCTATTGAAATTCTAGGCCTAAAACATGTAATTAAGGGTGGAAATTAGAGAATTGGTAGAGTTAGCGTTTTTTGATTTTTTTTTATTTAGACCTTATTTTTGGGTCGAATTTGAAAAAAAATATTATATTCAGGCTCGTGGGTGAATGGGTGATTTGATTTTGATTCGAACCTCGTGTTTTGACCAAGCGGGCCCAGGGTCGATTTTTGAATTTTAGGAAAAATGATGGAGAAACTATAATTAGGTATTGGGTTCGTGTTGTTTGGCATTTATTGATGTATTGAAGTCATTATTGTATAGATACAATTGATTTGGATCCGAATTCTAGAGGAAATGTAGTTATTGAGGATTGAATAAGCCGTGGAGGTTTGAGGTAAGTGTTTGGTCTAACCCTAGCTTGAGGGAATAGGAGTTGAGTCTTATTTTCTACTTGTTAATTGTCGAGTACGACGTATAGGCATGGTGACGAGTATCTATGCATTGGTGTCTAGCATGACCGTGAGTCTTTATATTGTGAATATTCTGATTTTATTGAACCTTTCATGCCTTAATGATGATTTCTATATGTTGTAAAGAACATGTGAAAGAAATTGTGATCTTTGAACTTCGAGGAGCATTAGCTCGAGTTGTGATACGAATGGTGAAAGTATATGAGATAATTGAACCCGTTGGAGCATTGGCTCAAGTGATAAAGGGAGATATGAAGTAAAAGTAACAAAAAGAGAAAGAGTACTTGAATTATTTCTTTGCTGGGATATTGTTGCTTATCGGTTATTTTCCCTTGCCGGGACGTTGAGATTATTAATGTTGTACCCTTTCCGGGATTTAATTGCTTAATTGTTTTCCCTTGTTGGAATTTCTATTATTATTTTGTTTACTCCCTTGCCCCTTGTTTGGGTGAGGAAGAGTGTTAAAGCACGAAGGGTGATGCCATGTATTGTTTGCAATTGTGATGAAAGAGTGTTAAAGCATGAAGGGTGATGTCGTGCCGCACGATGTATCATTCCATGCCGATTCTATCGATTATATATGAGGAAAGAGAGTAAAATCATGAAGGTTGATGTCGTGCATGAAGGGTGATGCCGTGCACGTTTTATTGTATCATTGCTTGGTGAGGATGAGAGTAAAAGCACGATGGGTAGTGCTGCACACTTATTGCTTTCTGTTTCTTTAGTAATGACTGAGTTGTGCTTTTTCCTTCGTTACTGGATGACTTTTACTTGAAATTGTTATTTCCCCCATAGCATGCTCCCCTCGCATATTGATTACTTGTCTTTGTATAACTGCACAGGTTTATGTGGTAGTCCGGCCAAGCCTCGTCACTACTTCACCGAGGTTAGGCTGGGCACTTACCAGCACATGGGGTCGGTTGTGCTGATGCTACACTCTCTGCTCTTTTGCACAGATCCAAGTGTCGGAGCAACTTACGGTACGCAGTTGTAGTCAGGGAGCCGACCTTCAGTCCACGAGACTCTGAAGTAGCCTTGCTAGTGTTCGCAGGCCTGGCGTCTCTTCTTTCAATTTCCATGTTCTGTTGACATTTGTATTCGAGACAGACTATATCCTTTATTTCAAAGTCTTATTTATAGTAAATCTTAGATAGCCCGTATATTGTTGTGACACCAGGTGCTGGGTAGAGACTTGTATTGGTTTTCTAAATGTTGTTTCTATATTTAGTTTAGACTTCCGCTAGATTTTACTTTTCGTTAATTTTAATTGCTTATTCATTGATAATTTATTTGTTTAATAATATATAAAACGAGATGGGTTAATGTTTGCAAAGGTTCTTGGCTTGCCTAGCTTCCACGAGTAGGCGCCATCACGAGCCCCGAGGGTGGGAAATCCGGGTCGTGACAGCCCAACTCAAGAATCTGACTCCACTTCTGAATCAGAATCCTTTGTATCTGCCAGTGAAGGTGAAGAACATGGCTCTACTGAACTGAGAAAAGTTAAGAAACCCTTGTTAAGGTAAGTTCTTCTATGGTTAAAAAATTAGAAAATAGGTTTGTTCTAGTTGGACCTATTCGAGATGTAAAGTTGGCTGAGTCGAGTAGGAGTAGGAAAGGAAAAGGAAAAGTTCTTGCTATATGTGGAGTTGAAGAAAAGAGTGGCATAAAGTTAGGGGGAAGCGGATATGGGGAAACAACTGAAGGGTTGGTTCATCTAAGCAAATGACGAGATGAACTTGGTTCATCTGATGAGGAAACTCTGGCTGATCTTTTGAAAAGGGTTAGGGCAAGTTATGACCCAAAGAAATGCAAATCTACCTCACAAAAGGTCCCAATTGTTCCCACGCCATCCAAGAAAAGAAAGACTTCATCCCTAAAATCTACTTCCCCTTCAGAACCTAAGGGAAGGGCTACAAGAAGCAGGGTAAGACAAAGTGTAGCTTATCTACAAAAAGCTCTGGAAGAAATCAAGAAGAAGAAAATAGAGAAGGGAAAGAAAAAGGTGGCAGAGTCCTCTGAGATTGAAAAAGAAGAGGGGGTGGAACTGGTCCATCAAGAAAGGGGAACAATAATGGAGGTTTCTACACCAAAACCTAAAAAGTCCAAGATTTCTTCCAAAAATTCTACTTCTGTACCTATGTCAGATGAACCCCCACTAGCCAAGAGGACAAGATATGCAATAAAAGGCAAGCAAAAGAAAATTATTGAAGAAGATAAAGAGTGGAGTAGAGGAGGAGGAGGAGAAGAAGAAGAAGAAGAAGAAGAAGAAGAAGAAGAAGAAGAAGAAGAAGAAGAAGAAGAAGAAGAAGAAGAAGAAGAAGAAGAAGAAGAAGAAGAAGAAGAAGAAGAAGAAGAAGAAGAAGAAGAAGAAGAAGAAGAAGAAGAAGAAGAAGAAGAAGAGAGAGAGAGAGAGAGAAGAAGAAGAAGAAGAAGAAGAAGAAGAAGAAGAAGAAGAAGAAGAAGAAGAAGAAGAAGAAGAAGAAGAAGAAGAAGAAGAAGAAGAAGAAGAAGAAGAAGAAGAAGAAGAAGAAGAAGAAGAAGAAGAAGAAGAAGAAGAAGAAGAAGAAGAAGAAGAAGAAGAAGAAGAAGAAGAAGAAGAAGAAGAAGAAGAAGAAGAAGAAGAAGAAGAAGAAGAAGAAGAAGAAGAAGAAGAAGAAGAAGAAGAAGAAGAAGAAGAAGAAGAAAAGGAATCTGAGAATGAGCAGGATAAATTTTCCATCTTTTGCAAAAGAAAAATTCTGAAAGGAAGATTACTGAAGGACCTGGTTGAGCCAGGGATGATACGACTGGTAGATGCTTTAGCTGCACAAGATTGGAAGGACATGGTCCTTGAAATGGATGGGAGGCTGGCCAGGAATGAGCTGATTGAATTTATGATGTTGCTGTGAAGGATGCAGTAGTCACCAGCTTGGTGAAGGAAGTCCCGGTGCAATTTAATGCTGAGCAACTGGGAGAAATTCTGGATATACCCTCTAAAGGGTTTGATGATTACACTAGGCAAAGGTGGCCATGCCTGGACTCCCTACCTACTGCTCTTGAGATCACCAAGAGATTCTGTGATTCAGAGAATGTGAATGAAGCCAAGCTGTGCAGAAAAGTGCGATAAGGCCTGAGCACAAGGTTGTGTTTGAGTTTGTCAACAAGTGCTTACTACTTAGACAAGCGAGAAGACATACTACAAACTACATGGACCTGGTTCTTATGGAATGCCTTGAGCGAGGAAAGCAAATCAACTGGCCTGCCCTCATTGTCAAATGTCTAGACAAGGTAATCAATGGCTCTAAGGAACATGCTACTCCATATGGGTTCATACTAACTACTGTGCTGGACAGGTTGAACGTGCCTTTGAAGAAATAGGAAATGGCATAAAGCCAGGAACATTTTGGCATTAAGACACTGCTGGCTTGTGACTATCCTGTTAATGCCATCCCAGTTGAACCTGGTACATCTCTGAGGACACCCATCAACAGAAAGGTTAGGGCTTTGGTGTAGGAGTGTGGAACTAAGGATGGTGAAATTGCTAGGCTCAAGGCACGTGTCGCTGAATTAGAAACTGAAAGAGATGGACTTAAAACTGAGCTAGCAAAAGAAAAGGAGAAAAGTGATGGAATGCTTCAGAATATGCTAAACCTTCTCCAATCTCAACCCTCTAGTTCCTCCAAGCCCTAGGTCTCCCAAAACTTGTCTTCTGAACTAAGGATGTTTTTTTGCTCATGTTTTGAAAGTTTTTCTTTCTTTTTATAATCTATTTGTGAAAAGGGTTAGGGAAAGTTATGACCCAAAGAAATGCAAATCTACCTCACAAACGGCCCCTACTGTTCCCAAGTCATCCACGAAAAGAAAGACTTCATCCCCAAATCTACTGCCCCTTCAGTACCTAGGGGAAGGGCTACAAGAAGCAGGGTAAGACAAAGTGTAGCTGATCTACAAAAAGCTCTGGAAGAAAGCAAGAAGAAGAAAATAGAGAAGGGAAAGAAAAAGGTTGCAGAGTCCTATGAGGTTAAAGAAAAAGAGGGGATGGAACTGGTCCATCAAGAAAAGGGAACAACATTGGAGGTTTCTGCATCAAAACCTAAAACGTCCAAGACTTCTTCGAAGAAGTCTACTTCTGTACCTATGTCTGATGAACCCCCACTAGACAAGAGGACAAGATCTGCAATAAAAGGCAAGCAAAAGAAAATTATTAAAGAAGATGAAGAGTGGAGTGGAGAAGAAGAAGGAGAGAAATCTGAGAATGAGCAGGATAAGTTTGCCATCTTTGGCTAAAGAAAAATTCTGAAAGGAAGATTACTGAAGGACATGGTTGGGCCATGGATGATAAGACTGGTGGATTCTTTAGCTGCACAAGGTTGGTAATACATGGTCCTTGAAATGGATGGGAGGCTGAACAAGAATGAGCTAATTGAATTTGTGACCAATGCTACTGTGAAGGACGGAGTAGTCACCAACCTGGTGAAGGGAGTCACAGTGAAATTTAATGCTGAGCAATTGGGAGAAATTCTGGACATACCCTCTGAAGGGTGTGATGATTACACTAGGCAAAGGTGGCCATGCCTGGACTCCCTACCTATTGCTCTTGAGATCACCAAGAGATTCTGTGATTCAGAGAATATGAATAAAGCCAGGGATGTGCAGAAAAGCGAGATAAGGCCTGAGCACAAGGTTGTGTTTGAGTTTATCAACAAGTGCTTACTGCCTAGACAATATAGAACACATACTGCAAACTACATGGACCTGGTTCTTATGGAATGCCTTGAAGAAATGGACATACTGACTACTGTGCTGGACAGGTTGAACGTGCCTTTGAAGAAATGGGAAATGACATAAAGCAAGGAATATTTTGGTGTTAAGATCTGCTGGCTTGTGACTATCCTGTCAATGCCATCCCAGTTGAACCTGGTTCATCTCTGAAGACACCAAACAGCAAGGTTAGGGATTTGGTGCATGAGTGTGGAACTAAGGATGATGAAATTGATAGGCTCAAGGCACGCGTGGCTGAATTGGAAACTGAAAGAGATGGTCTTAGAACTAAGCTAGCAAAAGAAAAGGAGAAAAGTGATGAAATGCTTCAGAATATGCTAAACCTTCTCCAATCTCAACCCTTTAGTTCCTCCAAGCCATAAGTCTCCCAACACTTGTCTTGTGAACCAGTCTAGTAACCCCAGTGACCCAGATTAGGGATGTTTCTATTTTTTTGCTCATGTTTTGAAAGTTTTTCTTTCTTTTTATAATCTGTTTGTGAAAGCATATCTCTATCAATGACAACTACTGTTGATGATTCTGTTCTTAATAGTTTAAATATATTTGTTGATTATTGATAATTGCACAATGATTTCACTTGCAGTTGCCCTAGTGGCCATGAGTACTTATTAAATTCTGGGATTCACATTGTATGCAACTTTTCGATTATGCCAAAAGGAAGAAGAGATATTGTGCTTTATACATTATTATGAATTAAATGATATTTATAACCTAATTAACTTGGTTCTTGATGATAAGTAAAATTTCTAAGTAAAGTGTTAATGGTTAAGCTGAGTTCTTACATGTTCTTTGATCAGTAAAAAGCACAGAGTTTGTCATCATCAAAAATGAGGAATATGTTGGCCCAAGAACGTGTGTAGTTTTGAAAAATGACAAATGAACTCTGTCATAGACCATGTCCATCATGTGAAGCACATTATTTGTCAACTTATACATGTGAGATGCACGTGAAGGAGATAAGTCCCATTGATCGAGCATCAATATCTCCTGAATTGATCGAAAAGGTTGCATACAGAATAAGGAGAGAAAGTCTCATTGTGAGAAGAGAACATAATCCGGATACAAGTTAGGGTTGGAGTTTGTGTTGTTCAAGGACTCAACTTCGATGGGAGATCAGAAACTGAGTCTCAATCAGACTCTAATTACTAACTCATTAAATTATAGTGATTGTTCTCTTTTACAGGTATTGCACAAACGCATAAGTAAAACTAAATTGAGAGCAAAAAGCGAGGTAATATTGGAAGCAATTTATGTGAGATTTGAGTGTGCATTCCTAAAGCTACTTGGACAAGATAGAAGAACCAATTCCATTGTGTCTTTATTTTATTCCAGTTCAATTGTAATAGGTGATTTAAACGTGTACCTTTCGGCTTTCATAGAAGCAATTATAATAGGTACGTTGAGTATTCAAGTTAGAGTTAACTTGAAGTTGTCGCAACAGTTGAGGCTGTGTGCCACAATGAGATTAGAGTTTAATCCTTAGGTTTACAAAGAGTTTTGTAAATGTTGTTTTGGCTTAGTAATTTTATTGGAAGTTTTGGAAAATCCTACTGAGTAGTAGGTCGTGGTTTTTTCACCTTTTGAACTAGGTGTTTTCCACGTAAAAATCTCTGTGTTCTTTATTTTATATACTTATTATTCCGCAAACAGTAGTATTAGTACATCTAAAAGAACCAGGTTCTTCTAGAGCGAAAAATTAGTTATCATACAAATCACCCCTCCCCCTTGTGTGGTATTAACGTTTAGAACATTAATTTTCAATAAATTAAATATATGATGATCAATTTTGAAACTAAATCTTGATGGATAGTCATGTTGCATTATATTACGTTGAACATCTTATAATATGAGTGTGTTAGTTTCCGTTACCCACTATTTATGTAAATCGATGATAGAGGGAACGCTAGACTAACTGGGGGAGAAAATTAAAATTTGTAATTATCAATTTATAAAATTAATTTATATGCATATATATACAAATTTTATCTTGATATCGATTACTTTTACAAATAAAAAATTGTAATGCAATGTTTCTTTACCGTATGAAGTGCGAATAAATTTATTAGTTCTATCATAATTTTAAGATGTTAAAATTATAATCATTCAAATACAATACTATTGAATTTCTTTTCTTTTTTGAAAAAAATAGAGTATACTATTATCTATTATAATTGATGATCATTTTTGACATTTAGAAAGTTTTAACAATCTCTATTTGATTTGACCATTTACTTTGAGACCAACAGAGACTTTTTATCTCATTCATTTCCCACATACTAAAAAGGTTGAAACAGATGTGAAGAGATTAATGGTAGCAAGAGCAAACTCTAAATGAAACAGATGGCAAATATAGATTCACCACGTGGACCAATAATATGCTAACATGTGACATGAGAGTCAAAATGATAAGAAGAGAAACGGTTATAGAAGGCATGGGCAATCGTCTACCTACGTGACAACTGAAAACAAAAAGATAGGTGGAGGATGGATAATTAAAGTCCACCAAGAAGTTATGTATATTGAAAGAAATCGACATAATTTCTGATTATGCGCAATATGTTTAGCTATAATTATCTTAACTGTTACAAATTACTTATGTAACGAGTAATTAATGTAATAAATAAGTATTAGTAACAGACAAAAATTAGTTAAGTAGGACAAGAGTTACACATTCTACCCTTATCATTATCATATTTTGTATGATCATCCAGAAATTTAGGAAATTATACTATCATTTGCTTATAATTTTATATTCTGCTACTTGAAGATCTTATTCTCTTATTTTGGAATGAGACTTACTTTTTCTTATTCTCTCAATATATTATTTCCATTATTTGATATTTATTTAAATGAGGAAAAGCGAAATAAAATTTTGGTTATTTGAAAACTGAATTGTTTTTTTATTTGTTTTGAGTATGGGTATTCAAATCGAACCGAAAAACCGCACCAAAACAATTAAAAAAGCCGACTAGATTTGGTTTGACTTGGTTTGGTATTGAGTAAAAAAATCCAAACCAAGCCGATATATAAATATATAGATTTATTTATATTATTAACACTTTATAGTGAATTTTTTTTAGAAAATGTTGAAATATTTGGAATCCTCTCATGTATTAACCTTGAAAGCGTAAATTAATGAAAAATTATTGGTAGACGACTAAAAAAATAACTATCATGTGTTACTAAAAAAAATTCTCCCTTAAAAATATTTTAATAGATCATATGTTTGACAATTTTTTTCCATATTTACTAAACATATATTCACTTATCAAAGCTTTATCTATAATTTTAACAAAGAAAGATTGAAATAATATTCATGTAACAAAAAAACCCGAAAATCCGAAAAACCTGACAAAACCGAACCAATCCAGACCGATTTGGTTTGGCATTGATAAAATCCGAATCAACCCAGTTTATGTACGCCCCTGATTTTAAGCACAAAAAGTATTTTTTAGTTAAACATATGTTGAGGAGGCGTCCCTTGCTGAGTGGTAGGTATACGCCTATACGGCCCTGCTATCAGCATCAGATACAATAGAGAATACGTCAGATTTTATATAGATATTTGAATGTTTCCTGTCATTAAAAATCAGAATAAGACAGACTTCTCACTAGTGAGAATCAAGGTTTGTCTATAAGACAGACTAACATTCCTAAGAAGACTTCGAGCGACAGCTTTTGACTTAGTTTGGTTTATAGTTCTTGTTAATGTACTAAGATTTATAGTCATTTTCATATTTGCTGGACTTTGAGCCATAAGTTACATTGCTCCACCCATCAGGTTATTAGTCCATGTAACCATCAAACACGCTGAAAAGATTATTAAGAAATGTTTTAGTTTCAAAGTTGACCAAATCAAAAGCTTAGATTATGGTAATTGTTTACATTTCTTCATGCATGTTAGTTGTAATGAAAATAGTTAAAAAGTTTTTTTTACCGGCTTAAACGGCTTTCATTTAACTACTACCCTCTTTATTATTCAAGTTGTTGCCATGTGACTAGCAGGTCATATGTTAGAGTCGTGAAAATATACTCTTGCAGAAATGTAGTGGTAGGCTACGTGCATTTATTTGTGGTCCGATTCTTCCTCGAACCTTACACATAGCGGGAGCTTAGTGCACCGGGTTGGCTTTGCTGTCTTTTATCAGTCAAGTATGATTTTCAAAGTCATAACTTCAAAATGCATTCCCACATGCAAGCCGGCCGTTGTCTATTCTTGCTTTGTTGTATATTACTATAAGTTGAACTGCTCCTGAAATTTTCCTACTCACCAATTGCTGCAGGCATGAAATCTTTTAATGCTTTGCTTTGTCTTATGCTTTGTTGCGTATTATGTGTTGTTTCTGCAATTGCATCTTCCATATCTGCCGGAAATGAAACTGATAGATTAGCCCTTCTCAGCATCAAAGGACAAATAACTTATGATCCTTTTGGTAGTATGTATTCTTGGAACGATTCGTTCCATCACTGCAGCTGGCAAGGCGTTACATGTAGTGCGCGACATCAAAGGGTGACTTTGCTGGATTTAAGCTCCAAACAGCTTGTAGGAACATTAGCTCCTCAGATAGGAAATATGAGTTTTCTTAGAACACTAACTCTTCAAAATAACACCTTCAACAGTGAGATTCCACAGGAAATCGGAAGATTATTCAGGTTACAAAACTTAGAGCTCGCGAACAACTCATTTACTGATGATATTCCTGTGGAACTATCAAATTGCTCTAGGCTCATTTATCTTGATTTGGATGGGAACAGACTGACCGGAAAAATCCCCGTGGAACTTGGTTTGTATTTAAGAAATCTTGAGGTACTTTTTCTTAGATCAAATAATTTAACAGGAGAGCTGCCATATTCTTTAGGTAATCTTTCATCTCTAATTGCCCTAGCAGCACCAGAGAACAGATTACAAGGAAATATACCATATTCATTAGGCCAACTGACTAACTTGAGCTATATTTCTCTTGGTGTTAATAGGATTTCTGGTGCTATTCCACTTTCACTCTTTAACTTATCTTCTCTTTATCATCTTGCTGCTCCAGTTAACCAACTCAAAGGAAGTCTTCCCATAGATATTGGATCGACTCTTCCAAGTCTTCGCTTACTTTATTTGCACTCTAACTTATTGAGTGGAGTGGTTCCAAGTACCATTTCTAACTTAACGAGACTTGAAATTATCTCATTATCAAGAAACCAATTGACCGGAAAAATCCCTTCTCTGGAAAATCTTCATAATCTCCGGGGACTAGGAATGCATTTCAATAATCTTGGAACCGGGAGAGAAGATGACATGGATTTCTTTTCTTCCTTGGTTAATATTACTAGTTTTCGAGAACTGAGTTTGAGTGTGAATAATATAGGAGGACAGTTGCCTAAGAATATTGGCAACTTCTCAACAAATTTTAGATCTATTGGTTTCGCTAGGAACAAAGTATTCGGACAAATACCTGATGGATTTGTAAATCTCAGCAACATGGAAATAGTAAGTTTGGAGTATAACCAATTGATAGGGGAAATTCCAGTTAGTCTTGGTAAACTTCAAAAGCTCAAGTATTTCTATGTTAATGGAAACAAACTTTCTGGGAAAATCCCTTATTCTATAGGAAACTTAACATCTTTGTATGGACTTAATCTAGCTCAAAACAATTTAGAAGGGACTATTCCTTCAGTTCTTGGAAACTGCAAGTTGTTACAAATGTTATATCTTTCTGGAAACAGACTCAGTGGAACAATACCAAAAGAGGTTCTTAGTATCGCAGCCTTGTCAATCCAACTAGACCTTTCTGGAAACCAATTAAGTGGCGTTCTTCCCCTTGAAATAGGAAGTTTAGTCAATCTCGGGTATCTTGATATCTCCGATAACAAGTTATCTGGAAAACTTCCTAGCGCTTTAGGCAGTTGCATCAGGTTGGAAAATCTCTATGTTCAAGGTAACATGTTTGAAGGTGTGATCCCACCGTCTTTAAGCTCCTTGAAAGGGCTTGCATATTTGGACTTTTCGCGTAATAATTTCTCTGGTGTTATTCCTAAGTACTTTGAAACTTTCACATCATTGAAAAGCTTAAACATGTCATTTAATAATTTTGAGGGTCAAGTACCTCAAGGAGGAGTTTTCAGTAATGCAAGTGGAGCAATAATCAGTGGAAACAGAAATCTTTGTGGAGGTTCTCAAGTGCTAAAGTTACCACTATGTAAAGATCCAATGCCGAAGAAGGAAAGATTATCACCAACTCTAAAGATAATTATTTCTGTTGCTTGTAGTTTATTTGGAGTAATGCTGGTTTTGGCACTCATAGTTTTCTGTATTTTGAGAAGAAGGAAACTTAGCGCTTCGGCCTATTTACCAGATGATTCATTTTTGAAAATATCCTATGGTGAACTGTTGAAAGCAACCAATGGATTCTCTTCAGAAAATTTCATTGGTAAGGGTGGTTTTGGTTCTGCATACAAAGGAATTCTTGGTTCAGATAAGAAAAATGTCGCGATCAAAGTACTTGATTTGCAGCATAGAGGAGCTTCAAAGAGCTTTATTGCAGAATGTGAAGTCCTAAAGAACCTTAGGCATAGAAATCTTGTCAAGTTAGTAACTGCATGTTCCGGTACTGACTTTCAGGGCAATGATTTTAAGGCCCTGATTTACGAGTTCATGGTTAATGGTAGCCTAGACGATTGGCTGCATTCGTTTTCCAATGATGGAAGTCTGCACGCACGACATCTAGATCTTTATCAAAGAGTAAACATTGCAATGGATATTGCCTTCTCGCTAGAGTATCTTCATCGTGGAATCCAAATACCAGTTGTTCATTGTGATTTGAAGCCGAGCAATGTCTTACTAGACATGGACATGACTGCCCGTGTTGGCGATTTTGGTTTGTCAAGGTTCCTCCAAGAAACAGCTCAGCAAACTTCAGCAAGAGAAACTAGCACTATTGGTATTAAAGGATCAATTGGCTATGCAGCTCCAGGTAACCACTTTAGTCATTCTTATTGCAAATTCTATGCAACTCATCACACATTTGACCGGTCGCCAAAAATAATTACACACCCCTAGCCAAAATATTATGTAAACAATATGCATAATATACAAAAATATACATTTTGCTGGCAACCCCACTTCCAGTCGAGAGGTTGTGAGTTCGAGTCTCCCAAGAGCAAGGTAGGAAGTTCTTGGAGGGAAGGATGCCGGGGGTCTATTTGGAAACAGCCTCTCTACCCAAGGTTAGAGGTAAGTTTGCGTACACACTACCCTACCCAGACCCCACTAAGTGGGATTATACTGGGTTGTTGTTGTTGTTATACATTTTGCTGGCCATTATTTTTGGGAGCGACTTAACGCTATAGTTTTCCCTTTAATTTTCTTGGACACACTTACGCAATAATTACAAAGTGGCTGTTTTTGATATGATCGTAATGAAATATGCAGAATATGGAATGGGAAGTGAAGTGTCAACTTATGGTGATATATACAGCTATGGCATTATCATACTGGAGATTATTACGGGGAAAAGGCCGACAGATGACACCTTTTCAAATGGACTGAACCTTCACAACTATGTTAAAATGGCTTTCTCTGCTGTTAGAGTTATGGAAATTGTTGATCCAATGATTTGCCACAACTTGCAAGAAGAGGAGACCACCAACAGCAGTGTTGAAAGGAAAACCAAAGACTCCATTAGAGAGTGCTTAATTTCTATGTGTAAAATTGGGATTGCCTGCACCATCGAATCACCAAAAGAAAGAATGGGAATCAGTGATGTTGTTAAAGAGTTGCAGTTGATCAAAGAAACTTTACCTAAATGTGATGGGAACTATGATCATTAAATTTATTTGAAGTATATGTAAATGTATTCAAGCTATTTTTAGCACTTTGTGGGTAAAGATTTCCTTATTTGATGTGTAACTTCACAAACACTTCATTGACAATTAAACATTCCCAAAAAGACAACTCCAAGCTCATTATTCAAATGATTAATTAACTATATAAATAATCTTTATGTTTCTATTGTTTATAACCAAAAATTCATTAACTATTTTTAAGATACTTAAAAAATCGCTCAACTAGATTTTTCAAATTTTCCGAGGGCCAAATACCTATTTACCCACTAAATTGTTAACATTTATCTTTTTAAATACTTTTTAATAATATATTTTTACTCTTTCTACTCTACATCATAAACTTATCTACAGAATAAATAAATTTCATTTTATAAAGTAAAATATAAAAAAGATAGTTTTCATGCATATATAACGTTGAAAGAAAGTAATTAAATAAAGTTTTCAAGCATATTTAAGTATATTAAAAATAATTATTTTTTTGTATTGTATACATAGAATACATCTTTTATATTTTTTTATTCTCTTTCATTCTCAATTGTATAAATAATTTTTTCGAGAATTTGTTATTATTTTCAAAGTTATTGATACAAAGAAATTATCCTGATTAAATTTTTTATTATACTCAACTATTTTATTCATCAATTTCAGTTATTTAAATTTTTATTTATAGTTTAAACATAATTTATAATATAATTTTTAAATAAATTATTCACCGAAGAAAGGTACACATGCAACACGCGTAAATTAAGGCTATATAAATAATAGTTTAAATTGCGGGACAGAGAGATTGAGTGTACCATTTGATAGATTGGTCTACTTCGCCATAAAAACTAGTAGCTCAATTATAATTTGCTCGGTTCAAAGTTCGGACCACACCATATTAATTCCAAAAAAATCCTACATTTTACAATTTTAAAATGCAACTATAATTACTATTTTAAGAAAATAATTAGTCGTAATTACTCAACGATTATTCTGTTCCGACATTATATATGATTGATTTTTTAAATACTTATTTATTTTATAGGTAAGTCCATAATATAGAGAAAAATAATAAAAATAATATATTAAAAAAGTATTAGAAAATAAAGACTGATAATCTAAAGGGTAGAATAAATATTTTTGCAACCGTAAATTTGAGAAATCTAGTTGAGTGACCTTCTGAGTGTTATAGAAATAATAACCTTCTCAGTATTATAGAAATAATTAGGTGACTTTTCTATCACAAATAAAAGAAACATAACTTTACTAAGTAATTTCAATTAGTTAATAACCATTTGAGTAATGGATTCCAGTACACTATTATTTCTAATAGGTTGGAGTATTGTAATTAAAACCCAAAGAGATGTAGACACATATTACAGTGTGGCATGATGTGACTATCCAGCCTGTCGTCTTAAGAATTTAACGCCTCGATTCCTTATTAACTGCTTCCCCCAAGCTTGTTTCTGCTATTTTGGTTTGCCGAGACGTTCAGTTTCGAGTTTCGGAGAATTTTGCGACACTTAGTCCCTAAATGAGAGTTTAAGTGTTGGAAAGTTATTCGTAGTAGGAACAGTATGAAGACGGCATCAGAATAGAAATCTGACGGTTCCGTTAGCTTTGTTAGGTTTTGGAGCGTATTCAGAATGTGTTTTAGGGCCCGTAGCTAATTTAGGCTTGAAATGCCGAAGTATGAATTTTTGAAGTTTTCGGTCCTATCGTGAGATTTTGATCTGAGGGTCGAAATGGAATTCTGGAAGCTGCAGTAGTTTTGTCATGTCATTTGAAATGTGTGCGTAAAATTTTAGTTCATCAAATGTGGTTTGGTTAGGTTTTTCGAAAGTGTATTTTGAGGAAAATTAGAGTTCTTAGACTTAAATCCTTGATTTATTTGAGTTTCCGATGTTGTTTTAGGTGTTTGTGCAAGTTTGAATAAGAATTTAGGACGGGTTGGTGCTTTTAGTTGAGGTCCCCGGGGCCTCGAGTGTAATTCTGATGCTCAACGGGTCATTTTAAATTGTTAAAAGATTGCAGATTTTGCTCAACTGTCGCAGAGGGGTTTTACCCTTCACGTTCGCGAGCGAATCACTGCGTTCGTGAAGAGTCAGTGGGGATGGATGGAAATTTTTCCTATGCGTTCTCAAGGTGGCCTCCGCTTTCGCGAAGGGTAGTGATGTTGAGCATCACGTTCGCGGGAATGGGACCGTGTTCACGTAGAGAGATGTGGTCAGTTGGGTTCGAGAGGGGATAGTTCTTCGCGTTCGCAAGATAGGTGACGTGTTCCCATGGGGTTGGTCTGTGGAAGCTATGCGTTCGCAAGAGTCATGTCGCATTCGCATAAAAGGATTTTTAGTCAACGCCTTTTTGTGCTTCGCGAACACAACACCTTGACTGTGTTCGCGATGAAAGAAATAAAAAACCTGGGCAGAATGTTTAAAAGGAGTTATTTTGCGAATTCTAGCCCAGTTTCCTCCATTGTTAGGCGATTTTGAAGCTTTTTTGAAGTGGGTGGAAGGACTCAAGGGGAATTTCTTTAAGGTAACATTTTTTGACTTCATAACTCGTTTTTATGTGATTACAGACCTAGCGAGAGGTGAGAAATTTAGGGAAAAAAATGGTAATTAGGGCTTGAGTTTAAGAAACCTTTAATTGAGGACTTGAGGGGTCAATTGGATCTCGATTTCGGTGTTCTTGTTATGTATAGACTCGTGAGACTACAAGATTTCTGAAAATATAAATTTCATCCAATTCCGAGACGTTGGCCTGAGGGGTATTTTAGTTATTTTACCTAATTTCGCGTCTTAGCTTTGAATTAAATCGTAGAATCCGTTGCTTGAGATGTTATTTATATATATAATTGAATTGAATAGATTTGGGCCATTTGGAGTCGGATACTCGTGGCAAGCGCGTGATTTCGAGTTGATTTCAAGCGGGTTCGAGGTAAGTGGCTTGTATAACCTTGTGTGGGGGACCCTCCTCTTAGGATTGATATATTTGATAACTGAATTGCTCTGTGCATGAGGTGACGAGCGCGTACTTGCGCAAATTGTTGAAAATTTGATTTTTTAAAAAGTGTTCCTTAGCATGTTTCCTTTCCGACTTTATTATGTTTACAAACTAACATGTTGTTAGTCAGAAGAGCATGCTTAGTTGACTTGAATTGCCTATTTGTATAAATTGTCTTGATTACACTACGTGAAGCATGTTAGGGTAGAAATTACTTGTTGTCTTGATATGGAATCCCATTTCTGAATATTTCTTGTTGTTGCTGCATATTTATATTGGGACTACGGATGTGGAATTCCGGCAGCTCTCCTTTGTCTGTTTACTTTGGGACTACGGGTTAGATTCCCGGTAGATTCCCTGCACATTTACTTTGGGACTACGGGTTATATTCCCGGTAGATCCCCATGCACATTTACTTTAGAACTACGGGTTAGATTCTCACTAGATTGCCCTGCACAATAATATGGAACTACGGGAATGCACCCGGTAGATTCTCCCAGTACTGGGTATTTACTTTTGGGACTACATATTGGAATTTCGGTAGTTCCTCATGCATACACAATCGGACTATGGGAAGGTATCCCGGAAGATCCACTGGATAGTTGATGAAAGGGACTACACGACGGTATCCTGGGAGATCCTTGTTGTTACTATTGGTATCGAGCTGGTTTGATTTTCGAGTTTACTCTGTTTCTTTGTATAATTGTTGTAGCCTTGTATAACCTGGCCCATTTCACTGGTGTGTTCATTTATGTTGTCTATTTCACACTTTTGAAACTTTATATTATGTTTAACCTCAGTACGGCCCTGACCTTACTCGTCATTACCCGACCGAGGTTAGGCTTGGTACTTACTGAGTACCGCTGTGGTGTACTCATGCCCTTTCTGCGCATATTTTTCATGTGTAGATCTAGGTACATTTGCACAGGCTTACCATCCATGAGGCAGGGAGAATTTTGGAGACTTCGAGATACATCTGTCGCGTCCACTGACTGAGGAGTCTCTTTCTTTATTCTATCTTGTTGTATTAGCTCTTCATTCGTACTAGTGTTGTAGACATTCTGGAGTTAGAACATTGTACTACGTTCCTTTTAACTCGTGTTCCCATGAGTTTCCAGGTTTTGGGATAATATTGTAGGTTTTAGTGATGCTGAGTTGTACATGTCGAGCGGCATCTTATGTATTATTTTTTTCTAGTTGTTCTGTTTGATTATTTTTTTCGCAAGCTAGTTATTTTCCGCATTGTTAGTCTTACCTAGTCGTAAAGACTGTGTCGTTACGACATGTTCACAAAGGCAAACTGGGGCCGTGACACATGATATATGACTCTAATTAGATATTTTATGAGCTTTAATTTATCTATGTAAAATACCGTGTAAATATTTGATAAAAATAGCACGATATAGCCAGTTTTTGGACGGGTCATTCAAAAATATCAGTATTTACCAAGTCAATAAAAAATAGTCACTATTTTGCTGCAATAGAGACCGATCCAGCATAATATATTGGAGTTCGATGCACAGTGTATGAACTCCAGCATATTATGCTAGACGGGTATACTTTGCTGGCTCCAGTCTAATATACTGGAGACTGGAGCTCCGGTGTTCCAAACTCCAGCATATTATACAGGACCGATATACTTGCTGCAACTCCAGCATATTATACTGGAGTTCTAGTGTACTTATGCTGGAACTCCAACATATTATGCTAGAGTTCCAGCATACTTATCCTGGAAATCCAGTATAATATAATGGAATTTAAGTATACTTATGTTGGAACTCTAGCAAAATATACTAGCATATTTTCTAGGTTTTGAACAATATTTTTGCTCAGATTTATTTACATGAAAAATGATTAAATTTTGATTACTTTTGAAACTGGCTTATTTTTGGACGACCACTTGTAAATCTGACTATTCGATTTATTCCAAAATTTCTATTTGAGCGAAAACTCACCTTTTCACCAACTTCTCTGCTCATCTACTTCTCATATTTAGGGCTGCTTATAGGGCGAATTGAGGCGATTATTTACTCTTAACGATTTGACTATCAGTTATCTGCTTTTAAATGTATTAATCTGCTAGCCACCCGATAAGATATCTGGCGAATTGGTATCGGTTTAGCTTTTATTAGGTGGTTTATCAGCCCAATTCAATCCAAATAAAATAAAATTTAGTGTTTGTATGTTTAAATAGGTGGTTGACGTACTAACAGAGACGAAGCAGAAGAAACACCGTGATGAAAAAATCATTTGTCTAGAATCTTATTTATGTTTATACATATTGGCCTTAGTCCATGTGAAAGATTTTCAATTGGCCGTTGTTTAAATAAATGTTAAGCCTTGTTTAGAATTCTAAGATGCCCTAAAACCTAGGCAAAGTTGATGAAACAATGGTGTAACTGATATTATTATCTTGTTTCAGACATCTAATTCTGTTTTTTGTCACAATTATATGACTCTTTTTATTTGACTTTCATTTATTCTAATTAACTTTGATTAAGCACCGGAGGAAGAAGTATTTTTTATTATTTAATATATATATGGATAATAGTAAATTTTATATGTATGTATATATATATATATAGTATATATATATGTGTATATATATATATATGTATATATATATATATTCTTAACAGGTTAACATATTATCCGTTAAGAAATTTGAATAATCTGCCCCAAACCGATAATCCGTTAATAAGAAAATTACAATATATTTCCTGTCCGTTAAACTAATAACCCGATACCAATAAGGCATTAAACTTCGATTTCGGTTCGGTTATCGGTTTCGGTTGAGTTTTGAAACTGAGTTAGAATGCTTCAGAATATGGAGGGGACTACACGACGGTATCCTGGGAGATCCTCGTTGTTACTATTGGTATTGATCTGTTTTGATAATCGAGTTTACTCTGTTCTTTTGTATAATTGTTGTTGCCTTGTATAACCTGTCTCATTTCACTGTTGTATTCATTTATATTGTCTATTTCACTCTGTTGAAACTCTATATTATGTTTAACCTCAGTACGACCCTGGCCCTCCTCGTCATTACCCGACCGAGATTAGGCTTAGCACTTACTAAGTACCGATGTGGTGTACTCATGCCCTTTCTGTTCATGTGTAGATCCATATACATTTGCACATGCTTCATCCATGAGGTAGGGAGAATTTTGGAGACTTCGAGATACATCTGCCGCATCCACCGACTGAAGAGTCTCCTTCTTTATTCTATCTTGTTGTATTAGCTCTTCATTCATACTATTGATGTAGACATTGTGAAGTTAGAACATTGTACTACGTTCCTTTTAACTCGTGTTCCCATGAGTTTCCAAGTTTTGGGATAATATTGTAGGTTTCAGTGATGCTGAGTTGTACATGCCGAGCGGCATCTTATGTATTGGTTTTTTCCAGTTGTTCAGTTTGATTATTGTTTGCGCAAGTTAGTTATTTTCCACATTGTTAGGCTTACCTAGTCGTAAAGGCTATGTGCCGTCACCAGTGGCGTATCTAAGATATTAGGTTCCTGGGTGCTCAATTTTTTTTGTTATAATATTACTACAGTACACAACTATTTCAATAGGACAGTGAAAAAAAGTTGATGAGAAAACTCATACAAAAAAAGAACGAAGATGGAGGAAGAACCTTGAATATAAGAAAAAGAAACAGAAAGTGTTGTTGGTGAGAATCAAACTCCTGCCCTTAACATTACTAAACTTCCAACGCTCCTTCTTAACCAAAGCACCCACTAGTAGTTTTGTTATATGGGTGCTTTTGATAATATATATCCATTTCATTAAGTTTTCTATGGAATTATACCTACCCAAAGTTAAGGTTAATGGGTGCTTAAGCACCCAAATTTTCTACATAGATCCGCCCCTGGCCGTCACGACATGTTCACAGAGACGAACTGGGCTGTGACACATGATATATTACTCTAATTAGATATTATATGAGCTTTAATTTATCTATTTAAAATACCGTGTAAATATTTGATAAAAATAGCATGGTATAGCCCGTTTTTGGACGAGTCATTAAAAAATATAAGTATTTACCAAGTTAATAAAAAATAGCCACTATTTTGCTGCAATAGAGACTGATCCAACATAATATATTGGAGTTCGGTGTACATGTGTATGAACTCCAGCATATTATGCTAGACGGATATACTTTGCTCGCTCCAGTCTAATATACTGGAGACTGGAGCACTGGTGTTCCAAACTCCAGCATATTATACTGGACCGATATACTTGCTGGAACTCCAGCATATTATACTAGAGTTCTAGTGTACTTATGCTGGAACTCCAACATATTATGCTGGAGTTCCAACATCCTTATCCTGGAAATCCAGTATAATATAATGGAATTTAAGTATACTTATGTTGGAAATCCAACATAATATACTAGCATATTTTCTGGGTTTTGAACAGTATTTTCGCTAAGATTTATTTACATGAAAAGTGATTAAATTTTGATTACTTTTGCAACTGGGCTATTTTTGGACGACCAAAATTGTAAATCTGACTATTCGATTTATTCTAAATTTCTGTTTGAGCGAGAACTCACCTTTTCACCAACTTCTCTACTCATCTACTTCTCATATTTAGGGCTGCTTATCAGGCGAATTGAGGCGATTATTTACTCTTAACGGTTTGACTTATCAGTTATCGTCTTTTAAATGTATTAATCTGCTAGTCAGCCGATAAGATATCGGGCGAATTGGTATCGGTTTAGCTTTTATCGGGTGATTTATCAGCTCAATTCAATCAAAATAAAATAAAATTTAGTCTCTGTATGTTTAAATAGGTGGTTGACGTACTAAGAAGGACGAAGCAGAAGAGACACCGTGATGGATAAATCATTTGTCTAGAATTTTATTTATGTTTATGCATATTGGCCTTAGTCCATGTGAAAGATTTTCAATTGGCCGTTGTTAAAATAAATGTTAAGCCTTGTTTAGAATTCTAAGATGCCCTAAAACCCAGACAAAGTTGATGAAACAGTGGTGTAACTGATATTGTTATCTTGTTTCAGACATCTAATTCTGTCTTTTGTCATAGCTAGATGACTCTTTTTATTTGACTTTCTTTTTTTTCTAATTAACTTTGATAGAGTACCGGAGGAAGAAGTATTTTTGATTATTTAATATATATATATATATATATTCTTAATAGATTAACAGATTATCCGTTAAAAAATTTGAATAATTTGCCCCCAAATCGATAATCCGTTAATAAGAAAATTTCAATCTATTTCCCGCCCGTTAAACCGATAACCCGATACCAATAAGACATTAAACTTCGATTTCGGTTCGGTTATCGATTTCGGTTGAGTTTTGAACACCCCCTACTCACATTAGCAAAACTTCATTTTCCTATATTATTTTTTACTGATTTTATATGAATAAAGGTCATATAACTAAAATAAGATAACGTGCTCCTAGTTAATTTGAACTTTAAAGCTTATGGTATGCTATAAATTTTTATCTTCAATTTCTAACATTTTCAAAACCAACGCAACCCCCCCCCCCCCCCCCAAGGAAACCTAGTTTTAACTTTCCGACTAAAAACTAGGGGTGTTCATCGGGCGGCTTGGGCGGCTTTTTACTCTTAACGGTTTGGCTTAACGGATATCGGCTTTTAAATATATTAATCCGTTAGCCACCCGATAAGATATCGGGCGGATTGGTATCGGGTTAGCTCCTATAGGGCGGTTATTGGGCGGCTTATCGGCCTAACATACATGTTTACTAGAATTTGATAGATCTCTTCATGCAATTATAGATCAAACACATATTCCAGTATACCTTCATATGAGCTAGCTTGTTAATGTCTTTTCAGGGCATTCATTTTATCCCTGAGGTAGTATAGCTTTGCTCTACTCACTTTTTTCTTGTCCAGCACCTTCATCTCCTTTATGTTGGGCAAGTACCTGCAAATCATCTAGATCCCAAGATTAAAAATGCTTAGAAGTAGAAATAAACTTTTATTAATCATTTTCAAGGGTTTTAGTTTTTCTAATATTTAATATATATAAATAAAAATAAATTATATATATATATATATATATATATATATATATATATATATATATATATATATATATATATATATATATAATATATATATATATTTATATTCTTAACGGGTTAACGGATTAGACGTTAATAAAATTGAATAATACATCCCCAAATCGATAAGCCGTTAATAAAAAAATTCAATCCGTTCCCCGTCAAGCCGTTAAGCCGCCGTTAAGCTATCGGTTTGGATCGGTTTTCGGTTTCGGATTGTTTTGAACACCCCTACTAAAAACAGTTGTTTTCTGCTACGGATTCCTTTGCTCTGTGCGCCTATTGTCTTTCTTGTTACCTTGTACTTCTCAGTTGGTCGAGGGAAAACATAGAGAGAGGGAATGCTGAGCCTAAGCAACATTCTTCCAACAGTTTCTGGCCCTCAGAGAAGCAGTTTTGCCTCTCCAATTTTAGCTGTCAATCCTCAAAAAAGTATCAGCTTCCTTAAAAACCACAACTTTGTGTTTTCATCATCTTCAGTGAGACAACAATCTGAACACACCCCAACTATGTTGTCTTGCAAAGCTTCCTTGGAAGTTGTAAAGGACTCAACCAGGTACTTTACTACCAGCTTTCTTGATTTTTAAAATTTTTTAATTTGTTTTTAGTATGTAAGAATAGATACTTTCTTTCTTAATTTAATATGGGTTTGCTCAAGTCTTTAGTATATTAGTGGTTAGTTCTTTGTGCAAATTGCAGATAATCGCTTGCTGCTCATTGGGTTTTATGAGTTTACTTTATGGTGGGGTGGCGTTAATTGAAATTTGGCACCTTACTTGCTCAGCTTTTCTTGGGAATTTATTCAAATTGATGCGTTTCCTTTTCTTTTTGAGATTTTATACTTCTTGCATTTGGAAGTTTATTTGTTATTGCGCTCTTCATGAACATTAGTAAGAATATTGCATTAGATAGTTTATACCCTTTTAATGGTTGTTTAAAATTCTGCTGCTAATTTTTAACTTTCTTTTTTTCTTTTAATAACGTAAATGATGTGTCAATTGTCAAATAATGCAGTGGTTCAGCAGTCCATGGAATATCGGAAATGGTTGTGGTGTTTTGGGAGGAGGGCAGCTGGGTCGTATGCTGTGTGAAGCGGCATCCCAGATGGCGATCAAAGTGATTGTCTTGGACCCAATGGAGAATTGTCCTGCTAGTGCACTAGCACATCAACATGTCGTGGGAAGCTATGATGACAGTGCCACAGTTGAAGAATTTGGGAAAAGGTTTGGTATTTTCTACTCATATGTTTATGGATTTTGTTTTTTTTTTCTACAAGCTAATTTGGTTTGTGAAAGCAGGTGTGGAGTACTAACCGTTGAGATCGAGCATGTTAATGTTGCCACACTTGAGAAGCTTGAGCAACAAGGTGTGGATTGCCAACCCAAGGCCTCTACTATTCGTATAATCCAGGTTAGTCTTTTAACATGTCTTAATTTGAATGAAAGAGTCATATTTGATTTGCTTCATTGGTTACTCATACTAACAACATATGTTTGCTTGGTTAACTCATTTTTTCTTGTGACAGGATAAATATCTTCAGAAGGTCCACTTTTCTCGTCATGCTATCCCACTTCCGAAGTTTATGCAGGTTGACTTGTGGTGGCAAGGATTGCTTATGTTCATATTTCTTCTCCCATTGATAAAATTTGATGTTTTCACTT
The DNA here is from genome assembly GCA_034376525.1 of Nicotiana benthamiana. Taxonomy (NCBI): domain Eukaryota; kingdom Viridiplantae; phylum Streptophyta; class Magnoliopsida; order Solanales; family Solanaceae; genus Nicotiana; species Nicotiana benthamiana. Next base: position 12,055,655 of record CM067340.1, read on the forward strand.
ATGTGGAAAATATGACTAAAACAGATTGATGATCTTGAAAGTGCTAGACGAGCAGGAAACCTGTTTGGTTATCCTCTTATGATAAAGAGCAGGAGGTTGGGATATGATGGGCGTGGCAAAGCTGTCGCTAAAAGCAAGGAGGAGCTCTCCTCTACTGTTAATGGTAGTATGCCAATCTGTACAAATTTGTGAAGTGTTTGCTGGTGCTTACTTCTTAAAAATATTAACCAATTGCAAAAATTACGCTTTGGTAGAAGAAATGATCAGATAAATAGTGTCCATGGGGTTTCTATTTTATTCTATGTTGTGAAATTGCCATAAGAAGCACATAGAGGTTTAATGTTTTATTTAACACATTTATGGGTTTCATATTGAGATGATACTCTCTCAGGGGAACATCATCTGCTAATAATAGTTGGAGAGCTTCTTTAGTTAAGAATCAATCTTCCACTTTAAATTTGTTTGTTTAGATTTGAAGCTTTATCAGGCCGTAATAATATGTGCTTCAATTTGATTTTCAGCACTTGGAGGATATGGTCGTGGTTTATATGTTGAGAAATGGGCGCCGTTTGTGAAGGTTAGAATTTGCTTCATCGTTAAGAGGGTGTTTATTATGCATTTACCAATAACTTTAAAGGGATAATAAATAAATTTGTTTTTGCTTCATGCAATTGTATAAGGAATATATTCATCTGGTGATATTTATACCATGAAGTTATGTTAGTCAGATTTCACTGCCATTACGTGAAGCTCAAAGTCAATGAGACAACCACTCTTTCTGATATCAGAGGGCATCATTAGCTTTACATAGATATTGAAGCTGGGTTTGGCTAACTCGTAATTCTGGATAGAAATCGCACCTTCTTGAAATCAGGGGTCTTCAAGGCAAACCAAAAATTCACGTCGAATTGACAAACCGACTCAAATAAACGGAAAAATCAACTTACAGCTTGAATTTGTTTGATATTAGTTGGGTTCGGTATATTTGTATAAAGATTTTGATAGATATTTAAGAACTTCATCTTTTTATTTCAGGAGCTCTCTGTGATTGTGGCAAGGGGAAGGGATGGTTCAATTGCATGCTACCCTGCTGTAGAAACTATTCACAGGTTTGATTGTGCTTCTTTGCCAACCTATTCGTCATTTCTCGTATCCTTTGTGTTAATTTGAACTTTTCCTGAAGTTGACTCTGCCATCTTTCCTGATTACTGGATCTTGTGTGTTAACAGGGATAACATTTGTCATATCGTAAAGTCACCTGCTAATGTATCTTGGAAGAGTATGAAACTTGCAACGGACGTTGCGCACAGAGCTGTTAGTTCATTAGAAGGTGCAGGAGTCTTTGCTGTTGAGTTGTTTTTGACAGAAGATGGGCAGGTTGTCTAGCAATTTCCACACGTATTCAATATATAAGGAACTTAATCAGTAGTTATGCATTTACAGATCTCTTCAAAAGTATTTCATTTTTTTGAAACTTAACCTGTCAGTAATTGTTAGTTTCTTGCAGATTTTACTAAATGAAGTAGCTCCCAGACCTCATAATAGTGGGTATCACACGATTGAGGCTTGCTTCACTTCACAATTAGAGCAACATTTGCGGGCTGTGGTTGGCCTTCCACTTGGTGATCCATCAATGAAAACTCATGCTGCAGTCATGTATAACATATTGGGGGAAGACGATGTAATCTTCCTTACTAATTTTTCCTTCTTTCCCCCCATAATATTATGAGATTCAGTAAATGCTAATTACTGAATTGGTGGTGGAATGCTTTAGGAAAATTTGTACACATGGGCATTCTGTCTTTTTAAATATGCATTTTCACATGAATGTGTGCACGACTATTGCTTTTCCCATCTGTCCCCCTAATACATTATATTGGCTGGCATGCAGTGATTGGTGTTTAAATTGTGAGCTGCTTTTAGCTAACCAAATGTGAACTAGTAAATGTTATCTTTATCCAATAAGATGCTACATCTTCACAAAATCTGTTTCATGCATTTTTGAAGTCTCTATTTACTGTTTGCATTAGTACTTAATACATAGGCAGCAACTCTCATACGCTTGTCCATCATTGTGTTTTTGCTTCCAGGGTGAACCTGGATTTCTTTTAGCTAATCAACTCATTGGAAGAGCATTGGGAATTCCAGGGGCATCTGTTCATTGGTATGACAAGCCAGGTTGGTGGATTTGACCTCATATACCTTAAACGCTATCTTTCCTATTAAAAAACAAGCAAGCAAGTACACCAAAAAGTTGAAACTGTCTGCTTCAATGACTTGTAGAGATGCGAAGGCAACGCAAGATGGGACACATCACAATAGTTGGCCCTTCTATGGGCATTGTGGAAGCTCAGCTAAGGGTGATTCTAAATGAAGGAAGTGTTAATGGCCAGCCTGCAGGTTAGTTGTCAAAATGCTTTCATAAACATATTCAAATTTTATGTGTGTAAATGTTACACACTGATCAGCTGTTCAGGAGTAGTTACAAACTTGATAAAAATTTCTATTTTTAGAAGTATTATTGAAATTGGTGGTCAAAGGTTCATGTCAGGAGAGGCTACAATCTTTATGTGGATATTGAAGCTTCTTACTAGTATAAATGCTCCTTTGCATGTTAGAGAGACGCATACATGGATATCTGGTATTAAAATTTCGAACTTTATACTCATGTAACGGGATGTCAGGTTATCAACTAAATTATTTCCCAGTTTTTGGTTTATGTCTCCACCATTAATTTTTTGTATCCCCTCCTTTTTTGGTCTCCCACTTTTTTATTTTCATCTTGTTACTGTCATATTCTCTTCTCTATCCTTCCTTCTGTGCAACGACATTGAGCTGTCTTCCAGCTGCATGGTTTCTCCTTTTTAATGTAAATTTACGTTAACCAATCATTTGTTTTTGGGATTTATGCTTTTTCCAACTGCGTGATGTTATAGCGGTACACTGTTGTGTTTTACAGAAACCAAATAAACTAAGCACAGGTAAAATTAGCTTTTCTCCAGCTGCAGATTATTGTTTGATTATTTACTTGAATATAATGATTTTTGTTTTCATTCGGTATGCAGTTGCACCACGTGTTAGGATCATAATGGGATCTGATTCAGATCTTCCTGTGATGAAGGATGCTGCCAAGATTTTAGAAGAGTTTGATGTGCCTGCTGAAGTATTTACCATTAACTATTGCACCTTGTTTTCCATATCATTCAGAAGCATGCCTAATGTATGTAAGTATAAGCACCTCCTAAGTGATCCAAGAATCTTGTAATGATGCAGGTAAAAATAATTTCAGCCCACCGTACACCTGAGATGATGTTTTCTTATGCTTTGTCTGCACGGGAACGTGGCATCCAAGTAATAATTGCTGGTGCTGGTGGTGCCGCCCACTTACCTGGTCAGTTGTCGTACAGCACGAAATAACTAACATGTTGTAGACAGTGCTATCACGGGCGAAAAGCGCAAAAAAGTTCTAAGGTCTGGTGGGGCTTGAAGCGCAAAGCGCAAAGCGCAAATAAAGCATGTGCTTTAGCGAAAAAAGGCACAAATGGAGAAAAACTACAAATATATATGTGTAGTCCAAGACTAATATGTATAAGCATGTATACCAAATATATGGAGAAAGAAATTGAACAAAATTTATGATAAAGTGATATATCAATTGTTTAGTGTTGCCTTTTGGGATTACGCTCATTGGCAAGAAAAAATATGCCTTAGAGCCTTGATGACAACATTGAAGCGCCCGCTAAGCGAGGGGAAGCGCTCAACATTTTGAGCCTCACTTCAGGGCTTAAGCGCGCCTTTGATAACGCTGGTTGTAGGTCTTCTAGCATGCACTAAAATGTGGTTTTTTACTTGAGCAGGAATGATTGCTGCATTGACTCCACTACCTGTTATTGGCGTTCCAGTACGCGCTTCCACATTAGATGGACTCGACTCCCTATTGTCCATTGTTCAGGTACTTTTGGTCTTTACTCTATAACAACAGTATCCAGTCATGTCAAGCTCAGTGGGGGTTAATGTCTCTTGTAAGTTCAATGAGATTTGTGGGCCTGCTAGCTGGAAACATACCTAAGATATATTCAATTTTCCCCCGTTCAGAAGAAAAAATAATAATGATAACAGTTTAGGCTTTTGAGTTAAGTTATAATAATAACAAGAGATAAGAATTGCAAAAGAATAATGCACAGTACATTATTTAGAGGACGAAGTATGTGTCCTCATCATCCAATATCTTGGTAAAAATAGTTGTGTGTACATTCTTGGTTGAACTAGTACATTCTTCTATACATATAGCTTCGAAGATATTTTCGGTGAAAAGCAGTTCAAATATCACAGTCTGTTCATTTATATGTAGATGCCAAGAGGGGTCCCAGTTGCAACAGTTGCAATTAACAATGCCACAAATGCTGGTCTACTGGCAGTAAGATCGTTAGGGATCAGCGACATAAAGTTGCAAGCTAGGTAATGAAACCTTATTCCGCCATCTTTTTCTAGGCAAGCAATTTAACCATTTAACTATTTCAGGAGTAAAGATGACTTTGGATTGATTTAAACATAATAATCTTAACACTATCTGTTACATTCCACTATATATTCTGTTAAATTCATAATAATCTTAACACTATCTGTTAGATTCCACTATATATTCTGTTAAATTCAATTGAATATGGAATAAAACTATTATTTTTGGAAAAGCGTTAATATAGCCATTAGAAGAAAAATGATAAGAACTTGCATATTTTTTGGAAAGAGTAAGTTTGAGATTTGTATTTGCAAAATATCTTTGAAACGATAAATAAAATAAAACAGCAAGTATGATATGTCAGTGAATGGAAGTAATGACAGAACTTCATGATATTTTTCTAATCGAAGTTGACATTATTATGTTCTAAAGCTATTAGTTCAGTTAACACCCCCCCACCCCACCCCCACCCCCACACACACACAAAAAAACCCTCAAGAAAGAAAAAAAGAGATTGCTCGACGCGGTTGAGATTATGAGAATAACTTGGAACTTAATGATTACCTTGTAGGATGGCCCAGTACCAAGAGGACAGAAGAGATGAGGTTCTGGTCAAGGGGAAGAGACTAGAAAAGGTTGGCTTTGAAGAATATCTGTACTCTTAAATTATTTCAGCACTAGCTGTTTCTAACATGCACCAAAGTGTACTAGCATGGTGTTGACCTGCTTTGTACAATGGTCAATATTAAAGAGCATAAGCACGGGTACGAGCACTGGGCAGCAATAAGTTACATCGATGCTGGTCGGGAGCAAATGCATATTGAGACCGATGAAGGAAAATCTATCGTGCAAGATCACTTCAAACAGCCTTCTGCATGGATTCTTGTGAAAGATACGGTGTTCTTTTTTTTTGTTAATCTGGATTTCAGAGGTTGCAAGAGTGTAACTGTTCTGCAGACCATTTTAATATGCTTTGAGACTTAAAAGGTTGAAATTACCAATTTTGATGCTAGAGATTAAGGAGGAATATTGAACTTTTGCTGCATTCTTACATGCTTCCTGAGGACACCATAAATATGTATGAGAAAGTTCTGACAAGTACTATAAAATTTTACTTTGTTACTGCATTGATTTTTACCAATGAAGAAAATGTATATATATTTTACTTATAGCATGTTTGGCCAAGCTTATTTTTTACCAAAAGTGCTTTTTCCAAAAATTGAGGTGTTTGACGGAAGGAAAAAAAGTGCTAAGGAGAAGCAGAATTAGTTTTGGAGAAGCAGAAAAAAATAGCTTTTCTCCAAAAATACTTTTTGAGAAGCACTTTTGAGAAAAATACACTTAGAAACAGTTTTTAAAAACTTGGTTAAACGCTAATTGCTGCTCAGAAGCGCTTTTCAAACTAGTTAGTCAAACACAAACTGTTTCTCACCAAAAGTACTTTTGAGAAAAGCACTTTTGAAAAAAAAAATATTTCTCAAAATAAGTTAATTTTTGCAATTTTCCCAAAGACACTATTAGTTTTGAACCCACAAGTGCAAGGATATCAGAATTTGAATCCATTAAGTCTAAATCATGGATTCTCCGTTGACTTAGCAGATAGGTCTCCTATACACCCATTTTTGCAATCGAACTCCGTCCATTTATTGACTTAAAATCTTGAATTCATTTTTATGCCTCGCCTCCTTGGCATTTCCCTCGTTCTTGGGTTTTTGGGTAGAGGTAGATCTAGCTTGTAATCTATAGGTTCATGTGAACCCAATGATTTTTGTCCAAATCTTGTATACCTCAATTATTATTGTATATCTTAGTTTAAAGTCATTGTAAGAATTCATATTTGGAATCTTGAATCTAACTCGGATGGTGGGTTAGGAATGGTTTTGAAAGCCTGTAGCATTAGGTTATTCTGCAGAAGCACCACCATACACGTTCAGAATAAATAACTAATTGTGGTCTCAGAAATGCAACTTCCATGCAGATGAAGTTGGTGGAAAACGATAGTAGTAAAGGAAGTTCGTGTCCATATTAATAATGCAGTTGAACTGAAATTGACCTTGTTAAAGAACACAACCACCAGCCTGTAGCCAATTGCCAAACCTTGGTCTTTGGCTGATATCTACCTGTAAAACTTCTTCAAAATTACTTATCCGCTGAGTCTTTGACTCTTTGCATATGTTCGTTTAATCAATCTGGCCAGCTTGTCTATTAACAACAACAACAACTACCCAGTATAGTTCCACAAAGTGGGGTTTGAGGAGGGTAATATGTAGACGAGCCTTACCTCTCCCCGAAAAGGCAGAGAGGCTGTTTCCAATCGACCCTCAGCTTAACAAAGGAAAGGAACCAGCTTGTCTATAAAGGAACAGGAAATAAATTAACAGGTAACTTGTTGGCATTCCCTGTTGAGATATTGGCTATGATGATACACTATTCTGAGCCTAATAATTGGTCATTTCCTTAATTGTGGCTACTTCTGTAATTCCTTTATTCTTTTGTATTCTTTTGTAAAATAGGCTATGTGTGCAAATAGGTTGTATTTGTAAATAGGCTATTCTTGTAATGAGTATATCTGATATATACTCTCTCTCTTAACTCGACCCTTCAGAGGGGTCATTTGTTTTTTTGGGAACTGAGTCTTCTTCGAGACTCTTCTATTCTCTCCTCCTTCTCTCTACTTTCTCTCTCTAAATTTTCTCCGATTCTCTGCATGTTTTCATGGTATCAGAGCCGGTACAATGATCCGGTGATGTTTATCGTGTGAATCAATAGTTCATCTGAACTATTTTTTAACAAAATTTGGGATTTTTCTGAGATCGAAAAGATCGATGATGGTTTCAACCATGTTAGGGTTCTTCGGTCCATTTATCTTCACGATCTACGTTTGTTCCTTCTGTATTGAACGGTTCAATCGTTTATTGTGAGTCTTTCGGAGATTTTGCGGTGAGTTTCAACTTCTAGGGTTTTCTGGTGGTCAAATCGAGTGTTTGATTACCATCCGGTGGTTTGATACTTACTTTGCTGAAATTTTGGTCATCATCGGTGGTGCTGCGACATCTTTATCAACGTTTGTGGTAAAATTTTGACGGTTTCACTACCTAGGGTTTTGTCTATTGTTAAAGGCCGATCTTCCGGTTGCGAAGAAGGACGGTAACCTCGTTCCTATTCTCTGGTTGTGATTCCTTGTTTGTATATATGATTGTCCATTTGTGAATAAATCATTTAACTTGAGAATATTGAGTGTGTAGACTGTCAATATTGTTTGGTGATATTGTGTTTTCAAAAGATTTGATTCATTTGTTGAGCAGTTCTGCTAATTTTGCTGGTACTTTAATGTCTGAGAGTCTTGTTTCTGATTCCAAGTTATGCATGCTTACACACATAAATTCTGCTACCTGGATCATTGATTCAGGAGCTTCCAATCATATGACTTATGATAAAAATCTATTGTTTGACATTATACCCCTAACTGTGCCTTACCTTGTTTCACTTCCTAATGGATATAAAGTCAAAGTTACTTGTACAGGATCATTTGCATTAACTCCTTACCTCACTCTTCATAATGTACTTCTAGTTCCTTCTTTCAAACATAATTTGATCTCTGTTCATAAGTTGATGAAACAATTGAATTGTTTAGTCTTGTTTACACCAACCTCATGCCTTCTTTACCTGTTACAGGACCTTTCTCTGAAGAGGCTTCTGGATCTTGGTAAAGAGGAGGCTGGCTTGTACAAGTACTCTTGGTCACCCTCTTCCTCTTCTGCCTCTTCCAAGCCTTCTTCTCTTGAGCATAGTGACTCAGATGTTTGTAATGATGACATTGTTTCTGATAACAAACATTCTAGCTCAGTTATTCAATCTTCTAGTTGTAATAATGCTGTTCCTGATGATATGAACTATATTTGGCATTTGAGATTAGCACATACATCTTTTGCTAATATGAAACATGTTTCTAATTTGCCTTTTTCTATTGCTGCTAAACAACCTTTTCCTTGCTCAATTTGCCCTATGGCTAAACAAACCAGATTGCCCTTTCCTGACAGTAGCATTAGCACTACCAAACCATTCCAACTTATTCATGTGGATACTTGGGGTCCTTACCATACCCCTACATCTCTTGGTAGCAAGTATTTCCTCACCATAGTTGATGATTTTTCTAGAGCTACCTGGACACATCTAATGGGTTCTAAAAGTAATGCATTCCCTCTACTACAATCCTTCATTTCCTATGTTCAAACTCAATTCAATTCCCTGGTCAAAGTTGTCAGAAGTGATAATGCCCTGGAACTGGGTTCCAGTGCTGAAGGGATTTCCTATTTTAGTAAACTTGGGATTGTGCATCAAACAACTTGTCCCCATTCCCCTCAACAGAATGGGGTTGTTGAGAGAAAGCACAGGTCTTTACTTGAAACTTGTAGAGCACTTCTCTTTCAGTCTGGTTTGCCTATTTCTTTTTGGGGTGATTGTCTGTTAACTGCAACATATATCATTAATAGACTGCCATCCAGGGTGCTTAATTACAAATCTCCTCATGAATTATTACATGGCTCTCCCCCTTCTTATTCTCATCTGAGAGTTTTTGGCTGTTTGGCTTATGCTGCTGTACCTATCCCTCATAGGGATAAGCTGAAATCCAGAGCTCATTCCTGTGTTTTCCTTGGTTATCCCTTTGGTAAGAAAGGTTATAAACTTTATGACTTAAATTCCAAGAAATGCTTTATTTCTAGAGATGTTGTTTTTCATGAAACTCACTTTCCATTCAAGTCTCCTCCTCCCTCTTCTCCTTCTCCTCCACCTGTTCCATTTTCTGATGACATTCTCCCTCAACCTTTCACCCTACCATCTTCCCATGAATCTTCTCCATCTTCTTCTCCTCACCCTTCTCCTGATTCTCCAGTGTCTATTCCTTCTCCTATTTTCAGTCATGACATCTCCCCTCCTACATTGCCTGTCTCCCAGCCTGTTTCTTTGCCCAGAAAATCCACCAGATCACATCTCCCTCCTTCTTACCTCAAAGACTATGTTTGTCAAATTCCAGCCTTTTCTGGCTCCTCTTCTTCTCACTTGGAATCTGAACCTATGTTTTACTCTCAAGCTGCCTCTGTACCAGCTTGGCAGGATGCTATGAGGAAGGAATTTGATGCATTGGATGCTAACCACACTTGGGACATTGTGCCTCTTCCTCCAGGTAAGAAACCTATTGGCTGTAAGTGGGTTTACAAGATCAAATATAAATCTGATGGCTCTATTGAAAGATACAAAGCCAGGTTGGTTATTAGGGGTGACACACAGGTTGAAGGTGTGGACTTTACAGACACTTTTTCTCCTGTTGTCAAGATGACTTCAGTCAAGTGTCTCATTGCAGTGGCTGTTAAAAATCATTGGCCATTGTTCCAACTGGATGTTAACAATGCCTTTCTTCATGGTGATTTGGATGAGGAAGTGTATATGAAACTTCCTCCAGGTTTGGTGGTGTCTGATCCTTCTTCTACTTCTTCTTCTACTACTTCTTCTTCTTTTTCTTCTCTTCCTCTGGTCTGTAAACTAAAGAAGTCTTTGTATGGGCTCAGGCAGGCCTCCAGGCAGTGGTATGCTAAGCTGTCCTCTGCCCTTCATTCTCGAGGTTACAGGCATTCTTTAAATGATTATTCACTGTTCTTGAAAGGTAATCCTGATTCCCTTGTTGTGGTGGCTGTGTATGTGGATGATATAATTGTTACTGGGGTTGACTGTGATGAGATTGCAGGCTTAAAAGCCTTCTTGGATGATACTTTCAAGATAAAGGATTTAGGGTCATTGCATTATTTCTTGGGTCTTGAGGTTAAACAAATCCCTGGTGGGATTCATCTGAATCAGCATAAATATGTTCATGATTTGTTGCATCATTTCGACTGTGTATCTATTTCCCCTGTTGTATCCCCTCTGGACATTTCTTTAAAATTACATGCTGATTCTGGTGATCTTTTACCCGCTCCTGATCAGTTCAGGAGTCTTGTTGGCAAATTATTGTTTTTAACCCATACTAGACCTGATATATGCTTTGCCGTGCAACATCTGAGTCAGTATCTCAAATCCCCAAGGGTTCCCCATATGTCTGCTGCTTTGCATGTTTTGAGGTATCTTAAGGGCACTTCCTCTTTGGGTCTATTTTATTCTGATGCTGCTGACTTCTCTTTGTCTGGGTACTCTGATAGTGATTGGGCAGCTTGTCCCGACACTCGTCGCTCTGTTACTGGTTTTTGTGTATTGTTGGGTGGCAGCCTGGTAAGTTGGAAGTCGAAGAAACAACCTGTTGTCTCTCTTTCTTCAGCTGAAGCTGAGTATAGGGCTTTAAGCAAGGTTACTGCTGAACTCACTTGGTTATCTCGTCTGCTTACTGATCTTGGGGTATCCGTTTCCTCTCCTATTTATGTGTTTTGTGATAGTCAAGCTGCTGTTCACATTGCTAATAATCCAGTTTTCCATGAGCGTACTAAGCATATTGAGGTGGATTGTCATTACGTTCGTACTTTGATACGCAATGGTTTTCTCACACTTTCTCATGTTTCCACTTCTCAACAGTTGGCTGATCCGTTGACGAAACCTTTATCCGGGACTGCTCTTTCTCCTATTTTGTCCAAGTTAAAGGTGGTTTCCCCCCTTCAACTTGAGGGGGGGTGTTGAGATATTGGCTATGATGATACACTATTCTGAGCCTAATAATTGGTCATTTCCTTAATTGTGGCTACTTCTGTAATTCCTTTATTCTTTTGTATTCTTTTGTAAAATAGGCTATGTGTGCAAATAGGTTGTATTTGTAAATAGGCTATTCTTGTAATGAGTATATCTGATATATACTCTCTCTCTTAACTCGACCCTTCAGAGGGGTCATTTGTTTTTTTTGAGAACTGAGTCTTCTTCGAGACTCTTCTATTCTCTCCTCCTTCTCTCTACTTTCTCTCTCTAAATTTTCTCCGATTCTCTGCATGTTTTCATTCCCCAGTTCATCCAAACGACTTTGTTATGCGGTGTACAGACTTTTATGTAAAAAAAGTTCAAGTAGTATTAGATATAAACTCGTAATTTAAAAGCACAGTAAATTTAGTTGGATTCATCAAGTCAAAATTCGTGATTTGTCTATGTGTGTATCTACCTTTTTTGAACTACGTAGCGGGTCACTAATGTCTTTAGCTCGAACTACATATATATAAAGTTAGTTAATTTTGATAAAAGAACAGAATTTATGTTTAGTTCACAATTACGTCACGTCACGTCACAAAGGAGATTAATTTGAATTTGTACTGAATACTTCAAAGTTCAAAGTGGTTTCTTACAAAGGAATGACAGTTGACACATCAAGAAAGAATCGTTCACATTCTTTGAGTATTTTATTAGAGCATATAAGCCGGCAAGAATGTGGCGTAGATTGCGGTTGTTTGTACCCCAGCACAACCCCTGTTAATTTCCTCGACAGTCTTTTTCTTTTTCCTCCCACCAATTTAATTTTAGTCTAAAACTTTTCTCAGCGGACGCACAATTTTTCAGTTTTTAAAAAAATATATTTTAGTTCTGTTCTTTCCGAATTACATATTCTGTTAGTCTTTTTTAATGAAGGTAATGAATAAAGGAAACTATGGCTGAGGTGAAGCTAAGATTCGAAACTTATGGGTTCGAAATTTCAATCCGTTTAAATTATTGTGTTCTAAATTAATAATATATATATATATATATATATATATATATATATATATATATATATATATATATATATATATATATATATATATATATATATATATATATTCAATGAATTTATAAAGATAAATATAGAATTTAGACCAAAGTTAAAGGTTCTGCTCAACCAGTATTCAACGTACTAGCTCCGCCCTTGAACTACGGGGTGTAAGCGTTGGATTTCTATAATATATAAGGTGCACGTTTTGATTTGAAATACAAGAGGTGTATCTGAAATTGAGTCATATAACAAAGGTAATTAGTGTAATTAACATCTATGTTTTTCCATTTTTCACAAAGGCCTATCAATAGAGACTTTCAATTCATTATTGATAGCATGAATACTAGATTGACTGATTGCAAAACAAAAATGTTAAACATGGCTGGTCGTACAACATTTGCCAAAGGTAACTTGAGAAGCATCCCTAGCCATGTGATAGACTGTATAAAGTTACCCTCCCACATTACCAACCTCATAGATAAAATCCAAAGGAACTTTATATGGAGCACAACAACTCACAAAGGAAGCTGCACAAAATCAAATGAGATATACTTACTAAGCCAAAGAACGAGGGGGGAGGGGGGGGGGGGGGGGCTTCAACAAGCCCACATAAAAGATAAAGCAAGCCAGACTAGTCTAACTTGGAGATTATACCAGAACACTGACACTATGTGAGCTAGGGTCTTAATAGGGAAGCACTGCAATGGGAGCCAGGATATCGCTAAACTTAAGACTTGGACTTGGAAATGCATTCAAAAAGGTTGGAATGTTTGTATCAAGGCCTCAAGATGGGTAGTTCATAAAAAGGGCTGAATCAACTTTCTTAGTGACAACTGAATCCCCAATATGCAACCCCTCAACTCACTCTTCCATGGGCCTTGGAACAACTCTAACTTGACCCTAAAGATAACCTCCATCATCACTAATGGGGAATGAAACCTTGATGATGTTCATTACCCTATCCCCGGGGATAGTAAGAGTGTTATTTGCTCTACCTTCATCATGGTTCTTGCAACTCTAAGGATAAACTTATCTGGAACCTCAATGGAAATAGGCTTTTTATCTTCAATCAGCCTACAACCTTATTAGTTCTGAGCTAAACCCCAGTATTAGCCAAGATGACTCTTTTGGCTAGATTTGAAAACTAAAAGTCCCTAATAAGATTAAAAAAATATTCACTTGGATGATGCAATATAATAGACGTCCCACTACCAAGCACCTAAACATCATATGCGTAAATGTAAGCCCAATATATCATTTATGCTCCTATGGAGTGGAAGATATAAGCAACATCTTCTTTGAATGCACAAATGCAAGAGTATTCTGGCTATCCCTAACCTGGAGTGTATAAACCATGTCTGTCATCCACACCTTATGTTTCAATTTCACTAGGAGGAAACATGGCACACGGTCAAGAACATGCACTTCAATGATGCTATTGGTCGGAAATCCCTTCTTCCTTTCTATTTTTGGAGCCTATGGCTCATGAATAACTTTACCCCTGTTAAACAAACCATTGCCAAAGCTACTAAATACTATCATGTAGTTGTCCACCATAGGGACAAATGAGAAACCATTGAAATTCACATAAAATGGGATCCCCCACCTAATGGATCCTATAAGCAAAACACTGATAGAGTTGCTTGCTCGAAATCATAAATAAGATGGGCTGGGGGTGTCTTCAGGAATAACAAGGGTGACTAGGTGCTAGGATACATAAGAAACTTATCACACACCACCGATATAGAGGTTGAACTCCATGCACTATGATAGGGCCTCAAAATAGCCCTTGATAAAAAATTCACACCTCTACAAATCTGCATTGATTCTAAACAAGTTATAAGGATGATAAATGAGGGAAACATGCACTATAACTTTGTTATATTTGAATGCAGGTCATTGATGGAGCAATTGGAGAATCCAGCACTAGGGTACAATTTTAGAGAGTTGAATCAGGTGGCGAACCTCCTCGCAAAGGAATGAGTAGCAATGATGTTTTTTGATGGGACATAAGTCTTGACAGTTCCTCATGTGTTAGTAAATAAGACCATGCGGGCAGACATCCTAATAATTGTTTTTAACGTAACATCAGGTGGGAATCCCTTTATTGTTAGAATATACGCTTAACGCTAGAGGGGGGTGAATAGCGTTATAATAGAAAACAGCGTAAACTTGCGGAATTTAAAAATTGCAGGAATGAAATAAGTGCGATAAGTAAATAATGAGGAACGAACGCACCGATGTTATCCTGGTTCACCACAACCCGTGGCTACTCCAGTCCCCGAGAGACTCTCTCGAGATTTCCACTAACTTCGTTAAGCTTACGGGTGCTTAACAAACCGTTACAAACTGAGAACTTGAGTCACACAAGCCTCAACAACGTTTGCTCGAAGATACCACACTTCAAGACTTCAACCAAAGGAATCACAACGTTCCTTCTTACAATACAAGGGATTAACACTTCCTTCAAGTGCATAAAAACACTTTGCACTCAAAGCAAGGCTCTCCTCAAGAGTAGATATGAGTAAAATAAATACGCTTAAGAACGCAACAACTTTCGTCAAGAATTTGGCTCTCAAAAACTTATGTAATGAATAGAAAATGATGAATAAGAGAGTATGCAAGCTTTAGCAATAATATGATCAGTTGTTGTACTTAAAAGACTGATTTTAAGATGTATTTATAGTGTTGAAAACATGCACAACCGTTGCCTAATTGCCAATTAAGAATTGCTGATTTTGTGCTAAAACAATCGATTGTCTAAGTTGCATAATGGATTGTTTTCCAATCGTCCAAAAATCATTCCCAGATTTTACGCATAATAATAGATTATCTAAATCGTATAATCGATTATCTGGCAACGTTCAAAAAATCTTTTTCAGATTTTACTTAAAACAATCGATTATCAAAATCATATAATCGATTACTTGGCAACGTTCAAAAAATCTTTTTCAGATTTTACTTAAAACAATCAATTATCAAAATCATATAATCGATTACTTGGCAACGTTCAAAAAATCATATTCAGATTTTACTTAGGATAATCGATTATCAGAATCATACAATCGATTACCAGACAGAGTTTGAAAATATTTTGGCAACGGTCATTTACATAATCGATTATGCTATATGTATTATCGATTATATTACAGTCTTGAAAAATCGAATAGACACTGCCTCAACACAATCGATTGTCATAAGGTGCACAATCGATTATTTTGTAGCTTTGAAAAACCTGATGGACACTGCCTCAACACAATCGATTATCATAAGGTACACAATCGCTTGTCTTGCATCTTTGAAAAATCTTATGGACACTGCCTCAACACAATCAATTGTCTTGCAGCTGCCTTAACATAATCGATTATCATAAGTACATAATCGATTATCTTTGTCCAGATTTTAGAGGCATGTTTAAAAATCATTTTGGTTAAAATAAATATGCATGATTTAAAATCATTTTGCTTTAAATTAAATATGCATGATTTGATAAAAATGATTTTACGAGAGAAGCCAAGTCTTGAGTCAATTGTCGGATCAAGATCACAATTAAAGAACGACTCATGTATAACTTTATTTCTTTGCTTAATCTTGATCTTTGTTTGTCTTGTGCTTGAATCTCGTTATGTATCAATTGCGCGCTTGTGCTTGGACCTCGTCATATGTCAATTACGCATCGTTTGTCATTTATCAAAACCTACAAATATGAACACACGTTTAGTTTAGTGCCTTGTGAGAACGTGTTTCAACAATTTCCCCCTTTTTGATAATGGCAAACCTTAATCGGGATATGCATATTAGATAATTCATAATGACGATCCAAGACAAGTAAATAGATATGCAATAAGACAAGTAAATAGATATGCAATAATTCCCCCTCAACATATGAATTCCCCCTCAATTTATGCCAATAAATATTAAGTGCATAGCCTTATTCTTCCCCCTTTTAACATTAGCAAAAAAGAATAAGCAAATAACTTGTTTATTGATTAACTAGAATTGCAATTTCATAAAAGGGATAATAAAACAAATAATGTCAACATAATCGATTAGTGATACTTGATAATCGATTATATATTAAAGAGAAATCGATTATTCTGAAGAGGAATCGACTATTCTGCACCAATCTTTTATAATTCCCCCTGCCTTTAGGGCGATACCTGCAAAAATAAGTTAGGCTCCTCCGACGCTCAAGTTAGTAATTATGTGAAAGGGAAAATGCAATGCATGACTTAGATCAACGTGAAGTCAAGAATCCCGAGTTCACTACGAATTCGGAAGAAGGACTCTTTCTCTAAAGGCTTTGTAAAGATGTCGGCCAATTGATGTTTGGTTTCAACAAATTCAATTTCGACATCACCTTTGAGAACGTGATCTCTTATAAAATGATGACTAATTTCAATGTGTTTTGTTCTTGAATGAAGAACGGGGTTCTTCGTCAAGCATATGGCACTAGTATTATCACATCTAAGAGGGATATGATCGATACTTAGGCCATAGTCCAAGAGTTGCTGTTTCATCCAAAGGATTTGAGCGCAACAACTCCCCGCGGCTACATATTCAGCCTCGGTTGTGGACAACGCAACACTTACTTGTTTCTTGCTAAACCAAGAAACTAGAGAGCTACCGAGCAAATGGCAAGTGCCACTAGTGCTCTTGCGGTCCAATTTGCATCCAGCAAAATCGGAATCGGAATAGCCAACAAGTTGGCGTGAAGAACCTTTGGGGTACCATAGACCCACATTTACAGTACCAACAAGATACTTCAATATCCGTTTCACCGCAGTTAGGTGAGACTCCTTAGGACATGATTGATAACGAGCGCATAAGCACAGGCTAAACATGATGTCCGGTATACTAGCAGTAAGATAAAGGAGAGATCCAATCATACCTCGATACTTCTTGGTGTCGACTTCCTTACCTTTCTCATCTTTGTCTAGATGGTCGGATGTGCTCATGGGAGTGGCCATTGCTTTTGCGTTGCTCATTTCAAATCGTTTTAGCAATTCTTTGCAATATTTAGCTTGACAAATGAAGGTTCCTTCTTCCATTTGCTTTACTTGCAGCCCCAAAAAGAAGGTTAGCTCACCCATCATAGACATCTCAAATTCGCTTGTCATTAAATCAGAAAATTCCTTGCACAAAGCATTGTTAGTAGCACCAAAAATAATATCATCCACATAGATTTGAACTAATAAAATATCATTGTTTTTATGCTTATCAAATAGAGTGGTGTCAACTTTTCCCCTAATGAATTCGTTTTCCAAAAGAAATTTGCTCAATCGTTCATACCAAGCTCGGGGAGCTTGTTTAAGACCATAAAGTGCCTTTTTAAGCTTAAAAACATGATCGGGAGATTTAAAATCTTCAAAGCCCGGGGGTTGTTCAACATAAACTTCTTCTTGAATGACACCATTTAGAAAAGCGTTTTTTACATCCATTTGATATAAATTGAAATTCATAGAAGAGGCAAAAGCAAGTAATAAATGAATAGCTTCTAACCTTGCTACGGGTGCATATGTTTCTTCATAGTCAATTCCCTCTTCTTGATTATAGCCTTTTGCTACAAGCCTAGCTTTGTTTCTAGTGATTACACCATTTTTATCTAATTTATTTCGAAAAACCCATTTCGTACCAATTATGGTATGATTTTCGGGTCTTGGCACCAAATCCCAAACGTCATTTCGTTTGAATTGGTTAAGCTCCTCTTGCATTGCCAAGGTCCAGAATTCATCCCCAATTGCTTCGGAGATGGTTGAGGGTTCAATTTGAGAGACGAAAGCAGTATGACCTAAGGTGTTCTTAAGAGCGTTTCGAGTACTTACCTGTTTTTCAATGTCGCCAATTACCTGGTCGAGAGGATGGTCTTTGATTGTCCTCCACGCGTTAGGCAGTTTCGTTTCTTTCTCCAGTTGGGGCGCTTCTTCCGATAATTGTTCCAAGGTTTCATTTTGAATTTCCTTTGGATTTTCCTCTTGTACTTTGTCTTGAGGACTTATTGAGTTTAAAATACCTGCAAGATCAAAACCAGAATCCTTTCTCGCCAAGCGAGCATTATTTTCGGAAAACACAATATGAGGGGATTCCTCCACAGTTTCGGTTCTATTGTTGAATACTCTATATGCTTTGCTACGTGAAGAGTAACCAATAAAAATTCCTTCATCGGGTTTTGCATCAAATTTTCCCAAATTGTCTTTTCCATTGTTATGAATAAAACATTTACAACCGAATACTCTAAGATGGGAGATATTTGGTTTCCTTCTCTTGTAGAGTTCATAGGGAGTTTTCATGAGTATTGGCCTTATGACTACTCTGTTTAAAACGTAGCATGCGGTACTCACGGCATCCGCCCAAAAATGTTTGGGAATCTTAGCCTCATCGAGCATGGTTCTAGCCATCTCTTCGAGACACCTATTTTTCCTTTCCACCACTCTATTTTGTTGTGGTGTACGTGGAGCAGAAGGTGTGCTCGATACCGAGTTCGTCACAAAAGTCCGCGAAGAGATTGTGATTGAACTCTCCCCCATGATCACTTCTTATTGAAGTGACGGTTTGTCCTTTTCATTTTGAACACGTTTAAGAAAGCATTTAAAATTATGAAAAGCCTCACTTTTGTGAGCAAGAAATAGTGTCCATGTAAATCTAGAATAATCATCAACAATAACAAAAGCATAACGATTTCTACCAAGACTTTCAATGCGAGATGGTCCAAAGAGATCCATGTGGAGAAGTTGCAAAGGTCTAGTAGTTGAAACAATATTTTTCGATTTAAAAGATGCTTTTGTTTGCTTCCCTTTTTGACAAGAATCACAGATAGAGTCTTTTTCAAAATTCAAATTTGGAAGACCAATAACTAAATTTTGTGAAACTAATTTGTTTAAAAGATGCATGTTGATGTGAGCTACTCTACGATTCCATAACCACATATCATCTTCTTTGCTCATAAGACAATTCACATATTCAGATGAAGAATTTTCGAGATCAACCATATATATGTTATCCATTCTAAAACCACGAAGAATAATTTTAAAATCGCTACGGCGAAAAACTAAGTATTCATCCGAATCAAATAAAACAAGATTTCCCTTGTCACATAATTGACTTATGCTCAAGAGATTATGTTTTAGACCTTTAACTAGCAAAATATGCTTAATGGAAGAAGGTTCATCCTTACCGACCGATCCAATGCCGATAATTTTTCCCTTGTTGTTATCTCCAAAAATAAAGCTTCCTCCTTCCTTGTGTTCTAGTTGAAGGAACTTGGATTCGTCTCCGGTCATGTGTTTGGAGCATCCACTATCAAGGTACCAAAGTACACTTGATCCCTTCAAACATACCTACAAGACAAATTAATGAGTCTTTGGTACCCAAGCTGTTTTGGGTCCTTGAGAGTTAGGTGTAACATGCTGTTGTGCTTGACATGCAATTAAGTGTCTATGTCTAGTGAAACAAGCAGGAGCAATATGTCCAATTCGATTGCAATAATGACAAATGACATTAGGATTATGCATTCGTCTAGGTTGATAGTAGTTGGACGGACGAAATTTGTTTACTCTATTTTCGACAATATGACTATTGCGCATTTCATGAAAATCATTTCTCCTACTATTTGTTCTAGGATATGCACCATTTCTAGAATAGTTATTTCTAGGTTGAAGGCCATTTCTAGGTATCCTAAAATGTTCAAAGTTTCTTCTAGTGTTTGATCTAGCATGCATGTTGATTCTAAGATTGTTATCTCTAGGATGAACATTTGTTTTATTTATCCTTGGTTGAGCCTTAGGTGGTTGGGGTTTGACTTCAACTTTTTCTTTAGGCTCGTTTTTAAAACATATCCCATGTTTGGTCGATTTCAAATTAACAAGAACTTCATTCAAATTTTTATGAGAAGAATTGAACTTATCTGGGGTGCCCTTAAGTCTTTCTACCTCAATTTTTAGATGCATGCAAGAAATACAATTTTTACTAGAGTTCTCGGGTTTGTCGGCGCTTCTCTTGCCGAAAAATTTGTTTTCTTCTTTCAACTTCTCATTTTCCAAAATCAATTTTTCCAAATCTTTTTCTTTCAAAGAGAGTTGTTTTTCAAAATCTTTTTCTTTCAAAGAAGCATTTTCCTTAGTGTTTTTAACAGTTTTGGAAGCTTTAATGAATTCACTATACAACTCATCAAAGGCATTTTGCATTTCCTCAAGAGAATAGAAGTTTTCGGAAGAAATTTGACATACCTCTTCTTGATTGTCTTAGTGTGCCATAAGACAAAGATTTGCGATTTCGTCTTCTTCTTCCTCACTTGACTCGTCTCCGGAGTCGCCTCCCCAAGATATGTATGCTCGTTGTTTCTTGAAGGGTTTCTTCTCCTTTTTGACATTTGGGCAATTTTATTTAATGTGCCCGATTTCTCCGCATCCATGGCACTTTACTTGATCTCCTTGTTGTTTGCCTTTTCGTTCATACTCTTTTCGCATGAACTTTTGAAATCTCTTAATAACGAGTCCGAACTCGTTATCTCTGTCCTCATCATTTTGAGGTTGACTTGTGCTTGCCTTGAGGGCGATTTTGCCTTTGATCAATAACAAGAGGGTTAAGTATAGTAGATTCATAAGTTTTAAGATTACCTCTTAATCCGTCGATGGTGACATTTGAAATGCCAATAGACTCTTGAATCGCGTCGGCCTTGGAGCGCCATTCCGGAGTGAGACTTCGGAGAATTTTTCGGACAAGTTCCTTATCCGTGAAGGTCTTCTTAAGAGCATGTATGTCATTAACGATTTTTGAAAATCGTTCGAACATGTCATCTACCCTTTCGCCTTCCTTCATGTGAAATAGTTCATATGCATGGGTTAGAAAATCAACTTTAGCCTCTCTTACCTAGTCCGTACCTTCGTACGTGATTTCCAGCTTATCCCACATTTGCTTCGCCGTTGTGCAACATGATATTTTTCTGTAACATCAGCGTTTATAGCACAATACAATAAGTTGATGGCTTTAGCGTTGTTTTGCACTTTTCGGATATCATCCGCATCGTATTCATCTTCGGATTTTGGAACCCATTCATTTTCAACCTTTTTGGTTGGAATTTGTTCTCCCTTCATTATAACCTTCCACAGATGAAAATTATTCGATTGAATGAATATTCTCATCCTCTCCTTCCAGTACGTATAGTTTGTGCCATCGAATAGTGGTGGTCGGGTGGAGCATTGTCCTTCACCTATTCCTGCAAAAGAATCATGAGTAGAAGCCATGAATTGTTTCTCTCAAACGGTTAAGTTTTTCAGAGAGTTGGGCTCTGATACCAATTGTTAGAATATACGCTTAACGCTAGAGGGGGGGTTAATAGCATTATAATAAAAAACAGCATAAACTTGCAGAATTTAAAAGTTGCAGGAATGAAATAAGTGCGATAAGTAAATAATGAGGAACGAACGCACCGATGTTATCCTGGATCACCACAACCCGTGGCTAGTCCAGTCCCCGAGAGACTCTCTCGAGATTTCCACTAACTTCGTTAAGCTTACGGGTGCTTAACAAACCGTTACAAACTGAGAACTTGAGTCACACAAGCCTCAACAACCTTTGCTCGAAGATACCACACTTCAAGACTTCAACCAAAGGAATCACAACGTTCCTTCTTACAATACAAGGGATTAACACTTCCC
Organism: Nicotiana benthamiana; assembly: GCA_034376525.1. NCBI lineage: Eukaryota > Viridiplantae > Streptophyta > Magnoliopsida > Solanales > Solanaceae > Nicotiana > Nicotiana benthamiana. Next base: position 12,077,481 of record CM067340.1, read on the forward strand.
TTCAAGTGCATAAAAACACTTTGCACTCAAAGCAAGACTCTCCTCAAGAGTAGATATGAGTAAAATAAATACGCTTAAGAACGCAACAACTTTCGTCAAGAATTTGGCTCTCAAAAACTTATGTAATGAAAAGAAAATGATGAATAAGAGAGTATGCAAGCTTTAGCAATAATATGATAAGTTGTTGCACTTAAAAACTGATTTTAAGATGTATTTATAGTGTTGAAAACATGCACAACCGTTGCCTAATTGCCAATTAAGAATTGCTGATTTTGTGCTAAAACAATCGATTGTCTAAGTTGCATAATGGATTGTTTTCCAATCGTCCAAAAATCATTCCCAGATTTTACGCATAATAATAGATTATCTAAATCGTATAATCGATTATCTGGCAACGTTCAAAAAATCTTTTTCAGATTTTACTTAAAACAATCGATTATCAAAATCATATAATCAATTACTTGGCAACATTCAAAAAATCATTTTCAGATTTTACTTAAAACAATCAATTATCAAAATCATATAATCGATTACTTGGCAACGTTCAAAAAATCATAGTCAGATTTTACTTAGGATAATCGATTATCAGAATCACACAATCGATTACCAGACAGAGTTTGAAAATATTTTGGCAACGGTCATTTACATAATCGATTATGCTATATGTATAATCGATTATATTACAGTCTTGAAAAATCGAATAGACACTGCCTCAACACAATCGATTGTCATAAGGTGCACAATCGATTATTTTGTAGCTTTGAAAAACCTGATGGACACTGCCTCAACACAATCGATTATCATAAGGTACACAATCGATTGTCTTGCAGCTTTGAAAAATCTGATGGACACTGCCTCAACACAATCGATTATCATAAGGTACACAATCGATTGTCTTGCAGCTGCCTTAACATAATCGATTATCATTAGTACATAATCGATTATCTTTGTCCAGATTTTAGAGGCATGTTTAAAAATCATTTTGATTAAAATAAATATGCATGATTTAAAATCATTTTGCTTTAAGTTAAATATGCATGATTTGATAAAAATGATTTTACGAGAGAAGCCAAGTCTTGAGTCAATTGTCGGATCAAGATCACAATTAAAGAACGACTCATGTATAACTTTATTTCTTTGCTTAATCTTGATCTTTGTTTGTCTTGTGCTTGAATCTCGTTATGTATCAATTGCGCGCTTGTGCTTGGACCTCGTCATATGTCAATTGCGCATCGTTTGTCATTTATCAAAACCTACAAATATGAACACACGTTTAGTTTAGTGCCTTGTGAGAACGTGTTTCAACATTTATAATGCAAGAAAATGACAATGATAATGCAACTCCGAGAGCTGTAACTCTCAAACAATGGTGTAACTATTTTGTTATACTATACTTAGGGTACACACGATACACGTGAATCCCGTGTCAGTGAATATAAATTTATTTAAAAAAAATAGTATTAAGTTATTAAATAAAAATGTAATTTTATAATGATGATAATGAATTATTTATAACTAACTCAATAATTAAAAAACTATCTTAAAGATCCTGATGTTTAGCTTAAAACATATATATTTCTATGTATATTGCCTTATATTTTACTTTTGTCTCATGAATTTTGGATTTTAAATGTGATTATTTATATTAATCTGAAGAGTTTTTATGTGTAGGAATGATTCGAGTGTAATTGGGGTTGAAACATGCAGAATTAGAGCCAAAACGAATGAAACCGAGAAACTTTCAAATTTGGACGCCACATGCAGCGGTTTGGGCAACCTGTGGCGCTTGAGGCAGTAGCTGAATTTGAGAAGTGCCCTGGTGGGTGCCTTGTGCTATCCAGGGCACCGATGACGTGATTTCATCCTATTTTTCCTAGTACACGATTTATTCGTCCCTAGACCTACCCAACACATATAAAAGCAAGACTAAACCTATTTCTGAAGGGGGAGGGGAGACGCCACTTTGGAGGAAAAACACACACGGGATCATGATGAAGCGGAGAATTCTCAGTTTTCTTCATCTTTTTCTAGTATTTCCAATTGATTCAACACTTATGCAATTGTTTGATTACATCATGAGTGGCTAAACACCCATTGTTGGGTTGTTATTTAGCCATGAATATTATTGTTTAACGTTGACTTAACCTTGATTATAATTCATTAATATATGGCTGTTTCAGGCTGTTTCTTCAATTATGTTAAAATACTCAAATGTCTAGCCAACAGTTAGGTTCTATTTACTATCTATGTTATGCTTGGGATATCCGTGTATAGATTAGAGAAGAACTGAAGAGAGCGCGATCTTAACTCTTAAGGGGAGCAGATTTGTGGTTGAGGATAGGAAGATTCCTAGTCACCGTGCTTAATTAATATCGTAATCTTAATGCGTTTTAATAGATTAATTTCATAGGAATATAAGCGTTAATCTATTGAGAATAGGCAAGTAGTACTTCGGGAGAAGTCTATGAGAGCAGTTATCAATTAATTAGCAACCAGGAGTGAATTATATGAAAGAGAGAGTTAATTAGAACACAATATGAATGGTGAATCGATCACAACCGTTAAATACTTGTCTATACTGAAAACACAACAATCGACTCGTTACTTGATAATTTAGTTATTATTTAGAATCGTATTATAATATAATCTTATTATTGGACTTTGATTTTAGCTAGATTGAATAATAGTTTTAGTGATTTAGTGAGTAGTTTATACAAGTCTTTGTGGGTTCGACACTTAATTATCATTATATTACTTGTCGACTGATAAGTTAGGATTTTAACGCGTTTGTGCCCCTACTTGCCTATGCTTTGAGTATAAATTGTTACAAAATTGTCCCGAAATGCTCACAAATTGTGCTTGACTGCAGGTTTGATCGACAAAGTGATGAAATATCAAATATTAGCTCAAAAGGGAGTGAAACCTGCTCAAGTGTCAAAGAATCACGTGAAAGCAACCATGACCGCACTAGGAAATTTAGAGGCGTGACATAATCAGGCTAAGGGCAACGTCGTCGTGTTCTACGTTTATGATTTGTGGCCACTTCACTCATTTGTGTGATCCGCGTGAATGAGATTCAGGGAGGTTGTCAAAGAGCCTAGTCAAACCACGCAGCTCGTGGCCGTCGCCGTGCGGTTCGCGCCAGACCCTTTCCGCGACCGCACTACTCATTTGTGCGGTCCGCGTCTTCCAGTTTAGAGAGTGAAAATTGCTAAGTCAAAGATCCAGTGCAGCCGCGGTTGCTTTTGCGAGGCCCGCACTGACCGTAGGGGTATTTTTGTCCTTTTTTTCAGCCAAGTATAAATAGAACATTTTACCATTTTTTAATAAGGAGGGTATTCAGAAATTCAGCTGAGCACCTGGGAATGACATTGTAGCCATTTTTGGCATTTTCGGTCTTCATTAATAATAGATTGTTGTAGTTTCTTCTTAGTAATTAATTAACATTTTTAGTCCTTCATCTATTTCTTCTGTTCTTTCTGTAATTATGTATAGCTAAACCCATTAGCTAGGGTTGTGACTCAACCCTATTGTGGGTAATTGATGGGTGTTTCCATCTAGGGTTAGATTGATATTGAGTGTTTACTATTTGGGTTGATTTTATATTTTTATCTGAGAATTGGTGGTTGCAAACATCGATTCAAGCTTAGTGGGTTTAACTCTTCTTGAGAAAGAGAGTCTATGACCCCAAAATTGACCCAACAAGGAATTGGGATGGAACCATGAGAAATGGCAGTCCCAACTAACAGGTTAAATCTCGAGAGAGTAATCACCCTACTTGAACCCTAATTGCTAGGTCTTATAGGCCTACCTAATTGGCCTCGAAAGAGTCAATTGGGAAAAATCACTCTCTCTACCGAGAGGTGTGAGAGTTGGTACAATTATGCAACAGTTATAGCATAAGCCCTAAGCATGTCAATCTATTCTTAGTAGTTTCTACCTGTTAATTAACCATCTAGGGGATGCCACGGCCCTAGTGCCTTTATCCTTATTAGATACAACTTCACAATATTCTCTTAGTGTAATTTAGATTTAATACTTAGTTTTATAATAGTAGTTATAAAACCAAAAACCCAAAAATATTTGAAGTGATATTAGAAGTACAAACACATCTCTAGGCTTGACAGAAAATACAACTCCACTACTAGCTCCTTGTAGAAATTCGATCCCAACCACTATTCGGATAAAAGCTATTACGAACCGCCCTTCCTACCTTTTGTGTAGCGTTGTGTTGGCAACGATCACTTTTTGCCGCTCTTGCCGGGGAGCTTACGGTATTGACTATCTGTTCAGTTAGTTTTGTGTTTTGCTTCTCTGTCCTTCTTGTTTACTGATTTCGTCTGTGTCAATCACTCAGGTACACATGGCTCTTAATGCAAATGACCCTCTTGGAAATGTCATGGCGGGGAAGGAGGTAGATGATATTGATCAAGAAGAGGTTCCAAATTTACCTCAAGCTCCACGTAGAGGCCATCAGGCCAATGCAAACGATAATAATCCTGTCCCAGACCCTTCTCCGCCACCACCAAGAGAGACCCCAAGAGTTCTCCCAAATCAAGGGTATGTGAGTGCTATTGTTCCTCCCTGAATCTGGGCGGGGAACTTTCAAATCACAAATTTCATGTTGACCTTGCTCGAGCAAAGAGGCTATTTCACGGGCCCCTCCGATCAAAATTCCTACAAGCCCTTGAAGGGGTTCGTAGATATATGCTAGGGTAGCAAGCAGACAAACGTGTCCGAGGATGCTTTGAGATTGAGTCTTTTCCCATTCTCTCTTCGGGGTAAAGCATTAGATTGGTTAGAAAGGCTCCCCAATCATTCCATCACAACTTGGGATGAGTTGGCAGATAAATTCATTGGCAAGTTTTTCTCACCAAGTCATATGATGGCACTTTGGGATGAACTTTTAGCCTTCAAGCAAGAGCCAATGGAACCTTTGCATGAAATCTGGGAGAAATATAGAACAATGGTGAAGAGAGTGCCCTAATAATGACATGATTGAGGCGATGATCCAACAAACCTTTTATCGGGGCATCAACACCACGAATCAATGTATTGTGAACCAATTAGCCGGGGGGAACTTTATGAAACTTCCATACCAAAAAGCATGTGATGTACTTGATGAAATGGCTGACACTTCTTCGGCATGGCAAAGCCAAGCAAATGTACCCCAAGGTGACCCACGGTCATCCATTTGAACAAGGATTGCATGATCATGACCAAGCTATTGCCGAACTTACAACAACTATGAATAAATTGACGAAGGCGCAATTGCAGCAAGTCCAAAACCCGTGCCAAGTCAATGTAATGGAAGGTGTATCGATGTTGAAAATGAGGCAAAGAGGGCAACAACAACCTTAAGGTAATTGTGAGCATTTTGACAACAAAAATGATGGTGGTGGTTATTCTTATGAGTGTTATGATGATCAAAGCGAGGAATGTCAATATGTCAATAAATACCAAGGAAATAGAAAAAATCAAAGGAACCAACAATGGCGTCCCCAAGGAAATTGGGGTAATCAACAAGGCGGCAGAAATTGGAATAGTAACAACCAACAACAAAGTGGTGGAAATTGGAATAACAATAATCAAAGCAATAATTGGGCAAATCAACAAGGTGGTAGTAATTGGAACAACAAAAACCAAGGAAGTAATTGGGCTAATCAAGGTAACAATCAAGGCAATTGGAATGGGAACAACAATAATTGGAGCAACAACAATCAAAGAGGGTGGAATAATACCTGAACCCGAGGCAACCGAGGGCAAGGTTTTCAAAGGCTCCCCATGTGCAAATAACCGAACAATCCAACCCCTTTTTCCTTATCAAGGTCCAAGTTCCTTAGGGAGTGATATGGGGAGAATTGAAAGTATGTTCGAGCAAATGATGAAAAGGAGCAAAGATTCCGATGCATAATTGGCTTCGCATAACACATCTATCCGAAACTTGGAAATGCAACTGGGTCAAATTTCTCAAGTTTTGAATACCCGCCCGAGGGTGCCCTACCAAGTGAGACGGTAGTGAACCCAAAGGGTGGGAACAACAACCATGTAATGAAGGTTACAACTAGAAGCGGAAGAGGCGGTGATTTGCATGCCTCGATAAAAAATCAAGTTGTAGATGATAACGTTGGGATCCAAGAAGATGTGGATCCGTTGATTGATAAATATGTGGTTGAACAAAATATGAACAATGATGTGCGAATTTATATTGATGATGAGGCCGATGTGGAAAAACAAGATAATGTGAACCCATTCAGGGAACACATGATTGATATATCCGAGCCAGTGGTTCCCAAAGCCAAGGCACCTTTGCCTAGACCACCGCCACCTTATCCTCAACGGTTAGCAAAGCAAAAGAATGACAATCAATTCAAAAAGTTCATTGACACGATGAAGAGCCTCACAATCAATGTCCCTTTGGTTGAGGCACTTGAGCAAATTCCAGAGTATGCAAAATTTATGAAAGATTTGATAACAAAGAAGAGTAGTGCGAAACAATTAAGATGACTCATTAGGTGAGTGCTATCGTGCATTCTATGGCTCCGAAACTTGAGGACCCCAGAGCTTTTACTATCCTTTGCACTATCGGTAGTGCGGATTTTGCCAAGGCCCTTTGTGATTTAGGGGCTAGCATAAATTTGATGCCTTATTTGGTCTTCAAGACTTTGGGAATTGGGAAACATAGGCTAACATCAATGAGACTTCAAATGGCGGACCGATCAATGAAGCGACCCTTGGGCATAATTGATGATGTTCTTGTCTGTGTTGATAAATTCATATTGCTGGACGACTTTGTCATTGGATTGTGAGGTAGACTTTGAAGTGTCGATTATTCTTGGGAGACCTTTCCTAGCTACAGGGAAGGCCTTGGTTGATGTTGAAGTGGGTGAGTTGACATTCCGAGTAGGAGATGAGAAAGTGGTATTCCATGTTTGCAAATCAATGAGGCAACCCAATAGCACGGAGGCGTGTTCATTTGTGGACATCGTCACTACTGTAATAGTGGATGACACAAGTTCCATGGTAAATGTTGAAGATCCTCTTGAAGCCGTGCTTCTTAACATGGATGTAGTTGATGATGCTAGAAGAGTGGAGTGCATGAATGCATTGCGGGGTATGGGTTCATACTCATATGAGCCTAGGAAGTTATCTTTGGATCTTGAAAATCACAAAACTCCACCAACAAAGCCATCGATTTAGGAACCATCGGTGGTGGAGTTGAAGCCACTTCCTCCACATCTCAGGTATGAATTTTTGGGCTCTAATTCAACTCTTCCAGTTATTCTTTCTTCATGCTTTACAAACATGAGGGTCTACGCCACTTTGGAGGTGCTTCAAAGGCGAAAAGGGGCTATAGGTTGGGCTCTGGCAGACATTCGGGCGATAAACCCTGCCTTTTGCATGCATCAAATCATCTTGGAGGAGGATGCAAGGCTTTCACTTGAACATCAAAGAAGACTAAATGAAGCAATGTAGAAGTGGTAAAGAAAGAGGTTATCAAGTGGCTTCATGCCGGTGTGGTTCATCCAATTTCCGATAGCTCATGGACCTCTATGATCCAATGTGTGCCAAAGAAATGAGGGATGACGGTGGTGACAAACTCCAACAATGAGCTTATTCCCACTCGAATCATTACCAGGTGGAGAGTTTGCCTAGACTATTGGAAACTCAACAAGGTGACTCGGAAGGATTATTTTCCGTTGCCGTTCCTAAACCAAATGCTTGATTGCCTTGCGGGACGAGCTTTCTATTATTTTTTGGATGGGTTTTCGGGCTATAATCAAATCCTAATTGTCTCGGAGGACCAAGAGAAGACCAATTTCACATGCCCATATGGTAGGCTTGCCTTCTGCAGGATGCCATTTGGGATACGCAATGCTCCAGCGACCTTCCAACGTTTCATGATGGCCATTTTGACCAACACAGTGGAAGATATATTATAGGTATTTATGGATAATTTTAGTGTGGTAGGTGACCCTTTGAAGAGTGATTGGTAAACCAGAATAGAGTCTTAGCCCGAATGTGAAGAAACTAATCTGGTTCTCAATTGGGAAAAGTGCCACTTTATGGTGGAAGAAGGTATATTATTGGGTCACAAGATTTCTATGCATAGGATTGAGGTAGACAAGGAGAAAATCGAGGTGATTTTGAGGCTTCCTCCCCTTACTTCTGTAAAAGGGTGAGGAGTTTTCTTGGGCATGCCGGGTTCTACCGGCGGTTCATCAAAGATTTCTCGAAGGTCGTGAATCCACTTTGCAAGTTGCTAGAGAAAGACGCCAAGTTTTCTTTTGACGAAAAATGCATGGAGGCCTTTGAACTTTCATAGCATAAGTTGACCACAACTTCTATCATCACCGCACCTAATTGAAGTTTGCCCATTGAACTAATGTGTGATGCAAATGATGTTGCGGTGGGGGCGGTGTTGGGTCAACGAATTAGCAAAATGTTTCATCCTGTGTACTATGCAAGCAAGACTATGAATGAAGCTCAACGTAATTACACGGTGACGGAGAAGGAATTGTTGGCTATTGTATTTGCCATGGAGAAATTTAGGCTATATCTTATGGGGGCCAAGGTGATTGTGCACACAGACCATGCCGCCCTGAGGTATTTGATGACCAAAAAGGATTCCAAGGCAAGATTGATGAGATGGGTATTACTTCTCCAAGAATTTGACTTAGAAATAGTGGACCGGAAGGGAAGTGAGAACAAAGTTGCAGATCATTTGTCTCAGTTGGAGGAAGAAGGGAGTTCATGTGACAACCTTGAAATAAATGATACATTCCCCGACAAGCAACGTCTTTCAATGTGTTACATGCCTTGGTTTGCGGACATCGCCAACTTCATTGTGACCGGAATTGTCCCGCGTGAGCTCTTTTCCAACCAAAGGAAGAAACTCAAGAGGGATAATTTAGATTTTTATTGGAATGATCCGTACTTGTTTAAAATTTGCACAGATGGTGTGATTAGAAGATATGTCCCGAAAGGTGAGTATTTGAGCATTTTGGAGGCTTGTTACTCCTCCTCCTATGGTGGCCATCATGGAGGGGTGAGAACAGTTTCAAAGGTCTTGAGTTCGGTTTCTATTGGCCGATGTTGTTTAAAGATGCTAGTGATTTGGTAAAGAGATGTGATGTATGTCAAAGAGCCGGGGAATCTAAAAAGGGATGAGATAACCCTTAATACGATTCTTGAGGTGGATATTTTTTATGTTTGCGGTGTTGATTTCATGGGCCCTTTCATGAGCTCATGTGAGAACAGTTACATTCTCGTGGCTGTGGACTACGTCTCAAAGTGGGTTGAAGCAGTGGCTTTACCCATCAATGAAGCTCGGAGTGTTGTGGCATTTTTGAAAAAGAATATCTTCACAATGTTTGGCATTCCTCGTGCTATCATTAGCGATGGGGGGTCCCACTTTTGCAACAAAGCTTTTGAATCATTGCTTGCCAAGTATGGAGTAAATCACAAAGTGACTACTCCCTATCATCCTCAAGCTAGCGGCCAAGTGGAAGTCTCTAACCGAGCGATAAAGAGTATCTTGTCCAAAACCGTCAATGCAAATCGAACCGATTGGTTCAAAAAGTTAGATGATGCTCTATAGGCCTACCGGACCGCATACAAGACCCCAATTGGTATGTCTCCTTACCGGTTGGTATTTGGAAAAGCATTTCACTTATCGGTGGAGTTGGAACACAAAGCTATGTGGGCCTTGAGAAAGTTGAACTTGGAATGGGATGTAGCGGTGAATCTCCGTATTGAGCAACTTAATAAGCTTAATGAGTTTAGATTTCATGCCTACTCCAGCTTGTCCTTGTATAATGACAAGATGAAGTATCTTCACGATGAATATTCTCGGGGGAAGGAACTAAAGGTTGGTGATATGGTTCTTCTTTTGAACTCCCGCTTGAGGTTATTTCCGGGAAATCTCAAGTCAAAGTGGAGTGGGCCATTCGAAGTTGTATATGTGACCCCGTTTTGTGCTCTTGATCTCAAGAACAAAAATGCTAAAGTTTTCCGAGTTAATGGGCATCGTGTCAAGCATTAATTGGGAATGTTTGATGATAGCCACGTGGTGGCACTCATTCATTTGAAGTGATGTGTTGGTAACCTACGTTGTGCCGCAATGTTAAATCAGGCGCTTCTTGGGAGGTAACCCATGTCCTTTTTTTTTCTTTCTCTTTGATTTTCTTTGTAGTTTAGGATTTTTAAGCTAATTATTTGTGAGATATTGTAGGAGTTGTGTTGATGCAGTGCAAAACTAAGTGGAAAAAGTGCACAGTCTCTGAAGTTTGCTCGTACGGCCGCGGTGTAGTTTGTGCGGTCCGTACTGGTATGAGCTGAACAAGATACTTTCTGGAGTTTGCATCGCAGCCGCAGTCATGATAGCACGGTCCGCGGTTGGACCTACGCGGACATATTGCATTTTTGTGTAGTTCGTATAGGCTGCTTACTGCAGGATCACAGAAACAAACCCAGCGCGGTCCGTAGTCGCTTTTGTGCGGCCGCGCTAGTAGGTGAGTACGAGTCCCCCTGGGTATTTATAAACAAAGACCAATGGTATCATTTTACCCTTTTCGAACCTTGAAAACTCATAGCCCAGATATTATGTTCATCCTTCTTCTAAGACCGCAATTCTTGCTTGCTCGGATAGATTACATTCATTCTTTATAATCCTGGTAACATTTAATGTACACTTGATTAATTGATTTCGTATTTTCATTTTAATTGTCCACCGGTAGTTTGTAACTTCTTGTTCTTCAAATTTTTTCTTTGAATTATTAGTCTAGAGCAGATTTCATGTTAGTTTGAAGGGATTGAGGATTAGGTAACTGAGTAGGGACAAGTAGGTGTAAGAATGTGAACAAAAATGGAAGAAAATATGAAACCCTAACCTAGTTCCCTAATTCTGGCTCAGCGCGGCCCGCGACGCTTTGTGTAGTCTACGTGGCCCTGACGCGGTCCGCTTTCCCCTTTTGCGTGAACCGGTGCCCAACTTGACTGAAACATACGTTGCTTCCAGCCCGGCCACATTTGCATTTCACGCGGTCCGTGCTGGATCATCGCCGCCGTGACCCTCCTTCGTGCGGATCGCAGTGGGGGATTCAGAGAAGACTTTTCTGGGGCCTTGTTCAGTACGGCCCGCGGTTGCCTCAGTGCAGTCTGCGGTGCCTCCAACTCAGCCGGACTCTTGATGGTGCAGTCTGCGGTGCCTGGTTCTGCAGCAATGTCTGCAACATGTCCTTCTGTTGTCTGAAACTTTAATTCATTCACATGATTCACTGCATGTGCTACAACTGACAATATTAGATGTTTTTGCTTGTAAATAATGGTAAAACTCCGAGGAAGAGGTACCAAAAAACCCGGACGGGGTGAGTCCTCCCGGGGAGGAAAAAGGAAACAAGTTTAACTCACTCCCCGGCCTAAACTAAAAACAAGGAAACAAATTGTTATAGATGATGACCAATCAGGGAGTGAGTACCTACCCTCTCAAGACCTCTCTTCTGACTCAGGGCCAAAACCCCCAGTCCTAGCTTCACCTACTGCCCAAGCTCCACAATGTGTACCTTCTGAGTCGTTTGATCGCTTAGCAGCAGGCAGAGGTGAATACTCCACCTTCCCCACCGCTTCAGTATCTGGGGAGAGTGCAAACGGTGGTACTAATTGTGATGATGAGGTACCGGACAATGGTGTGCCCTAGGTTGGGGGTGTGGAACGAACTAGAAAACCTGAGGTCTGGGAAGATCGATTTGTCAGCCAAATGGAATTTCATAAGTTTAGGGAATTGTGGTCAGTAAGGAAATTGATTCTACAGAGGAGTATCATCACAGTTGACCTACTACCCTTGCTTACAAATGTTCATAGACAGTTTTATACCAGAGTAGGATGGGAGCATTTTCGGGATGATTTAATAGATGGCAATGAGCACATGGTGAAGGAGTTCTACTGCAATGTGGCCTACATAAAAAGGGGCTCAATTGTGACCAAAGTGCGAAACATGAATGTAGTGTTATCTGGGAAAGCTTTCAATGAGTACTTAGGGTTTGACGACAAGGATGAGACCTAGTACAATGAGAAGTTGGAAATGGGTGAAGAGGTTCCCCATGGGTAGCTAGATACTTGGCTCACCCGGGTACTGTTCCAAATTGGATACAAGCAGGAGTGAAGATTTTCCGAAGAACATTGTACTTTGAAACCAGCGGGTGGTTGACGTTGTGTACAACCGACTTGATCATACGGCCCATGATCAAACTATCCCACTTCCTCGTGCAGTTTTGATTGCCTCTATCATGGAGGGCTTCCCTATTAATGTAGGAAATGTGATGCACCAGGCCATTACTTCGATGGGGGTTGATAGTGATCGAAACTACCTGTATCCAAACACTCTTACCATGTACTTCCAGGATTTAAAAGTAAAAAAAAGTCCTATGATGTGAAGGTAAGACCAGTGGCTCCATTCTTATGGTTTAGCATATAGGGGCCTGACAATCCGAAGGACAAGAAGTACAAGCCCCCAACTTTTGCCCCAACTGGTGAGTTTCATGAGCCAGTTGCGCCTTCCACCGAGCTTCCATCCGTGCCTGCTGCCACTGCTAGTGATGACTTACCTCCAGGAACATCCTCCTCGAATGGACCCAGCACTTCAGCTGGCCTGGGGGTCCCTTCCTAACGGGCTCATCCTTTCACAGCCGATCAACTGAATCAGAATTTAGCTAGTTTGAACAACTGGATGTCAGCTACGACATCTAAGTTGTCTACATTGTCTGCCACAGTTGAGGCCCATTCAGCACCTCCCACAACTCAGATTCCTCAATCAATTGAGGATACACTGAAGAAGCTCCTAGACAACCAGAAAAAGATTATGAGGACTCAGGACGCCTTGAGTAAGGCGGTGGATTCGCATGTCAAGGCTTTGAAGGAACTTGCCAAGGAGCACAGGAAGATGAGAAAGTCAAGGGCTTCGAAGGAGTCGGTGAAAGTGCTAAGGACTGATGTTGACAAGCTATTGGTAGACCAGATGCCAATAGACTTACTATTCGGGGATCCTGCCCCAACAGCAACACCAATACCACAACCACAACCACAGTAGGAGTAGGAGCAGGCACCCAAACCTCCAAGGAAGAAGAGGAAGCTTCCCAGTTCAGTTGGTGCAGTTATCGAGCTAGCGGACCCACAAGAGGTCCCTCCCAATATTGCACCTATCATTAAGCCGGTCCAAGAGCAGACCCCAGTCAGCAAGAGTCCGGGAACCAGTCCGGGGTTCTCGTACAAACCGAGGACTTGGGGACCACTGATGAACCCATGTAGATGGACTAGTCTTTCTTGTGACTTTGCACTACTGCTTATTTTGATAGTTGGCATTGGGGACAATGCTGGCTCTTATTCGTGGGGGTGCGCCCTACTTTTTGTTTATCCGGATTATTGTATATATTTGACTTAGTCTATGTTTATGTGATTTTCTATTTTGGTCTATACATTACTTTACATTGAGCTACTTTTGTCGTACTTTTTATTCTAGCTTTTGATCTGTATATAAAGTTATAATTCGATATATATTCATCCCCAATGTATATTCTACCCCCTATTGTACATATTCATGTTGTTTTCTATTTTTGCAAAAATGTTCTGTTTCTAGCTTTGTAGATAGGCTCGTGGCCTTTCATTTTGTTTTTGGCTTTTCTAATAAACCCTTGGTTTTCTTAATGCCACGGTTCTTTCCAAGGGTGGAGTATTGTGTGAACCGGGTGGCTATTCCTAATGATAGATGGCGTGACAACCCTCTTAAGGGTTGGAGTCCGTTTCTTTGATTTTTCTTTGTCCGTTTCTTTGATTTTTCTTTTGTTTTTGATAGTTTTAGTTAAGGGTACCTCAAACAAAGCTTCACTTGGGCCTAGCACATTTTCCTTTGATCCCCTGGTCAACGACATAATGTTGTGATTAGGAAGTTAAAAGTCGTGGCTTTGAGACTCTTGCGTTGACCAAACAATCATCATGTGGTTTGTTTGGACCATTGTGTGCATGAATCATAACTAAGGTCATTGTGGGCCCTCGACTCGATGTTTTCAGCAATCCCCTAGCGTGAGTGGTGATGAATCAAATTGTGAGTCCAAGTCCCGAGCCAATGGTCTTGATTTTTCCCTGAATGTTTGTTGAGACGAAATCCTTGGTGAAATTTGACTTGGGAAGTGATTATAGGCTCTCCTTGATCCAAATGTTAAGTTGAAAAATTCCATTGTCTACCAATGATATGATTCATAGTTAACCCTTTTGAGCCTTAAACCTTTTCCTTTCAAGAACCAATGCAACAAGCCTATTTCCGTTCTAAATGATTATCCTCTCTTGGCACCCAAATCTTCTCTTGAGTAATGGCAAATGTGTAAGTTTGGGGGGGGGGGGGGGAAGAAAGGAACCAAAGTGGCAAAAGGTACAAAAAAGGAAGGCAATGAAAAAGAAAGAAAATAAAAAGGCAAAAATAAATCCCAATATAAAAGAATAAAAAGGGATTCAAAGAAATACATAAAGTGAAAAAGGTGTGAAAAAAAAAGGATAAATGCTTTGAATTGCATAAGAAAGAGTGACAATGTATCTCTCTAACCCCTTGAAAAGAAGTGAAATACTCAAAAAAAAAAGTCAAGAGAGTAGTGACAAAATGAATCAAAAGAAGTGCTTAAGGGAAGATTGAACCCACTTGAATAAAGACATGTCCTACCCTTATCCAAAAGCCTTCACAGTTACTCCACAAAAGCCCTATTTGATCTTGAGTTGAAGGGAACCTACATTAGTGGATACTTCCATGAGCGGCAAGCATATGGTACCTAGAGCCGGACTTTTGACCTTCTTCTTGAGCGAGATGAGTGAAATTCCATTAACCTCGATTTGTATGTTAATACTTAAAAGGTGAGGCTCACTTTGGGAGAGTTGAGGATGTGGGAGTTTGGGTTCCACAATGACCAAGGTAATTGAGAGAAGTTCTTTGAGGAAATGTGTCAAATCTTGATGCTTTTGTGTCACACTTGATCCATGGTTATTCAAAGTTAAATGTGTTAATAATGCATTTGTATTGAGGGCAATTGTTAGTCTCAACTGATGCTTGTTGAGGTTGCTTTAGGATAGCTGGAATTACTCGGATTTTCCTTTAAAAGGGCGGGTCTTATTTTGTTTTCTTGACACAAGCAAAGGTTTAAGTTTGGGGGAGTTGATAAGTTAGGATTTTAACGTGTTTGTGCCCCTATTTGCCTATGCTTTGAGTATAAATTGTTACAAAATAGTCCTGAAATGCTCACAAATTGTGCTTGACTGCAGGTTTGATTGACAAACTGACAAAATGTCAAATATCGGCTCAAAAGGGAGTGAAACCTGCTCAAGTGTCAAAGACTCACGTGAAAGAAACCGCGGCCGCACTAGGAAATTCAGAGGCGTGACATAATCAGGCTAAGGGCAATGCGGTCATAATCGGATTCTCGCGATCCGCGTTCATGATTTGTGGCTGCTTCACTCATTTGTGTGATCCGCGTGAATGAGATTCAGAGAGGTTGTCAAAGAGCCTAGTCAAACCACGCGGCCCGCGGTCGTCGTCGTGCAGCTCGCGTCAGACCCCTTCCGCGACTGCACTAATCATTTGTGCAGTCAGCGTCCTCTAGTTCAGAGAGTGAATATTGCCAAGTCAAAGAGCTAATGTGGCCACGGTTGCATTTGCGCTGTCCGCACTGCCCCGCAGGGGTATTTTGTCCAGTTTTTCCAACCTAGTATAAATAAAACATTTTACCATTTCTTAGAAATGAGGGTATTCAGAAACGCAGCTGAGCACCTGGGAACGACATTGTAGCCATTTTTGGCATTTTTAGTCTTCATTAACAATATATTATTGTTGTTTCTTCTTAGTATTTAATTAATATATTTAGTTCTTTATTTATTTTTTCTAATGTTTCTTTAATTATGTGTAGCTAAACCCATTATCTAGGGTTGTGGCTCAACCCTAATGTGGGTAATTGATATTGGGTGTTTGCTATTTGGGTTGATTTTATGTTTTTATCTGAGAATTGGTGGTTGAAAAAATCGATTCAAGCTTAGTGAGTTTAACTCTTCTTGAGAAAAAGAGTCTATGACCCAAAATTGACCCAACAAGGAATTGGGATGGACCCATGAGAAATGGTAGTCCCAAATAAGGGGTTAAATCTCAAGAGAGTAATCACCCTACTTGAACCCTAATTGCTAGGTCTAATAATAGGCCTACCCAATTGGTCTCGAAAGAGTCAATTGAGCAAAATCATTCTCTCTATCAAGAGGTGTGAGAGTGGATATAATTATGCAACGGTTATGGCATAAGCCCCAAGCATGTCAATCTATTCTTATTAGTTTCTACCCGTTAATTAACCACCTAGGAGGTGCCACGGCCCTATTGCCTTTCTCCCTATTAGATACAACTTCGCAATATTCTCTTAGCATAATTTAGCTTTAATCCTTAGTTTTATAATAGTACTTATAAAATAAAAAAACCAAAAATGTTTGAAGTGACATTAAAGTACAAACATATCTCTAGTCTAGACAGAAAATACAACTCAACTACTAGCTCCTTGTGGAAATTCGATCCCAACCACTATTCAGGTAAACGCTATTGCGACCCGCCATTCCTACCTTTTGTGTAGCATTGGGTTGGCAGCAATCATAGACCACATATACTTGCGTGTTCGTTTTGGCAGCAACAAGTTTTTGGGGTCGTTGCTGGAGACTTGAATATAGACTACTTTGCTTTAATTGTGTATTTCGTCTAATCTAATGTTCCTTTATTGTTGCTCTAATATCAGGAAATTTGATTGAATGTATAGGGTCAGATGCCAGGACAAACTCAACGGCTTTGACCCTGAACCTGAGAAATCATTTCACAGGAGGTTGAGAGAAGCAAAGAATACAAATAATATTCAAGCATTTATTCAATTTCCTGTGAACATGGTAGAGGAGCAAGACATGATTGTTCAGGAGATAGCAATGCCCACTATTGCTAATGTTACCTGTCACACCTCCTTTTGGCTACTACAACCCGCGAAAGGCGTAGATAAGAGAGTTTCTCCAATTAAAGGACGATCGAAACGAGATTCAATTATTTAAGAGATTTCAGAGTCGCCACTTGGGAGTTCTATGGTGTCCCAAGTCACCGGTTAAAATCCCAAATCGAGGAAAGAATGACTCTGTTTAACAATCCGTGAACCAGAAATCCGAGTAAGGAATTTTGTTAATCCGGGAGAAGGTGTTAGGCATTCCCGGGTTCTGTGGTTCTAGCACGGTCGCTCAACTGTCATATTTGGCTTAAACTATCTGATTTATAACATGTTTTACTCATGTTCTTTTTAACTTTAAACCGCGTTTGTTATTATTTTAAAGAGAATTGCAACGTCGTTAGAACATACCTCAAACCACGTCACATAAATGCACCCGTAGATTTGACACGTCCCAACTTCGTTGAGATTTGGATTTGGGTCACATAAAATGCGCACCCGAATTTATGAAGGTATTTTATTAAACATGCTCCTATTGCAACTACGTCTTCGACATTCGCAGGAAGGCCGTAAAATTTGCTAAACGACACTTCCTTTTTTCTATGGGTCTTAATAGAGTAAAGAGCCATCATATGTATTTGTTTGAATCAACATGGCTCACTTTTATTTTATAAAGGTATTCTAACATATGGTAAATTTTCTGTTAAAGTTGTGCTGAAATACATTAATCAATTTATGGAAAGGTTGTGTGTTTGGAGAAGCAGTACTTACACTTAACCTCATTCATGGCTAATCGTGAGCATAGACTCAGACCTTTGGTTCTTCCATCTCAGAAGCACCTAATGTTATAACATCCTTGGTGCTTACTGGGCCTCTCGAATGAGCCCAGTACTGATTTGAACAAAAGAGTCCCATTGTTAATAACTAATTTGGTTTGAAATTATATATACAAAATTAGATCTCTACTCATTCACGAAGGAAATACTAATAATCAACTTCTAACATTAGATTTGAATCAAATGATTCATATACTCATCAGCCAAAGTATATGCATCCAATTCTAAAATTCAAGTGAGATTCAAGCTACACTATAGGGGACAAATCCGAAAACAATTTTTCACTAAGCATGCTGAGGTTTAAATGAACTGAAATACTTCACAATATTTTGATTTACTTTACATGATTATTAAAACCACTGCTTCCTAAGTCCAGTAGCTCTAAGTGCACAGGATCGACACTTGAACCAACTGGACTAAAATTGGAGATGACTGTTAATTAAACACATACAAGAAAAATTTGATCGAATGTTCAATTATTACACATTGAAACAATCCCAAATATCGAAATTATTACAAACCGGGATCAGTCTAACACTTAAACTACAACATGATGATCATTCTATTACTACACTCATATTCAGAATTAAATAAGGGAAAATAGGGGAAATAAAAAAAGAAAATGTAAATGACAACTAAGATCTTCAAATTTAATAATATATTTCATTTGAACTTCATGGTACATGAGCATTGAGTGTACCTGTAATGCAGCAGAAGAACAAGCATACGAGTAAATAGAATAGACCAGCTAGCAAATCAACAGCCAATTGCACAGTATTCCCAGAGTTTCAACAGAATTGTGAGAAAATTAAACTCAAAATGATCAAATTTAGCACCGATAGTATTTTCAGATATGGAATAAGTATTTCAGCTCTAGTATTAAAGAGAAAGGTTCCAGATCCCTCTCAAATGCCCCAAATGGTTCATTTTATAGTAAAATTGTTTGGGCATCAGATTTTACTTTGTTTTTCTTGTTAGTCCTTAACTCAACTAGCAATTTTGCCAAAGTGATCCTTCAATTTCTAACTTGTGCCTCAAGTTTTAGGCTGGAATTATGTATTAGTCCCTGCGAGAAAGTTCTAAAGGATTCCTCTCAGATTTTAACAGACTCCAATTCCTTTTGTACCCTCACTTCATTTCCTATATTGCCTACCCCTCCCAGCCGGTTCTTTTAACCCCAGTTCAGTCACAATTAACCTTGGTTAGTTTTTTGACCCTAATTCAGTCACAATTGACCTTGGTCGATCAAACTTGGGTCACATTTAGATTAACGAACTCATAAAGATAAGAATTAGCCAACATTAACAGACTTCTATACAGGATTAACAAAACAAAATATCAAATATCCAGAAGAATGCATATATCTATCAATACTTGACTCTCAGAAATGATTCAATCAAGGATATTCAGAAATACTTAAGAACAAGAAGCAAAATGAACAATCAGCTTATGAATCAAACCGGAAGAACAAGAGCTAAACCGTGTAACTAAAGGTCTATCCCATCAATCAGCCTAAGCTAGACATCAAACCCTTAGGAACATGAATCAACTAAGCATACCAGAAATCAAAGAAAAATAAGCAAAAAGAAGTCAATTGAGCTCTACAATCATATTACTAAAGACTAAACAAAATTGAGCTTTCTAAAATCTGGGAACCAATACTTAGCAAGATATCAATATTACCCAAGAAAGGATTTCAGATTGGTCACAAATAAAACATATGAGCATTGAAACCTATCTTAGATGAACTTTGTAGACAACCAGATAAACAACCAAAATAATATAAGAGAAATTCAAACTTTTAAACATGTATTTACTGAACCTAATTAGTTATCTAAGAACTCAAGCACTCAAAGGCTAAAGAAATGAAAATTGTGCAAGAAAACTTAGCTTTCAATTTTTGTTCCCATTCAAACCATTTCAGTTGGACCTTGATTCTTCCATAGGGGTTCTGAACACTCTTAGGACGATAACAATCAGCTTACAAGCTCAGAGGAGGGTTTTTCAAAGTTCTGAGACCTCAATAGGTCTCAAATTTGGAATTTTGAGTGGTTGGGGTTGTTTGAGACTCAAGGGTGGCATAGTTGCTGTCAAAAGGGATCAGGGACTGCTTGGGAGAGGTTTGAACCATTTCTGGCAGGTTTGGGATTTAGGGTTAACCTTCGAATTAAAATTCAAGGAGTTTTAGGATGATTCGAGAGTGATGACATGCATGGTTGGAAAGAGGGGGTCAAGGTGTCTTATGGGTGTAAATTATGAAGGCTTTGGGATAGGGTCGCTGGAGGTAGGGTTTCCGGCAACCTTTTAGAGGATATTCGAGACAGAGGAGTTATATTCGACGGAGGACAATTACACGGCGAGATATGGGAGGTCGTGATAGTTAAGTGGTGTAATTTTGGGGCAGTTTGGTTGTCGTCCGCAGATGTGAGCAATTTCCGGCGTCGGCAGTATGTTGGTGAGTCGGTGGTCAAAGGGTGGTGACATGGTGGTCAATGGTTGTTTGCTAATCGGAGGAGGATGGTATAATGAGGGTAACTTTTTTCTCTAATCTGTATTAGAGGTCTTTTGGACATATGTATACAATATGAAAGAGGCTTTCGTGGCCGTTGGATGAGATGGGGATCAACGGTCTTGATGATGCCTAATTGAAACAGTGTCGTTTGGGTTTGGTGGGTGTGGACTGGATCAGGCTGGTCGTTTGGGCTGGGTTGTGGCTTGTTGCAGGTTGGGCCACTCAGGTCTAGCACAATTGTGGCCAGCCTGAGTGGCTGTTTATATATATACATATATTATTTTTTTTGTCGTTTTTCTTTTAATTGTGATTAATTACTAACTTTATTAAAAGAAAAACCAACAATTTCCTAATTACCACAAATAAACTAACCCAAGTAAAAATTAGCAAAATTATTTCCAAAAGCCGTACATGTGTGTATATATATATATATATTGTAGTTTTAATTTGTGAAACCGATTTGTTTAACAATTAAATCTTAAACTATTTTAAACATGCAGTAATGAATATGCACATGCAGTTAAATCCTAAAAATTAAAATCCTAACATTTAAGAGAAAAATCCTAAGCTTTAAGAGTCCTGTTTCGCCCGGTCAAAACTCATATGCTCACAGCTGCCCCTCTTTGCGCGGGAACACGAAGGGTTTTTTTGCAAAGACAAGTGAGGATTATGAGCGATTTCTGTCCGACTGAATAATCCATATGAAGCATTTTGAAATATTCCTGACCGAACCTTGCTTCAAAGGTTGCCTACGTATCCATGGCAATAATGGAATCAGGTCAGTGTAGTTATGGAGGTTTTGGTAGCTGGGACTACCGAGAGACTGTGATTGGCTGCTGTTGCTGCTGCTACTACTAGACCCCCTTATTACACCATTGTGAAAAATAAAGAAGCTAGACTAAGCTATGAACTATGGACTACAAGAAAACATATTTATATCTTCCGACTCGCTCTGCATCCTTGTTGCCTTGTTGTCTTGCATTTCTTGCTGTGGAACTTCTTGTTGCTTTATTAACCGGTGTTTCCTCCTGTGGAACTTCTTGTTGCCTTGTTGTCTGGCATTTTTCTTCCTCTATTTTTGATGCCGGATTGCTAGTCTTAAGATGTACCCTGTTGAAAGCATTCCCTGGTTCTACAGGTGGGCGTCTAGTTGCTTAAACTCGCAATTTTGAAAGATCTTCTCTAGTTCTGCAGGCGGGCACCTGATAATCAAAACTTGACTTCCATTCTGTTGTTCTCCAAGTGGGCGCCTGATTACAAAAACTTGAATTTTTTTTTGAAAAATAATCCCTTGTTATTCAGGTGGGCGCCTGATTGCTAAAACTTAACATTTTGAAAAATATTCCCTTGTTCTCCGGGTGGGCGTCTGATTGCTAAAACTTAAAAAAAATATTCCCTTGTTCTACAGGTGGGCGCCTGATTACAAAACTTGAAATTTGGAAAAATATTCCCTTGTTCTCCATGTGGGCGCCTGATTACAAAAACTTGAAATTTTGAAAAATGTTCCCTTGTTCTCCAGGTGGGCACCAGATTACAAAACTTAAAAATATTCTCTTGTTCTCCAGGTGGGCGCCTGAATACAAAAACTTGAACTTTTGAAAATGTTCCCTTGTTCTCCAGGTGGGCGCCTGATTACAAAACTTAAAATTTTGAAAAATATTGCCTTGTTCTCCGAGTGGACGCTTGATTGCTAAAACTTAAAAAAATTTATTCCCTTGTTCTACAGGTGGATGCCTGATTACAAATCTTGGAATTTTGAAAAATATTCCCTTGTTCTCCAGGTGGGTGCCTGATTACAAAACTGGTTCCGATAATCCTCAATTGCTGACAATTTCAAGATTATGTTGTATTTCTGAAAAAGTGTTATTTTCCACCATGTCTTGCTACGAGTTGTATCTGCTGGGGATCTGCTGGGGATTGGCGATTAAAATTACTTCTCATTATCCAGGCGGGTCCTGACAACTCTTGACTTGATGACAAAAGGTGACAACTGGGGGATAGTATTTACGGCTACATCCCACTATTCGGGGGATCCTGACAACTCCTGTTGACTCTTGCTGGGGAAGTATCTAATCTAAGTCCCATTTTTTAGGAGGGTCCTGATGACTTTTATTGACTCTTGTTAAGGAAATATATGCTCTAAGTCCCATTTATTAGGAGGGTCCTGATGACTTTTATTGACTCTGGTTGGGGAAATATCTAAGTCCTGGTAACTCTTGCTGACTCAATTGGGGAAATTTGACATTGTCCCTCTAAATCCCATTCTTCAGGGGGGTCCTGATGAATTTTCTTGACTCTTATCGACTCTAGCTAGGGAATATTTGCTCTAAGTCCCATTTTCAGGAGGGTCCTGATGACTTCATTGGCTTTTCTTAGCTCTGGCTAGGGAGATTTTGGCTCTAATTCCCATTTTTCATGAGGGTCCTGAAGGTTCCAACTTGAATGCCAATTCTTATTTCTAGTTATTTCTGCGACTCTTACTGGGGAGGTGTTGGTGCTTGACCATGTTACCCACACCTGTTTGAGTTTTAAACCGCATTCTATCTCAACTTCCATGCCTCTTTTAACCCTCGGTTGTTTCTATTGGGTTTTGCTAGTTAAAGTTTGTCCCATTGCTCTTTGCTAGGGGAGGGTGTTTATGACCGACTATGTTCCTTCGAGATTTAATAGAGTCCCACTTCAATTCGGGCCTTGAGATTTCGATCATACATGTCGTGTGCCTGCCTTCTCCTGTGGAAGGCCTCCTATAGGCTCTTCCAGAATTTTCTGCCCCTGTGTCAATCAAAGAAAACTTGTCAGTTTGAAAAGTGGTTGTTGGCTCGCAACAATCTTGTTGGAAGCGGCCTTCCCACTGTCGTGTTCTGTTGTGTTCCATTTTCCATGTTGATGATGAGTTGCATAAACTGCTCAGCTGACCCCTTGAAACTTTATGGCTTTTCTTTGTTCCCTATAATTGTGATACATTTCTAGCCCCTTTTGCCTTTCTCATGATTTCCAAGTCAGTGTATCATGCTTGGCTGAATCTCTGGCCTTGTGGCTTTACATTTACTTCCCCTTTTGTGTTACACTTCCGCTCCCTTTTCAGAATTCTCTACGCCCTTCCCCGATGATTGATGAGTTGAGGTACCATGCTGGGTCAACCTTTGACCTTTCCCATATCTGTGTTGTGCCAACTTTACGTTCCATCCGAATCTTTGGGGTTTCATTTACATGCCTTTTCCTATGTGGTCTTCCTTATGCTTTGCCAATTCTTGTCTCTTCCCTCAATTACCATTTTTATGAATCCTTCCCTTTGTTGTTCCGACTTGTTATCTTTGTTATGCCTTTGGGCGTCATGCGCTTTGTCCCTTTAGGAGTTGACACTCGGTGAAATTTCTTCTGCTTGCTTATACAACCAAGAGTGAAATACAAAGACTATAGATTCGAGAGAAAGATGAAATGCAAAGACTCCAAATGGTATTTAGGGTAAAGAATTCCAGACTTGCTGACTATTGAAAAGAAGGAAGACTTATCTGAAGAGGAACAAATGGTTTTCGTGATCATGACATGCAATTTGGCCCGGTCGACCCAAGCTGTTTTGATGACCGCCCTTCCGTTGCCGTGCTTTTGTTGTCGTAACCCTTACAACCCACTTCTTTCGACCAAAACCTAGCTCGACCTGCTCTACAGTTTTCATCCATCAGTAGCCCCTTTCTGAGTTTTGCTTTTGGCTTACCTTCGCCTCACGGTGCCTGTGAAGGTTTTCACCGATAAGACTCTCTCGTTTTATTTTCTCTCAATCTCTCGTAGCCTTATGGTACCCGTGAGAGTTTTCACCGACAAGACTCTCTCATTTTATTATTTCTCTTGTCTGGCTCAGAGTGTTGTTACTTACATGAATACCCTCTACCTGCTTGACTCGGCATTTTTGAAGACTAATCGGAAGGTCTTTCTTTTGACTGTAACGTAGGCTTTTGGATAGAGTTATAAAGAAGGGGTACCAAAGACTCAAAAATAACTCAAATGGGTTCAATTACAACTTTCGGAATCACATTTTTGTAACAAACACAACTTCTGCCCCAGTTTCTTGTTTGGGGACTTTTCAATTTTTTTTTTGATGAGACCGAACGGTGAGACTGACTACGTATCCTTTTAAAAGGAATCAGGTCAAACGTAGTTCATGCCGATTCCTTATTTGTATTATTGTTTTTCTTCTCCCCTTTTTCTCTTTCTATTTTTCTTTCTTTTGTTTTCTTTTCTTTGTTTTGTTTCTCTTGTTTTCATTTTTCCATTCTTTCCTCTTTGCTCTTTGCTCTTTTCTTTTCTTGTTTTCCTTTTCTTTTTATTTTTCTTTTTCTATTTCTTTTATTTTTCATTCTTTTCATTCTTTCCTTTCCTTTTCTTTTTTAATCTTTTCTCTTTCTTTTCTTGTTTTTCCTTTCCTTTTTTTCTTTTTATTATTACTATTCTTTTTCATTTTTCCCTTTCTTTTCCTTTTACTGCATTCTCACACTCGCGTTTCTAACTTTTGTTACTGATTCCGAAAGAGGGGTATGAAAGAAAATAATTAAATCTCAAAAAGTTTGGCAAAGGATAAAGTGTTTGGATAGCATAACAAAATGCCTTCGTCATTCCAATCTTCAAAATATGCCAATTACAATCAAGTGTCAAGTATAGACAACGATTTGAGAAAAATCATACATAATATCTTTTGGCCGCATCCGCGTTGATTGCCATTTCCGCACATTTCCCTTCCACGCCCGTCAGATACAATGCTATGCTAGACAACACTCTTGATACGATGAATGGTCCTTGCCAGTTTGGAGCAAACTTGCCTTTCGCCTCGGCCTGGTGAGGGTGGATGCGCTTTAGTAGCAGTTGACCTATTTCAAACTTTCTGGGGCGCACCTTCTTATTATATGCCCTAACCATTCTCTGTTGATATAACTGGCCATGACAGACCGCCGCCAATATTTTCTCGTCAATCAAACTCAATTGTTCCAGACGGGCTTTGACCCATTCTTCGTCGTCGATTCCTGCTTCGACCATGATCCATAAAGAGGAGATTTCAACCCCGGCCGGGATTACTGCCTCTATGCCATATACCAATAAGTATGGAGTAGCCCCAACTGAAGTGCGGACAGTGGTGCGATAGCCTAACAATGCAAAAGGCAGCTTCTCATGCCACTGCCTTGATCCTTCCACCATTTTCCGAAGTATCTTCTTTATGTTCTTATTTGTTGCCTCAACTGCTCCATTCTCCTTGGGGCGGTATGGTGTAAAGTTTCTATGTGTGATCCAAAACTTCTGACATACCTCTCTCATTAGGTGACTGTTGAGCTTTGCCCCATTATCAGTGATTAGCGTTTTCGGGATCCCGCACCGACAAATAATGTTTGTGTGCACGAAATCGACCATGGACTTCTTGGTCACTGCTTTGAAGGTTTTGTCTTCAACCCACTTGGTGAAATAGTCAATAGCAACAGGGATAAATTGGTGTCCATTAGAAGCTGCTGGCTCGATGGGTCCGATGACGTCCATGCCCCAAGCAACGAAAGGCCAAAGTGCAGACATCATGTGCAGTTCAGACGGAGGAGAGTGAATTAGGTCTCCATGTATCTGACACTGGTGGAATTTGCGCACAAAGCTGATACAATACCGTTCCATGGTGAGCCAATAATACCCTGCCTGGAGAATCTTCTTTGCCAAAACATATCCGCTCATGTGCGGCCAACAAACGCCAGCATGCACCTCATTCATGATGACCGTTGCCTGCTTAGCATCTATGCATCTTAGCGAACCGAGATCTCGCTTTCTTTTGTATCATATTCCTCCACTGAAGAAGAATACACTTGACAAACAACGAATTGTTCTCTTCTGGTCACTCGTGGCTTCCACCGGGTACACATCTTTCCTGATGTATTCCTTGATGTCGTGGAACCAAGGCTCACTGTC
Source organism: Nicotiana benthamiana (assembly GCA_034376525.1). Lineage (NCBI taxonomy): Eukaryota > Viridiplantae > Streptophyta > Magnoliopsida > Solanales > Solanaceae > Nicotiana > Nicotiana benthamiana. The sequence continues at coordinate 12,103,754 of CM067340.1, forward strand.
AAGCTCTTCTTCCACCATGTTCCAATAGGCATGTTGATCATGGGCCCGGATATGTATCGGGTCAACATAATCTTTGTCCGGGTGATGTAACATTGATGCTAAAGTAGCCAGGGCATCGGCAACTTCATTGTGAATTCTGGAAATGTGCCTGAACTCTACTGACCGGAATCGTTGACAAAGATCATGCAAGCATTGCCAATAAGGTATGAGTTTTAAATCTCTTGTCTCCCATTCCCTTTGGATCTGGTGTACCAAGAGATCCGAGTCCCCAAAGACTTCCTGGACACCCATGTCCGCTGCTAACCTCGAACCCAAAATGCTTGCCTCGTACTCAGCCATGTACTTGGTGCAATAGAAACGAAGTTGAGCTGTGACTGGTATTGATGCCCTTCTTCAGAAATGAGTACCGCTCCTATCCCGACGCCTTTCATGTTGGCAGCCCAAGAACAATTTCCACCCCGACTTCTTATCCCGTTCCATTTCATTGACGTGCATCACTTCCTCGTCCAGAAAATATATGCTCAAGGGTTCATATTTTTCATCTATGGGATTCTCTGCTAAATGGTCTGCCAATGCCTGTGCCTTCATAGCAGTCCTAGTTATGTAGATGATGTCTAACTGAGTAAGAAAGATTTGCCATTTCGAGAGCCTCCCTGTGGGCATGGGCTTCTGGAAAATGTATTTCAATAGGTCTAGTCGTGAGATGAGATAAATGGTGTATGATGACAAATAATGCTTCAACTTCTAGGCTACCCATGTCAAAGCGCAGCATGTCCTTTCAAGATGAGTGTACTTAACCTCATAGGCCGTAAATTTCTTGCTGAGTTAGTATATGGCTTGCTCTTTTCTCCCAGTAACGTCGTGCTGGCCCAACACACACCCAAATGAATTGTGCAGGACTGTCAAATATAAGATCAGAGGCCTCCCTGATTCTGGCGGGACCAGTACTGGTGGGTTTGACAAATATCCCTTTATCTTATCAAAAGCTTCTTGGCAGTCTCCTGTCCATTCACCGCGGCATCTTTCTTTAACAGCTTAAAGATGGGCTCGCAGATGGTTGTGAGCTGAGCGATGAATCGACTGATGTAATTGACCCGTCCCAATAGGCTCATTACTTCTCTTTTGCTTCAGGGTGGCTGCAACTACTGTATTGCTTTGATTTTTGACAGGTCTAGCTCGATACCTCCGCGGTTGATTTTGAACCCTAATAACTTTCTCGAGGGAACCCCGAATGCACATTTTGCGGGGTTGAGTTTGAGATCATACTTGCGGAGCCTCTGGAAGAATTTCCTCAGATCTTTGACATGATCAGATTGCTTTCTGGACTTCACAATCACGTTGTCCACATAAACCTCGATTTCTTTATGCATCATATCGTGGAAAATGGTTGTCATTGCCCTCATGTATGTCGCCCCGATGTTTTTCAAATAAAAAGGCATGACCCTATAGCAGTATGTCCACCACGGTGTGATAAATGTTATTTTCTCGGCATCTTCTTCGTCCATTAAAATCTAGTGATAGCTTGCATAACAATCCACGAATGACCCGATCTCATGCTTCGCACAATTTTCAATTAATATGTGGATGTTTGGTAGGGGAAGTTGTCTTTTGGACTTGCCTTGTTGAAGTCACGGTAATCAATGCACACTCTAGTTTTACCATCGTTCTTTGGTACCGGCACGGCATTAGCTAACCAGGTGGGATATCGTGTGACTCGGATAACTTTCACCTCAAACTTCTTGGTCACCTCTTCTTTAATATTCACGCTTACATCAGTTTTAAAATTCCTCAACTTTTGTTTGACGTGAATGCAGCTTGGGTCAATAGGTAATTGTTGGACTACCAAATCGGTACCCAATCCGGGCATGTCATCGTAGGACCATGCAAAGACATCCTTGTACTCCAGCAATACTTCGATTATGTCCTCCCTAAATTGCGGCTCCAAATTGACACTTATTTTTGTTTCTCTGATATTATCTGGGCTTCCTAGATTGATTGCCTCTGTATCATTCAGGTTTGGTTTGGGTTTCTCTTCGAATTGGGTCATCTCTTTACTAATATCATCCCATGCCCCTTCCTTATCGTACCCTGGTTCGTCCTCGTGTTCTATTTCCTGAATTATTATTTTTGGACTAGGCTTGTTGCAAAGATTGGCCGAGGAGTCCTTATGCATGTCAGATCACTGGAACCAGCATAAAATAACTGTACAAAAGAGAAAAGGGAGAAAATTAAAGAGAAAATGGAAACTATCAACATTGCTGAAAGGGAAATTGCATTTCATTAGAATCAAAGATAACACAGTTTGCGCATCCAAATGGACGAAAATAACAACTGAATGACGCTAATACAAACTAAACTTAAAGGAAAATCGAAGCCAACTAACAAGACTCCCTTCGAGTGGGAAGAGGAGTGACTTCCCAGTTATTGATTCTTGCGTATGCCCCCACAAATTGCACATCTGCCCTGCTCGATCATTCTCTCGCCTCTACCATATTCACCTCATTGAACAGCCTTTCTAGCCCCTCATCAATATCTCCATCCGCATTGATCAGCAGGCCGGAAATCCTGGGTCTAGGGCCATTACTAGGTTTGATAAATGATTTGGATAAACTTGGGATAGGCATCAGGAGAAACCAGCCTTTTTGTCTTAACCTTCTGGCTCGCTTTATGTCTGCGGCCGTGGGTTTGAAACCTAAACGAAAAGTGTCTAGATTCTTGGGAAAGAACACTGGCTGCGCAACACCTTGCAGAGAAGCTCCCTAACCTTTGCTTGGTATAAAGCCATTTCTCAACAATTCTGAAGCTAATATGACAGATGCAGTTGTTATCCTTGGGGTTACAACAATCTCGCCTTCTAGGATCTTCTGAACTGACACCGTATCAAACACCTAGTAAACCCATGGTCCTTTATTGTCCTCAGATTCAATGAAAGGCACGATCCCGTCATCCGGGTTACACTGACTATCCTCACCATACACGACAATATCTTGCATGTCCCACTCAAATTTGACCATCTGGTGCAGTGTAGATGGTACTGCTTTGGCTGCATGAATCTAGGTTCTGCCCAATAACAGATTATAGGATACTTATACATCCAACACTTGGAATTTCATAATGAACTCGACATGCCCCATAGTTACTTCCAGCCCTATATTCCCTGTGGTGTCTTTACCTCCGCCGTTGAACCCTCGAACACAAATGTTATTCTTGCAGAACCTTTCAATTTCCACCTTCAACTTGGTCAATGTGGATAGTGGAAAAATGTTTGCATTGGACCCGTTTTCGACCAAAACTCGAGTGACTACGATATCTTCACACTTCACAGTCAGATAAAGAGCCCGGTTGTGCTCCGTGCCCTCCATGGGCAATTCATCGTCAGAGAATGTGACCCGGTTGACCTTGAATATCTTGTTTGTAATATTTTTCAAATGATTCACCGTTATCTTATATGGGACGTGAGCTTTATTCAATTCATCAACACTCGGCGGTGCTCATCTGAGTGGATTAGTAAGGATAACAAAGAGATCTGGGCCGGTGTTTTCCTCAACTATTCTATGATGGAGTAGTCCTTCATTTTCATTTTATTCAAGAATTCTACTGCCTCTTCTTCTGATACAGCTTTCTTCACTGGTTCCGGGTTATCTTTAGAGATTCTACCCTTTCTCAATTCTTCTGGGGCGAAGTACCTTCCTGATCGAGTTAAGCCTCGTGCCTCACATACTTCCTCTCTAACTTCTTTCCCTTTGTACATCACCATTGCTTGTTCATACCTCCAAGGAACGGCTCTATTGTTGATGATTGGTGGCTGGATTACTGGCTTCACAATAACTGGCTCTATGCGGACACCTTCCACAATCACGGCAGGCTCTATAGTTGCCCCCTGTATTGTTACCTTTGCCTGTTCTCGCTTTAGCGCGTCAGTACATGATGAGCTCCCATGCACTATGACAGTTTTACTGCTTTCTTTTGCCCTAGTTGCCAGATTCTTGCTGCTTACAACCTTGGTGGGCTCATTGGCTTTGATCATCATTACTGTTTGTGAAGGCCTTCTAGACTCTCGCCTTCTTTCCTCAATTTCGATCATGTTGGTTTCTGGATGGGTTGGCAGCGAGTTCTGATTAATATTAGGCACCTCCGCAGTCTGCACCTCGATCCTGTGAGAGTCAATAAGTTCTTGGATGGCATTCTTTAAATGCTAACATTTTTCTGTGTCATGCCCTAGTGCACCAGAACAGTATTCACAGCTAACCAAATAATCTAAATTCATTGGGGGAGGATTTGGCAGCTTCGCCTCAATTGGTCTTAACATATCCAGTTGTCGCAGTCGGTGGAATAGGCTAGTGTAAGATTCTCCCAGCACAGTGAAAGTCTTCTTTTTCTGCACCCTGTCATTTCTCATGGCTGGATTGCCTCGGAGGGCAGGCCTCGGGGTTTGGTGGTAAGCTCTTGGAGGCGGCATTGATTTTGTGGATTTGGATAAGTCTTTTGAGGGGGTGGAGCACGCCATTGTGTGTGAGTGGGAGGTTGGGTATATGCATATGCATGATGGACTGAGAAATGAGATTCTGGTGGTGGATAGTAATGTTACGGTGGGCCATATGGCGTGTGTGGGTATGTCTGGCGGTGAGGACGGGATTGACCGTAGTGAGATGGTGCCCGAGGCCCGAACCAGGTTCCCGATTCCACCAATGCTACTTCCTCCTTCTTCTTCTTCCCGAAACCTTCCTCAGCTCCAGCCTGGATGGCTTGAGTAGTTGCCTTGATTGTAGAGTAACTCATGATTTTATTGGATTTGAGGCCTTCCTCAACCATTCTTCCCATATTGACTACTTCATTAAAGATTTCCCTACCGCTGATACCAGATGCCCAAAGTAGGTAGGTTCCAAAGCTTGCAGAAAATAGTCAACCATCTCACTCTCCTTCATGGGAGGATCAACTCTGGCTGCTTGTTCCCTCCACCGGAAACCATACTCCCTGAAACTCTCATTGTGTTTCTACTCAAGCTTTGTTAGAGATAGACGATCCAGGACAATCTCGAGAATATATTGAAAGTGGCAGGCAAACGCTTGCGCTAAGTCATCCCAGGTATACCACCGATTGGGATCTTATCAGGTATACCACTCTAATGCCGATCCACTCAAACTCTGGCTAAAGTACGCCATTAGCAATTCGTCTTTCCTCCTGCTCCCCTCATTTTACTGCAAAACCCTCTCAAATGTGTGACATGATCACCATGGCCATCATATAGGTTAAATTTAGGAATTTTGAAACTTGGAGGCAACTGTATGTCCGTGAATAAGCAAAGATCTTAAAGGCCACGCTCACCTGGCCACCTAATCCACGTATCTCCCTGAAGTATTGCTCTAGACTTGGGACCTTTCTAAGCATTTCTTCTTGTTTGGAATCTTTGGTCGGCTTATCAACTCTTATTGGGATTTCAGGACGAGGAGCATAAGAGTAAGTCTCTTGGGCTTTGTAGGCGGGTTCTGGGGGATAGTATTGAGGGCCATAGGCTTTAAGAAGTGGTTCGTTGGATGACCTATGCAGTGCAGGGGGCGGAGGTGCCACATAGATAGGAGCGATTGGCGGGGGAGGGTGAGGAATGACATTAGGTAGTTGGGCTGGTGGCTGAGAGGCAGCACCCTGATGCTGTGAGTACATAGGAAACCTGTAGGTGGATCAGTAACGGACTGGTCAGGTGCCTCGGCCAGTGGCGGGATGAAGGGTGGGTTGGCAGGATAGGTCGGGGGTGGCTCTCCTCTTGCCCATGCCTGGTACATCTCAGCCATTTGGTGTTTAAGCTTATATATTTCCTCCTTCATAGCATTAACGTCCAATTCATCTGCCTCCTTTGTGGGGTACATAATGCTGACATCAGCTTCTTGGTTGGCCATGAATTGTTTGCTTTTTGACCGTGTGTTGTAGGAGTGAGTTGCCAGGATGCCACGAGTACTAGTCACCTGTCTAATTTGGAACTGTAATTCACAACACCCAAGACTCATTAGTGGTTAGGTTCCAACATGTAAGCGGCCCGTATGCATGCACATAAATGACAATTAGTCCCTATATGCATTGGTTGCTTGCGTCATCCCGGTTTTTATCCGTGAAACTCCCTTTTATTTTAGCCCTATTCTCTCCCTTTACATATTTATTCGATTTCCAATTTTATTCAATTATGGTCGAATCCTATCTATATTGCCTACATATCATGACTTTGCATGAATCAGACCAAGCGTAGTTCCTGAAAAAAAAACAAAAGGTTAAGTACACCACAAAATATTTTTGGGATTTTCAATTTGATGATGATACAAAATTCAATTACAATGGCTAAGAGCAACTTCCAAACAAGGATCCAACACCCTTAAACACTTGAAAGGACAACAAACAGACTCTTTTTTCTTTTTCAGCAAAAATATAAATCTGTGAATACATCACCACTTCAAATGCTTTTGGAGCTGGCGGGGCATCATTCGGCCTTGTGGGTTTACGCGCTAAACTTCCTTGGACATAATGGAGATCTTCCATTACTTTTCGGACAAGGTCATAGCAGTGACAAAAAACATAAACTTTGTCATGCCTTCACAGTAATTGCATTTAGTGGTAACATAGTCTGTAATTGCCCGCACCTTCTCCCTGATAATCCCTTTTTCTTGTAGCAGATGCCCTATTTGTTCAGCCCGTGCTTCCAAAGTCCGCTCAGCTACCTGATTTAGCTTTTGAAACTGCCGCAAATCTCTTTCCAACCCTTCTATTACCGCATAGCAATGCTCCCTCTCAGCTTTGAAATCCTTGGCCTGCTTGGCCATTTTGCTTTCAGCTATGATAACCCTCTGTTTTAGACCAGCACTTTCGTTGCCATTTCCTTCTTCTAACTGCTCCAGTATGCGGGCCCTTTCTTCAACACTTTTAGCTAATTGTCTCCGAGCTCTAGACAATTCACCCTCTGCCTTATTCAGATCAAAACCTTATTCGGCTACTTTTCGGCGTAGGTTCTCTATGAGCTTTTCATCCTTTATACTTCTCAGAGGGTTCTCTGCAACTTTCTTCATTTTCTGAACCTAGGCTCGCAGGGTTTTAATTTTCTTTCACCAATTCCTTCATTTCTCCTTTGCTAGCAGCAGTTTGCAGGCTGTTTTCAAATTGAAACTCCTGTATTTTCTTTTCCAACCTTCCTATGGTAGCATGGTATTCATGTTCTTTCGCTAACCAATCCCACTGCCCTTGTGATGTCTCAGTGAATTCCTGTAGGTGGGGTCACTTTGCCGGACTCCCAGGCTCTATATCCCTCTTGTACCAGGTAACATACCCTGGCGCAACCTCTCCCTTAGATACGTCGCGAACTCGGGTGTTGGCTGTCAAATATTGGCACTCACTCCAGATTTGGCGCACAACAACATTAGGGAATTGACCATTCGGGCTTATCTCGACTACATGGCAACTAATTCCCTCGTCCGTGGGAATCATTTGGCACCTACCCAATTTCCTCAGTACTCTATACGGCGCATATGGTTGGATACTTAGGATGCCCATCAAAAGGAAAAGAAGTCCGGTGGCGGGCATATAAACAATTTCGTCCATAGAGAGCCAACTGAATGTCCATTCTATTTGACTTGCAGAAATAATCCAAAGATGCGACATCCACTCTGCAACACCGTTTGGAAATTTAAACCCGTTCACCCTATTGTCAAATTCTTCTATGCAACCTTTTGCTAGTAGCCCACCATTCATGAACCGAGGCTTGGGACATAGATGCTCAATCATCCAGATTTGTAATAGTAAGTTGCAGCCTTCAAAGAAATCCCTGTTGAAACACGTTCTCAAGGCACTAAACTAAACGTGTGTTCCTATTTGTAGGTTTTGATAAATGACAAACGATGCGCAATTGACATATGACGAGGTCCAAGCACAAGCGCGCAAATGTCACGTAACGAAGTTCAAGCACAAGAAAAACAAAGATCAAGATTAAACAAAGTTATACATGAGTCGCTCTTTAATTGTGATCTTGATCCGACAATTTAACTCAAGACTTGGCTTCTCTCGTAAAAACATTTTTATCAAATCATTCATATTTAATTTAGAGCAAAATGATTTTAAATCATGCATATTTATTTTAGCAAAATGATTTTTTAAGCATGCCTCTAAAACCTGGACAAAGATAATCGATTATGTACTTATGATAATCGATTATGTTAAGGCAGCTGCAAGACAATCGGTTGTGTACCTTATGACAATCGATTGTGTTGAGGCAGTGTCCATCAGATTTTTGAAATCTGCATGACAATCGATTGTGTACCTTATGACAATCGATTGTGTTGAGACAGTGTCCATCAAGTTTTTCAAAGCTACAAAATAATCGATTGTGTTGAGGCAGTGTCTATCAGATTTTTCAAAGATACAAAATAATCGATTGTGAACCTTATGACAATCGATTGTGTTGAGGCAGTGTCTATTAGATTTTTCAAGACTGAAAAATAATCGATTGTCCATATAGCATAATCGATTATGTAAATGACCGTTGCCAAAATATTTTCAAACTCTGTCAGATAATCGATTATAGGATTTTAATAATCGATTATTTTAAGTAAAATCTGAAAAAAGATTTTTTGAACGTTGCCAAGTAATCGATTGTATATTTCTGATAATCGATTGTTTTAAGTAAAATCTGGAAATGATTTTTTGAACGTTGCCAGTAATCGATTATATGTCTTAGATAATCGATTATGCTGCGTAAAATCTGGGAATGATTTTTGAAATGATTGGAAAACAATCGATTGTGCCAATTAGACAATCGATTGTCGTAGCACAAAATCAGCAATTCTTAATTGGCAATTAGGCAACGGTTATGCATGTTTTTGACACTATAAATACATCTTCAAATCAGTCTTCTAAAAATAACATTTGATCATATTATTGCTAAAGCTTGCATACTCTCTTATTCATCATTTTCTATTCATTACATAAGTTTTTGAGAGCCAAATTCTTGACGAAAGTTGTAGCGTTCTTGAGCGTATTTATTTTACTCATATCTACTCTTAAGGAGAGTCTTGTTTTGAGTGCAAAGTGTTTTTATACACTTGAAGGGAAGTGTTAATCCCTTGTATTGTAAGAAGGAACGTTGTGATTCATTTGGTTGAAGTCTTGAAGTGTTGTATCTTCGAGCAAAGGTTGTTGAGGCTTGTGTGACTCAAGTTCTCAGTTTGTAACGGTTTGTTAAGCACCCGTAAGCTTAACGAAGTTAGTGGAAATCTCGAGAGAGTCTCTCGGGGACTGGACTAGCCACGGGTTGTGGTGAACCAGGATAACATCGGTGCGTTCGTTCCATATCATTTACTTGTCGCACTTATTTCATTCCTGCAATTTTTAAATTCCGCAAGTTTACGCTATTTTTTTATTATAACGCTATTCACCCCCCCCCCTCTAGCGTTATACGTATACTCTAACAATTGGTATCAGAGCCCAACTCTCTGAAAAACTTAACCGTTTGAGAGAAACAATCCATGGCTTCTACTCGTGATTCTTTTGCAGGAATAGGTGAAGGACAATGCTCCGCCCGACCACCACTATTCGATGGCACAAACTATACGTACTGGAAGGAAAGGATGAGAATATTCATTCAATCGAATAGTTTTCATCTGTGGAAGATTATAATGAAGGGAGAACAAATTCCAACCAAAAAGGTTGAAAATGAATGGGTTCCAAAATCCGAAGATGAATACGATGCGGATGATATCCGAAAAGTGCAGAACAATGCTAAAGCCATCAACTTATTGTATTGTGCTATAAACGCTGATGTTACAGAAAAATATCATGTTGCACAACGGCGAAGCAAATGTGGGATAAGCTGGAAATCACGTACGAAGGTACGGACCAGGTAAGAGAGGCTAAAGTTGATTTTCTAACCCATGCATATGAACTGTTTCACATGAAGGAAGACGAAAGGGTCGATGAGAAGTTCGAACGATTTTCAAAAATCGTTAATGACTTACATGCTCTTAAGAAGACCTTCACGGATAAGGAACTTGTCCAAAAAATTCTCCGAAGTCTCACTCCGGAATGGCTCTCCAAGGCCGACGCGATTCAAGAGTCCATTGGCATTTCAAATGTCACCATCGACAGATTAAGAGGTAACCTTAAAACTTATGAATCTACTATACTTAACCCTCTTGTTAATGATCAAAGGAAACAAAGAATCGCCCTCAAGGAAAGCACAAGCCAACCTCAAAATAACGAGGACGGAGATAACGAGTTCGGACTCGTTATTAAGAGATTTCAAAAGTTCATGCGAAAAGAGTATGAACGAAAAGGCAAACAACAAGGAGATCAAGTAAAGTGCTATGGGTGCGGAGAAATCGGGCACATTAAATCAAATTGCCCAAATGTCAAAAAGGAGAAGAAACCCTTCAAGAAACAACGAGCATACATATCTTGGGGAGGCGACTCCGGAGACGAGTCGAGTGAGGAAGAAGAAGACGAAACCGCAAATCTCTGTCTCATGGCTCACGAAAACAATCAAGAAGAGGTATGTCAAATTTCTTCCAAAAACTTCTATTCTCTTGAGGAAATGCAAAATGCCTTTGATGAGTTGTATAGTGAATTCATTAAAGCTTCCAAAATTGTTAAAAACATTAAGGAAAATGCTTCTTTGAAAGAAAAAGATTTTGAAAAACAACTCTCTTTGAAGAAAAGGATTTGGAAAAACTAATTTTGGAAAATGAGAAATTGAAAGAAGAAAACAATTTTTTCGGCAAAAGAAGCGCCGACAAACCCGAGAGTTCTAGTAAAAATTGTACTTCTTGCATGCATCTAAAAGATGAGGTAGAAAGACTTAAGGGCACCTTAGATAAGTTCAATTCTTCTCATAAAAATTTGAATGAAGTTCTTGTTAATTTGAAATCGACCAAACATGGGATAGGTTTTAAAAACGAGCCTAAAGAAAAAGTTGAAGCCAAACCCCAACCACCTAAGGCTCAACCTAGGACAAATAAAACAAATGTTCATCCTAGAGATAACAATCCTAGAATCAACATGCATGCTAGACCAAACACTAGAAGAAACTTTGAACATTTTAGGACACCTAGAAATGGCCTTCAACCTAGAAATAACTATTCTAGAAATGATGCATATCCTAGACCAAACACTAGAAGAAACATTGAACATTTTAGGACACCTAGAAATGGCTTTCAACCTAGAAATAACTATTCTAGAAATGCTGCATATCCTAGAACAAATAGTAGGAGAAATGATTTTCATGAAATGCGCAATAGTCATATTGTCGAAAGTAGAGTAAACAAATTTCGTCCGTCCAACTACTATCAACCTAGACGAATGCATAATCCTAATGTCATTTGTCATTATTGCAATCGAATTGGACATATTGCTCCTTCTTGCTTCACTAGACATAGACACTTAACTGCATGTCAAGCTCAACAGCATGTTACACCTAACTCTCAAGGACCCAAAACAGCTTGGGTACCAAAGACTCATTAATTTGTCTTGTAGGTATGTTTGAAGGGATCAAGTGTACTTTGGTACCTTGATAGTGGATGCTCCAAACACATGACCGGAGATGAATCCAAGTTCCTTCAACTAGAACACAAGGAAGGAGGAAGCGTTATTTTTGGAGATAACAACAAGGGAAAAATTATCGGCATTGGATCGGTCGGTAAGGATGAACCTTCTTCCATTAAGCATATATTGCTAGTTAAAGGTCTAAAACATAATCTCTTGAGCATAAGTCAATTATGTGACAAGGGAAATCTTGTTTTATTTGATTCGGACGAATGCTTAGTTTTTCGCCGTAGCGATTTTAAAATTATCCTTTGTGGTTTTCGAATGGATAACATCTATATGGTTGATCTCGAAAATTCTTCATCTGAGTATGTGAATTGTCTTATGAGCAAAGAAGATGATATGTGGTTATGGCATCGTAGAGTAGCTCACATCAACATGCATCTTTTAAACAAATTGGTTTCACAAAATTTAGTTATTGCTCTTCCAAATTTGAAATTTGAAAAAGACTCCATTTGCGATTCTTGTCAAAAAGGGAAGCAAACAAAAGCATCTTTTAAATCAAAAAATATTGTTTCAACTACTAGACCATTGCAACTTCTTCACATGGACCTTTTTGGACCATCTCGCATTGAAAGTCTTGGTAGAAATCGTTATGCTTTTGTTATTGTTGATGATTATTCTAGATTTACATGGACACTATTTCTTGCTCATAAAAGTGAAGCTTTTCATAATTTTAAATGTTTTCTTAAACGTGTTCAAAATGAAAAGGACACAACCCTCACTTCAATAAGAAGTGATCATGGGGGAGAGTTCGATCACAATCTCTTCGCGGATTTTTGTGACGAACTCGGTATCGAGCACACCTTCTCTGCTCCACGCACACCACAACAAAATAGAGTGGTGGAAAGGAAAAATAGGTGTCTCGAAGAGATGGCTAGAACCATGCTCGATGAGGCTAAGATTCCCAAACATTTTTGGGCGGATGCCGTGAGTACCGCATGCTACGTTTTAAACAGAGTAGTCATAAGGCCAATACTCATGAAAACTCCCTATGAACTCTACAAGGGAAGGAGACCAAATATCTCCCATCTTAGAGTATTCGGTTGTAAATGTTTTATTCATAACAATGGTAAAGATAATTTGGGAAAGTTTGATGCCAAATCCGATGAAGGATTTTTTATTCGTTATTCTTCACGTAGCAAAGCATATAGAGTATTCAATAATAGAACCGAAACTGTGGAGGAATCCCCTCATATTGTGTTTTCCGAAAATAATGCTCGCTTGGCGAGAAAGGATTCTGGTTTTGAACTTGCAGGTAGTTTAAACTCAATGAGTCCTCAAGACAAAGTACAAGAGGAAACTCCTAAGGAAATTCAAGATGAAATCTTGGAACAATTATCGGAGGAAGCGCCACAACTGGAAAAAGAAACGAAACTGCCTAACGCGTGGAGGACAATCAAAGACCATCCTCTCGAACAGGTAATTGGCGACATTGAACAACAGGTAAGTACTCGAAACACTCTTAAGAACACCTTAGGACATACTGCTTTCGTTTCTCAAATTGAACCTTCAACCATCTCCGAAGCAATTGGGGATGAATTTTGGACCTTGGCAATGCAAAAGGAGCTTAACCAATTCAAACAAAATGACGTTTGGGATTTGGTGCCAAGACCCGAAAGTCATACCATAATTGGTACGAAATGGATTTTTCGAAACAAACTAGATGAAAATGGCGTAATCACTAGAAACAAAGCTAGGCTTGTAGCATAAGGCTATAATCAAGAAGAGGGAATTGACTATGAAGAAACATATGCACCCGTAGCAAGGTTAGAAGCTATTCGTTTATTGCTTGTTTTTGCCTCTTCTATGAATTTCAATTTATATCAACTGGATGTAAAAAGTGATTTTCTAAATGGTGTTATTCAAGAAGAAGTTTATGTAGAACAACCCCCGGACTTTGAAGATTTTAAATCTCCCAATCATGTTTTCAAACTTAAAAAGGCGCTTTATGGTCTCAAACAAGCTCCCCGAGCTTGGTATGAACGATTAAGCAAATTTCTTTTGGAAAATGAATTCATTAGGGGGAAAGTTGACACTACTCTATTTGTTAAGCATAAAAACAATGATATTTTATTAGTTCAAATCTATGTGGATGATATTATTTTTGGTGCTACTAACAATGCTTTGTGCAAGGAATTTTCTTATTTAATGACAAGCGAATTTGAAATGTCTATGATGGGTGAGCTAACCTTCATTTTGGGGCTGCAAGTAAAGCAAATGAAAAAGGGAACCTTCATCTGTCAAGCTAAATATTGCAAAGAATTGCTAAAACGATTTGAAATGAGCAACGCAAAAGCAATGGCCACTCCCATGAGCACATTCGACCATCTAGACAAAGACGAGAAAGGTAAGGAAGTCGACACCAAGAAGTATCGAGGTATGATTGGATCTCTCCTTTATCTTACTGCTAGTAGACCGGACATCATGTTTAGCGTGTGCTTATGCGCTCGTTATCAATCATGTCCTAAGGAGTCTCACCTAACTGCGGTGAAACGGATATTGAAGTATCTTGTTGGTACTGTAAATGTGGGTCTATGATACCCCAAAGGTTCTTCATGTCAACTTGTTGGCTATTCCGATTCTGATTTCGCTGGATGCAAATTGGACCGCAAGAGCACTAGTGGAACTTGCCATTTGCTCGGTAGCTCTCTAGTTTCTTGGTTTAGCAAGAAACAAGTAAGTGTTGCGTTGTCCACAACCGAGGCTGAATATGTAGCCGCGGGGAGTTGTTGCGCTCAAATTCTTTGGATGAATAAGCAACTCTTGGACTATGGCCTAAGTATCAATCATATCCCTCTTAGATATGATAATATTAGCGCCATATGCTTGACGAAGAACCCCGTTCTTCATTCAAGAACAAAACACATTGAAATTAGGCATCATTTTATAAGAGATCACGTTCTCAAAGGTGATGTCGAAATTGAATTTGTTGAAACCAAAGATCAATTGGCCGACATCTTCACAAAACCTTTAGAGAAAGAGTCCTTCTTCCGAATTCGTAGTGAACTCGGAATTCTTGACTCCACATTGATCTAAGTCATGCATTGCATTTTCCCTTTCACATGATTACTAACTTGAGCGTCGGAGGCGTCTAACATATTTTTGCAGGTATCGCCCTAAAAGCAGGGGGAATTATAAAGACTGGTGCAGAATAATCGATTCCTCTTTAGAATAATCGATTTCTCTTTAGTATATAATCGATTATCAAGTATCAATAATCAATTATGTTGACATTATTTGCTTTATTATCCCTTTTATGAAGTTGAAATTTTTGATTAATCAATAAACAAGTTATTTACCAATTTTTTTGCTAATGTCAAAAGGGGGAAGAATAAGGGCTATGCACTTAATACTTATTGGCACAAATTGAAAGGGAATTCATATGTTGAGGGGGAACTAATTGTATATATATATACTTGTCTTGGATCGTCATTATGAATTACCTAATATGCATATCCCGATTAAGGTTTGCCATTATCAAAAAGGGGGAAATTGCTGAAACACGTTCTCAAGGCACTAAACTAAACGTGTGTTCATATTTGTAGGTTTTGATAAATGACAAACGATGCGCAATTGACATATGACGAGGTCCAAGCACAAGCGCACAAATGTCACGTAACGAAGTTCAAGCACAAGACAAACAAAGATCAAGATTAAACAAAGTTATACATGAGTCGCTCTTTAATTGTGATCTTGATCCGACAATTTAACTCAAGACTTGGCTTCTCTCGTAAAAACATTTTTATCAAATCATGCATATTTAATTTAGAGCAAAATGATTTTAAATCATGCATATTTATTTTAGCAAAATGATTTTTTAAACATGCCTCTAAAACCGGGACAAAGATAATCGATTATGTACTTATGATAATCGAATATGTTAAGGCAGCTGCAAGACAATCGATTGTGTACCTTATGACAATCGATTGTGTTGAGGCAGTGTCCATCAGATTTTTGAAATATGCATGACAATCGATTGTGTACCTTATGACAATCGATTGTGTTGAGACAGTGTCCATCAGATTTTTCAAAGCTACAAAATAATCGATTGTGTTGAGGCAGTGTCAATCAGATTTTTCAAAGATACAAAATAATCGATTGTGTTGAGGCAGTGTCTATTAGATTTTTCAAGACTGAAAAATAATCGATTGTCCATATAGCATATTCGATTATGTAAATGACCGTTGCCAAAATATTTTCAAACTCCGTCAGATAATCGATTATAGGATTTTAATAATCGATTGTTTTAAGTAAAATCTGAAAAAAGATTTTTTGAACGTTGCCAAGTAATCGATTGTATATTTCTGATAATCGATTGTTTTAAGTAAAATCTGGAAATGATTTTTTGAACGTTGCCAGTAATCGAGTATACGTCTTAGATAATCGATTATGCTGCGTAAAATCTGGGAATGATTTTTCGAACGATTGGAAAACAATCGATTGTGCCAATTAGACAATCGATTGTCGTAGCACAAAATCAGCAATTCTTAATTGGCAATTAGGCAACGGTTATGCATGTTTTTGACACTATAAATACATCTTCAAATCAGTCTTCTAAAAATAACAACTGATCATATTATTGCTAAAGCTTGCATACTCTCTTATTCATCATTTTCTATTCATTACATAAGTTTTTGAGAGCCAAATTCTTGACGAAAGTTGTTGCGTTCTTGAGCGTATTTATTTTACTCATATTTACTCTTAAGGAGAGTCTTGTTTTGAGTGCAAAGTGTTTTTATACACTTGAAGGGAAGTGTTAATCCCTTGTATTGTAAGAAGGAATATTGTGATTCCTTTGGTTGAAGTCTTGAAGTGTTGTATCTTTGAGCAAAGGTTGTTGAGGCTTGTGTGACTCAAGTTCTCAGTTTGTAACAGTTTGTTAAGCACCCGTAAGCTTAACAAAGTTAGTGGAAATCTCGAGAGAGTCGCTCGGGGACTGGACTAGCCACGGGTTGTGGTGAACTAGGATAACATCGGTGCGTTCGTTCCTTATCATTTACTTATCGCACTTATTTCATTCCTGCAATTTTTAAATTCCGCAAGTTTACGCTGTTTTTTTATTATAACGCTATTCACCCCCCTTCTAGCGTTAAGCGTATATTCTAACAATCCCCTCCTGCTTTGCAAGTGGTAAGGGCTCAAAAGATATCAGACAGGATCATCGGAGCAAAAGTGCTCTTTGCCTGAGTCATCAAGGTACTAACGACCCCGGCAATTCACATATCTATGTTTTTGTCCTTTCGTGGGAATACTAAAAGACCTAAGAAAGATATCATAAACACGAAGCATCGATGCTCCTCCCATTTGATTTGATTGCCCTTGCTACAGATGAAGTTTTCAGGGTTGTTGAATCCTCCGATGTGGCCATATCTTTGGTATATGAACTGGAGGGTGCAAAACCAGCCGACAGATTAGGGTTGTGAATCTTTCTACTAATTTTCAGAACATCCAGAAATTTGTGTACAACGAGGGCCGTGAGTGCTATCAAGTATCGATGTCTCAAAGGGGTTGTATGGGTCCCGATGTATCCGATCATTTCCTCCAAGGTCGGGGTTAACTCGAAATCTGAGAAGTAGAAGACGTTGTGGGCCGGGTCCCAGAAGGTGATTAGGGCCTTTATGATATCTCCCCTAGGGTTGATTTTCAGCAAATTAGTGAGGCCCCCAGATGTGCGTTAACCTTTTCCTGTCCGGCTTCTCCGAGGTCATTACACAACAGCCGCAGCTCCAAAGGGATTTTGTTGATTATTGTGCTCATTCTACACATTTATTAGGGCGAATTAGTATTTTCAAAACATTTAAAGCTGACATTCATGAAATTTACTTTAAAATAGGGACCGGCTTTGCAAATACGGCCTCTCAACACTTCGACTAGAAGGTTTTTTAGGCTGTGCTTGCTTACCGACCCTGATAAAATCTAGAGGCTGCCATTTTTATAAGACCAGCCTTCCAGCGTCCCTTGTAGTGTCATTCAACTATTATTGCAATAACGGCACCATCCGACTCATTTTGAAGTAAGAAAAATAAACTTGGGCATTTCTTGATATTTTCAAAAAAATGTTGGAGCCGGCCAAAATAATTTATCAAAAACCCACAGACATTACTGAAGAACTCCACAAATTTGGTGCCTTTGCTTCTGTTTTTATGCCCTTGTGCTTTGTTTTCTCTCTTTTTTTTGAAAAATCCGGCAGCATTTAAGGGCTATTTGAGATTGGTTTTTAAAAGTGACTACCCTAGCATTGTTACTTTTCTCAATTTATTCCCTTTGTTTACAGGTCGGTCAACATGCGAGTTCAAGGCAAATAAATGCGCAAGTAGCACGTAAAAATGCATCAGGATGGCCTTTTATTTCAGGGTACCTGTCCTATACAGACCCAACCCCTGTGTTGAGTCCCCTAAGTCAAAATTCATGATGCAGATAAACGTTCCTACTAGGGATCCAGCATGAGGTTTTTGTTATACTAAGTTTGGGACCTCGGTACAGGGTCTAGACTGTGCACCCGAGCGGACAACTCGAGTCGAGGAGGGGGCTACGTACTGGGAACCAAAAGGCCCTTCGGCTTAGTAACTTGTCTGGCCTCTTTCTTATTTCAGGGTAAGACGCTAAAAGAATAGGGAGTCTCAACCAGTAAGCACATCCCCGGAGGTGAGAAGTGAAGGGTTTCGTAGAAGTTTATATGTACAGTTCAGATAATATCAAAGCGGTAAAACATGCAGCATTTAGCACAGAACAGGTAAGCAAATTAGGAGAAGCCAAACATAGTAGTTATTGTAAGCTCGAATTCTTGAACCCTGAACCAAAGATTCTGGATACTTCCCCAGCAGAGTCGCCAGACCTATCACACCTCCTTTTGGCTACTACAACCCACAAAAGGCGTAGATAAGGGAGTTTTTCCAATTAAAGGACGATCGAAATGGGATTCAATTATTTAAGAGATTTTAGAGTTGCCGCTTTGGAGTTTTATGGTGTCCGAAGTCACCGGTTAGAATCCCAAATCAAGGAAAGAATAACTCTGTTAACAATCTTTGAACCAGAAATCCGAGTAAGGAATTCTATTAACCCGGGAGAAGGTGTTAGGCATTCCCGGGTTTCGTTGTTCTAGCACGATCGCTCAACTGTCATATTTGGCTTAAACTATCTGATTTAGAACATGTTTTAACTCATGTGCTTATTAACTTTAAACCGCCTTTATTATTATTTTAAAGAGAATTGTGGCGTCTTTAGAACACACCTCAAACCACGTCACATAAATGCACCCGTGGATTTTGACACGTTCAAACTTCGTTGAGATTTGGATTTGGGTCACATAAATGCGCACCCGAATATAGGAAGGTATTTTATTAAACACGCGCGTATAGCAACTACGTCTTTGACATTCGCAGGAAGGCCGTGAAATTTGCTAAACGGCTTTTCCTTTTTTCTATGGGTCTTAATAGAGTAAAGAGCCATCATATGTATTTGTTTGAATCAACATAGCTCACTTTTATAAAGGTATCCAACATATGCTAAATTTTCTGTTAAAGTTGTGTTGAAATACATTAATCAATTTACGGATAGGTTGTGTGTTTTGAGAAGCAGTACTTACACTTACCCTCATTCATTGCTAATCGTGTGCATGGACTCAAGTCCGGGTTGGCCCAAGGCACACTGTATTAACAACCATTGATCCTGGTTCATGACTGGCCCAGACCTTTGGTTCTTCCAATTCAAAAGCACGTAATGTTATAACATCCTTGGTGCTTACTGGGCCTCTCGAATGAGCCAAGTACTGATTTGAATGAAAGAGTACCATTGTTAATAACTAATTTGGTTTGAAATTATATATACAAAATTAGATCTCTACACATTCACGAAGGAAATATTAATAATCAACTTCTAATATTAGATTTGAATCAAATGATTCATATACTCATCAGTCAGAGTATATGAATCCAATTCTAAAATTCAAGTGAGATTCAAGCTACACTACATGGGACAAATCCGAAAACAATTTGTTATTAAGCATGCTGAGGTTTAAATGAACTGAAATACTTCACAGTATTTCGATTTACTTTACATGATTATCAAAACCACTGCTTCCTAAGTCCATTAGCTCTAAGTGCACAGGATTAACACTTGAACAAACTGGACTAAAATTGGAGTTGGCTGTTATTTAAACACATACAGGAAAATTTGAGTCGAATGTTCAATTATTACACATTAAAACAGTCCCAAATGTCCAAATTATTACAAACCGGGATCAGTATAACACTTAAACTACAACATGATGATCATTCTATTACTACACTCATATTCAGAATTAAATAGGGGAAAATGGGGGAAATAAAAAACATGTAAATGACAATTAAGATCTTCAAATTTGATAATATATTTCATTTGAACTTCATGGATACATGAGCATTGAGTGTACCTGTAATGGAGCAGAAGAACAAGCCTATGAGTAAATAGAATAGACCAGCTAGCAAATCAACATCCAATTGCACAGTAATCCCAGAGTTTCAACAGAATTGTGAGAAAAATAAACTCAAAATGCAAATTCAGCACTGATAGTATTTCCAGATATGGAATAAGTATTTCAGCTCTAGTATTAAAGAGAAAGGTTCCGAATCCCTCTCCAATGCCCCAAATGGTTCATTTTATAGTAAAATTTGTTAGGGCATCAAATTTTACTTTGTTTTTCTTTTTAGTCCTTATCTCAACTTGCGTTTTTGCCTAAGTGATCCTTCAATTTATGACTTGTGCCTCAAGTTTGAGGCTGGAATTATGTATTAGTCCCTGCGAGAAAGTTCTAAAGGATTCCTCTCAGATTTTAACAGACTCCAATTCCTTTTGTACCCTCATTTCATTTCCTATATTGCCTACGCCTAAATTTCGACCCCAGCCGGTTCTTTTAACCCCAGTTCAGTCACAATTAACCTTGGTTAGCTTTTTGACCCTAATTCAGTCACAATTGACCTTGGTCGATCAAACTTGGGTCACATTTAGATTAACGAACTCATAAAGATAAGAATTAGCCAACATTAACAGACTTCTATACATGATTAACAAAACAAAAGATCAAATATCCAGAAGAATGCATATATCTATCAATACTTGACTCTCAGAAATGATTCAATCAAGGATATTCAGAAATACATAAGAACAAGAAGCAAAATGAACAATCAGCTTATGAATCAAATCGGAAGAAAAAGAGCTAACCCGTGTAACTAAAGGTCTATCCCATCAATCAGCCTAAGCTAGACATCAAACCCTTAGGAACATGAATCAACTAAGCATACCAAAAATCAAAGAAAAATAAGCAAAAAGAAGTCAATTGAGCCCTAAAATCATATTACTGAAGACTAAACAAAATTGAGCTTTCTAAAATCAGGAAACCAATATTTAGCAAGATATCAATATTACCCAAGAAAGGATTTCAGATTGGTGACAAACAAAACATATGAGCATTGAAACCTATCTTAGATGAACTTTGTAGACAACCAAATAAACAACCAAAATCAAATAAGAGAAATTCTAACTTTTAAACATGTAATTACTAAACCTAATCATTTATCAAAGAACTCAAGCACTCAAAGGCTAAAGAAATGAAAATTTTGCAAGAAAACTTAGCTTTCCATTTTTGTTCCCATTCAAACTATTTCAGCTGGACCTTGATTCTTCCATAGGGGTTCTGAACACTCTTAGGACGATGACAATCAGCTTACAAGCTCAAGGGAGGGTATTTCAAAGTTCTGAGACCTCAATAGGTCTCTGATTTGAAACTTTTGAGTGGTTGGGGTTGTTTTAGACTCAATGGTTGCATGGTTGGTGTCAAAAGGGATCAGGGACTACCCAGGAGAGGTTTGAACAATTTATGGTAGGTTTGGGATTTAGGGTTAACCTTCGAATTATAATTTGAGGAGTTTTAGGATGATTCGAGAGTGATGACATGCATGGTTGGAAAGAGGGGATCAAGGTGTCTTAAGGGTGTAAATTTGGAAGGCTTTGGGATGGGGTCGCCGGAGGTAGGGTTTCTGCCAACCTTTCAGAGGATATTCGAGACGGAGGAGTTATATTCGACGGAGGACAATTACACGGTGAGATAGGGGAGGTCGTGACGGTTAAGTGGTGTAATTTATGGGAAGTTTGGTTGCCGCCCGCCGTCATGAGGCGATTTCCAGCTGTGGCAGTAGGTTGTTGAGCCGGTGGTCAATGGGTGGTGACAAGGTGGTCAATGATTGTTTGTTAATAGGAGGAGGATGGTACGAGGAGGGTAACTTTTGTCTCTAATCTGTATTAGAGGTGTTTGGGACACATGTATACAATATGAGAGAGGCTTCCATGGACGTTGGATGAGATGGGATCAACGGTCTTGATGATGCCTAATTGAAACGGTATCGTTTGGGTTTGGTGGGTGTGGACTGGATCAGGATGGTCATTTGGGCTGGGTTGTGGCTTGTTTTAAAGGAAAAAGGCAGGTTTGGCCACTCAGGTCTGGCCCAATTGTGGCCATCCTGAGTGGCTGTTTATATATATATACATATATTATTTTTTTTTGTCGTTTTTCTTTTAATTGTGATTAATTACTAACTTTATTAAAAGAAAAACCAACAATTTCCTAATTACCACAAATAAACTAACGCAAGTAAAAATTAACAAAATAAATTTCAAAAGCCGGACATGTGTATATATATATATTTTGTATTTTTAATTTGTAAAACCGATTTATTTAACAATTAAATCTTAAACTATTTTAAACATGCAGTATTGAATATGCACATGCAGTTAAATCCTGACAATTAAAATCCTAGCATTTAAGAGAAAAAATCCTAAGCTTTAAGAGTCCTGTAGGAGCTTGTTTCGACCGGTCAAAAATCATATGCTCACATTACCTCCAGCATAGTGAAGCCCAGAATTAGTGGGCACTTTGAGCTGAAATAGAGCATGATCCAACTACTTCATGCAAACGGGCAGTTTATGGGTCTTCCACACAAGGATCTACAACAGTATATTCTAAACTTCTTGGAGATTAGTGATACTTATATCACTAATGGGGTCACTCCATATTATATAAGGCTTACACTTTTTCCATTCTCTTTGTTGGGCTAAGCTAAACGACGGCTAAAGGCAGAACCAGCTAATTCCATTACATCATGGAATGATTTAGCAAGAAAATATATGGCAAGGTTCTTCCCTTTTGGTAAAACTGCAAAGATCAGAAGTGAGATAGTTTCCTTCAAACAGAAAGCAGGAGAATCTTTATACTCCGTTGAGAAAGGTTCAAGGAGCTACTCAGATACTGTCCTCATCACAATCACACGAATGAAGTGTTAGTTCACACTTTCATAGAAGGGATCCATCCCTAAATAAAAATTTTACTAGATGCTGCAGCTGGAGGTCAAGTAGTGGAGAAAAGCTTTGATGAAATTTATGCATTATTGAATAAATTGTCCAAAAGCCATACGGATTGGCAATGAGAGATGGGTAGGATCATGGTCCAAAAATCACTAGGAGTTCTTGAATTAAATATTGTCTCAGCATTGTCAGTACAGGTCTCTACGCTAACCAACCAAGTCAATCAGATGACCATGATCATTAACAAGCAACAAGCCCATCCATTGCACAGGTTCAAATATTTTATGATATGGTGAGGGTCACATGAGCAATCTATGCACAACAATACCAGAGCCTGTATATTTTGTCGGTAATGCAAATTGAGGCCAAACAAATAATATGAGGACA
Source organism: Nicotiana benthamiana (assembly GCA_034376525.1). Taxonomy (NCBI): domain Eukaryota; kingdom Viridiplantae; phylum Streptophyta; class Magnoliopsida; order Solanales; family Solanaceae; genus Nicotiana; species Nicotiana benthamiana. The sequence continues at coordinate 12,127,046 of CM067340.1, forward strand.
CTTACAATCCCAACTGGAGGAATCACCCAAACTTCTCCTAGGGTGAAAATCACGGAATCATAATTAATACCAACCTCAAACACCTCAACAACAATCTAGACCACTTCAGGCTGAACAACAAGCTAGCCTTAAAGAGATGATTAAGAAATTGATGGCTGGCCAGCAAGCCCTCAATTAGAAATTAATAGCAGATCAACAATCTTTCAATCAGAAATTAATAGCAAATAAACAAATTTTCCATCAGAAAATAATGGCTGATTAGCAGGCTCAAGTCGTAGCATTGAGAAGATTGGAGCACCACATGGACCAACTTTCTAGAGCCCAAAATACTAGACCAATAAGGGCTCTTCCTAGTGATACTGAGCACAATCTTAAAGCTCAAGTCAATAGGGTTAACTTGACAAATGGAAGCGCATCAGAAGAAGTTCCAAAGAAAAAGGAGAATATAGTTCATCCTGAAGGAGAATTAATTCCCAAGCCAATTGAGGGGAATGATAAAGATTATAAATGACTCGAGTCAGTAATTGTGACAAGGCCACCACCTCCGTTTTCACAAAGACTGCAAAAGCAAAAAGATGATACTAAATACAAGAAATTCCTAGAAATTTTGAGCCAAGTGAGTATGAATTTCCCTTTGGTGGAAATTTTGCAATAAGTGCCTAAGTATGCAAGGTATCTCAGAGATATTGTGGCAAACAAACGAAGACATGCAGAGTTCGAAACAGTTGCACTTACTGAAGGGTGCAGTGCCAGAGTTTAGAGTAAACTTCCTCCTAAGTTGAAGGATCATGGGAGTTTCACAATTCCTTTGTTTCTTGAAAAACAAGAAGCTGGTAGAGCCATGTGTGATTTAGGGGCTAGTATAAAGTTGATGCCATTATCTTTGTTGAAGCAACTTGGACTGGGGGGTGCTTAGACTTACTACAACAACTTTACAGTTAGCACATAGGTCACTAGTCATGCCAGAAGGAATTATTGAGGATGTGTTAGTTCGAGTGGGAAAGTTTATTCTTCCTACTGATTTTATTGTTCTTGATTAAGAGACAGATGAGGAAGTGCCCATTATTTTAGGGCGACCATTCTTAGCTACTGGTGGAGAAATTATTGATGTGAGGGAAAGGAAGTTAAAAATGAGAGTTGACGATGAGGAGGTCACTTTTAATGTGTACAAGGCACTAAAGCTCCCTCGAAAAATGAGTACTTGTACATAATTAATGTGGTCGAATGGAAGGGAATAGAGCATAGTCAGTATGTGAATTATAGTGATCTAGATGGGACAATTGAGTTAGAGGAGGTGGTGTTTGCAGCTGAGCGTGTAAAGATGATTGAAAAAAGAGCCATAGATGAAAGAGACCTTCCGAGCACATGTAAAAAGGCTAGACTTCATAGGAGAAAGAAAAAGAGAAAGCGCCCAACCTGAGAAAAATAGCAGAGTCGTGCCACGACAATAAATAAGGTGCTTATTGGGAGGCAACCCAACTTGTATATCTTCTATCTATTTGTTATTTTTTTGTTTCAAGTTTTGTGTTGTTTTTATTTTGCAGAGTAGGAGAAGTCTGAGTACCCAAAGTTGAAGCTGAGGAGCATGTTTGAGTTTAAGTGTGGGGTTATTCCGACTCTAAAGATTGAGGATCATGTCCGAGCTAAGCCAAGAGGGTTTCAGGGAGTATTCCTCACCCTTGTTTTAATATTTTTTCTCTGTGATCATGCATCGAGGACTATGCATAATATAAGTGTGGGGAGGAAAAACTACTTTCTAAAGTGTAATTGAATAAAATTATTTTTTTATTAGTTAAGAAACGCAAAAAAATATAGGAAAATCTCGAATTTTTCCCGATAATAGATCTGTTGGACAATTTTCTTAATGGATAAAGTCCAATTAAAAAATATCAAAAAAAAAATTTCTTTGGATAGTTAGGTAGTATCCCTTGGTTTTTCTTTGGGTGCCGGTTCTTTTCCAAAGGTATAGCTCGAACCGGGCACTTTTTTTAGGAGTAGTTTAGGAAGAAATCGAGTCGCTCTGAGATATTCATTGACATGGTTGATGCTGGCACATTAGGCAATGACATACATTCTATTTTTCTGTGTATTTGGTTTGAATTGTGAAATCTAAGTAAAGTTAATAGCCTATTTTGTGATGCTTTTTTTCAGTTGTTTGACTCATATGCCACATAGTGCAATATTGCTTAAATTTCTCAATTATGTGTGCTTGGTTAACTTGAGAGTTAAACGTAACCCTTGATTGAGTCATGTGCAACGTGTGTATGAGGATTTGTGATTTTTTGTGCTATCCTGTGTATTCTAGAACTTGCCCCGTATGTTAATTGAAGCAAAATTGTAAGTTGTGCTAATTTAGAAGATGACAGCCATTTTATTGCTTGATCATAGATGTACTTTTCACATAATAAAATAAAATTTTCCGTAGCTAGCCCCTTTGAGCCTATAGACCTTTTTTTTTTTGTAACCGCATTACAAGTCATGCCCCCATTTTATTTTTAATTTGATATTGATTAAACCATTACCTCCTAAGGCACTTAGTCACTAAAAAGTAAGGTTAAAGACCGGGGAGTATCATCTGAGTGGAACCATGGAAGGGCCCGTTGGTGAACTAAAGTCGAAATTAAAAGTCTAGCCGATGAACTTTAATGTATGGAGTGTGTAAAAAAAAGAGAGAAAGTAAAAGAAAAATTTCAAGAAAGGAGAAAAAAATATGATAGTTCAAATAATGTAGAAAAAACACACACCTCCAATTCTTATTGATTATGCTAGTGGGAGTATAGAAATGCTTAATTGAAAAAAGGGCTATGTTGTATATGGTTTGTGGCAAGTGAATTGACTGAGAATAATATGTGTTTGAGTTGTGAGTGTAGGGTATTAAAGTGATTAGGAGGATTAGTCATTATTCCTAAATATATCCTACATGTACTTCAGCCTACATTACAACCATAAAAGTCCTAATTGATCCTAGATTTGGCTAGCTTAAATTAGTGGAGATCTACATTACAGACAAGCTTATGGTACAATTACATGATGCATGTGAATTCTTTATGAGAGTGAGTGAATTTGGTTCAATTGTGTGATGTCCTTAAATTATGTTCAAAACCATATTTGAATGTGTGGACTAGTCTATATTCACTCTTTTGGTTGTTGGTGAGGGCACATAATCTCATGAATGATTGGTAATGTTGTAAACTTTCTAGTTGGATAAGTGCATGAGTTGAGAGTACTTAGTGGTTACAAGTTGACTCTGAGCTCGATTGGTTGTAAGTAGGTTATTAGAGTGATTGACTTGAATTTTTATACTTGTGCATGCTTGAAGAAAGGAAGAATGTGAATTCTTGTATGTTCATGCTTAATTGCCGATATCGATCATAGTCAGGGGTAAAATGTGTGATCAAAAGTAAAAGTGCTCCTTTATAGTAAAATTTGTAGGTGTTGGAGGGTAGTAGATTGTCCCATTATTCGAGGACGAGCTAGATTCTAAGTGTGGGGTGTTGATGTTTAGCTTAAAGCATATATATTTTTATGTATATCGCCTCATATTTTAATTTTATCTCATGAATTTGGGATGGTAAATGTGATGATTTATATTAGTTTGAAGTATTTTTATGTGTAGGAATGATTCAGGAGCAATTGGGGGCGAAACGCGCAAAATTAGAACCAAAACGAACGAAACCAGGAAACTTGTGAATTTGGGCGCCACATGCAGCACCTTGGACCACCTGTGGCGCTGGAGGCAGTAGCTAAATTTTGAGCAGCATCCTGGTGGGCACCTGGCGCTAGCCAAGGTGCCCATGACGTGATTTCGTCCTATTTTGTTTGGGACATGGTTTATTCGGTACTAGACCTACCCAAAACGTATAAAAGCAAGACTAAACATATTTTTGAGGGGGGAGACACCACTTTAGAGGAAAAACACACACGGGATCGTGAGGAAGCGGAGAATTCTCAGCTTTATTCATCTTTTTTCTAGTATCTCCAGTTGATTGAATACTTATGGAATTGTTTGATTACATCACGAGTGGTTAACCACCCATTGCTCTGGGGTTGTGATTTAGCCATGAATGTAGTTTAACGTTGACTTGACCTTGATTATAATTCACTAATATATGATTGTTTCTTCAATTCTGTGTTAAATTGCTTAATTGTCTAGCCATCAGTTAGGTTCTATTTACGATCTATTCTATGCTTGGGAAAACTGTGTAAAGATTAGAGAAGAATTGAAGAGAGCGCGATCTTAATCCTTAAGAGGAGTGAATTTATGGTTAGGATAGGAATATAACTAGTTACCGTGCTTAATTGATATCGTAATTTTAATGCGTTCTAATACATTAATTTCAGAGGAATATAGGCATTACTATATTGAGAATAGGCACGTAGTACTTCGGGAGAAGGCTATAAGAGCAGTTATCGATTAATTAGCAACCACGAGCGAATTATATGAAAGGGAGAGTTAATTAGAATATAATACGAATGGTGAATTGATCACTACCGTAGAATACTTGTCTTATTAAATACACAACAATCAACTCGTTACTTGATATATTTAGAATCATAATATAATATAATCATATTAATAGACATTGATTTTAGCTGGATTGAATAGCAATTTTAGTGATTTAGTGAGTAGTTTATAGAAGCCTCTATGGGTTCGACACTCAACTTATTATTATATCACTTGTCGACCACGTATACTTGCGTGTGTGTTTGGGAACAACAATCCTCAACATCAATAATTCAGCTTAAAATTTGTTCCAAGTTTATAATTTCAAAATTTCAATTTCTCGGCAAGAACCTTAGTAATCTAAATAATCTTGAATAATATAACTTACAACATATAAGCAAGTAACTAATAGTCTACGAACTTTAAATAAACAGAAAATCAAAGTGCAATAATAAACATAAAATGGACATTTTAAAAACGAGATGTAAAACAAACTATAAGAGAATCTACGATTTACATGTATTTGGATTAAAAACTAAAGAATCTCATAAATTATCTTGTTAATGTTTTGCCCTTTCTTAATTTTTGCTCAATATTGCTCATAATTATAATAGTGCATTTAAATATTTTGAAAGTCAAAAGTATAATATTGAATAATTTTATTAGTGTTGGTCTTGTATATTTTCCAAAAGTAAAAAATATTTAAATAACTATTAAATGAAGTTTTCCTAATAATATTTAAAATATTATTAGGTCGGTTGGCGCATCGCCCATTTCTTGGCAGCAGTTCACCGTTCTCTTTATGGAGAATTTTGTATCGGAGTCTCGCAGAGAGGTAGGCAGTTTGAGCAGCTTCGTCAAGGTGAGATGTCTGTTACACAGTACGAGATGCGGTTCTCCGAATTGGCTCGTCATGCCGTCTAGTTGGTTCCTACAGACCTAGAGAGGATCAAGAAGTTTGTAGATGGCCTCGGGTTTCATCTTTGATTGCTTATGACCAAGGAGATAGTATCTGGTGCTATCTTTGATGAGGTTATCGACATTGCTCGGCAGATTGAGATGGTCAAGGTTAGGAGAGGGCTGAGAGAGAGGCTAAGAGGCCTCGTGGTCAGGGTGATTTCAGTGGTTCTCCTCAGGGAGGTAAGTTTCAATAGAGTTATTCATTATTCAGTCACTGCCAGCGCACGGTTCCCATTATGCCTTGTGCGCTTAGGTATCATCAGGTAATTCTTTTGGGCATCAGGAGAAACAGTTTCGTCAGAGGAGGGGTTGTTTCGAGTGCGGGGATTTTGGTCACAATGTGGGATATTTCCCTAGGCTGTCAGGTGGGACTTTACAGCAGGGTGCTCGGCCGCTGGCACCAACACCAGTTCCTCAACCACCTGCCCAACCAACTAGGGGTGGAGTTCAGCCAGCTAATGGAGGAGCTCAGTCAGTTATGGGTCGCCCGAGAGGGGGAGAAAGATCAGTGGGTGGTCAGGCCTGTTTCTATGCCCTTCCAGCCAGGAAGAACGCTTGTTTAAGCGGGGGAAAATGTAATAATCCGAAATATTTTTTTTATACTTATTAACTTTTAGAGGAGAATTAAATTAGTTTCTAGCTATCGAAAGCAGGTTTTAGTCTTGGAGATTTGACGGTAACACTTTTGAGAAAAAGGCTAAGATGCTTTAGCATCGGGACGTTGGTTTGCTCAGGTATTACAAGATTTCAGTATATTTTTGTTCAGTTAATGTTTGTCAATTGATAATTATGGTAGTATAGGAGATATGAAGTTATGCTTATGCCAATAAATAATAGGCATAATAATTACTATATAATAATAGGATGTAGTGATTATATAAGGATTGGTAATTGTAAAGATGAATTAGGATTCAAAATTGGACGCCGACTCCGTATTGTCAATGCCTTTACGAAATTCTGCAAAAACAACATGAAACTACTGACACTTGAAATCCTTACTACTATATTTAAGAATGAAAATATAGGAATCATGATGTCACGATTGATAGTAATGATAAGCTAATGGTTGGAGCAATTTTGCCATCGAAAACTAATGTTGGTGCAATGTATAGAAAATGGAAATATACTGGAAATGGACTTCTATATGTAAAATACAAAATTATTATCTACTAAGTGGTTAATAGTGAAGAAGGCAGATGAATGTGTAATGATGATGACATGTGAAATTGTATATTAAGCTAGTGATAGATTCCCAGTATAAGAAATAGTATTATGAAATTGTAGAGTTATTTCAGAAGCTAATCTTTTGGCTATTTTAGTTGACAATTTGGTGTACTAGTTTTTATTAATTGGATATAGTTTGATTTTGATTTTGACTCATTCTAAGATTATGAAATTATTTTAGAATGTGTTATTCAATATTTTGGATAGATTCGGAATCTTTAGAGATCGAATCGAGGGACGAGAACATTTCGAAGTAGGATTTTACGTTGTTAAGGTAAGTAGCAGTTTTAACTCTATCCTTGAGGTATAAACCCGGAGAATTTGATATCTTGTGGTTGTTTGGAAGTAATACCCACGCTAGGTGACGGGCGTATAGGTGTATACCTTGGGAGATTGAGACTTGGTCCGTCCCGTGAGGCTATGAGGCCTAATAACAATTATCTATATTTATACATTTACTTGTTGATGAACTTGTTTGCCTTCACGTTAGAGATCATGTTTAGGGTTCATTCATTCTCACGTTATTTTGTACTCAGTCATATAAATTATTGTACATGTTTACCTCATTCTCTATTATTTTGTTGATATATTGTGATACTTAATGTGAATTGTGTTCCCTTATTTGTTGATGATGGTGAGGTACAGCGCTAAGAATCTTACCTTTACTTAGAGAGGTGCAGCGGTACCATGCTCTTCCGTGCTCGTAGAATCCATTCTCTCTTACTGTTCTTGGTGTTATACTATTGCGGAGGAAAAAAATACTCCCATTAAGGCGCTACTTAGCCCACTGGTGACTAAGCATACAAAAAAATTATATCATTTTAATAATAAATAATAACGGTACAGTCTTCCGGTGTTATGACCTGGTGCTCTCTTGTGAAGAGCTAAAAGCTCTTGATGTAGGGAGGTTCAATTCTGTTCACCTCAATTTGCGCCCTGTTTGAGACTAAAGCAGGCGGGTTGGCGACCTCTTCTTAAGATAAGATGAGGGATGTCGCCTTCCTTTACCATCTAGCGGTTAAAAACAAACGTGCTTCTAGGTACACAGCTGTTAGACTCATATGAGGTAATGACCGAGTGAGGCCGAGAGCCTGGTTGTGAGGATATTAATACCATAGCGGGTAAGTTGTCCACGTAGCACGTGAGTTGACCGTGTGGATCCAGATATTGATACTATAGCGCGAAGGTTGTCCGCGTAGCACGTGACTTGACCGTGCGAATCCAGGTATTAATATTATGGCACGTGAGTTATCCGTGCAGCACGTCAGTTATCTGTGCTTAGCGCTTGGGCTTTGGGAGCCCCTCCGGAGTCTGTACACACCCCAGTGAGCACAGAGTGTTGAGTATATTAAGTGTTGAGGGTTGAGTACTGAGTGCGAGTGCTGAATGATGGATTGATACTGTTGTGAGGTTGCATTTACTTTTGATGTTGCTGCATTTTACGTGTTAATTTCTTTGTGACATTTACTGAATTATGGAATTTACCTATTTGTTTCTGTTATTTTTAAATTGTAAAAAAAAATAATTGGAATATTTTGCTTAGCTCATCACCACTGCTCAGTTCCTTAGTTATATCTGTTACTACTGACTCGGTTGTATTCATATTACACCCTGCACTTTATGTGCACATGTGAGTTAGAGCGCGACGATTGTTGATTTCAAGCCGGCTATCTGTGGAGATTGCAAGGTAGCTGCCAACGTCTATAGGACCTTGTTACTCCTCTTGTCATTTCTTTTTTTAGATAGTTAGACATTTTATATATCTTACTTTATAATTTTAGACTCTTATGACTTAGTGACACCCGATGTTTGGGGCTCGTTTCCGTATTTTTCTACATTATAGTTAGAGTTGATTTATTTTATGAAAAATTTAGACGTTAAAATATTTTATTAATTTCTTATAATCGGTTTAGTAGTAATATTTTGGGAGGTAGGCTTGGCTTGTAACACAATATGCGCCATCACGAGCATGGCTAGATTTTGGGTCGTGAAAATATAACTATTAAATAAAGTGTTTCTAATAATATTTAACATAAATTGAAGGATTTTAATATATATATATATATATATATATATATATATATATATATATATATATATATATATATATATATATATATATATATATATATATATATATATATATATATATATATATATATATATATAATTTTTATTTTAGAGATTAAAAAAATCGAGCGATAATTTGTTAAGGGTTTTTGTAATGCAGTATATAGATTTATATAATTATATAGTTTGCCAAAGAAAAAAGACACTTAGCAATTTCCTTGTATTTTAGATGGTCTTTGTTTTAACAACAACTGGACAATAATTACGGTTTAATTAGCCCAGCCTTAACTACTTCAATGGTTTCTTAGATATTTTTACCTAACTCAACAACAAGTCAACAACATTAACAAAAGCTGCATTACGCTTCCTATACTACGTTATCTACTTCATCAAATATTTGGCAATTTTATTGGTAGACAATACAGCGAGTATTTAATGATTCTGCATTAACCTTCAAAATCCCTCTTTAATTAATATAATTTGTTTTCTATATAGGATTCACTTCCATTTAATTGTTAAAAAAATTTAGCCTCTCACTTCAAAATCCTGCATAAGCAAGTCGCACAATCATATATGCGTATTGGGTCAGGATGGGTTAGGTCGGACTTACTCATTCCTATTTTAATTGAATTATTATTTATTAGGCTGAAAATAAGAAAATAAAAATCTACTAAATAAGAAAATACTAACGAAAAATTTTATTTTCTGATCACTATAATTTTTGTGAGTTAGCAAAAGTTTTTCATTTTTGTGTGAGAAAACATAATTATAAAATTTTGGTAAAATAAAATTATAGTTATACGATTTTTATGTGAAAAAAAGCCATAATTATATGATTTTTATGTGAAAAATAAAGTTATATGACTTTTATAAAAAATATAATTTTTGTGTGAAAAATAAAGTTATATGATTTTAATAAAAAAAATATTACAATAATATGAATATTTGTGAAATTAACCCTAGAAAATAGTTGGTATGAAAGTGATCAAAATCTTGAATCCCTTGTGTGAAGGGAGAGAACAACTACGCAAGAGCTGGGCCAAAACCAACCAAAGTTGACATAAATGGCAAAAAACCACCCAAATCCCAAAAGGCTTAAAAATGACAGTCCTAGGAAAAATCTTAAGCCAGTTTGGACTATCCGAACAAAACGCGTTTTTCTTTTAAGTCTTGACTGAATTATTACAACTGAGATTTACTGTTACATCAGCACATACATATATAGCAACTCCCCCCATATTTACGGTAATAAACTGCATGTAAAAATAGTCCAGTTCTTATTTGAATATTAATGCTGGATTTTGTACACTAAATTAATAAAAGCCCAATAAAAGTTAGAGACCAGTTCTCCCTTTCTTGAGCTTAAGTTTTCACTATTTATTCTTCTAATCAAGACCTCACTTTTTCCTCCTTTCTCAGTTCTTTGACCTTCCCTTGTCATAGCACAAATTCGATTTATCTTGTTCTTTGTGATTCTTGAAACTATCTTTGTTCTACTGCTTACTTGGAAATTTTGATTAATCTTTTAAATTGAATCTGCTTTGTATATGTCATGGTTAGTTGCAGGGACTTGGATATTGTTTTTCAGCTCATTTTGAATCTTGATTTGGTGACCATAGAATTAGTGCTGGATTTGAATTCGTGTTGACTTGTTTGTAGTTAATGAGGGGAAGTTTGACTTTTTTCTTGGTATTGGATTATTTGGTTGAAGTATCAAGATCTTGTTGATTTCTTGGGACATTATAGAGCTCTATGAAAAGAAAGATCTTAGAGTAGGAAGGAATTACAACAACATACCCTCAAGTGGGGTCTGAGGGGGTGTAGGGAGGAACTATAGGAACAAATGGGGAACACTTGTGTAGGACCAAGTATTTCTAAAAATGGAATCTTTCAATCAGTTTCAGCAGCAATGTGGCGATCTCGGTCGCCGGATGATACTGCTTCCACTACTAATGGTGAAAGTGCTAGAATTGAAACACCAATTTCTGTTAAAGAACCTGAGTCACCTTTGCCAGTTCAAGAGCCACCAGAACAAATGACAATGCCTAAGCCAGAAAATAAAGAAGAAGAAAAAGAACAACCAAAAAAATCAAAAAAGCCTGCTGAGATGAAGAGGGTGTCGAGTGCTGGCCTTAGGACTGAATCTGTGTTACAAAAGAAAACTGGAAACTTAAAGGAGTTTTTCAGTATAGGAAAGAAATTAGGACAAGGGCAATTTGGAACTACATTTAAATGTGTCGAAAAGGCAACAGGGAAGGAATATGCTTGCAAATCGATTGCTAAGAGGAAGTTGTTAACAGATGATGATGTGGAAGATGTTAGAAGGGAAGTACAGATAATGCATCACTTGGCGGGGCATCCTCATGTTATATCGATAAAAGGTGCTTATGAGGATGCTGTAGCTGTTCATGTTGTTATGGAGTTCTGTGCTGGCGGTGAACTTTTTGATAGGATTATTCAACGGGGGCACTACACAGAAAGAAAAGCAGCTGAGCTCACTAGGACTATTGTTGGAGTTGTAGAAGCTTGTCATTCTCTTGGCGTCATGCATCGTGATCTTAAGCCTGAAAATTTTCTCTTTGTTGATCAGAAGAGGATTCACTTCTCAAAACAATTGACTTTGGGTTATCGATATTCTTCAAACCAGGTAGTTTGTATGATATGTACTTTCCTTCTTTGAAACTGCTTTTGTATGTACTTCCTCAGTTAATGGGTACGAAATGGGCTCGGAATGTAGTAGAAAGAATATGTTCTTCATGGTTTCTCCAACCCTTTTCCTTCATTGGAGACATTGAATGGATAGATTGAAATTGTCTTTCTCTTTGAAGTGCCTCTTTTTATTAGTTGAAATTTCCCAGCTGTGAACAATTTGAAAATATCAAGTGCTTTTGTTGCGGCGTGTTCAACATGTTGTTTCACTAAAGCTATCTCAGAATAATATTGGAATTTTAACCAGGCTCTACACGTAATCATACTAGCAGTCTGTTATATTGACTTATATGCATAAACTATCCTTTGATTCACTGTGGTTCGGATAGTATGAACTCTTCGATGTCTTAAAAACTTATTATACAGCCATCTGATCCATTTTAACATTTTTTCTCCTTTATTTTATTTAGCCGTATTTGTTCCTTCCAACCTGCTTATTAGTCGATATTTTTTTCCTCTTTTCCAGGCGACAGATTTACTGATGTTGTTGGCAGTCCATATTATGTTGCACCAGAAGTTCTCCGAAAACGTTATGGTCCTGAAGCTGATGTTTGGAGTGCTGGTGTAATTATCTACATCTTATTAAGTGGAGTACCTCCTTTCTGGGCTGGTAAGGATTCCCAATTCACCAAAATTGGCATTTCTTGGAAACTTTTCACCTTATTTTGCAGCTCTCTTATCTGGTTCTCTGAAGTTCTTTAGTTTTTTGCTTCAATTTCATTTTCAATAAACCTAGGATGTGCATTCGTTATCCCACTGACTCATTTTAGTGCATGGACATTCCAACACCTCTATCAGCCATCTCTTTCACTTGTCCACTACTACCTCTCACTCTAACCCAAGTTATTAGAGACTGGCAGGAATTGCTGCTCATTCTTGCTGTCGTGATTTGTGTCAAATTCCTGTTGCGCCCCTCGAGAGAAGATTTGGAAATGATTGAGGTTCCCCTTTGTGAACCTATTCCTCCCGTGCAAGAAGGGCAGTGGTTTTATTTTCACTCACAGATGACTAAATCAGTTTAAATCCAATTAGCATATTCCTTCTTCAGTGTTTAATTCATGTGATCACTCTTTGGATTTTTGAATAGGCAAAATTATTAGTTTGTTTAAGATCTCCCTGCAAACTGTTTTGGATTTGGGTTCGGATTGTGTTCTGGTACTTAAAATTACTTAATTATGTCAAGATTCAAGAAGTGCAAGAATGAATAAAAGAAATGATCCAGAGAGTTTCAGTTTGTTGAAATAAAAGTGCAAGTACGTAGGAACATTGGAATTTTTTACCAGGCTAAGATTGACCGTGTGATGGCCAATGGAGGTTGAAATGTTCTGTTGGTTTATCCATTGGTAGAGAAGTGGACGGTAATAGAAATTAGAAAGATGACTGATGTAACGGTTGGTTAGAACAAGAACAGATGAAAGGGACCTCCTTTTTTTTTTCTTTACTTGATTTTTGGCGTAAGGCGGGTTGTATAGATAGTTGGTCAAACTTTGGTAGATAACTATGGATGATTCCGGCTGAGTCATTACATAATCTGTGCATATTCTTTGAGACCGACTTGGTTTTCGTTAATGACATCTGTGTGTGTGTGTGTACATTGTCTAGATATCTGTATATTCAAAGCAAGTCTGTAAACAATTGAACGTATATTCATGGAAGGGAACATGGAAAGATTTGCTGGAATCAAATACTGCCCTTCAACCACATATCATCTTTTTTTAATCGTTTTCCTGAACTCATTTTTTTTAATCATACAGAAAATGAGCAAGGAATATTTGAACAAGTCCTGCACGGTGATCTTGACTTCACGTCAGACCCATGGCCAAGTATTTCAGAAGATGCAAAAGACTTGATGAGGAGAATGCTCGTTCGAGATCCGAGAAGACGTTTAACTGCACATGAAGTTTTATGTAAGTAGTTTAACAGCTTGTCTTTTTTTCTGATTTCTGGATTTTAACATGTAAAAAACAACTGAGCTAATGTGGGTGAATTCAATAATATTTGGTACTTCAAAATGATTATCAATCTCTAGGTTTGTTACAAGAGCTGCTGGCTTAAAGCTTCTCTCTCTCTCTCTCTCTTCTAGCCGTGCCTCTCCAAACATAGTAGTCTCACTAAATAGTTTGTTCTGTACTCATTATTCTCTATCAAGTACAATTATGCTACAGATCATTGCCATAAATTAGTCTCCTCAATTTCTTGGGCTTAAGCTTTGAGGGCTCGGATGATTGACAATGCATGAAATAAAATATAGTTAATCAGATTATCTGCTTATAAAAAGTTCGCTGCAAGATTGTCAGATCACTATGGTATGCAAGTTACAGTGGTTTTCTTTCTTTTGGTTCTTCTTGTTCTGATGTTGCGAGCAGTTAGAGAATGGCTTTTCTTCTTTTTGTCTTATGAAAAGACCATTAAGTTTTCTAAATTGACTTTATTAAGTAGAATCTATACATATTCCTTAAAAAGTTTTGTTTCTTCTACATGGTATAATTATGAAAAGACAATTAAGTTTGGCTTATCATCTTGTGTAATTATCTGTCTTTTGATCATAACTGTAAAAAGTGCACTCTTGCCTTTAGTTTTTTCTTTTCGTTTAAAATTCTGTCAATTAACTTAACCCTTCCACTCCAAACCTTTTTAAATGAGAAATTTGAATAGTCACTGAGGGTGATATTGAAACTTTTGTAGGCCATTCTTGGGTACAAGTTGATGGTGTGGCTCCCGATAAGCCTCTGGATTCTGCAGTTCTGAGTAGAATGAAGCAATTTTCTGCAATGAACAAGCTCAAGAAAATGGCTTTGAGAGTAAGTCTATCAATGTGCAAATACCTGAGATGTTAACTCTAATTTTGACCATATTGGAGATAAAATACTTAGGTTGAAACTAGTCTGCTAAATATTACATCGTACCCGCTACAGGTCATTGCTGAAAGCCTATCTGAAGAAGAAATTGCTGGTCTTAAAGAAATGTTCAAGATGATAGACACAGACAATAGTGGTCAAATAACTTTTGAGGAGCTCAAAGATGGATTAAAAAGATTTGGCTCTAATCTGAAGGAGTCCGAGATCTATGATCTTATGCAGGCAGTAAGTCTCTTATTAGTCCTTGATCCAGTTTTTTTTCCCTTTCAAATCTATGATCTAATTCAAGCAGTAAATCTGAGATCTATGATCTACAGAGATAGCAGAATGTGGACCCTTTTTCACTCTTTTAAACGAGTCTTCTTTGTTGAAAGTACTGATATTGTTTATCTGAAAGTATGCAACTTACTGTATAGTAATATTTTTGGTTGATGCTAATGTTGCATTAATACTGATATAATAGTTGTTTTAAGCGGAACTTGAAAGATATTGTGTCTATGTCAAGCGAAGAATTTTACAGATGACATTACTTATGGAAGTTAATTCTTATCCCGTCTCCAATCAAAGAGAATCGAGCAGCATTATTGGTGTTCAGGAGACAGAAAGCAGAACTATGAAATCAAAATTTCTGCAAGTGGGATCTATTTATTGTCCAAAAATGGGAAATAGTACAGAGAAAACATTGATTTTATCCTTTTCGTTGTTGTGATGATTCATATTTCTAAATCTATCATCAGCAATCAAATATTTTAGATTGGTTTAGCTTCGCGACATATTTTAGATTGAGTAACTCTCTAAATTGTCTGAATTGCAGGCTGACGTTGATAACAGTGGAGCAATTGATTATGGTGAATTTATAGCTGCAACATTACATATGAACAAAATTGAAAGACAAGATCATCTTTTTGCTGCTTTCTCTTACTTCGATAAAGATGGAAGTGGCTACATCACTGCGGACGAGCTTCAACAAGCTTGTGAAGAATTTGGCATTGGGGATGTCCGCATGGAAGAAATGATCAGAGAAGCTGACCAAGATAATGTAAGTTCCATTTTTCACCACTTAGATATTAAGTCCTATTTTTAAGGGGTTTCGGGGAAGGCTTTGATCAGAGAGAAAACATAAGTAAATTGTCACAGTGAAGCCAATGGCCAAGTGACTGTGGCATGGGAGTAACAACTTGAGATCTCGAGTTCAAACCCCAGCTACAAAAACTTCGGTGTGCATCTTTTCTAGTCTTTTAAGGTAGGATTATCTTCATTAACTTTGCTTGTGGGCTGGACAGGGTGTCTGGTTTACTAGTCGAGCTACACAAAGTCTGGCCCAAACACCACTGATATTGAAAAGATGGTTTAGGACTTGGAACCAGTTTCTCTTATCACCAAAATTTTCGGGCTCTTGCTGCAATTTAATTCACCAACAAGGAAACTTTGATAGGATTAAAAGGATTTACTCCCTTTTTCCAGAATTTCAAGCAAGTTATTGGTTCCAAAAACACTAGAGCTTTCTTGCCTTTCTCCTCTTCATATATTCCATGACTCATACTGGTTTCTTAGCATTCACATCATTAGACCCACTCAGAAGATGTCTGAATCCTAGTAATAGTCAACGTTTGTCAAAGAACTAAAGAAAGTCTGTACTCGAAAATGGAAGATATCCAGCAATGACTATGTTGTTCCTATGCGAATTGGTTTATATTGGCTTAATGATGAATTTTCCTACTAAGTGTGATGATGCTACCATGTGCAATGTGCGCTGATTGAGTGTGTGTTCTCGTTAATAGCGAATTCTCTTATTATATTTTCAGGACGGGCGCATTGACTACAATGAGTTTGTTGCCATGATGCAAAAGGGAAATCCAGTGCTTGGTGGTGGCAAGAAAGGTCTAGAGCATAGTTTCAGCATTGGATTCAGAGAAGCACTAAAACTATAGAGATCTTTGACGAGGAATTCTTTTCTTCCTTAGTGTTTGTCTATTATTTTCTTCATTTCCTTGTGGAAATTTTTGTGTTACTAGGAGTGTATAGTAATTAACTAGTGCTTGCTAAACATCATCTTTATTTTCCAGTGCACTTTTCAATTCTTTCAAATTTTGTGCAATTTTTCCTCTAATTATCTTTTATCTGGCAGTTATCCAACTGAGTAACTTGTTTAACATTAAAGTAACAATATTCAACTTCAGCCTGTTTATTCACAAATGTTGCAAGATACAAACTGTTTACCTTGCCATGTACTTGTTTAGCTAAATCATGGATGATGTTGTTGGCAATATAAGAGATTGTTGGCAATATAAGTTATTTCAAAAGATTTATTGGCCAAGTTGAAGATTTATTATGAGCTCTTTCCCTCCCCACTATGAAGCTTATCTCCCGTTGTCTCATTAACCGATCTTGACCCATGTTATTTTGATATTACATTGAGTATTCAGAGTTTGCCTCGATTTCGCATCGTTCTCGCAATCCACATGAAACACTGCTTTAAGCTAGATGTTCAGTCAACTATTGCGCCTCTACGCATTTAGGGGAGAGCCAGCGAATTCGAGTGATATTGCACCCCTAACCACAACTTATTCACTGATTCTTCAAGGGTTCATACCTCCATTGATTTTATCCTAGATTCATCATGGTCATAGATAGATGATACGTGCGCGGAAGCAAAATAATAAGAACACAAATAAAATAATAGAAAGATAGAGATTAATAAACAAATACCCAATCAATTTAAGACTTAATTGACCAAAAATTATAGGACCAGTTCTCGAAGGGAAGCAATCACCTTGCAAGTTCACCTTAACAAGTAATCAACCAATATAGGAATTCATCCTAAATACTCTCAATGAGTTTTTATTCATAATATCAAAATAAGCTAACTCTAAAATGAAAGCCTTTAAGGCTATTTATATGGAATTTTTACACCCTAATAGAAAACTTTAATACCCTATTTATTTTAAATAAATACCATTTTGATATATTACATCCTATAGATACCTTTTATACTTTATAACCAAATATCTAACTATAGTTACATCATATATTTAAGGCGCCATATATGCTAAATAATATTTCTCTCTCTCATTTTTAGTCCTTTCTCTCACATAATCACCGTAAAATCGACTTACCACGTTCTTTCTCTCTCTTTTTGCATACACTTTACTCTTTCTCCCTCAACCCAATATTCATACCTCTTCTCTCACCCAAATTCTCTAGTTCTCCTCCATTATCACTCCATTATAATCGCTTAGGGTAAGTTTAATTCGTTGATTTTGAAGACGAAGAGCAATTGGTTCAACTATAGTGGCTCGACTCTGCATGGTAGTGGTCGTCGAAGTAGGGTTCATAGCTTTTGCGTAATTCCTGGCTTCATTTGTGGGATTTGAGGGCTGGGGATTGTTTGTAGTTGTTGTAGGAGGTTGGGTGTTAGGGGGCTGACCAGCCGGAATTAATGGCAGGTCGTCGGCCGGCGAAACCATAAGGTTGTTTCTCTCTCTAGATCGCCCAAATCGCCTATTTTATTAAGTTGTATTCGAATGTATATTTCAGCTGTATTCACTTATATTCAGGTTTAATCAGTTGTATTTAACTATTTTATTCAACAGTAGTTAGTTGTATTCAAGTGTTTTATACAACTGTATTCAGTTGTAATTAGTTATATTCAACTGTTTTATCAGCAGAAGTTTGTTGTATTTTGTTGCATTCAAGAGTTTATTCAGCTGTATTCAGTTGTATTTTTTGTTGTATTCAAGTCTTTTATTCAGATGAATTAAGTTGTATTTTGTTATAATATTCAACTGCATACAGTTCTACTCAAATGTATTATTCATATGTATTTCTCTTTATTCAGCAATAATCTTTATTATGTATATTTCAAATACAGATTAATGAGTGATCGTTTTAGTTCTTTGAGTTAAATTAGGAGAGTATCACGTGATTTGATTTCCTTCCATTTTTAGCGCAGATACGTTACTGTATTTAACGTTAATGCCGCTTGAATACAGCTAAATACATGTCAAACCTAGCTGGAATTCCAGTATTTACGCATATATTTTTTAGTTGTATTAACGAACACAACAACTTAAATACATGAAATACATTATATAAAAACATAAAAGGTATCTATAACACGTAATATAGCAAATGGCATCTATAAATGGCTAATTAAACCTAAAATTAGGGAGCTAAATATTACAAATATAGCCACCAAATATAATATAGTCTTTAATTGTTGCCGAATTTATATATGTAGCCGTACTGTTATGAAAGTAGCTTCCAACGCTTGATGGTTATCTAAATTGTATCAATAGATCACTTAGATTCGGGTCTATAAGCGTTGACAATAGTCATGTGAAGACTCGCTTTCATTCTAAGGCTCGGTGAGTTCCTTTAGTGGTCACTATAATTCAGCGATAGTGAATAATGTATATAATAAATTTCAATGAATTTGAGATTCTTGCAACATTGACTATTGATTTATTTATTTAATTAGCATTGGCTATTGATTTAATGGCAACTATATAATGATATATTATTTAAGGTCTACATATAATTAGGGAACCAAATCACTAAATCAAATTACTCATACAGGAGACACCATTCTTCTTCCTCCGCTTTTACAGTTGATAAAATTATAAGAAAAAGAAAACATTCATCCATTCCGTGGCTGGGTATGGATGCAACTCTATAGCACAAAAGAATATTTAGTGCAAAGATTGCCTGGAAATGTGCATGCGACTTTGAAGGAAGTATATCCATGAAATTAGTTATCTCACAAATACCATCATTTTAGTGTAAAAGTTATTTCAATATTAATTAATACCCCAAACCAAATATAGTATAAAATTAATTTAAATTTTATCTCGAAATTATTATTCTTATCACATATACCAAATAACACCTTAAGGACTTTATTTATTGGTAAGAGCTCAAAACATAATATATGAATTAGACGCAGGTAACGATTTAAAATATACGACATACAAAATTTAATTTTCAAATGAATATATAAGGGTAAATAGACGAACACGTTATTCAACAAAAATAGAATCATATGCCAAAATTACTGGGTTATAAACGAAACATGAAATCAAAACAGGATACAATTCGCAAGAGGACGCTGTACTTTGGCAAGTACTAGTGAAGTAAAGAGTAAAACGGTAATGACAAGTTGACAACACCACAAATATTTGTAACCTTTTAGTAGTTGATGAGTACAGGCAATATTAAAACTACAGTCAGAGGCGCCAAAATTTGGTCACCCCACTGGCCCGCCCACTTTTCTCAATTTAACAACATTCAAATTATACGGATCCTCACGCTCCTCAGATCTTTTTTTAAAAAAAAAATAACTCCATGTTATGAAATAGAAAATTCTTACACTTCTATTTAAGGTGAATGTCTTTAATGTATTTAATTAGAGAGATTTTAGAGTTCTATTAGTGGTAGCTAAATCTTCCTCTCCCCTATAAATAGAGGTGCCCCCTACCATTGTAAATCATCCCTTGAGACCCCTCTCAACTCAATAAGAAGAATTCTCTCTACTCTTCTCTCTATTGCTATTGTTCTTGTTCTATTGTTCTTGTCTTTTGCTTTAGTTTATAACACGTTATCAGCACGAGACTCTACCGTCTCAAGTACCATTCTCGAAAATCCAAGGTATTTTCCCTCTTCCTAATTTAATTTTCGAGTATGTCTGACATTATGAAAAGAAAGTTCGTTGCCGTTGAAATTTCGGGCAAGAACTATATGACATGGGTGTTGGATGCTGAAATCCACCTAGATGCTATGGGTCTCGGAGACACCCTCAAAGATAAAGAAAAAGCATCCACCCAAGATTGTGCGAAGGCCTTGATTTTCTTGCGCCACCACCTTGACGAAGGTTTGAAGATTGAATATCTCACCGTCAAGGATCCACTCGTTTTGTGGAACAGCTTAAAGGAGAGATATGACAACCTGAAGTTGGTCACTCTGCCACAAGCACGATATGAGTGGGCCCATCTGAGGCTACAGGACTTTAAGTCCGTTTCTGAATATAATTCTGCTATGTTCAGAATTACTTCTAAACTGAAGTTATGTGGAGATAACATCTCCGATTACGATATGCTTGAGAAAACGTTTACAACGTTTCATGCCTCCAATATGGTACTGCAGCAACAGTACCGAGAGAAAGGATTTACGAAGTACTCTGAACTGATTTCTCTCTTACTAGTGGCTGAGCGAAATAATGAACTGCTCATAAGAAATCACGAAAATAGACCAACTGGGTCTACACCACTGACTGAAGCAGATATGGTGCACTCTCATTATGCCAAACATAAAAGGGACCATGGTCATGGTCATAAACGGGGTCAAAGCCAAGGACGTGGACAAGGAAGAAATTCCAAAGAAGTCCGTCACCCACAAAGAGAGATAACCACCGAAAGCAGAAACGGGATCCCGAAGATCCTAAGGCAAATAGTTCAGAAACTATATGTTATCGTTGCGGTGGAAACGGGCACTGGTCTAAGACTTGCCGAATACCAAGACACTTGGTTGACCTTTATCAAGCATCTCGAAAGAGAAAACGCCCTGAAACAAATTTTGTCTCTGATGAAAACTTTGACTTCACCCACCTGGATGTGGCAGACTTCTTTGAGCAACCCGAGGGAAAGATAGACCACCTAATCGGTGATGGAACCATGATGAAAGAAGATGGAGCTGTTTGATTCTACTTGTATTAGTCAATGAATAAATTAATAGTCATTAACATTAGCTCGTATTAGTTAATTCATGATATGATGTTAGTATTAGCCCTTTAGAATGTTTCAATATGCTCAAATATTTTTATTGTACAGTACAGGTAATCGACTAACCTAAAAACTAGTCGATCGTCTAATATTTAGCAATAAAACGAACTTTTTTCCGCCAGGCCAGATATTCGAATATCAGAGTCTGATATTCGAATATCTGGGCCAGATATTCGAATATCAGAATTCCTATATTCGAATATCTGGCAAGATATTAGAATATGTGCTTAAATATTCGAATATCTAATATTTTTCGCATTAAAGTATTATTTTTTCCGCAAGGCATTATATTCGAATATTAGAATACAATATTCGAATATCCTAAATAACTGCTTCCCAAAATGCTGTTTAAACGCGAAACAAAAGAATTGAAGTTGTTTATACTTATATTTATGTATTTTTTTTGTATGTCAAACTATGGGATAGCAAATATGGTTATCTCACAAAGCGAACTTGGATCAACGTCCAACTGTAAAAGTATTTGCCTAGTTGATTCATGTACTACACATACAATACTCAAAGAAAAGAAGAGTAATTGTGTAAGGCAAACATTACTACAATCTATGGAAGTAGTAAATTGATTGAAGGCTCCGGAAGAGCAACTGTAACTCTGCCCAAAGGCATGACGTTTATCTTAGAGAATGCAATATTCTCCTCCAAGTCTAAGAAGAACTTGTTGAGTTTTAAAGACATCATTCAAAATGAATATCCTTGCACTTCGTGTTATCAAGGCAAGCTGATTATCAGACCATCCCCAACAAAGGTTGGGACTGAGTCACCCCAGTTTCTGGAACGTATACAAGGGGACATTTGTGGACCTATTCACCCACCTAGTGGGTAGTTTAGGTATTTTATGGTCTTGATAGACGCATCCTGTAGATGGTCTAATGTGTGCTTGTTGCCATCACGCAACCTTGCGTTTGCAAAGTTAATGGATAATAGATGAGAATAATCTTGAATTCTTCATGAAAACGAGGCTGCCCATTTCGGTTTGGGTTCACGCCATTTTGCATGCAACAATACTAGTTTGTCGGCTGCCCACTTCGGTTTGGGGTCACGCCATTTTGCATGAAGCAATGCTAGTTCGTCGGCTGCCCACTTCGGTTTGGGGTCACGCCGCCATTTTGCATGAAGCAATGCTAGTTCGTCGGCTGCCCACTTCGGTTTGGGGTCACGCCATGTTGCATGCAGCAATGCTAGTTCGTCTCTGACTGACGAATTGACACAAATATTCCCTATTGCAATTGGTTTTGGGTCATGAACCCAATATATCCCATTTAAGAAGCTTTGGATGCGCAGTATAGGTGCCTGTAGCACCGCCATCCCGCACCAAAATGGGTTTGCAAAGAAGGTTATGAATATATGTTGAGTATGAATCGTCCTCCATTATTCGCTACCTCAAAACATTGACAGGAGATTTGTTCACTGCACTATTTGCAGACTGTCAATTTGATGAGACACTTTTCCCAAAATTAGGGGGAGAAGTCGGTGAAACCAAATGGGAAATTTTGTGGAAAAATGTATCATTATCTCATCTTGATCCACATACCTCTATTTGAAAGAAAGAGGTACAAAAGATTATCCATTTGCAAAGAATAGCAAATCAAATGCCTGACGCATTTACGGACTTGAAGAGGATAACGAAATCCCACATTCACACGGAAAATGTTTCGATCCGTATTGAAGTCCCTATTGGACAAATATCTAGTGTCATATCCAATGAGTCAAATGCACGCCAGAAGCGTGGCAGACCATTAGGTTCCAAAGATCGAAATCCTAGAAAGAGGAAAAAGAACGATCTAAATGACACTATGAAAGAATCACATGAGGACGCTCATGATTTGATTAATTCCGAGATTCACGAAGAATCTATTGAGCCTGAGACTCTTGAAAATACGGAATGCAAGAATGTGAGGATCTCGAACCTCAGTCTTTGGTAGTACAAAATTAATTGAGAGCTCTCGAAGAGCCAATTATTACTATGTTGGAGAAACACAATTGAGTATTGTGCTGTAGTAAGTCTCAAAGAAACTTATTCAGTTTCCAAAGTACACGCGAAAGCGATTGATTATATTGAGACTATAAATAAAGGAAGGCTTTGATTCTCCTATTACTACAACGGGGTAATTTGTATATGAATAGCTACCCGCTTTGTTCTCCGGTTTGTACTACACAAACGAAAGAATGCCACAATAAAGTGGATATCTATTGGTATAAAACCCATGTCATAATAAACCCGAAGTTTATTGATAAGTGCACATGTCATGGTGTAAATTTGAAGTTTACCAATATTGATAATTTATTCAGTTGACATTCGTGTTAGCCATCTCATTTGAAGTATGATGTGCAAATTCACATAGGTGAATATCAAAGAACTATAAGTTCTTGTTCTCAGTAATGAACTGACCAACTAAAAAGTTCGGGTTGAAGCCCCTAAATTCTGGAAATATCAAAGGTGAATATGGGCCCATTCACCCGCCATGTATACCACATATGATGCATCTATGGAATGGTTACATGCGCAATTGTTATCAACCCGCAGCCTGGCTGTGTTTGCGAGGTAAAACGCTCAGTAATCTAACTTCGAGCATAGTTTCCAGATTCTCTACTCAAGACAGTTAATCTTGATAAGTTGGTTTATATCAAAGTTGGTTTAGCAAGATAATTATTGAGTGCTTCCACTTAATAGCTAAACTGTTCCTTATGAGAACGAAGTTGTATATATCAGTTTGATATAAGTTGTATACAAGAGTATATTCTCCCCTCAAAAGTGGTTCAGGGTCAGGAACCAAAATAATTTCATCTTATTATTAAGGTGCTATGTATATTGACATAATGCACAAAGATGATTTCCCAAAGTTGAGGAAACATGTTAGCTTTACTAACATGAGGGGGAGACATGATAAACACTTGAGGAAGTGTTACATGGGATGAATTTTCATTTGTATATGTATATCCCCGAATATCATGATATGAACCTGTAGTTCATAAAAAGGGAAATGCAATTGCAACATATTGCAAAGCATGCTATACGCATTTGCTGACCCAAAGAAAGTAACTAAATGGAAGAGATACAATTCAAGAAGAATTGATTCCATATGAAAGACATGTAGTTTTGAACCTATAGTTCAAATGCTTGAAAGATAAAAGTCAAAGGTATGTATAGTCAGTTTTCGATATCTTATTTGTTTAGTATCACTAATGAAAGATTGATATGCAGCTAAAGTCTATTATGCGACTTACATGACTTAACTTGAAAGATTTAAGTTGCTTGAAGCATATGCAATTCTTGGTCCTGAAGTACCGCATCCTAAGTACAATTTGTGTACATATGTATCTTGCTATAACTATAAGCATGATGGCATTGAGAATGCATCTATGGAGATATTGAAGAGCTATTCCACGACATTATATGAAGATGTTTATATCTATCAAGAATGATGATTTCAAGGTGCGGAATATTTATTCAAGTCAATATGGTTGATTTACTTATCAAACGTCTGCCAAAGATCGTTTTGAAGATGATGCACAAGGTTGGAATGCAAATGCTCAAGGATATAAATTGATGTTCTCATTAGGGGGAGTTAATGCGCGTTGCACTCTTTTTCCCTTACAAGGTTTTGTCCCACCGGGTTTTCCTTGCAAGGTTTTTAACGAGGCAACCAATAGGCGCATATTCAAACATGTGTACTCTTTTTCCTTACTTTAATTTTTCCCATTGGGTTTTGGTTTTAAGGTTTTATGAGGCACATCATTGAATAGACATTCAAGGGGGAGTGTTATGAAATAGAAGATTCTTACACTTCTATTTAAGGTGAATGTCTTTAATGTATTTAATTAGAGAGATTTTAGAGTTCTATTAGTGGTAGCTAAATCTTCCTCTCCCCTATAAATAGAAGTGCCCCCTACCATTGTAAATCATCCCTTGAGACCCCTCTCAACTCAATAAGAAGAACTCTCTCTACTCTTCTCTCTATTGCTATTGTTCTTGTTCTATTGTTCTTGTCTTTTGCTTTAGTTTATAACACTCCACACATTTTTTAAAAAATACTACAGTGGTGGAGTTTTTTTTCTTTCTTTTTTTGCTTAATGCTTACTCCATTAAATTAAAAGATAATAATAATAACGGGCATCGCTTTCTGTGTCTGTCCAACGAAAATAAAACCCTAATTTTCCCATCTCTCCCAATTTCTTTCTCTCTCCAATTTTGGTACTCGGTGCGGTGTTCTCTCTCTCTTCCCTTTCAGTAAAATGGCAACGGCGGGCGAAGGCACGGCAGCGGCAGCTGCGGCGGCGGCATACGAAGGAGCCGGGGGAAAGTTTAGGAAAAGGCCGTTACGTCGGAACCAGAATAATACTCCGTACGATCGTCCACCGACGACCCTTCGAAACTCTAGTTGGCTTTCTAAGCTCGTGGTGGACCCCGCATCAAAGCTCATAACTTCCGGTGCTCAACGCTTCTTTTCCTCCATATTCCAAAAGCGCCTTCCCTCTCCCCCCACGCCATTACCTCCACTTCCTCCAGGTTTTTACTCTCCCTGCGTAATTTTTTTAACAGTTTCTACCGTATATCGATTTATATAATTGCGTGATTTATCAATTAATGTGATTATTGGTCTCATTTCGTGGAAAATATTGGATGGTTTGGAGGATTTTCAAGAGTTATTTTGATAGGCGGTAGTTATGGTACTATTGGTCTAATGTAGTAGGAAAGGTTGGATATTTATGAGGATTTTGAAGAGTTAGTTTGATTTTTATTGGAGGAAGAAAGGATGAGTTTTTTCATGATGATTGGATCCAAGTGTATGTTGGTTTGTTCAAGGATAAAATGATGTTTGAGAATAATTGTCTTTCATTTTCTGTGATTCGTAGCTGCAAATTTTGATTTGTTCAGGGATATAGTTAGAGATTTAGAGCTTCCAATTGGTAGTATTGCTTTGTCTAACTACGAAGCATGAGAAACTGATAGTTGTGTCTGTTGGGGTATGCAGCAGAACAGTTGATTACAGATTGGTGCTGCTGCTTGAGCTTGTATAGTTAAGTGGATGGAGTTTTTACCATGTTTGATATTGTTATGAGGTTTGACTTTAATGTACGAATTATTTTTGCTTGCTACTCGAGCTTATATAGTTGCGAGGATGGAGTTTTTCTTTTACCTTGTTTGAAATTGTTACTAATTAAATAGACAACTTTTAGATCTTTCTACTTGAGCTTATATAGTCACTGAGACTGAGGATAGAGTTCTTACCATGTTCGAGATTGTTATGGGGTTTGACTTCTCTTGATTTTTCACTGCTTTTAAGGTTATATAGAATCAATTGAGAAAGCACTGGAAGGGATGGTGACCTGTTTATTTTTACAGATATGGATTGAACTATTTTCATAGAATTGGCTGCTTGTGGCTGAACTAGAGAATCTTTTTGACCTTGTTGAGTCAACTTAGATATTCCTCATTGGTTAGGTGCCTTTCTCCTTCTTCCTTGTGATCATTGTTGTCAGCTGAGAAACCCACTGGCTATTCAGCTATTTGGTTGTAAGTAGCGATGATTTCTGTTGGAATGCCCCTTTGTTTGAGACCAACTAGATCGGAATTAAGATGTAGTTTATGGATTGATATTATTAAATGGAAGTAATCTTCGAATAGTGTACTAGTGGCATTCTCTTTCCATCCTGCTTTCAACAATGACTTCATTTGAGACATGATTTCATCTTGATATAAACAGGACCAAGCCAAGAATCAAAGGATCTGCCTCAGGAGTCATGTCCCAATGTAAGTTTATTATTCTTGAACTTTGTTCTCAAAGCTATGGTGCCTTTATAGTCAGATGTGAGTTGATTATGTGATTATATGTCTTCCAAGACTTTGCAGCTTGTGTATTCTCTTTTTTTACCTGCTATAATCATAATCTATTAGAAAATGTATGTTTCACTCAAAATTTGTGATGAAAGCTGATAACCACCACATGCTATTCTTGTTTTTGGGAGCATTGTGCTGATATACTAATTTTTGATTATGTGGATCATCTATTTCCTAATTGGCAGCTTTCGTATTCCTTCCGTGCTGACTGTCATCCTTTCTTTTAGTGACCGTGTGTCCAAAAGAATTCAATAATTTATCCATTAAGCAGTTTTATTGAAGTCATCACTTTCTCACTCAAACCAATGCAAAGCAAAGAGTTATTGCTTCCAGGCTGAAGTCACGCCCCTAGGAGAAATCTGTGTTTCAAACAATGACGTGCGAGGTGATAAAACATAAAATATGGATGGTTCTTTGGATCACAATCTGGAGGAGTTGGAGCAATATCAGTATAACTGTGTATCTGATGCTGAAATTAGCTATTTTAGTTACAATTTGAGTAATATAGTACTAAATTCATACATGTTTTGTATTACTGATGTTTCGTATATTATGCGCTTCACTTCTGACTCTTCAACTCAAGCCCCATGAGCCTTGTTACACCTCTGGGCTCTTTCTTTTGAGAATGCTGCTATTAAGAAATGTATGCTCTACCTTAGATGTATCTATGGTCAACGCTGATAAAACACTTCTTCTTGTCTGTGAAGGAGTATACTGGAGCACTAGTGGTGGCAGGACAAGGAGATGACAATGCTGCATGCAGCTTGGGGGTTGGCACATTCTCAGAGCTTGAGCAGCTGTTGAAACAGAAGACATTTACAAGGTAAGATTTGTGGTAATTGACTGGGTCTCCTAATAAAGAACTTTATTATAACCCCTTTCCAGGAATTCTGGTAACCGCTCGTTGTAGAAGCATCTGTTTTTCTTATGATGAAGTAATGCAAAATCTCTTCTTCCAGCCTCGAGTGGTGCTGGGCCTCTGCATTACAAAATAACAAAAAAATCAGTGTAACTGCACATTTATTGAACTAATAAAGTCTATCATTTGATCTGTGTCATGTACATCTGCCCCGTATTGCATTGCTTCACTGCTTTGACCGACAGAATGATGGATTGAAAAACACCGCTAAGTACTGATTTACCTCCCAATGACAAGTATCATCTTTCCAATTTGCCAATTTCCTTTCACATTTACCTATAACCCTTTCAGCTTTAAAGCTAGCCGCCAGTGGTGTGCCCAGGTATTGTTCCTACCTTGCATTCTAATATAGCTTCCAGTCTTAGTATATTGTATGCTTCATCGACTGAGAATAGGTGACTTTTTAATAAGTTTATGTAAATGCTAGTTATCCCTTCAAAAACCAGCTGAATTAACCTTAAAAATCTCTTCTCTTGTTCTTCTGCTTCTCAAAAGAGGGTGTCATCTGCATATAAATTCTGACGTATGTACAACAATTCTCCTTGCCATATAATTACTGTCATTAGATAGTGTTTAGTGGAAATTTCTGTTGCTCAATTTCAAGGTGGATATTTACTAACATGAAGTGTTGTGTGCGCAGAACTGAGATTAATCGCTTGACAGAACTTTTGCGCTCAAAAGCTGCAGATGTACCTATGGGAGATGAGGAGAAAAGAGCCGAGGCCATTCTATCTAGACGTGCATTGGATTCTTCGAGCAGCTTGATTGAAGGAAATAGGTCTGTAAAGGTTACATCCGGTGGAGTTGTCGCAACTCCCGACACGACTTCTAGGGTTAGATCCTATTCTCGTGTTCTTTTCTGACTATTTCTCTGGATACTCAATATGTTGACTTTGCCAGAATCAAATAGATTCTTGGTAGCCTGACATATTTATGGTTCATTTTTCCAGATTCTTAAAGATGATATTGCATCCCCTGCTGAGCTTGCAAAAGCTTACATGGGAAGTAGGTCATCAAAGGTGTCGCCATCAATGCTGAGCACGCGTAGTCAAGCTGTGAGAGAAGATACACCACTGCTAACAAATGTACAGTATGTCCAAAACTCACCTCTTCCATCAGCAACAAGTAGGACTGCTGGTCTTCTCGGGATTCGAGAAAATGGGTTTACCACTCCAAGATCTCGTGGCAGATCTGCTATATACAGCATGGCTCGTACGCCATACTCTAGAGTTCGTCAAACTGAGGTTCAGAAGGTTGGCTTTGTTTTCTGTTTACTTCGATCTTGGAAATCGTTTTATGTGACTGAACTTTTTTGTTTTAAAATTGGTCTACTACCAGGCTACCAGCTTGACAAATTATGTCAATGGTGGGTGTTCATCATCTAAGTCGGTGTCGGAGTGCGATGTACTTTTTGGTTCTAAACAGGTGGTTATTTACAAATTACTATGTTATTGTTCTGAACTCCTTTGCGTTGTATTCCTATTTTATCATCAAATGAGCTTATTCTTTTCACTTCTTTTCCTTATTTGATCTAGTTTTTAATTTTCACTCTTTCAGGCCCATAAACGAAGAAGCTATGTTCTGGATGATGATCTTGGATCTGTTGGTCCCATGCGTAGGATTAGGCAGAAATCTAATCTTCTATCTTTTGGAGTTTCACGTCCCATTTCGGGAGTTGCTTCAGCCAGCAACCTGCATCCGCAGGTATCAAAAGTTGTTGAAGATGTCCAAGATAATAAAACCACTCCTTCAAGGCATATTGCCGTTCCTCCAAAGTCCAGTGAGACCGCTGCAAAAATATTGGAGCATCTCGAAAGGATGACCCCAAAGGGAAAGTCATCAGAATCCAAACTAGCTGCAGGGAAAGAGAATAAACTGACACCAAACATGCTTCATGGACGAGCTCTTAGAAG
Source organism: Nicotiana benthamiana (assembly GCA_034376525.1). Classification (NCBI taxonomy): domain Eukaryota; kingdom Viridiplantae; phylum Streptophyta; class Magnoliopsida; order Solanales; family Solanaceae; genus Nicotiana; species Nicotiana benthamiana. Next base: position 12,156,776 of record CM067340.1, read on the forward strand.
CTTGGAGGATTTGGATTCACCCAAGCTGCTGCAGAGCGCACACGATAGCTATAAGTTGGAGAACTGGTCTAAAATATTTCCTTACAATCCCTGTGAACCGACGCAAGGTGAAACTGAACAAATTGGGGGTAGTTCTGCTAGCGAGTCAACTGCTAAAGGAAAAAATGACACAATCTTTTCGTTTAAAGATACTCAACCCATTGTTGAAACCAATTCCGCAGAAAACAAGTCTGCAACTCAACCTCCTCACAAGAAACGAGCTTTTAAGATGAGTGCACATGAGGTGCGCATTTGTTTCTCACTGCATGTAGATTCTTTGACTTTAACAAGTTTTAAACTGACATTGGATAGGGCTTTTTTCGTGGATACTGCTGAACAACTTCATATTGTACTTATTTTTGGAAAATTATGTTCTGTGTATGAATGGTTATTTTCTATAGATAAAGTTCCCTCCCATTGTAGAGATCCATGCGTTCATTTAGTTAGTTATTTTATTCTGCTCTATAATCATTACCACCGCTATTCTGCTATTAGCATTTATGCAAGTGGGATATATTTTTTGCTTGTTTCGTTTGTGTGATTTTAGCTGCTTCACTGGCCATTATGAATTCAATTTGCCGACTGCTTTGCTATTTCGTTCTTATCCGTTTATGCCTTTATGGTTCTTTTGAGGTTCAGGTCTTGATCCATTACCATTTAGATGCTCCTTTTTTAGCGTGTTTCTGTTGTGGTGCATTCTACAGGATTCTTTTGAGCTAGAGGAGGACATAAACTCTAAGGGGCCTTCATCTCAATTAGCTGAAGGGAGAGGGAAGCTGGAAATATCTGCTGTGGACCAGAAGCCCGTATGTGCTGCTGAACTCACAAGCAAACCTGCTGCTTTGCTGGAAGTAAGGGCACCTTCTGGTGTATTAGGCAAAAAATCTGATACAGAAACTCCTGATAGTGGTGCCGTCGCTGTCAAGAACACCATTTTCCTTCCTAGTTCAGGTTCCCAATCGCTAGCAACTGCGTCTAACAAATCAAAGGAAACAAATGTTGACAAGGTTCCACCATTTCTATTTTCGCCTTCAACCCCAGTCACTGAGTCAAAGCCAGGAAGCTCGAGCAGGTTAGTTCCTGCTAGAATATACTCCTACATATGTTCATTTGATTCTAACCATTTTATCATCTGATGCTCTTATTTATTTGTTCTGATAATAGTGTTTGTAGCTATCTGTGTCCCTTCTGTTGCAAATATCTTGCTACGACAACCTTATTTTTAGTGATATGCTAGTTGTACTTCTCAAAATATATGGGTCTGGAACACTTTGTTTCCTGATATGCATTTCTTATCTGTTTGCACTTGGTTCAGAGCCCATCTGGCCAAGCTGCCAAAAATTGCTTATTTTGAAAAGTACTTCTTGAAAAAGTACTTTTGGAGATTAACAGTTTGTGGTTGGCCAATTGTGTGAGAAGTACTTTTTGCCATATTTGGCAAATTGTGTTTGGCTAATCTTTCCAAAAAGTACATTTGAGTGTCAAATTTCGATAAAGAATCGTAAATGTTTAGTTTACAATTAGCATAATTTGAAAAAGAGAAATTTTAATATTTATTAAAAAAGGATTTAATTAATTTTTTATTTTTATGTAATTAGAGTAAAAAACATAAAGTAATACTATATATTAAAGATTTTAAGCAATATAAAATATAAGTATATAAAAGCAATAATATTGCTCGGAACATATTTGCTTACAGGTTACATGTTTGAAAGACACTATCAGTTCTTGAGAACACAACAAACTAGATAGTAGTGCATTATGTTAACTATATTAAATGCATGGAGGTTATCGACTTGGAGAAGGCGTATGACAAGGTCCCAAGGGAGGTGCTTGGAGGCGAAGAGCGTGCCGGAAGCCTACATCAGAGTAATCAAGGACATGTACAATGGAGCTAAGACTAGGGTTAGGACGGTGGGTGGCGAATCAGACCATTTTCCAGTGGTTATGGGGCTCCATCAAGGATCGGCGCTGAGCCCCCTCTTGTTTGCCTTAGTGATAGATGCTCTAACCCGACATATTCAAGGGGATGTGCCTTGGTGTATGCTATTTGCTGATGACATAGTATTGATAGATGAGACGAGGGTCGGTGTTATTGAAAGGTTAGAGGTATGGAGACAGACTCTCGAGTCTAAAGGTTTCAAAATAAGCAGACCTAAGACAGAGTACCTGGAGTGCAAGTTTAGCGCCGAGCCGAGCGAAGTAGGCAGGGACGTGATGATTGGTTCTCAGGCCATCGCCAAGAGGGACAGTGTCCGATAACTTGGGTCTGTGATTCAGGGTGACGGAGAGATTGACGGGGACGTCACTCATCGTATAGGAGCGGGGTGGTCAAAGTGGAGGCTTGCATCAGGAGTCCTGTGTGACAAGAAAATTTCACACAAACTCAAGGGGAAATTCTATAGAGCCGTGGTTAGACCTGCGATGTTGTATGGGGCGGAGTGCTGGCCCGTGAAGAACTCTCATGTTCAGAGAATGAAGGTTGCGGAGATGAGGATGCTTAGGTGGATGTGCGGTCACACCAGGAAGAATGAAGTTATTCGAGAGAAGGTGGGGGTGCCGGTGGATGAGAAGATGCGAGAAGCGAGGCTGAGGTGGTTCGGGCATGTGCGGAGGAGAAGTCCTGATGCCCCAGTGAGGAGCTGCGAGCGGCTGGAGATTGTTGGCGGTCGGCGAGGCAGAGGGATGCCTAAGAAGTATTGGGGAGAAGTGATTAGGCAGGACATGACTAGAATGCAGGTTTCCGAGGACATGACCCTTGATAGGAAAGTCTGGAGGTCTAGAATCAGGGTTGTAGGATAGGGGCTCCTAGAGTTTTTCGTACGCCTCTTCCGGGGTTGGGTGTGGGTCAGCAGGGTTACCCATAGATGATTTGTGTTTTAGCTTATGTCCCCCCTATGGCTGTTAGTTATGGTAGTTACTGTATGATATTATTGCATGCGATTGTATTTATGTTTCGTATGTTTAGATAATTATTTACGCTATTTCTGCTGGAGTTACTAATGCTCTATTGTTTTTGTTTTTGTCTTGTTTTTGTTTTACTGCTGTTTTTCCTTTTATCCTATGAGCCGGGGGTCGATTTGAAACAGCCTCTTTGCCCTTTCGGGTAGGGGTAAGGCTTGTCTACATATTACCCTCCCCAGACCCCACCTGGTGGGAGTATACTGGGTAGTTGTTGTTGTTGTATTACATGCATGCACGCCAAAAAATATATAAATAAAACTACAGAATGGAGATCATACAATATGGTACACTATGGAAAAAAAAGAAATCATACAAAGTGCTTGAATTTGGTGATTAACCTTGTTATTTCAAAGAGTAGTAAGAGACGATGAGAAGAAGAAACGGCGGAAGAGAAAAGAGATCTATTTATATTAGAGAGATTACTCCAAATAGGAATAAGAGAAGAAAAATAAAAATGCCGTAAAAATAAAAAAGAGAAGAAAGGGATAGTAGAGATAGAAAAGAGTAAAGGTCAAATTAATAAGTGATAATGTAGGAAATAGGAAATATAATTTTATGGTAAGGATATTTTTGTCTTGAAAAAATTAATTTTGTACTTTTGCTTATGCTTTTTGGAAGAAGCTAGAATTTGTAGCTTCTTCCCAAAAGCAAAAAAACTACTTCTGCTGCTGCTCAAAAGTACTTCTATGTTTTGGCCAAGCACCTCATGTTTCCAAATTAAGTACTTTGGCAAAAAAGCACTTTTGACCTCCCAGAAGCTTGGCCAAACATGCTCTCAGGGGAACTAGTGGTGGTTCTTTCCCCCCTTCTAAATTAAATTTAAATCTGCGAAGTGCAAACTATTTTATCTAAAATAGATGTGATATGCGAAGTAATTTCTCAATATAACTGTGAAATGCAATGGTTGATAAAGGTCAATAGTCAACCAAAATGATGAGCAATTAAATGTTGAATTGTAAGCTTCCGAAAAATTCTAAGGTGGATGAGAGCTTTTATTTTTTTTCAAATTTATTACAAGTGATGAGGCATGCTTAATTCTGAGTTTGTGTTATGATTGCGGGGTCATTTCAAGCTTATTGAATCCTGAATTTGTAATGCGCAAAGACGAAAAAAGAGAAACTATTGTCGAGTATCATGCTGCCATTTACAATTTGTTCCCTGACTATCAATTCATGTAAGAGTAGTAGTTTTGTTTTTCAATGTAGTTGATGCGTAAAGGAAACCTAAGAGGAAATCATTTCTCGTGATTAGCAAAAAAATAAGAACTTTTCCATCCCAGAGTGTGGTCTAGCAGTTGCGGAAGTTTGTGTGGACAGAAGATGATGAAAGGTTTCGGAATGTTTTACTAGTTAGCAGTCGCGCGAAACTAAGAATTTCTCCAAGGGTGTTCAAATTTAAAAGAAGTGAATTTTTTTCCTGATGATGAATGTTCGATATGTGTTATATACCTCTAAAATGTAATATTGTATCTATATATAGTGTAATTTTTCGACGAAGGGTGGCCAAGTGACCACCCTAATGACTATGTGGCTTCGCCCATGCTAGTTAGCTGTTAGGGAGTAGTTGGAAAAACATTCTTGTGTGTTTTGTGCACCGTTTTTTATACTACCTGAAAGTGCATCTGAAATTTGTTGAAATTTCTGCAGCCTATCCAATCTAGCATCCAGCCCAACTGATGCTCGGCCTAATCCTTTTCAGCTGGATAACTCACAGAAGGCTGTGGACAGCAATGGAAAATTAGAAGCAGTATCATCTGGTCCGTCAAGTTCAATATCAACAAGTGGTATTTTCTCATTAGTTGCTCCATCCAGAACTTCAAGTTTTAGTAATGGATTATTTACTCCTAGTCCGGCTATCTCAACCACATCTGCCTTAGTGTCAGGTAATTTTACAAATGGTATTTCTACTGGCAGCTCAAATATTTTTGCTCCTTTGACAAGCATTGTGAGTATGATTGGTGCCACAACAGGCAGCTCTACCGCCTCCGTGAGCAGTCTCTTTGGTTCCAGTGCAGCATCCTCAGTTTCCAAAGAACCTCCTATCAAATTTGGTTTCTCTGGAGTTCCTTCAGAAACAGTTTCAGCACCATCAACAACTTCCACTGCTGAAACTACAGACGTGAAATCCAAATTCGAGACTGGAACTATTTTTGGCAACATGAAGAGTTCACCTTTTGTGGTTGCGTCTTTTGCAGCTACAGGCTCTGGAAATAGTATCTCTGGTTTTAGTTCATCCGTAATGTCAGCGGTCACTACTGGTAGTATACAGTCTCAGGGTTCTGTTTTTGGTACAGGAGGTGAATCTCTTGTTAGTGCACAGACTTCTGTTGCTGGATCTGGCACTTCTGTAGTCTCTGGGAGCATGCCTGCTTATTTCGGTTCATCTGCTTCATCACCATCCATAGCAAACTTTCCCGTGTTTGGTTCTGCGCCTGGTACTACTGGTCAAGTTTCTGCTTCTCCTTCGAAAAATGACCTAGTTGGCACCGGCAATGCTGCTTCTGGAATATTTAATTTTGGTGCTAGTTCGTCAGCTTCCAGTGCAGCAGGCAGGTTAACTGGGTCTATACATGGCACGGCCCCATTGGCATTTGCTTTTAGTGCCAGTTCTGCAGCTCCTGCTTCGGAAACCAGTGTACCTGCCACCTCCAACAGCGCTACTCCTGGGACATTCAATTTTGGTGGTAGTTCTTCAGCTTCCTCAACAAATACTGTTAACGTCTCCAGCAGTACTAGCCCCAATATATTTAATTTTGGTGGTAGTTCTTCGACTTCCCCTGCAAATGCTGTCAACACCTCCACTAGTGCTACTCCTGGCACCTTCAATTTTGGTGCTAATTCTTCATCTTCATTGACAAATGCCGGTAGCACAGTCAATGCTAGCCCATTCACCTTCGGTGCCACTTCGGCCTCTTCACAAGCCTCTAGCGCTGCTGGAAATTTTGGATCCAGTTTGCAGCCCCAAAAATCTCCTGGCTTCACTTCCCCATTTAGTTCTTCTGCCCTCTCTGGGTTTACATTTGGAGCATCTTCAGCTTCTTTTGCTACTTCAAGCACTACTCCGGTGGTCTTTGGAGCAACACCCAGCGCCCCAAGTGGTTCTGCTTTTCTATTTGGTTCAGCTTCTTCCACAAATTCTTCTTCTCAGCCCATGTTTGGGAATGCTGCTTCCGCTTTTGCTGCGTCCCCTGGAAACAATGATAATATGGAAGACAGCATGGCTGAGGATCTTATGCAGGCTCCTGCACCGGCAGTTTCCTTTGGTCAACCTTCTGTCTCGCCCTCTCCAGGTGGCTTTGCATTTGGTTCAACACCTAATCCATTCCAGTTTGGTGGCCAACAGAGTCAGACTGCACCTCAGAATTCTTTTCCATTTGCAGCATCAAGCAGTCTAGTTCAGGCTGCTTCTCAGAATTCTTCTCCATTTGCAGCATCAAGCAGTCAAGAATTCGGTGGTGGAGGGAGCTTCTCGTTGGGTAGCAGTGGCCCTGACAAATCAGGCCGGAAGTTTGTGAAAATTAATAAAAACAAACACAGAAGGAAATGAGAACACCAAGCAAAGATAATTGATTCGTTGGTAGATATCGAGTGGCAGGAGACAGACTAATCATTTGATTACAGCAGAGCAATCAAATGTCACAATTTTGTTTACAGTTTTTAAAAGTCAAGAATGATTGTATTTGTATGAGTAGTAGGGGGTCCATGAAGGGTCTTGGTTCGCCAAATTGTTTAATCAACTTTGCTTTCTGTACTTTTACATGTATAATAGGAGGGAAGTGGCTGTGCTTCTAAATATCTTTCAATGGATCTGCTGCTCAATTGATCAACAGAAACTTCCCTCTTCTGTCTTAAAGAGTATAGGAAACTTCTCTGCCAATGGCCATCGTACTTCTTGTAGCCGTCTAGCATCTGTCTTAGCTCATGATGTTGTGTGTATATCTATTAACTACCAGACTACATAAAGTATTATACGGAAAGATGAGGTATTTGGATAATTTTTCACGAAGTATATGTTTTCCACCAACTGGACGAAAATGATTTCCCATAATTTATGTATTGTAGTCATTTTCATTACAGATTTCAGCTCCTTCCCGTATCAGTTGCTTCAGTTAGAATCTAAATACTACTGTCAACCTAAAATGCTGTAGTATTACCAAAATACAATCTGTCTCCTTACAATTTGTATAGTTATAACACTTCGTCTATTTTTACCCTCAACTAAACACTAGAAGATATTCCAAAAATGATGTTGCAAAATAAACTATTTTCCACAGAATCCAAAGTTATGAACATCGTTTTCCTCCAACCAAATGCAAAGTAAAACAATGGAGCCAAAAATTCAGAGGTAATATGAAAGGAGCAAAATTTTGGGTTAAGTGATAGAATTTTATGTAAAAGATCTACTATTATTTTTGTGCTAACATCCTGTACTGGAAAGTTGTATTTGTCACAACCCTCCTCAAAAATAAAATCATCATCAATTCAAATAAGATTGAAAGGATTGGCAACAAATACTACTTCTTACCTATGATATTGGAAGGTAGCGGTACGTAGTGCAGATTTAAACTTTATGGGATAATCTTTAAGATTATTAGCATTAAATTTATTGTTTTTTTAAAAAAATTATGAGTTTATACATACCACTATTTTAAGAGGTTTTTTTGGGACTCGCCTTGAGGCTCACTCCAGGACGGGGCACTACTAAAACATTTTGAGGCTCACGTGCGGGGCTTAGTTCTGGTGAGGCTTATGCCTCAAGCGCCCGAAACACTCCCAATACTAGCGCTCGGGACTCGTCTCACAATTCCTAATACAAATCATGCGTCGAATTCTCTAATTAGCTCATTCAAAATTCCTTAACAAATAAACGACTAAAGTCCTATTCATCCAACTAAATCTGAAGATTGAGAGTAGTTCAAAATAAGGAGTCATAATATTATATATATTTATATATTCACGTATAAGTAGGGTGAATATCAAATGAATATATCTTCTGATCATAAATAGCCCAAATTTATATCTTCATTTACTGTAGCTCGTCATATCTTAGTTCTATATCTCTGAAAATTATCAAATTTTTATTATTTACTATTTGTAAGCAATTTTATATTTACTCATTAAAAGTAATAATTTAAATTATAGTACTAATGAGTTTCCTAATTATTAACTTTTAGGGAGGTAAACTGTTCAGTATGATAATACTTTTTATTCTGATTTTTTAATTGATTGAAAAATAAGATGCTATAGTTTATTTTGAACTCATAATAACTTGAACATTTGTCAAGTTCTATAATTATAAAAAAATGCTAGATATTTTAATTTTTATGAGTTATTCTAATTTTTTTAAATTTTTTGAACTTTTAACATACTTTATATTATGCTATTTATTAATTTATAATAAAAATAAATAAATATTCATGGGGCTTACGTCTCGCCTCATGTTAAGTAAAACGGTTTGCTTCACGCTCCCACCTTTTAAAATACTATATACTATTTATTATGATTCTAGTAGATTTTATATATAAATACGTGTTTTGCGTCAAAAGAATTAAATTAAGGTGAACCTGATATTCCTAAACTGCATCCGCCTCTCAGGACGTGCGTGTAAGCTACCCAAAACACCCTACTCGTCCAATTTTTTTTGTTAGGTGGTACCTTTTAAAATATATGTTTTATTAAAGTTTTTATTTTTTTATTTTCTACCAAGTATGGTTTTAAAGTAAATGTGTTAAATTGGTGGGCCGGGCCGGGTTGATATTTTTTTGACCCATACAGGTTACGATTCGAGTCGGTTACAGGTTGGGGCTTAATGGGTTTAACGGATTCGGTTCATCCGGGTAAAAATTAAGCCGTAAGAGTTACGGGTTGTGGGGGCCGGGCCGGGTTTAGTGTAATTTTAATTTTTTTTTAATATTTTGTATAACTATTATATGTTATAATATAAAGAATACAAGGAAGATGGGAAAATATTGCACTTATAAATTGCAAGTGCTATATATATTTCAAAAATCAAACTTACAAATTGAAAGGTTTACATTTAACAAGTAAATTAACCAAAAATGAGTAAACTCAAAGGTTTTGCATTGCCCTTGCAAGTTCTTCCTAATCAATATGAACTGATTGTCCTTCTTTTGGAGTGTTAAATTCATATGGGTTACCATGTGTTAATATATCTCCAAGTTCCTCGTCTTCTAGGCTATCAACATCTTCACGTCCTTGATTTCTTCGTTTCGATCTAATCCAATTTCTGAAACATACTAAAACTTCCAAAGCATTGCTTCCCAATATGTGACGAGTGTCTCCAAGTTATTGTCTTGCTTGGCTAAATGCACTCTCTGATGCAACATTTAAAATTGGCTCATTTAGCACATCCCGAGCCATAGCGAAAAGAACAGAAAATTACTTTACATTCTCATGCCACCATCCCAACAGTGAAAATTCCTTGCGGGGCTCTTTTTGCTTCTGCAAGTAGAATTGAAGTTCATCAATGTTCCTACTACTGGTTTGAGTGTTAGAAAATGTAGAAAAAATATTAAAACTATCAAGGCCTTAATCATCTCCACAGTAGCAGAAGTGGTACAGTGCATAGTGAGTTTAACATTATCTACAGTACGAGCATCATCATCAATTATATTTACATAATAATTATATAATTATTATAAATATTCATTTAGCTTGTTCATACAATTATATAAATCTGGGATTTCAGTTGGTTCAATCTCCATATAAGTATAAAGCATTCATTATTGGTGACAATCAGATAGCTTAATAGAAGGATTTAAAACAACACCAATTAAGTAAATCAGAAGAATTGGAAAGAAATTTTTTTGAATTTTGCTTGCATTTTTTCAGCAACATCCTTAATTTTTTTTTCTTCTTAAATTCAAAGAGTAGAAAAGAAATTTCAGCTATATGTACTAAAATTATAGTAACAGTGGAGTAATATGCTCCCGAAAACTCAACAGTAGCTGTATAAAATTTATGTAAAAATTTAACATCATTAATAACCTCCCAAGTAGTAGTCGTTAACATACGGTTTGGATCAGTACAATGTGCATTAGCAACTTCAGTTATTGAGAATCTATATTTGTAGCAATATTTTACATATATATATATATATATATATATATATATATATATATATATATATATATATATATATATATATATATATATATATATATAAAATTCCATCTAGTAACAATTTCGTCTAGCATGAATATGGGTTTAAGGTTATACACTTATTCTTAAATTCTTTTATTCTAGATTGTCTATTGTTTCCTTGAATAACACCAACTTCTCTTCTAACATGATAATTTTAGTTGAAAATAAATCAAGGTCACTTTTAATAATTAAATTATCAACATGACATACACACCTAATATGAAAAATTTCATCAAGCGGTGGTTGCAAATGAGTTTTAATATTAAAATTGCGACATTATTGTTAGAAGCACTACCAAAAGACACACACAATACTTTTTGCTTGAGATTATAAAATTCACAACTTCACAAATAGTACTACTTATAAACGCAACAGTATGACTCTGATCTTCATCATATCTAAAAGCGATAATACGTTTTTGCATGCAAGTAGTATCATCTATCCAATGACATGTAATTGTCAAATAATCATTTCCATTAACAGCATGACCAATATCAGAAGTTAGAGAAACTCTACATGGAAGGTGACTAAACAAATAACATACGTATGTTTGATATTGTCCATGAAGTCTAAAGATATCAGCTATACGAGTACTTCTAGGAATACATTTAAATAAAGGATTGTAAATCCTTTGAATATACACAATAAGATATAATGAAGAAGCAAAAGAAAAAGGTAGACAATCCAAAGCAATCATTTTTGCTAACTTTTCACGATCCTTTATTTTATCATATTTCACTAGACCTCTAGTAGTAGAGTTAGAGTTTTTTGATTTCCATCACCATCAGCGCCCCATTATATGGGATGTTCAATTCTCATATGTATACTAAGTGTCCCAGTCTCCCGTATATTTTCTCCAGTCAAATATTTAAAATTACCTTTACAAAGTTTGCATCTAACTCTATCAGTACCTTCTATTATTTCAAAAAAAATTCAAACCTTACTTCTTTTTTACGATTAGTAGTCGGAGCCATATGTGGTCTACTACTAGTTCTACGACCACCACCCCTTGTAGCAGCTCTAACACTACCAGCTCAAGCACTAGTAGGTGTAGCTGGTATCTCATCTTCCATTCCTAATTCATTTTCTTCTATTCCAAAATCTTTTTGTAATTGTTCATAATCTATATTATCATTAGGTGATGTTTCGGAAACATATGTAAATGTTTATGAGGTACATTTACTACCAGATGCTGAAGGACTACCACTGTTTTTATTTTTCCTACTAGTAACTTTTTTACATGCTCTTTTAGCGGTATTAAATATATTATAAAAATTAAAGTATAAGCTAAAATTAAATATGCAATAAAAATGGTAAATAAGAGAAAGAGTTGGAGGGAATGCACCGAATTCAACAATAAAATTGAGCACTTGATTACGCAATTCCGATGTTACCACGAACAAATGTCAAGCAAGTATTTCAATTTTGAAGTTCAGTTGTTCCAACTTCAAAATCCGAATGATAAAACACGATAAATCAAATTCAAGAAAAGAGAGCCAAATAAAATTAGAAGATGAATTGAAGACTTGAAGTCTTGAAAATTGGAGAATGAGAGAATGAGAGAAATTGAGATTGAGAAATGAGAGTTGAATGTAGAAATGAAGGGGGAGGGGGGGTATTTATAGTTTTAGAGAAAGTTAATTTTGTAATGGGAAAAGCGTTAAATTTTTTTAAAAAAGGCTATTTATGTAATTCTCCCGTTGGCCAACGGATCAAATCCAGGTCTGACCGCTGCCAACGGTCAGTGGGCCCCACATAATTCAAAAAAAAATTCAGCCGTTGTATTGCGCCCGTCCGGGCTTGTTAACTCGGTAAGGGTTACTGTTCACAAGGACCGGGTTTGACCGGTCCGATTAACATTTTAAAAAATATAAACAGACAAACCCCCTCTACCCAGCCCCACCCCACCCACTTTGTACGGGCCGATCCGGTTTCGATTTTTTTCGGTCTGAGATGGTCCGGTTACGGGTCAATCCCGCCCATTTAACACTCTTATTTTAAAGTAATAGACCGAGTTTTTGGCCAAAATTATCCCTTATGTTTAGGGATATGTGTAACTTTGTCCTTCAAATATCGCCACGAGCACTATCCATCCTTTAAGTTTACAAAACGTGCGCACATTTAGTCCACTAACAAAATTAAGTTGTTTTGCTATTTAAACTAATGGAAAAGTCGTGTATTTAATGTGTGAGGGAAAATTCGTTTGTCATCTCGTTTATCCCCGACATTTTCTAATTCCACTTAACCCATGAGCAACAACTAAATATGCTCAATCACTCAAATGAAAAAGATTTTTACATTTCAAATTTGTATAATAGAGCCTTACTCATGATTCAAGGAAAAAAAAACTGCCAAAATCAAAACTTTAATTCACATGAGAGCTAAAAAAATTTGTTTCCCATCTCGTTGCCTCCACCAACAAAGTTGTTCTTACCAAGTCAATTTTCCATCATTGAATACCTCTTGTTACGCTGTATTACATCAGTTAAATAAATTTCATTACCAAATAATAAATAAATAAACAAATAATCAATGAGAATATCCCTCACTTCAAAACAAAACCCCCATTAAAAACCCAAAAGCCATAACTAAACCAGCCTTCAATGTAGCAGAGTTGTTAGTATGAGCCATAACTGGACCTTCAAATTCGACGGGAGAAGGTGCAGGTGCACACATTAATCTTCTCATGTTATTTAACTGTTGTAATACATGGAGGCTTTGTTATACAAATTTAAAATGTAAAAGTCTTTTTTATTTGAGTGATTGAACATATTCAGTTGTTGTTTATGGGTTTAATAGAATAAGAAAATATCGGGGATAAACGAGATGACAAATAAATTTGACCTCTCATATTAAATAAACGCTGACTTTTTCGTTAGTTTACACAGCAAAACAACTTAGTTTTGTTAGTGGACTAAATGTGCACACGTTTTATAAATTTAGAGGACTAATAGTGCCCAGAATAATATTTGAAAGGAAAAATTACACCTACCCCTAAACATAAGGGATAATTTTGACCAAAAAACTCTAAAAGACCAATAACCGAACTTTCAACAAGGGCTAAGAAGAGAATATGTGGCCCTCGCCCCTATTCTTAGTCCCCAACTCCAAGGCCTAAATCACTAAAAACAGAGGTAACAAAAGCTCTGGAGAGAAAAAGAAAAAATGTTACGGAAGGCTCTAACATGCGCCGGAAGCGCACTGCAACAACAACAGCCATGGCGCAAAATAGTATGTCGGCGGTCGTCAAGTGTTTCCTCAGCCGTTAACAGTATAATTCTCCGGTCCCTTAAAGACCACTATCTTGAAGTCTCTAAAATGACCCCTCCTCCGGTAATCTACCAACCTGAAGTCCATATGTGTGTGTTCATTTAACTGAATAATGTCTGCTCTTTAAGTTAGAATTTGATAATTTTTTCCAAGTTTAAATCTTTTATGTGTATGGGGGTCAGTGCTGCCATTTGTGTGTGTGTGTGTGGAGACTGTATTGAAGGATTGGGGTTAATTTGGTGAATTTATGAAGAGAAGGTGATTGATCCTCTTTGCATAAAGTGGGGAGTAGTAGTGGAATATAAGCTAGTCCATCAGTCCCCCAATTTATGTGAATGTGTCTGAGTGAGCATGTAGTTTAAGAAAGAAAGAAAAGACTTTTGAAACTTGTAGTCTAAAACAAGTCATAGATATTGTTGTGGCTCTAGCCTATAAATTATCTCTGTGATGGTAAAATGGGAAATCTAAAGTTAAATTATGTCTAAATATAGAAATGTGTCATTCTTTGTTGGATTAATAAAAAGGAAATGTGTCACATAAATTGGGACAAAGGGAGTATGAAGTTAAAAAATGGTTATGATAAAGGAAGTGAGAATGGTGGTTAAGAACTTTTGAGGGAGGGAAGGAGGGTGGGAGGGTTGAGGATGATTGCTCAAAGGAGGGTAACATTTTTGCTTTTAATTTTGGTTGGGCGGGTTCTGTAGATACTTGAGTAGTTCTTGAGTGAGTGAAGAAGGTATCAAGCACAACGGTAAGGGATAAGGGTACACTGAACTATGGACGACCCATTCAATTACAATAGAAGTATGTAATTCCCTAGTCAGCTAACATGATATGCATACAAGGTGAATGCAGTTTGGCAATGGTGTTCTCCTGGTAGCAGCTAGTCTGTATACACCCAAGTACAATATCTATAGGTAATATAATCAATTGTTTTGAATTGTAAGAACATGAAGTTGAATACTCTCTCCGTGCAGTGAATATCAAGCTTAGCGGCTAAGGAGCGATCTCTGATAAAGAGAATTTAGCATCTTGTCTCAAGCTATATAGCCATAAGCTTGATGGTTACACAATCCTACATGATTTTGAGTAATGATATTGGATTATTTGTAAATTGTGCTAGATATGAATTTTTTTGGCTTCTGTTTGATGTCAAAGTAAATAATTGTCAAGATGGCATTGAAATAAGAGGCATGGCTGTTTGCATTAGGTATAGGGAGCACAGAACATCAATGCTTCATTTTCAGACCTTTATGCTGGTCTCTAGGAGCCAGATGTTTGAGCACTTCTGTAAGACCAGCTTTAAGGCGTCTACTTCCTAGACTTACTGCTAGGAGGGAGTTCTTATGCAAGTCACTTTCGTAGACTTGGATTGTCAGTGGTGTTAAGTTATGGACCATAAAGATGATTCGAAGCCCTGTGTCCATAATGGCACAAATTCCACCATTATGGCACAAATTATCAATATATTGTGAAGCTTGTGTCTCAGGTATACTAGTAAGGTTGTACAGCTAGGGATTACAGCTTTTTTTGTGTTTACTCACTTTCTCCAACTCACATATGTATTCCTTTGAGATTAGCAATAACTGTGTAGGATATTCTTATAAATCTATAATATTTCTTAGCTTAGGAAATATGGGGTGTGGTGGCTATATGATGTAATAAGTTGCCATGATGCTGGCTGCAATTTTGTTCTTCTGGGATTTGTTAGAGCTTGTGAGTGAAATAGATAAGCAACCCCCAGTTCCAACCGAGAGGTTGTGAGTTCGAGTCTCGCCAAGAGCAAGGTGGGAAGTTCTTGGAGGGAAGGATGCCGGGGGTCTATTTTGGAAACAGCCTCTCTACCCAAGGGTAGGGGTAAGGTCTGCGTACACACTACCCTCCCCATACCCCACTAAGTGGGATTATACTGGGTTGTTGTTTGTTTGTTGTTTGTTTGTGAGTGAAATAGATAATTATGAGGGATTGTTGTGGGAAGAAAATTTTCAATGGAAAAGTGTAAACCATGTCTTCGTTTTAGCGTACGGGTCTTCTTGGACCTAGAAAAATATCATTTAAGATATATTATCAAAACACCCAAAAAAGAAAACCAAAAGGAACGATCACTGAATTTGAGTATATTTTTTAATCGGAAAAGGGACAAATATACCCCTCTACTACGAGAAAATGTTTAAATATATCCTTCGTTATACTTTGGATCCAAATATACCCCTGCTGTAATACTATTGGTTCAAATATACCCTCTTCCGTTAAGTTTGTCCAAGGTGGATATCAAATCTTACGTGACACTAATATTTGATGAGGTAGAGCGCCCCTAATCCATGTCACCCCTATTCTCTTTATTTTTCCAACATTAAAATTTCCTTCTCCACCACCACCATTGCTACATAGACGGTAATAAAACAAATAGAGAAGTATAACGATGGGTAAAATAGACATGAAATTCATTGCTGATTGTATGATTGCAGCTGGTTATGGAAGAGAGTGCGTGAAAATTACAAACTCAATTGGAAATCAGTCGTCGCGACTTTGTATTACTTGGGAATTGAAAAGTTGAGCTCTTCACATATTCAGAAAATGGATTGGGAATTACTGAAGATAAAAATCAAGAATTCGTTGAGTGCTGTGAAGATTGCAGTTACTACTCTGTTTCACAATGAGAAGATTCTTTGTGACTATGTCTTCTCAGCCCCTGACAACATAAGAGAATCGTGCTTCTCGGAGATAACTAAAGATGGTGCATTGACTCTGTTCTTGTTCACTGAAATGGTAGCTAAATACAGAAGGTTATCACTGGAGAAGATGTTCAGAGTGCTGGACGCCTAAGACACCGTTTGTGAGGTTTGGGTTGAAATCGAATTGGTTTTCAGCTTTGATTCCACCACTAAAATTTCGTTCCTCTCCGTCACCATTGCCGGGTAGAAAAACAAATAGAGGGGAGGGGTAAAATGGGTTAGGAGCGCTGAGGTGACATTCCATTTGGCATCCATCTCATCAAATATTAGTGCCACCTTGGACAAACTTAACGGAAGAGGGGTATATTTGAACCAATTGTATTACAACAGGGGTATATTTGGACCCAAAGTATAACTAGGGGTATATTTAAACCCTTTCTCATAGTACAGGGGTATATTTGGCCCTTTTCCGTTCTTTAATTGATAGCCTCGTAGATGATGACATCCATACCTAACACTTGTAATGAAGGTCATGATGCTTAAATCTAAAGCAATATCTTGTCATTTAGTATGGAATTTACAAAGTTCACTTTTAAATTTTATTTAAGCTTCAAATGATTTGTTGCTATTTGTGATAATTCCTGTTAATGTGATTTTTGATTTCCTTTCTGTATCTTTTGTGTGATTGACAGAAAGTTAGCCCTCCTAACTCCTTCACTGTGGTCAAGGGGGCACTTGATCAAGGTGGTCCCGTTCTAAGACGAACACATGGAAATGAGGAAATCAGTATCTCTGTCATGCGGTTGGCCAACATTATTCCTGGAGGTGGTGGAGATGAGGAGGAGGATGGTATCAATCAGCTTTTTCTACATGTTGACATTTCAAAGCCAGGACAGAAGAAATCTCTGCATTTTCTTTGCGGGCTATATCCAGATGCTCTGGGAATACACTCGGTTTCATTGAGACCAAAGGCTGAGTCCACTGGTTTTCTTGCTGTTCCAACAAATTACAGTGGCCCAGTTTTTCAGTAAGTCTTTTTCCGATGCTTGTTATGCTGTTGCGTTTGGCTGTCTGCGATATTCTTACCCGTTCAGACATCATGACCTAGTTGTCTTGCCTGTTCTTTCTTCTGTAGATAAGACCATTATATTTGGATCCTTGGCTGTCTGTCTGTTTCTACTGATTCAGACACCATCAACCTAGTTGTTTATTCATTTGTTCTATATAAAAGGCGATTGGATTTGGGTGGAAGTCAGAATTCAAGCTCCTTAGTTTAGTGAGATGCCAATTGATACAAATGTGAATTTTTTCTTTTGAGTCCCATATTTGATAGTATAATCAAAATTCTTAAGCGCGCAATAACAATAATGGCACATTTTATTTGGTGGGCAGTGCTGTTGACTTGCTATGCAACTGGAGTACACTATACTATAAGACAACTGCTGATTTATGTTTGCTTATCATGTTTCCACAGTTACTCATCGATAGACATCTTGTTTCACCCATGTATTCATCGTTCATTCATTCATTTAGGTAAGTAGTTTCCTTTTCCTTTAAAATAGCCTGAACCTGAACTAAAAATAGCCTGAACCTGAAACCTTTATCTTTCCATACGGATAATGAGAAACTTATACATAACATGTACCTTGTAGAAATAAGTGATGCGACCACACCACATATCTTCCTATCATTCAGATCAAGAAAGTAAAATTCAAAAACTTTCGTCCGGGCACCAAATCCAGCCACCTGGGAGTTTAAATGCCTAGATTACTTATTCTTCTTTATCTAGGTCAGGGTTTTGCAAGAGGAATGATTTCAGGTAACCTATCATAACCTACTACAACATGCCATCGGGAATTTATAAAATTTATTTGCAAGGAGAATTTCAAGTTTCTTTCAACTAAATCTACTCGAGTATTATCACTATTCGTGAATATGCGTTACGCATTTTTTGCTTCATAACAGTGTAGAGTAGGGGTATCAAGAGAGTCAAGATTCAATACTTTAATCAAGAGAAGGAGATGGACACTCGTAATAAATGAATAAATGATGTTCCAACTAAAACAACACTAGGTTATAAAACAATCAATCTCAAGCTATCCATTAGGAGTTGATTGGATTAGAATGGAAAGGAAATGAAATGGCTGGAACGAGAATAATGAGTAAGATATACTTATAGAAAAAAAGTAATGAGTAAGATTAAATTGATTGACTTGAAAATGCACCATTCTTTCTTATCCATTCATCCCTTCCATTCCCATTTCTTATGTCAAATCTGTTCCTTAATCTAACTTGTCCAGTATCAACCTGGTTTTTATATGAACTTTATCTCTCTTGATTTCTCGTTGGGTAATAGGGTTCATTCAGGTAACGATGTTTTGCCCGAATGGTCTTTCAGTTACACTTCTATAACCCTGCATTTTGGGGGAAAAATTATTTGGGTGTTCGCTTCTGTTAATTCAGTTCTTCCACACAATTTGAGAATTGCAATTCATTGACCACCACTTCTTTGCTTTTCAACTTCCGAAAACCTTGATAGATGAGAGTCAATAATGGAAATTGGTAGCTAAAGGGGCACTTGGCCTTGAAAATATCTATGAAGCAGAAGCATGAGCACCAGAGCCTTAATATATGGGTAACATCAGAGTAGATGGCCAAAAGACTATTCTTGGCCAAGTAATATCTGCCTTAGTCAATATTTAAAACAAAACTAGTATCTGTTTTGGTGCTGGTGCAGTGTGCATTTGTCTTAAGTTGATTGGATGTGAACAACTCTGCACTCTGATGCAGGGAATTTGACCCGAGCAAATAGTGAAGCATTTTGATGATTTTTATTGCCAGTGTTGAAACAAATGTTACTTGTTTAAGGGATCTGTTCCTCCCGGCTGTCATGGGGGTTTTTCTAGGTTGTACGTCAACCTTCATGGAGACACATGTTCAGAAATGTAGACTTGTTAAATCGGTTGTGATAAATAGAATGATCAAAGTTATAAACAGTGCATGATGCTGGTACCTGATCATTTTGAGTAGAGTTAAAGAGAGACAATAAGTAGGAGTAAAAGAGTTAACTGGGTAAGAAAGCCACCTTGGTTTATGTAGGAAAAGTGAGATATCTGTCAGCCTAGGATGAATCTGAAATTCGGTCATTCTTTGTTTCGTGTGTTTTGGGATGGGTTCACACAATTCTGTTAAATAAATTCTTTGCTTTTCTAGAGGTTCTTTGTTGAGCAATGGAAGAAACAGTTTGTGAACATGGAATCATGGATAGATACCTACTGAAGCTGCTTACACTGATAAGTTTTATCAGTTGAAGATGTTTGCTAAAACCCATTCTCTTCAATCTGTGCATTTGTATGTAATCACTGAAAGGATAATTGGTTTCTCTCAAGTCTTTTAACTGAGCTGTTTAGATGTTTAGATCATCTGGAGTGAAATTTTAATTATTTTGCTGTTTTAATGCTTATTTCCAGTTTTTGATGTCTGATATTATTCCAGTTTCTGATTTATCAAAAAGATATTGTTGTTCCAGTTCCACAAGGGCTAGTTCTCTTTTGGGTTTTTGTGCAATTAAGTTTTATTTCTATATTGTTTCTTTGTTCTCAAACAAGCTGGCTCTACTATGATGTATTATTTTTGCATTTTATTATTCATGCACGAAAAAGGTCAAGCAGTGAGGGCCTTCTGTTGTGAACGGTGGGTTTTATGTGGCAACTGAGACTTGGAAACTTTGTGAAGTGGAATAACATCTGATTCGTTTTATGCAAATGCAGAGATATTGATGAGGCAATGAGAGATGCGCTGCATAGGTTCATTGAAGAGCGAGGAATTAATGAAAGCCTCTTTCCATTTCTACAAGCTTGGCTCTATGTGAAGGACCATCGGAATCTTATGCGTTGGTTCAAAACAGTTGGTTCACTTGTTAATGACATCAAACAAGGATCTTCTCATGCCTAATCTTCGTTTTAATGGTTCTTTGAAGTGGTTTCTGTACCATAGAAAGACATCTAAAAATTGTCTAAGCGTATTTGAGAGTCAGAGAGTTAATGGAAGGTAAATCAGAAGCTATCTCCTACTCCTCTAAGTGAGTTATATGCCTGCTCGAAGGTCTTAGTGAAATGTATAGTTTGCTTGTGACAACTTTCAATTGTCTTGATCGTGGAATATCATTGAGACATGTGACCGTTTTGATGTTTTGGGAGAACAAGGCCATATGCTTTGTTTTCTATATATGATCCAAGCTATGCTCTGTTTTTCATCTTTTTGATGTTTACCTACACTTGCCTTAAAGAGTTTGATCAAAGGCATGATATTGAGGCATTTGTCATTGCTATTCCTTTGTCCTATTTTAAATGGCCTAGTTTGACATTAGTGATCATTCAAAAAATTGATACATCTCAGTGGAATGATATAGTATATAACTTACACTGTTAAGTTTGATAGCGTAGTTCTTTCTTTTTTTTTTTTTTAAATTTTTAATTCACCTTTTTTATGCTCAAAGTTTTATGTATGGTAAAGAGATTTTTGCTTTCATGTCTTTTTATCATTGGAAGGGTGCGAAGATTTTATTTTATCTTTTTATTATTTGAAGAGTGAACAATTTTATACCAGATGTATAACATAAAGTAACAGGAAGGAAGTTTTGCATTGCAAAACATAGGATCAAATGATACCTCAAACCAATTGTTAGGTGGGGAGGTTTGGATGTTAGCTCAACTACTATCAGCCTTTATATCAATAGGAGTGGCAAACGGAGGGGACGAGACGGATATAGGTGGGTTGATAACGGATAATATAAAAATAGATAATTATTCAACGTGGCTAATATTTAATACGGGTAGAAAAATTCATATTATCCATAGCTTCGTGAATATGATCATTTTTGAGAGAAATATTAGTCTTCCAAACGTATGAATCTCCAATTTGAGTCTTTGCAAACCTAAAAGTAAACTCAATGGTTATTCATTTTTAGTGGATAATATGGATATTTATTCATATTTGATCCATTTTTGAAAAGTTCATTATTCTACCCATTTTTAATAGATAATACGGATGAATACTTATTTTTTTATCCATGTTATCACTATTATATATAAATGTCATACCGAAGTGGTTCCTCATCCAAGGGACGTGATGAGATGATTGGCATCCTTGCTGTCACGCCCCAAACCTAGGGAGGCGTGGCTGACATTCGGTGCGGTAATAGCCGAAGTGAATCACTCTGTAACTCTTTTTTCCTTCTGTAATTATCATGGGCCAATATGGCCGCAACTCATAATGTATAACTATAAGTAGGCCACAACTCTTAATGTATAACTATAGGAGGGCCATAACTCGTAATGTATAACTATACGTGGGCCATAACCCATAATGTATAACTATAAGCGGACCACATCTCGTAATGTATAACTATAAGTGGGAAAACAATGTATCAATGAACCATCTTTCTTAAAATATGAATACATATGAGGCCGTCAAGGCCTCTGACATACTGTATAAAACGCTCTGTCTACAAAGCCTCTAAGATTATTTGACATCAAATATGACAGGGTACCGGCCTACCCATAAGTCCGTAGCAAAATTCTTACACGATGACTCACAGATTCGGCTGCACTCCGAATGAAGTGGAGTCTTATCGATCCTTCGCTAAACCTTGACCTCGTCTACTATGAGGGCTCGTCAAATTGATTATCTATACTTGCAGGTATGAATGCAGCATCCCCAACAAAAGGACGTCAGTACGAATAATGTAACGAGTATGTAAGGCGGAACTGAAACATAACAATAAGTTAACATTTATTAAAGACATATAAGAATCAACCTGAATCGCTGAAATACCACCGTATATGCATATCCATATCTTATGATGCATGGCTGCCCAACTGATAAGTGGTAACTGCCTGACTAGTCGGAGCGCGCTGTGGTAAATGCATGACTGTCCGACCGGCCGTAGCTCGATGGTGAATGTTTTGCTGCCCAACCGGCCGTAGCTCGGTGGTAAATGCATGAATGCCCGACTGACCGTAGCTCGGTGGTAAATATATAACTGCCTGACCGGCCGTAGCTCGGTGGTAAATGCATTACTGCCGACCGGCCGTAGCTCGATGGGAAATGCATAACTTCCCAACCGGCCGTAGCTCGGTGGTAAATGAAGATGCATATAATACCATTACGAACATTAACATCTTTATCAAATACCTCAATACGGAACTAGATACATACTTAGACATGCGTGAATATCATTTTACAAGAATGAACTACATAAATAGTACAGTAGTTTATGCAATAGCATTACGTTTATGTATCGTTACTTGGATCATACCAAAAGAAGGAAGGATTAGCCTTAATATACCTGAGCCAATTCTCTTGACAATTCCTTTAACACATGTCTTTTTGCGAAAAACACGCAATAACGGATTAAAGTAGAGGAAAATTCATACGATATTCTTGAAAACGATTGCACCGTCCTTAAATTGTAAAATCCCACGCTATATAGTATAAATGATTTTCGTATGAAACGTTTTGAAACAACTACGTCGCTATTGCAATTCATGGACCTTGTTGAAGCTTTCCTTATTAAGATGTGAACAATTCAATTGTGAATTTAGAAAAGTTATCTTTAACCTTTAGGTGGGCCCCACTTTAGAGGGTGACTAAGCCACAAATCATTGTATAAATAGCACGGTATAGCCAGTTTTTGGACTGGCCATTCAAAAATATCCAGCGTTTATCAAGTCAATGAAAAATAGCCACTATTTTGCTGCAATAGAGACCAATCTAGCATAATATACTGGAGTTTGATGCACCTGTGTATGAACTCTGGTATATTATGCCGGACCAGTATACTTTGCTTGCTCCAGTATAATATACTGGAGACTGGAGCACTAGTGCTTCAAACTCTAGTATATTATGCTGGACCGGTATACTTGCTGGAAGCCTGGATCTCCAGTATATTATACTGGAGTTCTGGTGTACTTGTGCTGGAACTCCATCATATTATGCTGGAGTTCTAGCATATTTATTCTGGAACTCCAGTATAATATGCTGGAGTTCAAGTATACTTATACTGGATCGCCAGTATAATATACTGGCATATTTTTCGTTTTGAACGCTCAAATTTATCTTTACATGAAAAGTGATTAAGTTTTGATTACTTTTGAAACTGGGCTATTTTTTAATGACCAATTGTAAATCTGGTTATTTTTGAATTTCACCCCAATCATTCTTCATTGAGCAAATATCATTTGTAGCCCATCGGGCCAAACATATATCATCTAATAGCCACAAATTGACCCATATAATTCATAACCTAAAAACAATAACAACTAGTAGCCATCGCCTCCCATATCTAAATCCTTACTATCTTTCTTCTTCTCTCTCACGCCAGCAATCCATGCCTGTGGTTCCACGGACGCATCTCTCTTTATCTTTCTCTCTCTCTCTCGTTTCTCTCATTGTTATTTCAAAAGTATTGGAAACTTCATCTAGGCTGAACGGTTTGACATGACTTTTGACACCATTGATGAGGTACTCTCAGAGGTTCAGTCTACTACTGTCAACCCTATTTTCTTGAAGAATAGATCTCATGAGAAAACGATAGGTTTCATCTCCACCTTTAGGAAATCGGTCTATTTGGATGGATCAAACTACAAGCAATATCACAAAGTGAAAATAGGAAAGAAGAGAAAATCGTCTAGTCAGGGAACATAAGACGAGAAAGCTGGTACATAATCTTCACCTGAGATTCTGATGGTGACATTTGCAGCTGGTTTTTCTTTGCCATCAGATGATGAAGTTATCTAAATATATAACAAGTTTGGGGATCTGAATGAGAAAGAGACGGAAGTGTTAGACTGTTACTTTCAAAAGCATATGCTGGCGCTTCGTGCAAACATGCCTCAAGTGTTATATTCCTGAATTGAGAAAAATAACGAGTTAGGATTTGTTTTCAGGTCGTGTTTTTAGGATATGAATATATGGAGTTTTATCTCTAATAGAAGAGATGACAACAACAACAACGATTAATAGTATAGACTATTATTGTACAATTTATATGAAATAGATATACAAAAATATACTGCCATTATACAGACAATATACAAAACTAACTGTCAATATATAAAATATATACAAAATAGATAGTCATTATATAAAAATATACTAAATCGACTGTTACTATACAAAAAATATACAAAATAGATAGTTACTATATAAAACATATACAAATTGACCGTAACTATACAAAATAGACCGTTACTATACAAAAATATACAAAATAGACTGTCACTATATAAAATAGATTGTTACTATACAAAACATATACAAAATAGACTGTTACTATACAAAATATATACAAAATAGACTGTTACTATACAAAAAATATACAAAATAGAATGCTATCCAATTCTTAGCTAATATTATTAGATCCAGAAGTACAGAATACAATTTAAAAAGGCAAAAAATGGTTGCTCCATCACGCCAAGTAGAGGTCGAACCTGCAATCTTCAGCTTAGGAAATATACGCCCTATCCACTGAGCTACAAGCGCTTGTGTTGTCATACTCATTTCTTTCGGCTATTATATGCAATATGTTTGGGCAGAAGGCAAACAAGGGTTGTTCTATCCGCCAAGTAAGGGTCGAACCTACGACCTTCAACTTAGGAAATAGACACCCTATCCACTGAGCTACATGCACTTGTGTTGTCATACTCATTCCTTTCGGCTAGTGTATGCAATATATTGGGGCAGAATGACCATTTTTTATAAGTAATACAAAATATGGACTATTAAAATTTTAAAGGGGCTATAGAGGGTAGTTTTCTCTTCTTCATTTGTTACCTTATAATATGGACTTTAAGAGTTATAAGTGGGCTGCCCCGTTAAGGCTTATCCAAGCCTTAGCTAATCACCCACTAATTCTTAATTGACTTGTGAATCTCCCGCTAACTAATAACTAACCAATTATCCATATAATTAAAAATTATCTTAAATTATCATGGTTATATGGTATTTTGTATGGCGCTAGTCCATAAATACCAGGTATAATAGTTTGGACCGTATCTTATCCCAAAATATCAAACTTCGGCGAAACTCATTTTTCAACTTGTTTATCCTACGACCTTCACGACTCATACTTATCACTTGTTATAAATAACATAAATAATTATAACCTCAAAAATAGTCTTGTCCTCATCCTAAAGTACTATCATTAAAATATTAATAAATCAAGGTACCATATAAAATCAATACATACACTATTATTTCATTAAAACATTCATGTAAAAATGCATATATGTTCTTAATTTCTGATTTTCTTAATATCATATAAAGAGTAGACATTTTCGTACGCTTAATTCTTAAAATGGTAAAAATATAATAATCTTTTCTTGTGAGAAAATAATTTCTAGCTTTACAATAAAAAAAATCTCATAAACTTTCTCATATTATATGTATAATTTAAAGCATATTCGGAAGAGTAATATTAATAACTATATAAAATTATATTTTTTACAAAAATGTAAATACCATAACAACTGTATATAACAATATTAAGGTTATTAAATTTATTGGGTCTTATAATAACATAGTCACAAATTCTTTATAACCTCATGAATAGGCTTAATCCCTTCAAACTAATATGAATTATTATGACTCATTCTAATATTGAAGTACGGAATGTAACACTTGCCACCTCACCCATCGGCCATAAATCTCGAATTTGAATCTTGAAAATGATGTCAAGCCGTATACATTGGGTTAGTATTGCGTTGGGATCTACATGGATCAGTTAGGCCTTTAGTTTCTGGATTGGGTGATTTTATTGGGCTTTATATGGGTCTAACTAAATAAAATATTAATATAATCTCATATTTTATCTCACTTATCACATTCTATGTCATCTTATCCCATTAAATGTTGGACTATTATACCATATTTAAAGTGATATAAATTAGTAACGATATTATAATTCCGAAATAATTTAGTTCGCGTACCAAATGACACGTTAGGACTATGCATAAGCCAACAATCATCATACTATAGCTTATGGCAATAGAGGAGTTTTTGACTGGATTTTGTACAATAAAACATTGTATCTAAATTATAATTTTCCGGATTTACACGTATATATATATATATATATATATATATATATATATATATATATATATATATATATATATATATATATATATATATATATATATATATATATATATATATATATATATATATATATATATATATATAATATATATGTTAACTTTAATTATTTTTTGTAGATAGGAAAACCTAGCTAAATCAGTTAAATATTGTTCTAATTTTTTATATATAAGGAAAAAAAAACCCTAAGCAATTGAAACTCAAAGTCATTTTTAGAGTACAAGAAAAACATAGATATTCATGGTCCAATTTTTTGTAACGGTGTTACTGCTTGGTGGCGAACAAGTTTCCATTGACTAAAGTTCCTTCAAATATTTTATAAGTATCTTCACTTATGAAGGGTTGAAAGAACTTTCTTATGGTTAATAGTATTCCTTTAGTTTTAAATATGTCAATATTTTTTTCATTTTGAAAAAAAGTATCATAAAATCGATATTTGAATCATATGCAAAAAGTTAGGTAATCCAATCTTTATATTTCGAATTCTGTTGTTCTTTTTCAGCATCAGCAGGATAATGAGTATTAGGCATGAAGTCAACCATATAATTTCTAAGTGCGACTACAAAATTTTCAATCCAGCAGAGCAATAGGGAGCAATGGGCCATCAAATGTTCCCACTCTTGACTTCTAATTTCTAAAACAATTTTTTTGCCTTCTCTCATGGATACATTTTCTTTGCCCTCACCTAGCCACCACCACCTCAAAGAGGAGAAATATAGAATAGGAAAAAGAATAAAGATACTAGAATCGAGATTCGAGAATCATGAGATCTTAGGTTCAAATTTAATGGAATCAGTCACTCTATAATTTTTTCCGTCTATTTAAACTTTGATGAACAAAATTATCTGACACTTATACAAATGAATTATAGTAGGTATCTTATGAAATTAGTCGAGATACTCAACTTGATCGGAATCAAATCATCAACAAAAAGTCATTAATATGATGTCAACCCCACATAGTGGTGTGAAAGAAGTTATATGAATTGGTCAATTGTTGTGTCTCTCACAAGCTATGCTGGTTCATTAATAGACTCTGATAAGTTATATAAAAATGGACCCTATTATGTGATGTGGCTTTGACTTACTCCAATTTTTGTCATAATTAAAGGAAAAGTGTTTTTTTTTTTTGTAAAATAAAGGACTCAGGAGTTGAGGGGATTTTAATAGGAAAGTTAGTGTAATATCAGTGACAACAATCAAATGTTTTATTTTGCTGATGGTTCTTGAAGTCAAGCAAGTAAAATATTTTGTTCGACTTCTTTTTGCTTAGGCTTCTTTTTTTATATATTTTTTAACCTATAAATGTATAGGACGGCTAGAAATAATAATAATGACAAAGAGGAATTGAATTAGATACATGAACATTAGATTACGTTGTAATTGTTATGAAATAATATAAGAACAAGAACAATAATACAAGAACAAGAACAATAGAGAGAAAAGTAAAGAGAGAGAGGAGTATTCTTATTGATACTTTGGGATGGTTTACAATGGGAGATAACCCCTTTATTTATAGGGAGAGAAAAGACTTAGCCTCAAAGTAGAACTCTTCTATAAGATAGACATTCACTCTAATTAGAGTTCTATTTATAACACTCCCCCTTGAATGTCTATTCACTAATGTGCCTCGTTAAAACCTTAACTAAAACAAAACCCAATGGGAAAAAAATTATAGACAAGGAAAAAGAGTACACTTGTTTGAATATGCGCCTATTGGTTGCCTCGTTAAAAACCTTGCAAGGAAAACCCAGTGGGACAAAACCTTGTAAGGGAAAAAGAGTGCAACGCGCATTAACTCCCCCTGAAAAGAGCATCAATTCACATCCTTGAGCATTTGTATTCCAATCTTGTGCACCATCTTCAAAACGATCTTTTGTAGAGATTTGATAAATAAATCAGCCATATTGATTTGAATAAATATTCCGCACCTTGAAATTATCATTCTTGATAGATATGAACATCTTCATATCATGTCGTGGAATGACTCTTCAATATCTCCATAGAGGTATTCTCGATGCCATCATGCTTATAGTTATAGCAAGATACATATGTACACAAGTTGCACTTAGGATGTGGTACTTCAGGACCAAGAATTGTATATGCTTCAAGCAACTTCAATCATTGACTTTATACTTTCAAGTATTTGAACTACATGTCCAAAACTACATGTCTTTCATATGGAATCAATTCTGCTTGAATTGTATCTCTTCCATTTAGCCAATATTTTTGTTTGTATTCGAAAAACATAAGATCCTCATCGATATTTAGCGCTATCATAGATGTCGTCGACGAACATTTTATATCGGTTCCAGTAAATTTTCATAAAGACATAACATGGAGATCTCTTCATTCATACATTCAGGTACCTGAATCTCTCATGAGATTTTATGAAGTGTTATGTCATGTGATCTTCTAGATCACTTGCCTCCTTATTATGATCACTTTGATCATTTGCTCATCTTCTTTATTAAGAAGTTCCTTTTGAAACCGATTTGTCTATACGCTTCAAGCATATCAAAGACTTTGTCCTTCTAGGACTTAATATGAGCATTTGCAGTGAGAATATAGTTACTTTCTTTGGGTCAGCAAATGCGTATAGCATGCTTTGCAATATGTTGCAATTGAATTATCCTTTTATGAACTTCAGGTTCATATTATGATATTCGAGGATCTATATATACAAATGATAATTCATCCCATGTAACCTTTTCTCAAGTGTTTATCATGTCTCCCCCTCATGTTAGAAAAGCTAACTTGTTTCCTCAACTTTAAGAGTCCATCTTTGTGCATTATGGTGTTAATGAAAATATACACCGCACATCAATAATAAGATGAAATTATTTGGTTTCTGACCCTGAACCACTTGTGAGGGAAGAATATAATATACTCTCGTATACAACGTATATCAAACTGATATATATAACTTTGTTCTCATAAGAAACAATTTAGCTATTAAGTGGAGGCACTCAATAATTATCTTGCTAAACCAACTATGATGTAAACCAACTTATCAAGATGAACTATCTTGAATAGAAAATCTGGAAATTATGCTCGAAGTTATATTACTGAGCAATTTACCTCGCAAGCACCGGCCAGGCTGCGGGTTAATAACAATCGCACATGTAACCATATCATAGATGCATCATATGTGGTATATATGGCAGGTGAATGGGCCCATATTCACCTTTGATATTTCCAGAATTTTTGGGATTCAACCCGAACTCTTTAGTTGGTCAATTAATCAATGAGAACAAGTAATACAAGAGAATTCGTAAAGAACTTTCTAGTTCTTTAATATTTACCCATGTGAATTCTCTATTACTGCACATCATGCTTAAAATGATATGACTAACCCGAATGCCAACTGAACAAATTATCAATATTGATAAACTTCAAAATTACACCATGACATGTGCAATTATCAATAAACTTCAAGTTTATTATGATATGGTTTTTTATATCAATAAATGTCCACTTTATTGTGGTATTCTTGTGTAGTACAAACTGGAGAATAAAGCGGGTAGTTTTTCACATACAGATTATCCCGCTACAAGTTGTAGTAATAGAAGATATCATATCTTTCCTTTATTTATAGTCTCAATATAATCAATCGCTTTCGCATATACTTTGGAAACTGAATAAGTTTCTTTGAGACTTACTACAACACAATACCTTATTGGTAATCAATTGTGTTTCTCCAACATAGTAATAATTGGCTCTTCTAGAGCTCTCAATTAATTTTGTATTACCACAAATTCATCAACATCCAAGTGGTGAATATCTCTTTTAAAGAGAAAGTTATACTTTTATGGTCATGTCAAAATTATATGCAAGATATGTTTCTTGCATTATTATTGTCCTTTGATAATCACATTGACAAATTATTTTGGCGTACAATAGGTACGTGACCAATGACTATTCATGCCATAACAATGATATTATTTTCATATATCATCTCAAACCTCCTTCTAGGGATGAGTGTGGTATATTCAATACCAATTTCATGTTCATATTCTTCCAATAATGAATATGTATTCGTGAATCAGATGTTGTCACATTCACTGCGGGGATATGTGATTTTGTTATCCTTTTCAAATATGTAAATGCGTCTGGCATTCGATTTGCTATTCTTTGCAAATGGATAATATTTTGCACCTCTTTTTCACAAATAGAGGTATGTGGATCAAGATGAGATAATGATGCATTTTTTCACAAAATTTCCCGTTTGGTTTCACCAACTTCTCCCCCTAATTTTGGGAAAAGTGTCTCATCGAATTGACAGTCTGCAAATCGTGCAGTGAACAAATCCCCTGTCAATGTTTCGAGGTAGCGAATAATGGAGGGCGATTCAAACTCAACATATATTCTTAACCTTCTTTGCAGACCCATTTTGGTGCAATATGGCGGTGCTACAGGCACATATACTGCACATCCAAAAATTCTTAAGTGGGATATATTAGGTTCATGACCCAAAACTCATTGCAACGGGGAATATTTGTGATAATTCATCGTTCTGAGACGAACTAGCATTGCTGCATGCAAAATGGCGTGACCCCAAACCGAAGTGGGCAGCCTCGTTTTCATGAGTAAATGAGGAATTCAAGATTATTCTCATCTATTGTCTCAATATGATATCCATTTTGAATGATATCTTTAAAACTCAACAAGTTCCTTTTAGACTTGGAGGAGAACATTGCATTCTCTAAAATATTGTTCCTTTAGGCAGAGTTATAGTTGCTCTTCCGGAGCCTTTAATCAATTTACTACTACCAGAAATTGTAGTAACATCTGCCTTACACATACTTAAATGAGAGTAATATTTCTTCTCTTTGAATATCGTATGTGTGGTACATGAATCAATTAATCAAAAGAGATATACGAACATGAGAATAAACAAATTTAATCCGTTGCTTCATAATTAAACAATATTTTCAAAATCTGCTGAGGTTAGTTGATTAACTTAGTTAATAGTCGACTAACTTGGGAAGTAGTCATCAGGTTAGTCGACTATCTAAATCAGATAGTCGACTATCTTGCCTTGCGAAAAAGTCCAGTTTTAATGCGAAATATTAGTTAGTCGACTAACTAAGTTGATAGTCGACTAACTTAGTAAACAATCATCAGGTTAGTCGACTATCTAAATCAGATAGTTGACTATCTTGCCTTACGAAAAATCCAGTTTTAATGCGAAATATTAGATAATCGACTAACTGTTAGGTTAATCGATTAACTCTACTGGAAAATAAAAATATCTTTGAAATTTAAGCATATTGAAACATTCTAAAGAACTAATACTAACATTATATCATAAGCTAACTAATACGAGCTGATACTAATGACTATTAGTTTATTCACTAACTAATACAAATAAGTAAAATAAAATCAAACAATTCCATCTTCCTTCATCACAGATCCATCACCAATTAAGTGGTCTATTTTCCCCTCAGGGTGCTCAAAGAAGTCTGCCACATCCAAGTGGGTGATGTCAAAATTGTCGTCAGAGACAGAATTGGTTTCAGGGCATTTACCTTTTAGAGATGCTTGATAAAGCTCAACCAAATGTCTTGGTACACGGCAAATTTTCGCCCAGTGCCCTTTTCCACCGTAACGATAATATATAGTTTATGAACTATTTGCTTTTGGATTCTCATCGCATCGTGCTTGTGGCAGAGGGACCAACTTCAGGTTGTCATATCTCTCCTTTAAGCCATTCCACAAGATAGGTGGATCTTTGACTGTGATATATTCAATTTTCAAACCTTCATCAAGGTGATGGCGCAAGAAAATCAAGGCATTAGCACAGTTTCAAACCTTCATCAAGGTGATGGTGCAAGAAAATCAAGGCCTTAGCATAGTCTTGGGTGGATGCATTATTTCTGTCTTTAATGGCGTCTCCAAGACCCATTGCATCCAAGTGGATTTCAGCATCCAACACCCATGTCATATAGTTCTTGCCCGAAATTTCAAGGGCAACGAACTTTCTTTTCATAATGTCAGACATAAAACAAAATTACATCAAGAGTGTGTCCCTACTTACGGGCTTTATTACAATTATCACGTTCACTTCAGGGAATGGATCATAATCATCTGTATGTGTTATATACAATCTCATATCAAATATTACTTTCGTAAAGTGAAAGATTATTTTGAGAATCTTTATTATTCTCATTATCACAATGATGACGATTATAATTCCGTCTATTGCCACGTCCACATCCATTGATACCTTCACGGTAATAATTTTGTCTTCTTTCAGACTTATCACATACTGCTATCACATTCTCTAAAGGGAATGAGAATGAAGCAAATTCAATGGGACGGATTTTCAATTCTTTGCCCACAATCATACATGAATTTAATCATGGCAAGACATAGAAATTTTACCACTTCACGTGTTTATAATTTCTTACATACTCCATTAGAGTTAAAATCAAACTTTGTTGTCTATGTTTGTATATGAAATCAAATCGTAGAATTTCAAGAATTTGAAAGGGAAAAGTAAATTACTTACCTTTAAGGTATACCAATAAATGTTGTGATATCAAATATACCTCTTGAGTTTCCATCCCGTTGCATTACTTTATGATGATACCATCTATTCTATTTTTCCGTATAGAAATTCTCATATGGAGCAGTAGCAATCGTTATTACACTCTTTTGCTTGGAAATTCACCCAAACGACGGAACACGAATTAGAGTGGGTGAATCTGACTGCAACTCGAGATTCTGAGAGCGATAATTGCTGAATATTTAATTCAATTGGTTAGAGACTCGTGCTGTAACGTGTTATGAAATAATATAAGAACAAGAACAATAATACAAGAACAAGAACAATAGAGAGAAAAGTAGAGAGAGAGGAGTATTCTTATTGATACTTTGGGATGGTTTACAATGGGAGAGAACCCCTTTATTTATAGGGAGAGAAAAGACTTAGCCTCATAGTAGAACTCTTCTATAAGATAGACATTCACTCTAATTAGAGTTCTATTTATAACAGTAATGAATTTTTTTCTTTTTGCAGATTGAAGCTATCTAAATGAAAGTATAAATCGGGAAAAAATTGTGAAAAGATCTTTGTTGATAAGTGATTGTGCGACTCGAGTTAACGATCTCCCTTTTTTACAAATAATCAGTCGAATTCACTATTTATTTTGTTGAATGTAAATAATTTGGAAGAGAATGTTTGGGAGTTCTATTTATTTATTTATTTATTTAATTAATGCATCGTACTTTTATTTATTTAATTAAATAAAGAGTTCGATAGATTATATGTTTGAATCGTAAAAATATGCATTAATATTTATATTAGAATAGGTTATCTTTATCATATTTTTCAAAGATGTCACTTTTCTTCCGATCATGTATGAATACAAAATTTTTTGTAATTTGTATACAGAGAGAGTTCGAAAGAGAATTGATTTTAATGCGTCTTATGGTACTTTTATTTATTTTATTGAATCTGCGAAAGAATGTGTGTGGATAGAAAGTCGGCTATATTTTAGAATATTTTTCAATTTAGAAAAGAATGGTTTTAGATCGTCGTTACCTGCTCTAGTCTTTGATGCTCACTGCTCAGGACAGAGCCTAATGTGAACAAATACAGAATTACCAATTATGGTAATTAGATGACAATAATAGAGAAAAGAGTTGTATTGTGATGAGAGCAAAAAACACAAATCAATTTATGTAATTTATTTATTTTCTACTTTTGTTGGAAAATTCATAGGAAAACTTGCAACTAATACTTTTCGGGTGCACATTGAGTAACTAGATTATACGTGCTTTAGCTCACAAATTACAAGAAAAATATAAACTATAATTTTTTTTATTCATTATTTATGTTAAAGAAAAGGGTTAACCATTTATGATACAAATTATTATAACGCTAAAAAAATGGAAATATTACTAGACATGGAACACAAATTATTTTCCTTTTTGCCAAATGATGCATGTGAATGCAATATAACAGAAACAGACACAAGAAACCATTTCTTTGGAATGTGGAAAGCAAGTCATTTTCGTGTGGGATTTCTTTTGTCCAAAGAAGTGTTAAATAAGAAACAAGACAAAAAGAAAAACGAAAAAAAGAAAACAAAATTACTACAAAGAAAAAAAACAGTTTTACACCCAATTTGAAAAAGATGTCACGTTTATGCTCTAAATTAAATAGAAACCAACTTGGAATGAGAAACATTTCAAAATCAAATCTGAACAAAGATACCATACTATATGTTTGGATCAAAAGTTATCAAGACCCTCTTGAACAAATCAATTTAAAATGAAACGTAAATTTTAGCTAAATATAATAATCTCTAAAGTAAACGATAAATAAAAATAAAAATTTCTTGTTCGTGAAAAAATAATTTTACTCATTTCAACTGGAAAACCCCCCCTTTATATACAAAAAACCAACACCTCTTAAGCAATAAAAAATAAAGCACAAGGAATATTCAAAAGAATATTCTTAATATCCCCTAATGGGCCTACACTATTGCAAGGGTCATACAATCTTTCGTCTATCTTTAGGTTATTTCTCTCAGGACGCCAAGTCGTGAAAAACCCGTCATTCGTCGTGCTCACCACTTATCGTTACTGGTCAAATTTGGACCCATACAGCTAGTCCCTGCGCTTGTGGGGGTTGCAACTTGGTGCATCCTTGATGAGCGGACCTCATGGATTCCTATGGAGAAGTTTGACCATTTGAGACGTTCCGACGTGGCCAATGGGAGATGATCATCGTGTTTGATAAGATACCGGACAAAGTATTTTACCAAGAAATGATGTCATTCTCACGTGCGTTCGTTGCGCATGTTTTCGAGGCAAGAGTTAACGGTCTGATGCTTCGATCCCAGCGTCACTCTGTGACCTTTCGCTTTGATTCTTGCGCCGCCCAACCCTATTAATAGGCATAGAGTTTGTTTTTGGGAAGTTCTTGGCTATTTCAGTACTGATAACCTCTCGTTAGCTCTCCGAATTTTCTCAAGTACATTTTCGCTTCTTCTTTCCTCGTTCTTCATTCACGTCACTTTCCTCTTCCATTTCTTTGTATAAGTATTTCTTTGAACGAAGTCATGTCACGGTCATATCTTTCTTATGAAGGGGTCACCGAGGCCACCCCGTTATCCGAGGTGCCTCCTTCGGACGGCGAGAATATGGGATAGAGGAGAGTGATAGTCTTACCACGGTGGATGAGCTATTACTAGACATCCTATGTCTCGTAGTGACTTCTTAAAAGATCCTCCTCCCACTTCTGCCCTCATACCTTCTAAGACGGAGCAGGCTAATATTGACGCTCTTTGTACCAAATTTAACATTCCTGTCCATGTTGACATGATTCCTGGGGGGAGGGACTTTGTTGATGTTCACAAGCCTGTGTATTGCGCCTTCTATGAGTACCCTTTCGTGATTGGCTACACTTTTTCTCTTATGCCTTTAACGGAGGAATTCTGTAGGTTCTACCACGTTTGCCCGAAGTAACTTTTGCCGTATACCTTTAAGGTGCTTCTGCTGCTGACTAAGAACGCAGAACTGGCGGGGAGTAATGTTTCCATTCACCACCTTTTACACCTGTTCTCACCCGGCTTCCACAGAGGTATCATGGTGCATTTGAGGCACCTTGGCACGAAAGGGTTGGTGGTTGGGACAGACGATTGAGCAAGCTGCAAGTTTTGGCACAAGTACTTCTTCGTCAAAATCGAGCATATCGTTTTTGAATCCGCCGGGTTCCTGAAGCGATGGAATGAAACCGGTAAGTGCCACCACTCTTTTTATTCTTCCTTCGTCTGTTATCTGCTATGAAGTTGGTTTGTGTCTTGTTTGCAGCTCTGGGACGTCCGCCCCACCTTATTACGGGCATAAGGGATTAGGTGGCTCTTTTGTTACCCTATGCAGCGGAGACACGAGATCGGCCTTCTATTGTAAAGCGTTACAGCCCTAGAGTTCCAACTGATGAGTGCCCTTCCCTTTACTACTTTGTTGCTTATATATCGCCGTCCATTAATTCGACTCTTTGCGATGGCAGGTTGAGGAGCTTCTAGGCGGAGGGCGCTAGTTCCCGTATTTCAACAGGCCGTTGTTGCTGCAGCCATACAATTTATTTTGAATGAATATGTTTGGGAAGGTCATCCTCGACCGTTTCAATTAGAGGGCCCTTCTTGAGTTGTGGCCGGGAGGGAGGAGGCTTTCCTTAATGCCAACTC
The DNA here is from genome assembly GCA_034376525.1 of Nicotiana benthamiana. Taxonomy (NCBI): domain Eukaryota; kingdom Viridiplantae; phylum Streptophyta; class Magnoliopsida; order Solanales; family Solanaceae; genus Nicotiana; species Nicotiana benthamiana. Next base: position 12,193,246 of record CM067340.1, read on the forward strand.
CCCATCTTTTGGCTGAATCCTCTAATGGGGACGAGCCGTTGTCGAGGAAAATAAGCAGAATAGAGCTTGGGAAAAGTGTAATTGTTGACGGTGACAGAAGTGGGGCATCACAGACAGCACCACTGCCTATGCTTATGGCTGATTCCATATTATCAAGGAGATCTCCTTAGACCAAGAGGGTTCACCTAGGAACCGGCTCTATACGCTCTACTGATTATGGTGCATCATCCAACATTGGAGGCCGTCGCGTCGAGGGGGGAGGTTCATGTTCAAACGTCGACCCCGAGGAGGTAAATGAATTTGTAGGTTTCCATACGTGGAGGCCAGAGCGGAGGGTCCTGATCGTCACATAGTTATCCCAAGGTATTTTAACTTGTTGTCAAATTGTGATCAAGTGCATCCATTCTGGCTCATCTATATGCGGCCTCGGGAAATGAGATGGTCAGGGCGATGAACGATGTGGAATTATATCAGAACGTCGCTGGCATGGCGTTGCAGGTTAGTTTCTTTTTTTCTCCTTCCGTTGTTGGGATTGTGTAACAGTGTCGGACTGTGTTTTATTTTCAATGACTTTCTTTCCTACTAGATCCTCATCATGAGACCGAGCGCGAGCGTCAGTAGAGGAAGAGGACAGCTGTATATGAAACGATGCCGTCCAAGTTTCAATAGTATCGAGCTAAGCATCGTGTGATGGTTGGCATTTATACTTAGGACCCTGATTTCAGATGTTTCGCGAAGGGCTTAAATAGAGGGAAGACCAACTGGTCCGCAAGGTTAAAGAGCTGAGGAAGAGGGATGAGAAGCTCATAAAGGCTATCACCCGCAATAGTGAGTTGGATGCCTCCCTTAAGGCGAAGGAGGGTGAGCTGGAGTTGAGCAGGGGGCTGATGGCTGAGAATGCCGACTTACAAGCAGGGTGGCCGACTTGACCATTGAGTTGAGTGCTAAGGCAACAGAGATTGATTGGTTAAGGGTGAGCTGGACGTTAGTGCTGATAAGCTGGCAACAATTATTTCTGAAATGGTATCTTTGGAAGATGCCATCCGTATTTCTTGTTCATAGTTGACAGGGGAGAGGGAGGCCTATAATCTTAAGGTTGCGGGGCTTGAAAGGCTTGTTAAAGAGTTGGAGGCAGAGCTATCTGCATTGAATGGGCAGGTGGCCTTGCTGATAGCAGAGGATGCAGCCGATGTTCTCAACCTTCCACGTTCTATGCTTCAGCTGATCCAGTTGTGCCTCATCGTTTGTGTGAGTTATTGGTTCTTGTTGAGGCCCTACTTGACATGTATAAGGCTTTTCATGCCGAAAGGAAGGCAACCGAGGCAGAGCTTCAAACTGTGCACAGTGAAACTCGTGCCGCTCATGAGACATAAATGTATAACCCTCGTACTCCTGATGGTGATGAAGTCCACTCGGATGAGGCAAACCATTTAACTTCAAACTCTTAGTACAATGATGCTTACCCTGCCGAGGATGATGTTAGCCGTTTGTTTGTGTTTTTCTTTTGTATTGGGGCTTCTTTTGTAAGGATTAGTGTAGATAGTATTTTGTACAATGTATACTTTATTTTGTCGATGGGTTGGTGCTCTTTGTAATTTCCCTGGTACTCGGGGTAGTTGTCCAGCTATTAATTTTTGGGTTTGGTTCATTTTCCTCTTGTTTTTGCTCTCTTGGCCATCGAGATGTTGCTTCGAATTGTCACCAAAGTAGTATCCCTTCGTAGTCTGGACGAGGTCGAACTCAGATTTTGTCGATGGCCTTGGCCATTGGGATGTTGCTTCAAATGCTCATCTAAGTAGTATCTCATCATAGTTCGAACGAGGTCGAACTCACATTTTGTCGATGGCTTTGGCCACTGGGATGTTGCTTCGAGCTATTGTCGAAGTAGTATTCCGTCGTAGTTTGAACGAGGTCAAACTCATGTTTTGTTGATTCCCTTGGCCATTGGGACGTGACTTCAAACTGCTATTGAAGTAGTATCTCGTCGTAGTTCGAACAAGGTCGAACTCTTGTTTTATCGATAGCCTTAGCCATTGGGATGTTGCTTCGATTTGTCGTCGAAGTAGTATCCCGTAGTATTTTGAACAAGGTCAAACTCATGTTTTGTCGATAGCCTTGGCCATTTGGATGTTGCTTCGAATTGCCGTCAAAGTACTATTTCATCGTAGTTCGAATGAGGTTGAACTCATGTTTTGTCAATGGCCTTGGCCATTGGGGTGGTTTTTCGAAGTGTCGTCGAAGTATCATCCCGTCATTGTTCGAACGAGGTCGAACTCATATTTTTCTGATGGCCTTGGCCATTAGGAGGTTGCTTTGAACTGTCATCGAAGTAGTATCCCATCGTAGCTCGACGAGGTCGAGCTCATGTTTTTCTATGGCCTTGGCCATTGGGATGTTGCTTCGAACTATCGTCGAAGTAGTATCTTGTCGTAGTTCGAACGAGGTCGAACTCATATTTTGTCAATGGCCTTGGCTATTGGGATGTTTCTTTGAACTGTCTTCGAAGTAGTATCCCGTTGTAGTTCGAACGAGGTTAACCTCATGTTTTGTCGATGGCTTTGGCCATTGGGATGTTGCTTCGAACTACCGTCAATGTAGTATCCCATCATAGTTTGAACAAGGTCGAACTCATGTTTTGTCGATGGCCTTGGCCATTGGGATGTTGCTTCGAACTATTATCAAAGTAGTATCCCGTCATTGTTTGAACGAGGCCGAACTCATGTCTTGTCGATGGCCTTGGACATTGGGATGTTGCTTCGAACCGTTATCGAGGTAGTATCACGTTGTAGATTGAACGAGGTCGAACTCATGTTTTGTCGATGGCCTTGGCCATTGGGATATTTCTTCGAACTACCATCGAAGTAGTATCCTGTCATAGTTCGAACGAGGTCGAACTCATGTTTTATCGATGGCCTTGGCCATTGGGATGTTGCTTTGAACTGTCGTCGAAGTAGTATCCCGTTGTAGTTAGAACAAGGTTGAACTCATGTTTTTTCGATGGCCTTGTCCATTGGGATGTTGCTTCGAACTGTCGTCAAAGTAGTATCCCGTAGTAGCTCGAACGAGGTCGAACTCATGTTTTGTCGATGGCCTTGGTCATTGGGATGTTGCTTCAAACTTTCATCGAAATAATATCCCATCACTGGAGGTTTGATTATATTCTTGTAATAGCCACATGTCGATTTTGTACATATAATAGAGATTTGATTATCTTTTCATAAGAACCACATGTCAACTTTGTACATTCATGGAGATTTGATTATATTTTCGTAAGGACCACATGTCAATTTTGTACATACAGTGGAGATTTGATTACTTTTTGTAAGAACCACATGTCGACTTTGTACATACAATGGAGATTTTACTATTTATATCCAGTCCATTCATTGCTCAGCGTTGGAGATTGTATCAACGGGCAGGGTTATGAACAGTAATCGGAACCTCGAGACATCTTCCTCACTGCCTCGTTAAAAACCTCACAGTAAAAACCCGATTGAAATAAATCCTGAATGAGGGAAAAAGAGTACGACTTAGGTGACGTATTGTTCAAAAGTGGAAGTATTTGAGATGTGCGACATTTCAATTGTTTTGGAGTAGTTTTCCCTCAATCGTTTCTAACTGGAATGCTCCTTTGGTCGCTGCGGTCATGATTTTGTATGGTCCGTCCCAATTTGTTCTTAGTTTTCCTTCATTAGGATCTTTTGCTGCTTGTATTTTGGCCTTGAGGAGGTAATCTCCAACTTTGAGTGGTCGTACTTTGGCCTTCTTGTTGTAGTGCCTCTCCACTTGTTATTTCAGGGCCACCATGGGCCATGTCTCTCCGTTTTTAGACCTCGTCTAAATCTTGCTACCCATATTAATAATTGCTTGGTCCGCTCTCTGTAGAGTATCTCAAGCTAGGCTCACCAACCTCGACGGGTATAACAACATCAGTCCCATAGACTAGTGAGTATGACGTCTCACCTGTACTAGCTTTTGGAGTAGTGCGGTATGCTCATAATACTTCCGGCAGTAGTTCGGGCCATATCCACTTGGCGTCCTCAAGATTTTTCTTCAGTATTACTTTATTGGAGGATTCAGCTTGGCCATTGCCGGATGGGGGGGGATGATACGGTATAGAGAGTATTCATTTTATGTACCATTTCTCGAAAAACTTAATCATTTTCTTTCCGACGAACTGAGGTCCATTGTCGCAACTGATTTCTTTGGGGATGCCAAAATGACATATTTTTTTTCCATATGAATGCGATGACCTCTTGCTCGCATATCTATGTGTATGCACCTGCTTCCACCCATTTAGAAATAGTCAGTTAAAACAAAAAGGAAACGTACTTTACCTCGTTCGGCTGGGAGGGGTCTGACTATATCCATCCCCCACTTTATAAACGGCTATGGTGAAGTTGTAGAATGAAGGAGTTCCCCTGATTGGTGCATCATAGGGGCATACTTCTGCCACTGTTCTTATTTTCTAACGTAGTCCGCTGCTATTTGTTTTCATAGTGAACCAATAGTATCCAACTCGGATGAGGCCGCGAATGAGTGCATGGTTTCCGAGTGCCCCTTGTGTACTTCTTCCAGTACTCGTCTTGTTTGGTTTGGTCCAAGGCACTTAGCTAGGGGGCTGCCAAATGCTATTTTGTAAAGGTTGTCGTTTACAAAGCTGTATCTGGCTGCCTGTATTCGAAGCTTTTTGGCTTCTTTCTTATCTTGCTTGAGCTTCCATCTTGTAAATATGTTACGAGATGGTTGCGCCAGTCCCAAGTTAGGCTTACGGAGTGCATCCCGACATGATCTATTGCAGAGTGAAGAAGGGTGACCATATTTTCCTTGTTGAGATTTTTGGTGGTTGCCGCTAATTTGGCGAGGCAATCTGCATTGATATTTTGCGGCCTAGGTATTTGGTCGATGTGGCATTCATCGTACTCTAGCCATAACCTGTGAATTTCTAACTGGTATTTTTGTAGTGTCTGTTATTTGATTTGGAAAGTACTAGTGACTTTGTTCACCACGAGTTGACAGTTGCAATGGAGGACGAGTTGTCGGGCGCCATATTTGAGGGCTATTTTCAATCTTGCAATCACAGCTTCATACTTGGTCTCGTTGTTTGTCATCTCGGGCATCATATGGACTGGCAAATTATTTCGCCCGAAGGAACTTTGAGGATGAGTCCCAGTCTCGATCCTGAGGCATTAGAAATGCGTCGGTGTAGAGGATATATGTAGAAGTGTGGACCGCTATCTGCTCTACGTCAGACATTATTTCTGCGATAAAATCAACGACAAAATCTGTGAGCACCTGCGACTTAACTGCAGTTCGCAGTTGGTATGTTATGTTATTCTTGCTTAGTTCTATGGCCCATTTGTCCTACCTACCCAATAATTCAGGTTTTTGTAGGATACCTCTTAGGGGGAAGGTTGTCACCACTTTTTTGGGGTGACTTTGAAAATATGTCTAAGCTTTTGTGAAGCTGCAACTAATGCCAAGCTAGTTTCTCAAGGTGAGGGTACCTTATTTCGACATCGATTAGGGTTTTAATAATATAGTAAATTGGAGATTGGACTAGGATGGCACTTACGGATACTGCGGTGACCGCTAGATACACAAGCAAACATTCACCTGGGTTCTGCCTTGACCAGTAGGGGTGAAGAAGGTAGGTACATTTTTAGCTTTCTCAATGCGTCGACACATTCTGCATTCCTTTGTAGTTCGTGATCTTTCTTTATAAAATTGAAGAATTTGTGGCATCTATTTGACGATCGTGAGATGAACCTTGATAGGGCGACTATTCGCCCTGTTAGTTTTTGCACCTGTTGTTTGCTGGTCAGTACCTCCGGTATCCTTTCTATGGCTCTGATTTGGTCCGGGTTGACTTCAATACCCCTTTGTGATACTAGGAAACCCAGGAAATTTTCGGACGTTATGCCAAAGGCACATTTTTTCGGGATTCAATTTCATCCCATATTTCCTCAATATCTCGTAGGCCTCCTTTAGATGACCATTGTGGTCCTCTTTCTTTGTTGATTTCACTAGCATATCATTTATGTATACCTCCATGGTCTTACCGAGTTATTCCTTGAACATCTTGGTGACTAACTTTTGTATGCTGCCCCTGTATTCTTGAGTTCGAACGACATTGCTTTGTAGCACTACATGCCTTCTTTTAAAACCCCTTGGTGAGTGATGAATGTGGTTTTTTCTTGATCTTCTTCGGCCATCAGGATTTGGTTGTAGCCAGAATAGGTGTCCAGGAAGCTCAGTAATTCGTGTTTTATTGCTGTGTTCATGAGTTGATCGATGTGCAGTAGCGAGAAGGAATATTTCGAGCATGCTTTGTTTAGGTCGGTGAAGTCAATGCACATCCGCCATTTCTCATTCTTCTTTTTTACCATGACCACGTTGGCAACCTACCGGGGTTATTTTGATTTCCTTATGGAACCGCTGGCGAGCAATTTATCAACTTCTTCGTTGATCGCCTCATTGATGGAAACATTGAATTTCTCCTCATCTGCCTTAGCGGAGGGTAGAGATGGTCAATGTTCAACCTGTACGTGATGATATCTCTTGGGATCCCTGGCATATTTGAGTGGGAAAAAGGCAGACAAATCAGCATTGTTAGTCAAGAACTCACGATACATACCTGGTTCCGAGAGGTTGTGTCCGACATAGGCCTTTCTCGTGTCATCATTATGGTCCATTTGAACGGGATCAAGATCTTCTACGGTTGCTTTGCAAGCTTCTACAATATCTGGGTCTTTGATGGTTTCTGCCCGTGCGTCGGGTTTGGTTCCCGATACGGCTGATTGCTATGCTTCCGCACTTGCCCTTTTAGTTGCTCCGTGTTCATGCAGCCTTGGCTATTCGATAACATTATTGGGCGGTGCGTGGCTCACCTTGAATGCTGAATACCTACATTGGGGTGGGAAATTTGATTAGTTGATAGAAACTCGACAGAACAGCGCGCTTGGCGTATATCCATGGCCGTCCTATGATGTCGTTGTAGGCGGTTTCTTGGTTCATGACGTGGAATGTAGTTTCCAAGGTGAATCCCCCTGCCAGGACAGGCAAGACTATTTCCCCATAGGTTCGTTCTACTGTATTATTAAAATAGGTTAGTGTTATGCACCTTGGTATTATTCTACCTTCAAGCCTCATCTGTATGAGAACTCGTGGGTGAACAATGCCTGTGCCGCCACCGTCATCCACCACTATTCATTTTACATTAGTATTCACGATGCATAAAGTTATAACTAAAGCATCATAGTAAGGGAAAGACAAACCGTCGGTATCCGACTTATCGAAGATGATACTGTCTTCAGGGTTGTTATACCGTTTGTGAGAGATCATCTGTTTGAGTTTATGCGTGGTGGTGAATTTTACATGATTGATTACCGTGTCATCACCGCGCTAATAATCATCTGTATGGTACGGGATGGTGACAGTGCCTTTGGAGGTCCTGGGGGCTGGTCACATACACGAGTAAAATTGGCCCTTTCTTTGTTGCTTGACACTTCTTTCAGGTATCCATGGTTTAATAATCTTACTACTTCTTATTGTAGACCTATGCAATCATTGGTCTTATTTCCTCTTTCCTGGTGGAATTCAGACAGCACATTCGACCTCCTGGCCTCGGATCTGACTTAATCTTTTGTGGCCACTACACCTTCGTGCCAAGCTACTCTAATGTGTACACTATTTTAGAAGGGGAAACACAAAATTTACGAGCAGATAATAGTGGGGGCATACCTCTTTCACCTCTGGGAGGGGCGAAATATCAAGGCACGACGTCTGCATGTCGTGGAGGAGGTGGATTGGAGATTCGGATATAGAGTTGGTTCTTTTCCTTATTAAAATGCGGTGGTTGATCCCTTTGACTAATCATTTGAGCAGGCCATTTTGGTCATTCATCTGCCCTTACTTCCGTGCAATAGGTGTTATGGTTCTTATCCCACGTGGTGTTGGGAGGGGAGGGTATTTCATGAGTCTGCTCAGTAGCTTTTTGGTTGCCTTCGACATGTTTCTGTTTAGCCTATTTTGAAAGGCTGCTACTACTATTCCCTCTGATATGTTTGGTAGGCTCATTCTTAACCTGTTGAATCAATATAAGAAGTCTCGAAGTCCCTCGCCCGTCGTATGCTTAATGGCGAAGATATCATTGACCCGGGCTTCTGCCTTTTTCTCTCCCGCGTGGGTGGTGACGAACTTATCTGTCATTTTTTCAAACATTTGATATCGAATGTGAAGGTAGTTAGGAATACCATGTCAAAGCTCCCCTGTCAGAGTTTTGCCGAACCTTTTCAGCAATACAGATGGCACATGTTCCTTTGATAAATCTTTACCTTTTACCGTGGTAACGAGATGGATCAAGTGGTCTTCTAGGTCCGTGGTACCATCATATATTTTCAGATATGGTGGCGTTTGAAGGTTTTTGGAATAGAATGGGAAGCCGCTCCTTCGCTATATGGCTGTTTGACGAACTGACCCACATCAGGTTTTTTGTAACAACTTCGGAGCGCCTGGTATTTTATCGACCCTTTCCTGATATTCCTTTATCAGGTCGAGGATCGTTTTGTTCTCATTTTCCATATCTTCCACTTTATTTAGGATTTCTATGAGCGCATCGTTGCCTGCATCGGTGACAGTATGAACGTTACCTGTTCGTATATTGTTTGTCTCATCTACGACTGCTGCGGCTTCTGCAGGTGACATGTCTTCGGTATCTCTTTGAGCGGGTTTTTCGAGCATGTTGCTCAAGGTACTTGTTAGTCATTCTTCTAGGAGCTGTTTGACCGCCGACGATGTTCCTCCTGTTGCAGATGTTGAGGTTTCTCTCTCGCGAAAGATTGTTAGATCCCTGAACGGAGGAGGTAGGATCTCTCCCTCAGGTGTGGCGCTTAGTGTTGTATTTTCATTGTCTTCTCCATTGGCTTCGTTGAGGGAGCTCATGAGGTTGTTTGTAACATCCTCTATTTCCTTTAGCCTTGCTTTTCCTGCCATAGTTGGTTTTTATGAAGCTGAAGAATAGTGATTATTTCTCTCGATAATCTAGATGAAACTATGATTTTAGCTATAGAAATACCGCTAAATGGTGCCAAATTGTTTGACTAAAAAGTTATCAAAATCCTTTAGAACAAATCAATCTAAAATGAAGGGGTAAATCTTAGCTAAGTGTAATAATCTCTAGAGTGAAAGATAGATAACAAAGAAGACTTCTTATTTGTCAAAAAAATGATCTTCCTCCTTTCATCTGCTATATGCAAGGAATCAACACCTCTTAAGCAATAAAAGACAAAGCACAAGGAATACTCTAAGGAATATTCTTAATGTCCCATGATGGGCCTACACCCTTACAAGGCTCGTACAGTCTTTCGTCTATCTTTAGGTCATTTCTCTCAGGACGTCGACTAAGGGAAAACCCGTCATTCGTCGTGCTCACCACTGGTCATTATTGGTCAAATTTAAACCCATACACTATAATAAAACCAAAAAGAAATAGGTTATGTGTGCTAATAAAGTACCTAGAGACAACAACAACAACAAATGCAATACAATCCAACAAGTTTAATTTAGGGAGGTTAGTGTGTACACAATATTATCCCTACCTTATAAAGGTAAAAATATCATTTCCGACAAATCCTCAGCTCAGGAGAAGGATAGCCACATCATTTGTTAAAAAACAATAGTGCATAAACTATAGAAAGGAAACAACAGCAAGAAACATTACTATACATGGAAACAACACCAGAATAAGAAGAAAACTAAAGCAAAAGAAGTAACTAGTCACAATAGGTCTAAGTATATGAAGATATGAGAATACTATTGATCCTACGGGTAAGAAAAGGATATACTCGCGATTACTTATTAGCCTTTGTACCCTAATTTTTGATTTTCAAACTTTCCTATCAGGGCCATAAAAGTACTCAGAGATTGATATAGAATTTTTATTTCATAAGTTTAACCTTTAAGATTTTACCACTAAACTCAATACTTTTTATATATCTTGGGTTAAAAATACATATACAATATTATTTAATTTCTTTTAGTGATTTTCACATATACATTTTCACTTTATATGGAACATATTAAATTTAATTGAAACCGACGCTTAAATACTCAATCCCCTAACAAAAGTACCTGAAAATGAAGTGATGAATATCTCCCACACGGGAACTCTTGTTGACGGACCTGTTTGTCAACACATGGATCAGCACGTTGGGAGTAAATTTCATTTAACCCCTCTTAACCTTTAGTGGTTGGGAAAAAGAAAATAATACTCCCTCTATTTTTTGAATGAGAAAGATAAACCCCATATATAACATTTTTAGGTGAACCTTATAATTCAAGAAAATAAGTATTGTTTGTATATCTGTTTTCTTTCTCTTTTTCTTAAAGGCTCAACAAACAAGCATAACCACTGGTTCCCAGATGCAAAAAAGATGTACACTAAAGTTGTAACGATTCGATCGGTCGTTTTGAGCTCTAGCACGTTATTCAATGGTTTGATATCTTAAGTAGCGTCACTTCATGTTTTATGACTTATACGCGTAGTCAGAACTGAATTACAAAAAATTCAGAGTTAATTCAGATGGAAAATTCTCAGTTCGAAAGCTTTAAGTTAGAAGAATTGACTAAGTTCTGACTTTTGTGTGAAAAACTCTAGAATCGAGATTTGAAGCTTCCATTAGATTCATATAGTTATCTCGGGCTTAGGCATATGTTCGGGTGACCCGAGAGCATTTTGGTGCTTATTACGGAAAGTTGGCATTTTAAAAGTTTAAGAATTCCTTAAGTTTGGTTTGAAGAGGTCTTTAGTGTTACCGATATCTGTTTGGGGTTCCGAGCCTTAGAATAGGTTCATATCGCAATTTTTAACTTATTTAAAGTTTGACATCATTCCGGAATGTTTTAGTATAAATCAAATGCGTTCGTCAAAATTTGAATGTTTGAAAGGTAAAAAGAGGATTTGATAGTTGATTTATGGTTTGTAATTTGAGGTTTGAGTAGGTTCATATTATATTTTGGGAATGTTTGTGTCATTGGACAAGGTCCCGGGGGGCCTCGGGTGTGTTGCAGATGTGTTTGGATTGTATCACGCTCTTATTTGATGTTTCAATGTCGTTTTGTTGAGATAAAAGGTACTATATTGAGCAAATGACCTTTGATTTGTTATTGTATTGAACTATTCGATCTGTATCATAATTACGGAACCATAGAATCATCGATTTTTGAGGTCTTATGAGAGAGTTATGCCCATTTCGTATCAGAAAACATTGTTGGTTTCTGTTACGGACTTTGTTCTTTGCGAACGCGAGGGAGGCAAAGAAGGAAGTTATGGTTGACCAGTCAACTTGAAAAATTGCTCTGCGTGAATGCGAAGGGGTCCCATGAAGGCGAATAACAAAAATTACCTTGACAGTATTTCAAATGGACAGATCGAGCATTATAGTATTTTGAGCATATCTTAAGTTATAGATCTCCGTTTGAGGTGATCTTCACGATGTTGTTGTCGTCTCAACAAGGGGATAAATATCTGACCATTATTTTGATATTTTTCTATGATTATTTTTGTTAGTTATTATTTTATCCGTATTTGGATTGTAGAAATTGGGGTTTTGATCCCCAAAACTATGAGATTGTAAATCCTTAATTTGAGGGTCAATTCATAAACGAAATTGGATAATTTTTTGAATATAAACTATATAAGTTATGGGTAATATTATTTTCGCTGGCAAGTGGACTCGAGGGTTGACTTGGCTGACTTTTCGAGCGGAGTTGAGAATCATTATAAATTGTTAAATTATATGTATCGTAGTATATTTTGATTGATTTGAACCTTGTTGACTAGTTTTGTATCGATAGGCATTGGTTCGAGGTGTTAGGGAGGCGTTGGATCCGGTTATGAAACTTTAGAGCGATGTAAGTTTTCTGTCTAACCTTGTAAGGGGAAACTACTCCCTAGGTGGTGTAACTGTTATGTGCTACTACTTGTAGGTGCTACGCACAAAAGAGGTGACGAGCGTACGTACGTAGCTAAAGCTTATTTATGTCCGGGTAGACTTAATATTTTATCATGTAATATTTGAATATTTTGGACTCATTCTAGCTTAACTAATTGAAATTTTATTGAAATTGATTTAGAAACATATGTATACTAGGCCGAGCTTTATCACCTTCAGTTGTTGCCAAGATATTTGATAAATGTAAAGCGGGATATTCATTATTATGCACCTGTATCTGTGTTGTAAGCATGTGACTTATAATTCAATAAGGTCCTTTTTTTGTGAAGCGGGCCGAATGTCTCGACAGTATAAATACATGCATCTGTTCGACCCTCGGTAGTGTACACATTATTCAGGATTGCAACGTAGAACCTTGGCATAATCGTTGGTTATATCGCTAGCAGTCCGAATATTCACGAGATTATATTTCTGCCGACGCCTGGGATTTTATATGGCAGTCCTTATTCATATTAGTACTTGATATTTTCTGAGCTATTGAGATAAGATACGAGATTGAGATGTTTATATCGTTAAAAGAATTTTGAAAGAATATGTTGGTTATCGTTTTATTCCATTATTGCTGTTGTGCTTCATATCCGCTTACGATTTATCATATTGATTTATTGGACCTCTAATAAGTATCAATATCGACCCCTCACTACTATTTATCCTGGGTTAGGCTAGATATTTACTGAATACACATTAATTTACATACTCATGCTATACTTCTTCACTAAATGTGAAGGATCTGACATGTTCATTTGATGATCATCTTGGCGCGTACGGGTGGATGCTGAGGAGACTTTATAATGAGCTACATTTCAGGATACGTATCGCAGACCACAGAGTCCCCATCGTTCTATTTACTTTATCCTATCTTATTTACATTCCAAACAGATATTGTATTATGATCGTACTCCTTATTAGGTGCCCATGCACTTGTGACATTTGGGATACTCTAGTGGATATTTATGATTCAGCTTGATAATTTCATCTTTTATTTTATATCATCTTTTATTTTATATCTTACTAATATTTTAAGTATTCATGATTTCTAAGCGCATTCATGTCTCCGCCTAACAAGATGCATAATTTCAAAAATAATAAAAATGAATAATTAAATTGATAGTTCACTGTTGGCTTGCCTAATAACGATGTTGGGTACCATCACGGCTTACAACAAGAAATTGGATCGTGACATGAATTGTGTTTAGAGGCTTATTCTGCTAAATGAATCTTTAATTGTAGCTTGCTTTCAAGCTTTCCTCTTCCTCAATTTTCTAGTTAGAGATAAGTTCATGCAAATGAAACTGCTCTAGGGCTCACACACTCTTCTCTCTATTTCAATGGCTACAAGCTTGAAATTGAGTCCTTCTGTTTCCTCTTTTATTACGTCAACATCTCCAACTTAAACTTGTCATTGCTTCCATACCATAGGATCTCCTTGGTGTTAACAACACTGTATGTGTTGATTCAACAATCCTCTCATGGTACATTAATCTTCACGTGAGTAATGAGGCGATAAAGGTACATTGGAGGGTCTAATCTCAGTATCACAGTAATAATGCAATGCAAATATGGAAACTTGATGAGATCAGTTTATGTAATGTATCTGAATGAGCTAAACGAAGCCACATTGCCATGGGATGGTAATTAGTTGGATCTACGTTCCCGCAAAAAAAATGACTTGCAACATAATAAATATAGCCACTATTCGAGTTTAAAAGAAGCTATCTATGTTTAACAAACACAATCCATTTTATAGAAATAATATTACTATTCAACTTGGACCAGTAGTTTTACGTTGTATATCGAAAATAGAGAGAAAATTGTGATTTTACTAAGGACAAATAAAATTAAAACTAGTTTCATACCTCCTCGACCTCATAGAAACCGTGAACCAATGGTCTATGCTTTATTTATTGAAAGCAAAAATAAAACAAAGCTACAACTGTTATGAAATAGAAGATTCTTACACTTCTATTTAAGGTGAATGTCTTTAATGTATTTAATTAGAGAGATTTTAGAGTCCTATTATTGGTAGCAAGATCTTTCTCCTCCCTATAAATAGAGGTGCTCTCTACCATTGTAATTCACCCCTCTCAACACATTAAGAAGAACTCTCTCTACTCTTCTCTCTATTGCTATTGTTCTTGTTTTATTGTTCTTGTCTTTTGCTTTAGTTTATAACACGTTATCAGCACGGGACTCTACCGTCTCAAGTACCATTCTCGAAAATCCAAGGTATTTTCCCTCTTCCTAATTTAATTTTCGAGTATGTCTGACATTATGAAAAGAAAGTTCGTTGCCCTTGAAATTTCGGGCAAGAACTATATGACATGGGTGTTGGATGCTGAAATCCACCTAGATGCTATGGGTCTCGGAGACACCCTCAAAGATAAAGAAAAAGCATCCACCCAAGATTGTGCGATGGCCTTGATTTTCTTGCGCCACCACCTTGACGAAGGTTTGAAGATTGAATATCTCACCGTCAAGGATCCACTCGTTTTGTGGAACAGCTTAAAGGAGAGATATGACAACCTGAAGTTGGTCACTCTGCCACAAGCACGATATGATTGGGCCCATCTGAGGCTACAGGACTTTAAGTCCGTTTCTGAATATAATTCTGCTATGTTCAGAATTACTTCTAAACTGAAGCTATGTGGAGATAACATCTCCGATTACGATATGCTTGAGAAAGCGTTTACAACGTTTCATGCCTACAATATGGTACTGCAGCAACAGTACCGAGAGAAAGGCTTTACGAAGTACTCTGAACTGATTTCTCTCTTACTAGTGGCTGAGCGAAATAATGATCTGCTCATGAGAAATCACGAAAATAGACCAACTGGGTCTACACCATTGCCTGAAGCAGATATGGTGCACTCGCATTATGCCAAACATAAAAGGGACCATGATCACGGTCATAAACGGGGTCAAAGCCAAGGACGTGGACAAGGAAGAAATTCCAAAGAAGTCCGTCACCCCCCAAAGAGAGATAACCACCGAAAGCAGAAACGGGATCCAGAAGATCCTAAGGCAAATAGTTCAGAAACTATATGTTATCGTTGCGGTGGAAATGGGCACTGGTCTAGGATTTGCCGTATACCAAGACACTTGGTTGACCTTTATCAAGCATCTCGAAAGAGAAAAGGCCCTGAAATAAATTTTGTCTATGACGACAATGAGGATATCACCCACCTGGATGTGGCAGACTTCTTTGAGCAACCCGATGGAAAAATAGACCACCTAATCGGCGATGGATCCGTGATGAAAGAAGATGGAGTTATTTGATTTTTTTCTACTTATTTGTATTAGTTAGTGAATAAACTAATAGTCATTAGCATTAGCTCGTATTAGTTAATTCATAAAGCAATGTTAGCAGTAGTTCTTTAGAATATCTTCAATATGATCAAATATCAATAAAACTTTTATATTCCAGTGGGGGTAATCGACTAGCCTGAAAAACTAGTCGATTATCAACTATTTTCGCATTAAAGTTGAAAAACAATTGATCAACAATCGATTGTCTTTGTCTAACAATCGATTGTCTTGAAACAGTAAGGTCTGGAATTTTTCAAAAATCACCCACAATCGATTGTCTATATCTAACAATCGATTGTCATTAGGCAGTGTAATCCGGAATTTTTCAAAAATCATCCACAATCGATTGTCTATGTCTAACAATCGATTGTCTTAATACAGTGTGATCTGAAGTTTTTCAAAAATAACAAATAATCGATTGTGTGTGTTTAACAATCGATTGTCTATGTTCCAACAATCGATTGTGTGTTTAATAATCGATTGTCTTATGAAAAACGCTGAAATTTTCAAACTGCATAGTAATTGATTATGGACAACATATCTGATTTTGTTAGTCAACTGTTAGTAGCAGATTTTGAAAATATTATGTGACACAAAAGAATTGAACTTGCTTATTCTTATGTTCCTGTATTTCTTTTGTATGTCATACCATGGAAAGTAAATTGATCGAAGGCTCCGGAAGAGCCATTGTAACTCTGCCCAAGGGCACGGCGTTAATCATAGAGAATGCTATGTTCTCCTCCAAGTCTATAAGAAACTTGTTGAGTTTTAAAGATGTACGCCGGAATGGCTACAATATTGAGACAATGGATGAAGATAATCTCGAATATCTCGTCCTCACTTCAAAGAATGTCTCCGGCCAAAAAGAGGGTTATTGAGAAATTCCCGTCTTTATCTTGTGGCTTGTATTGGACAAGAATTAGTGCAATTGAGGCACATTCAACAGTAAATCTAAAGAATACTGAGTCCAATACATTTGTACTTTGGCATGATCGACTGGGTCACCCAGGATCAACCATGATGAGACGGATTATAGAAAGCTCATATGGGCATCCGTTAATGAATTTCAAAATTCTTTCAAGTAATGAATATCCTTGCACTTCGTGTTATCAAGGCAAGCTGATTATCAGACCATCCCCAACAAAGGTTGGGACTGAGTCACCCCAGTTTCTGGAACGTATACAAGGGGACATTTGTGGACCTATTCACCCACCTAGTGGGTAGTTTAGGTATTTCATGGTCTTGATAGACGCATCCTGTAGATGGTCTAATGTGTGCTTGTTGCCATCACGCAACCTTGCGTTTACAAAGTTAATGGATAATAGATGAGAATAATCTTGAATTCTTCATGAAAACGAGGCTGCCCATTTCGGTTTGGGTTCACGCCATTTTGCATGCAGCAATGCTACTTTGTCGGCTGCCCGCTTCGGCTTAGGGTCACGCCATTTCGCATGCAGCAATGCTAGTTCGTCTCTGACTGACGAATTATCACAAATATTCCCTATTGCAATTGGTTTTGGGTCATGAACCCAATATATCCCATTTAAGAAGCTTTGGATGCGCAGTATAGTTGCCTGTAGCACCGCCATCCCGCACCAAAATGGGTTTGCAAAGAAGGTTAGGAATATATGTTGAGTATGAATCGTCCTCCATTATACGCTACCTCGAAACATTGACAGGAGATTTGTTCACTGCACTATTTGCAGACTGTCAATTTGATGAGACACTTTTCCCAAAATTAGGGGGAGAAGTCGGTGAAACCAAATGGGAAATTTTGTGGAAAAATGTATCATTATCTCATCTTGATCCACATACCTCTATTTGAAAGAAATAGGTACAAAAGACTATCCATTTGCAAAGAATAGCAAATCAAATGCCTGACGCATTTACGGACTTGAAGAGGATAACGAAATCCCACATTCACGCGGAAAATGTTCCGATCCGTATTGAAGTCCCTATTGGACAAATATCTAGTGTCATATCCAATGAGTCAAATGCATGCCAGAAGCGTGGCAGACCATTAGGTTCCAAAGATCGAAATCCTAGAAAGAGGAAAAGAACGATCTAAATGACACTATGAAAGAATCACATGAGGACGCTCATGATTTGATTAATTCCGAGATTCACGAAGAATCTATTGAGCCTGAGACTCTTGAAAATACGGAATGCAAGAATGTGAGGATCTCGAACCTCAGTCTGTGGTAGTACAAAATTAATTGAGAGCTCTCGAAGAGCCAATTATTACTATGTTGGAGAAACACAATTGAGTATTGTGCTGTAGTAAGTCTCAAAGAAACTTATTCAGTTTCCAAAGTACACGCGAAAGCGATTGATGATATTGAGACTATAAATAAAGGAAGGCTTTGATTCTCCTATTACTACAACTTGTAGCGGGGTAATTTGCATATGAAAAGCTACCCGCTTTGTTCTCCAGTTTGTACTACACAAACGAAAGAATGCCACAATAAAGTGGTATCTATTGGTATAAAACCCATGTCATAATAAACCCGAAGTTTATTGATAAGTGCACATGTCATTGTGTAAATTTGAAGTTTACCAATATTGATAATTTATTCAGTTGACATTCGTGTTAGCCATCTCATGTGAAGTATGATGTGCAAATTCACATAGGTGAATATCAAAGAACTAGAAGTTCTTGTTCTCAGTAATGAACTGACCAACTAAAGAGTTCGGGTTGAAGCCCCTAAATTCTGGAAATATCAAAGGTGAATATGGGCCCATTCACCCGCCATGTATACCACATATGATGCATCTATGGAATGGTTACATGCGCAATTGTTATTAACCCGCAGCCTGGCCGTGCTTGCGAGGTAAAATGCTCAGTAATCTAACTTCGAGCATAGTTTCCAGATTCTCTACTCAAGACAGTTAATCTTGATAAGTTGGTTTATATCAAAGTTGGTTTAGCAAGATAATTATTGAGTGCTTCCACTTAATAGCTAAACTGTTCCTTATGAGAACGAAGTTGTATATATCAGTTTGATATAAGTTGTATACAAGAGTATATTCTCCCCTCAAAAGTGGTTTAGGGTCAGGAACCAAATAATTTCATCTTATATTAAGGTGCTGTGTATATTGACATAATGCACAAAGATGATTTCCCAAAGTTGAGGAAACAAGTTAGCTTTACTAACATGAGGGGGAGACATGATAAACACTTGAGAAAGTGTTACATGGGATGAATTTTCATTTGTATATGTATATCCCCGAATATCATGATGTGAACCTGTAGTTCATAAAAGGGAAATGCAATTGCAACATATTGCAAAGCATGCTATACGCATTTGCTGACCCAAAGAAAGTAACTAAATGGAAGAGATACAATTCAAGAAGAATTGATTCCATATGAAAGACATGTAGTTTTGAACCTATAGTTCAAATGCTTGAAAGATAAAAGTCAAAGGTATGTATAGTCAATTTTCGATATCTTATTTGTTTAGTATCACTAATGAAAGATTGATATGCAGCTAAAGTCTATTATGCGACTTATATGACTTAACTTGAAAGATTTATGTTGCTTGAAGCATATGCAATTCTTGGTCCTGAAGTACCGCATCCTAAGTACAATTTGTATACATATGAATCTTGCCATAACTATAAGCATGATGGATTTGAGAATGCATCTATGGAGATATTGAAGAGCTATTCCGCGACATTATATGAAGATGTTCATATCTATCAAGAATGATGATTTCAAGGTGCGGAATATTTATTCAAGTCAATATGGTTGATTTATTCATCAAGCATCTACCAAAGATCGTTTTGAAGATGATGCACAAGATTGGAATGCAAATGCTCAAGGATATAAATCGATGTACTCATTAGGGGGAGTCAATTCGCGTTGCACTCTTTTTCCCTTACAAGGTTTTGTCCCACTGGGTTTTCCTTGCAAGGTTTTTAACGAGGCAACCAATAGGCGCATATTCAAACATGTGTACTCTTTCCTTACTTTAATTTTTCCCATTGGGTTTTGTTTTAAGGTTTTAACGAGGCACATCATTGAATAGACATTCAAGGGGGAGTGTTATGAAATAGAAGATTCTTACACTTCTATTTAAGGTGAATGTCTTTAATGTATTTAATTAGAGAGATTTTAGAGTCCTATTATTGGTAGCAAGATCTTCCTCCTCCCTATAAATAGAGGTGCTCTCTACCATTGTAATTCACCCGTCTCAACACAATAAGAAGAACTCTCTCTACTCTTCTCTCTATTGCTATTGTTCTTGTTCTATTGTTCTTGTCTTTTGCTTTAGTTTATAACAACAACATTACTTTTTTTCTTTAATTAAAATTCTTAAACTCACCCGAAATTGATGTTCCAAGGGGGTTGTTGCTCCCATTCAAAAGGTGAAGGAGGTTTTGTTTACCAACCATTAAAGCTTAAGGGGATTAAGTGAAATTTACTCGCACTTTAGGGGTCAGATTATATATATGGATTCGATTATGTGATATATATACCTTGTTTTGTAGTTGTCACGTCCCGAATTTTCTACCGTCGGGATCGTGATGGCGTTTAACTTTTGAATGCCAGGCAAGCCAATGGATACGGTTTTAACACATTAACCTTTAACCAAAACCGAAATACATAATATATAAAGCTAAACAGATATAGAGTGAGGATTTTTATAACAGTTCAAAACTCTAAAATACGACTACCCCAATAATCTGGTGTCACAATCCACGAACATCTAAGAGTTTCTACAAATATTGCATTAAAGGAAAATATATTTGTTTTTGGAATGAAAGAAAACATGAACTAAAATAGAGAGGGGGGGAATACGGTGTCTGCAAATGTCGGTAGATCTACCTTGGGTCTCCTGTGGACTGAAGACAACAACCTCAAACTCTGATCAATATAGTCCAGACCGGGATCTGCACAAAAAGTGCAGAGTGCAGTATCAGTACAATCGATCCAATGTACTGGTAGTGCTGATCATAACCGCGGCAAAGTAGTGACGAAGCTAGGGCACAACAAACAACATAAACATGTGTAGTTAAATAATATGCTAACAGAATAACAAGTAATAAAATCTAAGCAGAAAAGAACGGAAAGAGGCAACATCCTATGGGGGTTCGAACATACATTATCACATTATCAAAGGAATCTAAAAAGCTAGTATACTTGAATTGATGACCACAAATAAGCACAACAAGCAAAAAATGCACGGCATCACCCTTCCTGTTTTTACTCTCAATCCTCACCATGCAATCAATAATAGAAATGTGTACGACATCACCCTTCGAGATTTATCGCTCTTCCTCACCATATGAAGCATAGAAATGTGCACGGCATCACCCTTCGTGCTTTATCACTCTTCCTCACCATAATAATAATAATATAAATGCGCACGACATCACCCTTCATACTTTATCTCTCTTCCTCACTATATAAATAATATAAATGTGCACGACATCACCCTTCGTTCTTTATCACTCTTCCTGACCATATGAAGCAACAATAATAATAACTCGGCAAGGGCATCATAATCAATTTCACTACCGAAGTCTCAACTTGGGCCAATACTCAACCGATATGCAAAACTAGGAAAAACATAATAACACTGGTTTAACATAAATAATTAACTAGTTAAAGCATGAATAATATGTATAAAGGAAACCGATAGTCACAAGTATAAAACTCACTCGCATGCTATGACCCTACAACAACATATAGATATTCATCACTAAACCTATACATCGTACTTAAGAACTAAACAAGTAGCAAATAAGGCAAAAATACCTAATCCCTCAAGCTAAGGTTAGACACAACACTTACCTCGATTTCACGGCCAAACTCAAGCCTCAAATACCGTTTTCCCTTTAGATTCCACTTTCAATCCACTCGTATCTATGCATATTTAACTTATTAACATCAATTTACACCAAAGAAACCAATTCTAATGCATGATTATAGATTTCCTAATATTTTTCGTAAAAAGTCAAAAACTGGCCCCAGGCCCGCTTGGTCAAAACTCGAAGTTCGAACCAAAACACGATTACCCATTCACCCTAGAGTTCGGATATATAATTGATTTTGGAATTCGACCTCAATATAATGTCTAAATCCCCAAATTTCAAAATTCCTAAATTCTACCCAAAACACCCAATTTCCCCATGAAATTCATGGATTTGGTGATGAAATCTCGTAGAAACATGAAATAGATTGAAAAAAAATGAGTTAGAAATTGTTTACCTATAATTTTGGGAAGAACTACTCTTTAGAGAAATGCCTCTTGAAGCTTAGGGTTTGAAACTTTGAGAAATAAATTGAAAATCCCATCCAAAACTCATTTTGAACAGTTACAGGTATCACATTTGCGATCACAGGTTCGCAAATGCAAACTCCTAAATGCAACCAATACTTTGCAAATGCGAAGCTTGGCCTAGCATGCTGTCTTCGCAAATGCGAATGAAAGTTCGCAAATGCGGTCACTGTTCAAGTCACATTTGTGATGATGAACTTCACAATTGCGAAGGTCCCCTGCCAGCCTGTTGAGAACAAATGCGAAGGGTCTTCGTAATTACGATGCTCGCCTTTGCGAGCTAGACTTCGCAAACGCAAAGTTTGCAGACCTGCAATATATCAGAAAATTTCCGTAAGTCCAAAACACTTTGTGGCCTATCCAAAACTCATTTGAGCTCTCGGGGCTCCAAACCAAATGAGCACATAAGTCTTAAAAAATCACATAGACTTGCTTGTGCAATCAAATCGCCAAAATAACATCTTAAACGGCGAATTCAACACCACATTTCATGAAATCCCTAAAAACACTTGAAATTTCTTATTTTACGACCGGACGTCCAAATCACGCAAATTACTTTCTTTTTTACCAAATTTCATATATAAGATTTAAATATTATAACTGACAGCCTCCAGAATCAAAATACGGGCCCGATACCAACAAGATCAAGCATTATTCAAATTCTAAAAACCATTATATTTTTCAGTTAAAAATTTTCTTCAAAATTTATTTCTCGGGCTAGGGACCCCGAAATTTGATTCCGCGCATAAGCCCAGGTCCCATAGTTTTCTATGGACCCTCCGGGATCGTCGGAATACGGGTCAAGGCCCGTTTACCCAAAATGTTGACCGAAGTCAACAAAATCATATTTTAAAACCAAAAATCATTATTCCTTAAATTATAAAAAATTTACGGCATCACGTCCGAACTTCGTATGCATATCGAGGAGGAAAAAAAGGAGTTTTTTAAGTCTCAAAATACGAATTGTATTTCTAAAATAAGAGATTAACCCTTTTGGGTCATCACATTCTCCACCTCTAAAATAACTGTTCGTCCTCGAATGGACATAGAGAAATACCTGAGTCAGTGAAAAGATGGGTATATCTGCTCTATATATCAGACTCGGACTGCCAGTTAGCTGTCTTAAGAGGCTGATCTCTCCAGTGCACATGAACCGAAGTGTAACTTTTCGATCTCAACAAATGAACCTACTGGTCTAGAATAGCTATCGACTCCTCTTCGAAGGTCAAATCCGGGTCCAACTGGATTGTGCTGAAGTCTAACACGTGGATGGATCGACGTGATACTTCCGAAGCATAGATACATGAAACACTGGATGTATAGCTGATAAACCTGGTAGCAACACAAGTTTGTAAGCCACCTCTCCCACTCGATTAAGGATCTCAAAAGGCTCGATGAACCTAGAGCTTAGCTTGCCATTCTTACGAATCTCATCATGAAGGCGAACAATCTCACGAATATAAATCTATGCCAACTGCTATGAAGAATAGGAAACTGCTACAGGAATGAATCCACAATAACCCATCTGAGTCTGTGTAAGTCCAAAAACAAAGTCGATAGTGATATTCTCCCACTTTCACTTAGAAATCTCAATATTCTAGAGCAAAACACCAGGTCTCTAATGCCCGTACTTTACCTGCTGGCAATTCAAACATCGAGCTACATATGAAAAAATATCTTGCTTCATCCTCCTCCACCAGAAATCCTGTCGTAAATCCTGATACATCTTAGCGCCTCCCAAATGAATAGAATACCGGGAACTATGAGCCTCCTCTAGAATCAACTCACGAAGTCCATCCACATTAGGCACACAGACACGACCCTGAATCTTCAAAACTCAATCATCTCCAAAAAAAACCTGCTTGGAACCTCCGTGATGTACTGTGTCTCTAAGGACAAGTAGATGGGAATCATCATACCACCAATCTCTGATACGCTCAAATAATTAAAAACGAGCGACTATACAAGCTAGAACACGATTGGGCTCAGAAACATCCAACCTCATGAACTGATTGACCAATGTCTTAACATCTAATGCAAGCGGTCTCTCATTGACGGGAATATACGCAAGGCTACCCATACTAGCTGACTTCCTACTCAAAGCATCAGCCGCTACATTGGCCTTCCAGGATAATACAAGATGGTGATATCATAGTCTTTCAATAGCCCAATCACCTCATCAGCCTCAAATTTAGCTCCTTCTGCTTGAATAAGTATTACAAACCCTTGTGATACATGAACACCTCATACGACACGACATATAAATAATGTCTCCAAATATTTAGCGCGTGAACAATGGCTGTTAGCTCCAAATCATGAACTGGATACTTCTTCTCGTGAATCTTCAACTGCAGCAAAGCATATGCAATAACCTTGCCGTTCTGCATCAACACCACACCAAGTCTAATACGAGATGCATCACAATATACTATATATGGCCTTGAACCTATAGGAAACACCAACACTAGTGCCATAATCAAATTTCTTTTGAGCTTCTTAAAGCTCACCTCACACCCATCTGACCATCTGAAAGGGGCACCCTTCTGGGTAAACCTGGTCATCAAGGATGCTATAGAAGAAAATCCCTCCACAAATCAATCGTATTAACCTACCAAGCCCAAGAAACTCGGGATCTATGTAGCTAATGTGGGTCTAGGCCAGTCCTTGAACGCCTCAATCTTCTTAGGATCTACCTGAATACCTTCTACTGACACGACATGGCCTAGGAATGCAATTGAACTAAAACAAAACTCACAACTCAAAAACTTAGCATACAACTGGCTGTTTCTCAGAGTCTAAAGAACTACACGAAGATGTTGCTTATGCTATCAATGAAGATAATCACAAAGGAAACTTGATAGAGCTTGAACAACTAGTTCATCAAATCCATAAATGTTGTTGGGGCATTTGTCAACCCAAATGACATCACTAAGAACTTATAATGCCCACATTGAGTCCGAAAAGTTGTCTTAGGGACATTAGATGCCCTGATACTCAACTAATAGTAGCCAGAACTCAAATCAATCTTCGAAAGCACCCTAGCACCCTAAAGGTGATAAAATAATCATCAATCTTCGAGGATGGATACTTGTTCTTGATGGTGACCTTGTTCAACTGCCGATAATCTATACACATCCTCATCGACCCACCCTTCTTCTTAACAAACAACACCAGCTCACCCCAGGGCAATACACTAGGTCTAATAAAGCCCTTATCAAGAAATTCTTGCAACTATTCTTTCAGTTCTTTCAACTCTGGCAGGGCCATACGATATAGCGGAATTGAAATAGGCTAAGTGTCCGAAGCTAAATCAATGCAAAATTTGATATCCCTGTCGGGTGACATCCTTAGCAGGTCTACAGGAAATACCTCTGGAAACTCCGAACAACTGGAATATACGATCAGAATTGAAATAGGCTAAGTGTCCGAAGCCAAATTAATGCAAAATTCGATACCCCTGTCGGGTGGCATCCTTAGCAGGTCTGCAGGAAATACCTCTGGCAACTCCGAACAACTGGCATATAATCCATCGAATAAACCTCAACACTAGAATCACAAACATAAGCCAAATAAACCAAATACCCCTTCTCGAGCATACGCCAAGCATTCACATAAGAGATAAACCTACTGGTAGAATTACCATGAGTTCCTCTTCACTCTAATTGAGGCAACCCCGGCAATGCTAAGGTCATGGTCTTGGCATGACAATCCAATATGGCATGATAAAGTGACATCAAATCCATCCCCAAAATGATATCGAAATCTACCATATCGAGAAGTAGGAGATCTACGCTAGTCTTAAGATCCCTAATAACAACTACACACGAAAGATAGACACGATCTACAATAATAGAATCACCCACCGACGTGGACACATATGCGGGAGCACTCAAGTAATCACAAGGCACAACCAAATATAAAGCAAAATAAGATGACACATAGGAGTATGTAGACCCTGGATAAAAAAAATGAAGCATCTCTACTACAAATTAGAACAGTACGTGTGATAACTACATCGGAGGACTCAGCCTCAGGCCTGGATATGAAAGCATAACATCGGGGCTGGGCACCACCACTCTGAACTACATCCCTGGGACAACCTCCTATTGGGTGGCCTCCACCTATAGCGACTTGACCTCCACCTCTAACACCTCGACCTCTACCTCTAGCTGCCTGACCCTAACCTCTAGCTGCCTGACCCCCACCTCTAGCTGATCGAGGGGGAGGTAGAACACCCGGTGCCGGAACTATGGCATGAGAACCCTGATGTTGAGAATTGCTCAGGGGAAAAAATCTAGCAATGTGCCTCGAATCACCACAAGTATAACAGGATTTCGGCTGCTGAGACTGGTGACCCTGAAACAGATCCTAACGGCCGGAGTAATCACCCTGAAAACTATATAGCGGAGGTGTATTAATAGGAGATGATGGTGCACTGTAGGGTAGTTGATCAGAATACTACATATGATAGCCACAACTACCTGGAGCACCATGAGAAGTCTGAAGTGCTGAATAAAACGGTCTGGGAGGATTTTCTCTACCTAAAGAATCGCTACCTATAAACGAGGCACCACTGAACCTGCCAGAATGACGAGGCCTCTTGTCAGACCCCTGACCACTTCCCTTATCTAACACCATATTGACTCGCCTGGCCACTTTGGCCACATCCTAAAAAGAAATCTAGCTCTATGACTCCTTAGTCTCTCCTCACCCCCTTCTCTCTCGGTGGGGAGTATAAGAAGAGCATGACGATCTAAATCAATAAACCTTGTCTTGTACTGGATGGTAGTCATAGAAACCTACTGAAAATGCTCGAACCGCCTACGATACTCCTCTCTTTGAGTGACGAGAAGGAACTTCTCGAGAAATAGCTAAAAGAACTTGTCCCAAGTGAGAGCTGGTGACCAAGCTGGTCTGGCCAAAAAATAATCTCTCCACCATTTCTTGGTGGAACCTGATAGACGAAAAGCAGTAAAGTCAACCCCATTGGTCTTCAATATCCCCTTATTCCATAAACCCTCATGAAAACTGTCCAAATGTCCAATCTCCACGAAAAATCAGAAGACACAACTGATCCATCCGGCCTATGCTGCAATACCCAACAGAAGTACCCCTACTGTCTGAGCTGCTGAAGTCTGAAACTGGGAAGGCATTTGCTCTGGAGTATGAGTAGCCAGAGTTTGTGCTCATCTCCCAGCCCGAGAGCTGGATGTTGCTACTAGACGTATGCCTACCCGAGTTACACTCTCTATAAGGTCCACTAGACGGATCAGAGCATTCCAGAGTACTGGGGTAGTGATGAACCCCTTTGGAACCTGAGTCGGGCCCGCTGGAACAATCTGGGCCAGAAATGCATCATCAAACTCTATGTTAGGCTCCGCTGATGGTGTTGCTGCTCGAGCTCTAGGCTGAGCCCTGCCCCTACCTCGGCCTCTAGCACGGTCTCGGCCTCATCCTCTGCCCTGTGTAAGAGTTGCCACTGGGGGCTCGGGCTGTTGATCAGGTACATGTTCTCTCCATCTACGAAAGAACAGAGTAGAAGTTTAGCATTGAGAAATCCAATCGCACGATAGAGAAGAATAAATGTGAAGTTATTCCTAAACTCTGTAGCCTCTGAGGAATAAGCACAGACATCTCCGTACGGATCCCTTAGGCTCTACCTACCTTGTTCGTGAATCATAAGACCTAGACAACCTGGTTCTCTGATACCAACTTGTAACGACCCAAATTTCCAACCATCGAAATTGTGATGGCGCCTAACTTTTGAATGTTAAGCAAGCCAATGGATACAATTTTAACACATTAACCTTTAACCAAAACATAAATAAATAATAATTAAAGCTAAAGAGATATTGAGTGCAAAATTTTTATAGCAGTTCAAAACTGTAAAATACGACTACCCCAATGATCTGGTGTCACAATCCGCGAACGTCTAAGATTTTCTGCAAATACTGGATTAAAGGAAAATACATTTATTTTTCAGAATGAAAGAATATAGGAACTAAAATAGAGGGAAGGGGACTCCAGAGTGTGCGAACGCCAGCAGATCTACCTTGGGTATTCTGTGGACTGAAGGCAGCAACCTCAAACTCTAATCAGTATGATCTAGTACCAGTATCTGCGCAAAAAGTACAGTATCAGTACAACCGACCCCATGTACCGGTAAGTACTGAGCCTAACCTTGACGAAGTAATGACAAGGATAGGACACGACAAACAACATAAATATGCGCAATTAAACAATATGCTAACAGAATAACAAGTAATAAAAGCAAAGCAGAAATGAATGGGAAGGGGCAACATTCTATGGGGGTTTCAACATACCATATCACATCATCAAAGGAATCTAAATAGCTAGAAATAGATGGCATCACCCTTCGTGCTTTTACTCTCAATCCTCACCATGCAATCGATAATAGAAACGTGCATGGCATCACCCTTCATGCTTTATCACTCTTCTTCACCATATGAAGTATAGAAATGTGCACCACATCACTCTTTGTACTTTATCACCATATGAATAATTGTAAATACGCATGACATCACCCTTTTTGCTTTATCACTCTTCCTCACCATATGAATAATATAAATGTACACGATATCACACTTCGTACTTTATCACTCTTCCTCGCCATAAGAAGCAACAAAAATGATAACAACCCAACAAGGGCATCACAATCAATTTCACAACCGAAGTCTCAACTTGGTCAAATACTCAACCAATATCTAAAACTAGAAAAAACATAATAACACTTATTTAACAGGAAGAACTAACCAGTTAAAACATGAATCCTAAGTACAAAGGAAGATGACAGTCACAAGTATAAAACTCACTCACATGCTATGACCCGACAACAACGTATAAGTACTCGTCACCACACCTATACGTCGTACTTAAAAACTAAACTAGTAGCAATTAAGGGGACAACATCTCATCCCTCAAGCTAAAGTTAGCCACAACACTTACATTGATTCCACAGCCAAACTCAAGCCTCAAATACTGCTTTTTCCTTAGACCACTTTCAATCCATTCGTTCTATGCATATTTAACTTATTAACATTAATTTATGCAAAGAAACCAATTCTAATTCATGATTATAGATTTCCTAATATTTTTTCCAAAAAGTCAAAAATCGGCTCCGGGCGTGCTTAGTCAAAGCTCGAAGTTCGGACCTTAATCTGATTACTCATTTACCCCTAAGCCCGAATTTGCAATTGGTTTTGGAATCCGACTTTAATTTGAAGTCTAAATCCCCAAATTTTAAAATTCCTAAATTCTACCCCAAAATACCTAATTTTCCCTTGAATCCCCGGATTTCGTGATAAAATATTGTAGAAAGATGAAATAAATTGAAAAAAATAAGTTAAAAACCGTTTACATATGATTTTGGGTAGAACTACTCTTTAGAAAATCGCCTCTTGAAGCTTAAGATTTGAAACTTTGAGAAATGAACTGAAAATCCCGTCCAAAACTCATTTTGGACCGTTGCAGGTATCGCATTTGCGATCACAGGTTCGCAAATGTGAACTTGCAAATACAATCACTACTTTGCAAATACGAAGCTTGGCATGGCCTGATGTCTTCGCAAATACAAACAAATGTTCGCAATTGCAGTCACTGTTCAAGTCGCATTTGCGTTGAGGAACTTCACAAATGCAAATGTCCCTGCTCAGCACCTTGATCGCAAAGGTGAAGTGTCTTCGTAATTGTGATGCTCACATTTGCGATCCAAACTTCACAAATGCGAAGTCTGCAAACCTATAATATACCAGAAAATTTTCTTATGTCCAAAACACTCTATGGTCTATCCAAAACTCACTCAAGCCCTCGTGGCTTTAAACTAAACATGCACACAAGTCTAAAAATAACATACGATTTGCTCGTGTGATCAAATCACCAAAATAATATCTTAAACAACGAATTAAACACCAAAACTCATAAAATCCATAAGAACACTTAAACTTTTTATTTTTATAACCAGACGTCCAAATCATGTCAAATGACTTATATTTATCAACAAATATCACAGATAAGGTTTAAATATTATAACGGGCAAGTACCGGCTCCGAAACTAAAATACGAGCCCGATACCAACAAGATCAAGCATTATTCAATTTCTAAAAACTATTATAGTTTTCAGTTAACAATTTTCTACAAAAATTCATTTCTCAGGCTAGGGATCTCGGAATTCGATTCTGGGCATACACCCAGATCCCATATTTTTCTAAGGACCCTTCATGACCATCGGAAAACGGGTCCAGGTCCGTTTTACCCAAAACGTGGACCGAAGTCAACAAAATCATCTTTTTAATCCAAAAATCATTATTCCTTAAGTTTTGCACCTAAAAGCTTTATGACATCGCGCTCGGACGGCACATACAAATCAAGAAGAGACAAAAAGAGGTTTTTAAAGTTCTGGAACACAGATTCGACTTCTATAACAAGAAATGACCCAGATTTATTTACTTTCTTCCAAAGTTACCGATAAACATAACCGACTCCATTTACTTCGATTATTATGACTATATATAATATTAGAGTTTAATTTTAATATTCTGACGATTAATCTTTTTAAATATTAGATTATGTATAAGATAATTACCTAGTTAATATATATAATGTTAGAGTTGTTATGAAATAATATAAGAACAAGAACAATATAGAGAGAAGTAGAGAGAGGAGTATTCTTATTGATACTTTGGGATGATTTACAATGGGAGAGAACCCCTTTATTTATAGGGAGAGAAAAGACTTAGCCTCAAAGTAGAACTCTTCTATTAGATAGACATTCACTCTAATTAGAGTTCTATTTATAACACTCCCCCTTGAATGTCTATTCAATAATAAATGTGCCTCGTTAAAACCTTAACTAAAACAAAACTCAATGGAAAAAAAAAATTCTAGAAAAGGAAAAAGAGTACACATGTTTGAATATGCGCCTATTGGTTGCCTCGTTAAAAACCTTGCAAGGAAAACCCATTGGGACAAAACCTTGTAAGGGAAAAAGAGTGCAACGCGCATTAACTCCCCCTGAAAAGAGCATCAATTCACATCCTTGAGCATTTGCATTCCAATCTTGTGCACCATCTTCAAAACGATCTTTTGTAGAGATTTGATAAATAAATCAGCCATATTGATTTGAATAAATATTCCGCACCTTGAAATTATCATTCTAGATAGATATGAACATCTTCATATAATGTCGTGGAATGACTCTTCAATATCTCCATAGAGGTATTCTCAATGCCATCATGCTCATAGTTATAGCAAGATACATATGTACACAAGTTGCACTTAGGATGTGGTACTTCAGGACCAAGAATTGTATATGCTTCAAGCAACTTCAATCTTTCATGGATTGACATATAATTTAAGTCATATAAGCCATATAATAGACTTTAGATGCATATCAAGTTCTCATGTCATGTTAAACAAATAAGATATCGAAAACTGATTACACATACCATTGACTTTATACTTTCAAGTATTTGAACTACATGTCCAAAACTACATGTCTTTCATATGGAATCAATTCTGCTTGAATTGTATCTCTTCCATTTAGCCAATATTTTTGTTTGTATTCGACAAACATAAGATCCTCATCGATATTTAGCGCTATCATAGATGTCGTCGACGAACATTTTATATTGGTCCCAGTAAATTTTCATAAAGACATAACATGGAGATCTCTTTATTCATATATTCAGGTACCTGAATCTCTCATGAGATTTTATGAAGTGTTATGTCATGTGATCTTCTAGATCACTTGCCTCCCCATTATGATCACTTTGATCATTTGCTCATCTTCTTTATTAAGAAGTTATTTTGAAACCGATTTGTCTATACGCTTTAAGCGTATCAAAGACTTTGTCCTTCTGAGACTTAATATGAGCATTTGCAGTGAGAATATAGTTACTTTCTTTGGGTCAGCAAATGCGTATAGCATGCTTTGCAATATGTTGCAATTGAATTATCCTTTTATGAACTTCAGGTTCATATTATGATATTCGAGGATCTATATATACAAATGATAATTCATCCCATGTAACCTTTTCTCAAGTATTTATCATGTCTCCCCCTCATGTTAGAAAAGCTAACTTGTTTTCTCAACTTTGAGAGTCCATCTTTGTGCATTATGGTGTTAATGAAAATATACACCGCACATCAATAATAATAAGATGAAATTATTTGGTTCCTGACCCTGAACCACTTGTGAGGGGAGAATATAATATACTCTCGTATACAACGTATATCAAACTGATATATATAACTTTGTTCTCATAAGAAACAGTTTAGCTATTAAGTGGAGGCACTCAATAATTATCTTGCTAAACCAACTATGATATAAACCAACTTATCAAGATGAACTATCTTGAATAGAAAATCTGAAAATTATGCTCGAAGTTATGTTACTGAGCAATTTACCTCGCAAGCACCGGCCAGGCTGCGGGTTAATAACAATCGCACATGTAACCATATCATAGGTGCATCATATGTGGTATACATGGCAGGTGAATGGGCCCATATTCACCTTTAATATTTCCAGAATTTATGGGATTCAACCCGAACTCTTTAGTTGGTCAATTAATTAATGAGAACAAGTAATACAATAAAGAACTTTCTAGTTCTTTAATATTTACCCATGTGAATTCTCTATTACTGCACATCATACTTAAAATGATATGGCTAACCCGAATGCCAACTGAATAATATTGATAAACTTCAAATTTTCACCATGACATGTGCAATTATCAATAAACTTCAAGTTTATTATGATATGGGTTTTTATATCAATAAACGTCCACTTTATTATGGTATTCTTGTGTAGTACAAACTGGAGAATAAAGCGGGTAGTTTTTCACATACAGATTATCCCGCTACAAGTTGTAGTAATAGAAGATATCAAATCTTTCCTTTATTTATAGTCTCAATATAATCAATCGCTTTCGCATATACTTTGGAAAATGAATAAGTTTCTTTGAGGCTTACTACAACACAATACCTTATTGGTAATCAATTGTGTTTCTCCAACATAGTAATAATTGGCTCTTCTAGAGCTCTCAATTAATTTTGTACTACCACAAATTCATCAACATCTATGTGGTGAATATCTCTTTTAAAGAGAAAGTTATACCATTATGTCATGTCAAAATTATATGCAAGATATGTTTCTTGCATTATTATTGTCCTTTGATAATCACATTGACAAATTATTTTGGCGTACAATAGGTAAGTGACCAATGACTATTCATGCCATAACAATGACATTATTTTCATATATCATCTCAAACCTCCTTCTAAGGGTGAGTGTGGTATATTCAATATCAATTTCATGTTCATATTCTTCCAATAATGAATATGTATTCGTGAATCAGATGTTGTCACATTCACTGCGGGGATATGTGATTTTGTTATCCTTTTCAAATCTGTAAATGCGTCTGGCATTCGATTTGCTATTCTTTGCAAATGGATAATATTTTGCACCTCTTTTTCACAAATAGAGGTATGTGGATCAAGATGAGATAATGATGCATTTTTCCACAAAATTTCCCGTTTGGTTTCACCAACTTCTCCCCCTAATTTTGGGAAAAGTGTCTCATCGAATTGACAGTCTGCAAATCGTGCAGTGAACAAATCCCCTGTCAATGTTTCGAGGTAGCGAATAATGGAGGGCGAATCAAACTCAACATATATTCCCAACCTTCTTTGCAGACCCATTTTGGTGCAATATGGCGGTGCTACAGGCACATATACAGCACATCCAAAAATTCTTAAGTGGGATATATTAGGTGACCCAAAACTCATTGCAACAGGGAATATTTGTGATAATTCGTAGTTCTGAGACGAACTAGCATTGCTGCATGCAAAATGGCGTGACCCCAAAGCGAAGTGGGCAGCCTCGTTTTCATGAGTAAATGAGGAATGCAAGATTATTCTCATCTATTGTCTCAATATGATATCCATTTTGAATGATATCTTCAAAACTCAACAAGTTCCTTTTAGACTTGGAGGAGAACATTGCATTCTCTAAAATGTTGTTCCTTTAGGCAGAGTTATAGTTGCTCTTCCGGAGCCTTTAATCAATTTACTACTACCAGAAATTGTAGTAACATTTGCCTTACACATACTTAAATGAGAGTAATATTTCTTCTCTTTGAATATCGTATGTGTGGTACATGAATCAATTAATCAAAAGAGATATACGAACATGAGAATAAACAAATTTAATCCGTTGTTTCATAATTAAACAGTATTTTCAAAATCTGCTGAGGTTATTCGACTAACTTAGTTGATAGTCGACTATCTTGGGAAGCAGTCATTAGGTTAGTCGACTATCTAAATCAGATAGTCGACTATCTTGCCTTGCGGAAAAGTCCAGTTTTAATGCGAAATATTAGTTAGTCGACTAACTAAGTTGATAGTCGACTAACTTAGTAAACAGTCATCAGGTTAGTCGACTATCTAAATCAGATAGTCGACTATCTTGCCTTGCGGAAAAGTCCAATTTTAATGCAAAATATTAGTTAGTCGACTAACTAAGTTGATAGTCGACTAACTTAGTAAACAGTCATCAGGTTAGTTGACTATCTAAATCAGATAGTCGACTAACTTAGCTTGTGGAAAAAACCAGCTTTAATGCGAAATATTAGATAATCGACTAACTGTTAGGTTAGTCGATTAACTCTACTGGAAAATAAAAATATCTTTGAAATTTTAGCATATTGAAACATTCTAAAGAACTAATACTAACATTATATCATAAGCTAACTAATACGAGCTGATACTAATGACTATTAGTTTATTCACTAACTAATACAAATAAGTAAAATAAAATCAAATAATTCCATCTTCCTTCATCACAGATCCATCACCAATTAAGTGGTCTATTTTCCCCTCAGGGTGCTCAAAGAAGTCTGCCACATCCAAGTGGGTGATGTCAAAATTATCGCCAGAGACACAATTGGTTTCAGGGCATTTACCTTTTAGAGATGCTTGATAAAGCTCAACCAAATATCTAGGTACACGGCAAATTTTCGCCCAGTGCCCTCAACGATAATATATAGTTTATGAACTATTTGCTTTTGGATTCTCATCGCATCGTACTTGTGGCAGAGTGACCAACTTCAGGTTTTCATATCTCTCCTTTAAGCCATTCCCCAAGATAGGTGGATCTTTGACTGTGATATATTCAATTTTCAAACCTTCATCAAGGTGATGGCGCAAGAAAATCAAGGCCTTAGCACAGTTTCAAACCTTCATCAAGGTGATGGCGCAAGAAAATCAAGGCCTTAGCACAGTTTCAAACCTTCATCAAGGTGATGGCGCAAGAAAATCAAGGCCTTAGCATGGTCTTGGGTGGATGCATTATTTCTGTCTTTAATGGCGTCTCCAAGACCCATTGCATCCAAGTGGATTTCAGCATCCAACACCTATGTCATATAGTTCTTGCCCAAAATTTCAAGGGCAACGAACTTTCTTTTCATAATGTCAGACATAAAACAAAATTACATCAAGAGCGTGTCCATACTTATGGGCTTTATTACAATTATCATATTCACTTCAGGGAATGGATCATAATCATCTGTATGTGTTATATACAATCTCATATCAAATATTACTTTCATAAAGTGAAAGATTATTTTGAGAATCTTCATTATTCTCATTATCACAATGATGACGATTATAACTCCGTCTATTGCCACGTCCACATCCATTGATACCTTCACGGTAATAATTTTGTCTTCTTTCAGACTTATCACATACTGCTATCACATTCTCTAAAGGGAATGAGAATGAAGTAAATTCAATGGGACGGATTTTCAATTCTTTGCCCACAATCATACATGAATTTAATCATGGCAAGACATAGAAATTTTACCACTTCACGTGTTTATAATTTCTTACAAACTCCATTAGATTTATAATCAAACTTTGTTCTCTATGTTTGTATATGAAATCAAATCGTAGAATTTCAAGAATTTGAAAGGGAAAAGTAAATTACTTACCTTTAAGGTATACCAATAAATGTTGTGATATCAAATATACCTCTTGAGTTTCCATCCCGTTGCATTATTTTATGATGATACCACCTCTTCTATTTTTCCGTATAGAAATTCTCATATGGAGCAGTAGCAATCGTTATTACACTCTTTTGCTTGGAAATTCACCTTCAAAAAGAAAACAAAAGTAAACAACGAGAAAGAAAAAAAAATTGAAGAATTTCAGAAACCAAAATATCACAAATTTCGTTTCACTCAAATAGAAAAATCCAAACGACGGAACACGAATTAGAGTGGATGAATCTGATTGCAACTCGAGATTCTGAGAGCGATAATTGCTGAATATTAAATTCAATTGGTTAGAGACTCGTGCTGATAACGTGTTATGAAATAATATAAGAACAAGAACAATATAGAGAGAAGTAGAGAGAGGAGTATTCTTATTGATACTTTGGGATGATTTACAATGGGAGAGAACCCCTTTATTTATAGGGAGAGAAAAGACTTAGCCTCAAAGTAGAATTCTTCTATAAGATAGACATTCACTCTAATTAGAGTTCTATTTATAACAAGAGTTTAATTTTTATATTCTGACGATTAAATTTTTTTATATATTAGATTACGTATAAGATAATTACCTAGTTAAAAGTTAATTAATCTGCTATCATATATTAATAAAATTAATTGTTAGCGTTAAAGGATCTTTAATTTACCTATCAATTATATAACTTAAATCCACAATATTAAAGTGTAATCAGAGATACATCTACAAAACCGTCTTAGACATTCAAGACAAGAAGAAGAAGATAAATTTCTCTTTCCATTTCGGATAAACACCATTAAAAGAAGATAATACAAGTAGTGCAGTATTTTAGGTTCAGCTTTTTTAATGTTATTTAGGGTTGTGCATTAATTCAGTCAAGTTGATCACTAAGAGCGGAGATTTAAATCTAGTTTGTATTTCTCTTAATTTGTTATTTTAAAACAAATGTCTAATGAGCTCCAATCGAGATGATCATTGATCAAAATTGCATTGAAATATCTACTGTGATCTTTTTGTATTGATAAATCAATTTGCTTATAAATTCGTAAGCTAATTGAATCGAACTTTGCCAGTGAACCAAAATAAGAATTATTTTAGCTCGTTTGATACTGATTAATATAATATAGTATAGAATAACAAAAGCTTTACAAAATTTATCTCGAATTAAGAACAGAATATTCAGATTCATAATACTGCTTGTGGTGTTGCGTAGGCAAAAGTCGAAATCCATAACTGGGACGCCTCAATAAAAAGCTAAAATTTAAAAAGATAACTTAGACTTTTTATTAAAATTCATGTATATTTTTTACTTAAAGTTTATTCTTTTAACTTTTTGGTATGCAAAGCTAAAAGTTAATTGTTTTAAGAATTATTTCCTTCAAGTTAATGAGAAACAAAATCATCATAAAAAAATATAATGAATATATGAGAAGAAGGAAAAATTACAACCAAAAGGATAAGCATATTTACATACTAGTGAAAAATCTAACACTTTAAAAAGTTGTGTGGTGCACTAAGCTCCCGTTATACGTATATTTTGGAAAAATAACGGGCGAACCACAAAAATCTATTGAGAATCATGAGATATTAGGTTAAAATTTTAGTGAAAGTATAGTGATTTCTTTCGTCTATCCAAATTTTTATGGATAGAATCATTTAGTATCTATGTTGATGAGTAATAACAAATAACATGTGAAATTAGTCATGATGCGCGTACATGGATTCATACAACAAGATCATAAAAATAAAGTCATTAGTATGATGTCAACCCCACATATTGGTGTGATGGAAAAAGAAGTATTGTAAAGGAAAAGGTGTTGAGTTATATGAATTGGTCAATTGTTGTATGTCACAAGCTATACTGGTTCATGAATAGACTCTGATAAGTTTTGTCAAAATGGACCCTCTAATGTGATGTGGCTTTGACTTGCTCCAATTTTTTGTCATGGGAACCAAGGAAAAATGGCTTTTTGTTAAAGTCAAGGACTCAGGAATTGAAGGGATTTAAATAGGAAAGATAATGTATGTCACTGAAAATAATCAAATATTTTACTTTTGTTGTGGTTCTTGAAATCAAGCTATAATATTTTGTTTGACTTCTTTTGCTTAGGTTTCTGTTTTATATCCTTTTTTAACCTATAAATGTATAGGACGGCTAGAAAAAATAATAATGACAAAG
Source organism: Nicotiana benthamiana (assembly GCA_034376525.1). Taxonomy (NCBI): domain Eukaryota; kingdom Viridiplantae; phylum Streptophyta; class Magnoliopsida; order Solanales; family Solanaceae; genus Nicotiana; species Nicotiana benthamiana. The sequence continues at coordinate 12,231,072 of CM067340.1, forward strand.
AGGACTAAAATTTAGATACACGAATATTAGGTTGCACGTTGTAATTGAAAATATGTTTTGGTTAATTTTATAAGTTGATCAAATATGCTTATAAATATTTTTTGACTTATTTATATATTTAATAAATACTTAAAGTGCTTATAAGCTAAAATCAGCTATAAATCATAAGTTTAAGTTGGTCACCCCCAACTTATACTTTTTAGCTTATAAGCATTTTTAATTTGACCAAGACTTTTACTAGTTTATCCTTAATAATATTTTCTAATTCACAAAATATATTTTCCAAAATAAATTTTCTAACTTTCTTTTTATTCCATATTCATTGTCCATCCTTTTCTTTACAAAAGAACTTTTTAATTTATAATCTTTTGTAAAGTTTTTAAAGATATTTTAGTGATTTTAATAAATGAACAACTTATCAGCAGTTTTCTACCAAACACATCAACTGCTTAGTATCACTTTAACCATGTTTATCCAAACACATAAATGCCTATTTAAAAAATCAGTTCCCGCATTTAAAATGATTATCAACACTTCAAGCTTATTAGCTATTTATAATTAACCAATCTAAACGGGCTCTGAAATTACTCTCTAAAAGAAAATGTCAATTCGATGAAATATGTGAAAATATCTTTGTTGATAATTAGTGATTGTGCTCGCGTTAAAGATCACCATATTTGGCAGATTTACTTTTTATTTTTTCTAGTCGATATATATAAATTATACCTTGATTATACATGGTTGTACACATAAATTATACATCCGCAACTATTTTTAATTTAAGTGATTGGGTTGTCTTTTTAGGTTAATTCTTTATCTTACTATTATCATGTTAAATCATGTGAATTGATATTAAAAGTTCAAGATATTAGAGGGTGATATTACCATTTATTAAGATAATTCAGAATTCAATCTTACTACTATTTACTAGCACAAATAAATAATTGAAACTAATTGAAACTCTTAGGTCACCACCAAAAATATGGTCTACAGTTCGGAATTTTGAAAGTATTACAAGAATTGAGGCAAAATTGGCATGACTGTCATTGTTTCTTATTTGAAATTTGTCAGCAAAAAGCGTGATGATAAATGCCAGTAGTCTTGTCTTGGATTGGTAAACGTTGAGAAGGAAACAACATAATCCATGTGTTTGTCATATGTTTTAACTTTAATTATGTTCATTCTTATTTACTACGACAAAATTATTTTGTAACACATAATATTGCATTGTCTTGTCCCCCTCTTTTCCCCACTCCTTTCTCCGCTGACCTCCACACACACATAATTGTTATTGTTTTTTCTCTTTTTTCTTCCTTCTAAAATAGAGTAAATATACAGTGAAGTCAAGAGAATCCAATATATATATATATATGAATTTACCTATTTAAACAATATAATTTTCATAAAAAAGATATCAGTTGACACCCCTCGGCCCTCGGAGCTATGTAGCTCTGCCTCCTGACACAATTAGACTCTCTATATCTCCAAAAGAAGACACAGTTCTGAAGCAAAAAAAAATCTGTAGATCAGAAATATACATATTGAACCCCAACAGCTTACTTTTTTACCAAGATATATACAATGTAAACTGGTGCAATTATCTTCCCTATTTAGAAAGACAAGTGACTCATGCCCTAAAAATAGTAATATGATTCTGAGAGGAAATAACATATCAAAATAAAATTTGAACTCGGCCGAGTGGGTGTTTTTTTTAAAATATGTTTGGGATTTCTTTTAAGTTATTGGGTGCCATGGCCCAAATTTTCTCCGAGAAACTCGCGATGGAACCTAGTATTTAAAACTAGGTAAGTGTAATACATATTAATCACTAATGGAATTTAACTAATTTAACTGCAATAAGTTGAATAATTTCCGTAGCAACATAATCAAACCACTTCAGTTATATAATTCCAAAACCGATAGTACAAGTTATAAGATTTTCTAAGAATAACAATAAATAAGAGTACATTATTTTTCCGGAATAATAGAAAACAAGGAAAATAAAATACAACAAAAGGTGACTCGAGGCCTGCAAATGTCGAATAGGTATACCATAAAGTTTCCAACAACACAGACACAAAACTCCATCCAACTCGATCATAAATACCTTGATCTGCACAAAAATGTGCAGAAGCATAGTATCAGTACACCATAATAGTACCCACTAAGTATCATGCCTAATATCTATAGAGTAATAATAAGGCCACATCAAGACACCTACCAGACAAGTAAACCCCTGCAAGATAATACTTAAAGCTAACAAGGAAAGAACATCAATATAAGGTCAATTGTAGAGAAAATTTCAATTTCCAATCAACAGTAAAAATAATGAGAGTACGAATGACAACGAGAACAACCAAGTAATTAAGCAGCAACATAGTCGAAAAACCAAAGAAATATGAATGAGTTCAAGTAAGGGAAGACAAATTACAACTCAGTAAATCACTCCTTCTTCCTGCACGATTCCAATATGAATTACCAAGGTACCACTCCTCAAAATTTAAAAATCATAAGTGACAACTTCCAAACATTATGACACCTTGTGCCGACATTTTCTAAATTACTTTCGCACGGCAAAATCCTGGTGCTACCATATATATTGTAACCGTGTCAAATGCTAAAAAAAAATATTCGAAGGATCATTTTACTTTCAATAAAGTAAAATTAAAATTTTGAATTAAGTAGGAAATCAACAAGAAGATGAGTTTATTTTTGAAAATTATTTGGTGAAGACAATAATATTTCAAATAAAATAAAGTATTGGATAAGCTGCTGATTTGAATATATAGAATTTAAGAAATTAAAATATAATAGCAATTTCATTTTAAGTAAAGTAGAAATATTAGGTAGGGTAAGGAGATTAAGTTGAGAAATCGATTAAAGTAAAATATGACGACTATTAAAAATAGTAAGGTACCGAACGACGAGTTTCAACTTAAGAATCAATTAAGGTAAACATTTTATAAACTGTTTTATTTAAAACCGTTATATTACTAACAACTCAATCGTATATAAGATAATCACTTAACATAGTAAATTCATTTTGAAAATTAATTCACCCAAATAATAGTAATAGGAAGGGAAATCATGAAACGACGACAAGGGAATCATTTTGAAAATCAATTTACCCAAAATAATAGTAATGAAAACAACTCAATCCTCGAAAATCAGTAAAAATAAAAAATATCAATCCTTAGACTCGTACAAAAGAATCGAAGCCAACACAATATAATAAGGAATACAAAATGCATAAACTGTTGCGGCGCGCAACTCGATCCCACCGTACAACACGATCCTCCCTTATTCTACCATGTAAATATCAATAATAATAAGTAAATATATATTGCGGCACGCAACCCAATCCTACCATAAAATCAGAGTCAATATCATAATCCTCTCTTATTTCACCATATCAATCCTCCTTTATTTCACCTGTTGCGGCGTACAACCCGATCCCACCATATAATATCATGTCAAAATATAAATATTCTTCCTTATTTCACATATTGCGACGTGTAACCTGATCTCACCGTACTATATCGAATCACAATGCTCCCTTGTTTTACCTGTTACGACATGCAATTCGATTCACAAGCAATTTAAATTAACAATAACAATACAATAACTCAATTTTCAAGAATTTATACGGCCAAGGGTATGAGAACACAATAATAAATATATCGCGTAAAAATCAAATCAATCCAACAAACATTACAAAAATAACAAGACAAGAACGTGATAACTAAGGTGTGCACTCACGACAATTTAGGCAAGCAACAAATAAGTATGGAATCATAGAAGGAACTCAATAATTAAGAGGTCACAAAAAATTAAGGTAAGATACTTTACCTTTATGAAGCTAGGTCGATGCTCTAAAATAGTCTTCTCATGTGAAATAAGCTTCAGACGGCTCAAATCTAACCAAATTTATTTCATAGTATATTAAAACTCATAGAAACCGATTCCGGATAATAAAATTGCCATTTTTAATTTAACACTAAAATCGACCATGGGCCCGCACCTCGGAACCCCAACAATAATTCACAAAATTCGAATGTCCATTCCAATATGAGTCCAACCATACCAAATACATCAAATTCCGATATTGAATCGCCCTTCAAATTTTTGTTTTAAATATTTGAAAGATTTAATAATTTTCTCAATTTCTTTCATTAAATTAACAAATAAACAATAAATATAACCATAAAATCATGAAATATAATCACTTTTGGATATAAAATACTTACCCAAAACAAAACAAACTCGTGAAGAACTCCTCTACAATCGCCCAAAACTTGAGCTTTAAAACCTAAAAGATGAGTAAAAATGGCAATCCTTGAATGTATGTGATTCTGCCCAGATTTCGCACTTCGGCGTGCCTGCGAGCTTGCTTTCGCGAGAAAAATCTCGATGCCTGCGGCCTGGACGATCTGAAACCCGTTAGAAACTCATTCGGACAACTCGGAACCCTTCTGAATATATCAATAAGCCTTATAACATAATGGGGAGCTACTCGAGGCCTTTAATCACATCAAACAAAGTCGAAACTACGAATTGTACCTCGAATTGAAGTTAATGAATTTATGAAATTTTAAATTCTATAACTTGTACCGAATATATCAAATCAATCTGGAATAATTTATATTTTGCATGTAAGTCCCATATGACATTAAAGGGGAATGAGTTATTTTGTTTTGGGATGACACGTGGAGGGGCGTCCAAATGAGGGACATTTGTAAATAAGAGTAAAACAGTAGGGATTGAGGTGGCCACACAGTATAACAGGAAATATTTTAAAATCATTTTTGATAGTACATAGATATATCCGACTCTTTTTTGTTATTTAAATGACTCTCTAATTTTCACTGACATATCAGTTAATCACCGGAAACATGTGTCATATGGTAATTGAAAGTGAAGAATTAATTTTAATGCGTCACAATGTACTTTTATTTATTTCATTGAATCTGAATAATTTGGAAGAGAATGTAGTAAATAATGCATTATATGGTATTTTTATTTATTTTATTAGAAATAAAGAGCTTGATAGATCACGTATTCGAACCGTCATCATTTTTTTATATTCTTTTATTTATTAAAAAAAGAGATAATCTACTATTTTTTCTTTTATAAAATAAAAAACAGACACTAATACTTGCATTAGAGTAGGTTCTCCATCACATCATTTAGAAATGGGGTTCTCCTGGTGTGATATATTTCAATTTAGAAAAGAATGGTTTTAGATGGTCGTTACCTGCTCTCGTCTTTAACGCTCAGGAAAGATACAGCTTAATGTGTACAATTACAAAGTTACCTATTATGGTAGTTAGGTGATAATAATAGAGAAAAGAGTTGCATTGTGATGAGAGCAAACAACACAAAGGGGTAACACATTAATTTATGCAATTTATTTGTTTTCTAATTTTATTTTTTTTGTAAAATTACCAGGGAAATTCGTAGCCACTACTATTTGGGTGAACAATGGGTAACTTGTTCATTGTGTAATAGGTCGCAAACTATACAGTAGATGTAAACTATAAAAAATATTATTCATTATTTTTGTTAAAGAAAAAGGTTAACTAATTATGATACAAATTATTGTAACGCCAAAAAGAATGGAAATATTACTAGAACACACATTCTTTTTCTTTTTGCCAAATAATTCATGTGAATGCAATATCAACAGAAATAGACACAAGAAATCAGTTCTTTGGAACGTGGAAAGCAAGTCATTTTCGTGTGGGTTTCTTTTGTCCAAATAAGTTTTAAAAAAGTAAAAAGAAAACAAAATAACTACAAACAGAAAACAACAGTTTTACACCCTAGCTTTCCTTGAACTGCACTTCACTAAGTTCCAAGATTACCAGAAATGCCATTGAAATAATAATTCAGCTGTGTTAGACGACAAAGCTGACCTAATGTGATTTTGAAGAAAATACTGAATTCCAAAGTAAGGATAATATTGAGAGAAATATAGTCACGTATTCACGTTTATGCTCTTAAATAGAAACCAACTTGGAATGAGAAACATTTCAAAATTTAGTCTGAACAAAAATAATACCAACGAGAAAGGGGTAATTTGTGCTTAGATAAAGTACTCAGAGTCAGATACATAACTTTTATTTCATGAGTTTAACTGACGATTATCAAATTTATACGAGATCATGTATAAAATAGCTACAACTACTATATATAAAATTAGTTAATTATTTCAAAAGTAACTAACCTCCTATCACATGTTAAAAATTATGAATAGCATTAAAAGATCTTTAATTTACGTATCAGTTTATATAACTTAAATTCATAATATTAATGTGTAACCAGAGGTACATCTACAAAACCGTATTAGACATTCAAGACAAGAAGAAGAAGATAAATTTCTGTTTCCATTTCGGATAAGCACCCCTAAAAGAAAGATAATATAGGTACTTTTAGTGTAGTTTTTTAGGTTAATCTCTTTTTTGTTATTTAGGGTTGTGTACGAATCCAGTCAACTTGACCAATAAGATTTTCGAGATTTAAATCTTGTTTATAATTTTTCTTAATTTGTTATTTTATGAACATGACTAATGAGCTCCAATTGAGATGATAATTGGTCACAATTGGATTGAAATATCTAGTTTGGTGTTTTTGTATTGATAAATCAATTTGCTTATAAATTCATAAGTCTAGTTGAATCGAACTGCGCCATTTAACCAAGATAACTCGTTTGATACTGAATAATATAATTCAGTATAACAAAAACTTTACAAAATCAATTTCTTATTAAGTACAGAATATTCAGATTCACATTACTGCTGTGGTATGACCTAGTCAAGTCTCGAAATCCATAACTTTGAAGTCTTAAATTCATTTTTATTTTTCATTTTCATGTCGATGTTCTTAGCTAGAGTTTGGACATAAATTTAATGGAAATTTGATGATTATGCATAACTCTGGTCCTAAATAGGATAAGCAATCACTGCAAATACAATTCGATCTAAGAGTCCGAAGTCGAATCCTACAGAAAACTAAACTTTAGCTACATCTGTTCAATATTTGCTAAGAAATACAAGTTCAAATATTTCTAGTAATAAAGATTGTGATTTTTATTTCTAACTAATTAACTAATAAATATTAAAGCAATAAAACTAACAACTAGAGACACTAAGGTTTGCAGTCAAGATTAAGGAGGCCTAGAGTTATGATTTTCCTAATTGTTGGAATCCCTCCCGCTACGTCTCTTATAATATCATAAGTGTTCTCTACCAATCGTGCACACTTCGGGTGTCGTAATTCTCTTCCGAGCAACTCCCACAATTTACTAGATGTATTCTTCCGAACTACGCTAGCTTATACTAGTTCACCGCTCACTAAGACACAAAGGTTTCTTTACACCTTTAAACCCTCCGTATTGATTCCTCACATACGTTAGGAATGATGCTGTTCAACAACAACCTAAATATATATCCTTTCCTGAGCAATACATAATAAATCGGTACAGTCAATTGATGAGTATTCAGTTAACAACAATAAATACGTAATTAAACAATTAGAGAAATCCAATAGCTCAATTATATAAAAGCATAACAAGAATTTATCCTAGAAAAGGTTCCATCAAAGACCTAGATAATATATTAGCTATTTATAATAGTATGTAAAACTACAATACTAAAACTTATAACTAATAAAGAAAAATTGGAAGAAGAAAGTGAAAAACTTGTAGAAGAATTCTCCGCCTTGCTCCTAGCATGTTCTTGCCTCCTTAGACTAAATCCCTATAAAAAACGTCCAACTTCCTCTCTTACTCACATTTATGGAATACTTATAGGCTATGGTAGAAGTCTTAAAGTGCAAAACGAAGTAAAAATAATTTATTCGCGGACTGGGGGACCAAGCTGTAAGTCAGGCGAGGCCTGGCCTGTAGCGTGCTATAAGCCAATAAAGGCGAGGTTTATAGTGAGGAGCAGCGTGCTATAGAGCTGGCGATGCGTGTCCTGGCACTAGGCTTGGGTACGTCGTGCTTTTATGCTCTTTTCTTATATTTTAGTCCTCTTTTTGTACAACCTTCACTCGTCTTCTGTGATGATCCAAGAGGTCATCACTTATTTTTAAAATAAAATTCTACGTTTCGAGACCTTAAAAACCTCTTCTAGCATCACCTCGATTTGCGTGCGCAGTCCGTGCGCGTAGCCGGAAAGCTTAAATATAAAAATCTATGAAAAATGATAAATTTTGATTATAAAATGAGTTAATTTGACTTCGACCAATATTTTAAATAAATGGACCCAGACCCGTGATTTGACGGTCCCGAAGGGTCTTTATGAAAATATGGGACTTGGGCGTATGCTCGGAATAGAATTCCGAGGTCCCAAGTCCGAGAAATAAATTTTAGGAAGAAATTATTTTCTGGAAATTTTTATAAGGTTTAGAAATAAATTTTGATTAGAACATGTTAGTATCGGGCCTGTATTTTTGTTCTAGCACCCGATGTAGATCTTATATATAATTTAAGATGATTCTATGAAGTTTGGTAAGAGAGGGAATCTGTTTGACGTGATTCGGACCTTAAATGCGAATTTGATGTTTAAAGAAGTTTTGAGAAATTTCATTGATCTTGAGGTATAATTCGATGTTCATGATGTTATTTTGGTGAATTGAGTACCCGAATAAGTCCGTGTGATATTTTAAGATTGGGTGTACATTTGGTTTAGAGCCTCGAGGGCTTGGGTGGGTTTTGGATAGGGCCACGGGGTGCATTTTGAACTTAGAAAATTGCAGAATATTTGCTGGTGTGATCAGACCTGCAGGCTTCGCATTTTCAAAGCATGGCTCGCAAATGCGACAATCACAAATACGAGGGCTAGGTCACAAATGCGAACCAACCCAGGCCTGCCTTATCTCGCTAATGCAAGTTATGTTTAGCAATTCCGACACTTGCAAATGCGAGTATTTCTTCGCAAATGCGAAGTACGCTGGAGAGGCTTGAAGTCGCAAATGCAACATTTCTGATCGCAAATGAGAAGGTCCAGCTTTCCTAAAGGTCTCGCAAATGCGATGCTTGCTTCGCAATTCCCAAGCCAGCAGAGGTCGATGTTCGCAATTGCGAACCCTTGTTTGCAATTCACATAACTGAGACCTGCAACTTTTATACTTAGACGATTTTAAACCCATTTTTCATATTCTCTCAAACAAAAACACACCTAGGTGATTTTTCAAAAGCTTCTTCTTCTCCAAATCAATTGTAAGTCATTTTTAACTAGTTTTCTTCAATCATTAACATCTTTTAACATGATTTCAACTTCAAATCAAAGATTTTCATGGGGAAATTGGGTGTTTTGGGCAGAACCTAGGTTGTTTTTAAAAAATTGGGGATTTGGACCTCGATTTGAGGTCTGATTTCAAAATAAATTATATATTTTGGTTTGTGAGGGAATGGGTAATCTGGTTTTGGTTCAAACCTCGGGTTTTGACCATGTGATCTTGGGGGCGATTTTTGACTTTTTGGGCAAAACTTTGGAAAACTCATTTTCATGCATTCAAATTGATTCATTTAGCGTTTATTGATGTAATTAAGTAATTTGTGACTAGATACGAGCGAATTGGTGGTGGAATCGAGGGGTAAAGTTATAATTGAAACTTGAGTTATGTTCGAGGCATCTATGTAAGTGTTGGGTCTAATATTAGTTTGGGGGAGTAGGAGTTGTGTCTATTTGCTACGTGTTAATTGTGGATTATGACGTATAAGCATGGTGATGAGTATCTATACGTTGGTGTCAAGCATTCCCATGAGTCTTGTGTTATAAATTGTTATGACTCCATTGTGGTTTATTGTGCCTCACATGTTATTATCATCAGTGTGCCCTTGCCGGGATGTTTGTTTGAGATTATTGATCCCTTGCCGTGGTATTGTTGAGATATTATTGTTCCCTTGCAGGGATATTATTGAGATACCATTTTTCACTTGCTGGGATGTTTGTTTGATATTATTGTTCCCTTGCCGGGATTCCTGGTGATTATTGTTGCTTGTAAATAGGAGCGGGTGATACGCCTACCACAAGATATAATGAAACAGGAGCAGGTTGTACGCCTACTATAAGATATAATAAAAAGGGAGCGGGTGGTACGCCTACCACAAGATAAAATGAAATGGGAGCAGGTGGTACGCCTACCATAAGATATAATAAAATGGGAGCATGTGGTACGCCTACCACAAGATACATGAAATGGGAGCGGGTGGCACACCTGCCACGAGATACATGAAATGGGAGCGGGTTGCACACCTACCACAAGATATGAGAAATGGATCAGGTTGCACACCTGCAACAAGATGTGAAAAAAGAGTAAGATCTGCCTTGTTTTTCTTTAATCTTGTTAGTGGTTAGATTTCGATTCCTTTATATTCTATTGATATCCTGATTTTACCTGTTATTCCCCGAACCATGTTTCCCCTTCCCATCACTATTTGTTTATTCTATTTTACTTTTCGCTGTATATTATATAACTACACAGGTTATTTGGTAGTCTGGTCCTAGCCTCGTCTGTACTTCGCCGAGGTTAGGCTAGACATTTACCAGCATATGGGGTCGTTTGTGCTGATGCTACACTCTGCACTACATGCAGATCCCGGAGCAGCTTTTGGACCATGGTGTAGAGGCTATCTTCAGATCACGCGGAGATTCAAAGTAGACCTGCAGGCGTCCGCAGGCCCTGGCGACTCCCTCTATCCTTATTTCCTGTTTCATTTTCCTTTTATATAGAAACAATGTATTGTCTTTTTTTCAGACCTTGTATGTGGGAAATCTTAGACCGTCTGTGACACAGTGACACCAGGTTTTGGGTGGTTGAGGCTTAAGTATTTGTAATAGATGCAATTTTCATATATTTTATTGTTGTCTTCTTTTTAAGTTTGATTTTTCGCTATATCATGTTATCTCTTTATATTGGTTAAAAAGAAATAATTGGATAATAAATTAAGTTGTTAAAGGATTGACTTGCCTAGCTCACATTAGTTGGCGCCATCACGGCCTCCAAGGGTGGGGATTCCGGATCGTGACAAGTTGGTATCATAGGTCTAGGTTATATGGGTCTCACAGTTCATATTTATCCCCAGAGGCTACAAAGTTAGGAAAACATCAGATTCATTCCTTCATATCATTCTGTTTGGTTTCTAAATGCTGATTGAATTTCTATTCTATTCACTCGCGGATGCCAGGAACGCACGCTTCCTCATCTGATGACTAGAAGCTCGAGCCCCTAGTAGAAGCTCCCATGAGGGGCAGAGGCCGAGGCCGAGGCCGAGGTAGGGGCACAACTCAGCCCATGGCAGTAACACCCACAATGGAGCCTCATGTTGATTTTGATGATGAGGTACCGGTCCCAGCAGTTTCGGTGGGCCCAGCTTAGGTCCTAGAGGGGTTTATTGCTAACCCAGTTCTTCAGGATGCTCTGGTCTGACTAGTGGGCCTTATGGAGAGTATCACCCAAGCAGGCTTGCTCCCTGTAGCACCATCCGTCTCTCAGGCTAGAGGAGGAGCTCAGACTCATGCTACTCGTACTCCAGAGCAGGTAGCTCCCAAGATTCAGATTCCAACTATTTAACCAGTTGGAGCAGTTCAGACGGATATGGTAGCTCAGACCAGCGATGGAGCGACTATGTCTGCCGATGCTTTGTGGAGGTTGGAAAGGTTCACCAAGCTCTTTACTACTACTTTCAGTGAAGCATCTTCTGAGGATCCCCAGGATTTTCTAGACAACTGCCATGAGGTTCTCAAGAACATGGGGATAGTTAAGACCAATGGGGTCGATTTTGCCACTTTTCGCTTGTCTAGATCCACCAAGACTTGGTGGAGAGATTATTGCTTGGCTAGACCAGCCGGATCACAGCCTTGACTTGGGAGTAGTTCACGCAACTACTTCTGGAGAAGTTTCCCCCTATCACAAAGAGAGAGGCCTCTTGGAGTCATTTTTAGCGTCTTCAATAGGGTTCCATGTCTGTCACCTAGTATGAGATCAGATTCATCTACCTAGCTCGCATGCTATTGTCATATATCCTATCGAGAGGGAGAGGGTGATGAGGTTTATTAATAGTCTTATTCAGCCGAGTCGTCTTCAGATAGCTAGGGAGACTGGGTGTGAGATATCTTTCCAAGAGGTGGCCAATGTGGCCAGGAGAGTGTAGATGTTTCTGTCACATGGAGGTGGTCATGGGTCGGACAAGACGCCCCGTCATTTTGGGCCGATTTAGTAGTAACTCGTCTGGAGGTAGGGATTTGTATGGAAGAGGCCATCTTCTTAGGCTAGTCAACACTTCAAGTTTCTCACGGTTCTTTGGGTGATCGTGATTCTTAGATTCAGTATTCTGATCAGCAGTCCTAAAGTGCACCACCATCTCCTATTAGTGCACCATCGCTTCGGAGTTTCCAGGTTCATCAGCCCCAGTAGCCAATGGCTTATTTTACTTGTGGTGACACGCGGCACTTTGCCAGGTATTACCCTCGAGCACCTAGTAGCTCTCAGTATCAGGGTTCCCATGCCATGGTTCAGGCACCGAGTGTTCCACAGCCCGTCCAGCCAGCTAGAGGTGGGGGTAGAGGTGGAGGTAGAGGTCCTAAAGGTGGAGCTCAGGCCGCTAGAGGTGAAGATCAGCCGGCAGTAGGCCATCCCAGAGATATAGTTTAGGGTGGTGGGGCCTAGCCTCGATGGTATGCTCTTCCACCAAGGCTCGAGGTTGAGGCTTCAGATGCGGTTATTAAAGGTACAATTTTGGTTTGTGATAGAGATGCTTCAGTGTTATTTGATCCAGGTTCTATATATTCGTATGTGTCATCTTATTTTGCACCGTATCTGGTTATGCCTAGTGATTCTTTGAGTGATCTTATTTATGTGTCTACATCGGTGGGTGATTCTATCGTGGTAGATCAAGTCCATCGTTCATGTATAGTTGTGATTGGGGGTCTTGAGACTCGTGTAGATTTGCTTCTTCTAGACATGGTTGATTTCGATGTCATATTGGGGATGGATTGGTTATCACCTTACCAAGAAGGTAACCTTAGCCTTACTGGGTTTACCTCCTTTAGAGTGGAGACGGACTCCAAGTCATTCTACCCCTAGTGTGATCTCTTACGTTAAGGCTCAGCGTATGGTCGAGAAGGGGTGTTTGGCCTATTTGGCATATGTTTGTGATTCTAGTGCTGAGGTCCCTTCTATTGATTATGTGTCCATTGTTCATGAGTTTCATGAGGTTTTCCCTTTAAACCTGCCGAGTATGCTACCCGACAGGGATATTGACTTTTGCATTGATTTGGCTCCGGGCACTTAACCCATTTCTATCCTGCCGTATTGTATGGCCCCGTTTGAGTTGAAAATGTTAAAGGAGCAATTGCAAGACTTGCTTGAGAAGGGTTTCAATAGACCCAGTGTTTCGCCTTGGGTTACGCTAGTATTGTTTGTTAAGAAGAAAGATGGTTCAATGAGAATATGCATTGATTATCGGTAATGAACAAAGTTACAATCAAGAATATGTATCCGCTGTCGAGGATTGATGATATGTTCGATCAGCTTCAGGGTGCCAAGGTGTTCTCAAAGATTGACTTGAGATCTGGCTACCATTTGTTGAGTATTAGGACATTCGATGTCCCTAAGACAGCGTTCAACACTTGGTACGTGCATTATGAGTTTCTTGGTGATGTTATTCGGGTTAACAAATGCCCCAATAGCTTTTATGGATTTGATGTACCAAGTGTTCAGACCTTACTTGGATTTGTTCGTGATAGTCTTCATTGATGATATTTTGATATATTCCCACAACCAGGAGGAGCACGAGCAACAACTTAGAGTGGTTCTTCAGACCTTGAGAGATAGTCAGTTATATGCTAAGTTCTCAAAGTGTGAGTTTTGGTTGAGTTCAGTTGCATTTCTGGGTCATGTTATATCACTAGACGGTGTTCAAGTTGACCCGAAGAAGATTGAGGCAGTCAATAACTAGCCTAGGCCAGCATCAGCTACTGATATTCGAAATTTTTGGTATTGGCAGGTTACTATCGTCGGTTCGTAAAGGGGTTTTTATCTATTGCAGCCTCAATGACCAGGTTGACCCAGAAGGGTACCCAGTTCAGATGGTAAGATGAGTGTGAGGCGAGCTTTCAGAAGATCAAGACATCTTTTACTACAGAACCAGTGTTAGTTTTGCCCACAGGTTCAGGGTTTTATACAGTTTATTGTGATGCATCTCGTATTGGACTTGGTGCAGTGCTGATGCATGATAGCAAAGTCATTGCCTATGTTTTGCGGCAGTTGAAGATTCATGAAAAGAACTATCTGGTTCATGATTTAGAAATGGCAGCCATTGTTTGCACATTGAAGATTTAGAGGCATTATCTATATGGTGTGGCATGTGAGGTGTTCATGGATCACAAGAGTCTTCAGTATTTGTTCAAGCAAAAGGAGTTGAATTTGAGGCAAAGGAGGTAGTTTTTTTGGTTGAAAGATTATGATATCACTATCTTGTATCATACGGGAAAGGCCAATGTAGTGGCTGATGCTTTGAGTAGGAAGTCATCCAGTATGGGTAGTCTTGCTTATATATCAGTCAGTAAGAGACCGCATGCTTAGGATATTCAGGCTTTTGCCAATCAGTTCGTGAGGTTGGATGTTTCTGAGCCCAACCATGTATTAGCTTGCACACTCGCTCGTTCTTCATTATTGGAGCATATCCGAGATCGGCAGTATGATGATCCCCATGTGTGTCCTTAGAGACACGGTGCGGCACGGAGGTGCCAAGCAGGTTACCTTAGATGATGACGGAGTTTTGAGATTGCAGGGTCAAGTTTGTTTGCCTAATGTGGATGGACTGGGAGAGTTGATTTTAGAGGAGGCCTATAGCTCCAGCTACTCTATTCATCCGGGCACCTTAAAGATGTATCAGGATTTGCAGCACCAATATTGGTGGTGGATAATGAAAAAGGATATCGTTGCATATGTGGCTTGGTATCTGAATTTTCAGGAGGTTAAGTTGGAGCATCAGAGGCCCGGTGGTTCATTTCAGAGGATTGAGCTTCCCGAGTGGAAGTGGTAGAGGATCACTATGGATTTCATTGTTGGACTCACGTAGACTCGGAGGAAGTTCTATGCAGTATGGGTCATTGTTGATAGGTTGACCAAGTTAACGCATTTCATTCCTGTGGTAATCTCTTATTCTTCTCAAGGTTAGCTAGATCTATATTCAGGAGATGGTACGCCTTCATAGTGTAACTGTGTCTATCATTTCGGACCGAGGTACACAACTTATCTCGAATTTCTCGAGAGAGGTTTAGCAAGAGTTGGGCATGCTGGTTGAGTTGAGCACATCATTTCATCCTCAGACAGACGGGCAGCCCGATCAGACTATTCAAATTTTGGAGGATATGCTCTGAGCTTGTGTCATTGACTTTGGAGGCTCATAGGATTAGTTTTTGCCTTTACCGGAGCGTGTCTACAACAACAGCTACCAATCGAGTATCTAGATGGATCCTTTTGAGGCTTTATATGCTAGGAGGTATTGGTCTCCGGTTGGATGGTTTGAGCAGGGAGAGGCTCTGTTTTTGGGTACGGATCTGGTTCAGGATGCCTTGGACAAGGTCAGGATCATTCAAGATAAGCTTCGTACAGCTTAGTCTAGGATAAAGAGTTATGCCGACCACAAGGTTTGTGATTTGGCGTTCATGGTCAGTGAGTGGGTATTGCTTCGAGTGTCGCCTATGAAGGGCGCAACTAGATTTTGGAAGAAGGGAAAGCTTAGCCCTAAGTTCATAGGCCCGTTTGAGATTCTTGATCGAGCGGGAGAGGTGGCTTATAGACTTGCATTTCACTGAGTGTATCACCCATGCATCCAGTGTTTCATGTGTCCATGGTTGGAAAATGTCACGACGATCCATCCCACGTGTTGGATTTCAGCACTATCCAGTTGGACATGGACTTGTCTTATGAGGAGGAGTTGGTAGCTATTCTAGATCGACATGTTCGTCAGTTGAGATCGAAGAGTTTTCCTTTTATTCATGTTCAGTGGAGAGGTCATCCTGCTAAGGCATCGACATGGGGGTCAGAGTCCGATATGTGAAGCCGTTATCCCCATCTTTTCCCCGACTCAGGTACTTCATTCTTCTATCCACTCGAGGACGAACAATTGTTTAGAGGTGGAAAATCTGATGACCCAATAGGTCATCACTTGTTTTTAAAATGAAATTCTACGTTTTGAGGCCTTAAAAACCTCTCCTAACATCACCTCGATTTGCATGCGCAGTCCGGGCGCGTAGCCGGAAAGCCTAAATGTGAAAATATATGAAAAACGATAAACTTTGACTATAAAATGATTTAATTTTATTTTGGTTAGTATTTTAGGTAAACGGACCTGGACCCACGATTTGACGGTCCCAGAGGGTCCGTTGGAAAATATGGGACTTGGGCGTATGCCCGGAATTGAATTTCGAGGTCCTAAGCCTGAGAAATGAATTTTTTAAAGAAATTATTTTCTAAAATTATTTATAAGGTTTGGAAATAAATTTTGATTAAATTATGATGGTATCGGGCCCGTATTTTGCTTCCGGCGCCCAGTATATATCTAATATATGATTTAAGAAGTTTTTGTAAAGTTTTGTTAGAAACAAAACCCGTTTAACGTGATTCGGACCTTAAATGCCAATTTGACGTTTAAAGAAGTTTTGAGAAATTTCATTGATCTTGAGGTGTAATTTGATGTTCATAATGCTATTTTGGTGATTTGAGTACTCGAATAAGTCCGTAGGATGTTTTGAGGTTGGGTGTATATTTAGTTTGGAGCCCCGAGGTCTCGGGTGCGTTCTGGATAGGCCACGAGGTACGTTTTGAACATAGAAAATTACAGGATTTTTGCTTGTGTTATTTGTCCTGCAAGCTTTGCATTTGAGAAGCCTGACTCGCAAATGCAACAATCGCAAATGCGAGGGCTTGGTCACAAATGCGAAATAGCCCAGTCCTGCCTTATCTCGCAAATACGAGTTATATTCCGCAATTCTGGCTCTCGCAAATGCGAGTATTTCTTCGCAAATACGAAGTCGGCTGGAGAGGCTTGATGTCGAAAATTCGAGTTGTGTTCGAGGCATCGGGGTAAGTGTTTGGTCTAGTCTTAGCTTGAGGGATTAGAGTTGTGTCTATCTGCTACGTGTTAATTATTGAGTACAATGTATATGCATGGTGCTGAGTATCTATACGTAGGTGTAAAGCATGCTCGTGAGTCTTGTGTTATAAGTTGTTATGACTACATTGTAGTTAATTGTGCCTCACATGTTATTATCATAATTATTCCTCTACCGGGATGTTTTTTTGATAATATTGATCCGTTGCCGTGGTATTGTTTAGATATTATTGCTCCCTTGCCGGGATATTATTGAGATGTCATTGTTTCATTGCCGGGATGTTTGTTTGATATTATTGTTCCCTTGCCGGGATTCCTTGTGATTTTTGTTGGCTTGTAAATGGGAGCGGGTGGTATGCCTACCACAAGATATAATAAATTGGGAGCGAGTGGTACGTCTATTACAAGATATAATAAAATGGAAGCGGGTGGTACGCCACCACAAGATATAATGAAATTGCATCGGATGGCACTCCTACCACAAGATATAATGAAATGGGAAGGGTGGTAAGCCTATCATAAGATATAATGAAATGGGAGAGGGTGGTATGGCTACCACAAGATACATGAAATGGTAGCGGGTGGCACGCCTACCACGAGATACATGAAATGAGAGCGGGTGACACGCCTGCCACAAGATATGAGAAATGGGATCGGGTTGCACACCTACAACAAGATGTGAAAAGAAAGTAAAATATTCCTTGTTTTTCTTTATTGTTGTTAGTGATTGGATTTCGATTCCTTTATATTCTATTGATATCCTGTTCTTACCTATTATTCCCTGAAGCATTTTTCCCCTTCCCATCACTATTTGTTTATTCTGTTTTACTTTCTGTTGTATAGTATATAATTATACATGTTATTTGGCAGTCTGTTTCTAGCCTTGTCGCTACTTCGCTAAGATTAGGCTAGACACTTACCAGCACATGGGATCGGTTGTGCTGATGCTACACTCTGCACTATGTGTAGATCCCAGAGCAGGTTTTGGACCGTAGTATGGAGGCTATCTTCAGTTCACGCGGAGATCCAAGGTAGACCTACGAGCGTCCGTATGCCCTGGTGACTCCCTTTATTCCTATTTCCTATTTCATTTTCCTTTTATCCAGAAATAGTGTATTGTCATTTTTTTCAAACCTTGTATGTAGTAAATCTTTGACCGTCTTTGACACTGTGACACCAGGATTTGGGTGGTTGAGGCTTAAGTATTTGTAATGGATGCAGTTTTCATATATTTTATTGTTGTCTTCCGCTTAAGTTTGATTTTTCGCTGTTATCACGCTATCGTTTTGTATTGGTTAAAAAGAAATAATTGGATAATGAAGTAAGTAGATAAAGGATTGGTTTGCCTAGTTCACATTAGTAGGTGCTATCATGGCTCCCGAGGGTGGAGATTCCGGGTCGTGATATCTTCGTCTTCTTATACTCCTACACATAAAACACCATAATTTAGCTGAAATATCGCACAACTAACACTAAAGTAACAACATTTTAGGCAAACAATGTTATCAAAATATAGCACTTTGGCTAAACACACTTAAAAAAAAAGAGTTTTTGAAGATGAGATGAGAAATAGTTTTTGAAAGTTGAAATTATATTTGAACATGCATTTTACTTGAAAAGAATTTGAAGTTTTGTGAGTAGAAAAGTTCAAAAGCTACTCCAAATCTGTATTTTGGATATGAAGATTTTGTTTTCAAAATCTTCCAAGAAATGGTTAGAATCTAGAAACTAATAGAAATTTTAAAACGAAATATGAAAAAAAGCTCCCTTATTTTATGGTCAAATGGGAGATTAGTCTTGTGATGACCTGATATTTCTTTTATAGTTTTATTAGTCATTCTTTTATTTCGAATCCTAGATCTCCATTTAACCTTTCTCGATTTACATGTAAAGTCTGTGTATTTTTTCGAAAAGGTTTTATGTAAAAATTTGATAAAAATGTGAAATGTTGCTTTAATAATCATTTGAGTTGACTGCGATTAACGTTTTTCTGTAAACGGGCCCAGATCAATATTTTGATGGTCCTTGTAGGTCTGTATCGTGATTTGGGACTTGGGCGTATGCCCGAAATCAAATTTGGAAGTCCCTAACTTGATTTACGTGATTTTTTGAATACTAGCCATTTAAAGGTTTAAAGAATTTCGAAGTTTGACTGTAGATTGACTTTGCTGCCACCGGATTGGGAACTTGATATTGGTTCATTCAGTATTTATGACTTGTGTGAAAAATATGGTGCAAAATGAAGTTGATTTGACGTAATTCAGATGTCCGATTGTAAAATTGAAAGTTCTTAAATTTCATTAAAAAATTCATTCATTTTGGTGTCCGATTCGTAGTTCTAGGTGGTATTTTGGTGTTATGATCGTGTGAGCAAGTTCATATGATGTTATACACTTGTATGCATGTTTAGTTTGGAGCCCGAGGGGCTCAGGTGGGTTTGAGATAGGCTTTGATCATTTGAAATTAGAAAAAATTTCTGGTTTCGGCTACTGCTAATATCTGGCGTCATGTGCTTCGTGATATCAAGGACTCTCTCGCGTTTGCGAAGGGGAATCCGGGTTGGGGAGGAGTTTCTTATTCGCGAACGTGAGGAGTTGGCTGCCAATACGAAGTAGTGGGGGGTTTACCCTTCGCGAATGCGTCCTTCCTCTCGCGAACACGTAGGGTTATGAGGTCCTAGTAGGGAGCCTGTCATTTTCTCTTTTGGAACGTGTTCACTAGACCACGAACGTGAAGGCAGGGGGAGTAAGCCTTCGCAAATGCAAAATGTGGCTCTCGAACGCGGAATCCATTGGTCACTGCTGCTTCGGATCACGTTAGGCATCTCACAGATAGGATGAACACCTGATGCTTACTTTAAAATGTTCCAAACACGGGATTTAACCCATTTTTACCATCTTCTTGTTAGAGCTCGGTATTGAGGCAATTATGAAGAGAAATCTCATTACAATTTCATAGGTTAGTATGTTTTAACTCGTTTTCTTTCATTTCCATCAACACCCGTTAATTTCTAACCTTAATTAATGCTCTTTCATGGTACAAAATTATGGATTTAGGAAGAATGGGTATTTTTGTAAATGATATTTAGACCTCAAAGTGAGGTCATATTTCAAATCTATTTACATAATCAGGCTCGAGGATGAATGAGTAATCGAGTTTTGGTCTGAATCTCGAGTTTTGACCACGGCCCGGGTTAATATTTGTTGATTTTTTGGGGAAAGTGTAAAGATCATAACTTTATGTATTGTAATTGATTTTCCTCGCATTTGGTGTTGATATTAAGTCAATTTTAGTTAGATTCGATTTGTTTGGAGGCGAATTTTAGATGAAAGGCCTCGGTTGAACTTTGATTTGCTTGCGGAACGAGGTAAGTGTTGGGTCTAACCTTTATTTGAGGGAATTAGGAACCTTTGAAATATATGTTATACGAATTACATGTGTAACATCATATATGCGAGGTGACGAGTGTATATACATTGTCAAAATAATTGTTTTCATGCTTTCCCGCAATTCATTAATTATCTCATTCCATGACTTAACTGTTACATGTCTTAATTACGTTCTATGGTACAACTTGTTACTTGTCATTTATTTACTCTAATTGAAATGATCGTTTTTTCCATGATTAATTTCTACTTGCCTTACTTGTACTCTTTAATTTTCATATATTTGGCTTGTCTTGTTGCTTTGTATTAATTGTAGCATTTCTTGATTTGGTACGAGGTTCCAATATGGCTTAACTTTCATCTTATTTAATCATAGATATTCTTGTGAATTGAGTTGTTTAATTGATTACATTTATTGATTATATTTATGGATCGGGTTGCACACTATAATATGTTTAATAAGGGAGAATTGATATTGATATGGTGAGACCAGGTTGCACGCCGCAACGGATTTGAAATGCGATTTTGATATGGTGAGTTAAGGGAGGATTATGATATTGATTCTGATTATATGGTGGGATCGAGTTGCGCACCACAACGGATTTTACATGCTATCTTGGTATTGATATGGTGTAATAAGGCAGGATTGTATTTGTACGGTGGGATCGGGTTATGCACCGTAACAGATTGTATGCTTAGTATTCATTGTTGAATTGTCCTAGCATTTGGGGTTTTCATGCAAGATTCTGAGGACTGATGTTTCTGGTTTTTATTGATTCCGAGGATTGAGCTTATTTTGATTAGATAATTGCCTTAATTTTCCTTTGTTCCTTTCCTGTTATTATTACTATATTGCATATATGTTATTGCAAATGACCCGCCTTAGCCTCGTCACTACTTCATCGAGGTTAGTCTTGACACTTACAGAGTACATGGGGTTGGCTATACTCACACTACAGTCTACACTTCTTGTGCAGATTGTGGAGTCGGTCCCGACCACTATATTGCTCGGATTAATTACTTTATATAGACTTGAGGTACAACAACACAGTGTCCACAGCCTTTAAGTCCCCTCATACCTCTCTAGTTGTTTACTGTATTTTAGACAATTATACAATTATTTAGACTTTTATTTGTAATACTTTAGTTGCTCATGTACTTGTGACACCAATTCTGGGAGTGTATCTAGATATCAATGTAGCTATGGGTTTTCTCACTCTATTTAAATTTCTTGGTTATTATTTAGTTTGAATTGTTAAAAATGGATAAAAACTATTCTTACGTTGGCTTTCCTAGCAAGTAAAATATTAGTTGCCATCATGGTCCCGAGAATGGTAATTCTGGGTCATGACAAGTCGTATATGAGAGCCTAGGTTTCCTAGGTATCATGAGTTATGAGCAAGCTTTGTATATTTTCCAGGGGATACAAAGTTCAGGAAAAATTTCACTCATATCCTTGTCTATCGTGTAATTTATTCTGTCATTGATGATTGAAGATACCACACAAGCCAATACCCGACTGGGCTCAGAAATATCCAACCTCGCGAACCGATTGGCCAAGGCCTGAACATCAACTGCAAGAGGTATCTCCCCAGCTGGAATATATGCCAAACTCCTCATACTCACTGCCTTTCGACTCAAAGCATTGGCAAGAACATTTGCCTTTCCCGGATGGTACAATATAGTGATATCATAATCCTTAAGCAACTCCAACCATCTCCGTTATCTCAAATTAAGGTCCTTTTTTTTTTCTGAACAAATGCTGAAGACTGTGATGATCACTGAGTACCTCACAAGACATGCCATACAAGTAATGCCTCCAAATCTTCAATGCGTGAAATATGGCATCTAACTGTAAATCATGAATGGAGTAGTTCTTCTCATAGGTCTTCAACTGTCAAGAAGCATATGCAATAAATCTACCGTCCTACATCAACACAAAACCAATCCCTACTCTCAAAGCATCACAATACACTATATATGAACCTGAAGCTGATGGAAAAACAAACACTAGAGCCATGGCCAAAGTTGTCTTGAGCTTCTGAAAGCTCTCCTCACACTCGTCCAACCATACACATTAAACACCCTTCTGAGTAAACTTGGTTAAGGGCGATGCAAAAGATGAGAATCCCTGAACGACCCAACGATAATAGCCTGCCAAACAAAGGAAACTACGAATCTCAGTAGTTGAGGATGGTCTGGGCCAACTCTGCACTGCCTCTATCTTCTTTGGATCAGCCTGAATACCCGCATTGGATACCACGTGTTCCAAGAATGCCACTAAACAGAGCCAAAACTCACACTTGGAGAACTGTGCATAAAGCTTCTCCTCCCTCAATCTCTGCAACACAATCCTGAAATGCTCTGCGTGATCCTCCTGACTATGCGAGTAAACCAGGATATCATCAATGAAGACTATAATAAACGAGTCAAGATAAGGCCAGAACACATTATTCATCAAACGCATGAACGTTGTAAGGGCATTGGTCCACCCAAAAGACATAACCAGGAACTCATAATGACTATATCTGGTCAAGAAGGTTGTCTTAAGAATATTCAAATCCCTGATCTTCAACTGGTGAACCCGAATGGAGATCAATCTTGGAGAACAAACTCGTTCCCTAAAGCTGGTAAAATAAATCATCAATGTGAGGCAAACAATACTTATTCTTAAATGTTACCTTGTTCAATTATCTACAACCAATGCACATTCTCATGGTGCCATCCTTCTTCTTAACAAATAGAACCGGTGCACACCTAGATGACACACTAGACCCGATGAACCCTTTATGTAGGAGTTCCTAAAGTTGCTTCTTTAAATCCTTCAACTTCGTTAATGCCATACGATACAGCGGAATAGAAATAGGTTAAGTGCCCGTACCAGTTCAATACCAAAATCAATATCCCTATTTTGTGGCATGCCCGGCAGGTCTGCAGGAAATAAATCAGGGAAATCCCTACCAATTGGAACAGAATCAATATTGTGAGTCTCAGCTCCAACATCCCTCACAAAGGCAAGGTACGAGAAATAATCCCTTCCAACCATACGCTGGCCCTTTAAAAAAAAGGCTACTCTACTACGGACATAATCAGTCACACCATGCCACTTGATCCGCGGCAAACCTGGCATAGCTAGAGTGATTGTCTTAGCATGACAGTCTAGAATAGCACGACATGTAGATAACTAATCCATGCCTCAAATGAAATCGAAATCCACCATACTCAATAATAAAAGATCAACTCGGGTCTCTAA
Organism: Nicotiana benthamiana; assembly: GCA_034376525.1. Taxonomy (NCBI): domain Eukaryota; kingdom Viridiplantae; phylum Streptophyta; class Magnoliopsida; order Solanales; family Solanaceae; genus Nicotiana; species Nicotiana benthamiana. The sequence continues at coordinate 12,254,839 of CM067340.1, forward strand.
ACCCCTAATAGTCACCACACATGACCGATACACATGAACAGGTAAAGCAAGAATCTCATGGGGCATACCCAAATAATAAGAAAAGTATGATGACGCATAAGAAAAGGTGGATCTGTGATTCAAATAATACAGAGGAATCTTTGTAGCAGACTGAAACAATACATGTAATAACATCATCGAAAGTAGTAACATCGGATCTGCCTGGAATAGCATAGAAACGGGCCTTACCTTCCCCCTGATCGACCTCCCCCTCTGGGGCGACCCCTGGTTGACTGACCTCCACCCCTAGTTGTCTAAGCGGGTGGTGGAGAAGAAACTAGTGCTGAAGCCGAAGGCTGACCCCTCTGCTGGGATGTACTAGAAGCGCGATGAGCCCAGTTCCTCGACATGTGGCCCATCTTGCCACACTAATAACAACTCCCGGGTGATGGAGAGTGGGATTGAAGGGAACCCCTCGCACCGAAGTGACTAGCAAATGCACTCGGCATAGAAGAACCCTGAACTGATGGAGCACGAGAAGAGCTCTAAGTTGGAAGGGCAGTAAGTGATGACTGCCCTTGCTGAGATCTCTAATAACCATGACCCGAAAGTTCCAAACGATAACCTTGGCGAGCTAATTGAGCAGGCCTAAATGAACGGCCTATACCATGTTAAAACTAGCCCCTCGAATGAGCACCACTATAACTGCCCGATCCTCGAGGCCTCTTGGCCTCACTTTCCTCTTTCTTCTGTTGGCAAATCGGCTCAATATCATTGGTGATTTGAACCACCTTCTAAAACGTAGAACCAGATACCCTCTCTCAGGACATAAGAATATGGAGCTGATAAGTAAGACCATCAGCAAATCTCCTGATCTTCTCTCGATCTGTCGGAACTAACCAGATGGCATGACGAACCAACTCTGAAAACCTCGACTCATATTGTGACACAGTCATCTCCCCCTATTTCAACGACTCAAATTGCTTACGCAGCTCCTCTCTACGGGATTGCGGCACATACTTCTCTAGGAAGAGAACGGAGAACTGCTGCCAAGTAAGGGGTGCTGCACCAACAGGCCTACACTTCTCATACACCTTCCACCAAGTGAATGCAGCCCCAGAAAACTGAAAGGTGGTAAATGCCACACCACTAGTCTCACGAATCCCTATTGTAAAAAGCATCTTTTGGCATTTATCAAAGAAACCCTAGGCATCCTCGCCCTCTTCACTGCTGAATGTCGGAGTCTGGAGTATACCAAATCTCTCAAGTCAACCCTGCTCATCATCCTGCATAATTGGTACAACAAACACCTGGGCTGGTGCAACCGGATGGGCTGGAGGTGCCCCCGGCATCTAAAGTCCCTGCACAACCTGATCAGGTGTGCGAGCAATGGAGGTCTGAATCCCTCCCCTAGTCTGTAAGGTAGTTGCAGCCGTAGTAGCTGAAACCGCCTAAGCCAAAAAGGTACACACTAACAATATCTCAGCTAAAGCCTCTTGAAGGCCTGGAATCACAATAGGCAAAGCTAGCGCCTGAACTAGTGCTGCTGGAGCGTCCATTGTTGGATCCTGATCCCGAGCTGGGGCAGCTGGTGGATCAATAGGTGTTGCCCCCGCTTCTCTACCTCTGTCACGAGCACGACCGCATCCACGGCCTCTAGTGGCCTCAGTTGGTGGCACTAGTGGTCGTCCACCTCGTCTGGTAGCTCGTGCTCTCACCATCTGTGAGAGAACAGAATAACAGAAGTTTAGTACTCGGACCAACCAATTTGCCCGAAAGAATTTCAAGAATATGAAGTCTTTCCTAAAGGTTCTGCAGCCTCTCGAGGATAATATAGATGACACCGTACCTATCTGCGAGATCTAAAAACCTGCTCATGACTCGTGAGACCTATGTAACCTACGCTCTGATAACAACTTGTCACGACCCAGACCCCGAACCCGGTTATGATGGCACCTCTCTCGAAGACAAGGCCAGCCAAATGAACCAATTCTCAATTTTAAACAGTTAAATAGCATGATAATAGTCTACATATGGTTTAATACTACAAAATAGCGGAAGTACACATAAAAATGCATAAATCTAATCCGACACAGCCCTAGTAGGTGTGTCACAAGTCACGAGCATCTAAGGATCCTGATACAAGTCTGCTAAATCCAATAACTAGTACAAATGTTTGAAAAACATAGAAATGATAAGATTTTAGAGACACGGGGCTGCGGACGCCAACAGCTACCTCGTACTCTCCGAACACCGCCTGGGACTGGAAGAATCAGCACTTGGGAACAGAACTTGCGATGCCTGAATTTGCACACACAGTACAAGGAGTAATGTGAGTATTCCGACCCAGTGAGTAATATATAAATAATGACTGAAGGTACGAAATCGCATAAAGCATAGTGCATTCTATAATGAAGCAGTAAAACATCATTTGAAAGTCGTAAATCACTGTAAAATCAGGTAAGATCTCCTTTCAACAAGTAAAATAGGTAAATAGTGTAAAGTAAACAGATAGAAATTTGCCCCTCGGGCTCAGTATCCACAAATCTGTCCCTCGGGCACTATCTTAAAACAGTACCAGCCCTCGGCTCAATATTACATCATAATGGGTACACGCGCTCACTGGGGTGTACAGGCTTCGGAAGGGGCCCCGTATGGCCTAAGTGCAATCACAAGCCACCTCATAGCATCACATCTACGCCCTCGACCTCATATCAATCAAGTCGCCTCGTGGCGCATATATGTATCTCAGGCCCTCGGCTTCATATCAGTATCAATGTATCCTCACAACTAGGCCCTCGCCCTTACTCATTCCAAAAGTTATCACAAGCTCCTCGGGTGTTAGTAAAATAGTATTTCTCAACCCAAAATATCATTTAGAATATTATTTAAGTCTCAAAACTGAGCAAAAACAGCTGAGTAGTAAAACAGTTAATAAATAACGATACTGAGTTCAAATAATAAGTCCAAAATAGTGAGGTGAATAGTGATAAAAATCCCTGAATGAGTTCAAATAATTGGCATGAAGCCCAAATATGGCAATCTGTCCAAATTATGATGGTAACAAATAAGTCTCAATAAAATACACAGGGATTTGATCAATCGGGATGGACCAAGTCACAATCTCCAGCAGTAAACGACCTCGCGCTCGTCAACAAGCGTGTGTCTTACCTCAATATTTCACTATGATGTGCAATCTGGGGTTTCGAACCCTCATAGCATCAATTAAAATCATTACTCACCTCGAGTCGGTTAAATCTCTAGCTCGTGACGCCTTCGCTGCTCAAATCAGACTCCACGCGCGTTGAATCGATCCAAAATAAGAATGAATATGTCACGACATGCTAAGGGAACAAAGCCCAAGCAAAAACAATCAAAAATACCAAAAATTTCGAAGCTAGCAAAACTCAAGCCCCGGTCCCACTTCTCGAAACTCAGAATTTTTACTTCAACGGGTTCATTATCTCCCCGCGAATCCATACTTACCAAAAGTTCTCAAATCTAACCCCAATTTGTCCCTCAAATCCCCAAATCAAAATCCCAAAGCTCCAAGCCCTAGTTCTTCCATTTAGCTTAGGTTTTCATAAAGTTCTAGGTAGATTTCACAATATAATCGAATATTAAGCTCAAAAGTCTTACCTCAAGTCATCCCCCTTTGAATCCCCCTTAAATCTCCTATAAGAAGCTCTCAAAATGCCCAAAATGGGTGAAACTAGACCTAAAATCGCAGATTAAATGAATTATAACATTCTGCCAAGGCCTTATTTCCTTCATCGTGATAGCGGCACTTCCTTCGCGGTCGCAAAGAACAAATACTCAACTCCTCAAATAACTCTATGCAATCGGGTAACACCAATCGCGATCGTGATGACTCCTCAACCTTACCTTTCACGAAGTGTACCTTTTTCCGCAAACGGGAAGAACAAACACGACCTCAGACCAGTTTTCCAAACAGACCCTACGTGATCGCGACCACATGCACGCAAATGTGATACACAACCCTCTCACGCTACGCAATCGCGGGACCTAGGGGTGTGCATTCGATTTATCGATTTGATTTTGACCCTTATGGATAATTACTTATCGATTATCGATTATTACATATGCTTATCGTTATCGTTTCAATAAGGTTTCGACTTTTTCGATTTCGATTTATCGATTTTGGGAGCTTATCGATTCGGTTATCGATTACACCAATAAGAAGATTTCCAGGATTCCACGAAAAGTATATCGCTATAAACACGCCTAACTTATATGGACAAAGAAGCTAAAATAAGACGAATATCATTTATAACATAAAAATTGTATCAACAAGCACATGCAACAAAACTAAATTAAGGGATCAAATGTATGTCACCAACACAACAACGGTATAAAAAATAAAGTAAAACAAAATACATCATCACGACTAATTTTGTTTTCCATTAATTTGAACTTCATTCCATTGATCTTTAAATATGATCATTCCTTAAATGTGGTAGAGGAAATAATAGGGCAATGGACTTAGGATAAAGGAAAAATGTATAGATTTGGGAAAATGATACTGTATAGCCGCTTTCAAAATAGTAGCGGAATATATATACATTGTGTATGTTATATTAATCTACACAAATATGTAATTACTCATTTTACAAGTGTTTACAGTCTAGGGGGTGCATTCGATTTATCGATTCGATTTTGGCCCTTATCGATAATTACTTATGGATTATCGATTTGTACATATGCTTATTGTTATTGTTTCTATAAGATTTTGATTTTTTCGATTTCGAAAATAAATAATCGATTCAATTTATCGATAAACCGATTCGAATGCACACCCCTAGCGGGACCTACTTTTTGAACGTGACGGACATTTAGACAGCCTCTTCAAATCCACCTACGCGCTCGCGAGGCTCCCTATGCGATCGCGAAGGGCAAAAATCCTACACAACTGAACTTGCAATTTTTTTGCGATTTTCCAATTTCAAATGATCCAAATGACTACCCGAAACTCACCCGAGGCCCCCGGGACCTCAACCAAAGGCACCAACACATCCTAAAACCTTATTCAAACTTGTTCCAATCATCAAAACACCTCAAACAACATCAAATTACTCAAAACACATAGAATTCAAGACTAAGTTTTCAAAAATCTTTCGAAATACGCTTTCGATCAAAAACCTCACGAAACCACGGCTGAATGACCTGAAATTTTGCACACACATCCCAGATGACACAACGAAGCTACTGCAACTCTCAGAATTTCATTCGACCCTCGGATCAAATCTCACCTACCAACCAGAAATCACCAAAATATCAACTTTGTTAATTCAAGTCTAATCCTACTCTTCACCTCCAAAACTCATTTCGATCACACTCCTAAGTCACAAGTCACCTCCCAAAGCTAACTGAACCATCAGACTCACATCCAAGCCCTCTAACACATAAGTCAATATCTGGTTGATTTTCCAACTTAAGCCTTCTTAAAAGAGACTAAGTGTCTCAAACCTTGTCAAACATATTCATGATTCGATCCGACCAATCCGATACCATAAAATATAGATAACGAAGCATAAAGAAGTAAAAATGATAGAAATATGGCGGTAACTCATGAGACGATTGGTCGGTTCATCACATATTCTATTGTAATTCATCCCAAATTTAACTCATGGGTAACTCATGACCCAAATTTAACTATGTAGCATTAATGTGTGCGATGTTTAAAGGAAAAAAGAAAAAATCGTCTGGTAATTTATATTTATATTCTTAAATTATACATATAATTAAGGTTATAAAAGTCGAACAATGTTTCAAGAATATTTTAGGCATTTAATATTAAGTCTAAAATATCCGTACTCTTATAATAAATATAGATAAATATAAATATAAATATAAATAGAGAAAGTGAAGTGTCAAGGATCAAGGCTACCAAATTCGCACGAGTCATATTGATTCCAGTTGTTATACTCACCAACGCACAGTAAAACAAGTAAAAGGTATCGTCTAAGGGATAGAAAGTGAAGTGTCAAGGATCAAGGCTACCTAATTCGCATGAGTCATATTGATTCCAGTTGCTATACTCACCAACGCACAGTAAAACAAGTAAAAAGTGTCGTCTAAGGGATAGAAGTGGGAACGGCAGGGTGGTTGAAGACGAAAACATAAGGAGGCTTCCAATGAGAACTGCAAAACAAAAACAGGTCACGCAAACTACTCTTACAAAGTCCAATCGAACAAAGAACAAAGCATGAATTTGAAGACATTTTGAGAAAATTTGTGGATGAAATCAATATTCTTGAATTCATCACAAAGTTGGAGAAAGGACAACAACTTCGTCGCTTCCTCATATTCTTATTTTACCGTCTTAATATCCTCATATGTAATATAATCACACGGTATGTTATAAACTTTGTGTTGATCATAGCTTATTTGGCACGATCAAGTTATTATGTTGTAATTTTATTTTCTGTTATTAATAAAATCCTAACCCTAAGCTCTGCCTAGTGGATTACCAAAAAAAAGAAAGATTCCAGTTGCTATACGTTTTTTTTTCTTTTCTTTTCTTTTTTTTTTCTTACGTAGCCAACGTAACAAATAAATATTAACGTACCGTAAGATTATAATAATTTGAGCTTATTATTTATTTGAATCAAGTGCTGAACTTACCTAAACCACTATCCATTTTGTATTTATCATATGACTTGTCCAATTTTACCCATTAAAACAGAAGACAAAAAAGATATGCATATGATTTTTCAATATCCAACATAGCAATGATTTAGTTTGTGTTCGGTCAAACTTATGAAATTAAATTATTTTAAAAAATATCTTGGAAAAATATTTTTCAAAAAAATATTTTTAGATAAAAATTATTTTTATTTGGCTAGTTAATTTTTAAAAAGTACGTTTTAGCATTAATTTATGGATAAAAACATACAAAGATTTACTTTATGTTAAATATTATTTATGTAGATAAATAATTATAATATTTATTACGAAAAACTATAATTACATTTTTATTATTATATATGTAATGTATAAAATAATTTAAAAAATACTTTATCCTTTCAATGATTTTAGATATCTAAACATCATTTAACAAATACAATATTATTCAGCCCAAAAGTCACCATATATAAAAAACGGTTAAGGGTCAAAACTGCCCTCAACATATTGACACCGGAACAAAATTGCCCTGCGTTAACCTTTTGCAAAGAAAATGCCCCCACCGTTACATTTGTGGCACACTTCTGCCCCCAAAATCTAACAGATTCTTGAATTTCATTTTTAAATTTTTTTTTTAATGCCACGTGTCACGTTTTGATTGGCCATTAAATAAACTTGACCGAAAATCAATTCTCACCCAAATTCCGACCCAACCCGACCCAACCCGACCGACCCGACCCGAAGAGAATGTAAAATTGGGACATATAAAGAACGGAATAAGGGTCAAAACTGCCCTCAACGTATTGCCCTCCGTTAACCTTTTTTGGGTCGGAATTTGGGTAAGAATTGATTTTGGGTCAAGTTTATTTAATGGCCAATCAAAACGTGACACGTGGAATTAAAAAAACTAAAAATTAAATACAAGCATCCCGACCGACCCGACCCAAAAAACACCAAACCCTCGCTTCATCTTCCTCACAACACACCCTCTCTAACCCTAAACCACCAAACGACCTCACATGGCTACCCTGTTGCTTCATCTTCCCCGTCCAGCCCGTCACCTTCACATCGCCGGAAAACTTCACAACCAAACAGCCCCCTCCATCACGAACCAGGCGTCCAACCCGTCGCCCATAACCAAGCCATGAAAAACCAGCCCCCATTGAATAGGAATGACCAATCCACTTTAACAGAAGATGAATATATGTGATATATCAAGCTCTTTACATTTGTTGGAAAGCGGGAAATCTCATTACACTTCAAGCCTCTTACTAGCAAATTGGGACATATAAAGAACGGAAAAAGGGTCAAAACTGCCCTCAACGTATTGACTCCGGAACAAAATTGCCCTCCGTTAACCTTTTTGGGTTGGGTCGGTCGGAATTGATTTTGGGTCAAGTTTATTTAATGGCCAATCAAAACGTGACACGTGGCATTAAAAAAAAATTAAAAATGAAATTCAAGAATCTGTTAGATTTTGGGGGCAGAAGTGTGCCACAAATGTAACGGTGGGGGCATTTTCTTTGCAAAAGGTTAACGGAGGGCAATTTTGTTCCGGCGTCAATATGTTGAGGGCAGTTTTGACCCTTAACCGTATAAAAAAAAGTCCTAAAAATATAAAAACGATTCATATTGTTTAGAATAGCTAAATAGTAGGTTAAATTCAGTAAGGTTATTTTGGTGCCATAATTTTTGTTAAGGATATTTTTGTCAATAAAAAAAATTAAAAATTATGCTGCTAGGTATCAGACTAAGTACTTTTTCATTTTGTCAAAATAACTTATGTTTCTACTCAAAAGTACATTTTTTCCTCCTAAAAATTTGTCCAAATACTTTAACTTCTATTTTTTTTTCATATATAAAAAAAAAGGACACTTCAACCTATTAAGTAATTATTACTACTAGCAGAATGTTTACTTCAAATGATTAATGTAAAAAGCAATCCACAAATATAATGTGAATGTAATTTACTACAGACAAACTCGACACGTCATCAGCAGGACACATTTAAGCTGTTGTTTATACATAGTAATAATAAGATGTAAAGATAAATTCGACACCTCGTATCTGAAATTCTTGTGTAAATAAATTTTAAAGTCTCATATGCTTTCGATATCTCTAGTTCAAAAAAGAACGAAAATCCAAACAAGTCCATGACACAAGTGATTAGATTTTATTGAAAGCTTATCTTAAAAGGATTAGATTTTGTTATATAAAAATTTGAAGCAGTCTTCAAAATTGCTTTGAATTTTTAGTGCTATAATCCCCTATTGTTTGATCCAATATTGACGCGGGATAAGCCTCCACTTCCGAGGCTACCCCTCTATCAAGGGAAGAAATTTCTCGATGCAGATTTCCGTTTCAATCTACCTTATGGTTGAGTCCGGTTATCAATGGGTCCAACTACGGTTATGACAGACTTGTAGGATTTTTTATCTAATTAGATAAGAGGGGTAAATGGGTAATTGAGGAAACAAAAAGTTTGAAATAGCTTTTTTACTAATGGACTTTATTTTTCATCGGGAAAAGGAAAAAAAATTATACTTATATAGTATCTTCTAGCTCTTAAAGAGATAAGAAGAAGTGGTACCTCGCATTGTTTATTGCCCGTTTTACGTTATATAATTTCTTTTCTGATATTTTTTCGCGGAATTTTAATTTAAAATTCGTGATTCCCAGCGATCGTTTGGAATTTAAAATTTGCGACCTGACTTCTGCCGAAATGATACCTCATATGAATAGGTACATTCAAACATATTCAACCCAAATTGTTTGGCCATACATTCAAAGGTTTTGCCTCATTTTTCAATCGAAATCGGCATACTCTCCCCTTTTCTTCTACAACTGTTGTTTGTTGAGTTCGACGAAGTTATGTAATTTTCATTAACAGTATTACATAATAGTTATTCCGTTCTATCCTGGGAGAGATTAATCTGATAACTGTGACGACCCAGCCAGTCGTCTCATGAGTTACCGCTCTGTTTCCCTCATTTCTGCCTTTTTATGCTTTGTTATCCGTGTTTTGAGGTATTGGGTTGGTCGGATCGAATTCGGAATGATATTGGTAAGGTTTGAGACACTTAGTCTCTTTTAAGAAGGTTTAAGTTGGAAAAATCAACCCGATATTAATTTATGTGTTAGCGGGCTCGAATATGAGTTCCGATGTTTCGCTTAGCTTCGGGGGTGATTTATGACTTAGGAGCGTGATCGGAATAGGTTTCGGAGGTTCGAAGTAGAAATAGGCTTAAATTGACAAAGTTGATATTTTGGCAATTTTCGGTTGACAGGCGAGATTTTGATCTAGGGGTCAGAATAGAATTCCGAGAGCGACATTAGCTTCTTTATCTCATTTTGGATGGGTGTGCAAAATTTTAGGTCATTCAGATATGGTTTGGTTGGATTTTTTTTCAAAAGCGAAATTCAGAAGATTTTAAGAACATAGGCTTGAACCGAGGTGTTTTAGTTGATTCGATGTTGTTTGAAGTGTTTTGATAATTGGAATAATTTTTTATAAGGTATTGGGATATGCTCCTTTGGTTGAGGTCCCAGGGGCCTCGGGGAATTATCTCTGATGGTTATCGGAGAGGTTGGAGTTTTGTTGCAGCAACAAATATTGTTGCAGCAACAAATATTGTTGCTTTTGGATTTTTTGCATATGCGGATTGGGTACCGCAGATGCGGGTGATTTATCACAGAAGCGAAAAGGGTCAGATGTGCGGAGACCGCAGAAGAGGTATGGTGACCGCATCTGCGATGTCGCAGATGCGAAAGTTTTGTCGCAGAAGCGGTGTGGGCTCAGTAAGTAGATTTCGCAGAAGCAGAGGTATAGACCGCAAATGTGGTACCCAAGAAGCGGATCTTTGACCGCAGATGCGGAAAGGCCTGGGCAGACCATATAAGTTATTTCATTTCGCGATTTTGGGTTAATTCATCATCTTTATACTTCGGCTTGGAGCGTTTTGGACGATTTGTGAGAGAGATTTTAAGGGAACTTCGCTAAGGTAAGAATTTTGGACCTAAAAAACATTTCTATGGTAGTATTTCATAGATTAAGATTGTAGTTAAAGGAATTAAAGGGTTAAAAATAAAGGATTATGGATTGAGCTTAAGAGGCCTTTAATGGAGGATTTGAGAGGTAATTTGGACTTCGATTTTAGTATTCTTTATATGCATAGACTCGTGGGGATACGGGCCCGAGGGTCGAATTTTGGTAATTTCGAATTTGTGTCATTTATCGACTTTTTTCGCTTGAGCTTTGTTATCTTAGCATTTTTTGATGCCATCATTCTTATCTTTGATAGATTCAATGCGCGTGGAGGCCGATTCGAGGGGACAAGACGTCGCGATCTAGAGATTAAGTCGATTCAAGGTGAGTAATAATTGTAAACAATGTTCTGAGGGTTTGAAACCCTGGATTGCACATCGTAGTGCTATGTTGAGGTGAGGTATATGCTTGATGACGAGCGTGACGTCGTACACTATTGGAGATTGTGACTTGGTCTGTCCCGATTGATGATTTTATCGCATATTTAATTGAAAACTATTTGTTATCATCATTATTGGGCTGAATGCCATATTTGAGCTTCGTGCCAACTATAAACCCTCAGTCATGTTATTTTCCACTGTTTTACTACTCAGTCAATTTTACTCAGTTTTGAGACTTAAATAATATTTTAAATTGTTTGGACTGAGAAATATTGTTTTACTATCGCCCGAGGGGCTTGTGATAATTTTTGGACTGAGTAAGGCTGAGGGCCTATATTGTGAGAAAACACTAATACTGATTTGAGGCTGAGGGCATGAGATATGTACGTCACGAGGTGGCTTGATTGATATGAGGCTTAGGGCCTAGTTTGATGCCACGAGATGGCTTGTTATTTATCTTGGGTCGTAAAGGGCCCCTCCAGGAGTCTGCACACCCCCACCGCAGGTACCCATTATGATGTGAGATTGAGCCCGAGGGCTTGGTATTGTTTCTGAGATTGAGCCCAAGGGGCTGGCACTGTTCTGAGATATTGCCAGTGGGGAGGATTTGTGGTTATTGTGCCCGAGGAGCAAACTTCTATTTGTTTACTTTATCTTAATTATCTGACAAGTACCTGTTTACTGGTTGAAAGAGGAATCTTACTTGGTTTTACTGATTTTAAGTGATTTTTACTACTTTATTATAGAATGCCTTGTGCTTGGACGTATTTTCTTAATTTCAATCATTATTTACATTTGTTACTTTCAGTTGTTATTTACTTTCTGCTTCATCATTTAAATGATGTTTGGCTGAGAAATACTATTTTTCTATTGCCCGAGGGGCTTGTGATAATTTCTGGACTGAGTAAAGCCGAAGGTATATATTGTGAGGAAACACTGGTGCTGATTTGAGGCTGAGGGCCTAAGATATGTACCTCACAAGGTGGCTTGATTGATATGATACCAAAGGCCTAGTTTTATGCCACGTGATGGCTTATTATTGTGCTTGGGTCGTAAAGGGCCCATCCAGGAGTCTGCACACTCCCAGTGAGCGCAGGTACCCATTGTGATGTGAATTTAGCCCGAGGGGTTGGTATTGTTTCTGAGATTGAGCCCGATTGGCTGGCACCATTCTGAGATATTGCCCAAGGAGCGGATTTATGGTTACTGTGCCCAAGGGGCGAACTTCTATTTGTTTACTTTATCTTAGTTATCTGTCAAGTACCTATTTACTGGTTGAAAGAGGATTTTTACTTCGTTTTTTTGGTTTTACTGATTTTAAGTGATTTATATTGCTTCACTATAGAATGTCTTGTATGTTTACGTGTTTTCTTAGTTATAATCATTGTCTACATTTGTTACTCACTCAGTTAGAGTACTCACTTTACTCCATGCACCTTGTGTGCAGATTCAGGCATAGCTAGTTCCGCTTCGGAGTGTTGATTTCCTCCAGTCCTAAGCTGGCCTTTCATATATTACGAGGTAGTTGTTGACGTCCTTAGCTCCGTGTCTCCACTCCTCTATCATTTTTGTTCTTCTTCAAACATTTCTAGTAGTTTATAACCTTTAGTGGACTTGTATCATGGTTTAGAGATGTTCGTGACTTGTGAAATCTCTGTTAGAGCTGTGTTGGTTGGATTTTTTGCATTGTTACCGATATTTAATGTTGTTTAGTGTATTCAAATCATGTTTAGATTATTTTTATGTTGTTTAATTGCATTAAAAGATAAATTAGGTTGAAGTGGATGGCCTTGTCATCAAAAGAGGTGCCATCACGACCGGGTTCGGGGTTAAGGTCGTGACAAGTTGGTATCAGATCCTAAGTTACATAGGTCTCACGAGTCATGAGCAGGTTTTGTAGAGTCTCACGGATAGGTACGGAGACGTCTGTATTTATCCTCGAGATGCTGGAGAACCTTTAAGAAAAACTCCATATTCTAGAAATTCTTGTCGTGCGAACTTGTTGATCCGAGTACTAAACCTATATGTTTCATTCTCTCACAGATGGTGCAGACACACGCTACCGGACTGGGTAGAAGACCACCAGTGCCACTAGCTGTGGCAACCAAAGGGCGAGGACATGGTCGTAGTCGTGGTCGTGGTCGTGGTAAAGGCAATGCAGCAATGGAAGCACCTGTAGATCCACCAGCTGCCCCAGTTAAGGACCAAGTCCCCGTTGTGGACGCTCCAGCAGCACCAGCTAAGGCACCAGTTGTGCCCATTGTGATTCCGAGTCTTCAGGAGGCTTCGGCTCAGATCTTATCAGTTTTCACTGGACTAGCTCAGGCTGTTTCAGCCACTAAGCCGCAGCTACTTCTCAGGCAAGGGGAGGCAGTCAGACTCCCATCGCTCGCACACCTGAGCAGGTTGTGCAAGGACTTCAGACGCCAGGGGCACACACCGCCAAGACGGTTGTAGCTGCTCAGGGCTATGTAGTTCTTGTTATGCTGGAGGATTAGGTTGGAGAGATTTGGTATGCTTAACCTTCATTATTCAGTGGTGTAGAGGGCGAGGATGGCTAAGTCTTTCTGGACAAGTGTCAGAGGAAGCTTCGTACTGCCACTATTTTGGAGACTAGCAGGGTTGATTTTACTACCTATCAGTTTTCATGACCTGCTTTCACTTGGTAGGAGAGTTTTGAAAGGCATAGGCCTATTGGTGCAGCACCCCTCACCTGGCAGCAGTTGTCCATTCTATTTCTGGAGAAGTATGTGCCGCAGTCCCGCAGAGAGCAGCTGCGTAGGTAGTTTGAGTGGTTATGTTAGGGGGAGATGACTGTGTCACAGTACGAGTTGATATTTTATGAGTTGGCTTGTCATTCCATCTGGTTGGTTCTGATAGATGGAGAGAGGATCAGGAGGTTTGTTGATAGCCTTACTTATCAGCTCAGTATTTTTATGACCAGGGAGAGGGTATCTGGTGCTACATTCGAGGAGTTTGTGGATATTGCCCGAGAGATAAATTATGTTCGCCGTCAGGAACAAGAGGAGAGGGAGGCCAAGAGGCCTCGAGGATCTGGCAGCTATAGTGGTGCTCCTTCGAAGGGTCAGTTTCAGCATAGTAAAGGCCATCCATTTAGGCCTGCTAAGCCAGCATGCCCAAGTTATCATGGGGTGTCATGGGGTCAGGGTTCTCACAGTTCCCATCAAGGGCAGACATCACGTAGTGCCATTCCAGCTAAGAGTTCATCCTGTGCTCCTTCAATTCAGGGTTCTTCTACGCCAGGTGCATCTGCTAGTCACCTCGGTGCAAGGGGTCCCCTTCAATTCTCTTCTCCAACACCTAGGAGTTGATATGAGTGTGGCGAGGTGGGCCACACGTGGAGGCAGTATCCTTATCATGTTGCTAGTTCATCCCAACAAAATCAGTCATCGGCTTCAGTGCAAGTTGCTCCCCCACCACTCACCCAACCATCTAGGGGTGGGGGTCAGTCAGCCAGGGGTCTCCCCAGAGAAGAATGTCGATTAGGGGGCGGTCAGGCCCGTTTCAATGCTCATCCAGGATAACCCGATGTTATTGCTTTAGATGCTATTATTACGGGTATTGTTTCAGTCTGCCACAGAGATGCCTTTGTATTATTTGATCTCGGATCCACCTTTTCATATGTGTCATCATACTTTGCTCGTTATTTGGGTACGCCTCGTGATTTTCTTACTTTACTTGTTCATGTATTTACCTCGGTGGGTGATACTATTATTGTAAACCGTGTGTACCGGTCGTCTGTGGTGACTATTAGGGGTCTGGAGACCCGAGTTTATTTATTGTTATTGAGTATAGTGGATTTTGATGTCATTTTGGGCATGGAATGGTTATCTCTGTGTCGTGCTATTCTAGACTGTCATGCTAAGACACTCATATTGGCTATATCTCTTTCTTGAAGGCCCAGCGTATGATTGGGAAGGATTGTCTTTCGTATCTTGCCTTTGTGAGGGATGTAGGAGCCGAGGCTCCCAATATTGATTTTGTTCCAGTTGTGAGGGATTTCCCTGATGTAGTTCCTGCAGACCTGCCGGATATGCCACCTGATAGGGATATTGATTTTGGTATTGACCTGGTGCAGGGTACTCAGTCCATTCCTATTCCGCGGTATCGTATGGCACCAACGGAGTTGAAGGAGTTAAAGGACAATTTCAAGAACTCCTTGATAAGGGGTTCATTCGGCCTAGTGTGTCACCTTTGGGTGCGCCGGTTCTATTTGTGAAGAAGAAGGATGGCAAAATGAGAATGTGCATTGATATAGGCAATTGAACAAGGTAACAGTTAAGAACAAGTATCCCTTGTCTCGCTTGATGATTTATTCGACCAGCTTCATGGGGTAAGATATTCTCCAAGATTGATCTCCATTCAGGTTATCACCAGTTGAAGATTAGAGATTTAGATATTCTTAAGACGGCCTTCAGAACCAGATATGGTCATTACGAGTTCCTAGTTATGTCTTTTGGGTTGCCCAATGCCCCAGCAACATTTATGAATCTGATGAACAACGTGTTTCGGCCTTATCTTGACTCATTTGTCATAGTTTTCATTGATGATATCATGGTATATTCGCGTAGTCCGGAGGAGCACGCGGAGCATTTGAGGGTTGTGTTGCAGAGATTAAGGAAGGAGAAGCTTTATGCGAAGTTCTCCAAGTGTGAGTTTTTTCTCAGTTCAGTGGAATTCTTGGGACACGTCCAGTGAGGGTATTTCGGTTGATCCAAAGAAGATAGAGACAGTGCAGAGTTGGCCCAGACCGTCCTCCACTACTGAGATTTGAAGTTTTCTTGGTTTGGCACGCTATTATCGTTGGTTTTTCAGGGATTCTCAACTATCGCATCGCCCTTGACCAAGTTTACCCACATGGGTGCTTCATTTATATGGTCGAACGAGTGTGAGGAGAACTTTCAGAAGATCAAGACAGCTTCGACCATAGCTCCAATGTTGGTTTTGCCATCAGCTTCAGGTTCTTATACTGTGTATTGTGATGCTTCGAGACTTGGGATTGGTTGTATATTTATGTAGGAGGGTAGATTTATTACTTATGCTTCTCGTCGGTTGAAGCCCCATGAGAAGAACTACCATGTTCATGATTTGGAGTTGGCTGCCATAGTTCATGCATAGAAGATTTGGAGGCACTACTTGTATGGCATATCTTGTGAGGTATTCACTGATCATCGCAGTCTTGAACATTTGTTCAAGAAAAATAATCTTAATTTGAGGCAGCGGAGATGGTTGGAGTTACTTAAGGATTATGATATCACTATATTGTACCATCCGGGAATGGCCAATGTGGTGGCTGATGCTTTAAGCTAAAAGCAAATGAGTATGGGGAGTTTGGCATATATTGGGGAGAGACCTCTTGCAGTTGATGTTCAGGTCTTGGCCAATCAGTTCGTGAGGTTAAATATTTCTGAGCCCAGCCGGGTATTGGCTTGTGTGGTATCTCGGTCTTCTTTATAAGATCGCATCAGAGAGCCAGTATGATGATCCATATTTGCTTGTCCTTAGAGATAGCGTTCAGCATGATGATGCCAGGGGTGTGACCATTGGTGATGATTTAGTGTTGAGGATACAGGGCCGGATTTGTGTGCCCAATATAGATGGGCTTTTGGAGTTGATTCTAGGGGAGGCCCATAGCCGCGGTATTCCATTCATCTAGGTGACGCAAAGATATATCAGGATTTGATGCAGCACTATTGGTTGAGAAAAATGAAGAATGATATTGTGGGATTTGTAGCTCGGTGTCTCAATTGTCAGTAGGTAAATATGAGCATCAGAGAGCGGGTGGCTTGCTCCAGCGGATGGATATTCTAGAGGGGAAGCAGGAGAGGATAACTATGGACTTTAATGTTGGGCTCCCATGGACTTTGAAGAAGATTGATGATATGTGGGTGATTGTGGATCGGCTGACCAAGTCCTCGCACTCCATTCCTATCTGTACTACATATATTTCAGAGCGGTTGGCATGGATCTATATCCGGCTGGAGATTGTTCGCTTGCATGTTGTCTCAGTTTCCATCAATTCAGATAGAGCTACTCAATTTACTTTGCAGTTTTGGAGGGTTGTGTAGAGAGAGTTGGGTACTCAGGTTGAGTTGAGAACAGCTTTTCATCCTCAGATGGACAGGCAGTTTGAGCGTACTATTCAGATATTGGATGATATGTTGCATGCTTGCATCACTAGTTTCAGAGGGTCGTGGGATCAGTTTCTACCGCTCGCAGAGTTTGCTTATGACAACAACTGCCAGTCGAGTATTCAGATAGCTCCATATGAGGCTTTGTATGGGAAGCGGTGTAGATCTCCAGTTGGTTGGTTCGAACTCGGCGAGGCCAAGCTATTGAGGACTGATTTGGTGCAGGATGCTTTAGATAAGGTGAAGGTAATACACGAAAGACTCCATACAGTGCAGTCGGGGCAAAAGAGTTATGCTAATACGAAGGTTCGAGATGTGTCCTACATGGTTGGCGAGAAGATTCTGTTGAAGGTTTCACCCATGAAGGGTGTTATGAGATTTAGGAAGAACGGAAAATTGAGTCATTGGTTCATTGGGCCTTTTGAGGTACTTCGGAGGATTGGGGAGGTGGTTTATGAGCTTGCCTTGCCACCCAGCTTGTCGAGTGTGCATCTAGTCTTTCATGTTTCTATGCTCCGGAAGTATATTGGGGATCCGTCTCATGTTTTGGATTTCAGCACGATTCAGTTGGATGATAATTTGACCTATGATGTGGAGCTAGTAGCTATTTTGGGTCATCAGGTTTGGAAGTTGAGGTTAAAGGATATATGTTCTGTGAAGGTACAATGGAGAGATTGTCTCGTAGAGGAGGCTACCTGGGAGACCGAGCAGGAGATGCGGAGCAGATATCCTCACCTATTTGAGGCTTTAGGTATGTTTCTTGACTCGTTCGAGGACTAACGTTTGTTTAAATTGGGGAGGATGTGGCGACCCGGCCAGTCGTATCATGAGTTACCACTCCATTTTCCATTTCTGGTTCTTTATTCTTTATTATTCGTATTTTGAGGTATTGAGTTGGTCGAATCGAATCTTGAATGATTTCGGTAAGGTTTGAGACACTTAGTCTCTTTTAAAAAGGTTTAGGTTGAAAAAGTCAACCGGATATTGACTTATGTGTTAGAGGGCTCGGATATGATTTTCGATGGTTCGCTTAGCTTCGGGGATGATTTTTGACTTAAGAGCGTGATCTGAATGGGTTTTAGAGGTTCAGTGTAGAATTAGGCTTGAATTGGCGAAGTTGATATTTTGGTGATTTTCGGTTGATAGGTGAGATTTTGATTTAGGGTTCGAAATGGAATTTCGAGAGTTGTAATAGCTTTGTTATGTCATTTTGAATGTGTGTGTAAAATTTCAGGTTATTTGGACGTGGTTTGGTTGAGTTTTTTATCAAAAGCGGAATTCGGAATATTTTAGGAACTTAGGCTTGAATCCGAGGTGTTTTAGTTGATTCGATGTTGTTTGAAGTATTTTAATGATTGGAAGAAGTTTGTATAAGGTATTGGGATATGTTGGAGCCTTTGGTTGATGTCCCGGGGGCCTCGGGGTGATTCGGATGGTTATCGAAGAGGTTGGAATTTTGTTGCAACAGTTGATATTGCTGCTGCTGGTATTTTCGCATCTGCGGATTGGGTAGCGCAGATGTGACGCCGCAGATGCGGGTGATTTATCGAAGAATCAAAAAGGGCCAGATGTGCGGAGAGAACAGAAGCGGTATGGTGACCGCATCTGTGATATCACAGATGCGGAAGTTTTGTCGCAGAAGCGGTGTGGGCTGAGTAAGTGAATTTCGTAGAAGCGGAGGTTTAGAATGCAGAAGCGGATATTTGACCGCAGATATGGAAAGGCGTGGGCATACCATATAAGTTATTTCATATTGTGATTTTGGGTTAATTCATCATCTTTGGAATTCATCTTGGAGCTTTTTGGACGATTTGAGAGAGGGATTTCAAGGGAGCTTCGTTAAGGTAAGGATTTTGGATATAAAATACACCTCTATGGTAGTATTTCATGGATTAAGGCTATAATTAAAGGAATTAAAGGGTTAAAAATGGAGGACTAAGGCTGGAGTTTAAGAGGCCTTTCATGGAGGATTTGAGGGGTCATTTGGACTCCGATTTTAGTGTTCTTTATATGCATAGACTCGTGGGGAGATGAGGAATCTATTGATGTAAAAAATTTTGAATTTTGAGACATGGGTCAGGGGCTGGGTTTTGGTAATTTCAGAATTTGTGGCCTTTATCGATTGTTTTCGCTTGAACTTTGTTCCCTTAGCATATTTTGATGTCCCCTTTTTGATTTTGGATAGATACGACGCGCGTGGAGGTGATTCGAGGGGCAAATGCATCGCGAGCTAGATATTTTTAGGCGATTCGAGGAGAGTAATGATTGTAAATGATGTTATGAAGGTTTGAAATTCTGGATTGCATATCGTAGTGCTATATTAAGGTGAGGCATATGTTTGATGACGAGCGTGGGGTCGTACACTATTAGAAACTGTGACTTGGTACGTCCCGATTGACGATTTTATCGCGTATTTAATTGAAAATTATTTGATATCATCATTTACTTGGTTGATTGCCATATTTGGGTTTCGTGCCAATTATTTGAATCCTTCGGGGCTTTTATTTGATATTTCCTCACTGATTTGACTTATTATTTGAACTCAGTCATGTTATTTTCCACTGTTTTACTACTAAGCTATTTTTACTCAGTTTTGAGACTTAAATGATATTTTAAATGATGTTTGGGTTGAGAAATACTATTTTACTTCCGCCCGAGGGGCTTGTGATAATTTTTGGATTGAGTAAGGACGAGTGCCTATATTGTAAGGAAACACTGATACTGATTTGAGGTTGAAGACCTGAGACATGTACGCCACGAGGTGGCTTGGTTGATATGAGGCCGAGGACATAGTTTGATGCCACGAGATGGCTTGTTATTGTGGTTGGGCAGTAAAGGGCCCCTCTAGGAGTCTACATAACCCCAATGAGCGCGAGTACCCATTGTGATGTGAGATTGAGCCCTGGGGGCTGGTATTGTTTCTGAGATTGAACCTGAGGGGCTGGCACCGTTCTGAGATGTTGCCCGAGGTACGAATTTGTTGTTACTGTACCTGAGAGGCGAACTTCTATTTGTTTACATTATCTTAATTATGTGTCAAGTACCTGTTTACTAGTTGAAAGAGGATGTTTACTTAATTTTTACTGGTTTTACTGATTTTAAGTGATTTTTACTACTTCATTATAGAATGACTTATGTTTTTACGCATTTCCTTATTTTCAGTCTTTATTTACATTTGTTACTCACTGAGTTGGAGTACTCACTTTACTCCCTCTACCTTGTGTGCAGATTCAGGCATAGCTGGTTCCGCTCCAGAGTGCTGATTTCCTCCAGTTCCTGGCGGGCCTTTCGGAGATTACAAGGTAGATGTTGATGTCCGCAACCCCGTGTCTCCATTCCTCTATCATTTCTATTCTTCTTCAAACATTTGTAGTAGTTTATGACTTTAGCATACTTGTATCACAGTTAAGAGATACTCGTGACTTGTGACACTCCGGTTAGGGCTGTGCCGCATTGGATTTTCCATTATTTAGTGTATTTAAATCATGTTTAGATTATTTTTATTTTGGTTAATTGCTTTAAAAGACGAATTGGGTTGAACTGGTTGGCCTTATCATCACGAGAGGTGCCATCACAATCGGGTTGAGGTTAGGGTCGTGACAATAACCTTGGGCAATAACGAGAGAATTAAATTCCTTATGAAAATACATTTTTCTGTTGAGCTCAGAACTTTTGTTTATCTTTGTTTCTGCTTCTGTTTGTTTTATTTTTTGCAGAAACTATTTTTGAACACAAGTTAATGACAAGACTTTATTGTGTAGAAGCTCGAATATTATTGTAAAAAAAAAACAACGAAAGAAAGAATATAAAATAAAATAAGAAAAGATCGTGCGATACACTTTTCCTACTAGAATGTCAGTCTTTTTCAATCTCTGTAACAAAAAGAATGGCCAGTTGAGGGATACCTTAATCTTTTAATCTGAATTAGATACTTTTTTTATTTTTCAAGAAAAAATATATATTGAGAAATTACAGATAGTATACATAAGAAGTGTTTGACTATTTAAATAGTTGTGACGTCATAAAATGAATTAGGAAATTTACGAATAACAAATGTTCCCAACTAGAAAAAAAATGTCCAATTAAGTACATAAAAGTAATACATTTACTAGAACTGGAAAGAATTGTTTAGATAAATTTAATATTTGTTTTATAACAAGATACCCAGAAGATATTTAAATACTTCGACTTTACCTTTTATAAAGTTCGTTTTTTCAGATTATATTCACCTGAGAAATTAAAAATCTTTTATAAGATTAGATTCTGGAATCTGATGTGACTTGCAATATTTGATACAATAATTAACTGCCATAGTTATAATAATACTTAAATAGACTAGATTTTGTGCACATGCTTCATTATAGCAGTAACATAAATTCCTGAATAAGTACTCTCTTTATCCAAATTTATCTATTCTTTTTTTTTATCCATATCTAAATTTATCTCACTTTTTATTTATAACGATTGGTGTCACTTGATTAGTGGAATCATAGTAAACATAATTATATAATCGTTATTAATATACGCATGATCTTAATAAATGAAATTATTGTTGGCTGCTATACACATATATATAAACGTTCAATGTAATTATATATAAAGCCCAACAATGTAATTAACTTGTGTCAATATCTACTTATTATTTATATTTCATAATTAAATCCTAAAATATAAAAATTGGTGGCAATTGACTAGAGAATCATAATAAACGTAATTTATGGTCGCTATCAATATCTACTTATTATATATATAGACGTTAAATGCAACTATATAAAAAGCGCAACAATATAATTAACTAGCATCAATATCTACCTATTATATATATTTCATAATTAAATTGTTAATTATATCTCAAAATATAACGATTGGTGTCAATTGACTTGTGGAACCACAGTAAATGAAATTACATGGTCGCTATTAATATACGCATGACCTTAATGAATGAAATTATATGTTGGCTATTATACACACATATATAGACGTTCAATGTAACTATATATAAAGCGCAATAATGTAATTAACTAGCATCAATATCTGCTTATTATCTGCTTATTGTATATATATATATATATATATATATATATATATATATATATATATATATATATATATATATATATATATATATATATATATATATATATATGTTTAATGTAACTATATATAAAGTGCAACAATGTAATTAATTAGAATATTTATTTATTATTTATATTTCATAATTAAATTGCTAATTATATCCTAAAATATAAGATTGGTGTCAATTGACTAGTGGAACCATAGTAAATGTAATTTATGGTTGCTATCAATATACTTATTATATATATAGACGTTCACTGTAACTATATATAAAACATAACTATGTAATTAACTAGCATCAATATCTACTTATTATTTATATTTCATAATTAAATTTTTAATTATATCTAAAATATAACGATTGGTGCTAATTGACTAGTGGAACCATAGTAATGGTTGCTATCAATATACGCATGACCTTAATGAATAAAATTATATGTTGGCTACGACACACACGCACACACTATACGTTCAATGTAACTATATATAAAGCGCAACAATATAATTAACTAGCATCAATATCTATTTATTATTTATATTTCATAACTAAATTACTAATTATATCCCAAAATATAACCATTCGTGTCAATTGACTAGTGGAGCCATTGTAAGCGTAATTTATGGTTGTTATCAAAATCTACAAATTATATATGTAAATGTTCAATGTACTACATATAAAGCACAACAATGTCAAAAAAGAAAACTGACTGACGAAGAGTAACATAAGAGAGAGAAGCTATGCCTTCTCTCTAACTTTCACTGCTTCATCTTCTTCTCTGCTTCCTCTGCGTATGTAGGTTCACCGGCGCTGAGGGTGCCATGGCGAGAGGAAGAGGCCGACCTAAGAAAGTTCTGGTGCCAATCTATGCAAACAACACTATTTCCCAAAAACTTGTTAACACTGTGCTACAATCGGTTAACACTGTTCCATTGCAACCCACTGAAGATATTGGTTCATTGCCTCATGCAACTGCAGATTCGCAGCCATCTGGAGCTCCCGTGCTTCCAACAGCAGCTGATAAGGATGATAATAACTCAAAGCCTGTTACTGTTTCATCGAGTACTGTTACATTGACCCAGTCGGAGGAACCTTCTGCACAAGCTGAAACTCTGGTACCTTCTCATCCTCCGGTGGTGCAAGAAGAGATAGGTAATGTCCTCATGCAGAACCCTGAACAACTATCAGATCCAGATCCAGCTAAGGCGACTAATGCAGCACCCAAAGGTTGGGCAAATCTCTTCCAGAAGAATAGATTTGCATCAAATGGTATGGTATTGGAGTATATCCCACCAACTATGCTCTATGGTAAGCATGTTGGTCAATTGATGAAAGAGGAAGTGGAGGAGGAAGAGCAAAAATGGAAGAGTGCTTTAGTAATTTTTGTGTTTGGGAATGGACCAGGATTTAATGCAATGAAACGATTCATTAATCTCCACTGGTCACATGTCCCAGAACCAGAGTTATATTACCACGAGGAAGGTTACTATATAGCCAAATTCCTAACCATAGAAGATGCCAAAGAAGTGATGTGTGATGGGCCATATACTATTGCTAATAGACCTATGATTTTGAAACAGTGGTCTGCTGATTTTGATTTCACTGCCGAGTTTCCCAATGACATTCCTCTGTGGGTGAAGTTCCCTAACCTCCCTATGTCATGCTGGGGTATTAGGTCATTAAGTAGGATAGCCAGTGTCCTTGGTAAACCTATATTTGCTGATGAATGCACTACTAAGCAGACAAGGATTTCATTTGCACGCATGCTCATAGAGATCAATGTTTCCAAAATGTTGCCAAATGAGATTGAACTCATAGATCCAAATGGTAAGAAATTTGTTCAGGAAGTGACATATGATTGGAAACCAACATACTGTGAAAAGTGTCTTATGGTTGGACACAACTGTTTGGCTGTTCCCAAACCTCCACCTATTCACAAGCCTAAAGTTGTTCAACAATGGAGACCCAAAGTGGTAAATGAAAGTGTTATGCAGCCTAAAGAAATTCCCAAGCAGCAGACCCTACCAGAGGAGATGGTGTTTCCCTCCGTAACAGCTGATTCTGTAGAAAATACTGATGTGTTCATACAGGTGGATAAAGGCAAGCAAGTCCATTCTCCAATGTTCAATCTTACAAACTTTCCCCCATTATCCCCTGTGGTGTTGAGTAATAGATTTCAAAGCATGTCAGATAGTAAACCTGGAAACCCCCCTGACAAAGGGGGTCCTAGTTATACTCAATGAAGTTGTTAGTCTGGAGTATTAGAGGTGTAAATAAGAGATATAAACAAAAGGAAGCTAGGGAATACTTTAGATAAAATAAATTTAACATTGTCAGTTTGGTAGAGATAAAGGTTAAAGAACAGAATGCAGGGAGAATAGCTAATAGTTTAGTCCCTGGCTGGAAGTTGCTAGCTAACTATAGGGACTCCCCAAGAGGTAGAATCTGGATCCTATGGGATGATCAGAAGATTAATGTCACTGGTATTCAAGAGGGAGACCAATTTCTTCATTGTAGTGTCAACACTCCTGCAGGGGATTTGGTTTGCCTCCTCACTGTAGTCTATGGTTGCAATGGATTGGATCAAAGAAGGTTAATGTGGCAACAACTTCAGAATCTTGCTATTGGTATAACTGATCCTTGGCTGGTTGCAGGTGAATTCAATGCAATATTGTCTATTAATGATAGGCAATCATGTAACCAGGTTACCCAAGCTGAAATCCAAGATTTCACTCAATGTGTTCAAGTGGCTGAACTTTCAGAATTGCCTTGGAAAGGGACTTTCTTCACATGGTCTAATAAGCAAACTAGTTCTGATAGAGTTTGTAGTAGATTGGATAGAATATTTGGTAATTATGAATGGATGATTAAGTGGAGTCATGTACAAACTGTATATGACCCCCCTTTAATATCTGATCATAATCCAATGGTCCTTACTGTTTATGAAGATCATAGGCTCAGGAAAACCCCCTTCAGATTTTACAACGCATGGGCTAACCACAAAGACTTTCAGTGCATTGTCAAGGAACACTGGAAAAACACTGCTCAAGATACTCTCAAGGAGGTCTGGATCAATCTCAAGGCACTCAAACCTGTTCTTAAATCTCTAAATGTTAGAGAACTTAAGAACATTACACAAAGAATTGAGGATAGCAGGGTGGAATTGACTGACATTCAAAATCGAAATGAGGCTGCAATATACTGATGAGTTACAGACTAAAGAAAAGGATCTGATATTGAAGTTGGAGAAATGGTCAATGATAGAAGAGAGTATACTGCAACAGAAATCCAGAGCCAGATGGATTCAATTGGGAGACTCAAATAATAAATATTTTAATGCTTTACTGAAAGAAAGAAACCAATACAAAAGTATAACAGAATTGGTTACAGCAGGAGGTACCAAAATTACTAATTCAGATGCAATCAGAGATGAGATCAAGTATTTTTATAAATCCTTGATGGGAACATCAACTGCCTCCTTACCAGCAATTAACAGGTCCTATATGGATAATGGTCCTAAACTCACATACAGCCAGATGCAACAATTAATTGCTGATGTTACTATGGATGAAATTGTAGACAGCTTTAAGTCCATAGGTGATCATAAGCTCCAGGTATTGATGGATACAATGCTACTTTTTTCAAACAGACATGGTGTATCACTGGCAATCAGATCACTAGGGCAGTTATGGACTTCTTCCAGACCAGTAGAATGTATAAACCAGTTAACTGTGCCTCCCTTACCTTGATTCCCAAAGTTGCTAAGCCACAATCAGTCAAGGAATTTCGACCAATAGCTTGCTGTTCAGTTTTGTTTAAAATCATCTCCAAGATATTGGCCAATAGATTACAGAAATGCATAGCCAGTATCATCTGTGATACCCAGGCAGGCTTTATTCCTGGAAGGAGGATTGCTGATAATATTATCCTAGCACATGAACTGATTAAACATTATGCAAAGGCTCATGTATCTCCTAGATGCATGATTAAAATAGACTTACAGAAGGCATATGATTCTGTTGAGTGGGTTTTTTTACAGCAGGTGATGGAATCTTTAAACTTCCCAAGCAGGTTTATCAGATGGATCATGGAATGTGTTCAAACAGTAAGCTATACAGTCATGGTGAATGGGAAAACTACAGAACCTTTTCAAGCAGCCAAAGGTTTGAGACAGGGTGATCCAATTTCTCCCTTTCTGTTTACTATAGTGATGGAGTACCTTAGTAGAGCTCTTTGTGAACTTAAAAAGAATTCTGATTTCTCATTTCATCCTGGCTGTAAGAAGTTAGGTGTTACTCATCTCAGTTTTGCAGATGATTTGTTGCTGTTTGCCAAAGGAGACTTGAAGACTGTGTCCACTATGTTTAAATACCTCTCTCATTTCAATGAGGCATCTGGTATGAATGCTAATATAAACAAAAGTTCTGTCTATTTTGGTGGTGTTCCTTCTGATATACAGCATCAAATTGTCGCTCATCTTGGTTATGCACATGGGGAATTACCTTTTAAATACCTGGGAGTTCCCCTATCTACCAAGAAGATGTCTTTATTACAGTGGCAACCATTGGTGAATAAAGTTACTGCCAGGATAACATCTTGGACTGCCAGGAAGTTGTCCTATGCAGGCAGAATTCAATTGGTGCAAACAGTAGCTTTTGGCATACGGGCTTACTGGGCTCAAATCTTCCTTATTCCTTCAATAATTCTAAAGCTGTTAGATGCAATATGCAGATCTTATATTTGGACAGGTACTGCCAATATATCAAAGAAGGCATATATAGCTTGGGACAAGGTTTGTCTGCCTAAATCTGCTGGAGGACTAAATATTATGAACTTGCTACTATGGAATAGAGCTGCCATTGCTAAGCTTGGGTGTGACTTGGCTCACAAGAAGGATGTACTGTGGGTTAAATGGATTCATGTTGTCTACATTAAGCAACAGCAGCTTCATACCATAAAAATTCCTAACCAAGCCAGCTGGATGGTAAGGAAGATTATAGAAGCTACTGTTACATTGCACCAATCAGAGCTATTGTCCCAATCAGAATGTTCTATCAAGAAGCTGTATCTTCAACAGATTGGGCAGCTGCCAAGAGTTGTGTGGAAAAATCTAACCATCTAAAACTATGCCAGACCTAAGGCAGTGTTTAATCTCTGGCTAATTCTGCAGGATAGGTTACCTACCAAGGATCGATTGAGACAGTGGAATCCAAACATGGACAGCACCTGTACACTATGCCAGCAAGACATGGAGACCAAGGATCACCTCTTCTTCTCCTGTCCCTTCACCATGCTACTGAGACATCAAACAATGCTTAGGATTGGGGTAACTCAGCCTAGTTTTTAAAGCTGGGATCAATACATCCAATGGATCATAACCATGGCTAAAGGGAGGACTACTCAAGCTCATAGTATCAAAATGATCATTGCAAAAATGTGTTATAACATCTGGTTAGAGAGGAACTCAAGGTTGTTTAGGAATGTGTCAAGTTCATATGGGCACTTACTTAGAAATATTGCATACACATGTCATATTAGAAGTCCTATTAAATTTAGCCTGCAACTCCAGCATTCTCCCTGTAATTAGAAATAGAGGCATAGTAAATAAATGTTGGCTACGTCTCTCTTTTTGTGATAGTCAGCTGTGTGTAGCTGGACTATAGTTATGTAAAGAATTTCCTTTGGTGATTAATACAACAACTTAATTACCAAAAAAAAAAAACACAACAATGTAATTAACTAGTATCAATATCTACTTATGATTTATATTTCATAATTATTTCAAATAAGTATTGTGGCTAACATGTTATAGTTGCAGTTAGTTCAAACACGTGACAAAAGTTTATATTTATCTACAACATTTTATTATATCACAATAACTTTGTAGCTATTAAGTTAGTTTTTGCCATAAATTTCTATGATTGAAGCAAAAATACCTATTCAGCTACAACACTTCATCTCTAGTAATATTTTGTAGCTAAAACATCTATAGTAATTTCAGACGTATGACAAAAACTCACAATTAGCTACAAAATATCGTTGTAACAATAAATTATAGCTATTAATCCAGTTATTGTCACATGCTTTTATTACTTGAGGCAAAAATATCTATTTAGCTATAACCTTTTGTCATAAGTAAGTTTTTGTGGCTATATAAATGTTATTGCTACACTAACTTCAAATGCATGCAAAAAAAAAAAATGATTAACTACGGAATTTTATTGTACAATAAATTTGTAGCTATTTATGTAATTATTTCCAGGATAGTTAGCAAATATAGCAAAAATAATAAATTAGCTTTGCCAATTTTATTTTGTAGCTAACTTTTTTTATGAAATTGTAAATAGCCACATAATTTAATTTTTGTAACTATTGCTATCTATTAGCCACAATTTTCATACATGTAGCTAAGAATTTGTAGCTATATATACATAATGTTATAGTGTATATTTGTTTAAATAGTAGAATTTTAAAGACCCTATTAACTATACTATATTAAAAGTAGGAAAAGTAAAAAGACGTATTTTATATTGGACAAAGTTGTAAATTAAGTTACTTTCCTAATATTTAGGGGTTTGAAATCAACTAAAAATTTGATTATTGTTATGAAATAGAAGATTCTTACACTTCTATTTAAGGTGAATGTCTTTAATGTATCTAATTAGAGAGATATTAGAGTTCTATTAGTGGTAGCTAAGTCTTCCTCTCCCCTATAAATAGAGGTGCCCCCTACCATTGTAAATCATCCCTTGAGACCCCTCTCAACTCAATAAGAAGAACTCTCTCTACTCTTCTCTCTATTGCTATTGTTCTTGCTCTATTGTTCTTGTCTTTTGCTTTAGTTTATAACACGTTATCAGCACGAGACTCTACCGCCTCAAGTATCATTCTCGAAAATTCAAGGTATTTTCCCTTTTACTAATTTAATTTTCGAGTATGTCTGACATTATGAAAAGAAAGTTCGTTGCCCTTGAAATTTCGGGCAAGAACTATATGACATGGGTGTTGGATGCTGAAATCCACCTAGATGCTATGGGTCTCGGAGACACCCTCAAAGATAAAGAAAAAGCATCCACCCAAGATTGTGCGAAGGCCTTGATTTTCTTGCGCCACCACCTTGACGAAGGTTTGAAGATTGAATATCTCACCGTCAAGGATCCACTCGTTTTGTGGAACAGCTTAAAGGAGAGATATGACAACCTGAAGTTGGTCAATCTGCCACAAGCACGATATGATTGGGCCCATCTGAGGCTACAGGACTTTAAGTCCGTTTCTGAATATAATTCTGCTATGTTCAGAATTACTTCTAAACTGAAGCTATGTGGAGATAACATCTCCGATTACGATATGCTTGAGAAAACGTTTACAACGTTTCATGCCTCCAATATGGTACTGCAGCAACAGTACCGAGAGAAAGGCTTTACGAAGTACTCTGAACTGATTTCTCTCTTACTAGTGGCTGAGCGAAATAATGACCTGCTCATGAGAAATCACGAAAATAGACCAACTGGGTCTACACCACTGCCTGAAGCAGATATGGTGCACTCGCATTATGCCAAACATAAAAGGGACCATGATCACGGTCATAAACGGGGTCAAAGCCAAGGACGTGGACAAGGAAGAAATTCCAAAGAAGTCCGTCACCCCCCAAAGAGAGATAACCACCGAAAGCAGAAACGGGATCCCGAAGATCCTAAGGCAAATAGTTCAGAAACTATATGTTATCGTTGCGGTGGGAAAGGGCACTGGTCAAAGATTTGCCGTATACCAAGACACTTGGTTGACCTTTATCAAGCATCTCGAAAGAGAAAAGGCCCTGAAATAAACTTTGTCTATGACGACAATGAGGACATCACCCACCTGGATGTGACAGACTTCTTTGAGCAACCCGAGGGGAAAATAGACCACCTAATCGGCGATGGGACCATGATGAAAGAAGATGGAGTTATTTGATTTTATTCTACTTATTTGTATTAGTCAATGAATAAATCAATAGTCATTAGTATTAGCTCGTATTAGCTAGTTCATGATGCAATGTTAGCAGTAGTTCTTTAGAATATCTTCAATATGTTCAAATATCAATAAAACTTTTATTTTCCAGTGGGGGTAATCGACTAGCCTGAAAAACTAGTCGATTATCAACTATTTTCGCATTAAAGTTGAAAAACAATTGATCAACAATCGATTGTCTTTGGCTAACAATCGATTGTCTTGAAACAGTGAGGTCTGGAAATTTTCAAAAATAGCCAACAATCGATTGTCTTTGTCTAACAATCGATTGTCTTGAAACAGTGAGGTCTAGAATTTTTCAAAAATCACCCACAATCGATTGTCTATATCTAACAATCGATTGTCGTTAGGCAGTGTAATCTGGAATTTTTCAAAAATCATCCGCAATCGATTGTCTATGTATAACAATCGATTGTCTATGTTCCAACAATCGATTGTGTGGGTTTAATAATCGATTGTCTTATGAAAAACGCTGAAATTTTCAAACTGCAAAGTAATTGATTATGGACAACATATCTGATTTTGTTAGTCAACTGTTAGTAGCAGATTTTGAAAATATTATGTGACACAAAAGAATTGAACTTGTTTATTCTTATGTTCATGTATTCCTTTTGTATGTCATACCATGGGAAGTAAATTGATTGAAAGGCTCCGGAAGAGCAAATGTAACTCTGCCCAAAGGCATGACGTTTATCTTAGAGAATGCAATATTCTCCTCCAAGTCTAAGAAGAAACTTGTTGAGTTTTAAAGATGTACGCCAGAATGGCTACAATATTGAGACAATGGATGAAGATAATCTTGAATATCTCGTCCTCACTTTAAAGAATGTCTCCGGCCAAAAGGGGGTTATTGAGAAATTCCCGTCTTTATCTTGTGGCCTGTATTGGACAAGAATTAGTGCAATTGAGGCACATTCAGCAGTAAATCTAAAGAATACTGAGTCCAATACATTTGTACTTTGGCATGATCGACTGGGTCACCCAGGATCAACCATGATGAGACGGATTATAGAAAGCTCATATGGGCATCCGTTAAAGAATTTCAAAATTCTTTCAAGTAATGAATATCCTTGCACTTCGTGTTATCAAGGCAAGCTGATTATCAGACCATCCCCAACAAAGGTTGGGACTGAGTCACCCCAGTTTCTGGAACGTATACAAGGGGACATTTGTGAACCTATTCACCCACCTAGTGGGTAGTTTAGGTATTTCATGGTCTTGATAGACGCATCCTGTAGATGGTCAAATGTGTGCTTGTTGCCATCACGCAACCTTGCATTTGCAAAGTTAATGGATAATAGATGAGAATAATCTTGAATTCTTCATGAAAACGAGGCTGCCCATTTTGGTTTGGGTTCACGCCATTTTGCATGCAACAATACTAGTTTGTCGGCTGCCCACTTCGGTTTGGGGTCATGCCATTTTGCATGAAGCAATGCTAGTTCGTCGGCTGCCCACTTCGTTTTGGGGTCACGCCATGTTGCATGTAGCAATGCTAGTTCGTCTCTGACTGACGAATTGACACAAATATTCCCCATTGCAATTGGTTTTGGGTCATGAACCCAATATATCCCATTTAAGAAGCTTTGGATGCGCAGTATATGTGCCTGTAGCACCGCCATCCCGCACCAAAATGGGTTTGCAAAGGAGGTTAGGAATATATGTTGAGTTTGACGCGTCCTCCATTATTCGCTACCTCGAAACATTGACAGGAGATTTGTTCACTGCACTATTTGCAGACTGTCAATTGGATGAGACACTTTTCCCAAAATTAGGGGGAGAAGTTGGTGAAACCAAATGGGAAATTTTGTGGAAAAATGTATCATTATCTCATCTTGACCCACATACCTCTATTTGAAAGAAAGAGGTACAAAAGACTATCCATTTGCAAAGAATAGCAAATCAAATGCCTGACGCATTTACGAACTTGAAGAGGATAACGAAATCCCACATTCACGCGGAAAATGTTCCGATCCGTATTAAAGTCCCTATTGGACAAATATCTAGTGTCATATCCAATGAGTCAAATGCACGCCAGAAGCGTGGCAGACCATTAGGTTCCAAAGATCGAAATCCTAGAAAGAGGAAAAAGAACGATCTAAATGACACTATGAAAGAATCACATGAGGACGCTCATGATTTGATTAATTCCGAGATTCACGAAGAATCTATTGAGCCTGAGACTCTTGAAAATATGGAATGCAAGAATGTGAGGATCTCGAACCTCAGTCTGTGGTAGTACAAAATTAATTGAGAGCTCTCGAAGAGCCAATTATTACTATGTTGGAGAAACACAATTGAGTATTGTGCTGTAGTAAGTCTCAAAGAAACTTATTCAGTTTCCAAAAGTACACGCGAAGGCGATTGATGATATTGAGACTATAAATAAAGGAAGGCTTTGATTCTCCTATTACTACAACTTGTAGCGGGGTAATTTGTATATGAAAAGCTACCCGCTTTGTTCTCCAGTTTGTACTACACAAACGAAAGAATGCCACAATAAAGTGGATATCTATTGGTATAAAACCCATGTCATAATAAACCCGAAGTTTATTGATAAGTGCACATGCCATGGTGTAAATTTGAAGTTTACCAATATTGATAATTCGTGTTAGCCATCTCATTTGAAGTATGATGTGCAAATTCACATAGGTGAATATCAAAGAACTAGAAGTTCTTGTTCTCAGTAATGAACTGACCAACTAAAGAGTTCGGGTTGAAGCCCCTTGATTCTGGAAATATCAAAGGTGAATATGGGCCCATTCACCTGCCATGTATACCACATATGATGCATCTATGATATGGTTACATGCGCCATTGTTATTAACCCGCAGCCTGGCAGTGCTTGCGAGGTAAATCGCTCAGTAATCTAACTTCGAGCATAGTTTCCAGATTCTCTACTCAAGACAGTTCATCTTGATAAGTTGGTTTATATCAAAGTTGGTTTAGCAAGATAATTATTGAGTGCTTCCACTTAATAGCTAAACTGTTCCTTATGAGAACGAAGTTATATATATCAGTTTGATATAAGTTGTATACGAGAGTATATTCTCCCCTCACAAGTGGTTCAAGGTCAGGAACCAAATAATTTCATCTTATTACTAAGGTGCTGTGTATATTGACATAATGCACAAAGATGATTTCCCAAAGTTGAGGAAACATGTTAGCTTTACTAACATGAGGGGGAGACATGATAAACATTTGAGAAAGTGTTACATGGGATGAATTTTCATTTGTATATGTATATCCCCGAATATCATGATATGAACCTGTAGTTCATAAAAAGGAAATGCAATTGCAACATATTGCAAAGCATGCTATACGCATTTGCTGACTCAAAGAAAGTAACTAAATGGAAGAGATACAATTCAAGAAGAATTGATTCCATATGAAAGACATGTAGCTTTGAACCTATAGTTCATATGCTTGAAAGTATAAAGGCAAAGGTATGTATAGTCAATTTTCGATATCTTATTTGTTTAGCATGACATGAAACTTTGATATGCAGCTAAAGTCTATTATGCGACTTATATGACTTAACTTGAAAGATTTAAGTTGCTTGAAGCATATGCAATTCTTGGTCATGAAGTACCACATCCCAAGTACAATTTGTGTACATATGAATCTTGCCATAACTATAAGCATGATGGATTTGAGAATGCATCTATGGAGATATTGAAGAGCTATTCCACGACATTATATGAAGATGTTCATATCTATCAAGAGTGATGATTTCAAGGTGCGGAATATTTATTCAAGTCAACATGGTTGATTTATTTATCAAATATCTACCAAAGATCGTTTTGAAGATGATGCACAAGATTGGAATGCAAATGCTCAAGGATATATATTGATGTACTCATTAGGGGGAGTCAATGCGCGTTGCACTCTTTTTCCCTTACAAGGTTTTGTCCCACTGGGTTTTCCTTGCAAGGTTTTTAACGAGGCAACCACTAGGCGCATATTCAAACATGTGTACTCTTTTTCCTTACTTTAATTTTTCCCATTGGGTTTTGGTTTTAAGGTTTTATGAGGCACATCATTGAATAGACATTCAAGGGGGAGTGTTATGAAATAGAAGATTCTTACACTTCTATTTAAGGTGAATGTCTTTAATGTATCTAATTAGAGAGATATTAGAGTTCTATTAGTGGTAGCTAAGTCTTCCTCTCCCCTATAAATAGAGGTGCCCCCTACCATTGTAAATCATCCCTTGAGACCCCTCTCAACTCAATAAGAAGAACTCTCTCTACTCTTCTCTCTATTGCTATTGTTCTTGCTCTATTGTTCTTGTCTTTTGCTTTAGTTTATAACAATTATTAAATTTTTACTTATTTAAATTAGGTAAGAAATCCAATATTTAGAATTTTAAAATCATAATTTTTTTTACCTTAAATAGATTAGTTGTCCTCTAACGAGGGTTTTGCATCCAACTTATAAACAAATTGATACTAAGATCAAATCTCCTCCCCCCCCCCCCCCCAAACCCTAACAAGGGGTTTAACATCTTAAGTATGACCAAATTAATAGTTAAAACGTTTCATCACTCAACAAAATTAATAATTCTCAAAAAAA
The DNA here is from genome assembly GCA_034376525.1 of Nicotiana benthamiana. NCBI lineage: Eukaryota > Viridiplantae > Streptophyta > Magnoliopsida > Solanales > Solanaceae > Nicotiana > Nicotiana benthamiana. The sequence goes on from CM067340.1 coordinate 12,289,699, forward strand.
ATCGCCTAATCTATAATAACACTTTAACAATCAGAACAAAAAGAAAGTATTATCTAAGTAGTATAAGAGGAAAAAATAGTATGAAACATATTGGCAAAAGTCAAAAATATTATGCTTCGACAAAAATAAAGTACAAAGTTTTATCTTCACCATTGGACATAGAATTCCTAATTGTTGAATAAAAATATAATTAAAATACAATATTTGAAATTTGATATAAGCTAATATTAAGAATTTGAGACAACAAAAGCTAAATTATTTTACTAAATATCAAAAATAAATAATTATGCATTTAAATTATCTAATTAATAAAAGAACACAATTCTATTTTCTTCCACATTCATCATAGAGTACATATAAATCTTACAAATCTTAAGAGTACATAAATTTGTTAGACCACTAGCTATACACATGTTCCTTCAGTTATTTTAAAGACCCAAAAACAGAATACTTACAGGATTTCATAAAAATTTCATAATTTTTTTTCTCCAAAGTTCTTAGGCGATTTTTGAAGCTTCTCTTCACCAAAACTTTTTGGGTAAGTAATCTTTAATTTATTTTCTTTTTTTTTTATCAACGCCCATTAAATTTCTAGGCCTAAAATATGAGCTTAAGGGTAGAAAATTAGAAATTTGGGTAGAATTAAGGTTTTCTGATTAATTGTGATTTAGACATTATTTTGGAGTCGAATTCTAACCATAATTATATATTTGGGCTCGTGGGTGAGCGTGGATGATTTGATTTTGATCCGAACATCGTGTTTTGACCAAGTAGGCCCGGGGACGATTTTTGGGGTTTAGGAAGAATGATTAGAAAGTTATAATTAGGCGTTGGAATTAAATCGTTTAGTATTTATTGATGTTATTAAATCGATTATGCATAAATACAATTGTGTTAGAGCCAAATTCTATAGGAAAAAGCGGTGTTTGAGACTTGAGTTGACTGTGGAAATTCGAGGTAAGTGTTTGGTCTAACCTTAGCTTGAGGGATTATGAGTTGAGTCCTATTTATTATGTGATAATTGTTGAGTACGACGTATAGGCATGGTGACGAGTATCTATACGTTGGTGTCTAGCATGACCGTGAATCTTTATATTGTGAACATTATGATTTTGTTGTATCTTGCCTTGGTGATGTATTCTATTTGTTGTGAAAAGTTGTCGAAAAGGATTGTGACCTTTGAATATCGAGAAGCATTGGCTTAAGTTATATTACAAATTGTGAAAGTATATGAGATGATTGAACCCTTTAGAGCATTGACTCAAGTGGTATAGTGAATTATGAGATAAAGGTAAAAGAAAGAGAAAGAGTTGTTAATTTATACACTTCCCGGGATATTGTTGCCTTGTTAATTATCTCCTTGCCGGGATGTTGAGATTATTGATGTTGTTCCCTTGCCGAAATTTAATTGTTTAATTATTTTTCCCTTGTCGGGATTTAAAAGTATTAATTGTTATTTCTTTGCCGAGATTTCTATTATTATTTTGTTTATTTCCTTGCCCCTTTATTTGTGATAATTGTTTGAGTGAGGAAGATTGTTAAAGCACAAAGGGTGATGACATGCATGGTTTGTTATTGTGAGGAAAGAGTGTAAAGCACGAAAGGTGATGTTGTGCCGTACGATGTACCATTTCATACCAATTTTCATTGATTATATGGTGAGGAAAGAGAGTAAAAACACAAAGGGTAATGTGGTGAACACTTTTATTAAAAAATTGCTTTGGTGAGGACTAGAGTAAAAGCACGAAGGGATGGTGCCGTGCAAATTGTTGCTTTCTGCTTCTCTATTAATATTCATGATATGTTGTTTTCTTTCGTTACTTGAAGCCTTTATATTCGGAACATTTATATCCTTTATAGCATATTTCTCCCTTCAATATTGACTGGTTATTTCTGTATTTTTTTTGCTATATATATTTAAACTGTATTATTTTATTTGGTAGTCTGATCCTAGCCTCGTCACTACTTCGCCGAGGTTAGGCTAGACACTTACCAGCACATGGAGTGGTTGTACTGATACTACATTCTGCATTGTGTGCAGATCCAGGAGTAGCTTTCGAACAACAGTTGGAGTGCTTCCTTCAATCCACCCGATGACCAAGGTAGACATGCAGGCGTCCGCAGGCCCTAGCGTCACCCTCTATCTCTATTTCCTGTTTTATTTTCTTTAATTCAGAAACAATGTATTGTTACTTCTTCAGATCTTGTATTTAGTAATTTTAGAAAGTCTTTGATACTATGACACTAGGTTTTGGGTATTTGAGGTTTTTGAGAATTGTAATATACGTAGCCGTAAAATATATAATTGTTTACTTCGACTTATTTATTTAAAATTTCGATGTTATTATATTACCGCCTTGTGTTTGTTATATAGGAGCAATACGAAAAAGTAGCAGGTAGTTAAGGTTAGGCTTGCATAGCTCTTATTAATAGGCGCTATTACAATTTTCAAGGATAGAAAATTCGCATCGTGACATATTATTAACTTGTAACCTGAACAAACAATGATGAAATAGTGGAAGACTGTTAAGAATAGAATTCTAATTAGAGTGAATGTCTATCTTGTAGAGAGTTTTACTTTGAGGCTAAGTCATTTATCCTCCTATAAATAGAGGGGTCTTATCCCATTGTAAATCACCCCAAAATTCAATAAGAATTTTCTCTTTCTTTCTCTGCAATATTACTTTTGTTCTTTTATTGTTTTATAACACGTTATCAGCACGAAACTCTACTATCTTAAGAATCTCTTTGAGAAAATTAAGAAGGACACTCTTAAGCAAGGCAAATCTCTGACAATGGCGCACTCTCCGACGTCGTAGGTCTCCCATTGATTTTCTTCTATGTCTAGGTAGGAGTTTCTTCTCCAAGATTAATTGTAGACTTGTAGTTTAGTTTACTTCTCTCAATTTCTCTCACACAGTAACCCACTAACATTCGCCATATCTTTAATTGGTAAACTTTTTATTAATCAGTTGTGAGGGATAACTTTATTATTGTTTAGTAGAAAGTGCAGCAGGTTATTCCGTCACTTTCAGTTGGTAAATCAAAGGTATGGTCTTCCTCTCGCTTTTGACAAGTTATCTTCTTCAACCTTTTAGAGTCAAAATTGACACTGATAAAGGGAGATAGAAAATGGTTTTAAAAATTTAGGGTTTGAGATTTTTGGCTACTTGTAATGAATCAATCCTATAATTATTGGGTGAGTTTGTCATGAAGTTGCCCTTGAAATTTCGGGCAAGAACTACATGACATGGGTGTTGGATGTTGAAATCCATTTGGATGCAATGGGTCTTGGAGACGCCATTAAAGACAGAAATAATACATCCACCCAAGACTGTGCTAAGGCCTTGATTTTCTTGCGCCATCACCTTGATGAAGGTTTGAAAAATTGAATATCTCACAATCAAAGATCCACTTATCTTGTGGAATGGCTTAAAGGAGAGATATGACAACTTAAAATTGGTCACTCTGCCAATTCTATGTACTACTATGTTAATGTTGCTATGTTGCTATGTAATTAGTGTTATTACTACCATCATTATGAACTTATAGTTAAATTATTGTGTGTTGTGAATAACTTGTTGTAAATTTATTTAATGATTGTAATAAAATATTATGCAAATGCATTTTAACATTCAGCATTGTCTTCTTACACTAATACACTATTGGTACATTACATAATTTATATTTCTTTTTATAGTTGTTTTTGAAGTTTGGCTAATTATTTGATTTCTGGTTTACAATCTAATCAATAGTTATTGATATTTAAATTTATCAAAACATGTTTATTGTCTTAATCATGACTATTATTGGAAGTATTACATTTTTAATAATTAAACTGTGATGTGTCATTATTAATTCCTACTACCAAGGTTTATACATTACATCATTTTCATTGTGCATAAGTTTATTGTTATTAACATCACATAGTGTCAGTAATTAAAAAGATAATCTACAATATGAGAAATGATGTGATGATGAATAACATGATTGTGTTTTTTTTACTATAAACATATCAATGGTAATAGATGATGTTATGATTTATAATATAGTACTTGATTAGTTAATCATAGTGTTTGTGACACTGTTTTATAATGTAATAAAAGCAAATTATGTTTTTTTGTACAATGATATGGTTGCATAAATTTCATAACATTATGTTACTAATTATTTTCCGTACCCAATAATCACGTGTTTGCATGGCTAATGTTATATGACTTTATTTTTCAAAACTCATACGATATGCACAAGTGATGTTGCAGTTAATAGAATACAACATGTTGTGAATATGATATAATGTTTATTTTTTGACACATTTTACTTGTATTTGCTACGTTGTTATAACAATGACAATCTGTTGACATGTATTATGTTTCTTCTTTTCTATTATAGTATGTTAGAATGTAATGTTGTTACATTGTATGTACATTTGATTATGGTTTTTCAGTGCGTACAAACACTAATGTACATTTAATTGTGTACATAGTAAACAACTTGTTAACAATAATTGTACCATGTAAACAATATTCAATAGTCATGATGAATATAGAATAATTTTTATACCAACTGTTTTAATGCACAACAATATTCACATGTGTATTAATACGTTATTATGTAATCAATGTTTATTTATGACGATAAACAATTGTACCAATTAGAGTTTTGAAATGCTTGCTTTACTAATAATAATTTGTGTTAAACACAAGTCAACGAATAATATTTTTGATGTTTACAATAATTATATTATAATTGTTTTATTGTAATGATTAAAAACCATACTGATATGTGATCAAGTTGTAGAATATCAATATACTAATATTTTTTGTATATTTCTTTTGTATGTCAAATCATGGGAAGCAAATATGGATATCTCACAAAGCAAACTTGGATCAACGTCCAATTGTAAAAATATTTGTTTAATTGATTCATGTACCACACATACGATATTCAAAGAGAAAAAATATTTCTCTCATTTAAGTATGTGTAAGGCAGATGTTACTACAATTTCTAGTAGTAGTAAATTGATTGAAGGCTCCGGAAGAGCAACTATAACTCTGCCTAAAGGAACAATATTTATCATAGAGAATGCAATGTTCTCTTCCAAGTCCAAGAGGAACTTCTTGAGTTTTAAAAATATCCGTCAAAATGGATATCATATTGAGACAATAGATGAGAATAATCTTGAATACCTCATCATTACAAAGAATGTCTCTGGCCAAAAGAGGGTTATTGAGAAGTTCCCATCTTTATCTTGTGGCCTGTATTGGACAAAAATTAGTGCAATTGAGGCACATTCCACAGTAAACCAAAAGGTTACTGATTCTAATATTTTTGTACTTTGGCATGATCGATTGGGACATCCGGGATCAATTATGATGAGACGGATTATAGAAAACTCATATGGGTATCCATTAAAGAATTTAAAGATTCTTTTAAATAATGAATTTTCTTGCACTTCTTGTTATCAAGGCAAGTTAATTATTAGACCATCACCAACAAAGGTTGGAACTGAGTCACCTACGTTTTTGGAACGTATACAAGGGGATATTTGTGGACCTATTCACCCACCTAGTGGGTCCTTTAGATATTTTATGGTCTTAATAGACGCATCCTCTAGATGGTCTCATGTGTGCCTATTGTCATCACGCAACCTTGCGTTTGCAAAATTAATGGCACAAATAATTCGATTACGAGCACAATTTCCTGCTAATCCAATTAAGTCTATTCGACTAGATAATGCTGCTGAGTTTTCATCCCAAGCATTTAATGATTATTGCTTATCAATTGGGATAAAAGTGAAACATCCTGTAGCTCATGTTCACACTCAAAATGGTCTTGCAGAATCTTTAATTAAACGTCTGGAGTTGATTGCAAGACCATTACTCATGAAAACGAGGCTGCCCAATTCGGTTTGGGGTCACGCCATTTTGCATGCAGCAATGCTAGTTCGTCTTAGACCGACGAATTATCACAAATATTCCCCGTTGCAATTAGTTTTGGGTCATGAACCTAATATATCCCACTTAATAAATTTTGGATGCGCAGTATATGTGCCTGTAGCACCGCCATACCGCACCAAAATGGGTCCGCAAAGAAGGTTAGGAATATATGTTGGGTTTGAATCGCCCTCCATTATTCGCTACCTCGAAACATTGACAGGGGGTTTGTTCACTGCACGATTTGCAGACTGTCGATTCGATGAGACACTTTTCCCAAAATTAGGGGAGAAGTTGGTGAAACCAAACGGGAAATTTTGTGGAAAAATCCATCATTATCTCATCTTGATCCACATACCTCTATTTGTGAAAAAGAGGTGCAAAATATTATCCATTTGCAAAGAATAGCAAATCAAATGCCTGACGCATTCACGGACATAAAAAGGATAACAAAATCTCACATCCCCGCAGAGAATGTTCCAATACGTATTGATGTCCCTATTGGACAATCTTCTAGTGTCATATCTAATGAGTCGAAAGCACGCCTAAAACGTGGCAGGACATTAGGTTCCAAAGATCAAAATCCTAGAAAAAGGAAAGCAAATGATAAAAATGACACTACGAAAGAATCTCATGAGGAAATTCACGATTTAATAAATTCTGAGATTCATGAAGAATCCATTGAGCCCGAGACTCAGGAAAATAAGGAACTATCAATAAATCCAATCGATATTGAGACAAATTTTAATCGAGTGGATATAGTGGTGGATTATGTCTTTGCATATAATGTTGCATCTAGCATTATGCAAGAAAGTGAGGATCTTGAACCTCAATCTGTTGGAGAATGTCGACAAAGACTTGATTGGCCAAAATGGCAAGAAGCAATCCAATCAGAATTGAATTCACTTGCAAAACGTGAAGTTTTTGGGCCTATCGTTGAAACACCTAATGGTGTTAAGCCTGTTGGCTATAGATGGGTCTTTGTACGCAAGAGAAAAGAGAAAAACAAGGTACAAAGATATAAGGCACGCCTTGTTGCACAAGGATTTTCTCAAAGGTCTGGTGTCGATTATGAAGAGACATATTCACCCGTAATGGATGCTATAACTTTTCCTATCTCATTAGTTTTGCTGTCCTTGAAAAGCTTGACATGCATTTAATGGATGTGGTTACTGCCTATCTTTATGGCTCACTTGATAATGAGATATACATGAAAATTCCCGATGGATTCAAAATGCCAAACACTCATAATTCAAAGTCCCGGGAAATGTTTTCAATCAAATTGCAAAGATCTTTGTATGGTCTAAAGCAATCAGGACGAATGTGGTATAATCGTCTTAGTGAGTATTTATTAAAGGAAGGCTATATAAATGATGCCATTTGCCCATGTGTTTTTATAAAGAAAACAACATCGGAATTTGTTGTACTTGCCGTATATGTCGATGACATAAACCTTATTGGAACTCCCATAGAACTCCAAAAGGCAATTGATTATTTAAAGAAGGAATTCGAGATGAAAGATCTCGGAAAGACAAAATTATGTCTTGGTTTGCAAGTTGAATATTTGGCAAACGGAATTTTTGTTCATCAATCTGCCTATATAGAAAAGGTATTGAAACGGTTTTACATGGATGGAGCATATCCTTTAAGTACTCCGATGGTTGTTCGATCATTTGATGTGAATAAGGATCCATTCCGACCGCAAGAAAAGAATGAAGAGCTACTTGGTCCCGAAGTACCATATCTTAGTGCAATTGACGCACATATGTATCTTGAAAATACTACGAGGCCTGACATAACTTTTTCAGTTAATGTCTTAGCAAGATATAGCTCTGCTCCCACAAATAGATATAGGAATAGAATCAAACATATATTGCGGTATCTAAAAGGGACTACCGAAATGGGCTTATTTTATAGCAATAATTGCAGTCCTGATCTTGTTGGTTATGCTGATGGTGGATATTTATCTGACCCACACAAGGCTCGATCTCAAACAGGTTATGTGTTTATCTGTGGAGGACTGCCATATCTTGGCGATCGACTAAGCAATCAATTGTGGCTACTTCATCTAATCATGCTGAGATAATCGCTATTCATGAAGCAAGTCGAGAGTGTGTGTGGTTGAGGTCTATAATACGTCATATTCAAGACAAATGTGGTTTGAAATGTGACAAACTACCCACGATTTTGTATGAAGACAATGCAGCATGCATAGCCCAATTGAAGGGAGGATTCATAAAAGGAGACAGAACAAAGCATATTTCACGAAAGTTATTTTTCACACATGATCTTCAAAAGAATGGTGATATCAATGTGCAACAGATTCGTTCAAGTGATAATATGGCTGATTTGTTCACAAAATCTCTACCAACGTCAACCTTCAAGAAGCTGGTACACAAGATTGGAATGCGAAGGCTCAATGATGTGAATTGATGCTCTTTTCAGGGGGAATTAATGCGCGTTGCACTCTTTTTCCCTTACAAGGTTTTGTCCCACTGGGTTTTCCTTGCAAGGTTTTTAACGAGGCAACTAATAGGCGCATTACTAAATATGTGTACTCTTTTTCCTTTTCTAGAATTTTTTCTCCCATTGGGTTTTATTTTAGTTAAGGTTTTAATGAGGCACATTATTTATTGAGTAGACATTCAAGGGGGAGTGTTAAGAATAGAATTCTAATTAGAGCGAATTTCTATTTTGTAGAGGGTTTTACTTTGAGGCTAAGTCATTTTTTCTCCCATAAATAGAGGGGTCTTTCCCCATTGTAAATCACCCCAAAATTCAATAAGAATTTTCTCTTTCTTTCTCTGCAATATTGCTCTTGTTCTTTTATTGTTTTATAACAAAGATAATGAACTAACTGTGTCATCAATTATTATTTTTCTTTTTTTCCTTTGTCAATTACAACAAATAGCTATTGATAGTTTTTTAATATATTCAATTTATTACTCTTAAATTTCCGTCAATGTTAATCATTTGAGACTATTCATTGTTTACTTATCCATTTTCTGGAGGGTCTATATGACCGATCTCTCCATTTCCAAATCTCTAAAAGAACAAATGATTTATTTTTTAAATTTGGGTTAATTGACGACTCTTTAAAGATTCGGTATTTCGGTATACAAATTTATAACAAATATCCAATTACTTTAGATTCAGTATTATATCACATTATATGTGTCAATAATTTTCATAATATATTCTAAAAAATATAACCCTTTTAAATTCATACAAAATATATGTGTTTCAACAAGAAATGATGACTGATTATTTTTTACTCTTTAAGAATTAAGCTTATAAGAATTAATTATTTTCCAAATATTTTAAAATTTTGAGTTAATTTACTAATGCTAGATTTATTTAATACTAGTCCACTGGAATAATGACACTTCAAAATCAAGTATGTGCTTCCATTACTAATTTCAAGTAAATATGTTAGGGTCTAGTCATCCTTCAATAGTAAATTCTTTATTTAGCATCGATTTAGTAGTTTTTTTTAGCAACGATCAACATTCATTATTTTGAAAAATTAATATTTTTATTTCATAATTCAAATACAATTTTTCTCCAAATAATAAATTTTGAGATCGGGTACAAGCGCATCACGCGTAGCCATAGACTAGTACTAAAAAATATATGAATTACACAACTAAATACTAAAAATATGCGAATTGCACAATCAAATATATATATTTAGATGGATTATTTCGAATTATATGAGTGTATACTACAATAAAAGATTGGATACGTAAAAAAAGAAGAAATAAAAGAAAAGCTTTATGGAAAATATAGTTTGAACCTTTGAGATCTTCTATACATTGAGAAGATAATATTAAAGGGAGAGAGAATATTCAAAATTAACTGAAAGACTATTATGAATATAAAAATACGTCTAAAATCCTAATTGAGGCGTAAAATTACCTAAATAACTTCATTTGGATCAATCTGGCCAAATGAATTTTCCTTTCTTTTATATGTCTCATGAAAATATTATTTTAAAAGGGTTTTGGACTATTCTACTTTTATTTATGTCTTCGGATATATAGTCTCTTTTCATCAAATTTTTATTCTATTTATGAGATATCTTTATCTTTAAAAATAATTATTTATTAAAAGTATAATAAGAAAAAAATTATTATTTTATCTTAAATTTATAATATAATAAATAATTTGAGATAATTATTTTAAAAATTATAATAAATAATTTGAGACGAATGAAGTATGTTTTAATAACACCAGCTCTACTTAAAAAGGTAGAACTGAAATAGAATGCATTAATTTTGATGGACAAATCGAAGACTTTCGACAAATTTCCAATTTCAGTTGGACCAAATAGATTCCTATGGTTGGTGAAAGTTGCAAACCTCAACTACTACTTCCAAGTCCTAATAGGAAACTCTTTCGCATACGAAGCATAATCAATAATTAATTTTAAGACTGAATTTAAAAAGATTTTATATTATATTAATAGATAGAAAACTACTGAATAATTAATTTTGAAAATAATTATTTTAAAATTATAATATTTTTTATCTTCATAAAAAGATGAGATAGTTAATTTTGAAATATCTAATATTAAAATAATTAATTATAAAATACTTATTTCCGACCAAAGGAACTCTTGCTCTGTTATTACAGTCTTCCTCTTTTTATTATTGATCTTTTTTGTTTTACATTCTTTAAAAAAATAAGTTGTTGGTTTTTCATCGGTTCTTGCACGCTAACGCTTTAGCCTTTTCCCACCTAGTTTCTAGTTGTAATTATAGTATACTTAGTAAATATAAAAGACAAATTTAAATTACTAATGACGAGTCCCAATTAAAAATACTACGAGTTTAGTAATTTAATATATATATATATATATATATATATATATATATATATATATATATATATATATATATATATATATATATATATATATATATATATATATATATATATATATATATATATATATATATAAAACATAATATTAAGCAAAAGTTATGAAAATTTGTTAAAGAGCATTAAGTGGAATTTACTTTATTAATTCTATAAGCTCTTAATTTTCCTTTTCCTTTTTTAAATCCAGAAAAAAACTTAAATCCTAAAATCCATCAAAAATCCCAAAATGCCTAACGCAAATAATATCTGAAAATCAAGATTCAAGAAGGTTCAATGGACCTTTTGTACCTAAATATTTGTTACTATAATTTAGCTTATCCTAAAAATATGAGAAATGAATCTGGTTGGATTTCATTGGAAAATGTTAATCTTAAAAGATTAGATTTTATTATGTCTATACCTTTTAAGTAATCTTGAAATTAGCAATGGATAATCTTAATCCTATCCATAAACATGAAAAATAAAAAAGAGGAACAATAGTGTGGGACAAACACTCTTGAAATCTTAGTAGAAATAGAGACGTTACTCTGGTGTTTTTACATTGCCGGCCTCTCTCCCTCTCCTCTCTCCTCTCTCCTCTCTCTCTCTCTCTCTCTCCAAAAGACAGAGTGGTTCCACATAACTCAAAAACAATTCTTTCTTGTCTCATAATTCTTTAAAATCTCCCATTTTTAGGCCCAAAACTTTCAAAGATATAATCTTTTTTGTATTTTTTGAGGACCCTTTTGAGTATTTGTTTTGAGTATTTGTTTGTTTTGTGTTGGAATTGTGTGAATTCAAAGGGGAGAAAAAAAGGAAGATGGTTGTGAAGATGATGAAGTGGAGGCCATGGCCACCATTATCGTCAAAGAAATTTGAGGCCAAGATCACGGTTAACTGGCTTAAAGGTCTAAACTTTTCACCTGATTTTCAAAGATTGGCTGTTGAAATAAAGTGGAAAGGTTCAAAGGGTAATAATTCTTTGAGTCTTAATTCTCTAAAGAGGAAAAGTGTAAAGAAGAATTTTACAAAGGAAGAGTCTTTGAAAGATGATGATGGTGTTGTTCATTGGAATGAGGAGTTTCAAAGCCTATGCAATTTTTCTGTATCCAAAGAGAGGGAATTTCATCCTTGGGAGGTTTCTTTTACTGTGTTCAATGTGAGTTACTGCTTGCTTTTACCTCTATTTTTTTGGAGTATTAATGATTATGTTGGTTGTTTTTCTTTGATTCTTTGCCTTTGTTCTATGATGAGCTGTATTTTTTTTAGAGAAAAAAAAAGTTTAAAGAATTAATGTTGGTATGTTTTATGGGATAAGAACTTAATTTCTTAATCCAATTCCTGGGAGTTTGAGAGCTGCTGCAGATACTGAGAATTCTGTTTCATTGGCAAATTATTGAGTAGTGATCAAAGGTCTTGACTATCTGATGTGAAAGTTTGACTTTTATTGACTGTGAGTTTGGGGTCTTTGTTGTCTTAAATGTGTAAGTTATTAGAAGGAATTAAGCCTTTCTTGATCATTGTCCTTTAAATCACGGTTTCATGAATTTTGATCATATCATGTATTTTGCTGGAACTAGCAGACTTAGAATCTTGATTAGTGTGACTGAGCCGAGTTTCTATTGGAAACAACCTATCTATATTCAGAAGGTGGGTTAAGGTCTGTGTACACATTATCCTCCATAGATCCTACTTGTGGAATTACACAGGGTTTGTTGTTGTTCTTGTTGTTGTATTTTTCTGAATGAGTAATTTCCTGAATTTCCTTAAATTAGTAAGTATTTATCAAGAGTATTTGTGTTAGCCTCTTCAATAACATGCTAGCAAGAGATCCCTGATGAAATTCAGCACCAAACTGTTTTTCTTTTGTTTTGATTACAAACATAGGAGTAAACAAAGTCAATAAATTGTGAATTTCCTAGTAAACAAAGTCAATAAATTGTGAATTTCTCCCTGATGCTCTTCCTTTAATATAACAGTAACGATGCTTTTCTATCAGAAAAGTTAATCATCTTTAACTATGAATAAGCCCTGAGATTTAGCTAAAATAATGAAGTTACTATTTGACATGCCCTCAGAGTCAAAAGGCTAATTAAGCTTTATGGGATTTAATGATTACCTTTTTATGGACCTACCTTAGTAGCTTGTGGTCTGTTTTATTAGTGATGTAATAGAGATGGTGTGACGCCTACTATTTTCTATTCATATCAGTATTAACTTTTCTAGATATGTGGCTGTACATTATGGAAATATATAATACTCTGTATATTTCTTTACTATTTTGGCAAATGATTATTGAGGTCCTTGTAGAATATGCCTTTCTTTAGTTGCTTTCTTTGGCATCTTTTCTTTTCTAATTAAGAAGGAAGTCGGATTCAACCCAAAAAAGGTGGCAACAATAGAGAAAGGCGGAATAGTAGGTCTCTCGTGGGAATGTTGTTGTTGTTGAATTTCTTATTTACGTTTTCCTCCTTATCTCATTGTATCAATTCCATACTTGTGATTCTGTTTGTAAGTTTCTTTGCAGTACTTATTCATACTTCTTTTAAACCAGCTAACAAATAGAAGACCAAACAATAAAGTCACCGTAGTTGCTACGGCGTCATTGAACATTGCAGACTTCGCATCAGCTGCTAGGGAAAAAGAAGAAGACAGTGAAGTAATTGTTCCCTTGGAAGCCTATAGTGGTGGCATAAAGAGAAACCTTGCACTTTGTGTAAGCAAAACAAATTTGTTTGATCGACTTTGTTCTTTATTCTACGTCAATCTCCTTTTTTTTTGGTTAAGATGGTTGATGTATGCAGTTGTCGCTCAACCTTGTTGAATTGGGGAATGTTCATGAATCCTCAGAAACGTTGCCAAAGTTTGCCATGTCTGCTCCAGTATCTCCTTCCCCTGCAGAGGTTTTGTCAACAGAGAGAAATGAGCTTTCTGCTTTGAAAGCAGGTCTTCAGAAAGTTAAACTGTTCAAGGGATTATCTACTATGCGGCGAAAGAAGGTGTTGCATGACGAGGGCAGTGATGGAAGGAACTCTGTTAAAAGTGATGACACTGATCTCACTTACCCAGTTGACACAGATTCATTTGGTGATTCAGAAGAAGCTGAATCGGAGGAAGTAAAAGAGGATATGACACTGCGGAAGTCTTTCAGTTATGAAACACTTGCATATGCAAACCATGCCAGTGGATCATATCACTCAAACACAAGTGGCAGAGAAGATGAGGATTTGGTCTACTATAGCCATCAGAAATCTGATGCAGGGCATGCGTACGCTGAGGATGCAACTGGAGCAAGACCTAATCAATTATCACAGCAGAGTTCAAAACACAGAATTCTCCCTTGGAGGAAGAGAAAGTTAAGCTTCAGATCTCCGAAAACCAAGGGGGAGCCATTGTTGAAAAAATATTATGGAGAGGAAGGCGGGGATGATATAGATTTTGATCGCCGACAACTTAGTTCCTCTGATGAGTCTTCTTCAGGGGTATGCGTACATCTTCTCATATTATCATTTTTATCATTAGATCTTTCCAGTATCTGAATGAATTTGTTTAGTGGAATACTATTATTAACTATTTAGTGTACATCATAGTTCTTGTCCCAAAACCATTTTCGTTCTTTTGACGAAGTTTTATCTCTTTTAACAATACCTCCCCAATTCTTGCAGTGGAGTAAATCTGAAGAAGGTTCAACTGCAAATAGATTTGCAGTCTCCGAGTTTGGAGATGACAGTTTTGCTGTTGGTAGTTGGGAGCAAAAAGAGATAGTAAGCCGTGATGGGCAGATGAAGCTGCAGACTGGAGTCTTCTTTGCTTCAATTGATCAACGAAATGAACGAGCTGCAGGTGAAAGTGCTTGCACAGCCTTGGTTGCGGTCATTGCTGATTGGTTTCATTCCAATCCGGAAGAAATGCTGATCAAGTCCCAACTTGACAGTCTTATCTGTGAAGGTTCACTAGAGTGGAGGAATCTCTGTGAAAATGAGACGTACAGGGAGCGTTTCCCGGATAAGCATTTTGATCTCGAAACAGTGGTCCAGGCTAAAGTACGCCCGCTCTCAATAGTCCCAGAAAAGTCATTCATCGGTTTCTTTCATCCGGAAGGAATTGAAGATGAGGGATTCGATTTTCTCAAAGGTGCCATGTCCTTTGACAACATCTGGGATGAGATTTCTAAATCTGTTCAAGACAATGCTAGTCATGGCGAGTCTTTCGTTTACCTTGTTAGCTGGAATGACCACTTCTTCATCCTCAAGGTCGAACAAGATGCATACTATATCATCGACACCTTGGGCGAGAGGCTTTATGAGGGCTGCAACCAGGCTTTCATCCTCAAATTTGACAGAGACACTAGAATTTTGCAGCTACCTAGCGCGAGTCAACAGTCAGATGATAAACTGGCCAGCAGTAAAAAGGAGCAACCCGATATGAAGGAGGCTACTACTAATGAAGGAAAAATCATGGTCACCACAAATAACCCCAATGAAAAGACCGGAGAATCAGCCATCATCTGCAGCAAAAAAGCACCTAAAAACGAGGAGGAATCCACCGTTGTTTGTAAAGGTAAAGATGCGTGTAAAGAGTACATTAAGAGTTTTTTGGCGGCAATCCCCATTAGGGAATTAGAAGTTGATGTGAAAAAGGGGTTGATGGCATCTACACCCCTTCATCAGAGGCTGCAAATTGAGTTCCATTATACAAAGAGCTTTAACACCGAGTTGGAATCACCTCCAGAAGAACTGACTGCTAACAGCTTGGCATTACCATTGTCAGAGGCAGAGTAAGCGCTGATTAGTAAATCCGAGTATATATCCGTAGCATCACTAATCCTTCTTTTTGTGTTTCTAGATCTAATTTAGGAATGAAGGACATGTCTAATATCCTTTATTTGATACATGATTGCAACTGGCTCAGTAGCTCTTCTCATTAATGCTTTGTTGTCGCTTATATAGAGATGTGACAATGTAAATGACTATGGAAACGTCCATGAGTATAATACTCTTTCTCTCTAAGAGGGAAGGACATTAATCAATATATGATTTCTATACTGCTCTTAACTTTTGATTTGTCTATTAATTCCTTGATGCTGCTCTAGACTAGTACACACCGCTGGATCATCAAGAGATTTTGTAGACAGTACTTGTTGTCCAGCATACAGAACTGGCAGCAATATTAATCTAAGTATTATGTTGACTTGTGCACATGAATTGGAAGCTTCAACTCAACTTCTTTATTATCATTATATTAAAAATGAATCATTCTGGGGTGCATAGAACATTTTGTGTAAAAATTATGTGGGGTAGCCATTTTTTAAAATAATGTTTACTTTTTATCCAACATTTTTAATATTGAGCAAAAATAATCATTAGTGTATTAAAATTAATGCATTTTTAGATACTGTACAACAGAGCAGCAGCCGAAGTTCGTTGTATTTGCAGCTGCTTCAACTTCTATGGATATCTGTGCAGGCACTCGTGTGTACTGAACTTCAATAGTGTGGAAGAGATCCCTTCAAAATACATATTATAAAAAGGATTACATTATACTGAACACTTCCAATGGTTTATCCAGTTGTATAGAAGTGCATTACAATTCGTGGAGGAAGAGGTGATTTCCCTACATCATTATAAAGTAGCTCTAAATGCGTTTGAAGAGTCTCTGACCAGAGTTCACTACTTTGAAGAAAAACTAAATAAAAATTCTTTGTAATTAACGTATCTACTTAATAAAATTCTTTGTAATTATTTTGTATTTATTCCTTAACTTAAAGTTACAAGCCCAGAAATTAACGATAAGTAGTCCTGAACTTCGAGTTCCAAGTTCAAAAGTTAAGGTCATGTAGTCCTGAATTTAGAGTTACAAGTTCAAAAATTAAGAACAAGTAGTCATTAACTTAGACTCACAAACTCATAAATTAAGGACAATTAGACCAGAACTTACACTAACAAGCTAATAAGTTAAGGACACTTGGTCCTAAACTTAGAGTTATAAGCTCAAAAATTAAGGACAAGTAGTTTTTAACTTAGAGTTACAAGCATAGAAATTAAGGACGGGTGATCCTCAACTTCGAGTTCCAAGTTCAAAAGTTAAGGACATGTAGTCTTGAACTTAGAGTTACAAGTTCAAAAGTTAAGAACATGTAGCCATAAACTTAGAGTTACAAGTTCAAAAACTAAGGACAAGTAGTCCTTAATATATTTATACAACATTCATGAAGTTATGAACATCATGTCCTTAATATTTACACAACATTTATAAAGTTCAGGATACCATGTCCTTAATATTTAACACATCACCCATGTCTAACATAGAGGTACTTTCGCCCAGAAAAGTAAATATATCCTAAACTGTGGAAAAAAATTAAAGAGGTCTTTAAATAGTGGCTAACCGTGCACTTCTCTCATATTTTATTGGGGGGATTTGCATCTATACCCGCTTTTTGAGTCACGTTTTAACCTGTGTCCGCTTTACAAAAAAGAATTGCAAGCATATTCATTTTTTCGTGTAACTTCAGCATACGGGGCTGAAGTAGCAAAGACAATTATGCAAAACTTCAGCATTCTAGTAGAGGGGCTTGAAGTAGCAAATGTGTTGAACCAAGTGTGCTGAAGTTTTTGTTTGTAATTGATGAACTTAATCATAGTGGCTGAAGTTTTGTTCTCTATTTGCTGAAGTTATTGTTTATAATTGCTTAACTTAAGCATAGTAGGTGAAGTTTTGTTTTCTATTTGCTGAAGTTTTTGTTTGTAATTGTTAGAATATACGCTTAACGCTAGAGGGGGGGGGGGGGATGAATAGCGTTATGATAAAAAACAATGTAAACTTGCGGAATAAAAAATTGCAGGATTGAAATAAGTGCGAAAAAAATCTAACAAGGAAAGAACGCACCGAATTATCCTGGTTCACCACAACTTGTGGCTAGTCCAGTCCCCGAGAGACTCTCTCGAGATTCCACTAACTTCGTTAAGCTTACGGGTGCTTAACAAACCGTTCCAAACTGAGAACTTGAGTCACACAAGCCTCAACAACCTTTGCTCGGAGATACCACACTTCAAGACTTCAACAGAAGGAATGAAAATGTTCCTTCTTACAAACACAAGGGATTAATACTTCCCTTCAAGTGTATACAAACACTTAGCACTCAAGACAAGACTCTCTTTAAGAGTAGATATGAGTAAAATAAATACGCTCAAGAACACAACAACTTTCGTCAAGAGTTTGGCTCTCAAAAACTTATGAAATGAATAGAAAATGATTGATATGAGAGTATGTAAGCCTTAGCAAGAATGTGATAAGTTGTTGTACTTAGAAGACTGATTTTGAGTTGAATTTATAGCGTACAAAACATCCAAAACCGTTGCTTAATTGCCAATCATGAATTGTTGATTTTGTGCTGAGATAATCGATTATTTGATTTGCATAATCGATTATCTTCCAATCGTTCAAAAATCATTCCCAGTTTTTAAGCAGAATAATCGATTATCCAAATCGTATAATCGATTACCTGACAACGTTCAAAAAATCATATTCAGATTTTTACTTAGCATAATCGATTATCAGATTGTGTATAATCGATTATCTTTCAGAGTTTAAAAATACTTTGGCAACGGTCATTTACATAATCGATTATGCTATAAGGATAATCGATTATCTTTGATGTTTTGAAAACTTCGGACTACACTGTCTTAACATAATCGATTATCATAATGTACATAATCGATTATTTTACAGTCTTGAAAAATCTGATAGACACTGCCTCAACATAATCGATTATCATAAGGTGCATAATCGATTATCTTACAGCTTTGAAAAATCTGATGGACACTGCCTCAACATAATCGATTATCATAAGGTACATAATCGATTATCTTGTAGCTTTACAAAATCTAATGTACACTGCCTTAACATAATCGATTATCATAAGGTACATAACCGATTATTGTTCAGCTTTGTAAATCTGGTGTACATTGTCTTAACATAATCGATTATCATAAAGTACATAATCGATTATCTTTGTCCAGATTTGAGAGGCATGTTTAAAAATCATTTTGGCTAAAATAAAATGTTTGAAAATCATTTTGCTTTAAGTTAAATATGCATGATTTGATAAAAATGATTTTACGAGAGAAGCCAAGTCTTGAGTCAATTGTCGGATCAAGATCACAATTAAAGAACGACTCATGTATAACTTTGTTTCTTTGCTTAAACTTGATCTTTGTTCGTCTTGTGCTTGAACCTCGTTATGTGTCAATTGCACGCTTGTGCTTGGACCTCGTCATATGTCAATTGCGCGTCGTTTGTCATTTATCAAAACCTACAAATATGAACAAACGTTTAGTTTAGTGCCTTGAGAACGTGTTTCAACAATTTGCCTTGAGAACGTGTTTCAACAATTTCCCCCTTTTTGATAATGGCAAACCAATATCGGGATATGCATATTAGATAATTCATAATGATGATCCAAGACAAGTATATAGATATGCAATTAGTTCCCCCTCAACATATGAATTCCCCCTCAATTTATGCCAATAAATAATAAGTGCATAGCCCTTATTCTTCCCCCTTTTGACATTAGCAAAAAAAATAAGTAAATAACTAGTTTAATGATTAACCAATATTGCAATTACATAAAAAGGGACAATAAAACAAATAATGTCAATATAATCGATTAGTGATACTTGATAATCGATTATGTACTTACGAGAAATCGATTATTCTTAAGAGAACTCGATTATTCTGCACCAGTGCTTTATAATTCCCCCTGCCTTTAGGGCGATACCTGCAAAAGAGAATTAGGCGCCTCCGACGCTCAAGTTAGTAATTATGTGAAAGGAAAAATGCAATGCATGACTTAGATCAACGTGGAGTCAAGAATCCCGAGTTCACTACGAATTCGGAAAAAGGACTCTTTCTCTAAAGGCTTAGTGAAGATGTCGGCCAATTGATATTTGGTTTCAACAAACTCAATTTCGACATCACCTTTGAGAACGTGATCTCTTATGAAGTGGTGCCTAATTTCAATGTGTTTTGTTCTTGAATGAAGAACGGGGTTCTTCGTCAAGCTTATGGCGCTATTATTATCACATCTAAGAGGGATATGATCGATACTAAGTCCATAATCCGAGAGTTGTTGTTTCGTCCAAAGGATTTGAGCACAACAACACCCCGCGGCTACATATTCAGCCTCGGTTGTGGATAACGCAACACTTACCTGTTTCTTACTAAACCAAGAGACGAGAGAGCTACCGAGCAAATGGCAAGTGCCACTAGTGCTCTTGCGGTCCAATTTGCAACCCGCAAAATCGGAGTCGGAATAGCCAACAAGTTGGCATGAAGAACCTTTGGGATACCATAGTCCCACATTTGTAGTACCAACAAGATACTTCATTATCCGCTTTACCGCAGTTAGGTGCGACTCCTTCGGACATGATTGATATCGAGCGCATAAACATACGCTAAACATGATGTCCGGTCTACTAGCAGTAAGATAAAGAAGGGATCCGATCATACCTCGATACTTCTTTGTGTCGACTTCCTTACATTTCTCATCTTTGTCAAGATGGGCGGATGTGCTCATTGGAGTGGCCATTGCTTTGGCGTTTCTCATTTCAAATCGTTTTAGCAACTCTTTGCAATATTTAGATTGACAAATGAAAGTTCCTTCTTTCATTTGTTTCACTTACAACCCCAAGAAGAAGGTTAGCTCACCCATCATTGACATCTCAAATTCGCTTGTCATTAAATCAGAAAATTCCTTGCACAAAGCATTGTTAGTAGCACCAAAAATAATATCATCCACATAGATTTGAACTAATAAAATATTATTGTTTTTATGCTTAATAAATAGTGTGGTGTCAGCTTTCCCCCTAATGAACTCATTGTCCAAAAGAAATTTGCTCAATCGTTCATACCAAGCTCGGGGAGCTTGTTTAAGACCATAAAGGGCTTTCTTAAGTTTGAAAACATGATCGGGAAATTTAAAATCTTCAAAGCCCGGGGGTTGTTCAACATAAACTTCTTCTTGAATAAAACCATTTAGAAAAGCACTCTTTATATCCATTTGATATAAATTGAAATTCATAGAAGAGGCAAAAGCAAGTAATAAACGAATAGCTTCTAACCTTGCTATGGGTGCATACGTTTCTTCATAGTCAATTCCTTCTTCTTGATTGTAATCTTTTGCTACAAGCCTAGCTTTGTTTCTAGTGATTGCACCATTTTCATCTAATTTATTTCGAAAAACCCATTTCGTACCAATTATGGTATGATTGTCGGGTCTTGGCACCAATTCCCAAACGTCATTTCGTTTGAATTGGTTAAGCTCCTCTTGCATTGCCAAGGTCCAATGCTCATCCCCAATTGCTTCGGAAATGGTTGAGGGTTCAATTTGAGAAACGAAAGCAGTATGTCCTAATGTGTTCTTAAGATTGTTTCGAGTACTTACCTTTTGTTCAATGTCGCCAATTACCTTGTCGAGAGGATGGTCTTGGATTGTCCTCCACGCATTGGGCAATTTCGTTTCTTTCTCCAGTGTTGGCGCTTTCTCCGATGATTGTTCCAAGATTTCATCTTGAATTTCCTTTGGATTTTCCTCTTGTACATTGTCTTGAGGACTTATTTTGTTTAAAATACCTACAAGATCAAAACCAGAATCCTTTCTCGCCAAGCGAGCATTATTTTCGAAAAACACAATATGCGGGGATTCCTCAACAGTTTCGGTTCTATTATTGAATACTCTATATGCTTTGCTACGTGATAAATAACCAAGAAAAATTCCTTCAACCGATTTGGCATCAAATTTTCCCAAGTTATCTTTTCCGTTGTTATGAATAAAGCATTTACAACCGAAGACTCTAAGATGGGATAGGTTAGGTTTCCTTCCCTTGTAGAGTTCATAGGGAGTTTTCAGGAGTATTGGTCTAATGACTACTCTGTTCAAAACGTAGCATGCGGTACTCACGGCATCCGCCCAAAATTGTTTGGGAATCTTAGCCTCATCGAGCATGGTTCTAGCCATCTCTTCGAGACACCTATTTTTCCGTTCCACCACTCCATTTTGTTGTGGTGTACGTGGAGCAGAGAAGGTGTGCTCAATACCGAGTTCGTCACAAAAGTCCGCGAAGAGATTGTGATCGAACTCTCCCCCATGATCACTTCTTATGGAAGTGACGGTTGTGTTCTTTTCATTTTGAACACGTTTAAGAAAACTTTTAAAATTATGAAAGGCCTCATTTTTGTGAGCAAGAAATAGTGTCCATGTGAATCTAGAATAATCATCAACAATAACAAAGGCATAGCGATTTCTTCCAAGACTTTCAATGCGAGATGGTCCAAAAAGATCCATGTGAAGAAGTTGCAAAGGTCTAGTAGTTGAAACAATATTTTTTGATTTAAAAAATGCTTTTGTTTGTTTCCCTTTTTGACAAGAATCACAAATAGTGTCATTTTCAAATTTCAAATTTGGAAGACCAATAACTAAATTTTGTGAAACCAATTTGTTTAAAAGATGCATGTTGATATGAGCTACTCTACGATGCCATAACCACATATCATCTTCTTTACTCATAAGACAATTCACATACTTTGATGAAGAATTTTCGAGATCAACCATATAGATGTTATCAATTCTAATACCACGAAGAATAATTTTAAAATCACTACGACGAAAAACTAGGCATTCTTCCGAATCAAATAAAACAAGATTTTCCTTGTCACATAATTGACTTATGCTCAAGAGATTATGCTTTAGACCTTTAACTAGCAATATATGCTTAATGGAAGAAGATTCATCCTTACCGACAGATCCAATGCCGATAATTTTTCCTTTGTTATTATCTCCAAAAATAACGTTTCCTCCTTCCTTGTGTTTTAGTTGAAGGAATTTTGATGCGTCTCCGGTCATATGTTTGGAGCATCCACTATCAAGGTACCAAAGTACACTTGATCCCTTCAAACACACCTACAAGACAAATTAATGAGATTTTGGTACCCAAGCTGTTTTGGGTATTTATGAGTTAGGTGTAACGTGGTGGTGTGGTTGACATGGGGTGAAGTGTCTGTGTCTAGTAAAACAAGTAGGAGCAATATGTCCTATTCGACTACAATAATTACAAATGACATTAGGATTATGCATTCTTCTAGGTTGGTAGTAGTTGGAGGTACGAAAATCGTTTGCTCTATTTTTGACAATATGGCTATTGCGCAATTCTTGAAAATCATTTCTCCTACTGTTTGTTCTAGGATATGCAGCGTTTCTAGAATAATTATTTCTAGGTCGAGTATGTCTAGGTTGCGATTGTTGAAAGCCATTTCTAGGTGTTCTAAATTGTTCAATGTTTCTTCTAGTGTTTGGTCTAGCATGCATGTTGATTCTAGGATTGTTATATCTAGGTTGAACGTTTATTTTATTTATCCTAGGTTGAGCCTTAGGTTGTTGGGGGATGGCTTCAACTTTTTCTTTAGGCTCGTTTTTGAAACCTATGCCATGTTTGGTCGATTTCAAATTGACAAGAACATCATTCAAATTTTTATGAGAAGAATTGAACTTATCTAGGGTGCCTTTAAGTCTTTCTACTTCATCTTTTAGATGCGTGCAAGAAATACAATTTTTACTAGGACTCTCGGGTTTGTCGGCGCTTCTCTTGCCGAAAAATTTGTTTTCTTCTTTCAACTTCTCATTTTCCAAAATCAAATTTTCCAAATCCTTTTCTTTCAAAGAGAGTTGTTTTTCAAAATCTTTTTCTTTCAAAGAAGAATTTTTCTTTACGTCTCTAACAGTTTCGGAAGCTCTAATGAATTCACTATACAATTCATCAAAAGCATTTTGCATTTCCTCAAGAGAAAAGAAATTTTTAGAAGAAATTTGACATACCTCTTCTTGATTGTATTAGTGTGCCATGAGACATAGATTTGCGGTTTCGTCTTCTTCATCATCGCTTGATTCGTCTCCGGAGTCGCCTCCCCAAGATATGTATGCTCGTTGTTTCTTGAAGGGTTTCTTCTCCTTTTTGACAATTGGGCAATTTGATTTAATGTGCCCGATTTCTCCGCATCCATAGCACTTTACTTGATCTCCTTGTTGTTTGCCTTTTCGTTCATACTCTTTTCGCATGAACTTCTGAGACCTCTTAATAACGAGTCCGAACTCGTTATCTCCGTTGTTTGAGTCCTCATCATTTTGAGGTTGAGCCGTGCTTTCCTTGAGGGCGATTCTTTGTTTCCTTTGATCATTAAAAGGAGGGTTAAGTATAGTAGATTCATAGGTTTTAAGATTACCTCTGACATTTGAAATGCCGATAGACTCTTGAATCGCGTTGGCCTTGGAGCGCCATTCCGGAGTGAGACTTCGAAGAATTTTTCGGACAAGTTCCTTATCCGTGAACGTCTTCTTAAGAGCATGTAGGTCATTGACGATTTTTGAAAATCGTTCGAACATGTCATCGATCCTCTCGCTTTCCTTCATGTGAAACAATTCATATGCATGGGTTAGAAAATCAATTTTAGCTTCTCTTACCTGGTCCGTACCGTCGTACGTGATTTCCAGTTTATCCCATATTTGCTTAGCCGTTTTGCAACATGATATTTTTCTGTAATCATCAGCATTTACAGCACAATACAATAAGTTGATGGCTCTAGCGTTGTTCTGCACTTTTCGAATATCATCCGCATCGTATTCATCTTCGGATTTTGGAACCCATTCATTTTCAACCTTTTTGGTTGGAATTTGTTCTCCCTTCGCTATAACTCTTCCATAGATGAAAATTATTCGATTGGATGAATATTCTCATCCTCTCCTTCCAGTACGTATAGTTTGTGCCATCGAATAGTGGTGGTCTGGTGGAGCATTGTCCTTTACCTATTCCTGCATTAAAGTCACGAGTAGAAGCCATGGATGTTCTCTCAAACGGTTAAGTCTTTCAGAGAGTTGGGCTCTGATACCACTTGTTAGAATATACGCTTAACGCTAGAGGGGGGGGGGGTGAATAGCGTTATGATAAAAAACAATGTAAACTTGCGGAATTAAAAATTGCAGGATTGAAATAAGTGCGGAAAATAAATAACAAAGAAAGAACGCACTGAATTTATCCTGGTTCACCACAACTTGTGGCTAGTCCAGTCCCCGATAGACTCTCTCGAGATTCCACTAACTTTGTTAAGCTTACGGGTGCTTAACAAACCGTTACAAACTAAGAACTTGAGTCACACAAGCCTCAACAACCTTTGCTCGAAGATACCACACTTCAAGACTTCAACAGAAGGAATGAAAACGTTCCTTCTTACAAACACAAGGGATTAATACTTCCCTTCAAGTGTATACAACCACTTAGCACTCAAGACAAGACTCTCTTTAAGAGTAGATATGAGTAAAATAAATACGCTCAAGAACACAACAACTTTCGTCAAGAGTTTGGCTCTCAAAAACTTATGAAATGAATAGAAAATGATTGATATGAGAGTATGTAAGCCTTAGCAAGAATGTGATCAGTTGTTGTACTTAGAAGACTGATTTTGAGTTGAATTTATAGTGTACAAAACATCCAAAACCGTTGCTTAATTGCCAATCATGAATTGCTGATTTTATGCTGAGATAATCGATTATCTGATTTGCATAATCGATTATCTTCCAATCGTTCAAAAATCATTCCCAGTTTTTAAGCAGAATAATCGATTATCCAAATCGTATAATCGATTACCTGACAACGTTCAAAAAATCATATTCAAATTTTTACTTAGCATAATCGATTATAAGATTGTGTATAATCGATTATCTTTCAGAGTTTAAAAATACTTTGGCAACGGTCAGTTACATAATCGATTATGCTATAAGGATAATCGATTATCTTTGATGTTTTGAAAACTTCGGACTACACTGTCTTAACATAATCGATTATCATTATATACATAATCGATTATTTTACAGTCTTGAAAAATCTGATAGACACTGCCTCAACATAATCGATTATCATAAGGTGCATAATCGATTATCTTACAGCTTTGAAAAATCTGATGGACACTACCTCAACATAATCGATTATCATAAGGTACATAATCGATTATCTTGTAGCTTTAAAAAATCTAATGTACACTGCCTTAACATAATCGATTATCATAAGGTACATAATCGATTATTGTTCAGCTTTGTAAATCTGGTGTACATTGGCTTAACATAATCGATTATCATAAAGTACATAATCGATTATCTTTGTCCAGATTTGAGAGGCATGTTTAAAAATTATTTTGGCTAAAATAAAATGTTTGAAAATCATTTTGCTTTAAGTTAAATATGCATGATTTGATAAAAATAATTTTACGAGAGAAGCCAAGTCTTGAGTCAATTGTCGGATCAAGATCACAATTAAAGAACGACTCATGTATAACTTTCTTTCTTTGCTTAAACTTGATCTTTGTTCGTCTTGTGCTTGAACCTCGTTATGTGTCAACTGCGCGCTTGTGCTTGGACCTCGTCATATGTCAATTGCGCATCGTTTGTCATTTATCAAAACCTACAAATATGAACACACGTTTAGTTTAGTGCCTTGAGAACGTGTATCAACAATTTGCCTTGAGAACGCGTTTCAACAGTAATTGCACTGAATAAGCTGAAGTTTTTTTTTTCATGGATTCATTAGTTTTGTCATTATGACTTTTCAAAAACTTCACCAGAAGTTCAGCCGAATATGCTGGAGTTATTTAATTCATTTATAAAAACTTCAGCACTAAATAAGCTGAAGTTGTTTTTGTCGTAGATACGTTTTTTCAAAAACTTCAGAAGAAGATGCTGAAGTTATTCAGTTCATTTGTAAATACTTTAGCACTATATGAGCTGAAGTTTTTGAAAAAACTTTCTAACTTACTATATAAATAATCAGATTGCCAACAGTATCTAAATTATAAATTTTGGAAATAATAAACGTGAAAATAACAAAATTATCATTGTCGACCAGGTTCCATACATGAAAATATTTACAAATTATTATCTAATAACTTACGTAATTATTTATAATTTATTTTTAAATAATCTGATAAATGTATTTGTGACAATCATCCCATGAACTGAAGTTTTATTGCAGCACCAACAACAACAGAAGAAAGAAGAAGAAGAAGAAGAAGAAAACGAAGAAGGAGAAGGAGGAGGAGAAATGTGGCTGAAGTTATTTAAAAAGTAGGTACAAATTAAAACTTTTTAATAAAATAGGTATAGATTAAATGAGATCGACTCGTGTAATTTTTACATTTTTTTGTGGCGTAAAAACTAGGTTGGACTATGAAACACCAGAAGTCCAATACTAATAATGTGGGTAAAAATTGTGTGGGGTAGCCATTTTTTAAACTGATATTTACTTTTTATCCAGCATTTTAATGCTTAACAATAATACCCACTAATCTATTATAATTAATATAAAAAGATTATGATACCTTTTCTTCCATTTCTTTCATGTGTTAGGAAGAAGAACTGTTGTGATACGGAAGGATTTTCCGGTAGGGCAGCCATGAACTCAACGTTTTTGAAACCTTTGAAAGATGCTGATATAATAATTTACATAATTATGAAAAGTAAAAATATTCATTAATTAAATACTAATCAATTAAAAAGAAAATTAATTCGATAAACTTGTGGGATAATGTCTCCCAAAGTTGTGGTGCATATATATAGTAGGAGTTTATTAGCTGGATGAGACTATTTTATTGATAGAAGCTGCAGCTATACTTGTAGAGGAGGGACCGACCCATATAAAAGTTTTTAAAAAATTTCCCACTTAGTACGTACACGCATAGAAATAACTTGAACATACATTTATAGATCCTTAACTTATAATTACAAGTTCAAAAATTAAGGACACTTGGTTCTGAAGTTTGAGTTCCAAGTTCAAAAGTTAAGGACACTTGGTCCTGAACTTAGAGTTACAAGTTCAAAAAGTTAATAACACTTGGTCGTGAACTTAGACTAACAAGCTCAAAAGTTAAGGACAATAAATCCTGAACTTACAGTTACATATTCAAAAGGTAAGGACAATATGTCCTGAAGTCCTGAACTTAGACTAATAAGCTCAAACTTAGGCTAAGAAGCCCAAAAGTTAAGGACAATAGATCCTGAACTTAGGCTAAGAAGCCCAAAAGTTAAAGACAATAGGTCTTGAACTTAGACTAACAAGCTTAAAAGTTAAGGGCATTTGGTCCTGAACTTACAGTTACGAGTTCAAAAGTTAAGGATATTTGGTCATGAACTTAGACTAACAACCCCAAAAATTAAGGACAATAGGTCCTAAACTTAAATTTATAAGTTCAAAAGTTAAGGACAAGTAGTCCTTAACTTAGAGTTACAAGCACAAAAATTAAGGACATGTGGTCCTAAACTTCGAGTTTCAAATTCAAAAGTTAAGGACATATAGTCCTGAAGTCCCGAACTTAGAGTTACAAGTTCAAAAGTTAAGGACATATAGTCCAAAAGTCACGAACTTAAAGTAACAAGTTCAAAAGTTAAGGACACTTGGTCCTGAACTTTATGAGTGAAAAGGTGTTTTCGTCCGAACAGGTAAAATTTATTAAAGTAGTGGCTAAAAACTTAAGATATTTTAAACAATAACTTAAAAATAAATATATATGTTATTAATAGCTAACAGTACACTTTTCCCACAATATGATCCTATCTTTGTTTGAGCTTGTTTATTGTGCACGTCCTCCTTAGCATCGTAAGAATGGCCCTTGAAATTTAGAAAAGGTTTTATTAAAAATTAAGGACATCGTTTTGCTAACCTAGCCTTCGCCATTCTTCGGGATCAAGAAGGGGTAATATATGAATGTCCACATATTGCCCATCTTCTATTTGTATGGTATTTGGTATATCTTTACCAAACCTTTTTGCATCACAAGGATAGGCCTTAGCATATACAAAAGGTGTACATTGCTCTCAAAAGAGTGATGTGATGTGGTTGAAATTCCTTTTTTCCGGAGCATCTCCTGGTCAGATTTATCCCTTTAGGTGAAGGTACTCCGCTCAACTTGGGATTAGTTGGGCCAAGTCATAGGAAACTATTTATTTCTCGTAATCGTAAAAATATATAAAATTTAGAAAATTTTACCTTTTATAGCAAAGATTAACATCTTATTTATTATAAATAAATACCCTTTTAAAAATTATCTCTTATAGCTATCTTTTAATTTTTATAGCAAAATATCTATTTATGACTACTGCTTAGTGTTAAGCCATTAAATATGCTATGCATTATTTTTCTCTCTCCTTCTTTCTACTTTTTCTCTCACAAAATTATCGTATAGGAGGTAAATTCCTATCTCCACAATCTCTCTCAAATTTCTTCCAATCACAACAAAATTCTCTTCTTCATTCTCTCTATCCATGATTCTCCACTAATTCATCTCCATTGTCTCTTTCAATTTTTAAATTTTTTTACTCCAAAGAGTTGTGGTAAGTATGAAAGTTGTTAGATTTTCACTGGTACTGTGCTTCTTCCATTTCTCTTTAAATTTTCGAAGCAGAAATTAGAGATTCACTACCTCGACGATCTAGTGGGCGTCGGTACCGGCGACGACATCCCACATGGTGGCAGCCTGGATATAGGTGGATTGGGGATGGAGTTTGGGGTTTAGGAACTTGAAGAGTCCGTTACATTTATTTTCATTGTATTTCAATGTATCTCGCTATATTCTATGTATTTTATTGTATTCATTGTCCTTAGTTTTTCCCTACTGTTTCAATATAGTTACTGTATTATTAAGTGTATTCAGCAGTATGTATTCAATGTATTGTGAATGTATTCATATATTTTTAATAAATATAATTTATTTATTCAGATGTATATATGTATTCAAATGTATTTGCAATATGTATTCATATGTTTTGCACTGTAGATAGCCTGCTATACTTCATGTATTCAATGTATTTTTATGTATTTAACTGTATTCCATATAATTATGTAATTTCAATATATAAATATATTTGTAAAGATACCACTAAAAAATATTTTAGCAAAAATACCACTAAAATAAGAAAGGATGGATTGAGTCTCCGAAGATTGCTATATTTTTAGGGTGTTTTTCGGCTGAGAATCTTTTCTATAATTAAAAATATAAATTTTGCATGTTATAATCGAGTTTGTTGAGTTATATTAGGAGTCTATTGCATTAATTGATTCACTTACCGTTTTAAACAGCCGAAGGCCTTTCTTTCACAGGTTTCCGTTGTTGTATTCACGAGTGCATATGAATACAGTCTATGTTTAGCTGGACTTCCTTATTTTCCGTTGAGTTTTGCATTATTTATGTTACAATAGCTTGAATACATCGAATATACTCTATAACAAGTAAAAACAAAGCTATAGGAAGTAATTAGATAAATGGTAGCTATAGCAAATTAATATCCACTAAACAATAATCATTTCTGAAATTTTTTGTATATAACATACAGAAAAATATATATATATATATATATATATATATATATATATATATATATATATATATATATATATATATATATATATATATATATATATATATATATATATATATATATATATATATATATATATATATATATATATATATATATATATATAACAGTTATTATTCGAAGAGAGACTATGAAATTTCATTTTCCTTACATTTCGACGCTGATAATGAAGGGCAATTTTCATAACTACACAACAATAACAACCCAGCATAATCCCACTTAGTGGGATCTGGGGAGGGTAATATGTACGCAGACCTTACCCCTACCCTTGGGTAGAGAGGCTGTTTCCCAATAGACCCCCGGCATCCTTTCCTCCAAGAACTTCTCACCTTGCTCTTGGGGAGACTCGAACTCACAACCTCTCGGTTGAAGAAAATATTTAAAAAGTAGCAGCGAAACCAAAACAACAAGTGATGACAAATTTTATAGAAAACTTATCCACAAGAATCTTAATCCCATTAAGATAGTAAAACTAATTAATAATCCATTAATCATCCCAATCCTTTCCAATTCATTTTTTGTTTTAAAACTCCAGAATCTCTCTAAATTATCACGTATTTGTTTGTTTTCTACTTCACCTGTTTGGTGTTCTCCAAAGACCTTCTGAACTATAGTACCCTTCATATTGAAACCCATTCGTCGTATTCTTAGAGGTGTGTCTAGTACATACTTCTAATAATCTAAAACTATGTTGTGTGGCACTAGACACGACTATTTAACTCAGTCTAAAATCCCCCTAAAATATCATTTTTTTGGTCAATTACCGAGTTAAACTATCTAACGTCTCCAAAAAATCCCTAGATTATAGTCCCGTCTATATTAAAAACGCATATTAAATTCTCAGAGAAGCGGTTGTCTAAATGTATTAACTTATAGTTTATACTAATTTTTTTAATGTAATTTATTCATGATCTATTAGACTATTACTCTCGGATTATTGATTAATTCTGAGAGTTTTGGCCAAAATAATATCTAATGTAATGTATTAATTTTAGGTTTAATTTTGGTTATACTTTATGTTAGACTCCAATTGAATAAGTACATAGCTAATACTTCTACCCCAACCTGCCATAATTACAATTTTACATTTTATATGGTGATCATCCTCATCCCGATAACCAAACGACTCTCACTATATATAATCAAAACTGGACCCATGAGATTTATATAACAATCTGACTGGCCGGTTTGATATCTAACACGCCATCCGGCGATTTGAGGCCACGAAAAGCTAACTTCAGGTAATACGAATTGTTCGCTTGGTTGGAATTAAAATTCGGGAAGTTTGGAGGTGATTTGGAAAGAGAATTGTCCTTTCGGAAGCATTAAGTTGGAAGATTCTGACTAATGTTGGATTTTGATTAAATGACCTTGAAATCGGAATTTGAAGGTTCTAATAGGTTCATGTGATGATTTTGGACATGGGTATATGTCCGGATCAAGTTTTTGACGACCCGGGAGTGTTTAGGCACCTAATGTGGAAGTTAGCATTTTGGAAGAATTTCATAAATTTGGGCAGAAGTGCATTTCAATATTATCGATGTCTGTTTGGGATTGTGATTCTGGAAATTGCTATGTATGGTGATTCTTGTGTTGGGAGAGCGTCCGGAAGCAGATTTGAAGGTCCGTAGATGATTTTGGGGTCATTCGACTAAAGCTAGAAATTTGAAGGTTTTTGAGAAGCTTGATCGGAACAGGACTTTCTGATATCATAGTCGGATTTTAATTTCGGAAGTCTTAGTAGGTCCGTAATATCAAATGTGACTTGTGTGCAAAATTTGAGATCAATCGGACGTGATTTGATAGGTTTCGGCATCGAATATGGAAGTTGAAAGTCCTAAAGTTCATTAATCTTGAATTAAGGTGTGATTCATGATTTTTATGTTGTTTGTTATTATTTGAGGCCTCTACCAGGTCATTTTATGTTGTAGGACTAGTTTTTGTGATTGGACGGGATTTTGTGATTGGACGGGATCCCAAGGGCCTCAGGTGCGTTTTTGGGTTGTATCGCGCTCTTATTTGATGTTTTGGTGTCGTTTCTTTGGCCATAAAGGGCACTATTAGACAACCTTTTATTTATGATTGGATTGAACCATTGGATCCTTACCATAATTACGGAGCCATAGCAACAAGAATCGTTGAATTTTTGATGACGTATAAGGGAGTTATCCCCATATTCGTGTCAGACAAAATTGCTGGTTTCTGGTGTGAAAATTTGTTCTTCGCGAACGCGAGAGAGGTTCCGCAAACGCAAAGAAGGATTTATGGGTTGACCATTCAATGCGAAAAATTGGTCTTCGTGAATGCGAAGTTCTCCCGATAAGGCGATGAAGAAAAATCGGTTGGACAATGTTTCAAATAGAGAATTTTAGTATTTTGGTCATATTTTGAATTCTAGAGCTTCGTTTGAGGTGATTTTTGCGGTGTTGTTCTCATATCAACAACGAGGTATATATATGACCTCTATTTCTATGTTTCTCCATGATTATTTCTGTTGGTTTCTATTTTTAGTCGTGTTTGGATTGTAGAAATTGAGATTTTGAGCCCCAAAGTTGAAAAATGGTAAATTCTTGATTTGAGGGTTGATTCATGGATGAAATTGGATGAATTTATGGATATAGACCATATAAGTTATGGGTAATATTTTTTTTAAAAATATTTTCAGAATTCGGGCACATGGACTCGAGGGTGATTTTATCAACTTTTCGAGCGGAGTTGGAAATTTGTTTAAATCAAATTGTTGTGAGTATTAGAGTATATTTTATTTGTTTGCACGTTTAGTGGCTAGTTCTGGAGAGTTGGGCATCGGTTTGAATCGTTGGAAAGGCTTGGGAACCAGCTATGGAACTTCAGAGCAAGGTAAGTCTCCTTTCTAACCTTGTAAGAGGGAATTAACCCTATAGGTGAATTAAGTTATTACATGCTTTGATTTGTGGGCCTACGTACACACGAGGTGACGAGATTCCATACGTAGCTACTAATTATGCCTATGTCTGGGTAGTTCTATGCTTACATCATGATTCGCTGATACCGTTATTTGATCCTGTTATTTACTTGCCTTGAAGGAAGTTAGATCGAGTATGCTTATTAAATGCCTTTTAAAAGAAGTGAAATTGAGAATTTTGGGACTTGAAAGTTTCATTTGGATTTTATATATTGAAAAAAATTAAATAATATTATAGAAATAATTATTTGAGAGATTCTATGTGTAACCGCGTTGCAATTATATTCTGAGAGCGGGGGTAAATTTCCACTATTCTTATGGGATCGGGTCGTTTGACTCGGTAGGATTATGTATTTTATTTTTATGGGATAGGGTTGTTTGCCTCGGCAGGATTTCTGTACCACACTCTTATGGGAGCGGGTCGTTCGCCTCGGCAGGTTAATAGATGTATCTATTGTTTGTGCCGTTTGACCCTTGACAGTGCACCCTTTAATTATTATGTTGCATCAGGCCGTACGCCTCGAATTTTACTTTATCATATCCTCATGGAATAGTTCGTGATATTTGGCAAGTATCTAGTGTATTTGTGAGTTATTCAGATTTGAATTTATGATAATCTACTTGATGAGGTTCACTATACCCTTATGTGTGCTCTGTTTAAGGAGGAAATTTCTAATGGGAAGCTTGAGTTCATTGTAAGGAGAGGAAATTTTTATCATGTACCTTTATGTTTATTTAATTTTCTTATTTACTCTGCCCCATATTTAGTTACCTCTTTACTGTACCTGATATTATTGGACAACTAGTAAATGCTGGAGTCGACCTATCGTTACTACTTCTTTGAGGTTAGATTGGAAACTTACTGGGTACACGTTATTTTTGTACTCATACTACACTTGATGTACAATTTGTTGTACATGCATATACACCTATAGTGGCCTCGTGGTGCGACAGTCTGATTGATGTGGGGACTTAGGTGAGCTGCATCTTATGTGACTATCCGCAGCCACCAGAGTCTCCTTCAAAATATTTGTATTTTTTCTGTCCAAATTTGTATTCCAGACAATTATTGTATTTTATTTTATTTCCTAGTAAATACTCATGCACTTGTGACACTGGGTTCTGGGATGATTATCGGATATTCAGTATTGAAATTGGAAACATTATTATTACTCCGTAAAGTTTAGTTTTTACTAGTTAAATTTAAGGAAGCTTATGATTTCAAAAACATTAAAATGAGAATTTAATTAACTATTTAATGTTGTCTTGTCTGATAGTGGTGTCCGATGCCATCACGACTTTTAATGGATTTTGGGTCGTGACAACATGGTATCAGAGCACTAGGTTCACCTAGTTCTCATGAGTCATGATCGAGTCTAGTAGAGTCTTGCAGATCGGTAAAAAGATGTCTGTACTTATCTTAGGGAGACTACAAGGTGTTAGGAGCACTTCCCTTCTTGTTCCTCATCGTGCGAATTGATCCTTTTGAGGCTTGTACCTTTGTTTCTTTCCTATTCAATCTTATACCACGTGAACCGCTTGTTATGGATTGGGAATCGAGGAATTGTCATTGTACCACAGATATGGTGCAAGATATTTCTACCTGCATATTTGATTGGGCTGTTACTGCTGTCTTTCGGAGGGCCATCCTGTCGTTTCAAGACAGCATCAGTATTGCCTCAGGTTTTTGAGATTTGGCATTGATTGCTATGATGATTCGTGTATTGCTATCACACAGTGTTTGTGTAATGGTAAGATGCTTGTCTAGGCATCGAGGTAGTGAATGACCTGAAAGGAGGTTTTCACAATGCATGATTCAGAGATTCAGAATTCTATTTTCGGCAGAGAAAAGGCAATTGAACTAGGAATGTTCATATTTGGGTTGATGGAGTAACGAGGCTTGATATTTCGAGCATGGTAGAGTTCTCAATTTTGATATGGTGTCATCGTCCTTGTTGAATGTGTTAAGGTTCACCGATGTTATGGCCATCTTCAATTTGCTTGTAGGGTCGGGTATCATGAAATGGTGCCTGAGATGCGGTTGTTAGAGATAATAGAGTGTAGTGATTCTAGAATCGAATTGGTACTTCTAGTATTGATGGCTCAAGAAAGATGATATTCTAATAGGTTTAGAGTTGGTAGTGGCTCATTTGTTCGTGTATTACGGAGATGGATTCAGATCTAGGGAAACAATTGGGCGACAAAGGAAAAAGAAGGACATGTGGGATATGTTTGGTGGTTAGTTTACTAGAAGGTCAAGTGTGAAAAGTAGAAGTCGAGGAGTTACTTAAAGGAGATGGTAGAACCAAAGTGGGAGATGGTAGAACCAAATTGGGAGAGTGGCAGAGTAACATATGAGTTATGTGGTAGGATGGTCACACACCTTGAGGAAAGTCTAGAGTCATTTGGGAAATTCATGGTAGACAATATCTAGATCCACAAATTTTATTTAGGGTATAACATGACTTCGAGTTTGGAATGAGTTATTGGAATTTTAGTTGATGCCAATGGGGAAGAAGGAACCTCAGTGGGTCTCAGGGTTATGTTATTGTATGTTCAAGCTAAGTGGGAGAGCTCCACTGTGTATGATTGGACTGCGTGGTTATCTACTTGTGCAATTTTTGGTTATCAGTGTACTGGTGGGTTATTACGACTAAGGAAAAAAGACATTAGTGGTACATTGAGCAAAGGATTTGAGAAATATGTGCTATCTCTGGCCATATCGGTTCATGTTCAGGTTTTAGGAAGATTCAGAATTTCTGCTTCGTGTAGAGGTAATTTACAAGAAATGTGATTCAGCCGGGTACTTCTTTGAGAGGGTGTTAATGTGCTAGAAAAGCCTTGGGGGTTTGATTATATTTGGGACCAAGTCAGAGTGGGTGACTCTCAACAACGGTCCTAGTGGATTCAAAGGTCAAAATTTGGTGCCTAAGGACTTCGAGTATGTGTATGGTTAAGTATCGAATTTTTCAGTGGATTATGAACGGGGCTTGGAGTGTTTTATGTTATCTTCGGTCTGTGGTATAGTATTGGAGGAATGGTAAAAATAACTTTGGATTCATAGAAGAATAGTCAGAATGGGTGTACTAGTTGAAGACACGGTTATGCGCACAAGGAGGGTATGAAATGGTTCGTGGGTTTTGAGACGATATAGTCTCGTGAAATCAGGTCACTCAGGACTAGGGCGCAGTTGGGTTTCTAATGTTATTAATGGGTTTATTATTATTCCTAAGTCAAGCCCAGAGTAAGTTAGAAGAAATCAAATCACTTAGCAATTGTTGAATTAGCATGATGGTGGCAATGATTAGCTCATTCAGTGTAATAAGTTATGGATTTGCTTGGTGGCGATGTGTGCGAGGCTTGACCGCCGCCATAATTGATTTTATGTGAAGGCATTCGAGTGTTATGGCCTGTTATGTGTAGATGGATCCTGGAAGGATTATAGCAGTTTAGATAATGACTCGAGGTTGTATTCTCTTCGGTTATAGGAATCTAGTTACGTGTTGTAAAAGTTCTCTTGAAATGAGTTAAGTAAAAAGTTTCTATATGATGAAGTGTTTACCCTATTAGTGGTTCAGGAGTTATGATGGAATTCTTGTACTATTGCGTATTGGCATGATTAAGTGCATCAAGTAACATAGGATTTGGAAGTTGAGGATCAAGGTTGTAGTTTCGTGTCGACAAGAATGTCACAAGCTCGGATGAACAGGGAAAACATATTCAGATGGTTAGAGTAAGTTGGTGTTATCTTTAGCGTAATCTGAGCTAGGTTCCCTGTGCAAGAGGCTTTGAGTACTGATTTTGGATTTTTGATTTTCTTTACATCATTAGTGCAGCCGATGATATGAATGTGCAGACTTGTTACTTGCTATGGAAGGTCGTAGGAGCGCATCCCATGGAAAGATTGTATAAATGTGACAAGTAGTCACTTAATAGATTAAAGATTGAAAGTAAGTATGGAGATTGCGTTACTACCGTTAATGTGAGAATTTATGCCTGAAGGGCGCTCGTTTCATTTGGTTGTGGACTATGGAAGTTTGTTCCGGATTTAACTGCTTTTCTTGCATGTCATGGGAAAAAGAGGCTATTGTGAATCCTTGAAGGTCATTAGCCCAGTGCGGTGTTGATATCCAGTTTTTTCCAATAATAGTTAAAATGCATATACATCTTCAAAATCACACATTAGCATCAATTGCTAATTTTCCATAATTGTTATATTTTATTAATTTGTCTCAGTATTTTATTCAAACAAATAATTACAAATTGCATCAAAAATGTTTTAAAATATTTATTGATTTAATATTATTATTTACAGTCCTATTGAGTCCAAATTATTTCATAAATAACCAAATTGGCATTTTTTGGCTATAATTGCAATAATTTTGCAATTATATGAGCTGCATACATTTTGTGTTGTTTTTACCAGAGATTAGTCATCTGAATTTTTTAAATACTGAATAATATCTTAAAAACATTTCCATGCATGAAAAAAATCATTTTTTATAATTTGTAATTATTTTACAAATTAGTTTTTTACCAATTATTTGGGTATTTTACAAATAGCCCTTTTATTTTAGATTTAGTCCTTTTAATACCAACCAAAAACCACCTTAATATTAAACCAAAATCAACCCAAAGCCCCTAGACCCAATCTGAATTTACCCAACCCAATAACCCGGCAAATCGTGGTCGTTGATCAACGATCTAGATCTCCCCTTATCTTAATTAAACCCATATACTCCTTCTAACCTAATCATTTACCACCCTTCCCTTCCATCATCTGTTCCCCTCCTCTCTTAAATTCTCTCTACCTAAATCCTAATCTCCAAGCAATGTCACCAGCTTAGCCCTGTGTTCTACGATGTTTCTCTATTATCTCAGGCCTATATCGACCTCTTTCTTGCCATGGTATCTCCATTTCTTGGATCCTTGAAGGGGCCCATCGCTCTGTTTACACCTTGGGGTTTCTTGCCTATTTCAGGTCATTTGACTTGACTTTGAGTAAGATCTTTCTCATTTTATCCATGGTTTTCTATGTCTATGCTCGTCTCTGTTGCCTTCCTAAAAACCCTAAGTTTATCCTTTGATCTTCTTAGATTTGTCCACAGCTGAGATGAATCTAACATATTTCACATGTTTTCACGAAGTCCTTAAGGGGTTTTTAGTCGATTCTCCGTTTTTCCTAAAACTAGGGTTTACCGAACTCACTTTTTCAAAGCCTTTCTGATTTTCAAGTGTTTAATCGTTGTTCTTAAGTGTTACTGACTGACTCATGTTAATATGATTTGGACCTTAATCGATTTATGCTAAAGCAAATTTTCTTGTAATTTTGCTTCATTCCTGGGTTCTTCCGTGTCACTGATTATATTGTTATGCTCTGTGCTTTGGCTTTCACGATTTTCCTTAGTCTAATTCAATATCTTGTGATTTTTACCCTAGTTCATCTCTGCTAGGGTTTCTGAGTCGATCTCTTGGCTAATTTATGTGTGTTTATGAAGTTTTATTTGTCGAAACTGATATTTTTCCCTCTCTTTAAATCAATTCTATTTTGGATTTTGATTTATTGATTTTATTGGTTCAAATTATGTGCTAATTCTTGATTTATTTTCTTATTTACGACTCTAATTATTCTTATTACCTTATTGCCTATAATGTATCTGATTCTTCACGATTATTTCCTTAATTAAACTTTTATTTGTTTACCTCTTTACTTAGGTCTAATTTTCCTTCCTTAAGATACTCATGTCCTTTAACCGTTGAGTAGTTCTCCTTAATTGAAGGAAGAATACGTTAATTTTGTGTGTGATTGATTTTGTAATTACCCTAATTGCTGAGTTTTGATTCCTTTAACCTTATTCTGCTCCGCTCCTAAACTGCTATACATACGCTCCTCTACACTTAGTTCAAGACACGAGCATTAGTTCACTATTACTCTCACACTCTAAAAACAAACTCTCTATTCTTCCTGCTGCTTGTGATCTTCATTAGTTTTGCCGGCTGTAACCCAAGGCTAGAAATTGCATAACACATGTCTTGCATCTTGTGTTCTCTTTCCCTAACTGGTATGCCTCTTATATTTTATAACCTAAACCCTATGTGTTTCATTATTGCCTTAGTTCATCAATCATGAGTTCATTTCTGCTCCTGTTTACTGTTTATCCAGCATGCATAATATTGCCTTGCTCAACATGTGGTTAACATGTCTCAACTTTACTTGCCTATTTACTATCTTGATTAGCATGCCTAACACTGTCTTCTTCAATATGTGATTAGAATGGTTGCCTGTCTACTTTTTATCTAACATTCCTAAACCTTGTTTTGTTAAGTGTGTGATTAGCATTAGCTTGCCCATTTAAGTTATTGCATGTTTTTCTTTGCTCATGCTAAGTTATCTAGTCTCTCTAGGGTAACTCTAGTTGTGTTGTTTATGTGTTCTCAACATGTTTCTGATGTGATCTTTACTCCATGTCTCAATCATCTACCCTTGCGACTAACTTACTAATTCTACAAACTCTTGAGAATTTTGTGCATCTGTTAGACACTAAGGTGTATTCTATGTGTCCCAACTCCTCTCTCCCTATGTGGAATCTGTTTTCCAAGTGTTTCTGACTCTGGTTATTCTGTTATTTGTGTTCTTATTTCAAGATACTTTCATACTTTCTCAAGTTGTTTTACCCCCCCCCCCCAACTTGTTCTGGTTTTCAAAAAATCTTTTCACTCCTATG
This sequence comes from Nicotiana benthamiana, assembly GCA_034376525.1. Classification (NCBI taxonomy): domain Eukaryota; kingdom Viridiplantae; phylum Streptophyta; class Magnoliopsida; order Solanales; family Solanaceae; genus Nicotiana; species Nicotiana benthamiana. The sequence continues at coordinate 12,329,632 of CM067340.1, forward strand.
ATTCATATGTATATTGTTTACCAAAAGCTTTTCAAATCATATCAAACACTCTCACTTATTCTTAGGTTATTAAGTTTGGACCCTTTGGTAAGTGTACTGCTTAGAGGTCCTTGAGATGACTCAGAACTCTGGCATATCAGGGATGGCTCTTCCACACTACACACAAATCAGACTTTATTTGAGAAAGGTCTGGGTGTGAGCCCGGGATCCTTGAGGTCCTTAGGGAACTCTGAAACACCTGGACATGAACTTGGCTATGAAATCCTTGGCATTTAATACTACTGAAGGTCTGGTACCCCAAGATTTGCTTTAGGCCTACTTCAGGCTCCCTATGGCTTAGTTTATATTTTATTTATGTAATCATTCTATCATTTTTCTGTACTAATTAATTTTAAACAGATATTGGGGTATCTAATAAAAAAGGGAGGTAGTTATATGGTACTGTGGGTAAAGTTGGGTAGATAACATGTCTATGGGTTTACTTTAGTTCAAATTTGCCTTGTTAGATAACTTGCCTGTAGGGTTTGCTTTGGTTCAAATGTATTTGTTAGATAACCTACCTATAGGGTTTGCTTTAGTTGAAACAAGTTGTGGCTACTTTGCTTTACATGATCAGACGTCATGCCTTTCAGGAATAAAATAACTAAGGTTCAGTTTTTTATTACGGCATATATTCAAGTTTGTCTCTTTAAGATCATGTATCTAGGTTTAATTGGTTGTCACACTGGATCAGTCAGTATGCGTGTCTAATATGAACTAATAGCAGTTTCACTTACTGGAGATATAATTCATGTCCATAAGGTATTACCATCTGCATTAAGAGCTAAAATTGGAACCTCATACAGTGTCTTGTTAAATGTCACTAGAAAGCATGCCTACAGGTAAAAGAATTTCAAACTGTTTCCTAGAACTGTGACTGAATATACGCACTGATGTTCTTAATGTCAACACCATACAAGAGGGGGGGGGGGGATTTGTGTGGTACCTAATATTTTGATCTAGAAAAACCTGGTCCTTCTAGGGTTTCTAACTACAATTGTTGCAGAATTAGAAGTACAGAAAATAAAGAACATAGAGATTTTTATATGGAAAACACCTGGCTTAAAAGGTAAAAAAACCACGACCTACTACTCAGTAGGATTTTCCTAACATCCACTAAAATCACTGAGCCAAAATAGCCTTTACAAAAACCTTTTGTAATCCTAAGGATTAATTCTAATCCCAGTGTTGCACACAGCCTCAACTGTTGTGGGACTTTCAAGTTAACTCTAACTTGAATAATCAAAGTACCTAATACAATTGCTTATATGAAAGCTGGAAAGATACAACTTTAAACCACCTACTACAATTGAATTAGAATAAGAATAAACATACTGGAGTTGGTTCTTCTATCTCATTCAAGTAGCTTCAGGAATGCACACTCAAATCTCACATAAATTGCTTGCAAAATTTCCTCTTCTTTTTGCTCTCAATTTAGTTTCACTTATGCATTTGTGCAATCCCTGTAAAGAGAACAATAACAGTTATTTAATGAGTTAGTAATTAGAGTTTGATTGAGACTCAATTGCTAATCTTCCATCGAAGTTGATTCCTTAAACAATACAAACTCTAACCTTATCCTTTATCCGGATTGTGTCCTCTTCCTAGAAGGAGACTTCCTCTCCTCATTCAATATGCAACCTTTTTGATCAATTCAGAAGATATTGTTGCTTAATCCTTGAGACTTATCTTCTTCACATGCAACTCACATGTATAGGTTGATAAACAGAGTGTCTCTCATGATGAACCTAGTCCATGACTAAGTTCATTTGTCATTCTTCAAAACTTCCTTGAACTTGGCCAACAAATTTCCCCCTTTTGATGATGACAAACGCTGTGCTTTTACTGCTCAAAGAACATGTAGGAACTCAGCTTAACCATCAACGCTTTTACTTAGAATTTTAACTTATCATTAAGAACCAGGTTTAATTTGGTTATAAATATCACATTATTCATAATAAAGAGTAAAGCATAATATCTCTTCCCCCTTTTGGCATCATTAAAAAGTTGTATACACATTGTGAATCCAAGATTTATATAATTACCCATGGCCACTGGGGAAATTGCAAGTGAAAACATGGTTTAATTAATAAACAGTCAACAAGCAAAATTAACTATTAAGATCAAAATCTATATAGAACAAGAGAAAAGACATTTCCATTGATAAGGATATGTTTCCACTAACAAACCACAAGAAGAAAGAAAAACTTCCAAATATGAGCAACAAAAACAGAAAAAGTCCCAAATTTGGGTCACTGGGGGGGAGGGGGTTCTAGATGGGTGCAGAAGACAAGAACTGGACATCATAAGGCTTGGAGGAGCTAGAGGGCTGTGTTTGGAGAAGGTTGAGCATGTTCTGAAGCATTACATCAATCTTCTCCTTTTCCTTTGCTAGCTTAGCTCTAAGTCCATCTCTCTCAGTTTCCAATTCAGCAACACGAGCCTACAACCTAGCAATTTCAACATCTTTAGTTCCACATGCTTGAACCAAAGCCCTAACCTTGATGTTCATAGGAGTCTTTAGAGAAGAACCAGGTTCAACTGGGGTGGCATTTACTGGATAGTCACAAGCCATAAGAGTCCTGACACCAAAGTATTCCTTGCTTGATGCCATCTCCCATTTCTTCAAAGGCACATTCAGCCTTTCCAGAACAGTAGTTAATAGGAACCCATAGTGGCATGTGCTTTGGAGCCATTAATGACCCTATCCAGCAGTTTGACAATGAAAGCAAGCCAATTTATCTACATTCCTCTCACAAAGCACTCCATAAGAATTAGTTCCATGTAGTTAGCACTATGCCTCCTTTCCTGTCTAGGCAGTACACACTTCTTAACAAACTCAAAAAGGACCTTGTGCTCAGCCCTCATCTCACTTTTTTGCACAAATCTGGCTTCAGGCACATTTTCAGCACTTGTAGTATCACAAAATTTATGGTGATTTGGAGAGAAGTAGGGAGAGAATTCAGACAAGGCCACCTCTGCCTAGTATAATCATCATATCCCACGCTGGATATGTCCAGAATCTCACCCAATTTGGTTGCATCAAACTTCACCTTTACTCCTTTTACCATGCTGGTGACAACTCCATCTTCACTGTGGCATTGGCCATAAACTCAATCAACTCCTTCCTGGCCAGCTTTCCATCCATTTCAAGGACAATGTCCTTCTACCCTTGTGCAGCTAGGGCATCCACCAGTCTTCTCATTCCTGGATCATCCAAGTCTTTCGACAATCTTCCTTTCAAAATCTTTCTTCTGCCAAAGATGGAAAACCTATCTCGCTCCTTCTCAGATTCCTCCTCTTCTTCTTCTTCCCCACTCCATTCTTCTTCTTCTTCTTCTTCTTCTTCTTCTTCTTCTTCTTCTTCTTCTTTTCTTGCTTTCTTTTTACTGCAGATCTAGTTCTTTTGGCTAAAGAGGGTTTAACAGATACATGCTAAGGAAGACTTCTAGGAAGAAGTCTTAGAACCTTTTGGTTTGGATTTCCGGACCTTCACAATTGTTCCTCTTTCTTGATGGACCGGTACCATCACCTCCACTTCTTCTTCTATAACCTTAAAACTTTCCACAACCTTTGCTTTTCTCTTCCCCCTCTTCTCTTTCCTTCTTTTTTCCAGAGCTTTTTGTAACTCTGCTTCACTTTGTTTGACCATGCGTCTAGTAGCTCTTCTTTTTGGGACTGCGGGGACAGTAGGATTTAGAGATGACACTTTGCTTTTCCTTGTTGACTATGAAACAGTTGGAGTCATTTGTGAGGAAGTTTTGTGCTTCTTTTGATCATAACTGTCTCCAACCTTTTTCAGAATGTCAGCTAGAGTTTTCTCAATAGTTGAACCAGGTTCATCTTGTTGTTTGCTCAGATGAACAAGCCCTTCAACAGCCTCCCCAGAGCCACTTCCCCCTGACTTATTGCCACTCTCTTCAACACCTCCACAGATAGCAAGATCTTTTTCTTTCTTTTTACCTCTTCTCCTACTTGACTCAACCCCCTTTACATCTTTCACAGAACCAACCAAAACAAACCTATTATCTACATTTTCAACCACATCAGAAAATACCAAACAAGTATTTACCTCACCTGGGGTTTCTTGATTTTTGTCAGAGTCAGAAGACTCATGTTCTTCACCTTCGCTGGTAGAAATAAAAGCGTCAGACTTAGAGCTGGAATCAGATTCTCGAACAGGACTTTCCTTCTTTTGGCTAGCCCTCAATTTTTCATTTAGGCTTTTCTTAGAGACCCAGACACTACAGTTTTTCTAGCTAAAATTTTCTGTTTATGAAATTTTGGTTTTGGGGAAACACTAGGAGGAGTATATGAAGACGTATTAGAAGGGGATACTGGTGGGGAGTGCGTAGATTATATTTAGGTTTAGTCATAGTGAATTATTTTTGGAGAGGATTTGGGAATTTTGTAGAGAAAAGAGATGATCAGAAGTGGAAAAGTGTTTTTAACGGTTATGAAATAATGAAGAAGGGTCTGGTGAGTATTTAGAGGTGATTGGAATTAATTGAGGTAAAGGAAGATTTTTCAAGAGTCATTCAGGAGTCTAATCAAAGTCGAATTCCGGTCTCTTCTGTGATTATTAGGCATCGCTAGATTTTAGGCAAAAATCCCGTTTTTAGAGTGTTAGGAGAATGAAACTAGTTTCATACTCAATGGATAAAATTTCTGGGAGTTTGATGAAAGTAGGACTTCTACTCATGATTGGAAAATTAATCTTTCTAATTGTGCAAAGCATTGAAAACATACCCGAACTTTCTCATGAACATATATTGATGAACCAAGTTCTTCAAGTAGAACTCTCTTGAACATGCCTCAAATGTCATAATAGAAAAAACTTTGTAAGAGATAATTGATTCATTTATACACATGTCATAGGAGTATACTGATTAGAGTATGAGACTGAGTAAGAATTGATCTAGACATTTACACAAAGTTAGAACTCCTAACCAATTTTTTTCATTGTGCATTCTGAATTGTTTTTAAGTGATCTTAATTATTCCTAATTCCAACCTGTTCCTCTCAAGCTTTTCTCTAATCAGTGCTTTAAAGGAGATGTTAGCTATTTGTTTATCAGTAGCACAAAATTCTATTGAAATCAACCCTTTCTCATAATTATCTCTTAAGAAGTGGTGTCTAACATCTATATGGTTGGTCCTTTTATGATGAACATGGTTCTTCGTCGTACTTATAGCACTAGTGTTGTCATAGAATATTGGAATACATCCCACTTCGATTCAAAAATCTACCAACTATTTTTTAATCTATAGTAATTGAGCACAACAAGAAGCAGCAACAACACACTCAGCTTTAGCAATAGATAAAGCTGCTGAATTTTGCTTTTTGGTAGCCCATGACACAAGACATGAACCAAGGAAGTGTGCCATACCTGAGGTGCTCTTCTTATCCACTAGGAAACCTGCATAATCAACATCAGCATATCCTACTAGATTGAAATTACTACATTTGGGATACCAAAAACACAGATCAATGGTGCCTTTTAGATATCTTAGTATCCACTTGACAACAGTCAAGTGAGACTCTTTTGGATTTGCCTGAAAACGAGCACAAAGTCCTATACTAAAAACAGTGTCAGCTCTGCTGGTAGTAAGATACAAAAGTGAACCAATCATACCCCTATACAACTTTTGATCAACTTATGAACCAGGTTCATCAACATCTAATTTAGTGGCAGTGCAATAGGTGTTTCTATTTCTTTAGAATCCTCCCTTTTAAACTTTTTGATTAATTCTTTTATATACTTCTGCTGATAGATCATGGTTCCATTTGGACTTTGTTTGATATGCAAGCCTAAGAAGAAGTTCACCCATCATGCTCATTTCAAACTCACTCCCCATTAGTTTTGCAAAGTCGTTACTCAACTTATTAGTAGTGGCCCCAAATATTATGTCATCAACATATATTTGCCCAACAAGAAGATCTTTACCTTTTTCCCTTAAGAACAAGGTACTGCCAATTTTACCTCTTTTGTAACCATGCTCAAGTAGGAATTTAGATAGCCGTTCATACCAAGATCTTGGAGCCTACTTGAGCCCATATAGAGCCTTGTCTTACTTGTACACATGCTCAGGACATTCCCTGCTTTCAAACCCTGGGGGTTGTTTCACAAATACTTCTTCCTTTAGGTAGCCATTTAGGAAGACCCTTTTGACATCCATATGATGGAAAGTGAATTCCATGTGTGCTGCAAAGGCTATGAGGAGTCTGATTGCCTCTAGTCTTACAACTGGAGAAAATGTCTCATCATAGTCAATGCCTTCCTCTTGGCTGTAGCCTTAAACCACCAGCCTTGCCTTGTTTCTTGTAACTATTCCATCTTTATCAAGTTTGTTCGTGAAGACCCATTTTGTACCAATGACTAATCTGTCCTTGGGTCTTGGAACTAGATGCCAAAATTTACTTATTTCAAATCGGTTGAGTTCATCCTGCATTGCATCCACCCAATCTGTATCCTGCAAAGATTCAACAACATTTTTAGGTTCAATAAGAGATAGGAAAGCATCAAAAACACACAAATTCTTCAGCTGTGATGTAGTTTTGACTCCAGATGTTGGATCAATGATAATATTCTCAATGGGATGAGAACTTTGATACCTGTGAGGTTTCACAACCAACTGGTTTCTGCTAGATATCTCTCCCATGTTCTTTTGCTGAGGAATAGGTTCATGAATTAGGTTCCTTTTGGGGGTTTTATTCAATTTCTTCTTGATTAGTCCCCCTGCCAGGTTTCCTTCATTAAAAGGAAATGTTCCATCACCTGTTCCATCTTTTCATGCCACTTCGACTTATGTTGGGGATTCAGTCAATTCCTTTACTAGTCCAATGGCTTCATTTTCATGTTCCTGTCTCTCAGAAAGAATGTTAGTTGCATCAAACACAACATGTACACTTTCTTCTACACATAGAGTTCTTTTGTTAAACACTTTATATGATTTGCTATGTGAAGAATATCCCAAGAATACTCCCTCATCACTTCTAGGATCAAACTTACCTAGGGAGTCTTTTCCATTATTGTGCACATATCACTTGCAACCAAATGCCCTAAGACGGGATATGTTTGGTTTTCTCTCTTTAAGTAACTCATAGGGAGTTATCTCTACCAAAGGTCTAGTCATGCATCTATTGATTATGTAACATGCAGTGTTTACAGCCTCTGCCCAGAAGACATGGGGAATTTACCAGAAAGCAACATGGTTCTAGCCATGTTCTCAAGAGTCCCATTCTTCCTTTCAACTACTCCATTTTGTTGAGGAGTCCTAGGGGCACAAATTATGATCTATACCATTTTCATCATAGAATTCAGAAAATTAAAAATTTTCAAATTCAGTTCTATCGTCAGACCTAATGCATGCTAGTTTATACCCTAATTATTTCTGAGTTTTTCTAACAAATACAGTAAACATGTCGAATGCTTCGTCTTTGGAAGTTAGAAATAGAACCAAGGTAAATCTAGAGTAATCATCAACAAGGACCATTACATATTTCTTTCCACCTTTGCTCATATTTCTCATTGGACCACATAGATCCATATGGACCAGTTCCAATGACTTAGTTGTGCGTACTATTTTCTTGCTTTTGAAGGATGATCTTACCTGCTTCCTCCTTGTACATGCCTCACAAACTTTGTCTTCCTTAAACTTGATATTAGGTAATCCTGTTACCAAGTCATTAGAGACTAATTTGCTTAGCGGATTTAGACTTGCATGACCAAGTCTTTTGTACCGTAGTAGGGAATCATTGTCCAGCACGCCTAGACAAGGTAGTTCATTTTCTGAGAGAGTGGACAAATCTACAATGTAAATATTGTTAACTCTCTTTCCCTGCAAAACAATCTTTTCAATGGTAAGGTTAATCCCATAGCATTTGGAGGAGGTAAAAGCTACTAGGTTTCCTCTGTCACACAGTTGTGACACACTGATCAGGCTATATTTCAAGCCATCTATTAAGTAGACATTCTCCATGGAGTGAGAGTCTCTCTTACCTACCTTTCCAACCCCAATAATCTTACATTTCTTCCCATTCCCAATGGAGACATTGCCTCCTTTTAAGTCCTCAAGTGAAAGGAACTGGTTCTTTCTCCCAGTCATATGTTTTGACCAGCCACTATCCATATACAATATTTGGTTACTTCCTTTCACTTGGACCTACAAAAAGAATTCAGTGGTTAGTCTTAGGAACCCAAATAAGTTTGGGTCCCTTTCAATTGGCAAAAGGATGAATCAGATTCCTTCTTGCCCACCCAAGCAGCTTACTTTTCTCTTGAACAAAGGCTTTGTTCTTTCGATTGGCCTTTTCTTTAGCATTACACTCACTCTTGTAATGGCCAGTCTTGCCACAATGTGTGCATATTTTATTTTCAGGAAGTGTGAGGTACTTGCTTTTAAGGTCCCACTATGGTTCTTGAGTCCCATAGCCAAGTCCTCTTTTGTTGCTAATATGATGCTCTTGCAGCCAAGAGAGTGCATCAGAATCCTTGTTCCACTTGCAAGTTCTGTCTAGTTCATGTTTCACCTTTCCTAGATCTTCTTTTAGGACTTTGATGAATTCGTCTTTCTTATACAATTCGTATTTCATTTTCCCCAAATTTTCTTCTAGAGTGAGATATATGTGATCAACTTTCTTCTTTCCTATTCCTAGTTTCAGACCTAAGTTCTCGAACACTGTTATCATGTTCAAGAACATGATTCTTCAACTCAGTATTTGTTTTATCACTCTCATTAGCCCTAGACTCTAGACTTTTGCATTTTGCTTTTAGGATCACACATTCCCTAGACATAACTTCCTTCTCATTGTTAATTATCTCAGACTCATCAATGAAGTCTAGTAATAGCTCAGGAAACCTTTCTTTTGGCAAAAATTTAATCTTGTCTTTTAAATGAAGAATACTTACCTCTTCTTCATCATCTGATTCTCCAATGGTCTTTTGTGCTTGCTCTTCTTCAGCTTCATTTTCCGAGTCTTCATCTGAGGTTTCTCCCCAAGCATCAACCATAGCCTTGGTTGCGTTCTTCCTGCCCCTTTGTTCACCATCTCTTTCTTCCACTCAATTTCCCATTAAGGGTAGTTCTTGATCATGTAATCAATCTTACCACACTTGTAGCAACCGTCATTGGTCTGTTTCTCAGAAGCTCTTGACTTGTTGAAGGTTGTACTTCTTGAATAACCCTTTCCTCTCATCTGGTAATTTTTGAAATCTCGAGTGATCATAGCCATCTCATCATCTTCCAGATCTAAACCTTCAGAAATTCTTAGAGCTAAGCTTCTCTCCTTCTTGGGTGTATCCATCTTCATGGCTTGCCTTGTCATTTCATAAGCGGTATGATTTCCAATCAGTTCATCCAGTCTGAGAGTAGCAATATTCATGGGTTCCTGAATGGTAGTGATTTTGCTTTCCCATGTGGCTGGCTGAACCCTTGTCAAAATTTTCTCAACCTTGTCTTCTTCAAGAATGACCCTTCCAAGAGACTTAAGTTCATTTGTCAGTATAGTGAACCTAGTATACATCTCTTGGATAGCTTCTCCTTCCTTCATAGTAAAATTTTCATATTTAGAATACAATAGTGTTCCTCTTTATCTTTTCACTTGAGGTGTTCCTTCATAGGCTACTTGTAAAGTGTCCCATATCTCCTTAGCAGTAGTACAACTTTGGATCCTACTGTACTCATTTGGACCTAGTCCACACACAAGCCAATTCTTGGGATTAGCATTTTTCTCCCACTTTTTTAGGTCTTCAGCAGTGCAGTCAGCTATTGTCTTTAGTACTTCCACTCCTTAATCATTCTTCTTTGTAGTTGCCAAGGGGCCATCAGTGACTATGCCCTAGAGTTCATAGTCCTCTCCAATGATATGATCACTCATCCTATTTTTCTACCAAGAATAATATTGTCGATTGAAATGTGGAGGTTTGGCAGTAGATTGCCCTTCCCAGTTCCCAGCTGGTGCACTCATGTTAATCTTTTCCTAAGGTGTTAGCCTCCTCAAGGATAACCCGCTCTGATACTAATTGATATTCTTAATTTCAATACCACACCGGGGGGGGGGGTGGTAATTTGTGTGGTACCCAAATATTCGATCTAAAAGAACCTGGTCCTTCTAGGTGTTCTAACTACTATTTTTGCAGAATTAAAAGTATAGAAAATAAAGAACATAGAGATTTTACGTGGAAAACAACTGGCTCAAAAGGTGAAAAAAACACGACCTACTACTTAGTAGGATTTTCCAGAATATCCACTAAAATCACTGAGCCAAAATAGCGTTTAGAAAATTCCAACTTAATCTAATATCTATATCATTTTCCCGCTCATCCAAGCTCGTGACATCCTTGCCAACACCGAACCACAACCTTGATCCTCAACTTTCCATTCCTATGCTACTCACTACACCTAATCATGCCAATACACAAGAGTAAAAATAGTTCATCTTAACTCTTGAACAACTAATAGGGTAGACACTTCATCATATAGAAACCTTTCGCTTAACTCATTTTAGAAGAACTATTGCAACATGTAGCTGAGTTCCCACAACTGGAGAAAATATAATCCTCTAGTAGTGGTATACATCACCAACTCTCCCGGGATCCATCTACACTTAACAAGCAATAATATTTAAGTGCCTCCAAATAAAGATCAATTTCATAGGCCGTCAAGCCTCACACGTACCGCCACAAATCACATGCATAACTCAACCTGCTGAACAAACTGATCATTGCCACCACCATGCCTATTCAACCCTTTCTAGCTCATTCGACTTCTTCAAATTTACTCTAGACTTGCATCAGGAAATAATAACAGCTCCATTCAAAATGTAACGACCCTAAATCTGCACTCATCCCGAGTGACCTTATTTTATGAGACCACATTGTCTCAAAACCCATGAACCATCTCATACCCTCCTTGTGCGCATACTCGCATCTCCAATTGGTACACCCATTTTGACAATTTCTTCATGCAACCGAAGTAGTTTTCCCTCATTTCTCTAAATGCAAAACTGCAAGCCAAATATAACATAGAATACTCCATGCCCCTTGTTAATAATCCAGTGCAAAAGCTCGATACTCAACCATATTATGGACTCTATCCTGAACCACCACAGAACATCAACATATATGAATTTATCAAGTTGTTTAACAACTCACACGTCACCATATAGTATTACAAGAAATAACCAACGACAAAGTATCATATAGCATTTGAATACTCCTCCATAAGGAATGCTATGTTGAGATAAACAGACCTGGCTCGATATAGATCCCACATTTACATTTAGATCCACCCACGGACGTCAAGGAAATTATGATCGTACTGCACTTGGCTAACAACCTTTCAAGGATTCACAATAACCCCTTTTTCCCGTAACGCACAAGAATAACCATTTTAGCCGAAAAACATTCCATGGTCTGCAACTAAATGAATCGAGAGCCCTCCAGGTACATGTCACAACCCCAGTTCGCCCTCCGTGAACCATCGTGATGGAACCTAGTCTATACGACTAGGTAAGCCTTATCTGTAGAAGAATAACCGAATTTGCAGAAGTAAAACAATTTAAAATAGAATAAAGAAATAAACAACGTTTAAAAGTGCCGCTCGGCATACACAACATTTAACTCTCGTACCAATACATAAGTCACAGACCCGAAAACCCACAAATAACAAGCTAAGAAATACTACGTAGCTCTAACTTCGAAATGTCTAACAAGAACAGAGAATAAAGAAGTGTGAAAACTAATAAGCAGGAATAGAAAGGGACTCCTCAATCTGCGGATACGACAGATATACCTTGACGTCGCTAGGGCAGTTGCCCCACCTCAGGGGTGATAGGACTGGATAGAAGTACCTGTATCTGCACATGGAAAACATACGCATAAAGGGCATGAGTACACCACAGTGGTACTCAGTAAGCGCCAAGCCTAACCTCGGTCAGATAGTGATGAGGAAGGTCAGGGCCCTACTAAGATTAGATAATAATATAAGTATGATAGAATAAGATAATCAATGCGACTGAAAGCTAACAATAAGAATTTATTACGAGAAAGTAAGGAATGCAATAACCGAAATAGAGGCTAAAACGAACACAAAGATAATAACCAGGGATCTCTCACTATCCCGAGGATCTCTTAGTATCCTTAATCTATACGAGGGATATCTTGGAATCCTTAATATGTGTTAGGGATCTCTTGGTATCTCGAGGATCTCTTGGTATCCTCAATGTATGCTAGGGATCTCTTGGTATCCTCAATATACGTGTCAGGGATCTATTGGTATCTCGCATCTCAATTAAATCCATAATCACGTTCGGGGGTATCTCCTGAGATGTCGTCCCATAGTCCCAAAGTAAAGCATACAATAGAAACACAGGAATACTCAAATATGCTCAATATCGTACCAAGTAAATAGTTAATTCTACCCTAACATACTTCACGTATACAATTAAGGCAGTTTAAGAAAATAGGCAATTAAGTCAACTAAACATGATTTTCTAAAATAACAACATGCTCAATTCGCAAGCAGGATAAAACGGGAAAAAGGAACTCAATTGAAATACTTAAAGTAAAATCAAATTTCAACAATTAGCTCAAGTACGCACTCGTCACTTCATGTTAAGGAATTTCAATTATCAAATATATCAAATTCATCAAATTCTAAGGGAAAAGTCCCCCACAAAAGGTTAGACAATCCACTTACCTCGAACCAGCTCTAAATCAACCCGACACTACGTCTTTGCCACGAGTACTTGACTCTAAATGGTCAGATGTATTCAATTCAATGGTATAATGTAAATAACAATTCAAGTAACTGATTCTACAACTAAATTCTAAGCTAATACTCGAATTTATGTAAAATAACCAAAATTCCCTCGGGCCCACGTCTCAAAATCGGGTAAAATTTATATCTCCAGAAACCTCGCACTCTCATGAGTTCAGTCATATAAAAACGTACCAAAATTGGACCTCAATTTGTCCCTCAAATCATCACTCGTAGGTCTCCAATTAGACGATCCCTAACCCCCCAATCACCACTGATTTTCCTTAATTATTTATGCTTTAATTGATATAAATCATTCCCATAACGAGTTTAGGGACCAAAGACCTTACCCCAATGAACTCCTCTGAAAATCTCTCTTGAAAAGTGCTTCCCAAGCTTCTTCCCGTCTTGAAAAAGATGAAAAATTGCCAAATTTTGCGAAGAAAAGAATTTATATGTTCTGTCCAGCGATTTTCGCATCTGTGGCCCTTGGAGTGCTTTTGCGGTCCTGCATTTGCGGAACATTGGTCACATTTATGACTTTTCACTTAAGGGTCGGATTCCACACCTGCGACTACACCACCGCAGATGCGATGCCGCTTTTGAGGTTACCTGACCGCACTGCGGTCAACTTCCTTTGCCTCAAAATTGCTTCTGCGACCTCTGAGCCGCTTTTGCAGCGCCACACCTAAGGAACCGAAAGAGCAGGTGTAGTGATGGCAAAACCAGCAGCTGGAGCTACAACTCTAAGTCCAAAATCCTCTCGTCAACTATCCGAAATCATCCCGAGGTCCCTAAGATCTCAAACAAAGGCACCAACAAGTCACAAACCACTACCCAAACTTGTACCTACCCTTAAAAAACCTAAAAACAACATCTAAACCTCGTACTAACCATGGATTTAAGCCTAAGAACTCTAAAATCTTCAACATACGCTTTCGATCAAAAAGTCAATCAAACCTCGTCCGAATGACCCGAAATTTCGCACACGCATCACATTCAACACTACGGAGCTACTCTAACTTCCATAATTCGATTTCGACCCTCGGATCAAAATCTCACTATTGGACTGGAACTTGAAAATTTTAACTTTCGGCATTTCAAGCCTAAATTAGCTACGGACCTCTACAACACAATCCAAACATGCCCTTAAGCCTAAAATCATCTAACGTAGCTAATGGAACCATCAGATTTATATTATGAGGATGTCTTCACATTGTTTTGACTACAGTAAACTTTCGAACACTTATGCTCTCATTTAGGGACTAAGTGTCCCAAAACTCTCTGAAACTCAGAATCGAATGTCCCAACGAATCAAAATAGCAGACATAAACTCGGTGGAAGTATTTAATGGGGGATTGGGGCGTTAATTCTTAAGATGACTGGCCGGGTCGTGACATCCTCATACACTTAAACATTCGTTCATCCTCGCACGAGCATAGAGACATACCTGAAGTAGTGAAGAAATGGGGGTAATGGCTACGCATATCATACTCGGTCTCCCGGGTCGCCTCCTTAACCGGCTGACCCCACAACAGAACCTTCACGGATGCGATGTTCTTTGACCTGAGCTTTCTAACTTGCTTGTCCAATAGTGCCACTGGCTCCTTAACATAGGATAAATCCTTGTCCAACTGGACTGAACTGAAATCCAACACGTGTGATGGATCACTATGTTACCTCCGGAGCATCTAAATATGAGATACCAGATTAACTCCTGCCAGGCTGGGAGGTAAGGCAATCTCATAAGTAACCTCCCCATCTCGCCATATTATCTTAAAAAGGCCAATAAACCTCGGACTCAACTTCCCTTTCTTCCAAAATCTCATAACACCCTGCATAGGCGAAACTCGAAGCAGAACCCGCTCTCCAACTATATAGGAAACATCATGAACCTTCCGGTCCGTATAACACTTCTGTCTGGACTAGGTTGTACGGAGTTTATCCTAAATCACCTTATCCTTCTCCAAGGCATCCTGAACAAAGTCTGTGCCCAATAACCTAGCCTCACCTGGCTCCAACCAACCCACCAGAGATCTACACTGCCTACCATATAAAGCCTTATATGATGCCATATGAATGTTGGACTGATAATTGTTGTTGTATGCAAACTCTGCCAATGTCAAGAATTGATCCCAAGACCCTCCAAACTCGATCACACACGCATGGAGAATATCCTTAAGAATCTGAATAATGCAGTCGGACTGTCCATCCGTCTGAGGTTGAAATGCAATACTCAACCCTCCCCGAGTACCCAACTCATGCTGAATGGACCTCCAGAATCGTGATGTGAACTGAGTTCCTCTATCCGAAATGATAGAAACCGGAATACCATGCAGACGAAAAATCTCTCGAATATACATATCCACCAACAGCTCCGAATAATAAGTAGTACATATAGAAATAAAGTGAGAGGACTTGGTCAGCCGATTCACAATCTCCCAAAGTGTATCGAACTTTCTCAAAGTCCGCAGGGGGCTAACTACAAAGTCCATGGTGATTCCCTCCCACTTCCACTCCGGAATCTCTATCTGCTGAAGAAAATCACTCGGTCTCTGGTGCTCATACTATGCCTGCTGAAAGTTGAGGCATCGAGCTACAAACCCAACTATATCCTTATTTATCCGCCTCCACCAATACTGGAGTCTCAAATCCTGGTACATCTTCGCGGCACCCAGATGAATGGAATATTGTGAAATGTGGGCCTCCTCTAGAATCTGCCCCCAAAGCCCATCAACATTGGGTATACAAACCTGGCCCAGCATCCTCAATACTCTGTCCTATCCAATCGTCACATCTCAGGAATCACCATGCTGAACCTTGTCATTGAGGACAAGCAAATGAGGGTCATCATACTTCCGCTCTATGATACGATCAAATAAGGAAGACCGAGAAACCACGTTATCTAGATGACTTAGCTTTGAACATCCATCGCCATGGGCCTCACTGATACTGGTGAATAAGCCAAACTCCTCGAACTCTTTGCTCGGTGACTCAAAGAATCGGCCACCACATTGGCCTTACCGGGTTGATACAAAATGGTAATGTCATAATCCTTTAGCAACTCCAACCATTTCCTCTGGCACAAATTTAGATCCTTTTGCTTGAACAAGTGTTGCAAGCTTCGATGATAAGTATAAATCTCACTAGGCACATTATACAAATAGTGACGCTAGATATTCAAGGAGTTAACAATAGCAGCTAACTCAAGATCATAGATAGGATAATTCATCTCATGTACCTTCAATTGTCTGGACGCGTAATAAATCACCCTACCATCTGCATCAATAGCGCTTCAAGGCCAATCCTCGAGGCATCACAACATATAGCATACAACCCCAAATCTGCAGGCAATATCAAAATTAGGGTTGTAGTGAAAGCTGTCTTGAGCCTCTGAAAGCTCGCCTCATACTCTTCCGTCCATTGGAATAGAGCACCCTTATGGGTCAGTCTGGTCATAGAGACTGCAATCGATGAAAACCCCTCTACAAAACGACGGTAGTAACCCCTCAAACCAAGGAAATTGTGGATATATATAGCTAAGGATGGTCTGGGCCACCTGAATACCCTTACATGATACCACGTGGCCCAAGAATGCCACCAAATCCAACCAAAACTCACATTTTGAGAACATAACATATAACTTCTTCTCTCTTAGAGTCTGAAGTATCCATAGGTGCTGATCATGATCTTCCTAACTCCGGGAATACACCAAAATATCATCAATAAAGAAAATGATGAAAGAGTCAAAATACGGCCGAAACATACTGTGCATCAAATGCATAAAGGCTGCTGGGGCATTGGTCAGTCCAAATGACATAACCAGGAGCTCATAATGACCATACCAAGTCCTAAAAGCAGTCTTCAGGATATCTGGCTCCCAAATCTTCAACTGATGGTAACCTGAGCACAAATCAATCTTAGCAAACTCCCCTGCACCCTAAAACTGGTCAAATAGATCATTAATACGAGGTAAAGGATAACGGTTCTTCACTGTAACCTTGTTCAACTAGCAATAATCAATACATATATGCATAGAACCATCTTTTTTCTTTACACACAAGACAGGAGCACCCCAAGGAATACACTGGGCCGAATATAACCCTTATCAAGCAATTCATGTAACCGATCTTTCAACTCTTTGAACTTAGGAGGAGCTATATTATATGGAGGAACAGTAATGGGCTGAGTGCCCAACAAGAGATCAATGCCAAAACCAATATCTCTATCAGGCGGCATGCCTGGTGTGAGCACGTGATTTTTGCCTCGCTTGAAACGTTCCTATAAATTCGTAGAGTAGGATTTCTTTTGTTATTTACATTCTTATGAGTTAGTTATGTGATTTTTGTTTATTTGCATTTTTAGGAATTAATTATGTGATTTGTGTTATTTGCGTTTTAGAAATTAATCACGTGATTTGCGTTTATTTGCATATTTCCCTATTAATTATGTGATTTTAGGTTCTTCCTTCTTTTATTATTTGAATTTTTGCAATTTAGTGGCATTTGAGTACATTTTAATTCATTGAAAAAGCACAAAAATGGTCTTTTTGTATTTAGGATACCAGTTTTAACACTCTTAGGTTCAACGGTTAATAGAACGGAAAAACAAATAATAACAAAATTATTTATTTTTGCAATTTCAAGTTTTCACTTAGTTAGGATTTAGGTGATTTTAAGAAATTCATTAGTTTTAAATCAAGTTTTTACTCTAATTTTGTATTAAGTGAAGATTGAAAATAATAATAAAAGGAATTTGGTAAAACAATAAAATAAAAAAGAGAAAAGGAAAAGAGACTTAAAATATGGTTTTGTTTAAAAAGATTAAGTTGGGCTAATTCTGTAATTTATACCCAGCCCAAAACCCTGAACCCAACCCAATTGCCCCCACTCGGTCCAGCCGCAGAGACGTCAAACGACGTCGTTTGGTGGTATTCAATCCTAGCCATCCATTGCTTTGATACAATGGTTCACGTGGAGCCTTGCCTTTGAAATAAAATTATCCAAACACTGTGTAATAAGCTTTAGAGACAAACATGCCTTCCTCATGCAATTCCACCAACAACCCTCGAACCGCCGTAACACCACCGTCAGTTGGCGGCTGGAAAACGCCACCGGCGGCGGCGTAATGCCAACGCCTCTAAGATTTACACCCTAGAATCCCCTAACTCTCCTCTTCCCAATCCCATAGAGATCACCCATCGAATCACCGCCGAACTTCTCGAATCTTCGTTTAAAACATGGCAGCTCCGCCGTCTATGGTGGCGGCCGTTGGCCAATGGCCTCCAAATCAACACCAGTGGACCCTCTCACCCTCTTTGTCCTAACCTTGCCATTGGCTACTCTCAAACATGTTTGGAACTCGAATGTTTGCCAGAAAAAGGAAGCTCCGCCATGCATGGCAGTGGCTGCCGTCTAATGCCTTTAAAACATCACACCCATCTTCCTCTAGCCCTTGTTCACCCAAAAGGCCACCTATTCCCACTAAAGCAGTCCCAGAACCCATCCAGTGTCAGAACCAGCCACAATTGAAGTTTAAGTCCAAGTTGGGATATCACTCAAGGTTCTTGAATTGATTCCCACAGTGTTAAATTGAAGAAATTTGGTAAGTCCCTTTCTAAGTTTTGCCTTCCTTATTGTTGTGATTTTATGCCTATTTTAGGGATTTTAGTTAAAATTTTAATGGTTTTAGTAAATCTCAAATTTGTAATTTATGAAATTGGATGAATTTCTTGCAGATACAGGAGTTATTTTCCTCTTCCTATTTCTTCCTTGGTTTCTTTTTCTTTCTTCTTACTTTTTTTTTTCATGTGTTTAATTTTGATTGCTCAGTAGTTGGTTTTAGTTTCGCATGTTTGTTGTTCATGAAATTAATTCCTATGGAAAATTAAAATCATGTCCTTTGTTTGCATAATCCGAATATTTAGAGTCGTAAAAGCAATCCATCCGCGTGTTTTGTTTAAATGGTTTGCTTAATTCATGAATGATGTTAGAATAAACCAAATTATTTTTGGATCAGTGGAGTCCTTTGGGCTCAATTTCTTGACTCTCTTGTTTTCTTTTCTAGTTGTTGGCTCAGGCAGCCTCTTTCATATGAGCTTCAACACTCAAGTGACTAGTGATTGAGGTTTTGTGAATTGGGCTATAGTCATGTACCCAATTTGAAATAGAGTTTGCTTTTGAACCTGACCCATAATCCCTGTATGGTTCTGGGGTAAATAACGGGGCTATTTAGGGAAACTTGGGTAGTATAAGTAT
The DNA here is from genome assembly GCA_034376525.1 of Nicotiana benthamiana. Taxonomy (NCBI): domain Eukaryota; kingdom Viridiplantae; phylum Streptophyta; class Magnoliopsida; order Solanales; family Solanaceae; genus Nicotiana; species Nicotiana benthamiana. The sequence continues at coordinate 12,348,689 of CM067340.1, forward strand.
TCTAGTAATGTCATAGAAGTCTCCAGAATTTTTTAGTGTGGGGTTTCAAATTGGGTTTTCAGGTTTTTGGGTAGTAAAACTTGGTCCACAAGTTAAAAACAAAAGGACCAAACTGCAAAAATAAGTATAAGGGCTACCCTACTTGCCTTGACTATAAAGATATCTATTCTTGCCTTTCAAGGGAAGACTGGAGTGCTAGGATTCAAAAGATACACAGACAGCTAAATTTTCAATTGTTTCATTGATTTCTAAAAGCTTCCCATTATGATATACCCTCTAGTTTATTTGATATGGATATGAATCAATTAAAGGTTGAAGAATTGCTACAAAGTTGAGTCCTTGTGTTTGTTTTGCACCATTGAGGTGTTTGTTTGCTGATTGTGTCGTTTACTGGGTTCATCATTGCTCATTTATGTGTTGTGTTGGGTTTAAATAGCTCTATTCTGGCTGTGATCTACTGCTTGCTGTCTGCTGCTGTTAACCTCACCCTTTTCCTTCTTATTTTCAACCTCCAGGTACTTTTCTTTTGACTCAAGTGATGTGGAAAGCCGAGTCTACATGTATGAGAAATATTTGGATCAAGTGAATAAAGAGCTGGCTATTATTTTTCATGAAATCTTACAAGGGTTGATTAGTGTTGACATTAAACCATGATACTCATTTAAATAATTCATGTTTGTATCTATTTGGACTGTAGAAAAATTATTCGTTGACTGTAGCTCCAGTAATTTTAGTTTCTATGATTCTTCTGTGGATTTGAGGTTCGATAGAGTCGATGTTGGTAAGAAATGAGGTTTGAAACATGAATTTATGTGTGTATGTTGTTGTAAAATCAAGTAGCTCTTGGTAATGCTTGGCAAGTGCAAGCAGAACGGAAATGTAACTTTAAAGTTTTCCCGGGAAACCTTTCTTGTTATAGTTGTTGAGTAAGAGTCACTGTTCTTACCTTTCAATTCCTATTATAGCCGCATTAATTTTTCAATGGATCAGTAGTCAATACATCTACCCTTTACCAGACATATGTGCTATTTACATAAAAAAGGGAGTTAGTGCATATAGCCTTAGTGGCCACCTTGATAAGGCGTTGCATACCATTGATGATATGAAATCTGTAAGCAATTGCAAGCCTGATGTGTATATTTACTCAATCCTAATTAAGTGCTGCACTAAATTTTGTCGTTTTGATACGATTGAATATATTTTAGCCCGAGAAGGCATATTTGGGAATTGAATGCACTTCTGTGACTTACAATACCTTAATTGACGGCTATGGTAAAGCTAAGTTGTTTGAGCTGATGGAAAGCTCCCTGATTGATATGATTGACGTGAGCCTTGGGCTCGAGCAACTGCCCCCTTGTGTAAAGGAGTATTTTAAAATAGATATTCCATGGCCCTCTCTTAATTACTATTTTAACATTAAAACTCGAGGCATGCCATCTAGAAAATTTCATGGCCCTCGAAAATATAAAAGTGCGTAGTTGCTTTAAGCACGCAATTTAAACTAATGTCCCTAAAACTCGGGTGCACATTTATGCGACCAAAATCCAAATCTCAACAAGTTGGAATATGTCAACAACCACAAGTGCATTTATGTGATGTGGTTCGAGACATGTTTCCACGACGTTGCAGTTCTCTTTAAAAATAATAATAATAAAAGAGGTTAAAAAATTTGAAATTGACACATAGGTTCACTTCCTCAAGACGGAATTGTGTTTTGCGACTCGAGAGCAAATTTCCTCCCTCTATAAACTACTTTTTTATGGTCAGGACGATCCACAATCCTTCATTGATCCACAAGACCTGAGAATGAGTAAATAAGTTTGATGAGTGTAATAGTTGTTTAAAATCAGATAATTTAAGCTAAATACAACAGTTGAGCGACCGTGCTAGAACCACGGAACTGTGAAATGTCAAACTCCTTCTCCCGGGTTAACAGAATTCCTTACTCGGATTTCTTGTTTGCGAACTATTAAACAGAGTCATTCTTTCCTCGATTCAGGATTCTAAACGGTGACTTGGGATACCATTAATCTCGCGTGGCGACTCTGAAATTCTCTTAAATAATTGAATCCCATTTTGATTGTCCTTTAATTGAAAAAACTCCCTTATCTACGCCCTTCGCCGGGGTTGTAGTAGCCAAAAGGAGGTGTGACAGCTCTGGTGACTCTGCTGGGGATCGAACCTAGAATCTCTGGTTCAGGGTTCAAAAATTCGAGCTTAGAATAATCGTTATATTTGGCTTTGTTTATTATCTGATTTTACAAGTTGGCTTAATATGCAAAATGATGCTTTTACCGCTTTGAAATTATCTGAACTGTACATAAAAATTGCTACGAAACCCTTCACTTCTCACCTCCTGGGATGTGCTTACTGGTTGAGACTCCCAATTGTGTTAGTGTCATACCCTAATATAAGAAATAGGCCGGACAAGTTACAAATCCAGATGGCCTTTTGGTTCCCGGTACATAGCCCCCTCCTCGACTCGAGTCATCTTCTTGGGTGCAGAGTCTAGACCCTATACCAAGGTTTTAACTTGGAATAACTTGACCTCATGCCATATCATTAGTAGGAACGCTTATCTGCATCATGCATTTGACTTAGGGGACTCAACACAGGGGTTGAGTCCGTCTAGGATAGGTAACCCAAAATGAAAAGACCATTTTGATGCATGTTACGTGTTACTTGTGCATTTAACTGCTTGGGATTTGCATGTTGACCGGCTTGCGAATAAGGAAAGAAAATTGAGAAAATAAGTAACATTAGGGTTGGTTGAGATTACTCATTTGTTTTGTAAAACCAATGCACAAATAGCGCTGAAATGCTGCCAGATTTTTGAAAAAAAAAGAAAAAAAAAGGAAATATCAAAAACAAATGAAAAGGAGGCTTTTTAAAGTTTTGATTTTGATAAATTGTTTTGCCCGAACTACACTGGTTTGATTCTTGTCGGGAGCTAGATACGTAGGCAACCCCATCGGGTCCAACCTCACTTTTGCAAAAAATAACCAAAACAAGAAAAACAAATGCCCGATTTTATTCACTTTTTCGAAATAAATCAGGTGATGTCGTTATTGCCAGAATTAGCCGAACGTTACTGCAAGGGACGTTAGAAGCATGATTTCGCACAAATGGCCACATCTGAGTCTTATTTTGGCCAGTGAACGAGCATATCCTTAAAATCTTCCTTTGGAAGTGCTACAAGGTCGTATTCGCAAAGCTAGGCCTTGATTTAGAAATGCCAGTTTTAATATTTTGTGGAATCAAATGGTTAAATTTTGAGATATTAATTCACCTTATTAAATGTGCAGAATGAGCACAATAATGTTCATGAACAAAATTCCCTTGGAGATACACCTGTGGTGGAATGACCTAGGGGAAACATGGCAAAATAGGGTCAACATGCATTTGGGATGGCTTACCGGGCTGCTGAAAATTAACCCAAGGGGAGATATCATAAAGGCATTGATCACGTTCTGGGACTTGACTCACAATGTCTTCCACTTCTTGGATTTTTATCTCACACCGACATTGGAGGAAATAACTGGATACATTGGGACCCCTACAATTCCTTTGAGACACCAATACCTAATTGCACCAAGAGCCCTTGCCGTGCACAAGTTCCTAGACTCCTTAGAAATCAGTAGGAAGGTTCTAAATCCGGACCTATCAGGCATCTTTTATTCTTCGCAGTTTATACATCAGAGGTACGGGCATATATGGGGATTCAATAACCCAGACATTTATATTTGTAGCAAAGGGAACCAACTCAAATGGGAGGAGCATCGATGTTTTACATTCATGGTATTCTTCCTGGGTCTTCTGGTGTTTCCACAGAAAGACAGAAATATTTACATATAGATAGCAGGGGTCGTCAACACTTTAATGACTCAGGCCAAGAGCACCCTCGCTCCTATGATCTTATCTGAGATCTTCCGTGCTCTAATTACCTTTAAAGCGGGAGGAGACTTCTTTGAGGGATGTAACCTATTGTTACAAATATGGATGATTGAGCATTTATGCCATCGACCTCGGATCATGAATTATAAGTCACAAACAAAGATCCGCATAGAAGAATTCTACAACAGGGTTGATGGGTTTAGGTTACCTGAGGGTGTCACCGAATGGGTGTCGAATCTCCGGGTTTTCACTGCAAATCAAATAGAATGGACATTCGGGTGGCTCCCCGTGGATGAAGTTTTGTATATGCCAGCCACCGGGACTAATTTCCTTCTGATGGGTCTCCAATGTATCCAACCCTATGCGCCATACAGAGTGCTAAGGCAATTGGGTAGATGCATAATGATTCCCCGGAACGAGGACATTAGTCTCCATGCGGTTGAGATTAGCCCCAATGGTCAATTCCCTGAAGCTATCGTGCATCAAATCTGGAGCGAATGTCAATACTTGAAAGCGGGTACCCGAGTACACCACATTTCTAAATGCGAGGTTGCAACATGATACATCGCTTGGTACAAAGAAGAAATAAAGCCCGGAAGGCAAGCTAAAAGACCGCATCTCCAAGAATTTTTTGAAACATCACAAGAGCAATGGGAATGGCTAGCCAAGGAAAATGAATACAAGGCCACCATAGGATAATTGGAAAGGCAAGTCCAAGAGCTGCAATTTGAAAAGGGTTTGCAAGCCGCAACAGATGAGGGAGAAAAGAAAAGATTAACCAAAGAAAATGAGGCACTGCGACCCCAAATCCAGAAGATGAAAGCAGCCGCAGAAAATCCTCCCAGAAGCGCGAAGGATGAAAAACTCATACATAATTTGAGGTGAAAAGTGACCGAATATGGGGTTTGACTTGAACAAGGCGGAAGGCGTGCTATCCAAGGTTCGGAAAAAGTTATCCAAAAGTGCCGAGGAACGAGCTGCATCATTGAGCAACTAAAGGAAAAGCATGACGATGAGGTTGCTGGGTTAAAATGGAGAGTCATCGTGGTCGAGAACAGAGTAGCCAAGCAAGTCGGGGACCTCAAAACTGAGAGGGAACATTGTTATGCGGCGATAGCAAGGTTGGAGACGGATTTGAGTCAATTCGAGGAACTGATTTAGGTAGCCGAGCGAACATTAGAGGCGAGGGCTAAATAGATTGAGCATTTGTTGCAAGAAAAGGGTGTTATTAGGGATAGAGTATGGGCGATCGCAGTCTACATCACCACAAGGTGCAGCCATTGCAAGGATATGACAAGATCCATGTTCTTTGCCACCACCATGACTTTTTTCCGGCAAGTGATGGAAGACCTCCACCACCTCCAAGGGAGTTTAGCACGCAAGCCAGCGATAAAGCCGAATAATGCCCCACGAGGCCCAGGAGCACTTGAGGCATTAATGTATTCCTAAAGATTGCACTGCCTTTTGTCAAAATATGTTGTAAAGTCTATTAGTTTAACCAGAAGTTTTTATTATCTATATGCATAGTTAGTTCATTTTTCGAGTCTGTAGTTCGTTTTATAAAAGCTTGTTAGTTTCTTGTTCAATATGCCACCTTTCGAGTCCTTGTAATTGAAGTCTGTTGTTATAAAAATGGAACCTTTCCATAATAGGTTATGATTCGCTTTTTTTTTGTGAGAACTACTCTTGGTCTAATTATGCGGGGACATGATACGTAGGCAATCTACATAGGATTCGACCATAATTGAAGAAGAAACCAAACAAATATGGGAGAGGGATAGAATAAGGCTAAAACAAGAGGAAGCTTCACAAATAAAATCCGGGATGACGTAGGCAATCTGTGCATGCATATGCATGCATACCCCATATGTTACGGCTTACGTGTTGAACCTAACCACTAATGAGTTTTTGGTGTTGTGATTCCAGTTCCAAATTAGACAGGTGACTAGTACTCATGGTATTCTGGCAACCCACTCCTACAACACGTGGTCGAAAAGCAAACAAGTCATGGCCCCTCGAACGAGGCAGAGGAATTAGACGTTAATGCTATGAAGGAGGAAATGAATAAGCTTAAACACCAAATGGCCGAGATGTACCAGGCATAGGAAAGAATCTCGCCACTAGCCCAAGAACCTGACCAAGCCGCCACTAATCCATCTCCACGTTTTCCTATATATTCACAGCATCATGCTGCTACCTCTCAGCCACCAGCCCCACTACCCAAAGTCACTCCTCACCCTCCCCCACCAATCGCTCCTATCTATGTGGCACCTCCGCCCCTACACTGCATAGGCCATCAAGTGAACCACTGCTTCAAGCTTAGCAACGTCAATACTATCCCCCGGAACTTGCCTACAAAACCAAGGAACCTTACTCCTATGCTCCCCGTCCTGAAATCCCAATGGGAGCTGAAAAGCCAATAAAAAATTTCGAGCAGGAAGAAATGCTTAGAAAGGTCCAAATCCTTCAGCGATATGTGGGGATTAGGTGGCCAGGTGAGCGTGGCTTTCAAGGATCTTTGTTTATTTCAAGACGTGCAGTAGCCTCCAGGTTTCAAGATGCCTAAAATTGACTTATATGACGGCCACGGTGATCCAGCCGCACATTTGAGAGGGTTTTGCAGGAAAATGAGGGGAGCAGGAGGAAACGATGAACTGCTAATGGCGTATTTTAGCCAGAGTTTAAGTGGGTCGGCACTAGAGTGATATACTCGACAGGATCCTAATCGGTGGTATACAAAGGATGACTTGGCACAAGCATTTGCCTGCCACTTTCAATATAATCTCGATATTGTCTCGGATCGTCTATCTCTGACAAAGCTAGAGAAGAAACACAATGAGAGTTTCCCGGAGTATGGTTTCTGGTTGAGGGAACAAGCAGCTAGAGTTGATCCTCCCATGAAGGAGACTGAGATGGTTGATTATTTTCTACATGCTTTTGAACCTACCTACTTTGGGTATTTGGTGTCAGCAGTGGGGAAGTCTTTCAACGAAGTGGTCAAGATGGGAAGTATGGTTGAGGAAGGCCTCAAATCCAATAAAATCATGAGCTACTCTATAATTAAGGCAACTAATCAAGCCATCCAAGGTGGAGCAAGGGGAGATTTCGTGAAAAAGAAGAAGGAGGAAGTAGCGAGAGTGGAGTCGGGAACTTGGTTCGGGCGTCGCGCACCATCTCATTACGCCCAGCCCCATCCTTACCACCAGACATACCCACACACTCCATATGGTCCGGCACAACATTACTATCCACCACCAGAACCTCGCTTCTCATTCCATCGCGCGCAAGCATATACCCAACCTCCCGCTCATGCACAGTGGCGTGCGTCACCCCCTCAAAACACTTACCCAACTCCACAAAATTACTACCCGCCTCCAAGAGCTTACCAACAACCCCCGAGGCCTGCCTTCCGAGCCAATCCAGTCATGAGAAATGAGAGGGTACATAAAAAGAAGACTTTCACTCAGCTGGGAGAGTCTTACACTAGCCTGTTCCACAAGCTGCGACAACTGGATATGTTGAGGCCAATTGAAGCAAAACTACCAAACCCTCCCCCAAAGAATCTAAGATTATTCAGTCAGCTGTGAATACAGATCTGGTGCACCTGCGCATGACACCAAAAAATGTTGTCATTTAAAGAACGCTATCCAAGAACTTATTGACTCCCACAGTATTAAGGTGCAGACTCCGGAGACGCCCAATATTAACCCAAAACCCGATGCCGGCCCATCAGGAAACCAACATGATTGAAATTGTGGAGAAAAGGGGAGAGTCCAGAAGGCTCTCCCAAACAGTAATGATGATCAAAGCCAGTGAATGTAAGCCAACTAAGGTTGCAAGCAGTGGTAAGATGGTAACTGGGGCAAAAGGAGGTAGTAAAACTGTCATAGTTCAGGGGAACTCAGAATGCGTGGTTACGCCAAAGCGGGAACAAACAAAAGTAACAGTACATAGGGTAGCTAGAGAACCTATCGTGGTTGTGGAAGGTGCCCACATCGAGCTAGTTATTGTGAAACCAGGGATCCAACCATCAATCATCAGCAGCAAAGCCGTTCCTTGGAGATATGAACAAGAAATAGTGATGTACACGGGTAATGAAGTAAGAGAGGAAGTTTGTGAGGCACGAGGTTTAACTCGATCAGGAAGGTACTATGCCCCAGAAGAATTGAGGGAGGGAAGAATTGCTAAAGGTAACCCAGAACCAGTGAAGAAGGTTGTGTCAGAAAAAGAGGCAGAAGAATTTTTAAAGAAAATGAAAATGCAGGACTACTCCATCATAGAACAGTTGAGGAAGACACCAGCCCAGATTTCTTTGTTGTCCTTACTAATCCACTCAGATGAACACCACCGGGTGTTGATGAAGATTTTGAATGAGGCCCATGTCCCAGATAAGATAACGGTCAACCATTTGGAAAAGATTGCAAACAAGATATTCGAGGTAAACCGGGTCACATTCTCTGTTGATGATTTTCCTATGGAGGGTACTAAGCACAACGAGGCTCTTTATCCGACTGTGAAATGTGAAGACACTGTAGTCACCCGAGTTTTGGTCGACAAGGGGTCCAGTGCAAACATTTGCCCACTATCCACATTGACCAAGTTGAATGTGGAAAATGAAAGAGTCCGCGAGAATGCCATTTGTGTTCGAGGCTTCGATGGCGAAGGCAAAGACATCATATGGGATATAGTGCTGGAAGTAACTATAGGGCCCATCGAGTTCCAGGTGCTGGATGTAGCAGTCTCTTATAATCTATTGTTGGGTAGGCTCTGGAATCATGCAGCCAAAGGAGTGCCATCTACACTGCATTAGATGGTCAAATTTGAATGGGAAAGGAAGGAGATTGTCGTGCATGGTGAAGATAATCAGTGTACTTTAGGTGACACGTCGTACCTTTCATTTAATATGAGGACAGTAAAGGACCATGGGTCTACCAGGTGTCTGATACGGTGTCAGTACGGAAAGTCCCAGAAGGTGAAGTCGTCATGACCCCAAAGATAGCAACTGCATCCGCCATGGTGGCTTCAGAAATGTTCAAAAATGGTTTTGTACCTGGCAAGGGGTTGGGAGCTTCTCTGCAAGGCATTGTGCAACTAGTGTCCCTTCACAAGAATCTAGACACTTTTGGCTTAGGGTTCAAGCCTACAACCACAGAAGTAACGCCAGCCAGGAAGCTGAGGCAGGAAGCCTGGGTTCTCCGGAAACCATCGGAAGGTTGTCTAAATCATTCGTCAAATCCAGTGCTAGTAATGGCCCCAAACCAAAGATTTCCGGCTCGCTGATCGATGCGGGTGGAGATCTTGATAAAGGATTGGAAAGACTGTTCGAAGAGGTGAATATGGTCGAGGAAGGAGAAGGATCGAGCAGGGCAGATGTGCAGTTTGTGGGAGCATGCGCAAAAATCAATAACAAGGAAGCCACTCCTCTTCCCACTTGGAGGGAGTCGTGGTAGTCTGCTTTGATTTTCCTTTCAGTCTAGTTTGTATCAGTGTCAGAGTTATCAATTCAATTGTTCTTTCCGCCAGTTTCGATGTGTAAACTCTGTTATCTTTGATTCAAATGAAATGAAATTTCCCTTTCAGCAATACTAATAGTTTCCATTTATCTTTACTTTTCTTTCTTTTCTCTTTTGTACAGTTATTTTTATGCCGGTTCCAGTGACCTGACATGCATAAGGACCCCTCGACCCAGCCTTCAAAGCAGGTCTAGTTCAGAAGTAAAAATTCATGAAATAGAAAGCGAAGATGAACCAGGGTATGATGAGAAAGGGTCATGGAATGAGATTAGTAAAGAGGTGACCCAGTTTGAAGAGAAACCTAAACCAAACCTGAATGACACAGAGGCAGTCAATTTGGGAGGCCCGGATAATATTAGAGAAACGAAAATAAGTGTCTATCTGGAGGCGCAACATAGGGAGGAAATAATTAAAGTATTGCTTGAGTACAAAGATGTCTTTGCATGGTCCTAGGACGACATGCCTGGATTGAGCACTGATTTGGTAGTCCACAAGTTACCTACTGACCCAATTTGCCCACCTGTTAAGCAAAAGTTGAGGAAATTCGAAACTGATGTGAGTGTGAAAATTAAAGAGGAAATGACCAAGCAGCTTGAGGCAAAAGCCTTCGCGTCACACGATACCCCACTTGGCTAGCTTATGTTGTGCCTGTGCCGAAAAAGGACAGCAAAACCAGGGTGTGTGTTGATTACTGCGACCTCAACAAAGCAAGTCCAAAAGACAACTTTCCCTTGCCAAACATCCACATATTGATTGACAATTGTGCGAAGCATGAGATCGGGTCATTCATGGATTGTTACGCCAGGTACCACAAGATTTTAATAGACGAAGAAGATGTAGAGAAAGCGGAATTCATCACGCCGTGGGGGACATACTGTTATAAAGTCATGCTTTTTGGTTTGAAAAATGCCGGGGCCACATACATGAGGTCTATGAAAACTATTTTCTACGATATGATACATAAGGAAATTGAGGTCCATGAGGATGACGTAATAATCAAGTCCAGGAGGCAATCTGATCAAGTCAGAACCCAAGGAAATTCGTCCAGAGGCTCCGCATATATGACCTCAAACTCAACCCAGCAAAATGTGTATTTGGGGTTCCCCTCACGAAAGTTTTTAGGGATCATAGTCAGCCGCCGAGGCATCGAAGTAGACCCATAAAAAATCAAAGCTATACAGGAGCTGCCACTGCCCAGGAATAAAACAGAAGTAGTGAGTCTACTGGTAAGATTGAATTACATCGGTCGATTCATCGCCCAGCTCACAACCATCTGCGAGCCCATCTTTAAGTTGTTGAAGAAGGATGTTGCGGTAAAATTGACGGGAGAGTGCCAGGAAACTTTTGATAAGATAAAGGAATATTTGTCAAACCGACCAGTATTGGTCCCGCCGGAGCCAGGAAGGCCCTTGATCTTATATTTGACAGTCTTGGACAACTCATTTGGGTGCGTGTTGGGTCAGCACGATATTACCGGAAGAAAGGACATGTTGCGCTTTGACGTGGGTAGCCCAAAAGCTGGAGCATTACTTGTCATCATACACCACTTATCTCATCTCACGACTTGAACCATTGAAATACATTTTCTAGAAGCCCATGCCCATAGGAAGGCTCGCGAAATGGAAAATCTTGCTCACTGAGTTCGACATTATCTACGTGACTAGGACTGATATGAAGGCTCAAACGTTGGCAGATCATTTAGTGGAGAATCCTGTAGATAAAGAATATGAGCCCTTGAACACACATTTCCCGGACGAGGAAGTGATGCACGTCAATTTAATGGAAATGGATGAAAGGCCGGGATGGAGATTGTTTTTTGATGGGGCTGCCAACATGAAAGGCGTCGGGATAGGAGCGGTGCTCATTTCTGAAGAAGGGCATCATTACCTAGTCACAGCTCAAATCCGTTTCTATTGCACCAACAACATGGCTGTTTATGAGGCATACATTTTGGGTTTGAGATTAGCAGCGGACATGGGTGTCCAGGAAGTCTTTGTCTTGGGAGACTCGGACCTTTTGGTACACCAGATTCAAGGGGAGTGGGAGATAAGAGATTTAAAATTCATACCATATCGGCAATTCTTTCATGATCTCTGTCAACGATTCCAGTCAATAGAGTTTAGGAACATCGAAAGAATTCACAACGAGGTTGCCGATGCCCCAACTACTTTGGCGTCAATGTTACATCATCCGGAAAAGGCTTATGTTGACCCGATACATATCCGGGTCCACGATCAGCATGCTTATACAACATGGTGGAATAAGAGATTGACGGAGAGCCTTGGTTCCATGATGTGTGTACCTGTTACAAGCCACGAGTGACCAAAAGAGAACAATCCGTCATTTGTCAAGTGGGTTCTTCTTCAGTGGAGGAATATTATACAAAAAAACGTCAGATCTTGGTTTGCTAAGATGCGTAGATGCTAAGCAGGCGACGACCATCATGAATGAGGTGCATGCTGGCGTCTGTGGGCCACACATGAGCGGATATGTGTTGGCAAAGAAAATTCTCCGGGCAGGAAATAATTGGCTTACTATGGAGCGTGATTGTATCAGCTTTGTGCACAAATGCCACAAGTGTTAAGTACACAGAGACCTAAATCACTCTCCTCCATCCGAGTTGCATACGATGTCGGCACCATGGCCCTTCGTTGCTTGGGGCATGGATGTCATCGGGCCCATCGAGCCAGCAGCTTCTAACGGACATAGATTTATCTTTGTTGCTATTGACTATTTCACCAAATGGGTTGAAGCCAAAACCATCTAGGCAGTGACCAAGAAGGCTGTGGTCGATTTTGCACACAAAAATTATTTGTCGATTCGGGATCCCAAAGACTCTCAGCTTTGATAATGGGGAAAACCTCAACAGTCAGCTAATGAGGGAGGTACGTCAGCAGTTCAAGATCACACATCAAAACTCTACCCTGTACTGCCCCAAGGCGAACAGAGCGGTTGAGGCAGCCAATAATAACATAGAGAAGATACTTCGTAAAATGGTGGAATGATCCAGGCAGTGGCATGAGAAACTGCCTATTGCGTTATTGGGGTATTGCACCACTGTATGAACTTCAGTAGGGGCTACTCCGTACTTGTTGTTATATGGCAAAGAGGCGGTAATCCCAGCTGAAATTGAAATCCTCTCTCTTCGAATCGTGGCCGAAGCAGGAATCGACGACAAAGAATGGGTCAAAGCTCGTTTAGAACAATTGAGTCTGATTGATGAGAAAAGACTGGCAACCGTCTGCCAAGACCAATTGTATCAATAAAGAATGGCCAGGGCATATAATAAGAAAGCACGCCCCAGAAAGTTTGAAGCAGGTCAATTGGTACTAAAGCAATTCCACCCTCACCAAGCCGAGGCAAAGGGCAAGTTCGCTCCAAACTGGCAAGGACCATTCGTCGTATCAAGAGTGTTGTCCAATGGAGCATAGTATCTGACAGATGCGGAAGGGAAATAAGTGGAAATGGCTATCAATCTGACGCTGTCAAAAGATATTATGTATGATTTTCTTTAGATCATTGTTTATACTTGACATCTGTTTGTACTTGGCATATGTTGAAAATTGGAATGACGAAGGCATTTTATTCATCTATCTAAATACTTTTACCCTTTGTTAACCCGCTTGAGCTTTGGTTATTTCCTGTTCATACCCCTCTTTCGGAATCAGTAACAAAATTCGGAAGCGCGAATGTCAAAAAGCACGAGAAGGCAATACAAGGAAAGGAAAAAAATGAAAAAAAATAATCAAAAATGTGAAAAGAAAGGAAGAAAAGTGAAAGAAAGAAAATAAAAAAAAAGAAAAAAAAGGAAAAAAAGAAGCAAAAAGGAAAAGGAAGAGGAAAAAACAAAACAGAAAGAAAAGAAAAGTAAAACAACAGCAAAAGTAAGGAATCGATATGAACTATGTTTGACCTGATTCCTTTAAAGGATATGTAGGCAGCCTCACGGTTCGGTCTCATCAAAATAAGAGTCCAAAAGTCCCCAAGCAAGAAACTAGGGCAGAAGTTGTGGTTGTTGTAAGAATCTGATTCTGAAAGTTATAATTTCGAACCCATTTAAATTTTTTAGAGCCTTTGATACCCTTTTCTTTCTAACACTACCCAAAATCCCACGTTACGGTCCAAAGAAAGACCTTCTGATCTGTCTTCAAATGATGCCAAGTTGCGCAAGTACAGAAGATTCATGACAGCAGCACTCTGAGCTAGCCGAGAGAGATAATGAAATGAGAGAGTCTTATTGGTGAAAACCCTCACGGGCACCATAAGGCGACGAGAGGTTGAGAGAAAATAAAATGAGAGATTCTTATCGGTGAAAACCTTCACAGGCACCGTGAGGTGAAGGTAAGGTAAAAGCAAAACTTAGAAAGGGGCTATTGATAGATGAACACTGCCGGGCAAGACGAGTTTGGTTAAAAGGATTGGGCTGGAAGGGTCACAACAGCAAAAGCACGGCAACAGAAGGTCGGTCATCGAAACGGATTGGGTCGACTAAGTCGAAGTGCAAGTCATGATCATGAAAACTAGTTGCTCCTCTTTAGATAAGTCTTCTTTCTTTTCTTTTCAATAGTCAGCGAGTCTAGAATTCTTTGCCCTAAATACCATTAGGAATCTTTGCATTTCATCTTTCTTTCGAACTTATAGAATTTTTTGTTTAAGCAAGAGGGAGGAATTTCAAAGCCCATTATCAACTCCCAAAGGGAGAAAGTGCATGATGCCCAAAGGCGTAACAAAGATAACAAGTGGGGAACATCAAATGGAAGGATTCATATAAACTAAAATTGATGGAACAGGCAAGAATCGGCAAAGTGAAAGGGCACCACAAAGAAAAGGGTATGCAAAGTGAAACCACAAAGATTTTGGGGTCAGCCGAGCGTCATACACTAATTGGGCTATCCCATATGGAATGTAAAGTTGGCACAACGTGAAAACGGGAAAGGTTGCAAGGTCGCAAGGTTTGATTAACATAATACCTCAATCGTCAGGAAAGACATAAAGAATTCCGGTGAAGAATCGAGAGTGCAACACTAGGTGGCAAGGAAATAAAAATCAAGAGTCAGTCAAGCATCATAAAGGGCCCTGGGTAATCTCGAGAAAGGGATAAGGATTTTGGGCGAAGGCTCAGAAATGTAACACCAAGATGAGAAACAAAACAAAGCCACAAGGATCAGGGGACCAGCCAAGCTTAACATTCTAACTCGATAATCGTTTAAGAGGGATATAAGGCTTCAAGTAAAATAGGCAAAAAGCACAACACAAAGGTGGAAATGGCCATGAGAGTTGATCCAGCATGATATATCAACTTGTCAATCATCAAGAAGAGGCAAAAGAGAATTCTGGTAAAGGGTCGGAAGTGCCAAGTAAAGACACAAAGGGCAAGGATCCACCAAACATTAGAGAAAGACCGGATGATTTTAAATAAAAAGGGTGTAAGGATTTTAGCAGAGGCTCAGAAAGGTAACATAAGGTAAAGAACAAAGCGAATCCGCAAGGTACAGAGGGATAACCAAAGCATGATACAACAACTCATCAATCATCGGGGAGGGACATATAGGATTCTAGCAAAAGGGCTAGAAATGTAACACAATAATGGGAAAGGTTCGGGGGTCTTCCAACCAACTCAGGCAACTCATTGTCAACATGGAAATTTGAACACAACAGAACACGACAACGGGAGGCTGTCTTCAACAAGAATGCTGCGAGCTAACCATCACTTTTCAAACTGACAAGTTTTCTTTAATTGTCATAGGGGTAGAAAATTCAAGAAGAGCCTAAGGAGGGCCATCCACAGGAGAAGGTAGGCACATAGTAGGTATGATCGAAATTTCAGGGCCCACCTGGAAGTGGAACTCAGCTAAAACTCAAAAGGGACATAGTCTGTCATATGCACCCTCCCCAGCAAAGAGCGCAATGGGAAAAACTCTAACTAGCAAACCCCAAAAGGAACAACTGAGGGTTAAAAGAGTTATAAAAGTGAGATGGAACACAATGATAAACTCAAATAGGTGCGGGTAAAATGGGCAAGCACCAACACCTTCCCCAGTAAGAGTCGCAGCAATCCTCCGTGGAAAATAATCACTAGAAGAAACAACCAGAAGTTAGGATTAGCATTTAAGTTGGAATTCTCAGACCCTCCTGGAAAATGAGACTTATTTAAAGGTTAGGGGTAATCAGGGATAGCAAGAGGCATAAAGTAACTTGCATGTGGAAGTAGGATTCAGTTAAGAGTATTCAGGACCCTCCTGAAAAATTGGACTTAACTTAGGACACAAACAGTCGGGTGGCATGGTCAAACCCAAATACTTCCAATCAGAGTCAACAAGACTCATAAGGACCCTCCTGAAAAATGGGACTTCGTCTAGATATTTCCCCAACAAGAGTCCTCAGGACCCTCCTGAAAAAATTGGACTTAGATTAGATACTTCCCCAGCAAGAGTCAACAAAAGTTGTCAGGACCCCCTTGGATAATAGGATGTAGCCCTAAATACTAACCCCCAGTTGTCAGCTTTCGACATTAAATTAAGAGTTGACAGGACCCCCCTGGATAATGGGAAGTAGTTTTAATCACCAGTCACTAGCAGATCCCCAGCAGATACAACTCACAACAAGGCATAGTGGAAAATAATACCTTTTCGAAAACATAACATAGTCTTAAAGTTGTCAACAGTTAAGAATTGTCAGGACCCTCCTGGATAATAGAACTTAGCTTTAAAGATATTTGGTAAGGAGATTTGATTGACACTCATGGATCCTCCCAGCACCAAACTGGGGCAGGAAGAATTTCTTGTGTTTTGTTTGTTTGGTTTTGTTGCAATAAGGCGCACACCTGTAAAACAAGGGAATATTTTTCTAAATTTTAAATTTTAGCAATCAGGCGCCCGCCTGTAGAACAAGGGAATATATTTCAAATTCCAAGTTTGGAGAATCAGACGCCCACCTATAGAACAAGGGAATATTTTTCAAAATTTAAAGTCTTGGTAATCAGGCGCCCACCTGTAGAACAAGGGAATATATTTCAAATTTCAAGTTTTGAGAATTAGGTGCCCACCTGTTGAAGAAGGGAATATTTTTCAAAATTTGAAGTCTTGGTAATCAGGCGCCCACCTGTAGAATAACGGAATATTTTTCAAAATTTTAAGTTTTTGCAATCAGGCGCCCACCTGTAGAACAATGGAATATTTTTCAAAATTTTAAAAGTCTTGGTAATCAGGCACCCACCTATAGAACAAGGGAATATTTTTATAAATTTAAATTTTGGTAATCAGGCGCCCACCTATAGAACAAGGGAATATTTTTCTAAATTTTAAGTTTTTGCAATCAGGCGCCCACCTGTAGAACAAGGGAATATATTTAAAATTCCAAGTTTTGACAATCAAAAGTCCATTTGTAGAACAAGGGAATATTTTTCAAAAGTCCATTTGTAGAACAAGGGAATATTTTTCAAAATTTTAAGTCTTGGTAATCAAGCGCCCACCTATAGAACAAGGGAATATATTTCAAATTTTAATGTTTAGGTAATTAGGCGTCCACCTGTAGAATAAGGGAAAATTTTGTAAATTTTAAGTTTTTGACAATCAGGCGCCCACCTGTAGAACAAGGGAATATATTTCAAATTTCAAGTTTTGACAATCAGGCGCCTACCTGTAGAACAAGGGAATATTTTTTCAAAATCTTAAGTCTTGGTAATCCGGCGCCCACCTATAGAACAATGGAATATTTTTCAAATTTTTATGTTTTTGACAATCAGGCGCCCACCTGTAGAACATGGAAATATTTATCAAAATTTTAAGTCTTGGTAATCAGGCACCCACCTGTAGAACAAGGGAATATATTTCAAATTTTGAAGTTTAGGTAATCAGGCGTCCACCTGTAGATAAGGGAATATTTTGTAAATTTTAAGTTTTTGACAATAGGGAATATATTTCAAATTTCAAGTTTTGAGAATCAGGCGCCCACCTGTAGAACAAGGGAATATTTTTCAAAATTTTATGTTTTTGCAATCAGGCGCCCACCTGTAGAACAAGGGAATATTTTTAAAAATTTTAAAAGTCTTGGTAATCGGGCAACTACCTGTAGAACAAGGGAATATTTTTCAAAAATTAAATTTTGATAATCAAGCGCCCACCGTAGAACAGGGGAACAATTTCCAAAATTTTAAGTCTTGGTTATTAGGCGCCCACCTATAGAACAAGGGAATATATTTCAAATTTCAAGTTTTGACAATCAAGCGTCCACCTGTAGAACAAGGGAATATTTTTCAAAATTTAAATTTTGGTAATCAGACGCCCACCTGTAGAACAAGGGAATATTTTTCAAATTTTTAAGTTTTTGCAATTAGGCTCCCACCCGTAGAAAAAAGGAATATTTTTTAAATTTCAAGTTTTGACAATCAGGCGCCCACCTATAGAACAAGAGAATATTTTTCAAAATTTTAAAGTCTTGGTAATCAGGCACCCATCTGTAGAATAAGGGAATATTTTTCAAAGTTAACATTTTGGTAATCATGCGCACACCTATAGAACAAAGGAATATTTTCAAAATTTGAAGTCCTGGTAATCAGGCACCCACCTGTAGAACAAGGGAATATTTCTCAAAATTTAAATGTTGGTAATCAGGTGCCCACATGTAGAACAAGGGAATATTTTTTCAAAATTTTAAATTTCAAGCTTCAGGCACCCACCTGTAGAACAAGGGAATACGTTTCAATATTTTAATTTCAAGTTTCAAGCGCCCACCTGTAGAACAACGGAGTATTTTTCAAAACTTTAAATTTCAAGTTTTAGGCACCCACATGTAGAAAAAAGAAATATTTTTCAAGTTGCAAGTTGTAATAGTAAGGTGCCCACCTGTAGAACGAGTGAATGCTTTCAACGGAATACACGTAAAGCCCAACAATTCGGCATTTGACATGAAGGAACAAAAGGCAAGCAGTCAGCAAGGCCACAAGGAGTTCGCAAAAAGAAATACAAGGCAACAAAGCAACAAGGATTAAGATCGAAGACTAGATAGGCTTTTCTTTGTAATCCATAGCATATAGTTTGGTCTAATTTTATTTTATTTTGCATGGAGTGTAATAAGGAGGCCAGCATGCAGTAACGGTAGTATTAGTAGTGCAACCACATCTTTGGTAGTCATAGCTACCAAACACTCCAGAACTATACTGACCTGATTCCTCTTTAGCCGAGGATATGTAGGCAACCCTTGAATCAGGGTTCGGTCAGACAATTTTTCGAAACGCATCTCATGGAATTCAAAACAGGAAAAAATCTCTCAATCGCGCACTTATATTTGCCCGGAAATCCTGCGTGTCTCCGAGCAATGAGGAACAGCTGGGAGCACGAGATTTTTGCCTCGCTTGAAACGTTTCTATTAATTCGTAGACTAGCATTTTCTTTTATTATTTACATTCTTCACAGTTAATTATGTGGTTTGTGTTTATTTGAATTTTTAGGAATTAATTATGTTATTTGTGTTTATTTGCATTTTAGAAATTAATCATGTGATTTGCGTTTATTTGCATGTTTCCTTATTAATTATGTGATTTCAGTTGCTTCCTTCTTTTATTATTTGAGACAATTTAATGGCATTTGAGTACATTCTAATTCATCGAAAAAGCACAAAAATGGCATTTTTATATTTAGGATACCAGTTTTAACACTCTTAGGTTCAGTGGTTAATAGCACGGAAAAAACTAATAATAACAAAATCATTTCTTTTTGCAATTTCAAGTTTTCACTTAGTTTTCTTTTAAATTAGGATTTAAATGATTTTAAGAAATTAATTAGTTTTAAATCAAGTTTTTACTCTAATTTTGCATTAAGTGAAGATTGAAAATATTAATACAAGGAATTTGGTAAAAAAAAAAATTTAAAAAAAAGAGAAAAGAAAAGGGACTTGAAATATGGTTTTGTTCGAAAAGATTAATTTGGGCTAATTCTGTAATTTATACCCAGCCCAAAACCCTGAACCCTACCAAATTGCCCCTACCTGGTCCAGCCCTAGAGACGTCAAACGACGTTGCTTGGTGGTATTCAATCCTGGCCATCCATGATTTTTATCAAACGACTCACGTGGAGC
The DNA here is from genome assembly GCA_034376525.1 of Nicotiana benthamiana. Lineage (NCBI taxonomy): Eukaryota > Viridiplantae > Streptophyta > Magnoliopsida > Solanales > Solanaceae > Nicotiana > Nicotiana benthamiana. Next base: position 12,368,170 of record CM067340.1, read on the forward strand.
CTTGCCTTTGAAATAAAATTGTCCAAACACTGTGTAATTAGCTTTATAGACAAATATGCCTTCCTCGTACAGTTCCACCAACAACCCTCGAACCGCCTTAACACCACCGTCCGCCGTCGGTCGAAAATCGCCGCCGCGGGCGGCGTAACGCAAACACCTCCCAGATTTACACCCTAGAATCCCCTGACTCTCATTTCCCAATCCCATAGAGATCACCCTTCCAATAACCTCCGAACTTCTCGAATCTTCGTTTAAAATATGGCAACTCCGCTGTCTACGGCGGCCGCCGTTGGCCAATGGGCTCCAAATCAACACCAGTTGACCCCCTCATCCTCCTCGTCTTAACCTTGCCATTGGTTACTCTCAAACATGTCTTCAACTCGTCGAATGTGTGCCAGAAGAAGGCATCTCAGCCATGCACAGCGGTGGCTACCATCCAATGCTTTTCAAACATCACACCCACCTTCATTTAGCCCTCGTTCACCCGAAAGCCCACCTAAACCCGCTCAAGCGGTCCCAGAACCCATCCAGTGTCGGCACCAGCCACAATTGAAGTTTAAGTCCAAGTTGGGAGATCACTCAAGGTTCTTGAATTGATTCCAACAGTGTTAGATTAAAGAAATCCGGTAAGTCCCTTTCTTAGTTTTCCCTTCCTTATTGTTGTGATTTTCTGCCTATTGTAGGGTTGTTAGTTAAAATTTAAATGGTTTTAGAAAATCTCAAAATTTTTATTTATGAAATTGGATGACTTTTGAGCAGTTTTAGGAGTTAGTTTCCTCCTCATGTTTCTTCCTCGGTTTCTTTTTCTTTCTTCTTTCTTTTTTCTTTTCATGTGTTTAATTCTGATTGCTCTGTAGTTGGTTTTAGTTTCGCATATTTGTTGTTCTTGAAATTAATTCCTAAGGAAAATTAAAATCATGTCCTTTGTTTGTATAATCCGAATATTCTGATTCGTTAAAGCAATCCATCCATGTGTTTTGTCTAAATGGTTTGCTTAATTCATAAATGATGTTAGAATAACCAAATTATTTTGGGATCAATGAGTCCTTTGGGCTCAATTTCTTGCCTCTCTTGTTTTCTTTTCTAGTTTTTGGCCCAGGGAACCTTTCATATGAGCTTCAACACTCAAGTGATTAGTGATTGAGGGTTTGTGAATTGGGCTGTAGTCCTGGACCCTTTTGAAATAGAGTTTCCTTTTGAACCTGACCCATAATCCCTGTAAGGTTCTGGGGTAAATAACGGAGCTATTGAGGGTAACTTGGGTAGTGTATGTATTCTAGTAATGGAATAGAAGTCACCGGAATTTTCTAGTGTAGGGGTTCAACACAAGTTAAAAAGATGGACCAAACTGCAATAATAAGTATAAGGGTTTCCCTACTTGCCTTGACTGTAAAGAGATCTATTCTTGCCTTTCAAGGGAAGGCTGGAGTGTTAGAATTCAAAAGATACACACAGCCAAATTTTTGACTATTCATTGATTTATTAATTGATTCTAAAAGCTTCCCATTTGGATATACCCTCTTGTTTATTTGATATGGATATGAATGAAGTAGAGGTTGAAGAATTGCTACAAAGTTGATTCCTGGGGTTTGTCTTGCACCGTTGAGGTGTTTGTTTTCTGATTGTGTCGTTTAGTGGGTTCATCCTTGCTCATTGTTGTGCTGTGTTGGGTTTAAATGGCTCTATTGTGGCTGTGATCTTCTGCTTGCCATCTGCTGCTATTAACCTCAACTTTTCCTTCTTATCCGCAACCTCCACATACTTTTCTTTTGACTCAAGTGATGTGGAAAGCTGAGTCTACATGTATGAGAAATATTTGGATAATGTGAATAAAGAGCTGGCTATTTTTTGCATGAAATCTTACAAGGGTTTCTTAGTTTTGACATTCAACCATGATACTCATTTAAATAATTCATGTTTGTATCAATTTGGACTGTAGAAAACTATTCGTTGACTGTAGCTCCAGTTATTTCAGTTTCTATGTGGATTTGAGGTTTAGGATACAGTCGATGTTGGTTAGAAATGAGGTTTGAAACATGAATTTATGTGTTTACGCTGTGGTAAAATCAAGTAGCTCTTTGTAATGCTCGGCAAGTGCAAGCAGCACAAAAATGTAACTTTAAAGTTTTCCCGGGAACCTTTGTTGTTATAGGTTTTGAGTAAGAGTCACTGTTCTTACCTTCCAATTCCTATTAGTGCCGCATTAATTTTTCACTGGTTCAGTAGTCAATACAGCTACACGTTACCAGATATATATGCTATTTACATAAAAAGAGGGAGTTAGTGCATATAGCCTTAGTGGCCTCCTTGATGAGGCATTTCATACCATTGATGATATGAAATTTGTAAGCAATTGCAAGCTTGATGTGTATATTTACTCAATCCTTATTAAGTGTTGCACTAAATTTTGTCGTTTTGATACGATTGAATATATTTTAGCCGAGATGGCATATTTGGGAATTGAATGCACTTCTGTGGCTTACAATACCTTAATTGACATCTATGGTTAAGCTAAGTTGTTTGAGCTGATGGAAAGCTCCCTGATAGATATGATCGACGTGAGCCTTGGGCTCGACCAACTGCCCCTATGTGTAAAGGTGTATTTTAAAATAGATAATCCATGGCCCTAATTAATTACTATTTTAACAATAGAACTCTAGGGGTGCCATCTAGAAAATTTCATGGCCCTCGCAAATCTAAAAGTGCGTAGTTACTTTAAGCGCGCAATTTAGACTAATTTCCCTAAAACTCGGGTGCACATTTATGTGACCCAAATCTAAATCTCAATGAGGTTGGAATATGTCAACAATTACGGGTGCATTTATGTGACGTGGTTCGAGACATGTTTTCACGACGTTGCATTTCTCTTTAAAAATAATAATAATAAAAGAAGTTAAAAATTTTGAAATTGACACATAGGTTCATAATTGTTTAAAATCAGATAATTTAAGCCAAATATAACAGTTGAACGACCGCTCTAGAACCACGGAACTCGGGAATGCCTAACACCTACTCTCGGGTTAACAGAATTCCTTACTCGAATTTTTGGTACGCGGACTATTAAACAGAGTCATTCGTTCCTCGATTCAGGATTCGAAACGGTGACTTGGGACACCATAAATCTCCAAGTGGCGATTCTAAAATTCTCATAAATAATTGAATCCTGTTTCGATTGTACTTTAATTGAATAAACTCCCTTATCTATGCCCTTCATCGGGGTTGTAGTAGCCAAAAGGCGGTGTGACACCTGGAAGGTCAGCTAGAAATATATCAGGAAAATCTTGTACTATTGAGACTGAATCAACTAAAGGGGCATGAATACTGACGTCTCTCATATAAGATAAATACATGTCACACCCCTTCTCAATTATACGTTGAGCTTTCAGAAAAGAAATAACTTTTGTGGGAGTGAAATCTAATATACCCCTCAGCTTAACACGTGGTACACCTTGCATAGCCAGCATCACGATTTTGGCGTGACAATCAAGAATAGCATAATGGGGTGAAAACTAGTCCATGCCCAAGATAATATCAAAATCCACCATGCTGCGTAGCAATAAATTGGCTCTAGTCTCAAAATCACAGAGAGTAACCAAAAACGATTGATAAACACGGCCCACAAAAAAAGAATCTCCCATAAGAGTAGAAACATAAATAGGGGAACTAAAGAATCTTGAGGTACACCTAAATGCGGGGCAATATAAAAAGACACATAAGAGTAAGTGGACCCGGGATCAAATAGAACCGATGCATCTCTTTGACAAACCATGACCATACCTATGATGACAAAATCAGAGGCAATAGCCTCGGTACGAGCAGGAAGGGTATAGTATCTGGCCTGGCATCCTCCTCTAGAGCGGCCTCTACTTCCCTGACCTCCACCTTTAGTTGGTTAAGCAGGTGGGGTCGCAACTGGAGCTGTAACCATAGCTTGAGAGCTCTCACGTTGTGGCTGAGGAGTATGTGGAGATGCACTCCTCCCAAGTCTAGGGCAATCCCTCACTATATGGCGTGTATCACCACTCAAAACAAGCTCTGGGAGGACGTACGGCTGTGACTGGCTCGGGTAAGGTCTGCTGAACTGGCCTCTGAAAGAAACCTGTGTAAGAGGCGCGCTAGAAATTGGAGGTACATAATAAGGCTCATGAGGCCTAGGAGGAGCTAGAGCACTACTAGCTACTGGAAGTGCTGAATGAACAGGGTGACTCATATAACCCCTACCATGACGATGAGAAGTTTGGGTATAGGCACTAGAATAATGGCCCGACTCTCCAGACCTCTTGACCTCCCTCTCCTCTGTCTCCTTAGCATGCATACCCTTAGTCCTTCTAGCAATGATCACCACATGCTGATAAAAAATATCCATCTCCAACTCACGAGCCATGCTAGACCTGATGGTGGGAATAAGCTCTCAAATAACTGGCAAACCGTCTCACGAACACTAGAAACCAAGGCCTGGTGCATGCCTAGCTAAACTAGTGTAACGGACAAGATGTTCTAAAACAATCATAGTACCCTAGTGCAAATGCTCAAACTCGGTGCACCATGCATTACTGAGGCTCTAAGGAGCATATCCCTCAAGAACAGATCTGAAAATTGAGTCCAAGTCAATGAACGTGCCTCATCTGTGTTGGACAATACGCTTTACGCTAGAGGGGGGGGGTGAATAGCGTTTTAAAATTATTAAGCGTTTTAGTGCGGAATTTAAAAACTTTACAGAAATTAAAACAAGTGCAGTAAAAAAAACTTACACAATGATGTATCCTGGTTGGCCACAAACGTGGTTAGTCCAGTCCCCGAGAGACTCTCTCGAGATTTCCACTAAACTTGTCAAGCTTACGGGTGCTTAACAAACCGTTACAGTTGAGGACACAAGCCTCACCTAGGTGCTCGGGGATCACAATCCCAAAGACTTCAATTGCTCGGGGATACCAATCCCAAAGACTTCAATTGCTCGGGGATACCAATCCCAAAGACTTCAATTGCTCGGGGATAACAATCCCAAAGACTTCAACTGCTCGGGGATAACAATCCCAAAGACTTCAACCGAGGAATCACAAGTTCCTCAACAAACGAGAATCGCAATTCTCTTACAAACACAAAACACACTCACTTTACAAAGCACTCCTTAATGAGTAGATATGAGTAGAAATAGTACGCTCAAGATCACAACAACTTAGCTCAATAGAATGGCTCTTCAAAAAGCTTTATGGATGAATGGAAAATGATGATTAATGTAAGAAAGCTTTTAGCAATGAAAATACTCAAATTGTATATGTTGTTGTTGTGAAAACACTGAGTTGAAGCTGTATTTATAGGTGAAAAACTCAGTCTTACCGTTGTCTAATTGCCAATTAAGGATTGCTGAAATTACTCAGTGACAATCGATTGTCAAGACTAAACAATCGATTGTTTGCCTATCAGATCAAAAATTCAATCCCAGATTTTACGTCAACAATCGATTACTTCAAATCACTAATCGATTATTTATAACGTTAAGAAATCCTTTCCAATTTTTTGGCATAAAACATCGATTGTCCGGAAATCAACAATCGATTATTTTAACAACGTTCAGAAAATCTTTTCCAGATTTTATGCAAAACATCGATTGTTAAATATCAACAATCGATTACCTGAAGGTAATTGAAAATATATGACAACGGTCAGCTTCAACAATCGATTATCAAATGGAATAATCGATTATTAATTAATTTCAAAACTCTCTGTCTCATATATAATCGATTATCAAAAGCCACAATCGATTATCATTTTATTTAAAATCACTGGGAGACATTTTTCTCATTCTAATCGATTACCATTAGTTCATAATCGATTTTTATGAGTTTTGAAAACTTTGCCTCAGTTAACAATCGATTATCATAAGTACACAATCGATTGTTATGCAGTTTGCATAAACCTGATGTTAACTGACTTACTCACAATCGATTATCATTAATTCACAATCGATTGTCATGCAGTCTTGGCTTAGAGATACTCGATTATCATAAGTACATAATCGATTATCTTAGCCCAGATTTTTGAGGCATGCTTGGAAAACATTTTAACAAATGTAAATATGCATAGTTTAAAATCATTTGACACTTAATTTAAATATGCATGATTTTGGAAAAATAATTTTAGTAGAGAAGCCATGTTATGAGCCAAGTTGAGGAATCAAGATCACAATTAATATTGACTCAATTATAACATTTCTAAACTTTGTCTTGAGCTTCTTGTAATGCATCCATTTTGTGCTTGTCCTTGAGCACTGCTATATATCGCTTTTTGCTTTGTTTGACATTCATCAAAACCTACAAAAGAACACACGTTTAGTATATTGCATTTGAAACGTGTTTCCAACAATCTGGACTATCTAACTCATAGATGACTCACCATTCATAGGCGACTTCTCGAAGCTGGAAAGTAGTAAAAAGAACCCCACTCGATCCTGAGATGCCCATGGTACGAAGAATATGGTATCACTCATCCAGAAATCCTAGAGCATCATCTGATACTAAAACACTAAAAACAATAGGCTTATACTTATTGAACCTCTCAAGCCTCCCCTACTCATCCTCGAAATTCGATGCCCTATCCTCAGGCTGATCTGGAACTATAGGTTGTACCAGAATAATCTCTGGAACCTCCTCCACACGCACTCGCTGCTCAGAAGTGTGGGTGATGGGAGTCTGTGCTCCTTTCCCGGTCTGGATGTAGCTGCACCAAGGGGAAGCAACCATGCTTGAGCCAAAGTAGTGTACATGCTCATAAACTGCGCCAAATTCTCCTGAAGTGCTGGTATAGTAGCAACAGTAGGCGTATCAGGGGTTTGAGCTCCGACTGGAACTGCTGGTGGTACCTCGATGGCAGCTCGCACAGGTGCTCTGGATGTATCGTGTGCACGTCATTGACCTCTACCCCGACCTCGACCTGTGATGGCTTCAGTAGGAGCGGGTGCCTGATCATCTCAGGTAGCATGTGTTCTTACCATCTGTGATATAATAGAAGACAAAAGTTTAGAATTATGATATCAAAATCTCGCACGACAAGGAAATTAAATTAAATGGAATTTTCCTAACAGTTACATAGCCTCTCATACGTAAGTATAGACGTCTTCATACCGATCAGTGAGACTCTAATAACTGGCTTGTGATTTGTGACTCCTATGAACCTAGAGCTCTGATACAAACTTGTCACGACACCGATTAGCCTATGACTAAGTAAGCCTAAATTGAAGAAGTATAACAAAATTTGCATAAGTAAAACAATTTAAAACAGAATAAAGAAATAAACTACGTCTAAAAGTGCCGCTTGGTGTACACAGTATTTAACTCTCAAACCAATACATAAATCCAAGACCCGGAAACCCATAAATCATAAGTTAAGAAATACTACATAGCTCTAACTTCGGAATGTCTATCAAGAACAAAGAATACATAAGGACTAAATACTAAAAGGAAAGAATAGAAAGGGACTCCTCGGTCTATGGATGCGGCATATATACCTTAAAGTCTCTAGGGCAGTCACCTCGCCTCAAGGGTGATAGGACTGGATCAAAGCAACTATCTGCACATGAAAAACATGCCCAGAAAGGGTATAAGTACACCACAGTAGTACTTAGTAAGTGCCAAGCCTAACCTCGGTTGGGTAGTGATGAGGAAGGTCAGGCCCTACTGAGATAAGACAATAATATAAGTATGACAGAATAGGATAAGCAATGTATTGAAAACTAAAATTAAAAATTAAATACGATAAAGTAAGGAACACGATAACTGAAATAGAGGTTAAAATGAACACAAGGATAATAATCGGGGATCGCTCAATATCTCAAGGATCTCTTAGTATTATCAATATATATTAGGGATCTCTTGGTATCCTGAGGATCTCTTGGTATCCTCAATATATGCTAGGGATCCCTTGGAATCTCGAGAATCTCTTGGTATTATTAATATATGCTAGGGATCTCTTGGTATCCTCCACATATGTGCCAGGGATCTCTTGGTATCCCGCATCTCAGTTAAATCCGTAAACACGTTTGGGGGGATCTCCCGGGATGTCGTCCTATAGTCCCAAAGTGAAGCATAACACAAAACATAGGAATACACAATTATGCTCAATATCATACCAAGTAAAAAAGTTAATTCTAGCCTAACATGCTTCAGGTAATGAAATTAAGGCAGTTTAACAAATCGGCAAGCAAGTCAACTAAACATGCCTTTCTAAAATAACAAATGCTAAATTCGCAAGTAGAATAAAACAGGAAAAAGGAACTCAATTGAAATACTTAAAGTAAAGACGAATCCAACAATTAGCTCCAGTATGCACTCGTCACCTCACGTACAAGGCATTTCAATTATCAAATACATCAAATCCCAAGGGCAAAGGCCCCCACACAAGGTTAGACAAGCCACTTACCTCGAATCAGCTCAAAATCAACCCGACACCACGTCTTTGCCACGAGTACTCAACTCCAAATGGCCCAAATCTATTCAATGCAATAGTACAATGTAAATAACACTTCAAGTAACTGATTCTACAATTAACTTCTAAGCTAATATATGAATTTATGTAAAATGACCAAAATGTCCCTCGGACCCACATCTCGAAATTGGGTAAAACTTATATTTCTATAAACTCCGCTCTCTCATGAGTTCAGTTATATCAAAAGTACCAAAATCAGACCCGAATTTTCCCCTCAAACCGTCATTCATAGGTTTCCAATTAGACGAGTCCTAACAACCCAATCACCACTGATTTTCCTTAACTTTTCATGCTTAAATTGATAAATAACACTCCAATAACAAGTTTAGGGACCAAAGACCTTACCCCAATGAACTCCTTTGAAAATCTCTCTTGAAAAGTGCTTCCTAAGCTTCTTCTCATTTTGAAAAAGATGAAAAATGGCTAAATTCCATGAAAGCAAGAATTTATATGTTTTGCCCAGCGATTTCCACATCTGCAGTCTTGGGAACACTTCTGCGTTCCTGGGACCGCTTCGGCGTTTCTGGGACCGCTTCTTTGTTCCTGGGACTGCTTCTTCAGTCCCGGCATTTGCGGAAGATTAGTCACATCTGCGACTTTTCACTTAAAGGTCGGATTCTACACTTGTGACTACCACACCGCAGATGCGATGCAGCTTCTGCAGTTACCTGACCGCATCGGTAGTCAACTTCCTTTACCTCAAAACCGTTTTTGCAACCTCTGAGCCACTTCTGTGGTGACTTGCAGAACCTAAATTGCAGTTGCGGTTATGACAAAACTAGTAGCTAAAGCAGCAACTCTAAGTCTAAAATCCTTCCATCAACCATCCGAAATCATCTCGAGGCCCTAGGGATCTCAACCAAAAGCACCAACAAGTCAAAAACCACTACCTAAACTTTTATCAACCCTTAACACACCTAAAAGAACATCTAAACCTCAAATTGACCATGGATTCAAGCCTAAGAACTCAAAAAATTCTCAAAATACGCTTTCAATCAAAAGGTCTATCAGACCTCGTCTGAATGAGCTGAAAATTTGCACACACTTCACATTTAACACTATAGAGCTACTCCAACTTTCGGAATTCCATTCTGACCCTCAAATCCAAATCTTACTATCGGACCAAAACTTCAAAAATTTAGCTTTTAGCATTGCAAGCCTAAATTTGCTACAGACCTCCGAAACACAATCCAAACACGCCACTAAGCCCGAAATAGCCTAACAGAGCTAACGGAACCATCGTATTTCCATTCCGAGGTTGTCTTCATACTGTTCCGACTACGGTCAACTTTCCAAAACATGTGCACTCATTTAGGGACTAAGTGTCCCAAAACTCTCCGAAACTCAGAAATAAACATCTCGGAAAATCAAAATAGCATAAATAAACTCGGGGTAAGCAGTTAATAGGGGATTGGGGTGTTAATTCTTAAGACGATCGGCCGGGTCGTCACATTACAAATTCCCAAATTAGCGATATTACCACAATCTTTATACTCAGGATCTATCTACACTTAATAAACCATAACACTCAAGCGCCTCCAAATAAAAATTAATTTCGGTGGCCGTCAAGCCTCGCACGTATGCGACAAATGACATACATAACCCAACGCGCTGGAGGAACTGATCATTGCCACCACCATGCCTATTTAACCTTTTTTAGCCGATTCGATTTCTTCTAATTTTCTCTAGACTTGCATGAAGAATAATAATAGGTCCATTCAAAACGTAACAATCCCAAATCTGCACTCATCCTGAGCGACCTTATTTTATGAGACCATATTGTCTCAAAACCCACGAACCATCTCAAACCCTTATTGTGTGCATACTTGCATCTCCAACTGGTACACCCATTCAGAAAATTTGTTCATGCATCTGAAGTCATTTTCCCTTATTCCTCCAAATGATACACTTCAAGACAAAAATAACATAAAACACTGCAAGCCCCTTCTTTATAATTCGCTGCAAAAACTTGATACACAACCATATTATGGACTCGAAACCCCCAGGCACCACACTTCAACTTTAGAATCCACTAGGACCATTATTGAGAGTCACCCACTCTGACTTGGTCTTGGATATAATGAAACTCCAAGGCTCTTCTAGCACATTAACACCTTCTCAAAGAAGCACCTAACTGAACAATTTTCCTTTTAAATAATCCTTACACGAAGCATAAATCCTGAACCTTCCCAAAGTTTGAAAATGAACTAATAAGGCCAATTATAGCACATGTTCCTCAAATCCTTTTCTCACATCACCATTGATGTTATCTTTCCTTAGTCGTAATAACCCATCAATATTGTTAGTTTGTATGAGTCCATCAAATTAACCTGGTCCTCTATGAGGTTTTGTTGTGTTATTAAAATTGTAAGTAAAGAAGATAATAGATTGTTACATGGAAAAATCCCACACAAGGGGATCAAAAAACCACGACCTACATTTGTAGGCTTTTAAATTCACTAACTTGCAATCTCACTATTACAATCCAATTTGTAATAACTCTATTACAAAGACTTTAACTAACTTGTGATGCTCTCACCACAAGACACTTTGTGACTTTTCTAGTTACAAAGTCTTTAAACTTATGACTAAATCTAGTCACAACATAAACTCGGAAGTTTATGAAATTTTGGTTTTCCTACAACAAAGCTTCTAAGAAAGCAAAATAAGAGATATAATGAAGAACAAATAACAAGATTATAGCTCAACTATGGATACACATTGACACATTATGAAATTGATCCTCAGTGGAGTTATCTTCTTGTTCTTGACATACCAGTGACTTCGATGCCGGATGAACGTTGTTATGCTTGAGAAAATATCATTGAATGCACAAGTGAATATCTTTTGCATTGCACCAGGTTGTTATACTGCAAAAGAAATCACAATGAATGGTGATATCAATTCTTGGTACACGCTTCTTCCCAATGAGAAGTGAATGTTGTACTGTCTGCTACATAGTCACTTTTGTGCAGTTGCGTTCCAGTTGTATAGTTAACTTGTACTTCTGTCAAAGAACAGGAAAGGACCGAGTCCCTTTGCTTTACTCTTTTGTAATAGTTGCGAGACAGTCACTTTCTGTTGTTGTGTTCCAATTGTACAGCTGACTTGTACTTCCATTGGAGAATCCTAAGGGACCAGGTCACCAGGTCCTTATTGTGTTCCTCCTTCTAGTTGTTCACATATTTTTTGGAAATCAGACCACACATTGTTGTTGTGATCCTCGTTGTGGTTGTTCACTTATTTGGATCAGGATATCTATCTTTTTATTGACAATAGGTTTGTTAAATCATCAAAATATATGAAATATAAGGCAAAACCATTTAAAACCCAATCAATTTCCCCCTTTTTGATGATGACAAACTTAGGCCTTGATATTATTTGTTAAGGTAAAAAATGACTAGATGAGGTACTGAAAACTACACAAGTTCCCCATTGACCTTTTGCTTTTAATTTCCCCTTGATTAGTTTCCTCCTGACAACCAAACCTTTTGCTTTTGATTCCACTGTATTTTCTATGCAAGTTCCCCTTGACTGTTAAGTGCCCCCCTGAATAACACCCAAACCTAAACCAAAACCTTAACCTTTTACCTTTTTTGGCATCATTAAAATGTTAAACAACCAAGCAATCAACATAATGAAGTCTAACACATCCAACTCATGCTACATATGTGCACACAACATCACAGAAAAGAAAAGCTAGAGGAAAATAGTATTGTACATGCAACAAAAGTGGATTTGTTTCATTAATATTAACAATGGAATGAGTGAAACAGGAGCGTGAATGGTGAAACCCAGCATGCCATCAGAAAAAAAAAAAAGCAAACAAAAAGAAAACAACAGCCACAAAATATAACAGCAAAAGTAGATGGCCACTAAGAGGATCCTAGGAGACACTACAAGAAGGAGGCTTGGAGGAGGAGGGAACAATGGTTTTGGGAACCAGGTCTAGTTAGTCATTTGCAGATAGTTGTTTTTCAAGCGATTTTGCCCGAAGCTTATGATTTTTCTTTGTCAAGCGGGAAATCTCTTTATTAATGGAGTTGGGTCTGTTAACTGTTTGATTGAGCTGAGTTTCAAATATTGATTTTTGAGCCCTCAACCTGCTGATCTCTTCAGAAGCTGCATTTTGAGCACTGATAAGCTGAGAAATTGTTGAGATACTTCCACCAACTCTTTATATGCATTCACATTCTTCCAAAGTGTTTTTAAAGAAGGTTTGCTTGCATGTGCCCACTATGGGATTCCCCAATAGGACCTATAGAATCTGATCATATGAGTGAGGAGAAAGCCATATGGCAGCCCATGATTCCTACCATTAAAGTTTTCCACCTTTTACATATGATCTATCGTGATTGCTGCCAGATTGATTGGGACAAACTTATCAAGCGCTTCCCTTAAGACCATATCTGATTTTGTAGCAATAGATCATATCTTAGAATGAGGTAAGAGTACCTTATTAACCGATTCAAAGAGAATTTTATACTCAGGAAGTAATACCTTCTTATGCCTATGTTTCCCCTGCTGAATAGCTTATTCTTTCAAGATGGCTCTCCTAAGGTAGATATCACAGACACCTTTGACTGAGTACATTCCTTTACATGGAATTTTGAGTACCTTTCCCAATGCTGATGTGTCGAGTACAATGTTCACTCCATTTACCAATGCACATATGTGATCTCCCTCAATAGTGAAGAGAGATGCGCATAAATTTTGCACTGCATCTTCGTACACTAGAGGCATGTTCCCCTAAAATAAATGATCTCGTTGCTGATATTCCACTATTTCCAAAATTTGTCTCGTACCAGCCATCTCTACAATTGTTGGGCCAAATGTATGACCCCATAAGACTTTCTAAGTTCTTAATCTCTTCTGCCAAAGACCATTATCACTAGGTATGGTCTTCACAGAACCAAGTTCCCTTACAGTTTCCCATTTTTGTTTTTTATATCCTTCAACAGGCTTTCCTTTCCAACTTACTAGCCCTACTATATCATCTTCAGATATGGTTTGCTCAACTGTCTCTTTTTTGACTTGCTATTGTTTGTCACGATTGCACTATTTTGTTTCTCAATTGCTTCGTCCATAGACTTTTGGGCTTTTAAGGGTTGTTTCACTAAGGAACCAGGTTCCTTTAGAATATTTCTATCAACCCTACCTATTGGAACCTTTTTGTCAGTAACAAATTCCCCTTGATTCATCTTCCTCTTTTTCCATGTCTTGACACTCCTCCTACTTTTCTGCAATATAGACTCGAAGCCCTATTTCTGATGGGACCTAATAGTGGGTGACTTGGAGCATGATTCTAAAAGCTTAGGAGGATCAATGGGTGCAGGAATGGGTTTACCTATAAGAGAATCAGGTTCTTCAACTTTTTTTTCCGGGAACATCTCATGAGCTAATAACTGGAGGGGTACTATGATTCTTACGTCGCCTAGGAATTGAATTTCTTCCTCAGATATCCTCCTTCATTGACCATACTCTCATCAGTGATAGCCATGATGTTATGCAATGTTTCCTTTTCTGGTGACTTTATGAGAATCACCAAGTCCAACATTGAGGAGTTCAAATACTGATCATGATCGTCCTCAGAGACTCTGACATTTGAGAGGTAAAACCTCTTGAGTGTTCTTTGATGATATCAGAGGAATAACGAGACATAGGGTTTTCAATATATGGAAGGGAAATAGGGTTTGTCAGAAAAAAGAAAAAATTACAAGAAAAGAGGAGGAACTAGGTGTGGACATATTAGTATTTGAGGGAGTGGAATATTGATTTTTTGGAGAAGATATTAAGAGTGAAAGGGAAGTGGGAGTAGTGTTGATGGTGGGATATGGAACCAATCGTTTGAATTCAATTATAGGAGTAAAGTGAGAAGGAGAAATGAAGAGAGGATCGCAAATATACCGAAGAAATAAAGTTTCATAACTTGCTATCAGGGATAAGAAGAGTTTTATTGGAAGAGGGGCTAATAATGAGAAGAGAGAGAAATGGGTTCTGAATAGTTCTGAAAATGGTGGTAGGTTTGTGAGAAAACATTATCATACATAGGGTATGAAGGGATTTGAAAGATAAGACATGTCATGTAGACTTTGAAAAGTCAAATGATGTGGTAGTTGAGTTAATTAATGTTATCATTTTGAGATGGCATGCAGAGAAAAATACATTACTACTAACCTGTGGTACAGGAACCTAATGCCCGAGCAATTTTTTGAAAAAGGTTATAGTAGCTCTTCTTTCGCAGTTCATAAATGTACCTTTAGCTTCTATGATTGTCATGTCTGTTTACCTGCAACGGTATCGATGTGAGTTAAGCTTGTTCAGAAAACACTTTAGCTAATTTTACCTAAAGGTGTTTTGCATAGTCAATTGATGGAGAATCAAGTTCTCTATTAGACTCTCATGACCCCATCTTCACCTTGTTTCTTCTAGAATATTCCCTACTCAAGGCTTTGGTGATGATATCTGGAATTTAGTCTTTTGTTCTGCAATACTTTCTATAGATTAACCTTTCTCCATATTGACCCTCGGAAGATAATGCTTCAACTCAATGTGATTGGTCCTCTTGTTTTGAAATATTCTACTTCAGTTATTGACAAAGCCATTGAGTATTTGTTTCTTGCGCCCCAAAAGATGAGACATGATCATGACAAATGTACCATTCTATAAGTACTTTTTATTTCCAGAAGATAACCCGCATAGTTAATCATCAGCATACTCAATAAGGCTAAGATGTCACCTGTATGGTAATAGAGGATCAGGTACTATGTTACCTTAAGGTAACTCACAACTTCTTTTGGCAGCCTTCAAGTAACATTCCTTTGGACTTCAATTTAGATTTTATTGTGGAGTGGAAATACATGAGGGAATGGGGAAGGAATTTTTAAAAAAAAAATCCTATCTAACTTCAAAGAAAGGGAGTGATTATGTTATCAGGTGGATGGGAGATTTTGACTTTCCAGTTTGGAACTGAGGTTTGCTTGGTAGAGGATCTGGGTAGGATAATTAGATTTCCCCTTACTCCTTGTTCTGTTACTTGTGGAGTGTCTTGCACTGTATATTTATTCTTTCTTCAACTTCAGTGGTAGTAATTTCAGTACTAGGTTCCTTGTGAGAAGTGGAAGAGGATGTTGCATTGTCTTTCACCTATCTCATTAATATTACACATCATATTAGCCTTCTCAATTGAAGCCTCAAATATTTCCCAAGTACCAGAACTGGTTCATTTTATCAATCATCACGGTTTCCTCCTTTTTTAGAGAAAGGTGTCTCGTTGAATAGCACATGAACGCTACCTTCATCCAGTGTACCATTTTTGTTGTAGACTTTATGGCATTTGCTTTATGGGGAGTATCCCAGAAGGATTTCTTTATTGCCTTTTTGCATCAAACTTCCCAGCTGGTCCTTCCCGCTGTTGAGAACATGTCATCTTAAGGTCCTAAGATGAGATGCCTTTAATTTTCTTCCATTTGGCAGCTCATAGTGGGCTTTGTACAGGAGGGACCAGATCATACATTTGTTAGCTATGTAGCATGAATGTGTTAATTGGTTTTGCTCAAACATTTTTTATTGATGATTCCATTATTGATGAGCATTGTCCATGCCATGTCTTCCAAACTTATGTTCTTTCCTTTTAGCAACACTATTTTGCTATGGAGTCCTTGGTGCTGAGAAGTTGTGTGTGATTCCATATTTTTGTGTTACAAGATTATCAAGTTTGGCGTTGTTGAATTCTATCTCGTGGTCAAATATAATCCATTTTCCATTCAATTTGATCTTCACTTGAATCTTCTTGACAAGGACCATTAATACCTCGAGAGTCTCCTCCTTTGTGCTATGAACCAGTGTCCAGGTGAATCTTGAGTTTGGCAGACCATGGACCAGGTCCTTCTGAATCAATTTATTCGGAGGTGATAAGCTTGCATGCACCATTCTTTCATGCCAAAGTATGTGTTATCATCAACAGACTTCAAGCATCTCATATCACCATCATATGGAGGTTCATTGTGAGCAAAGTAGATGTTCTTGTTTCCTTTAGCCACTAAAACCACTTGGCCAGTTACTAGATTGGTAACTGTGCACACTTTTAATAAGAACTCTACTTTATTCCCTCTATCAAAGAAACTTTCCAACTTTACAAAAATCGGGAATGTACCCTCTCTCTCTCCCCTTTTTTAAAGGATACATTCCCTTTCTGCATGGTTTTTAATGAAAAGAAATCCATGATGCTTCTAGTTGCATGCTTTGAGCATCTGCTGTCCAAGGTCTATTGTAATCTGTTTGCTCTCACTACCCCCTGAACATGCAAATTATGCATTAGATTTTGGAACTCAAACTAGCTTGGATCCCTTGTTATGATAGAAGGTATGGATAATGGTTTTTCTAGTCCATGCAAGCAACATTCATTTCTTGCGAGTGGTACCTTGGTCCCTTGTTAGTAGTCACTTTGTTAGTAAACACTTTGTTTTTCTGAGTAAGCTGAACTCAGTGCTGGCAATTTTTGTCCCATAGTGGGTACACAACAAGTTATGGTGGATAGTGACATACTTGTTGTGATGGTTGTAAGGAGTTTTCTCCCATTGGAACCTGATGCCCTGTATGTTTCCACTATGGTTAGTGGTGACAGCATTTGAGGACCAGGTCCACTTCAGATATTTCTCAAGATCAATTCTTACTTTCTATAATTCATCTTGAAGTTGTTGATTCTTCTCAAGTTCACCAAATAGACTAGTTTTCACATTAGTTAATTCTTTTTCTAGATTGGTGTGTGTCTCACTAGCTACTTCCTTCCCTTTCCCAAGACTCGCATTCCTATGTTCTCTATTGATTCCCTTAATGATTTCCTCTAGATCAGTGATTATCACTAAAAAGTCATCCCTCTCTTGCTTCGTAGTTGCATTTTTTTCCTTCTAGAGTGTGTTTCTCATTGCTAAGACCTTTTATTGATTCTTTCAAGTCAACTACTACTACCATCAGGTATCTCTCATTATTCGCACTAGTTATTCTTGCATTTATTTCTTCCTTTTCTTTTTCACGATTAGCTATAATCTCAATTAGGTCCACTACACAGACCACCAGATCATCTCTAGATTGTTTGGCTTCTCTTAGTTCTATGGTCGGGATCTCCTTATCATTGTCGGGGCTATAATAAGCATCAATTAGAACATTTGCTAATGACCTTAACTTCTTAGAAGAATAAGATTTCAGATTTCTCTGAACATCCCTAAAATTTACCTCATCATCTTTATCTTCTTTATCATCATCAGACTATGCCATCAGCACGAACAGTGAATCATACATCGTTTCTTCAGTTTCCACTACCATCATGGAACTGTTTTCTGCATCTGGTTCCCTTTTTGATTCACTGGACGAGTCTCCCCAAGTAGCAAGAGCCTGCTTCACAATATTGTCAGCTGCACTTTTTCGACTGACTCGTTTATATGAAACCAGGTTCCTTTTTCCTGCTTTGTCACGGTTTTGTTTGTATTGCTCCTGTTTCGCAAGTGGACAGTCTTTGATGAAGTGCCCTGGCTTTCCACACCTATGATAGAGATCATTGCTTCTTGCTTTATTTGAACTGCCAATCTTTGGTATACCACCATTCCTTCGAACCATCTTTTGAAATCTTTTAGTAAGATAGGCTATATCACTATCTTTTTCACTCAAGTCACTGCTTTTAGACTTGAGTACTATGTTCTTTTCCTTCTTTGGATCTCTTATTCACCGTCTTTCTTTCTTTTCATCTCGTATGTCTTCAGATTGCCAATCAGCTCATCCATGGTTAGAGTTTGTAAATCTTTAGCTTCAATGATGTCATTTACCTTACTTTCCCAAGAACTAGGTAGAACACTAGGGTTTTTTCCTACAAGCTTGCTTCTAGAAATAACATCTCTAACTGAATGAAGTTCATTTATGATGGATGTGAATCTACTGCGCATATCCTATATAGACTCTTCATCCTTCATCCTGAAGAGCTCATACTCGGTGATGAGCATGTCAATCTTGGATTGTTTAGCCTGAGTAGTTCCTTTGTGTGCAGTTTTCAATGCTTCCCATATTTCTTTGGCAGTATCACGAACTGAGACTCTATTGTACTCATCGATCCCTATACCATATACGAAGATTGTCTTAGTGCGATTGTTCTTTTCTACACATTTTCTTCAAAATCACGATACTCATTTCAGTCTTTCGGTACCATTGGTCCAGTTTCTTCAAGATTCTTCATAGGAATATGTGGACCATCACAAATGATGTCCCACAGTTTCGAATATTCGGCCATTAAAAAATCATACATGCAAGTCTTCCACCAGCCGTAGTACTGACCATTGAATCTAGGAGGTATGTAAGTTGGGTGGAGCAGCTATGAGATCCTTTCTAGGTGTTAACATTTTAGAAAGAACCCGCTTTGATACCAATTGTTAGTTTGTATGAGTCCACCAAAAAGTAGAGTACATGTTCCTCTATAAGGTTATGCGAAGAACGCTAATAAAACTGTAAGCAAAGAAGATAATGGAATTTTCCGTGGAAAATCCCACACAAGGGGATCAAAAAACCACGACCTATACTTGTAGACTTTTAACTTTACTAACTTGCAATCTCGCTATTACAAGCCACTTTGTAATCTTTTACAAAGACTTCAACTAACTTGTGATGCTCTCACCACAATTCACTTTGTGATTCTTCTAGTAACAAATACTTTAAACGTATGACTAAATCTAGTCACAACATAAACTCAGAAGCTTACAGATTTTTGGTTTTCCTAAGACAAACCTTCTAAGAAAGCAAGATAGGATATACAATGAAGAACAAACAAAAAGATTACAACTCAACTACGGATACACATAAACTCATCATGAAATTGATCCTTAGTGGAGTCATCTTCTTATTCTTGATACATCAGTGACTTTAATGACGGATGAACACTATTATGCTTGAGAGAATATCACTGAATGCACAAACGAATGTCTTGTGCCTTGCACTAGATTGTCATACTACAAAAGACATAACAATGGATGGTGATATCAATTCTTGGTACATGTTTCTACCTAATGAGAAGTAATTTTTGTATTGTCTGCTGCACAGTCACTTTTATGCAGTTGTGTTCCAGCTGTATAGTTAACTTGTACTTCTATCAGAGAACACTAATGGAATAGGTCATTGTTGTGTTAGTTGCAAGGAAATCACTTTCTACTGTTACGTTCTAGTTGTACAGTTGACTTGTATTTCTGTTAGAGAACCATAAGGGATCAGGTCCATGTTGTGTTCCTATTTGTAATAGTTGCAGACAGTCACTGACTTGTACTTCTATCGGAGAACCCTAAGGGACCGGGTCACCAGGTCCCTGATGTGTTCCTCCTTGTGATTGCTCACACATTTGCTGGAGATCAGACCACATATTGTTATTGTGTTCCTCTTTACGATTGTTCACCCATTTGGATCAGGATCTCTATCTGGTTCTTGACAACAATTATTACATTATCAAAACATAAGAAACGTAAGGCAAAGACATTGAAAACCCCATCAAATTTTCCGATCACCAGAACCTCAAAAGTAGATAAACATACAATTCGAATAAGGCGATGGGACTCTCCCACTTAGCTTTAAGCTACTATTGCATAAACCTAGAATCCACCAAGATTCTTCCTTCGTCGTGGATATGATCTTGCACAATCAACCCGTAAAACTCCTCAAAATGTTCATGTTACCCATTTCATGAACACTTTGAATCATTAGCTATGTTTACATATTCAACCTCTAGCAGGATTGCCAGTAGAATTATTCGTAGAAGCTTCAACAACCACGCGCCCGCTAACCTGCTCATAGGAGACAACCCACCTGTGGAAATTACATGCTGACGTCTTCCAATATTGCTACACCAGATACAATTATTACCGAATAAATAACCCTTGTTGAGCTCGTCTCATTCATTAGACATATGAGTCGATTCACTTCTCATGGACATCAACTAAAAGGTGCGACAGTATATTCCAATCAAAAGTCCTGTTCTACTCTTCGTCATATCAAGCCACTCTCTTACTGTCGTATCCAACCTCTTTCATATAATATCCAATATTCCAAATTAAGTCCATAGACCTAGTCACTATCCACCATGAATCACAAATCACTCTAACGTCTTCTCAAGGCGTGTAGTCATCCTACCACAGAACCCATATACTACTCTGCCACTCTCCCACTTTAGTCAAACCCTCTCCCTTAAGCAACTACTCGACTTCTGCTTTTTACACCCGGCCCTCTAGGAATTTAACCATCGCATGACACTTCCCACAGGTCCTTTATCACTTGAACCAATAGATCTCTACTAACTTTAAACCTTTTTGAGAATTATCTTTCTTGAGCCATCCATACTAGGAATGCTGATTCGATCATGAACCACCGCGCACTGCGATCTCTGATAGTCGCTTCCCTCGCACCTTTCACAACGCTTTGTTCCAAATGTGAATTGAAGAAAATTATAACATTGACAAACTTAATACTTTATATTCAAATAAGGACGACGACACCACATCACAGATGAAGATTCCACCATGCTCGAATATACAAGGTGTTGTTACTCCATCAATCCAACCTGAACACTCATAGTCGGATTGCCTTTCCCCCGCTAGAAATAAAATACTGAACCTCTGAATCTTGCACTGAGTAAACATCCTTCCAAGTCATTCACTGCTTCGACACATAGATAATCATCCTACCATTGCACCACACTGTGCGATGACAACAAGAATCATCATAAAAATCAATGCCAAATATCAAAACTTTAGGTAATACTGATACTGAGCTGAAACGATATATGACCTTTCGCAAGGTGACGATAATAGCCCAATCAAATATGCCTGGAGAAACATCCTGAACCACATCTATATTACCATTACAATTCCTCAATTCCTGATTTATAACAAGTGCTTCACGTATCACAATATCAAATAATAAAGAAACAAAGGCATAAGCCTTAAAGTAATCAAATCCGCACGATGAGGAATCAAGAAGGGAAGTGCTCCTAACATCCCTGTAGCCTGTTGAAGATAAGTACAAATATCTTTGTACTGATCTGCAAGACTCTACTAGACTCGCTCATGACTCGTCAGACCAAAGTTAACCTATTGCTCTGATACCATATTGTCACGATCCAAAATCCATTAAAGGTCGTGATGGAGCTGGATACTGCTATCAGGTAAGGGAATACTAAATAGTTAATTTAATTCCCTTGTTAATATTATTCAAATAATAAATTCCTTCAATTTGACTAGTAATAGATGAACTTTAAAAAATAATAATGATATTTTCCAATTTCAATAATGAATATACCCTAATCATCCTAGAACTTGGTGTCACAAGTGCATGAAAATTACTAGGATTTAAAATACAATACAATAGCTGTCCGAAATATAAATTTGGACAGAAAAGAAAATACAAGTACTCTGAAGGAGACTCTACTGGATACAGATCGTCTCATAAGATGCAGCTTACCTAAGTCCCTGTGTCACCCATGTTGTTGCGCTCACAAGGCCACTTAACACATATGTGCATGTACAACAAAATATATGTCAATTGTAGTATGAGTATGAAAATAATGTGTACCCAGTATGTATCCCCCTAACCTCGAAGAAGTAGTAACGAGAGATCCACTCTGACACTTACTAGTGGCCCAATAATATAATAATATAAAATTCTAATTAGGCATGATATAAAATAATATATTCAGAAAAAGAAATAAATAAACGAGCCTTCCCCATAATTAAGAACTTAAATCATTTCCTTCCTTTAAAACACATAATTATACAAACAATGATCTTATATCAAACACAAAAGGGACTACCAGTTCCATTATCACACACAAATACCACCGAGGGCATTCGAGACAATCCAACATAAATGTAAATTGTGCAGTACCCAGGGTCGAACGGTGCGAACCATGTATGTCTTTATTTAATCTGCTCGCGAATCATACATGTGATGCGGTCAACATGAATTTAAAGAATTTACCCCTCTCGCAAATCATACATGTGATGTGGTTATATATATTTCTTACATTGTTATCATATTCTTCAATCCTTTTCAAAATACAAAGTTCAAATGAAAACTTTTAAGTTCCAAATTTTTCCTCCATTTCAACTCCTTTCAAAACATTTAATAAGCTAACTCAAGCTAACATAGGCATAGCTAGTAGCTATACTAGGAATCTCGTCACCTCGTCCATACGTATCCCTTACAAATAAATGCACATAATATCTTAGTTCATCTATGGGGTTAATTCCCTCTTACACGGTTAGAAAGAAAACTTTCCTTGACCCGAAGTTCTATCACCGGCTTCCAAGCCCTTTGGATGACTCAAACTGATGCTCAACGCTCCAAAACAAGCTAATAGTTATGCAAACACGTACGTGCTCGAATTCCAAAATTTTTCGAAGATAAATTTTACCCACAATCCCACGAACTCAAATGTATAATTTACTACCATTTATATGCCCAAATTCGTGTCCAAAATCCAAAAATATCAATTTCTAAGTTTTCTTCCAAATCGCACAATTTCTAATTATTTTCATGTCTAAATCCATATATAGACCATGTATTTAAACCATAATGAGAAGAAATCACTTATCCCCATAGAAGATGCTGGAAATGAAACTCCAAAACTTCTCGAAAATCACCTCTCATTGAAGAAATGAAGTGAAAATGAGCCAAATCCTCGATTTTAAAAGAACATTGCCCAAGCGATCCTCCTTCGCGAATGCAGAAATCCCCTCGCATTCGTGAAGGCCAAACTTGTGCTGCTTTCAATTTTCCTTTTTGTGTTCTTGATCAAAGCCTCGCGTTCGCGGTGGGGAATCCGCATTCGTGAAGGCAAAATGACTTCAAGCCCAGCTCCTTTTTCCTTCTATGCGTTCGTGATTGGCCCTTCGTGTTCGCGTATGTCCCTCAAGAAACCCTTTCGTGTTCGAAAAGACTAGAACTCAACAGCCTCAAACTTTCCTCTTCACGAACATGGAACACCCTTCGCATTCGGATGAAGGAAACCAGATACCAGCAACACCAGTCCAAAACAGCCTGAACGATCTGCACCATCTCGAAACACACTCAGTGACCTTGCGGCCCTGTCCAATAACACAAACCAATCCTACAACATAACACTAACTTGCTCGGGGCCTCAAATCACATCAAACAACACCAAAATCATAAATCACACCCCAACTCAAACTTTAGAACTTCAAACTTCTATGTTTGATGTCGAAACATATCAAAGCACGTTTGATTGACCTCAAATTTTTCATACAAGTTATAATCCACATTACAGACCTACTCCAACTCTCTAAATTGGAATCTGATCCTGACATCAAAAGTCCACTTCCAACCAAACTCCTCAAAAATTTCAAATTTATAGCTTTAGCCAAATGACTCAAAAATGACCTACGGACCTCCGATTCCACTTCTGAACATTCTCCCAATACCAGAATCACCATACGAAGCTATTTCTAGGCTCAGAATCGTAAATGAACATTAATAACATTGAAATGCACAGCAACCCAAATTTATGAAATTCTTCCCAAAATGCTAATTTCCACACGCTGAAATGATCTCAGGTCATCCAAAACCCAATACGCTCATATCCAAAATCATCATATGAACCTGTTGGAACCTTCAAATCTCAATTCTGAGGTCATTTACTCAATAATTCAACCTTAGTGAATTCTTCCAACTTAAAGCTTCCAAATTAGAATTCTCTTTCAAAGTTGACTTCGATATTCCAGAATTTCAATTTTCGATCATGCCTGTGAGTTATAATACATAAAGTGGAGCTGTTCATGGCCTCAAATAGCTAAATGACACGCTAGAGCTCAAAACTATTGGTCGGATCATTACACGCGTCTTATTCTATCGACCAATAATCTCATCATCACTTTGTGTGTTCACTTCCATCTTCTTTCTAGCTTAATCCCACTACAAAGCACCAAATCTGTGCCGGTGTGCATAGGCATTGAATGTCTTAGCAGGCGCCTAGCCTTAATGAAATACTCGGCAATTGATTCTGGAAATACACCTCAATCACTAAAAAAATAAAAAGAAAAACAATTATCAAACTGTAGAATCTAAAAATAAAACAAATTTGTTGGAAGAAACACTTATACTTGTTGAGCCAGTCCTTCAACCAGTTTTACATAAAAAGGGGTAATAAAGTTCTTATTTAGTCATTAATGGTTTTCCACCCTTAAATCCCACTAATTTAATAATCTATAATCGTTAAGTAACAAGAATTACCTTGGACGGCAGACCATAAATTTGGGGTTCTTGAGAATTTGATGAAAATATGAGATCATATTAATCCTTGTTAATTTCATGATAATCGACTTGAATTCACACAAGAATTATTGGCTTCTTAACTTAGATTATATGGCAAATCCAATAGATCATTGTATATACAGAAAATTTGTCAGACTTAGTATAGTAGGCTTGCGTTGGAGGTCTAACGTGGGTGCGAAATTCATAGTTGCCCCCCTCCTTATAGGGCGATGTGCACAAATAGTCATTAAGAGCACATGTCTTTGCTTTAAAGCCATTGTATTAAATGTCATTAGTCTTTAGTCACTAGTTTAATAAACTTTTACCTTACTGGATAAAAATACCCTTTTGCTATATCTTATACCTACACTTTTATTAACGATTAGCAGCAGCACGTAACCAACTTCAGCAACAACAGATATTGTGATCGTCGAAATTCAAGCTATAGAATTGCAGAAGCATCTCTTTCGATTTGAAACTATAGAATTCAACATTCTCAATTAAAAATTGATATAAATTTTCTTTTGTGTGTTTCTAAAGATTTTTATTTCTTTACTAGAAATTTTATTTTTATTTTTTATTTTGAATTTGTGTATTGATAAGGTTAAGGACATCGAGTTCTGTGATAATTCTATAAAAATTGAGCACATAATGTTAAGGATTTCGTGTCCTTAACATGACCATTGTTACTAATATTAAGGACATAGTGTCCCGATTTTGCAATTTGAATTGAAAAAGTTAAGGACAGAATGTCCTTAACTTTATTGATGTTCTTCTGAATATTAAGGTCCTGAAGTTTGAGTATCAAGTTGAAAAAGTTAAGGACACTTGGTCCTGAAGCTTGAGTTTCAAGTTAAAAAGTTAAGGACACATCGTCCTGAACTTTAACTTACATGTTCAAAAGTTAAGGAAACTTGGTCCTTAACTTAGAGTTACAAATTAAAAAGTTAAGGACAAGTAGTCCATAACTTCAAGTTTCAAGTTCAAAAATTAAGGACACTTGGTCCTTAACTTTGAATTCCAAGTTCAAAAGTTAATGAAACTTGGTCCTGAACTTTTATTTCCAACTTCAAAAGTTTAGGACACTTGGTCCTTTACTTACAGTTCCAAGTGCATAACTTAAGGCCACTTGGTCCTGAACTTTAAGTTCCAACTTCATAAGGTAAGGATACTTGGTCCGAAACTTTAAGTTCCAAGTAAAAACATTAAGGACACTTGGTCCTGAAGTTAAGGACACTTGGTCCTTAACATTGAATTCCAAATTCAATAAATAAGAAAACTTGGTCTTTTACTTACAGTTCCAAGTTCATAACATAAGGACACTGGTCCTGAACGTTAAGTTCCAATTTCATAAGTTAAGAACACTTGGTCCTAAACTTTGAGTTCCAAGTTAAAAAGTTAAGGACACTTGGTCCTTAACTTTGAATTCCAAGTTCAAAAGTTAAGGACACTTGGTCCTTAACTTGGTCTTGAACTTACAGTACATGTTCTTAATTATGCAAGGATTGCTCTATAAAATATGTTGTGAGTTTCCCATTCTCTTGACTTGCAAAATGGAAACAATATGCATGTACTGAAGACTATAAGTATCTTGATCATCAAACAAATCTTGTTCTAGTACCTGAGGAAATTCGATTTGAAGATTTCATTAAGGAGACCTTTGAAGTTATTGAATTGGATAGAAACAAGTTTGAAGCAGTGATATGGTTTGATATCAACCTTGGAACAAGCAAGGGAATTGTATCCAAAGATTTGGATCTTCACACATGGATAGAGTTACTAAAAAGTCATTCACTCTTCAAGGGCTATCGTTTCATTATTGATATTTCGGAAAGAATTTTTGGATCAACAAGCACCTTTGAACATGTCAATAGAGAAAATCAACATGACAATCAAAACAAATGCCAACAGATAACTAAAGAGGTGCTTCAAACATTAGATTCTATTCAAGTAGAAGGACAAAGCATTAATGGGATTGACAACAAACAAGCTTTGGGTATTCAAGTCTTTGAGAGTGCACCGGTACTCAAAGAAGTTGCTAAAAACCATCTACTCAACTAACTAGACGAAGGTCAAATTTAAAACAAAACGAATCCCCAACTACGATATTAAGAGAAAGTACTTTGTTGGATGAAATAAAAGGGATCAATAATCTGATTTTGGGCAACTATAGGCGATGAAGTTGCACTTCTATTAACATCTATGGTTGCACCAGGTATCGAAGTATTTTTTGGAAAAAATATCGGTGCATTATGGTTCAGTGCGGTCCATCTGTTTAAACCTGTTGGCAAATTTGCAGTGTACTAGACTGACATTATCTTCCTTTGTGTTTTGTATTGATTCTCATACTCTTCTCCATAATTTTCAACTTCACAATCTTGTTCATCATCTGAAGAGGCAAAAGCAGCAAAACCTTCTCCCCAACTATCTTCATCGTCATACTCTTGTTGGTCTTTCCACAATTTAGAGTTTATGACCATGTCCCTCATAGGACTTTGTTTGTTAATTGCAGATGACAATGTCGGATCTCCATAACATTTGATCATTGTCGGCTTCTGTCCAGAAAAATCACTGGGCAGATTAGAGAAAACAGCAGCCTTGCCTGCATTTGAAAGTTTATCTGAGGAGTTTACATTGGTATGCATTCTGTTACGGAGTTGTGAATTTGGATTTGTTTTGGATATGGATGGGCATGTATTTGTTGTATGTTGGCCGACTTGAAGAGTTTGTTGAGATACCTCTTCATTATGTGATTGCAATTCATTTTGATTTAACAGTTCAACAGACAGTGAAGCTGCTGGAACTGTAGAGGTATGTTGACGATTCTGAGCAGCCTCTTCTTTTGTAATGCTTGTTTACTGTTTTTCAGCCTCAACATTAGTGTTCACAGATTTAGCTCGATCAGCTGAAACTTGCAAATGATTTTCCTGATGTAATGATGCATCCAGTGGTTCGACCAGTGTGCTAAAATGCTGGTCAATCTGCTTCAGTTGATTTTCTTTTGCATTGTCATTTTTACATTGTGTTTGCTCCCCTTTTGGACTATTAATGGTTTGTGCAGGATCAGAATCAGTTGTTTGACCTCCTACCATCTGCTTGTTGCATCTGCTAAGTTGGCCTTCAGGAGCAAGCAAATGATCAGTCTGTGCAGAAAAAGAATTGTGGTGTGTTATTAACTGCACTGCCCTTTCTGCAGAAACAGATCCAGTAAAACCATTCCTTTCTGCATTGTGGTCAATTGCAGCTAAATGTTCAGTTTTTAGCACATTAACCTCATTCACATTGGCCATATTTACAGTGAGCATAGCTGGTGGATTAGTCCATTGACTACAATGTTGTAGTTCAGCAATATGGGAAGGGCCACAGTAGCTTAGAACTGTTACATTATCCACTGACTCAGATGGAGTATCTTTTGGAGTAGTAACTACATTGAAAGCCACTGATTCTCCTACGTTAGTACTCTTCCAATTGTTGTCGACTTTGATCATTAAATGTTGCTCGATGGTATTATCCTGTGTACAAACATCATTTGCCTTATCGGCCAAAGAATTGCTGTGTCTTTTATCAGTGTTAAAAATAGCTGTTGCTCGATATTTTTGCCTTGCTTGCAATCTCTATCAAATTCTGTTCAGAACTATTTTTTGTGTCAGCTACTGCAAATCTGAAGGTTTGACAGTTGAATTTCCAGATTGGTTTTCAGTTACTCCAATCAGAGAAGTATGTAATGTTTCTAAATTTTGCCTTTCATTCTCTTGCATCCCATGACCATTTGGGATTGGAATAACTGGACCAGTTTGGACAGCAGAGCCAGAAGCCTTCGATTGTCCTACATCATGGATGATCGACGATCTGCATTGTTAGCATTCAAATAATCCCTTGCATCACCTTCCAATTTAGACAAACTGCACCTATCATCTGAAACAGTAGTATGAACTGCTGTTCCATTTTCTGAAATCCATCGACACAATTTAACATTATGACCTTGATGGTAACAATGCGTGCAGTATGCAGGAACATTCTCAAGCACTATCCTCTGATCGAAATGTGATACCTTTCCATTTTTGGAGTCTACTATCTTAATCTTTATTTTTGCTTGATGCTTGTCGATTAGGTTGATCAATACTTTAACTCTAGCCGTACTTGGTCGCGTTCGATCTTTAGTAGCTTTATCTACTGCAATAGGCTTTCCTAATGCTGACACGATGGACATAATAGATTTTTTGGCAAACAGATTTGCGGGCAGATCGGGAAAAGATATCCATACCATAGCTTTGGACGTTTCCTCTCGCGGATTAAATCCCATTGTCCACAGGAATGTCCTAAAGAAGAAATCTTCTCCTTTAGCCCTTACATAGCCATTTGTTCTTGACACCATCTCAGCATAATCTTCAAACAAATCAAATCTTACAAGAATGTGACGATATTCTAGTTGTCCGACGTTATAACTTCCTTTGACACCATGTTGGATCGGCAGAATCTTCTTCAACTCTTGAATTTCTGGCTTTCCATATGTGAATTTGATGATCACAACTTGTTGAAGGCCTTCCTCCTTTGTGAAAGATTTAACTTCATCCACTGTGAACTCCACAGTTGGCAGACCATGATCGAAATAGATTGGACAAAGCTCCAGACTTGGTTTGATCTCGACAGTTTGCTGTCCAGCAAGCATCGACATGTATGACTGTTTAGGTCCATTGTCAGATTGATTTTGTGACTGGATTTTAGAAGCCTCTCCCACAACACAAGGCTGGGGAGAGGTCAAAACTTCCATGAGATTCAATCAGAATACGCGCAGAATCATTCCTTCCATGCAATCAGAATGAAACTGAAAATGAAATTGACTTAGTTACTGTAGACCGAAACTAAGATCTAAGATGTAGAAGAAATGGTTACAGATATGTTGAAAACATCAATATAGGATTGTTCGCAAGAAGAGAAGGATTATGTGACTCTAAAATTACAGTAATCCACCGCAGAAATAGTGTCGGAATCACTATTCCGATGAATAGTGAACAGTGAACTGGAGAGAGCTTTCAACACCTACTATTTGTACTTAAATGTGTTTTGTTAGATAATTAGTGCATATTGGTAGTCTTCTTAGTAAAAAAAAAGGAATAATTTTTTATCAGACAAATATCAATCTATTGTAGATGACATCGCAAAGGTGTATCCTAAAAGCCAACATGGGATTTGTATCTATCATTTCGAGTAGAACCTAAAACGAAGGAAAGTTAAAATTGAGGTCATAAAACTTTTTCAAAGTGCTGCAAAAGTGTACAAGCGGAAAGGATTTGATCTTTACATGTTATATATAGAAAAAGTAGATAAGATGACATATGACTACTTAATTGAAGAACTACCAGAAAGGTGGGCACGTTCTTGTAGTCCACGACGAAGATATGCCATGTGTGACGACCCAATGGGGTCATCACTTATTTATTTTTCGTTCTGTACTTTTGAGGCATTAAAACCTCCTCTTGGGTTGCCTCGATTTGCATGTGTAGTCCGGGCGCGTAACCAGAAAAAACTTAAATATGAATTTTGTGTGAAAAATGCTAAATTTTGATACTAAATTGAACAAATTTGATTTCGGTCAACATTTTTGGTAAATGAACCTGGACCCGTGATTCGATGGTCTCGGAGGGTCTATGGAAATTTGAGACTTAAGTATATTCCTGGAATCAAATTCCGAGGTCCCAAGTCCGAGAAATGAATTTTTATGTGAAATTATTTTTTGGAAATAATTAAGGAAAATGGAAACGAAATTTTATTAGAAGGCTAGGGTATCCGGCCCGTATTTGGTTTCGGTGTCTGCTACAAGTCTTATATATGACTAAAGCACTTCTTGTGAAGTTTGGTTGAGAACAGACGTCGTTTGACATGTTTTGGACATAAAATGGAAATTTGATGTATATGAAAAAATTTGGAAGAAATCATGACTTTTGAGGCTTGATCCGATGTATATGATGTTATTTTGGCGATTTTATCATACACACAAGTACGCCAGATATTTTTGAGGCTGTGTGTATATTTGGTTTGGATCTCTGAGGGCTCGGGTGAGTTTTGAGTAGGTTCTAGGAGGTCTTACACTTAAAACACCACATATTACAGGTCAGGAAACATGCAGGCTCCAGCGCGCCCGCGGTGGCCTTAGCGCGGTCCGTGGTGTGCACTACGCGGTTGCGGCCGCCATAGTGCAGTTCACGGTGTGCATTGCGTGGCCGCGGCCGCGGTCCTTTTTGTGGGGTGCACGCTGGGCGCGTCGAAAAATATAAATACACGGGATTTTTAGTTATTTCTAACTTTTCAAAAACCCAAAACATAAGAGGCGATTTTCTAAGCAATTCTTCTTCTTCAAAACGATTGGTAAGTGATTTATAATTCATTTTCATCACTCCTTAACACCTTTTAACAGAAATTCAACGTCAAATCAGAGATTTTAATGGAAAAATTTGGGTATATTGGGTAGGACCTAGGGTTTTGCTAAAATTGGGGGTTAGACCTCAATTCGAGGTCTGATTTCAAAACTAATCACATAATTGGATTCGTGGGCGAATGGGTATTCAGATATTAGTTCAAATTCAGGTTTTGACCACATTGGCCTGAGGGGTGTTTTGGTTATTTTATCTTAATTTGCGTCTTTGCATTAAATTAAGTAGCAGAATTAGTTGCTTGAGAAGTTATTTACGAGATGTAATTGAAATGAATAGATTTGGGTCATTTGGAGTCGGATACACGTGGAAAAAGAGTGATTTCGAGTTGATTTTGGAGCCGATTGAGGTAAGTGGCTTGTCTAACCTTGTGTGGGGGACCTTTCCCTTAGGATATGATGTTTGTTAGTTGAATGC
Source organism: Nicotiana benthamiana (assembly GCA_034376525.1). NCBI lineage: Eukaryota > Viridiplantae > Streptophyta > Magnoliopsida > Solanales > Solanaceae > Nicotiana > Nicotiana benthamiana. The sequence goes on from CM067340.1 coordinate 12,399,792, forward strand.
CTCGTACATGAGGGGACGAGCACATACTTGAGCAAATTGTTGGAAAAATCCATTTTTACTTGAAGTATTTAAATTGATTTTTCTTGCTTACCTGTTCATTTTACATTGAATTATTCTATGCTAGTTTAGAGAAGCATGTTCATTTGACTTGCTTGCCTAGGTGTTTAAACTGTCTTATTTGTACCCTGTGTAGTATGTTTGGCTAGTATTTTCTATTTCTTGTCCTGAGTTAGTATCTTTCCAAATGTTTGGGTTGATATTGTGTGTTTTTAAATTAGGACTATGGGTTGGCCTCCCGGGAGATCCCCCCGCACTTGATATATTCTGGACTGAGGATGCGGGATACCAAGAGATCCCTGGTACATGAGATTGTAAAATTTGAGGATACCAAGAGATCCTCGGGATATCAAGAGATACCTAGTGAATATAATGAGGATATCAAGAGATCCTCGGGATACCAAGAAATCCCTAGTGAATGTGATGAGGATACCAGGAGATCCTCGGGATACCAAAAGATCTCTAGTGAATGTGATGAGGTTCGGGATGACAAGAGATCCCTAATAAATATGTTATGGATACCAAGAGATCCCTAGTGAATATAATGCGGATACTAAGAGATCCTCGGTGTACCAAGAGATCCCTAATGAATATGATGAGGATACCAAGAGATCCCTAGTGAATAAGATGAGGATACCAAGAGATCCTCGGGATACCAAGATATCCCTATTGACTATGATGATGATACCAAGAGATCCTCGGGTAACAAGATATCCCTAGTGTATTTGGTGAGGATACCAAGAGATCCCCGGCTATTACTTCCTGTTGTGAGTAGTATTCCTTATATTGCTTTGTCTCATTTCCTATTGTTCTTTCCCTTATTTATCCTGTTTATATTCTCACTGTAGACTTTATCTATACTATTTTTCTTTATCTTATCATATATTATTTATCTTAGTAGGGCCTTGACCTTCCTCGTCACTACCCAACCGGGGTTAGGCTTGGCACTTACTTAGTACCGCTGTGATGTACTTATGCCTCTTCTCTGCATGTTTTTCATGTGCAGATCCGGGTACTTCATCTCAGGCGCATGAGGCAGAGAGATCTATCGGAGACTTGAGGTATATTTGCAGCGTCCGCAGACCGAAGAGTTTCCTTCCTTATTCTATCTGTAGTGTTTAGATTCTATCATACTTTTGATGTAGACATTCTGGAGATTAGAGCATTTATTATATTTTCCTTTAGCCTGTGTTTCCCTTGAGTTTCCAGGTTTTGGAATTGAGTTGTAGACATTCGCATTTATTTTTAAGTTGTATATTCCATGTGGCACTTATATACCATTTGTCTTCTAGTTTTGATTAATTTAATTAAATGTTTCCGCCAGTTATATTAATTTCTGCATTAATGGGCTTACCTAGTTGTAGGAACTTGGTGCCATCACGACATGTTCATGGAGGGTGAAGTGGGGTCGTGACAACTTGCTCACAACAAACATAGTTGAGTCAACGAATTATGTCCTATTAGAAGTAAGGGAGCTGCCAGTATTAAGAATGATGGATTTTATTCAAGTGAGACAACAACGGTGGTTTTATGAAAGAAGAAATGAAGCAGAAGGAACTTTTTATAATGTCCCTTGTTGGGTAGAAGAGGAAATGAAGAAAAACATAAATTTAGCATATATTTTGAATGTAAGTATTACATTCTATGTTTAGGTTATTATTTTAATATAACTTAACATAAGGTACTAATTTATAATTTTTCAACATTGAAGGTCTTCCCTGTTGATTCATGGTGTTCTAAAGTTAAGAATGAAGGAATAACTTTCTTGGTAGACTTAAACAAAAGAACATGTGATTGTTTTCAGTTCCAATTTGATGAATTAACATGCATACATGCAATTGCAGCTATTGACAAGAGAAACATCAAGAAGTCCAACTTTTGCTCGCACTGATATTTAAAGGAATCTTGGCTGAAAACATATGAAAGACAAATATATTATATAGGACATACTGATTCTTGGATTGTACCACAAAGGGTTGAGTCACAGATTGTTAAATCTCTAGATTTCAAAGAACCACCAAGTAGATGGCAGAAGAAAAGACATATTCTAGTTACCGAATCATCAAAATAACATTCAAATATGGTCGTTGCAGAAGAATTGGTCATAATAGAAAAACTTATATATATTCTCCAGCAGTTTATCAATTTTCAACGAAGTATAGAGAATAGTAAATATATTCACTTCTGTTTATTGACTCTTTTAAGTTTTTGTTATAAATTAGATTCATTTAGATTATTCTTATTTGAGCAGATGTCTGAATTTTCAAAATTTCTTTCTGCTTGTGTTCTTTTTTATTCTTTTCAGTTCAAAGTTTCAAAAGTTAAGGACAGACAGTCCTTAATTTTGACATACAATTTCAAAAGTTAAGGACCGGCAGTCCTTGGCTTTGACTTACAAGTTCAAAAATTAAGAACAGTCATTTCTTAACTTGACTTACAAGCTCAAAAGTTAAGGACAGAAAATCCTTAAGTTTGAGTTCAAAGTTCAAAAGTGAAGGACATGAAGTCCTTAAGTTTGACTTACAGTTTCAAAAGTTAAGGACAAGCAGTCCTTAACTTTAACTTATAAGTTCAAAAGTTAAATGACAGGTAGTCCTTTAATTTGAGTTCAAAGTTCAAAAGTTAAGGACAAACAGTCCTTAAGTTTGACTTACAAGTTGAAAAGTTAAGGACACTTGGTCCTTAACTTACAAAAAATAAGGACAGTTGGTCCTGAAGTTTGAGTTCCAAGTTCAAAAGTTAAGGATTCAATTTCAAAAGTTGAGGACACATGGTCCTGAATTTAGAGTTTCAAGTTCAAAAGTTAAGGACACTTGGTCCTGAAATTTCAGTTTCAAGTTCAAAATTTAAGGACACATGCTCCTACACTTTCACTTACAAGTCAAAAGTGAAGGACACTTAGTCCTTAACTTTGAATTGGAAGTTCAATTACACTTGGTCCTGAATTAATACTTACAAGCTCAACACACTTAATTTAGGGATTGCAAATGGACAAATCAAAACTTGACAGAAATAAAGAAATTAATAACATGATGCCTTCATATTACTTCTGAAATTGTAATTTTGCATATCTGTGTCAAAAAACTATGCTATTCAAACCAAATGAAAGTGTCTTTTGAGGAATTTACAAGATACTTCAAAATTCATATGGATTCTTTACAGCAATTTTATACAAAAAACCAACTACAACTAACTTTCGTTACAAATATTCTCAAATACCAGTACACCACACATTCAAACAAGTAACCACTTCACTCCAAATAAAATGTCATTCAGAGTCAAAAGTACAAGTTCAGCCATCAAATTCAGTAATGACTTACAAAACTCATCCATGGCTAGTTTATCTTCAATAGATTTACCTCCTTATAGAACCATGAATCCAATGAAATCCTCAAAAAATTTACATCTCAAACCATGACTCCACCACAAGTTATACACTCTCTAATTCATATACCAACCTAAATATTGATGCTTCTTCTTTGCTACTAAACTACAACTCCCTTAGATATCAAGTTTTATTTTCACTATCATAGTCATTGCCAATATTTTCTGGTGGTGATAACCAGAAGTTCTTTTTCACTCTTCATATGCCCAAAGATTTGCTGCAAGTTCTTTTCTAAAGTCTTTTATCTCTTCAGGTTGGAATTTCTCCACATCCTTTACCATCATCAACAACTTCACAAACTTGATTAGGAATGCACCATAATCAGTCCTAAGAAAAATGTAATTTATGGAGTCAATTAAATAATAAATCTAAAGTACATATAAATTATATAACAAATAACAACATGTACGGTCCAGTTTGGGGTGGTGATCTTTGCCACTAAATATAAAATTTGTTGAATGCATTTCCAAAAGACTTGTGATTTTTCTCAAACTGTGAGAACTTTAGCAAGTGGTGGATTATGTGTGCATACATTTCAATGTGATTCATTCCTGCCTCATATGGCTCACTATATATGGAATTGTACACATCAATATTTTTCTCATTCAAGTCCAATACCCCAAAAGAAAAATCTGTCATAGCACCATTATCTTCTAAAGGAAGCCGGCATGAAAAAAAATTTTTGTCAACCTCAGTCCAAGCAATTCCACATCTACGACTGTCACCTCACACATATTGGTGTCAGAAAAAATTGATTATCACCACACCAAAACTCATTTGTAGCATCTTCATTGAAATTCTTATACGCAAGCACCATATAGTTATCAAAAAGTATATCTGTTGTTGTGCAACGAAAAGGATGTTTGTGAAGGTGGTAGCATTCTTTCTTTCTCAGTTAATATAGGGCAATGCCAATATGCTTCATAAAAAGATAAAAAATAAAACAAATCCATCAGTCATAAAATAATTAAAAATAATAAAATAAGAATAAACAAAATAACTCCCTTACAAATTATCAAACCTTATCATCAAGTACAAAGCAACTATCTGAAAGCTCAAGGAAGAACATTTTGCTACTATTTTTTGATGATAAAATTGTATGGATTCTTTCTCACACCATTATCATCAGTATATATATCAGTTTGTCCCCTAAAAATTTGAAAATATCAGTGTTAGAAGTTAGTCCTCATTTCCTAATTATGGACATCTAGTCCTGAAGTTTGACTTTCAAGTTGAAAAATTAAGGACACTTGGTCCTGAAGTTTGAGTTTCAACTTGAAAAGTTAAGGACACTTGGTCCTGAAATTTGAGTTTCACGTTTAAAAGTTAAGGACATATGATCCTGAACTTAGACTTACAAGTTCAAAAGTTCAGGACATTGTCCTGAACTTAGACTAACAAGTATAAAAGCTAAGGACATGCAGTCCTTAACTTATAGGTCCAACTTCAAAAGTTGAGGACACTTCGTCTTGAACTTAGACTTTCAAGTTCAAAAGTAAAGGACACTTGGTCTTGACGTTTGAGTTTTAATTTGCAATGTTCAGGACACTTGGTCCTAAACTTCAAGTTTTAAGTTGAAAAGTTAAGGATACTTAGTCCTAGACTTCTAGAGTCAAGTTAAAGAGTAAAGCACACATGGTCCTGAACTTAGACATTCAACTTCAAAAGATGAGAACACTTGGTCTCGTACTTAGTCTTACAAGTTTAAAAGTTAAAGACACATGGTCCTCAACATTGATTTACAAGTTGAAAAGTTTAGGACACTTGGTCCTAAACTTTGAATTCCAAGTTGAAAAGTTATGGACACTTAACTTTAGGAATTTCAATATCAGTATACTTAGTCCTAAATTTAAAATTAAAAGTTAAAGACACGAATTTAAGCAATTAACAAATAAAAAAATACATTAAGGGACTTACGATTTTTTGCGACCTTTCCTTGTCTCCACAACCATCCAATGAATTTCTTCAATTATTTTGCATCATCTTTGGCACAACGAAAAATACATCTACGAGTATATTTTTATTTTACCAGCCCGAATTCTTGAGAGTGTTTTCATTGTGCTCCATCGATGTTCCTAAGGATATTTCAACTGACAACTAAGCTTCTTATTCCTTTTACCTCGACCAAGATCTTCTTCAATATTTTCTTCGATCTCCATAGACAAACTCACATCAATGCTCATTTGTGTACTTGGAGGAGTAGGAGTAACAATAGAAAATGATGGACTATCATAACCAATACTATCTCTCTTCCTTTTCCTAATATATTGGTTAAGAGCTTCATTTTTGTTTTGCTCTGCAGAATATATATATATATATATATATATATATATATATATATATATATATATATATATATATATATATATATATATATATATATATATATATATATATATATATATGTAAAAGTTTGCTGCAAGTCGTCAAATGACTAGACAAAAACTAAGTACATTATTTTGAAATGTACTAGAATTTTCAATTATGAAAATAATATTTAGGACATAAAATCAATACCTGTTTTGTTCACATTTTCTTCTTGTATTTTTCAACAAACAATTGAGTTGATATATTGGTTGCATTTTTTATCTTCCAACTGCACATTTTCTTTATCTTGCAACTGTTCTCCATATTGTTCAATTGCAAGTCCACAAGATTCTGCAAAATATTTATAAGAGCTAACACAATTAGTACTTGTTACTAATCTTTGATTAAAACAAACATGTGTAAAATTTTAAAATATTGTCTAATCGTTTGCAATTGTCAAGATCATCCCAGTTAAATCATTATCTTCACTAGCATTTTCTCGGCTTCCAATATTGTTGGTAAGAGAGCGAGGTGTAGAGAGATCACTCCATCTATGTATTTGGAAACAATATCACTTATGCTTGTTCCTTGGGTATTGTCTAAGTGTTGAGATTGTACTCCACATTTCTCTTGATACTCCACTCCAGCTTCTTCCCTTGCAGCTTCAAAAGATTTTGCAATATTTATAATTAATACCCATTATAATAGTTCACTAAATCTAACATTCAACATATCATGAAAATTCCATCTAACATTGATTTGTATAATTCTGAACTCCAAATTTCTCTTTATATGAGAGAGGTGTAGACATATCATATGTTTCATCTAGACATTTGCATACAACCTCACTGACACTTGTTCCAAATGGACTTTCTAAATCCTGAGATTGCACTCCACATTTATAATTTTTTTCTGTTACTCCTGTCTCTTTTGGATTTTCCTGGTCTTGATATTCTACTACATCTTGAACTTCTACTCCATCAATAGATTATACATATATTTATAATCACAAAAAAAATTATATGTATTACGCTATTGAATACAAATTTCAATGAAAAAGAATTCAAAATCTATATCTAACCTTTCCCAATTTCAGTACCAATATCAGTTTCATATCTAGATGTGCATGTCTATAATCACTTTCATACTGAACTTCTGCATGCACATCCATATCATCACATTCATCACCACTTGCATCTCTGTTAGTTTTAATAATAGTTTATGTATCATCACAATGATTATCAACTCCATCTTTAGTAATTGGAACCCTAGATTCTCTCTTTATGTTCCTTTCATCAAGTTTCACAAAAATCTTCAACAAAGTATCAATCGTTGATCATAGACTTTTCTTTAAATCATATGAAAGAAACTAAGTTGGAAAGTTAAGGACAGGTAGTCCTACAATTCATGTTACAAGTAAAGAAGTAAGGACATGCAGTCCTTAACTTAGAGTAACAAGTTCAAAAGTTAAGGACACTTGGTCCCAAACTTCAAGTCTCAAGTTCAAAAGTTAAGGACATGCAGTCCTTAACTTTAAATTCCAAGTTAAAAGTTAAGGGCACTTGGTCCTGAACTTCAAGTTTCAAATTGAAAAGTTAAGGACACTTAGTTCTGGACTTCAAGTTTCAAGTTCAAAACTTAAGCTCAGATGGTCCAGAACTTATATTTACAAGTTCAAAAGTTAATGACACTTGGTCCTAAACTTCAAGTTTCAAAGTTAAGGCCATGCAGTCATTAACTTTGAATTCCAAGTTAAAAAGTTAAGGACAATAGGTCATGAACTTCAAGTTTCAATTTGAAAAGTTAAGGACACTTGGTCCTAGACTTCAAGTTTCAAGTTTAAAAGTCCTGAACTTAGACTTTCAAGTTCAAAAGTTAAGGATATTTGGTCCTAAACTTCAAGTTTCAAGTTCAAAAGTTAAGGACATCAGTCCTTAACTTATAGTTACAAGATCAAAAGTTAAGGACAATTGGTCTTTAAATTCAAGTTTTAAGTTCAAAAATTAAGGACATACAGTCCTTAACTTTGAATTCCAAGTTCAAAAGCTAAGGACACATGGTCCTTAACTTTGACTTACATGTTAAAAAGTAAAGGACACTTGCTTCTGAACTTCAAGTTTCAAGTTCAAAAGTTCAGGACAGATGGTCCTGAAATTAGTATTACAAGTGAAAAAGTTAAGGACATATAGTCCTTAACTTTGAGTTACAAGTTCAAAAGAAAAGGAAACAACGTCATGAACTTAGACTAACTGAAATTAATGATATTACCTTGATATCATTTTGAATCTTTTTGTCTAATATAGATATTTTCTGATTTATTTTAGTAACTTCGACCTGTAGATCCTTTTAAACTTCGATGATAATCTCTAAATCAAAAACCTTAAAACAAAGTCTTTTAAGCAAAAAATAATCAAATAAAGAACTAATGCTATTCAAAGAAAGAAAACCTACTTTAACAATCTCCTTAAGCATGACTTCATCAGATTGTGTGGAAGAAGGAATTGAGCTTTGTTCTTGGAAAATTGGGTCATGTACACTAACAGGCTCTGTATCTTCATCACAAGAAACTAGTGGTGCGACCTCGATCAAATTATACACCTATTATATAACAAAAAAAACATAAGTTTTCAGAACTAAAACACATAAATAAAAAAATAGCTAGTAATTAGATTAACTTACATTTTCCTTATGGGAGTGTTGTTTACACTGAGAATCATATTGTGAAGATTTCATTTCCGAATAACATAACATCCAAGGAAAACCACATTCTTGGAAGTTCACAAATTATTTTTCCTGTAAAATAGGCAATACTTCCATAATCCAAACCCAAAAAGCCAAAGGAAAGCCAAATATAGTGTAGCTATCCTTGTCTTTATCTTTTTCTTTCTCATTCTCATTGGGCTTCAACCAACTCTTCAATGATTTTAATAATGTTTCATAACAAATAGAGTCCCAGTTGAAAGAAGAGCAGAGTTCACCATTATCTACAATTTTCATTATCTGCTCATACACATTCTTATTCTTTCGCTTCCCCATCAAAACAAATTAAACAAAATAAATTGTTGTCAACTTCGAAGAACATCATAGCTGCCTACAAATGATGCAGATGTACCATCTGGGTGACTAGTAATAAAATTAAACAAATCACCCAACTCAACTCTATTCTTTCCAAGGAAATAAACTTTCGAAAGCCTATTCTTTTCTTCATGCAAATCTTTGATGTCCGGTGAAGAAGAACAGTTCAAACCAGTAACCATATGAAGTGCTTCACATGTAAACTTAATTTCATGGTCAAAAACCTTGAATGTCATCGAATTAGGGTCATTATTTAAAATTTCTGAAATCAATACACAGTGAATACATAGAACTTCACACTTTGTAATCGAAATATTTTTTTCGAAAATACCATCCTTCAACTTCTTCCACTGCCTGTTCAACAAAAAACTTTTTATTATATTTTCTTATATTGTAAATCTCCTTTCCAGTAGCTCATTACGTTACGCCAAATATCAAATTCGAATACATGATCTCTTTTCATTAGCACACTACAAAGAAGAAAAAAGAACATAAAAGATTAGGACTAAAAGATTATGACTTACAGTTACAAGTTGAAAAAGTTCAGGGCATTACGTCTTGAATTTCAAGTTTTAAGTTAAAAATTTAAGGAAAGGCAATCCTTAACTTAAAATTTAAAGTTTAAAAATTAAGGACAATATGTCATGAACTTTAACTTTCAAGTTCAAAAGTTAAGGACAAACAGTCCTTAACTTATAGTTTCAAGTTGAAAAGTTAAGGACACTTGGCCCTGAACTTCAAGTTTCAAGTTCAAAAGTAAAAGACACTTGGTCCTTAACTTTGAACTCCAAGTTGAAAAGTTAAGATCACTTAGTCCTGAACTTTGACTTACAAGTTCAAAAGTTAAGGACACTTGGTTTTAAATTTTGATTTACAAGTTAAAAAGTTGAGGAAAGTAGTCCTTTACTTATAGTTTCAAGTTGAAAAGTTACGGACACTTGGTCCTAAACTTCAAGTTTCAAGTTCCAAAGTTAAGGACACTTGGTCCATAACTTCAAGTTTCAAGTTCAAAAATTAAGAACACTTGGTCCTTAACTTTGAATTCCAAGTTCAAAAGTTAAGGATACTGAGTCCTTAACTTTGAGTTCCAAGTTCAAATGTTAATGACACTTGGTCCTTAACTTTTATGAACAAAATTAACTAAATATCCATAAACACGGTTAGCTTATGAATTCATACGATTATTTTTATGAAATACCCGTACATAATCAAATATATTGATTAAACATAAACACATTTCAATACCAAAAATTTCTGAATAATTTCCCCACAATCTGCTCCTTATTGACACTGAATCAACTTATAATCATAATTTTTTAAATTTCATACATACTTGATGCCAAACACAGCATTGATCACGATTACACATATACAAAAACAAAAATGCATAAAAACAACAAAAAAAATGCCAGTTCGATCGTTCAATGCAGAGAAGATGACGAAGGAGAAAGATTTAGTGCAACTGATTTGCATGCAAGGATGATATAGATACTGAGGAGCGCGTGAAAATTGCCTCTGCAATTTTCACTCTCAAACTTTTCCTATGAACGAATTAAAAAGGTGTTTGTGAATATAAGAATTGAATAAAAAGTAAAATTGTCTTTTCAAAATAATTTTAATAAAATAGTAACTATTTTTGCTCGGTATTAAAATTAGTGGACAAAAAATAAATACTACCTTACTTAGTGACTACTACACACTATTTTACCCAAGTATTCAAATTCAGCATTGTATAATTTCGCCAAAATGTATTTTTACCAAGGGTTACTATAGACTTGCAGCATGCATGCCTTCAAAATATTTTTATTCTTTATTCTATCATCGATTCCTTGACCTGCTTAATTATAAGCAAAGATTACTTTTAATCAGTAATCATAATTATCTATATCCAATTACGGCAAAAATATACAAAATTTATATAATACTTTGTATATAATATACAAAAAATGATATATATACAACATATATACACAGAGAGACTTTTCGGCTACAATTTTATGAACGACTATATAGTGTTATTTTCTTTTTAATTTACCCCTCCAAGTTTCTTCCAATTGGTTCCTTATGTATTTTCACATATGCCGAGACCCTTTACCTTATTGTGGGCTGCACTAGCCTAAAGAGAATATGATGTCTCCTACAATCATAAATATTTTTTTAAAAAAAATTAAAAAAATGAGTTTGCAAACATGATATCATAAACTCAAGACAGTGAAATATTTATCAATTCAGTTACAAAAAAAATATAACCTTTCGTTCCATTTGGAACCAACATATGTAAAAAGAGCTCAAGGTCTTAAAATACAAAATTGTAGCTTATTAGACAGATAATAAATCCCTAAGATGTAAAAGTATAATAAGGTAAAACATGTGTAACCATTAAAACCTTCATGTGACAACAGATGTTGAGAAGCTGTTGATACTAGGAATGTTGCTATGAATTTCCCTTCCTATTCTCTTTAATGGAAATTTTCTTGCCACCATAAATGAGGAAACTAGAGTAGGGAAATGACAAGCAATTTATAATAGGAGAACGATCAAACTTAAAAGTTCATTAAAGAATTTCTTACCAGATAGAGAATGTCAAAAGCTTTTCGGTAGCTTTCTAGAGAGTGTTCCACTTTGTCATTCCTGCAACAATCTCTTGTGAGTTTAGCAACTATAGCACATTAAAGTTTGCCAGCATATGCTACTTGGTTAAGATAAAAGGACAATTAGACAATAAATCAACATGACTAAAATGTCACACAGCTGTAAGTCTGGTCTTGTTCTCATGCTTTGAGAAACTCAAAACTTCATTATGCTTTGACTTCCGCACCATTTTAATTAGCTCTAGCCTCTATGCTCAGAGAGGGATTTTCACCATTTGCATTTGACATAGAAGATGGAAACTGGAAGCATTTATCAAAAAAATAACATTTTCAGGATCTGTATTGTTAACCCAACATTAAGTATAGCTGAAACATGTCTACAATTTCTTAATGATACGGAGGTCAGTTCTGTGCACTTCCTATCACATGCCCTAAATGAAGTTGAAAAGCATAGTCAAACTAAAAGCCCCTAATGAATTACTCTTTATACTCTCTTTTTCTTTTTTGGAGTGACAAAGAAGAAACAACATTACAAAAAATTATAATACAGAACTCCGGACGAAGTTCGTGCCATAAGAAAATATCTTGGCAAACCCATTAGGTCAAAGACTCTGGGAAAATATATCTATTCGAACTTCAGCAGGCAATCAGTGGACAATCTCCTAATAATCACGAACTCTATAAAATCCACAAATCAACAATTTTCTCCTGTTTCCAAAATAGTGAAAAGTATAAATTGGGAGCTCATTGACCTATGAAAAGATTACAAGTTAGGATAAAACAAGCCAATTCACCTGTAAACATATATTTTATTCTAAATCAAGATGATTTCAAAATTGATATGCATGGAAAAGGACAATATTTTGGCTCAGTTAAGAAGTCATATTTTGGAATAAACCACCTTCAGATGCTAAATACATCACTTTGGAATCTTATCCATAATAGAACTACTACCATTGATCAAGGGAGGGATATCCTCCCCCTCCAAGTCCAACCATCAGGTTGGCGGGTTTAAGTTACCCAGAGAGCAAAATTGAATAAGTGCCACTCTTGGCTAATAGGTAGGGGTTTTGAAGAAGAATAATCTACTGTACACCGAATCATCAGTTCAGAATAGATTAGGCAAATCAGTCACTCCAATCATCTCTTGATATCCCCACCCTACCTGCGGCTACTTGGGACCCACCTTCACTCCTACTATTACACATATCCTCATATCTATGGTAATCTTTTAAGTCTGACTGAAAAGATCTGTGGCAAATTGTCCCCAGAACTTTACTGGCAAAGGTAGTACAGCTCGGATGCGTGGCAGACGCAAGTTACAAGTTTGAATCCTATCGTGAATCAGGTTTGGTATTCAAGTAGAGAAGGATAAAATCTACATCTTAGTAAAAATGCAAGGGGAAAGCTTCGCACTATACCCTCACTCTATCCTACTCCAAACTAGTTAGGGAGGGAGCACTTCAACGGAGTAAGTCCTTCCTTTACCATTGAAAAATGAGCCATACAACAAGGAGTTGTCAACCATATAACTAGAACTCTTCAAGATTTCGAGAATTAAAAAGTGTGCCAGAGAGAACTGATGCTCACTAATGTATTTCTTGCGGTCGTCAGTTCTTCTACTTCAGCTTTTATCCATTTAGAAAGTTGGGCTAACTGTTTGTAGTTGGAATAAACCTTTGTATATCATCAGTATCAACTCATTTCATCTTATTGATAATGACTTAACAAATTTAAAGAAATCTAAAATGGAAGCTTATCAAGGAAAGGTCAAAGCCTTATGACTGAAAAAGACTGCAAATTTAATTGATAGTGGAACACCATTCCTACTCCGGTTATGGGATGTGAGCACCTAATTTCTCTAATATGGTGTTACAACAATTATAATTACGATCAATAAGCTTGGATATCGTCACCAACTTGAGGTCATGAGGTGATTGCTCACACACACTCTAAAATTTTCTACTTCTCTCTCTAGCTTATTTAAGTGGTTTGAGGTATTGGCAGCTGTATTAATTCTTTGAAGGAAAAAAAATGTACTCATTCTATGAGCATATAATGTTGTCTGTTCTCTGATATCTCTGTTAGTTTTGTTTGAATTAGATGAATAAGAAGACATGATGAGTGAGATACTTACAGAAAACCCACAGATATTCTTGATTCATAGTCCAAGCCATCAGACATTCCCAAATCTCCAATGTGGTCACCAAGAAGTAGCACATTAGTTCTCTTATTTAATGAAAGATTTCTCATCACCTAGTCCATTCAGGTCACCGCAGTGATCGTGAAGTGGTGTCGGCAAAATTATGTTTTAATAATTGTACGTACAAAATAAACTAAAGATAGTGTTGAAGTAATCCAGAATTAGATTATGGACTATCTTACCTTTTTCATTTCTTAAAAACTCTGGTATCTACCCTCCTCATACTCCACTTGTGAGATTTCACTAGATTTGTTATTATTGTAAAAACTCTAGTATCTAAACTAACTCGTGCACACCTCCATTAATCCACTAGGTTACCTGTTATTTCCTACTAGCACAAGTATAGGACAACTCTATCTACCATGGTTTTGTTAGATGGAACTATCAAATAATTGTCACTATAGAGAAATATATTGGAATATCATCATCTTGTAATAATTTAGCTATTTAATATTTTAATCTTAATAAATTAAAACATTAAAAATGTGAGGATGAAACAAATAAATTTTTTTCTTAAAGAGAGTACTCTACTACCCTTATCCCAATTTTATGACACAATTACTGCACTTTTCTTTACAAAGAGTTAAAATAAATATTTTAAATCTTCAAGAAGGTCGATCAGTAGTACTTTATTTAGAAAGTACTATTTTTAAAAGATATCCATGTATCCCAAAATCCAAAAATTAGACTGCTTGACCCACATTTTTTTGGATAATCGTGGCATTTGTTTTGAGTCAAAACAGTATAACTAACAATATTTTGAACTACAAATTTTTATACTTAAATGGCTCTTAAAGATTAAAAGGAGAAAGCTATTTTTTACAAGAAAACTCAGATGTTTCAAGATATTTTACTAAACATAAATGACAAAGGTATTTTTCATTCTATATTACTACAAGTTTGTTACTTTTAAATAGTGAATTTAACTTATATAGACCAATTTTATATTTATTGTTTTGATAAGGTCATATATACACCAACAATGTAAAAAAAGGACTAATTTATTTGGTTTCCCACTCGGTGTCTAGTATCTACATTGGGGCCTGACTAAATTCGGATTAGCACCGGGAAGTTCCACATTGGGGGGTAAAGCGCTCCCTAATAAAGGAGACTTCATACCCAGAGATTCGAATCCGAGAACCATGGTTAAGGACGAAGGAGTACTTACCACTCCAACTCTTTATCTACTTGTTCCTCCAAGGAGGCATAAGTAGAGCAGCTTATGCCTCCATTGAAGCTTAAACTTACAACCTGAAATGCAATTCCCAAACTTTGAGGAATAGCTAAAATTTGGTAGCGCGTGCAGATTTATTATGAATCAAACCATCAGTGGAAATTGCTTAAAGCACTCTTTAAAGTAAGCGAAAAGAACACCTCTAATGGCGATACGTGATACCTTTAAACGACTGTAGGCGACCATTTTCGTCAAACACCATCCTGTTGGAGACAATTCTGATGTTCTTGAAAGATCTATGAACTTTCTGCTTCAGCACCTGCCAAATCAAGAAGATGAGAGACATCGTATCTAAAGCCAAATTGGACAAATGTTACACAATCGCATCCACCTGTTATGCATCAAGACCACTGACAAGCCTGAAGAACTAACCTCCTCTATTATGTCAGCTAAACCTGCAGAGAATATAAGAACAGGGACACCTTTTTCCTGCATATCAAACAGATCCAACTCATTGTGAAGCAATCATAGGAAAGAGTAGAAGGTCAAAAGGAAACTCTTCTGAGAAGAGCTATTCTTGGATAGATTGACTAATAACTTTGGCATCAGCATTCAATTTTTTTTTCTCTAAAACAAAATTTGAACTTTGGTTAAGCCTGATACTCTAGGACTTTCAAAGGCGAAAAACAAAAAACAAAAGAAGAAAATAAAGAAAAATAATCTAGGTATTTCCTATAAGGTTCTTAACATCTTAAATCGGTCCTATATCTATACTTTAGCTCTTCGTTGAACCCATCAGCTTTTTTTCTAATAGAAATTTCAAATCACCCTAGAAAATCCCAATGATCATACATGTTGCATTGACATTCATCAAACACCATCTCAAGAAGTCTCAGAAAACAATAGCTGATGGGGGCAATACTGTACCTCTAAAAGTTCAAAAAGTTCAGTTACACCATCTCGGAATGCAATTGTGGCTTTAGCCACAGAATTTTGAATTGCATTGTATGTAAGGCCTCCTTCAATGAGAAGAGCATGTGTTTTTTCCCACCTGCAGAAGATAACTTGGACATTAAGACATAGGCCATGGTATTACAATCCTTTAAAATTCACCAATTCACATTCACCAATTTGAATTGCATTAACACATAGGCCATGGTACTCGTAATATTATCCTTGAAACTTCAAATATACGTATTTCACATTTCACTTGTCATAAACTCAAGAAAATGCTATATATCAGATGAGTCTGAACCCGATTATAGCAGTACAAAATCATAACACGTACCACTCTACCATGAGCTTGGCTTTCTCATCAAGGGGAATAGCCTGATCAAATTCTAAGGGATGATAATAATCATATAACTTCTCCCTCTTGACGTTGTACTCAGGATCCTCCTGCTGTAAAAGATTATGACTGCCTAAAAAATTTGTTTTCTCGAGAAGTCATTCACTTGTGACCTAAGCCCTGAGGGAGATATATCGAATTGTATGAGATTGAATATGCAGTCTGTTCCAGCCAAGTTATCATAATAGGATAAAGTTGTATGAAGTGGATAACTTACTTTGGCCTCGACAGCCATCGATCCAGTATTTTGTCAATGTGGCATCGAAATCTGCAATTACCTAGGATGTTGAAATAGTTTAGTACGTAAAAGGAAAAACAATTAGAACAAGGTGAAATATGCATGGGTATGTATGCACACACATGTTTGAGACTGTATCTAAGAGAAGTAATTTCTATTAACAAATGCTCATGGTTGTGGACTTAGGTCATACAAAACAAGGAGCCGACTGTTACAGCGTCCTGCCATATCATATGGAACTGACAAGTAGATTCTGCATAAGATTCAACATCCATAATTTGATTGTAAAACAGCACACAAGAAAAGATTGATATAGCACTAGGTTGGAATAACCAGGACTAATAATCGTATGTCCTGAACCCTAACTCGTCCTCGTGTTTCTCATCCATTTTATTAAAGTTACCTATATAATTATCCGCTCCTACTTGGATCTAGACTGACCATTACCAAGATCAAGTCGACAAACAGTATCAGTACAAACTCAAGACCATAGAAGTGCTTACTTTGATATCAGATCTAACCTCTGCTTTCCAGATGCAATTAAGCAAGCACGCCCAGGAAGTACCAGAGGCAATGAGCTCGGCACATGTAGCCCTTAATTAACCAAATATTAAATAATTTGACCACTTAAAAGAAGTTAAAAATCAGATAGAAACTTTGGCGAAGCTGGTTAGTTGATCCTCAATAACAGAACTTTTCAGGAAGCATGCCATGAGTTATACAAATCGAGCCTATTATACGGGTTAAGTTGAGCATAACATTTCATCCCCATACGGATAGACAGTTCAAGCAGACTATTTACATTTTGGAGGATATGCTCCGAACTTGTGTTATTGACAGTTCAAGCTTTTTCCTTTAGCAGAGTTTTCCTACAACAACAGCTATCCGTCAAACATCTAGATGGCTCCTTATGAGGCTTTATATGGTAGGTGCTGCCGCTATGCGATTGGATGGTTTGAGTCGGGAGAGGCTCAGTTATTGGGTACAAATCTGGTTCAGAAAGCCTTCGACAAGGTAAGGATCGTTCAGGATAGGCTTTGTTCAGCTTAGTCCAGGCAAGAGAGTTACGCAGACCACAAGGTTCGAGATGTGAATTTTATGGTTGGTGAGCGGGTATTGTTCCGAGCGTCGCCTATGAAGAGCGTGATGAGATTTAGGAAGAAGGGAAAGCTTAGCCCTAGGTTCATTTGTCCGTTTGAGATTCTTGATCGAGTGGGAGAGGTGGCTTATAGACTTGCTTTGCCGCCGAGCTTTTCAGCTGTGCATCCAGTGTTTCATGTGTCCATGCTTTGGAGGTATTACGGCGACCCAACCCACGTGTTAGACTTCAGCACTGTCCAGTTGGACAAGGACTTGTCTTATGAGGAGGAGCCGGTAGCTATTCTAGACCGACAGATTCGCCAGTTGAGGTCAAAGAGTTTCCCTTCTATTCGTGTTGAGTGGAGAGGTCAGCCTCCTGGGGCATTGACCTGGGAGTCCGAATCTGATATGCGGAGCCGTTATCCTCATCTTTTCCCTGATTTAGGTACTTCCTTCTTCTGTACATTCGAGGACGAACGATTGTTTTAGAGGTGGAGAACGTGACGACCCAAAGGGTCATCACCTATTTTTAATCAATTATGTCCTTCCGAGGCCTTGAAACCCTCATTTAGAGTTGCCTCAATTTGCGTGCGCAATCTGGGCGCGTAGACGGAAAGCTTAAATATGAAATTCTATGAAAAATGCTAAGTTTTGATATTAAAATAAATAAATTTAACTTCGATCAATATTTTAGAAAAATAAACTCGGACCGCAAGGGTCCATAGAAAAATATGGGGCTTGAGCGTATGCCCAGAATAGAATTCCGAGGTCCCAAGCTCGAGAAATGAATTCATTTGTAAAATTATTTTCTAAAAATGTTTAAGGAAAATTTAAATCCGATTAGAAAGCGATGGTATCGGGCTCGTATTTTGGTTCCGGTGCCTGATACAAGTCTTATATATGTTTAAGTCCTTCCCGTAGAATTTGGTTAAAACGGACGTCGTTTGACTTATTTCGGACATGAATTCTAAATTTGAAATTTGATGATGTTTTCAGAAAAATCCTTGATTTTGAGGTTTGATTCATTGTTTTTGAGGTTATTTAGGCGATTTAATTGAACGGATAAGTTTGTATGGTGATGTTGAATTAGTACATGTATTCGTTTAGGAGCGGCGAAGGCTCGGGAGTGTTTCGGACTGGTTTTAGGCTATTAAAAGTTGCAGGTTTTCCAGCTCTAGCATGGCCTTCTTCACGTTCGCGGGAGGACCCTCGCGAACGCGATGAGTAAAAGTTGCTGAAGGAAACTTCCTTCTATGCAAACGCGTAGACCAGGTTGCGAACGCAAAGCAAGGGGGGCTACACCTTCGCGAACGCGAAGGCCCTGGGTAGAGGAAAAGGCAGAACCTTACGCGAACGCGACCCTTAGTACTTGAACGCGAGAGCTCAAGGTGTTATAGCTTCGCGAACGTGAAGGCCAAAAAGCCTGACCCATCGCGAACGTGAGAGGTTTGTTGCGAACGATAAGCATTAAAACGCCCAGTTTATTTAAAGCTTCAAAAACAGAATGCAAATGGGATTTCTCAAAATTTTACAAGATTTCTTCTTCTCCAAAGCTCCTAGGCGATCCTTGAAGCCCTTTTTCACCAAAACCTCTTGTGTAAGTAAATTTTAAGTCGTTTCCTTCCCTTCCCATCAATATTTATTGAATTTATAGGCCTAAAACGTGTGATTAAGGGTAGAAAATTAGGAATTTGGGTAGACTTAGGGCTTTTTGATTTTTCTTGATTTAGACCTCATTTTGGGGTAAAATTTGAAAACAAATTATATATTTGGGCTCGTGAGTAAATGAATATTTGATTTTGGTTCGAACCTCGTATTTTGACTAAGGGGGTCAGGGGTCGATTATTGAATTTTTTGGAAATAATGATGGAAAAGCTATAATTAGATATTGGATTTGAATTGTAAAGCATTATTTAATGATACGAAGTCATTTATATATAGATACAATTGATTAGGAACCGAATTCGAAAGGGAAGGCAGTTATCGAGGATTGACTTGGCCGTGGAAGTTTGAGGTAAGTATTCGGTCTAACCTTAGTTTGAGGTATTAGGAGTTGAGTCATATTTGCTACTTATTTCTTGTTGAGTATGACGTATATGCATGGTGACGAGTATCTATATGTTTGTGTCGAGCATGTCTGTGAGTCTTGAATTGATACTTGTTGAATTCTCGAATAATACTATAGTTGAAATTATGAGAAAATCCGTAGTATTGAGCAAGGGCTTAGTTTAATTTTGTGAAGGTTAATTATGATATAGAAGTGATGATAACAGAGATGTTAGAAGTAAAGTTGAGATTGGTTATAGCTGGTTCTCCCTTGCCGAGACATATATACTCGAGCTGTTGAGTTCCTTTGCCGGGATAGTGCAAATTATAATTAATCCCTTGCCGAGACTGTTGTTGTGATCATTAAAAGTTGTACATTTGCAACGGATTGTGCGCTGCAATTTTTTTATTAATGAATATATATATATATATATATATATATATGTATATATATATATATATATATGTATATATATGTATATATATATATATGTATATATATATATATATGTATATATATATCTATATGTATATATATATGTATATATATGTATATATATATATATGTATATATATATGTATATATATATGGATCGGATTGCACGCCACAATAGATATTATATTGGATCGGGTGTCACACCGCAACAGATATTATATTGGATCGGGTTGCACACCGCAACAGATATTATAATGGATCCGGTAGCACCGCAACACATATATTATATTTATTGGATTGGGTTGCACGCCGCAACAGATATATTATTTTTGTTGGATCGGTTGTACGCCGTAAAAATTATATATATACATATGGATCGGGTTGCGCGCTGCAATAGTAGTATGATTATGTTGTTTTACATACTATACTGATCTTTCATTATTGTTTTCTGCTAAGATAAATTGTTTCCTGAAACATGTCCTCCCTTCCTTTTAGTGGCTTATTACTTGTTTATTTCCGTCATATACTGTATAATTGCACAGGTTTATCTGGAGTCTGGTCCTAGCCTCGTCACTATCTTATCGGGGTTAGGCCAGACACTTACCAGCACACGGGGTCGGTTGTGGTGATACTATACTCTGTGCTATTTTGCACAGATCCAGGTACTACAGCAGCATACGGCGCGCAACAGTAGTTCGAGAGCTAGCCTTCAGTCCAGAGATCCCGAGGTAGTCCTGCAGGCGTTCGCAGGCCTGACATATCTTCTATCTTTATTTATGATCTGTTATCTCTTGTATTCGAGGCAGACAATGTTACTTTCTTTCAAACAGTTGTATGTAGTAAATATTAGTAGGCCGTGGATGTTGTGACACCAGTTCTGGTAGAGGCATATGTGGATTTTTCTTATTATTTTGGTTTATTTCATTTAAGTCTTCTGCTAAATTACGAAATCCGTTGTTGTTTAATTATTTATTTTCTGCTAATTAAATTGATAAAATTAATTTAAAACAAAAGTATTTATGAATTCTAATTGTGTGGCTTACCTAGCTTCTACAAGTAGGAGCCATCTCGATTTCCGATGATGAAAGTACTGGGTCGTGACAGACATATTTGACCCTTTTCCTGAAAAACAAGAAACAAAAACAAAAAAGAGCAAGAAAAACTAAAAAGAAGGCAAAATATATAAAGACCCCATTAAAGTTTTCCAAATAATATATTTGAATACTTAAACTAAACGAGTGTTCTATTTATTATACATTATCAATGGCCCACTTTTTTTAAAAAATTTTATGCGCTTTCGTTTTATTTCCTTTTTCTTTTTTCTTTCATATCAGTCTTTAGGGTGTTATTTAATTCGCTCCGAATAAGAATATGAGGTAAAAGAATATATGTTTAGTTGAAGTCTTCAAGCCTGTTTTTGGGACAAGTTAATGGTCTTTATGTATTTTGCCTAAGGGTGTAAAGTGGCCCGGTTCAGGCCCGAGACCGGACTGGGACCGCGGTCCTGGCTGTCCTGGCGGGCGTGCTGGGCCGGTCCTACCGGTCTAAAAAACCAGTGACGGGCCGGTCTTCCTCTTTGAACCGTCAGGCCCGGGACCGCCAGTGCCGGGACCGCCTGGCGGGCCTGGCGGGCCCAACGGCTATTTTTTAAATTTTTTTTTTTGAAAAATCAGTAACGGCTCTTTGCTAAAAGTAGCCGTTTGGAACTTTGTAAAATAGCCATTTGGCCCCAAACTTTAATTTAACCCCAAAGTTTATATAATTACACTTTTTTTCATTTCTCAACTATAAATACCCCCTCATTCTTTCATTTTTATTCACCAATTCATCAATATCTCTCAATCTCTCTCAAGCTCTCTTTCAATCTTTCTACTACAATTGTTTATTTTATTGTTGAAAATTTGTGAAAAATTGTGAAGTTGTTGAATTGAAGTTTTCAAGTGTTCAACGATTTTCTATTTTCAAGAAGTTGTTCGGCAATCCGGTAAACTCGTTTCAACTCTTACGTGTTAATAATATATTTTTGTATTGTTTAGTTTGCATAGTTCTAATTAGTATGGCATTTTCTTTGAAAAAAATATTCGGTAAAGGAAAAGGTAAAACCGGTGAAAGTAGTAGCCATAATACTACCCTTCCCCCGACTCCCAGACCTACAAAAGATAAGCAAGTTGAAAGTAGTCGCTAACCTAGACGTCCTACTCCGCCTCCCGTAATGCTTGATAGTGATCACCCTTGTTTTGAATTTACCGATAGTGAATTTCTTCATGATGTTGCAGTAGGTGATAGATTAGATGATGAAATTAGGAATGCTCTTTATCCTAATGAACCTATCTTAGAGGAAAATGAGGATAATAATTATGATGATTAAACCCAAACACCAAATTTAGATGATACATCTACTAGTCCTGTCCATAACTCAAGTAATGCACCGGCACACCCACCTGTAGAAACTCCAACTTTTAGTAGACAACCTGCTAAACGTGCAAAAACATCATTAGTTTGGTATTTTTTTACTCAAGTAAGAGAACAAAATAAGACTAAGTGTAAAACTTGTGGGAAATTACTTGTTCATAAATTTACTGGAGACCGTAGCGGCACAGGTAGTTTGGTTAGGCACATAAAAATACACCCTAGAGATAAGGCTAGATTTTTTCAAATGCAAGCGCAACAAGAGGGGAGGACAAGTGTAGATTCTCAATTTAACCCTAGTACAGGTTCAAATCTAGTTCAACCAGGAATTAACACTGTCACCGGAGGTATTCTATATTACGATCCAAATAGAGATCGTGAAGAACTAGCAAAGATGATTACTGTTATGCGCTTGCCTTATCCTTTTGCTTCTAATCCTAATTGGGTTCACTATATTAGAAGAGTTTTTAATCCTACTTATAAAGGTTGGCCTCGCGCAACAGTTAAGGCCGATATTTATAAATTCAAGCATGAATATGAACAATATTTGCGTTATTTATATACCTAATCGTATTTCTATTACAACTGATATTGGTAGAAGTAATAATGACTGTGATTATCTAACTGTTACAAGTCATTGGATAGATGAAGAATGGACAATGCAAAAACGCATAATTGCATATAGAATAATTAATTCACGTCACACAGGTAGGTTTATATCTAACAATGTTTCAGATATATGTAGATATTTTTGCTTTAGTGATAAAATAATGGCAATTTCAATGGATAATGCTTCTAGTAACACTAGTGCAATAGGCATACTAACACAAACCCTTAATCCTGCATTTAGTTATATTTTCCGTGTTATATGTAATTGTCATATTTATAATTTAATTGTTGGTGATGGTATGCAAATATTAAACATAGAAATTGAAAAAATCGGTGCTTTCAGTCAAGCAAGACTACAAATCGGTGATCATAGAGCGGCGATGAGGGAGAGCTTGGAAAAATCGGTGCTTTTTAGAGATTGGATCCGCGCGGAAAGAAGAAACTTTGGCATTGCAGAATCGCAACCGGCGATAGATGAAGCATATGAAGAAATGATAGCAGAACTTTCGGCGGATTCGTCTTCGCCCGG
This sequence comes from Nicotiana benthamiana, assembly GCA_034376525.1. Lineage (NCBI taxonomy): Eukaryota > Viridiplantae > Streptophyta > Magnoliopsida > Solanales > Solanaceae > Nicotiana > Nicotiana benthamiana. The sequence continues at coordinate 12,423,279 of CM067340.1, forward strand.
AAGTGGTGATGAACAAGCTTCATTTCCACCACCACCAACACAACCTCCTCCCAACCTAGACGGATTTATGAGATTTGTTAGAGATACAATGTAGATTATGATGTAACTTGTATATTGACACATCTTCTTTTAGTTTTTTTTTCCTATTAATGGTGGTATTAGTACCTTGTTGTGCTCATTCCATTGGGGGAAGGAAGACTAAGAAAGATATGCCATTTTGGTCAATAAAAATGCTCTTTATCATATCCTTGAATATTTTTTTCTCAATATTTCTTTGTCTTTACTTCGATATCAATCCTTGAATATATACATAATATACAATCATACTAATTACTACAACAGAATATATACATAATATATATCAATATATACATAATATACAATATATACAAATTATTACAACACATTATATACATAATATACAATATATACTAATTACTACAACACAATATATACATAATATATATCAATATATACATAATATACAACACAATATATACTATACTAATAACTTAGTACACCATATAAAATATATTTTACACTATACTAATAACTACTATACAAGATATTGCCTTAAAAAAAAATACTCGTCAGGCCCGTTAGGCCCGCCAGGCCCGGGACCGCTGTGGGCTTAGGCCCGTCACGGGCCGGTCTCAACCATTAGAATCGCCAGGCCCGGCACACGAAGTCCGGTACCGCGAAGCCCGGCCCGTCAGGCCCGGACCCGGGCCACTTTACACCTTTAATTTTGCCTAAAAAGAAAAATAATAATTAAAACAATGACCAAATAAATAAAATAGAAACAGCAGAAAGTTCAATCAAACAGCAAAATGCAAAATGAGGGGCCATTCCAATGAATAGTGGTGTCAGAAACTGTCTTCCTTTAATGGTAAAACGGAAACGCACCTTCAATGAACAAGTCTAACATCAAATTGCAGTCGGAATGTTAACTTTTTGATATATTCAAAGCACTACTTGAGATTGCACCTTCAGTATAATTTGAAAAACGAAAAGAAAAGAGAAACAACCAAAGGCGCGTTAAAAGATCACACATTCCAGTGTATTCTGTAAAGGGTATTTTTAATAGATAAAACAAGAGTTAGAAAAGCTCTATTCGATGCAAAAGCAAAAATCATGGGACATCGTTAACCTTCAATTTTTCTCTTTCTCTTTCTCTTTCTCTTTCTGGTGCTATGTATATATAAAATGAAACACGTGGTCCTTCTTTAACAGTGCCAGCGAAAAACAAACAAGCACAGATAAATATTTGTCTTTACCTATGTCTAAATAAATTGCTAATAGAATTCAATCTTTCCACAATTTTTAAACATCTATCTGGACATAAGAAAAGCTTCTAGTATAGTGGCATATATTGAGAATTGTTGCCACAAATCCACAATCTAACGTCAACCCAATCCCAACAACAACAACTACTACTATCCAATATAGTCCCACACAGTGGAGTATGGGGAAGGTAATACGTACACAAGCCTTACCCCTACTCGAAAGAGCAGAGAGGCTGTTTCCAATCGACCTTCAGCGAGGGAGAGAAAGAAAAAGAAAATGGAAAAAGAAAGACAAAAGAGCCTTAGTGACTCCAGCAGAAATCGCATAAATAATTATCTAAACATAAAACCATAAATTAAATTACATGCAATAATATCGACCAGTAACTACCATAAGGGGGCACAATACAGTACGCAAGTCATCTATGGCGAGCCCTACCAAATCCCACCTAGTCCCGGGAATGAAGTACGAAAAGTTCTAGAAGCCCCTATTCGACAACCCTAATACTAGACCTCCAGACTTTCCTATCAAGGGCCATATCCTTGGAAATCCGCATTCTTGCCATGTCCTGCCTAATCACCTCTCCCCATACTTCTTAGGCCTTCATTTGACTCGACTCGAGCCAACCACCGCCAGCCGCTCACAACTCCTCACCGGGGCATCGGTGCTTCTCCTTCGCACATGCCCGAACCACCTTAGCCTCGCTTTCCGCATCTTCTCATCCACTGGGGCCACCCCCACCTTCTCTCGAATAACTTCATTCTTAATCTTATCTAGCATGGTGCACCTGCACATCCACCTGAGCATCCTCGTCTCAACAACCTTCACTCTCTGAACATGAGAGTTCTTAACCGGCTAACACTCCGCTCCATACAACATGGCAGGTCTAATCACAGCTCTATAAAACTTCTCATTGAGTTTCGGTGGCACTTTCTTGTTACACAAGACTGCTGATGCAAGCCTCCATTTCGTCCACCCCGCCCCTATATGGTAAGTGACATCCTCGTCGATCTTTCCGCCCCCCCCCCCCGCCCAAATCACCGACCCGAGATATTTGAAACTGTCCCTCTTGGAGATGACCTGAGATACAAGCTTCACGTCCTTGCCTACTTCACTCGACTCAGCGGTAAACTTGCACTTCAGGTATTCTGACTTAGATCTGCTTAGTTTGAAACCCTTAGACTCGAGAGTCTACCTCCAGACCTCCAATCTCTCGTTAATACCGACCCTCATCTCGTCTATCAAGACTATATCATCAGCAAATAGCATGCACCATCGCACATCCCCTTGAATATGACGTGTTAGTGCATCCATCAACAAGGAAAATAAGAAAGGGCTAAGCGCAGATCCTTGATGAAGCCCCATAACCACCGAAAAATGGTCAGAGTCGCCGCCCACCGTCCTAACCCTAGTCTTAGAACCATCGTACATGTCCTTGATCGCTCTGATGTAGGCTTTCAGCACGCTCTTCGCCTCCAGGTACCTCCATAGCACCTCCCTTGGGACCTTGTCATACGCCTTCTCCAAGTCAATAAACACCATGTGCAGGTCCTTCTTCTTATCCCTGAACTGTTCCACCAATGTCCTGATAAGGTGGATAGCTTCTGTAGTGGAGCGGCCCGGCATGAAACCAAACTGGTTCACGGATATGGATGTCATCCCTCTCACCCCGCCTCAACCACCCGCTCCTAGACTTTCATGGTGTGACTAAGTAATTTGATACCCCTATAGTTGTTATAACACTGGATATTCCCTTTGTTCTTATACAAGGGCACTACTGTACTCCACCTCCACTCCTCCAACATCCTTTTAGTCCTGAAGATCACATTGAACAACCTAGATAGCCATTCCACTCCTGTCCTACCCACACATTTCCAGAACTCCACCGGGATTTCGTTAGGCCCTGTCGCTCGACCCCTACTCATCCTACACAAAGCTCCCACGACCTCATCCACCCTAATACGCATGCAGTACCCAAAGTCTCTATGACACTCTTGCCCCACTTCCCCTAGCTCTATGTCTTGATCCCCCTCCTCGTTAATCAGGTTTTGAAAGTACGACTGCCACCTCTACTTGACTCGAGACTCCCCCATCAGAACTCTACCATCCTCGTCCTTGATGCACCTAATTTGGTCTAGATCCCGAGCCTTCCTCTCCCTCGCTTTAGCCAACCGGAATAACTTCCTGTCCCCGCCTTTCACCCCCAATTCCTCGTATATTCGACCAAATGCTGCATTTTTAGCTTCCGTGACCGCCAGCTTCGCTTCCTTCCTCGCCACCTTGTAGCCCTCCTTGTTCACTCTCCTTTCTTCCCTCGCTTGTGCTCCCTGCCAACTTAGCAAACGCCACCTTCTTCGCCTCAACTTTTCCTTGGAATACATCGTCCCACCACCAGTCACCTTGATGTCTGCCTGAATAGCCCTTTGCTACCCCAAGCATATCCCGTGCTGCCTCCCTAACCAAGATCGTCGTCTCTGACCATATAGCGTACGCATCCCCAGAACTTCTCTAAGCTTTACCATTAACTAACGTCCTCTTGGACTCTTGGGCTTTCTCCTCAGTCAGAGCTCCCCATCTAATCCGTGGTCGGCCTCGAGCACCCTTCCTCTTCCTCTTCACCCAGAGACCGACATCCATCACTAGGAGTCTATGTAGAATCGAATGGGACTCTCCCGGAATAACCTTGCAGTCCTTGCACAACCCTCTATTGCTCCTTCTGAGGAGGAGGTAATCAATCTGAGTCCTTGCCGCCAAACTTTTGAAAGTAACGAAATGCTCCTTCCTCTTTGGAAATGACGAGTTCGCAATCAAAAGCTCGAAAGCCCTAGCGAAATCAAGCAGCAAAGTGCCTTGTCCGTTCCTCACCCCAAGGCCAAAGGCGTCGTGTACCTCGCCATAACCACCAGTAGCAGCCCCAATATGACCATTAAAGTCCCCTCCATTAACTCACTTCTCAGAGTGGGGAATACTACTCGCCAACTCGTCCAAGACCTCCCAAAAGCGCCTTTTAACCTCCTCATCCAGGCCTACTTGCGCCGCGTAAGTGCTGATGACATTGAGGACGAATCCACCAATAACCTACTTAATAGACATTAACCTATCATTCACTCGCCTAACCTCAACCACGGGCTCCCTAAAATCCCTATCCACCAAGATTCCCACACCATTCTTACCCCTTATGACCCCAGAATACCACAACTTAAACCGGTCTACATTACTCGCCTTCGACCCTACCCACCTATTCTCCTGCACACAAGCTATGCTGACACTCATCTTCTGAAGAATTTTTGCCAACTCAATAGACTTATCTATCAGTGTGCTTATGTTCCACGACCGGATCCTCAATCTATTAGCACCCACTATCCCCCGACCCCCCTGCTCACCCCCACCACCACCCCCACCCCCTGAGGACATGACCTTACACTACCATCCCCCGCCACGGCCACTATACCTCCAACCGAATATGGAAAACAGTGACACACACACGAACTTCAGCAGAATACGTAAAAGGAAGCTAGCTAGATAGCCACAGAGTAAACCACACACATGATGCTAGCTAGAATACGTAAAAGTGTGTACAGAGTAAACAAGAGAGCGGGAGGTACCAACTCTCGACGAAAAAACCTGAATATAAGCTTTGATGCGCCTGAGGACCTCATTCTTTTTTTTTAGCACAAATAATGAATAGGCTTCATTTTTCATTCCAAACACCAAACATGCCCCAATATCTCAAAACGAGAAGACAAGGCAAGAAACCAAGTATTATCTTTCCCAATTGGAGATGGTAGTTATCTTTCTACCAAAATATGTAATGGAAAATAAGATATCAACTCAAACACAAAGACAAAGAATGTGAATGTTACACCCTCAAATATGAGGAATACAAAAAAGGAACAAACAATCAATTGAATTACTATTCAACAACAATAAGGACACACAATCAACCCATTCTCATTACATTCAGGACATTTCATTGCCTCAACCCCATCTTCAACCGAAATTTTCTGACTCCCATTACACTTAAAACACACAATAAACCTCATTCCAACACAACCTTCACATGGACATTGAAATTGATCAATAGGAATTCCTTCAAGTAATGGCCTAAGTTTCCCTTGTTCATGTAATGTCAATACTTCTTCAGCTCCACCAATATATCTTCCCTTAATAAACAATCTTGGAGGCACAACTTTCCCCTCCAAAATTCTCCATAATTCTTCCTTAAACTCTGAATGCATAGAAATATCTCTTTCGAAAAATATAACACCAAAATTCTCTAATAGAAATCGAATACCATGACATTCCTCGAACGTTTTTCTTATCCCTCTAAGGCCTGTTGTGTAAAGAATTACTGAATCACATCCTCCAGGTGGACACTTCTCTTCATATTCTAATAAAGGGTCTATAGTTTCCTCAATTTTTCGTGTTTTTAAAAGCGGTTCATTTTCTTCTTCTTCTTCGTCTTCTAATTCCTTTTTTTCTTCTAAAGATTTGAAAATCTTTTCCTCAATCTTGGCTTTTCTTTCTGCTTCTTGAGCTTTCGCTACCATTACTGCTTCCTCAAATGCAGCTAGAAGATTGGGATCAAAAAGAGTACCTGAATCTAAATCCGGCCGCCTAAAATTCAACACATCAAGTTCTGAAAAAGGAGTAACTTTCTCATCAAAAGTCTCAACTTTTGGCTTCAATGAGCTGAAATTCTCCACATTTTCTTTCAAAGATTCAGAATTTTTAACATTTACATCAGGTCTAATGTTCTCTTTATCGTCTATTTCATCGTCGAGCTCCATTTCGTGATCTTCAAGATCTTTCATTAGCTCAGAAACATCAATAATTTCAGGTTCTTGTTTTTGTACACTACTCTGAATATTCTTTTTGGGATTTTCATTGACCTGAATTGGGGTTAATGGAGAGTGAAAGTGAGACTGAGAATTTGAATGAGGTGGTGAAGTGTACTGAATATACCCATCTGATGCATTTGAATGAAGGATTCTTTCTGGTTTTAAGTACCCAATTGTTTTTATTGTCTTCAATTTCTTGAGTAGCTTTCCTTTCATAGTCTTCATTCCTTGAAATCTGAAAATGGGGTTTGGAAAAAATTCTGGATATGGGGATAAGAATGAGCAAAAATCTTGATTTTGGTAAGTGAAAATCTTGTTTTGCTGATAGCACCAGGGGTGAGTGAGAGGAATAGGAGAAAGATGATGCTTTGGTCTTAACGGCTAGAAACTGTTGAGTGATACTTTTTGAATTTGAAAACTAATTGAGGGGAGGAATTATTATCCTGATTTAGGGTGCATGGTAGCGAGTTATGCACCCTTAACACCTAATCCTATGATAAATAATGTCCACTATACTACATGTGCGTTTTGTGTCATGCTCTCTCTTTATTCACTTACTTAGTAGGCTGTGTAAAAACAGATACATCTCATATTATTCGTAAGGAATTTAAAAGGGACAATTTGTATATTAGAGTAAAAAGATTCAAAGTTCATACTAGTAATAAGATTTCGTGATCAAGAATTAAAAACGAACACCTAAAACTTACTCACCTCAGCTAGCGAAGACCACATTTAAAATAAATTGGTGTATGCATGTAAAAAATATCTCGAAATATTTAATTAGATAGGAAACAAATAGAATTACTTCCCATATTACCAATAATGTTTCCTCAATGATGAATCCAAAATTTAAAAGTCATGACTGGTTATAGGGGTGGTTTTTTGTTTTTTTTTTTTTTAAAACCCTCCCAAATTAGGAGGAACTATAGTGCTTCCACACTTTCCCTCCCTGGTGACTCGAACCCAAAACCTAACAATCGTGGATGGATGTGCTTTACCAACTGAACAAGTCTCACTTGCCGGGGTGGATTTCCGAGTTTTCAAGTCGGGGCTTTGGGTTATTGTTTGTATAGCTTGTCCATGACATTTCATCTAAAAGAGGGATAAAATTGATTAACAGTAAAACGCTAAGGTTTCAAGTGAAACGAATGATATATTTAGTACAGTATAAGTATATATTTGACCATGTTTCGTTAAAAGGAATTGTCTTTCCTAGCTGGCAAGTATACAGCATGACAAGATCATTTTGCCTTTGTTCGGAGGCTGCGGCAACGGTCATAACACTACTTGAGGGAACTTTGCTGGCTTTTTGTTCTAAGCCTCTTTTATTAAAGGAATGACCCCTGATTGGAAGTGACCATCATTTTTCGCCCCCTATAAAACAGAAAAGAGAAATGAAACTAACAATCTCTCAAAAATTAAAGCTACCAACTTTTGAATGTATAAATTAACTCATAAAAGCTGAAATGTAAATAAACCTTTTGGAGTTAAAAAAAGAAGTTACTCACCAGACGATTTTTAACATCTTACGCAATTCATTGTCATTAGAATTGAAAACGTAATTAGTTCCAAGATGCATGCATTGATCAGTGACACAACTATGTTTACCAAAAGAATTCAACTAAATTCTCTTCGTCAGCATATTATATTATATATTATTTGATCAAAAAGTATAAATCTTAGTTCACATAATTAAATTTATATGAATATGGATTAATCTTATATATATTTATTTATTTTGCAATTTTGGTCGAATAGTGGTATTATCGCATAATAAAAGTTCTAGAAATTAGGAGCAATAATGTGACATTCAATAATAATGAACATCAATAAATAACATTCAAGTAAATAAGATGAATGATTCACCCAGTAAAAAGTAGAATAAGTGGATCTTTCTCCTGACAACGAACGATAGACATATTCTTAAATATTCGAGTTATTCTTGGATCTGATGGAAAAATCTCTACCAGAATCTTAGAGAAAAACGTGATGTTTGTATGCTAGTAAGTGAGTCGAATATTTTAGTGAAAGCGTCTCTTTTACAAATGGATACTCATCTCCTATCATTGTTCCTTTTTCTATTTATGTGGGATATATTACTAAGAAATAAGGTTGTATTGTGGCCGTGCACAACCCGGGACCGCCCCCGGATTGCTAGAAAACAAACCAGTTCAAACAGGCCGGTCCCTAACGGTCCTAAAAGCCCATTGTGGGTCGGTCCTCCCAAAATAGACCGCGAACTCGGGACCGTTTAGCACGGGACCGGCTGGTGGGCCTGGACCTGTTCAAACGGGCCAAAACGGTTATTTTTCATTTTTTTAAAAAAATTGGCCAATGGTTTTATATTTAAAAACTAGCCGTTGGCCTGCCAATTTAACCGTTTGGTTTTTCAAAAAATAGTCATTTGGCCTCCTAACTTTGTTTTAACCCCAAACTTTTTATAATTATATTTTTCCCTATTTTTAACTATAAATATCCCCTCATTCTTTCATTTTTACTCACAAATGCATCCATCTCTTTCTAATTTTCTTCTATAATTACTTATTTTGTCATTGCAATTTTGTAAAAAATTGTGAAGTTGGTGAATTGAAGTATTCAAGTCTTCAACGATATTCAATTTTCAAGAGGTTGTTCGTCAATTAGGTAAACTTGCTCCAACTCTTAAGTTTTAATATTATAATTTTGTTTGTTTTAGTTATTGTAATTATAATTAATATAGACTTTTCTTTTTAAAAAAATATTTGGTTGTAAGGGTAAGGGAAAATCTAAAATTGGTGAATCTTGTCGCCAAGCTACTACTCCTCCCGCGACTCCCCGACCTAGACCTGATATTTGTCCTTGTCCACATGTTATTCTTGATAGTGATAACTCTTGTTTTTAATTACCAATAGTCAATTTTGCCAAAATGTTACACCAGGTCAACAATTAAATGATGAATGTATGAATGCTCTTTATCTTAATGAAACAGTCGATGAAAATGATGAGGAAAATGATGATTTAGATAAAATGCAACCGGATTTAGATGATACATCTACTAGTTATGTTGTTAACCAACTGATAATAATCCAAATGATGCCCCGCCTGGCCCTCCTGTAGTAACCCCTACTTTTAATAGACCACATTCTAAACGGACCAAAACATCTTTTGTTTGGCACTTTTTTACTGAATTAAGAGAACAAAATAACGCTAACTGTAAAACTTGTGGGTCTTTGATGGCTCATAAATATACTAGAGACCGTAGCGATATGAGTACTTTGAATAGACATATAATGCTAGCGGAACTTGTAGAGGATGTTGCTTCGCCCGGAAGCGGTGATGAACAAGCTTCTTTTCCGCCACTATCCTCTGAGCTCTGAAGGATTTATGAAATTTGTTAGAGATAATATGTAGACTAATATGTAGGGCATATCTTCATTAATCTTTTTTCTTTTAATGATGGTATTAGCACCTTGTTGTGCTCCTTCCATTGGGGGAGGAAGACTAAGAAAGATATCGTCATTTTTTGTTAATGTCGTAATAATAAGAATTATAAGGCATTCTCCTGAATATTTATTTGCAATTTTTTTTGTGGTTAAATTTGAATTAGAAGATTTAAGTCATAATTATAAATATAATTTACAAGAAATAATATAAGACAATATATAAGGCAATCTCTTTCTCTCTCTCTCTCTCTCTCTCTCTCTCTCTATATATATATATATATATATATATATATATATATATATACGAAAATTTCAAAAAAAAAGCCCGGACCACTTAGGCTTGTTTAGGCCCGTGGGCCTAACCCATTTAGCTCGCGACTATGTGAGCTTAGGCCCACAGTGGGCCAGTTCCTTTTGGGACCGTTAAGCTCGGGCCTATTTGGCCTAGGACCGCCAGAGCCCAGCCCGCCAAAGCCCGGGACCATTAGGCCCAATCCGTAGCCTTTTTAGGTCCGGGCTAGAATACAACATTACTAAGAAACCCTAATATTACAAGTGCAAAGAATATCCCCTAAAATATTTTCTTTATTATCCTTTCTTGAAAACTAGTCGTTGCAGCTCTGTCGACAGTACCCGACCTCGTCCCTTGCTGACATCTCGACTACGGCTCTCGTGGACTTTTCGACCACAGAATTTGCTGTTTCTTGGGCCATCTCATCCAAAGACAACTTAAAAAAGTTTTCCTTAGTATTATCTTGGCATAAATACTCTAAAAATAGATTTTACCTATACAGTTAGTCCCTTTGCTTATTGAGATCGGTCAGGCGGGGTCAATAAGCCAATTTTGTTCCTTTTGGTCAAAGCAATCGAGCAAGTTGTGCATGTCGTGGTGGTTGTAGCGAACTAGTGAAGTGGCCTACGTCGGCCGCTTATTTCAAAATGCTTCGATTTTCCTGGTCAGTTTGTTGTAATCAGGCTATCCATGAATTAGGATGACATCATGAGTCATTATGATGCATATTCTCCATGCGTTGCTTCATTTAGCGTATGACACTTGATATAACCTTCCGCTTCGATTCTGGTGCCCAATAATGATGAACCAATTTCGGTTATGGAGACAAGAACCTTATAAATAAGGATGTTAGGGTATGATTTTGAAGTTTCAAGTTTTCTATTTCGAAACCCTACATTGTTCTCTTTCTCTTTCCTTAGTCTAAACTTCTTCTTTTTGTTCTCGTGACTTGCAGTCATTCTAAGTTCTTCAAATTTCGATACTTCTCTTCCGTCCATCGAAACATGTCTAATATGCCTTCTGTATCTAGTGAAGGGAGTGATGTGATGCCTTTGGAGATGGTGTTTCCCCCTTACGAGGAGAATGTTTGTGTCACCATCGAAGATGGAAGTTTCCCATTGGTGGAGAAGATAGTTCCTTGCAACCCTAATACTAGGTCTAATGTCTCCAAATCACCCATTGCGGACACTGGAGCTTTTCGATATGCGATGCCGGAGAAAGAATTGGGAAAACTTAGGGCTAAGTTTGGTATTATTGATCACGTTGAATTGATCCCAGCTGGATAAGATATGGTGCAGGTTCACCGTCTTGGGTATTGCTACTTCTATGCCCACCCCTTCCACGTTAGCTACACTCTTTCTCTTCTTTTGTCGATTGAGGAATTTTGTTGTTATTACAATGTTTGCCCTGCTCAGCTTGCGCTGTACGTTTACAAACTTATAAGAATGCTCACCAAACTTGTCGAGTTCACGGAGGTCGAACTAACACTTTCGCATCTAGTAAACCTGTTCGCCCCTAACTATTATTGGAGGATGATGTTAGATCTTCGCCACTAAGGAGGCAAGTGCTGGAGATGAAGATGGACAGCAAAACCAATTGCCAATTTTGGCTCAACTTCTTCTTTGGCAGAATCGAAGAAGTGGCCAACGTCGTTAGTTTTCCTGAGTTCTGGAATTACACTCGTAAATACCTAATTTCCTTATATGTAGGTTTCTGATTTTTTTCCGTGCTTGGTTGTGGGCTTTTATCTCTTGTCCTTTTCTCACGCAGCTAAGACCTCGCCTCCTCCTTTGGTCGAGGACATTTCTGACTGGGTTAGTTGGCGCTTGCCTCATATTGTGTGGATCCGTTAGTGGCCGAGCTTCTTTAAGAGGTTATGAGCAACGACCAAGATTAAAGGGTTTTGGGGGCTAGACGAGTATTAGGGGTTTGGCTGGGTAAATTAAAATTAAAGTTAGGCTAGGATTGGGTTGAAATAGGGCTGAATTGAAATAAAAATAGGCCAGATTTTAAATAGCCGCTTTTAATAACTGTATTATTTATAAAACTTCATGTACTAATATAATTTAAAATAGTTTTTTAACATTTTAAAAATATAAAATACTATTTTATACATCAATAATGTAATTATGCATTAGTAGGGCTATTATTGCAAAGACGTGCAAGTTAGCCTAAAATATAAATATAATTGCAAACAATGTAAATAAAAATATTTATACACTATGCTGGCATCAACAAGAATTTAGAAGACTAAATCACCACAAAAATAATTTGAAGGATAATTATTGGATATTTTATAAATAAAAGAGAAGAAATAAATTGATTTAGGCTTTTAAAATTATAGAAAAAATTATAAAAATGCTTATGGATGCTTATAACTGCATATGTGCTATTTTGAAAGTGTATATATATATATATATATATATATATATATATATATATATATATATATATATATATATATGAGAAAAAAATTAGGTTTGAACAGCTGCGCCTCTTTATCCGGGAAGGATGAAAGAGTTTTCGGATAGAGAAATTAGGGCCAATTTTGACCAAACGAGATGTTTTGAAAGATAGAGGACGGACTCTAGTATTGATTTGCCTACATATTCCTGGTCTTAGAAGAATCAGGCCATGTGTAGTTCAAGATTCATTGGTTGAATATACCGATGAAGTCATTGCAAGAACGATACGGGATATAAGAGCAGCTATGGTGAGAGATTAAGGTTTGAGATAGTTGAAGAACTAGAGTGGGGTCGCTCCTGCTAGGATAACGATTGCTTGCTAGTCACCTGCAGATGAACATATGTCGCCGACAAGTATTTGCGCGAAAATTTAAACATGATGCAGATACCCTTTGGACCATGAAGGTTGTCGTTGGACGGTTAAAGATTATGTCCTTAGACCATGACATCCTGGGCTATGAATTGTTTAGAGAGGGATTCATAGGCCATGAAATGGTGTTCTCGGGCCATGCAGATTGTGCCTCCGAACCATGACGCCTTTGAATAATGATATAAAAATTTGAGGGATCCTCAAACCTTGGCATGGTGTCTTCCATCAGTGAGGATGATGAGTTTTAGACTATGACACCTTTGGATAGATTGGTAAAATTTCAGCCCACGAAGTGCAGTAATATGATTTGACATGACATGTCTTAGTCTTATGAAATGGAGGGCAAAGATTAACTCGATTGAAAGCGAATAAATAGTACTAGAAATAGAGCAATATATATGCAAAGAGGGATATTGCTTAGTCCCATGTGAAGGGGAGGCAGAGATTCGCCTCGTGCAATATGGAGGCAAGGATTAGCCTCATTCAGATATGGAGGCAGGGATTAGCCTCATGCAAGTAGGAGGTAGGGATTAGCCTCATGAAGATATGGATGAAAGGATTAGCCTCATGCAAGTATGGAGGTGAAAATTAGCCTCATGCAGATATGGAGGCAAGGATTAGCCTCATGGAGGTGTGGAGGCAGGGACTAGCCTCATGCAAATATGGAAGCAAGGATTAGCCTTATGCAGATAGGGAGGCAGGGATTAGCCTCATACAGGTGTGGAGGTAGAGATTAGCCTCATGCAAATATGGAGGCAAGGATTAGCCTTATATAGATATGCAGTCAAATATTAGCCTCATGCAAATAGGGAGGTAAGGATTAGCCTCGTGCCAGTGTGGAGGAAGGATTAGCCTCATGCAGGTACATAGGCAAGGATTAGCCTCATGCAAATATGGAGGCATGGATTAGCCTCATGCAGGTGTGAAGGCGGGTGTGAGCATATGATTTTTGACCGGTCAAAACAAACTCCTACATGACTCTTAAAGTATAGGATTTTTCTTTTATAATATTAGAATTTTAATTTTTGAATTTAATTGCACGCACATGTTCATTACTGCGTGTTTAGGATTAACTAGGATTAATTGTTAAAGAAACTGGTTTTACAAATTAAAAATACAAATATATATATACACATGTCTGGCTTTTGGAAATTATTTTGTTAATTTTTACTTGGGTTAGATTATTTGTGGTAATTAGGAATTTGTTGGTTTTTTTTAATAAAGTTAGTAATTAAATTGAATTAAAAAGAAAAAAAAAATATAATACATGTATATATATAGGCAGCCACTCAGGCTGGCCACAATTGGTCCAGACCTGAGTGGCCCAACCTGCTTCCTCCTCTAAATCTATATACAATCCAGTCCAAACGATAAGCCTAGTCCATGTCCACATCCACTAAACCAAACGACACCGTTTAGGAGCCCTATCATCACAACTGTTGATCCCCATCTCATCTAATGGCCACGAAAGCTTCCCCATTTTTGTATACATATGTCTAAAAACCATTAATACACATACACGACCAAACGTGACCCTCCTCTTACCATTCTCCTCCGACTAACAAACACCCATTGACCACCCTGTCACCACCCTTGACCACCGGCTTACCACCCTACTACCGCCGCCGGAAATTGCCTCACGGCGGCGGCCGACAACCAAACTGCCCCAACATTACACCACTTAACCATCACGACCTCCCCTATCTCACCATGTAATTATCTTCCGTCGAATATAACTCATGCGTCTCGAATATTCTATGAAAGGTCGATGGAAACCCTACCTCTGGCAACCCTATTCCAAAGCCCCCCAAATTTACACCCTTAAGACACCTCAACCCTCTCTTTCCAACCATGCATGTCACCCCTCTCAAAACATTCTGAAGCCCTCGAATATTAATCCGTAGGTCAACCCTAAGTCACAAAACATGCTGGAAAAGCCTCAAAATCCTCCTAGGTGATCCCTGATCCCTCCAGTCCCCGACTAGGTCACCCATGAGTCCCAAAACAACCCCAATCGTTTATAAATCCAAATCTGAGACTCTATTGAGTTTTCAGAACTGTGAAAACCCCTCGTGAACCTTTAGAATTGATTGTATACTGTCCGAGGAGGTTCAGAAACCCTCTAGAAGAATCAAGGTCCAATTGAATTGATTTAAATGGGAACAAGATTAAAATCTAAGTTTTTCCTACATATTTTTTTCATTCCTTTAGCTGTTGAATGCTTGTTTACTTTAAATAATTGATTAGTAGTTACATAGTTTGAAGATTCCTTTTGTTTGATTTTTCTTTGCTTGTTTAACCATAAGTTCATCTAGAATAGGTTTTAATATCCATGCATTTTGTTTGACACTAGTCTGAAAATCCCTTCATCTTTTGAATAAATTGTGTATTTGGCTTCTTGATCTTGAAAGCTTACTTAGTTTCTCAGTATTGTTATTTTTTGTGGTTTAATTGACATCCATCTTCTGATTCTATGATTTCTGGTGCTTCCTAAGAGGGTTCCTGAACTAAATTGCTATGTGCTTCTCGTTGTTAAGTGTTGCTGAAGCCTTTTGATTCAACCATTTCTGAAAATAAAAGTGTTGATAAATGTATGCTTTCTTCTAGTCCTTTGTTTTTATAGTCTGTACAATGTTTGGATGTGGAAGTCTGTATATGTTGAACCTTGTTAATTTTTTGCTAATTCTGATCTTCCGGAGTCTGTTAATCTAAATGTGACCCAAGTTGATTGACCAGGGTCAATTGTAAATGAACTAGGGTTAAAGAGCTGACTAAGGTCAAATTTCAGGGTTGGGTAATTTGGGAAAGAAAGTGAGGGTATAATAAGGATTTCAACCTGTAAAAATCTGATAGGAATCCATTAGAACCTTTTAGCAAGGACTAATACATAATTCCAGCCTCAAACTTGAGGCACAAGTCAGAAATTGAAGGATCACTTAGGGAAAAATTAAATTTGAGTTAAGGACTAAAAAAGAAACAAGGTAAAATCTGATGCCCTAACAATATTGCTATAAAATGAACCATTTGGGGCATTCGAGGGGTTCCAGAACCTTTCTCTTTAATACTAGACCTGAAATACTTATTCCATATCTGAAAATACTATCAGTGCTGAATTTGATCATTTTGAGTTTATTTTTCTCACATTTCTGTTGAAACTCTCGGCATACTGTGCAATTGGCTGTTGATTTGCTTAGCTGGTCTCTTCTAGATACTCATAGGCTTGTTTCTTCTGCAGCATTACAGGTATACTCAAAGCTCATATGTATATGAAGTTCAAAGTGAAAAATACATTCTCTATGTGAAGACCCTCACCTGTTATTTATACTTTAGTATCATACCCCCATTTTCCCCTACTTAGTTTGGATATAGGAATACTAATAATATGATCATCATGTTATAGTACAGTATTAGACTGATCCATTTTGTAATAATTGAACTTTTGGGACTGTTTCAGTATGTAATAACTTGAATGTTGACTGAGTTTTTTTTTGTACAATTAATAGTCAGTCGCAATCTTAGTCTGGCTAGTTCAAGTGTTGATCCTGTGCACTTAGAGCTACCAGACTTAGGAAGTAGTATCTTCGATAATCGTGTGAAGATTAGAATGCTATGAAGCGTTTCAGTTAATTTAAATCTTAAAATGCTTAGCAATAGTTTGTTTACAGACTTGTTCCATGTAGTATAACCTAAAGCACAATTGAGTTTTGGAAGTTAGACTCATATACTCTGACTGATGAATATATGAATCGTCTGATTCAAATATGATGTCAGAAATTAATATAAAAAATGGTTGTTAATATATCCTTCATGAACATGTAGAGATTCAATTTTATGTACATAATTTCAAACCAATTTTGTTATTAACAATGGGACTCTTTCGTTCAAGTCAGTACTGGGCTCATTCGAGAGGCCAAGTAAGCACCAAGGATGTTATAACATTACGTGCTTCTGAATTGGAAGAACCAAAGGTCTATGCTAGTCATGAACTAGGCTCAATGGCTACTAATACAGTGTGCCTTGGGCTGGCCCAGACTTGAGTCCATGAACACGATTAGCCATAAATGAGGCTAAGTGTAAGTACTGCTTCTCCAAATACACAACCTGTCCGTAACTTGATTAATGTAATTAAGTACAGCTTTAACAGAAAATTTAGCATACGTTAGAATAAATTTATAAAAATAAAAGTGAGCCATGTTAATTCAAACAAATACCTGTGATGGCTCTTTACTCTATTAAGACCCATAGAAAAAAAGGAAGTGTCGTTTAGCAAATTTCAAAGCCTTCCTGCGAATGTCAAAGACGTAGTTGCTATAGGTGCGTGTTTAATAAAATACCTTCCTAAATTTGGGTGCTCATTTTTGTGACCCAAATCCAAATCTCAATGAAGTCTGAACGTGTCAAAATCTACGGTTGCATTTAT
Source organism: Nicotiana benthamiana (assembly GCA_034376525.1). Lineage (NCBI taxonomy): Eukaryota > Viridiplantae > Streptophyta > Magnoliopsida > Solanales > Solanaceae > Nicotiana > Nicotiana benthamiana. The sequence continues at coordinate 12,440,376 of CM067340.1, forward strand.
GTGACGTGGTTTAAGGCGTGTTCTAATGACGTTGGATTTATCTTTAAAATAATAATAAAAGTGGTTTAAAGTCAAAAAGCGCATGAGTTAAAACATGTTCTAAAATAAGATAATCTAAGCCAAATATGACAGTTGAGCGACCGTGCTAGAACCACGGAACTCGGGAATGCCTAACACCTTCTCCCAGGTTAACAGAATTACTTACTCGGATTTCTGGTTCGCGGACTGTAAACAGAGTCATTCTCTCCTCGATTCGGGATTCTAAACGGTAACTTGGGACACCATATATCTCTCGAGTGGCGACTCTGAAATTCTCTTTAATAATTGAATCCCATTTCGATTGTCCTTTTATTAGAAAAACTCCCTTACCTACGCCCTTCACCGGGTTGTGGTAGCCAAAAGGAGGTGTGACTCTGGGGATTAGCCTCATACAAGTATAGAGGCAAGGATTAGCCTCATGAAAATATGGAGGCAGGGATTAGCATCATGCAGGTGTGGAGGCAGGGATTAGCCTCATGCAAAAATGGAGGCAAGGATTAGCCTCATGCATATGTGGAGGCATGGATTAACCTCATGCAAATATAGAGGCAAGGATTGGCCTCATGAAGATGGGGAGGCAAGGGTTAGCCTCATTCAAATAGGAAGGCAAGGATTAGCCTCATACAAATGGGGAGGCAAAGATTAGCCTCATATAAATGGGGAGGCAAGGATTAGCCTCATGCAAATGGGGAGGCAAGGATTTGCCTCATGCAAGATATGGAGGCAGGGATTAGCCTCATACAAATATAGAAGCAGGGATTAACCTCGTGCAAATATGGAGGTAGATATTAGCTTTACGCAGCTATAGAGGCAGGGATTAGCCTCATACAAATATAGAGGCATGGATTAGCCTCATACAGATAGGGAGGCAAGGATTAGCCTCATGAAAATATGGAGGAAGGGATTAGCCTTATGAAACTATGGAGGCAGGGATTAGCCTCATGCAGATAGGGAGGCAAGGATTAGCCTCATATAAATATGGAGGCATGGACTAGTCTCATGCAAATGTGGAGGCAGGGATTAGCCTCATGCAAATGGGGAGGAAAGGTTTAGCCTCATGTAAATATGAAGGCATGGATTAGACTCATGAAAATATGGAGGGAAGGATTAGCCTCATGGAGATGTGTGGGGCAGGGTTTAGTCCCGTGCAAGGAGCAGGAAGCAGATAAGAGTAGCATGTGTTTTAGCTGGAGCTACATTCAATTTTTGATGGCCTGGTTCATAGTGATCCTGCTACGTGTATATATTTTTGGATGTTATCGTTATGTCATATGTGCCTAAGTTCAAGGATAAATTCTAAGTTTTGTGATGGGAGTTTGGTTCGTGCTCTCATCCGTTGGTTTTGCTTTGCTCTATTCTGGAGGCCTTTTCAAGCTTACCGAGGTAACACATGATTGTTACGGAAATAATTTTTTTTTGAAAAGTATGCAATTATTGATAAAAGTAGAGTCATTTTAGAAACATATTGATGTGTTAAGTGATTTTAGATGAACTAGTGACTGTAACACATTTAAGAGACGATGTAGCTTTCTTATGTTAGAATTTTGAGTGTCCTCCCCAATATTCTGCCCAGTTTCTGATCTTGCGGGAAAATAAAATTTTTATTATGATATGACTGAAACCATAAGGCTATCTATGTATCCCCTCTTAAATGGGAATCGGGTCAAATGAAGCTCAATTACATCAGATGAGGAAATGTAAATAATCTAAGCATAATATCTTTTGACTGCGTCTGAATTGATTGGTTTTAACCAGATTTCTCCATCCATTTCTGCAAGTATGAGTGCTCCTCCTGTCAGCACCCTGTGAACTATGTAAGGACCTTGCCAGTTGGGAGAGAATTTTCCTTTTGCTTTATATTGATGTGGGAAGATCTTCTCTAGGCACCAGCTGTCCTGGTGCAAATTGCCTTAGTTTGACCCTTTTGTTGAACACCCTAGACATTCAGTTCTGATGGAGTTGGCCATGACACACTGGTTCATCCTCTTTCATTGATAAGGTCCAATTGTTCATAACGACTCCTTATCCACTCTGCATTGCTAAGCTTAGCTTCTTGTATGATACTTAAAGAAGGAATGTCTACCTCAGCTGAGATGATAGCCTCGGTACCAAAAACCAACATGCAGGGAGTTACCACGGTTGATGTACGAACTGTAGTGTGGTATCCCAATAAGGAAAAAGGTAACTTCTCGTGCCATTGTTTGTGGTTCTCTACCATCTTCCTTAGTATCTTCTTGATATTGTTTTTGGCGCCTTCTACGACTCCATTCATATGAGGTCTAGAGGCTATGGAATTATTGTGCTTGATTTTCAAAGTTCCACACATGGCTTTCATCAGATGAATGTTGATATTGCCGGCATTATAAGTAACAATGGGCTCGGGAACTACGAATCGACAAACCATACGATCTTTGACCAAGTGTGCGATGACGTTCTTGGTTACAACTTTGTAGGATGCAGCCTCTACACATTTTTATGAAGTAGTCAATAGCTACTAGAATAAACCAGTGTTTGTTTGAAGCAGTGGGCTCAATCGGACCAATGACATCTATTCCCCAGGCGGTGAATGGCCAAGGCGGTGAATGGCCAAGGCAGTGAATGGCCAAGGCGGTGAATGGCAAAGGCAGTGAATGGCCAAGGCGAGCTTGTTGCATTGAGATCATTCAGTGACACTTTTATCATATCGACATGCACGTGGCATTGAAAGCACTAGTGAACATACTAGATGCAATCTATCTCCATGGCCATCCAAAAGCAAATGGGTAAGTATGTTTTTATCCAAGACAAAATCATTCATGTGCGGGCCATAGGTTCCGGCATATACATCCTCAAGCTCTTTGAAGCTTATATTGCATTGACACATCTTAGCAAACTCGAATTGGGAATTCTTCTATACAAATTTCCTCCGTTGTGGAAGAAGTGATTGGACAGTCTCCGAAGTGTGTGTTTTTAAGTTTTATCTGCATGCTCTAGATATTCTCCCCTTGACAAGTACTCCGTGATGTCATAAAACCAAGGCTTTCCATCTGTTTCTTCTTCAACATGAGCATAATATGCCGGCTGATTATGGATCCTTAGCAGAATGGGATCAATGTAGTTCTTATCTGGATGCTGTATCATAGATGACAAGGTGGCCAATGTATCGACAATCTCATTCTGATTTCTGGGACATGTAGGAACTCTATTTTCGTGAACCTCTTTCTCAATTCTTGCACATGGTGCAGATATGGCAATATCTTGGAATTCTTGGTGGCCCCCTCTCCTTGTACCTGGTGCACAAGTAAATCTGAATCATTAATCACCAGCAACTCCTAAATGTTTATGTCGATTGCCATATTGAGCCCAAGTATGCAGGCTTCTTATTCCGCCATATTGTTCGTGCAGGGAAATCTGAGCTTAGCAGATACCTGATAATGTTGACCCATTTCTGATACCAAAATTGCTCCATTGTCCACTCCTCTAAAATTTGCAACTCCATCAAAGAACATCCTCTAATCGTCATACGCTTCAGTAATGTCTTCTCCTACGAATGATACTTCTTCATCAGGAAAATACGTCTTCAAGGGTTTATATTTTCCTCCCATTGGGTTTCAACAAGATGATTTGCCAATGCTTGTCCTTTGACCGCCTTTTGAGTTACATAGACGATATCAAACTCACTTAACAGTATCTGCCACTTGGCTAACTTCCTAGTCGGCATGAGTTTCTGAAATATGTACTTTAGAGGCTCCATCCTGGATATGAGGTATGTGGTATAGGTGCAGAAGTAAGGCCTCAACCTTTGAGCTATCCAGATCAAAGCACAGCAAGTGCGTTCCAACATAGAGTACCATGCTTCATAAGGTGTGAGCTTCTTACTCAAGCAATATATGGTTTGCTCCTTCTTCTCTATCTTGTTACGTTTCCCAAAACACATCCGAAGGCTTCTTCTAAAATAGATAGATAGAGTAACAAAGGCCATCCTGGTTCTGGCGGGACAAGACCGGTGGTGTGGACAGGTACTCCTTGATATTTTCAAGAGCTTTCTGACAATCCTTGGTCCAACTTGTCTCGACATCTTTCCACAGCATCTTGAAGATGGGTTCACATGTGACTGTAGATGTTCTATGAAGCGAGTGATATAATTGAGATGCCCTAGTAAGCTCATCATGTCCTTTTTTCTCCTAGGAGGCAGTAACTCCAGGATAGCTTTGACTTTAGACGGATCCATCTCAATCCTTCGATAACTGACAATGAATCCCAGTAACTTTCCTGGGGGAATGCCGAATGCACATTTTTCGGGGTTCAACTTCAAGTTGTACTTTCTTAACCTGTCAAAAGAATTTCTCAAGTCCGCTATGTGGTTTACGACCATCTTGGATTTGAAAATGACAGCGTCCACATTCACATCTATTTCCTTGTGTATCTATCATGGAAGATAGTTGTCAGTCTCTCAAGTAGGTAGTCTCAGTATTTTTTAGACCAAATGGCATCATCTTGTAGAAGTATACTCACCAAGATTTTATAAATGTTGTTTTCCCAATGTCTTCTTCGTCCATCTGGATCTAGTGATAACTCGTGAAGAAATCTACAAAGAATTGGAGTTCATTCTTGGCGCAATTGTCGATAAAAATTTGTATGTTGGGCAGTGGAAAGTCTTCTTTGGGACTTGCTCTATTTAAATCCCGATAGTTAACACATACCATGATTTTTGGATCCTTCTTCGAAACTAGGACAATGTTAGCTAATCAGGTTGGGTACTCAATCACCCTGAAAAGTTTGGCTTTGATCTACTTAGTAACCTTTTTCCTTGATTTTTAGGCTCATGTCTGGTTTGAACTTTTTGAGATTCTACTTTACTTTCAAACTCATGGGATTTGTAGGCAACTTGTGATCCCCTATGGACGTGCTCAAACCGGTCATGTCATCATATGACCATGCGAAGATGTCCTCATACTCTTTTATGAAACATATGTACTCCTCCTTCTCTGTTGGTGACAAGTGAATGTTGATGCGAGTCTCCTTGATGATCTCGGCGTTCCCCAAATTTACTGCTTCAGTTTCGTCCAGATTGGACTTAGGCTTATTCTCAAAGTTTTCATTTTCCCTAACAACTTCCTTGATATTTCATCTTCTGAATCAGTACTCTCATATTGCGTTGCTTCATTGCATATCACATTCATTGGTTCATCAGGAGAAGTAACAATAACATTGTAGAAAGAAAAAATGTAAAAATAGTAATGCATTATAAAGAGCAAATGCATTTGATTAAAACTGAAAAAAAACATCTAGAAAAGTACGGATCGCTGAGTCGAGAATTTATTTTGAAATAGGTAAATCTTATATCAAAATTACTGAAAATCTTAAATGCCTAGAATGGATATAAAAATAAAATTTTTGCCAAGATACCTAGGGACTCGGGGCCAGGGATAATGTCGCAGTCCAGTTCTTGAGAACATCTCCCTTCTTCACAGTTTGAATAGTGAGGCCTTCTTTCTCCTCCTCCTCCTCAAATTGCACTGCAGTCCATGTCTTCGTCCTCTTAGAATAGATTTTTCAACCCAGTTAACTCTTTCTCTTTCGTAGTCCCCTTTTTGTATCAGCTTGGTGAAAATCTTGATCTAGACGTGGCACTGGTTGCTCGAGAGGGTAATACAGTCCACGCTATGGAGGCAACCAATTATTGTATTCTTGCCATATATACTAATATTCGTGCCCAAAGGTATTACCATGACCCTTCAATCGTATTGGTTTAGTGATCCCTTGGAGGTTCTTCCCCAGCCCTTTACTGGGCTCATACCCAGACCATACCAAATGCTTTCTGTTTTACTGCTCCATCATTTATCTTTCTTGACGGTGTTGACACATTCAATAAGATGGTAGGTTTCCCCTCCTAGCCTTCTTCTATATCCAATAGCAGGGATGGTTTGACTAGTGTAAATGAGGTTACTTTCATCTTTGTGAATGATCACCTCCTGACGATTCCATTCGAACTTCACGACATGATCTAGTGTTGAAGGAAAACTCCGGTGACATGGATCCATGGTCAACCCAATAGAAGATTGTATGAGGTTGGTATGTCGAACACCTAAAACTCGATGTCGAACTAAGTTGGCCCCATCTGCAAGAAAATGTTAATTTCCCCAATCGTGGCCCTTTGAGACCCATCGAAAGCTTTCACGTTCATGCCTCCTACCCATATTTTATGAAAAACTTTTGTCCAACCTTTTCAGAGTGTCCAATGGACAAATATTAAGACTTGAACCTCTGTCAACCAAGACCCTGGCGTCGAATTTATCTTCAAATTGCACTATGATATGCAGTGCTCGATTGTGATATAACCCCTCAAGTGAGAGCTCATCTTCGTGGAAGATAATCTTATGAGTTTCCAGTATATGCCCTAGAGAATTAGCCATCTCTCCACCAGTGATGATACTGGGTACATACGCTTCACTCAGCACTTTCACTAAAGCGTCTTATGAACCTCTGAATTTTGCAACAGCGGAATGATGGATATCCGAGCTGGGTTTTGTTCAAATGGTCAATCAAGGATTACTCTTTTGCTTGTACTTTCCTCCGCAGGTTATCTGGCCTTGTTTCAATGATAGGCTGCCTTGCAGAGTCATCCTTACCCGGTCCTCCCAAGTGTTCACGTCTATAGACTCTTCCAGTCCTAGTCATTCCTTGTGAACCATCGAATTCCTCTACCCTTGCCTTCCCTTTTCGCCGAGCCTCGGCAACATAATCCTAGGGTATTGCTTTTGAGTCGAAGGGAGGTGTGCTTGATACTGTCACTGTGAAAGGTGTAACCACTTCTACTTCAAATGGGATGAGTGTGGCTGTAGGTGGATCTACCTTTACCTCAAATGGATCTAGTACAGCTACCTCAACCTCGATTGGTGATTGAGTCTGTACCACAGTAGGAGTAATTGTGACTAGAACTCTAAAGTCATCACCCTCTCGAATAAGCCCAATCGATCCCCAGGGTCCCATTCTTTGTTTGTTTCTATCACATGTACTCCACCATCTCTATAATTAGGGAAGGGGGTTGTTGCAGATAATAGGTACGACTTCCTTCGCTTGTATGACCTTGTTGTCAATAAGCGTGTGGATCTTATCTTTCAATGTTCGACACTTATCAGCGGTGTGACCTTTCATACCGGAATGTTACGCACAAGTTTTTTTCGGATTGAATCATTGGGATGGATTTTCTAATGCCATAGTGGGAACAGGATTGACGTAACTTGCGAATAAGAAATTTAAACTCTCATACAATTGGTCGATGGGTTCAGCAATGGCGGTATATTGTTTGGGTGGCTTGCAGTCGAAGTTGGGTCTTGGTCTTGGATAAATTTGACGAGTCGGTGGTTAATGGAAACGAGATGGTTGGGAATTATAGGTATGATATGTAGTGGTTGTTTGGGAAATCTTAGGATAAGGGTTGATGTATGGGTGGTGGTGCTTGGTATGTGGATGGAGGTGTTTGATATAGAGGTGTTTAATATGTAAGTAGATATTTTGGGCCCTAACCCACCATTACTGCCCCAACGTCTCTCTTCTTTGATATACTGCCTGATTATAATGCCTTATTTATGGCCTGTAATGCCTCAAAATTTGTTACCATCCTGCTCTTAATGCCTTCTTTGATTCTTTCCCCGAGTTTGATGATATTAATGAATTTATGATTTTCAATAACTATCAACCTTTCATAATATTGTGGATGCTCAGCTTTGACGAAGAACTTGTTCATATGTTCCTCGTTCAAAGATGGCATGACCTTGGTTGCTTATGACCTCCAACGAGTAGCATACTCGTAGAAATTCTTAGTAGGTTTCTTCTTAAGATTCTGGATGTAGAAAACATCTGGTGCATTTTCTGTGTTGAACCTAAACCGGTCCAGGAAATCCGACGCCATACTTACCCTATTAGACCATTTCTTGGGATCTTGGCTGATGTACTAGGTCATAACAAATCTAGTAAGACTCCTTATAAAGAGTTTCATTCGAATCTTTTTCGTCTTTCCAGTCCCCGACAAGCTTGTCATAATAGGTCGCCAAATTAACCCTGGGATCACCTATACCGTCAAATATCTCGAACTTAGGAGAGTTTTATCCCTCTGGTAGTTCTTCATCTGGCTGTATGCATAGGTCTTCATAGTTTAAACCTTCTGTTGCTTTCTCTCCTTCAACACCCTAAACTCGGCTCGTCAACTTCTTGAGTTCTTCAACCATGTTTTAATGAGCAGGTCTTTCTCGGAGGATTCTAATGTATAGGAGATTGGTTGGATAAAGTGAGGTATTGTTTCCACATATATAGGGCTGCTTTGATGGGTTCCAGGGACTTGGGTGTAATGATGGTCATTGGTGGAGTTTGGAGGATCGGGAATGGGTTGTGGTATGTTTTGGGGAGTGTGGTAAGTGGTGGTCTGTAGGTATTGAATTCGTTAATGGTGATGTTGTGGTAGAGTTGGTATTGGTAAAGGATCGAGATACTAGGGTGGGGTTGCGTATTGAGGTGGTGTAGGAGGGTTTTGTGGATGTTGATTTTGTGTGTTTTGGGGAGGTGTTGGGTTCTTTGTGTTTTGGTGGTTGATGTCGGGGACATTCAGGGTTAGTGACAAGTTTGCCAAGTTGCGAACTTGCTCAAATTCTCCTTGTTATTCCAATATCTTCTGTTCTAGTCTCAAGATTAGATCATTTGGTGCTGGAGTACTCTGTCCAACTAAAGTTTCTACGTTCTCAATATTCTCCTTTCGGATACCACTTAAGTCGTCTATTTTTTATTTTTCTCTTCCTTCTGTATTGCTTGGAGAACGAGGAGGTGGAGAGCCTCTAGATCTGGTGTGATATGCTAATGATGCCAGTATGAGCGAACCAACCTTAGGGGATGGGAATAAAGAATAAAGAAAAAAACATAAAGGTAGACAAGTCCGTGATGGTTCTGAAATGTTTGAACTATTTAAACGCATATTGCATAAATTCGTGTCCTAATTTTGGATCCTCATTGGGTCCAAGGTAGGCCCAGCGACTAGATTTGGAGAACCTTAGATTCCAATAAATACTTCGTTTAATGATGTAGCAAAAACTAGACGAATCCCAAAACGACACTAAGACAATAGAAGAGCAAGTCACTATGACACTTGGCCTTATTACATTTATGAAAACAAATAAATCTAGCCTACTTGGTCCTAGAAGGACCTTTCCCAGATTCGATCTTCTTAACTACATCATACAGGTTCCCTAGCTCGCTCAGACCCAACAGTAGGTAGGATCTGGCCACATGTCCTCCTTCACTTCCTTCGGCATTCTGGCAATCCTCAATCCTCTTTATGAATTTTCCCTCTAGCTCTACTAATCCTCGCTCGAGATACTCCAACTTTCTGTTGGAAATGATATCCATTTATTTCCATTAATTGATAAATCTCATGTTTTTCTCATGTATTTCCCTGTACTCATTCTCGGAGTCATGGAATCTCTTGCGCAACTTGTTGTACTTGACTTGAGCTTCTACTTCTTCGTCTATGATCCTATTCCCTTGAGCAGCTCCTGGCCTCACCATCCCCTTTAGATTATCCTCTCACCATGCTAGTAAGAGAGGTTCACACCTCGCATGATACCTGCTTGGCTCAATGGTGTTGTTTTCCAGAATGATCTTTCAGTGCCACATATGCTGATCTTGGAACTTTTAAGGAATATCATCATTTTTAAAGTAGGCTCTGAAAGGTTCTTTGAAATCTTGGGTACAACCTACTTCCTGCCTGCTTGCCTCATAACTCGGATAGGGACATAAGGTTATATCCCTCTCAAGCCAATCAACACCAAATGTGGAGCGTCCCTGGATATGATGATGAGTTTGTCTACTGGGAACCATTCAAATACTCATTGTACATGTTCCTCGGTTAGATTTTAAAAGAACTCTACCCACTCTTTGGCACTTTCTGGCTGAGCATATGTGTTCGGAATGTATGTCATCCGCTTGGGGTGGTGGAAGGAAATATGGTTGTTCCAAGCCCTTTGCGGAAATTCTTGGCGATAATGACCCTTCTAACGATGTTCTAATAACCATAACTATAGCAACCGATTACAACCCTTTGACAGCGTTCCAGAGCCCTAAATATATCGGCTATGATCATGGGGACTATAGTGTGTGTTTGTCCATTGATCCCTTCTATCAGAGTCTTGGCGAACATGGCCTACCTAGTGTGGATTCTTTCCCTTTTCATTGGGAGCACTATCAGGCCCAAGAAGCACACAATGAACACAAACACTATGCGGTGGATATGTCCTAGAGAAGTGATAGAGAGATCGTCGTGGAAAGTACGGAAGGACTTGCTATGGCCATACCTCTCATACAAGTATTCGAAGGGTATGTAGGACTTCTCTAGGCATCCCAAGTCAAAATGTTTCTTCAACCCTATTACTTTTAGGAACCTCTTACCAGTACGGTTCTCCGGTACCAACAACAAAGGGCTATCCCAAGTAAAGCCCGCAAGTCTCCCAATTTCCTCCAGGAGTAGAATCATTTCTCATTTCTATGTTGCCGAAATGAAACATCGACCTTTCAGTATCCCAGAATAAAGTGGTAGCCTTGATCAACCTATTGTTTGGATGAATGACTAGTAGAGAAGGCAAATTGACAAGGTATTTCCTTACATGTTTCCAGTCACTTCAGGAAAGGTCCTCCCACCAATCTAGAAACAATGGTGGGATGTTGCTAAACCATACCAAATCTGGGGACCTCGTGCCCCATTTTCTGCAAAATAAAACGGTTAGGCCTTTATCCTCCACCAGACTCGACTACTTATACATTCATGATTAGCATATTGGTATTTAGTTCTCCAAATTAATGCACAGAACATGGTTGTATCTATTGGGATTATGGAAACCCTAGTGGACTTTTGGATAAGCCTTGTCCTGAAGGATTATTATGTGGACATCATATTAATCCGACTAGGTTTGACTATGGTTCATGCATAATTTCAATCAAAGTAAGGTTACTATAGGGGTCTAGACTGGTACCCTCAAGTAGATAACTTGAGGGGGAAAGGCACGAAACCGTCGACTGCACCGCTGGTTGACTAGTTTTACTGCAAATAAGCTTTTTTGAATTGAAGGGTACTAAATAGGAAGAACGCAACCACTCATCAAGCGTTGCTACAAGATTTAATATGCACAAGTGTAATATGATGTGGAGCAAGATTTATATAGCAATAAATAACATGTAGTCAAGTATTTGCACGTTAGAAAATAATAAATGCTGCATTTAAATGTAACGACCCGACCGGTCATTTTGAGCTTTTGCACTTTGATCACCAGTTCTCGGACATGACTTGTCCCGTGCAACGTATTATGACTGATGAGGATTGTTGGTTTGGTTTTTAGGAAAATCAAAATGAATTTGAAGGGAACAGTCTCGGTTGAAAGCTTTGAATTTGAAAGGTTTGACCAAGAGTTGACTTATTTATATGTGAGCTCGGATCGGAGTTTTTATGGGTTGGTTAGATTATTAGGTGATACATGACTTAGGAGTATGATCGAAAGTTGTTTTGGAGGTCCGATGTAGAATTAGGCTTGGATTGGCGAAGTTAGTATTTTCGCGATTTCCGGTTGATAGATGGAATTTTGATCTGAAGGTTGGGATGGAAATTTGAGAGTTTATATAGCTTCGTTATGTCATTTGGGATGCGTTGCAAAATTTCAGGTCATTCGGACTGGTTTGGTTGGGTTTTTTATCGAAAGCGTAATTCGGAAGTTTTTAGAAAACATAGGCTTGAATTTGATGTTATTTGAGGTGTTTTGATAATTGGAACAAGTTTGAATAAGGTTTTAGGATGTGTTGGTACCTTTGGTTGAGGTCCTGGGGGCCTCGGGTGAACTTCGGATGGTCAATCAGGCCATTTCATGCTTTAAAAGATTGCAAGAAATCTGTTCAGCTGTTGCAGAGCAATCATTCATTGTGATCACGTAATGGTTGATGCGATCGCATTGAAGATTTCAAGGGCAGTTCATTTTTGTTCATCGCGATCTTACAGGTGCTACTATGATAGCATAGAAGCCTTGGAGAGAGCAGTTAAATTGTTCTTTGTGTTAGCACAAGTAGGGATGCGATCGCATAGTTGGGTGGAATTGTTGATCACGAACGCGTAGTGAAGGTCATGTTCGCATAGAGTGAAAAGGAACTGAGGTCTTAGTTGGATTTTGCTCATCACAAACGCGAAGGGTTGTCCGCGAACGTGTAGAGATATATGGTTGAGCATTGCGATCTCATGGATTTCATTGCGTTCGCATAGGGTTAATTTTGGGAGTCGAGTTTTTGTGCTTCGCGATCGCGAAGATTTTCCCGCGATCGCATAGAAGAAATTATGCCTGGATAGAATATTTTTAAAATCATCTTGTTCGCGAATGTGGGTCTATTTTCACCCATAGCTTCTTATTTTTGGAGATTCTTGAAGGAAATCAAAGAGGGATTCAAGCGGAAACAACTTGAGGTAAGAATTCTGGTCTTGAAACTCGATTATATTGTGTAATCCACCAAGAAATTCATGGAACTTAAGCTGAAAATGGAAGAAACTAGGGCTTGGGATATTGAAATTCTATTTATGGATTTGAAGGACCATTTCAGGTCGGATTTAAGAACTTTTGGTATGTATGTATTCGTGAGGAGATAAGGAATCTAATGATGTGAAAATTGTTGAGTTTTGAGAAGTGGGCGCGGGACTCAGATTTTGGTAATTTCAGGATTCGTGCCCATTATTGATTATTTTCGCTTGGCTTTGTACCCTTAGCGTATCGTGATGCATTCGCTCTGATTTTGGATAGATGCGATGTGCGTGGAGGCCGATTTGAGGGGAAAAGGCGTCGCGAGCTAGAGATTTTGTCGTTTTGAGGTGAGTAATGATTATATATGATTTTCTAAGGGTTTTAAACCCTGTATTTGCACATCGTAGTGCTATATTGAGGCAAGACACACCCTTGCTGATGAGCGTGGGGTCGTTACAATTGAGGATTCTGACTTGGTCTGTCCCGATTGATGATTTTACCGCACATTTGACTGAAACTTATTTGTTATCATCATGATTTGGGATGATTGCCATATTTGGACCTTGTGCCAACTATTTGAACCCTTCGGGGACTTTTATCAGTATTTCCTCGCTGTTTTGATTTATTACTTGAACTCAGTCCTATTGATATCTATTGTTTTACAAACTCAACCACTTTTACTCAGATTTGAAACTTAAATGATATTTGTAAATGATGCTTTGGGCTGAGAACTACTGTTTTACTAATGCCCGAGGGGCTTGTGATGATTTTCGGCTGAGTGAGGCCGAGGGCCATATGTGAGGATATGATGAGTGATATGAGGCCGAGGGCCTGAGATACATATATATGCCACGAGGTGGCTTGATTGATTTGAGGCCGAGTGCTGAGTGATGATGCCACGAGGTGGCTTGATATAGCGCTTGGGCCTTAAGGGGATCCTCTGGAGCCTGCACACCCACAGTGAGCATGTGTACCTATTATTTTGAGAGTGAGCATGAGGGGCTAATACGAGTGATTGTGAGTTAGCCCGAGGGGCTTATACTATTCTAAGAGTGAGCCCGAGGGGCTAATATGAGTGATAGTGAGGTATCTTGAGGGGCTGATACTATTCTGATTGTGAGCCCGAGGGGCTGAAACGAGTGATTGTGAGGTAGCCCGAATGGATGATATTATTCTGAAAGTGAGCCCGAGGGGCTGATACAAGTGATTGTGAGGTAGCCTGAGGGGTTGGTATTATTTTGATATCTTGCCCGTGGGGCGAGCCTTTATATGTTCATCTTTCATATATACTTGCCATTTTACCTTATGTACTGTGGCATTTGAGCCCAAGGGGCGGATTTTTTGTTCTTATCGGCATTAACTATTTTGCATTAATTTGCATAGCTATTGAAAAAGCCATTTGCAAAAGAGGTTTAAACTGAAATAAGATATTTCTAAAGATTTCACAGCTTCACTGCTTTTCTCAAAGGGTTTTACTTTGCTTCTATACAACATGTTGGTCTGCTTTATGTGTTTTTTTGCTGCTCAGTTGTTATTTACCATTATTATTCACTACGTTGGAGTACTCACTTTACTCCATGCACCCTGCGTGCAGATGTATGTATTCATGCACCCAGTAGCGGGTTTTGGTTGATCGGAGGCAGAGTTATTAGAGTTTAGCGAGGTGACTTCTACTATCCGCAACCCTGCTTTTCTCCCTTTTGTTTATCATTCCTGTTTTATATATTTCAGACCTTGTAGTTGTATTTACACTCCAATAAATGCTCGTGACTTGTGATACCCCGGTTTCGATGTGTTTGGGTTGTACTTCCATATTGTTATGGTACTATATGTTGTTTAGAAATTATTAAATCATGTTTTAGCCTGCTTCATTGATTTTTAGTTGTTTGACTTCGAATTGGGGATGTGTCAGCTAGCCTTGTCTTCACGAGAGGTGCCATCACAATCGGGTATGGGTTTAGGCTCGTGACAAGTTGGTATTAGAGCTTAGGTTTCTAGGTCTCATGAGTCATGAGCAGGTTTAGTAGAGTCTCGCAGATCGGTACAGAGACATCTGTATTTGTCCTCAAGAGGATGCAGAATCTTTAGAAAACCTCACATTCTTGAATTCTCATCGCGCGTCCTTGATTCGGCTTGAAAAGTAACTCTTAAAATTCTTTCCACACATTCGTATGTGGGCATGACCGCTCAGTATCATATTTTCCTTAATGGCTTGTGCTTCGCTGATCGAGGGGTGAGATATGATCTTTGTGAGTTTGATGTTGGGCCATTCTAGAGGACTTGAGGCCGGATCTTTGCCTATGGCTTGAGCACCGAGGTGCTGATTGTGTGAGTAAGTGTTTCGAAATTATGTGTTCAGTACTGTCCCTATTAGTGAAACTGATAGCTGGATAGCTATGTGACGAGTATGTTAGTACTGTGAGTTATATCCATATGATTTGAAAAAAATGACGAGAAAGGTCTGTTGAGCATAGAAGAACTATTGGGTGCTGGAATTCTATATCAATTAGAGGTATGGGCGTATGAAGGATCTTTTCATGTTTTCCAGTGGAGAATGAAGTAAATTTCATGTTGCAGTATGAGTCCAGACTCAGGAAGATCAAGTGATTGCTTAATGCTTGTGACGGTTGAAGGCATACAGAAATGTCAGTTGGAGGCAAAGCAAGTGGGTTATCTCCTGCAGAGCATATAAATGTTGTGTGATCCTTGTGTTAATCATTAGAAGGTCTCTTTTACAAGTGAAGAATATGTGTTGAAATCTAAATTGGGTCGCCTAATGAGTGAACTTGTCTGTTGCGAGGATAAATACGAGATTTGTAGAAGATCTAAAGTACCAGATGGTCTGTGTTTCGTGAGTTTATGAAGTATCGAGTTCAATATCACTATGATATTATGGTAGCAATATAGTATATGCATTATAAGTTATTCGGTGTGTTTTGACCATTGGCTTCAAGCCAAGTGGGGGAGTCAACTGTGAGTAGTTGGTTGAACGGTTAGGTGCTATGTTGGTTCCAGTTTGAGGTGTGTAGGCGAATCAGTCATGGCTAGCAGAGATAGAGACCAAGGATGGTTCGAGTAAAGGAAGATTTTTGGCAATGATCATATTATGCTTCATAGGGTAAAAGAATCATGAGATGTCTTAAGTTGTTGTTGGTAAAGAATGCTTAGTGCATAGAGCAAAAGTTGTTTGGTTGTATTGAGATGAGGATTTCATTCTGCAATGTCAGAGTCCCAATGGGGCACGAGTGGTTTTGTTCATTAGGTCAGGTAAATTGTAGTTTGAATAAGAGTGAATGACTCTCGAGAATAGCTCTAATGTGTTCAAGATTCTACAGGGGACAATCACGTATTTTAAAGTTGTATATGTGGTAAGAAACTGAGTTTTCATTGGAAAAAGGTCAAGCCTTATGGTATTTCTATGTTAATATGGGATTCTATGCATCAGTATCAGGAAAGAAAAGGTAACAGATTTATATTCGCATGAAGTTCTTCAGAGTAAAGTATTTTGGAATATGGTACTTTTGGGAATGTTTAAGAAGGTATTCGGTGGCATATGGGTAAGGGACAATGTGGTTTTATGCTTGGGTCTCGTGTGGTAAGTCTGGGTTGAGGAATTGTGGTGTTCCAGCAAAAAGGAAATATCAAGTTGAAGATCAACCAGAAGGACATTAAGATAGATAGGGTAACTTGGTAGTAAACCGAACCGATATAGTAAGGATATGATTAATTCCTTGTGTGGGTTCGAGGTGATAAGTTCTTACAGGTATTTAGCAGTAATTCTCTTAGGTTTTGATGGCTTGCTTAGCTTGGTCGAGTTTGAAGGATTCAGTTCTGGCAGGTCTGGTTTGTGCAAAGGGAACTTGAAGAGACCTTGATGGTTTTACTGCAGTTTGGAGATGTATATTTTCTATAGGCATACAAAGCATGGGATTTTATAGTGATTTTTCTTCGAGATGGGACCAATGGAAAGTTATTAACTAGTTGAGTACGCAGATTTCTGTGGCTTGGAAGGGAGATGAAGTTCTCATGTTATACTAGGATGGTAGGGCATATGCGGTATGTTGCGGAGGATTAGGACTTGCGTGTGTAAAGCTACAGTTCAATTCTAAAAGGAAGTCCATAAAACACTTAATCAATGGTAGCCTCAGAAGATTAAGGAAATGGTATCATTATGTGAAGTGATTTGATGAGAGCTTACATTTCAGAAAAAGGGGCAATGTGATTAAGTTGATGGAACTTCGGTAGTATTGCGGTACTTTCTTGTTAGATCGACTGGTGATATTCGAGTATGCTTGGTGGCACAGGGAAATTTTAGAGTATTTATCGTGTAATGATAGGGTATTTGAGGTGTGGTATGCTTTCAGATGGCGAAATTGGGATCAGGTATGATGATTCGTGTACTAGATAGAGCTGGAGACTTGGAGTTCTCATGTTCAGGCTATGTAGTGATTGTGGATCGTTTGTATCGGCATAGTATGGTGACTATCGAGATTGGAGACTCGAGTGGATCTTCTGTTGCTTAGTATGTTAGATTTTAGATGTGATATAACGTTCATACTGGTTGCCTCCGTGTTGTATTATTCTAGGCTATTGCGCTAAGGCGACAATGTTTGTTATGACGGAAAATGCCAAAGATTGAGTGGAAATGTTCGACATATTATGTACTATTAGGGATTTTTATATTTCGAAGACCCAGCGGACGACTGGGGAGGATTTGTCTTTCTTATTTGGGCTCTTGTGAGAGTGCCAATGCTGAGGCTTCTCATACTGATTTAGTTCCAGCGGTGAGGGACTTTTCGGGTGTGTTTTTATGGCCAGGCATATCGCCGGGCAAGGTTGTTGACTTCATTGTTGATTTGGTCCCTTGCACCGTACCATATGGCACCGACAGAGTTATAGAGGTGGAAGGATCAGCTCTAGGTTTTCTTGTTAAGCAGTTCGTTGGCAGGCCAATGTGGGTGAGCGTTCTATCTTGAGTCAGCTTGGTGAGCTCCAAATGGTATTGTTGAGGGATGTGTTGATTCGACTGTTATTGAGCTTATTAGTAATCTGGTGGGATCATGAGTTACCTTTTTTGTGTTGTGAGCTGTTGTGATTTGCTATTTATGGGAACCTATGCTGCCATTCATTTGGGTTCTTGTAGTGGACGTCGAGCGGGAAAGTACTTGGGTGTTGCCCGGTGAATGGCATATCAGTCATGTCCTATTAGGTTGCGTGGTATATGCTATTTGTTTTTGCCGTAGGTGTAATGACTTGCTTTAGTTCTAGAAATCAAAGTGTGCGTGGATGTCAATTTTGAGCATAGTGACTTGATGTGTTTCATGTGTAGCAATATTTGTTTTGGATCGTTCATTGTAGCGAGGCTACTTATGGATATGACCTTTCGGGGTAGACTCATGTGTTATATTTCTATGGTGTGAGACGGGTTCTTGACCTTGTGTTGTGATGGCACTGGTGAGCTTGAGGTATAACTCCTTCATTTGAGTCATTTTCATAATTTGAGTATGTTCGGACCATTGCTTATTGGTGCGTGTATTATGCAAGTTGTGGCTTAGACCTATATTAATATGCCATGTCACCAAAGTGGTGTGTTAGGATTAGAGGAGATCGTTGGGATCATTGATGAATACGAACAGATTCGATTTCAGCATGTTAGAAGGATAAGATCGAGGTTCGACTCGAAAATTTGCTATGGTATTTGCCAGGGGAGAAGTAACTTCATGAATGGTTGACCCGTGGAAGAATCATGGTTTGGTGTGTGTTTCATTTATCATTGGCAGTATATGAAAGGGTTGGAATGAGACTTTAGTTGATATGAGGTTTTCTACCAATATTCGGTAGTTGTCGGAAAGTGTTCAAATCAAACCAGGAAATAAAGAATTTAGAATAATCAAGGGTTCAATCCAAAAGAAAATCGTGAAAGATTCAACAAGTTTAGCAGATAAAATAAGGTAAGAAATGAATAGTCAAGATTCGACACATAATTTTAACAAAACAAATAGTTAAAATGACATTGATTCAAGGAGAAAGATACATGACTCAACATGAATAGTTAGGATGAATACAAGCATATAGAATCAGTGAAAGGTTGAACTAAGAAATTCAGTAGAGGCATATAGGATGAGAAAATCACGAGAAATCACAAGAACCCAAAGCAAGAACACAATCAGTACACCAGTACTCACAAACCAAACAAAGAATGTCAAAATTAGGTTTTTTTAGTATAAACTAGTTAAGGTTGCAGTAAATTTAAAAAAAATCAGTCAAAACACATGAGAAGCAAAAGATCAAACACTCAAAAAATCATCAAAGATTTTGTAAAAGAAATTTCCGAAGACCCTAGTTCACAAAAAGATGAAGATCACTTAAAAATCTTACGATTCTTGTATGGAATCTCAAGGTTGTTGTAAAAATCATATGAAACAAGTCCAAATCATCTCAGACATGTACAAATCTAAGAGGTTTAGAATAAAGAGATTAGGGTTTCGGAGAGAACAACACAGAGGTGAAGAAACATGCTTAGTAACCCATAGATCATAGTCAATATAAGACGATCTTACTCGGAATCACACTGGAACAGCCTGAAATAGGTGAGAAAGGGATCATACAAGCCAACTAGCCCTGGTCCCTTGAGGACCCCGGAGATAGTAAGACTAACGTGAGGGAGGTCATTAGAGGCCTAGGGGGTGTTGTAAAATCATCATAGTTAGCCATAGATGAGTGTCACTGAGGGTTTATTAGGGTTAAGTTTGAGAGCGTTTGAGAGAAAATAGAGGTTTCAGGGCAGCATGTGATGGAAATGAAAGGGTTTGAGGGGAGGGATTGTTTGGTTTATTTTAGGAATGGTCGTTTGTGGATGTTGATCTTATGATCAACGACCGAGATTAAAGAGTTATGGAGATGGATTGGGTATTAGGGGTTTGGGATGGGTAAATTCAAATTAAAGTTGGGCTGGTATTAGGTTCAAATAGGCTGAAATTGAAATAAAAATAGGCCAGATTTCAAATAGCTACTTTTAATAACTATATAATTTATAAAAATAATAAATGATTTCTAAAAAATGATTTTCGTTTACCAAAATAGTTTAATATATTTTTTAAATATTTTAAAAATATAAAAGACCGTTTTATGCATCAGTATTATAATTATGCATTAGTAAGGCTATTATTGCAAATATGTGCTATTTAGCCTAAAAATATAAATATAATTGAAAAAATGCAAAATAAAAATATTTAAGCACTATTGTGGAATCAACAAAGAATTTAGAAGACTAAATCACCACAAAAATAACTTGAAGGATAATTATTGGACATTTTATAAATAAAAGAGAAGAAATAAATTGATTTAGGGCATCTAAAATTATAGGAAAAATTGTAAAAATGCTCATGCATACTTATAACTGCATATGTGCCATTTTGAACATATATATATATATATATATATATATATATATATATAACACCTATTTGGCGAACACCTAAGTTATGATTGGGATGTATCATAAATAAGTATTAAAGACGTTAATACTTATTTTGTTGATTGGGATGTATCATAGCTCTCAACTCTACATTACCCACTCAACACCTCTCGGGCAAAGAGTGATTTTTCCCAATTTGGGTTTCTCGATTCCAAATGGGTATCAAGTAAAATAGTTGACATGAGCTCAAGTTGGGTTCTTGTTATCCCTACTTTGAACCCTTTCCTTAGGCTAATCAAACTCTCAATTAACCTAATCCCTTGTCAGCCAAGTTATCCTAGACTAGGTCCCTCTTTCTCAAGTAGAGATTAAGTCAAAAAGGCATGAATCAATGTTTGCATCCATTAGTTCTAAAATTGAAGCATGAAGTAAGCTAATAATCAACAACCAATCATAAACAAGCGTTAAATTAAATACTCATAAGGGTTACACACTAGGGTTGTGTTACAATCCTTATAAGAGTCTAGCTACTCATAATGGGAATTAAAGAATATAAAGAAGAAAACTAACTAAACTCATAATCAAATATTAAAATGGTGAAATATAATGTTTACACACTAGAATAATCACAAACTTCCTAGAATGGCAAATGGTAACACCTACAACAGCTTTAAACTTCAAAAGTTGACCTACAATTGTGAAACTTGTCTATTTATAGTAGGCCAACTTTACTGACAAAAATGCCCCTTAAAGGTTTTGCGGCAGTACAATTTCCATGTGTAATCCACAAATTTCTTCCGTTGTTAGGAGAGTGGATTCTGCAGCTGCACATTACTAAATTGCTGTTGCGAAACAACTTTTGCGGCCGCATAATTCTTGTGTGGTCCGCACTTCAGCAAGGCTTTAGGATTTAGTCTTGCACACTCTCTGAACTTAGAATCATTTGTCAGTGCAAAATCTATTTTGCGGCCGCATAATTGTGAAAATCCTTCTGGGTTCTTTTGCTTGGTTAGCAGCTGCATGCGGTCTGCACTTTGTTCTGCGGCCACTGAAATCCTTCTGCGGACTGCACTTCTTTGCTTTTGTACCCTTTATTGCCGTGTGATTTGAAACACTCATTTTTAGTTGGATTTCATCATGGGAGACCAAACTTTCAACCTTTCTGCAATTTGCATAAATTTTTTAATTTCGGGAATATAAATCAATACTTTCAGACTAAAATAAAAGCAAAAAGGTGCTAATAAGTAGTCAAAATACCCACTTATAGACTTCCCCAAAACTTATGTCTTTGCTTGTTCTCAAGTAAATAAATTAGTTATCACCTTCTAAAGTTAAGGTTCATTTAAACGAGTCAAAGGTGAACTAGTGACACATCATTTGGGACCAAAAATTACCCACTGTACTCATGTATTATCAACAAGGGGACAAGTCAAATATTCATGCACATATAGTTCTAATATGATATTTTAGTTTCAAGAATTGACTTTACTCATCAAGGACTCTTATTCTATCATGTAGGTCATGGTGGACTCCAAACTCTTCCTTCTCTACTTTTCATTTGCCAATCTCACTTAAGAAGTTAGCACTAAATCCGAAGATCCATTAAAGGCTCACTCATCTCTCACAAGAGAATGTCACAAATACGTGTTCAAGTGCCATAGGCTTGCCCCTCATATAGATTGCCACTAATGTGAGCTCACTTGGTTTAAAATCAAGTAGAACTTCTTTCGGGATGTAATGAAGGCTTTTGGGTTAGGGTAGGATATCGTATGAGTAAGTGGTTACACCTTTCCTTAAGCACTCCATCTTTCATTTCTCGGCTCTCAGTTGCTAATTTTTGGAGGCACTTTCTTTTCATTGGGGACTAGAGAGACTTAACATCACTCTTTCTTGATCATTTCATTTTTTTCTCCCTTTTTGATATGTCAATTTTTGGGATCATTACCTTTTTTTTTAATCCATCAATCCTTCTACTTATTCATGTTTTTCATTTTTCTTTTTGTTCTTTCTCTTCTTGCCTTCTCTTTCATAGAGATCATTTCTTTCTCTTTTCGAGCCTTGATACCTTTTTCAAATTCCTCATCTCTCATCCAAACTTATGTTTTAATCCATTTGTTTCACAATAGTGTTAAGGAAAGTCCGGGTGCCAGGAGAAGGTCATAATAAAATGGGTAAAGGCTTATAATATGGTTATCAAATGAGAAAGGCTGGAGTCTCAAAGGGGCTGACTAGGGATAACTATATTAGTTGGAAATATAAAAATCAAACGAGCCAACAATAGCCTACAATCACTTCTCAAACCAAATAAAACCTAGGATATCGCCTTGAAACACATTCGGGGCAAGTTCTAGACCCTTCGTGCTGATACTTGGACTAGAAACAATTCATCTCACCCCTCACACAATTAGATTATACAAGAGGATAGAGTCAACAACCTAGAATGACCACATTCAAGTTTAAAGATCACTATAGTCCAATTATACCATTCGATGATTATCGAAGTCAACTCAAGAGTCACTAAGTTATTAACTAGAGATACTTCCTTTATAAACCTTGTCTTTAACCCTAAGCACATACGTAAGTATGTTGGTGCCAATTAAAGCATGATTGACTCTTCAAGCACGACTTAATTAGGTCTTTTTATTCATTATTAGTACTATTATTAGCAAAATACAAAAACTAACTCATTCCCTTAAGAAGGTTGTCGCGCTATCCATCATTGGGAAGAGTCACTCGGTCACATAACAACTACCTTTGGAAAAAACTGTGGCATTAAGAAAACCAAAGATTATTATCTACTAAAACTCAAAAGAAGTTACTTTACAAAACAATAGCTAATATGGAAAAGATAAAGAAGCTAATAAGAAAAAGGAAAGATAAAGATTCTACTGAGCAAAACTACTAAAAATAGAATAAATATACATAGTAAGAGAGACAGAAGATAGATAAATACAAACAAAAAAAAGAAGAATATTATCAAATTGTTACATACAAATGTATCATAGTGTGCAGGTGTATTAGATGAACTAAACTCCACAACCCCCCTCATCGAATAAAAGTAAGCATTGTTCCTAATGCTTAGCAAAATAAGAGTAAAAGAGGAAATGGTGAAGAAAACTCCCTATGGATGCTTGGAAATCTCTGTGTCCCCAGCAATGGAATCACCCTCAAGATCAGTCAACTGGATCTTATCATCTGCGACTCTAGGTGTGGATGGGTTTGTGAACATCTCATGCACTGCCTCAGTAATGTGGGCAGAAAGGCCTATCTATCAAACTGGCAGCTAGTGCTATCGGTGCAGATGATGCTGAAGGATTTAGGGAAGACTGGTGCGGGTTAAGAAGCATGTCAAAGGGAAGGTCTATGGATGTAGCAATTCTATTCACCTCTCTCCGAAGCTTATCCACTAACTTCTTATTGGCCTGGGACTTCCTCATCTTCTTTACTTCCTTTCCCAACTCTTCAATTATCGTTCGTGCTGTACCAAGGTGCTCATAATTGTATTCTAGTTCTCCAAATTCTTCTTTAGGGTCTCATCAATAATAGAAGAAGCCTGAGGTGCCTGAGTAGTGGACTGAACTGCAGCAGTACAGGACAAGTCATACAACTTTGCAGTAGTTGTCTGCATCCTGTTTTTGAGACTCGCCAATGTCTGGGAGAGTTGTAACACAGATAGTGAGGTAGTAGGCATGTGCACTAGCCTCAGAGCTTTGGTAGGGGATGTGGATAATGGCAGAGGCATAGCTGCGGCAGTGGGAAGGCTCAGCTGAGTGGATGGAACATCAACTGTCTCAGAAACAACCACGGCTAGCTCATCAGACTAGCCTGTGGCGGTAAGAGGATAAACTGTCTTCTTAAAGTTGCTTGCATCTATGAGGGAATACCAATTAAAAGGCTTTTTCGGATTCACCTTTGTATCAAAATCCCTTGTCTCTAACTTAGCAGGAATAAGATATTCTATAATAGTGGTTGGATACATGTATGACAAGTAATCCTACCGTGCTATCACTTAGATGTTGACCGATCTCACAACACTCACATTGATTGGGTACCCGACCATAATATTTTCCACAAGAAATGCTTGAGGAATAGGATGGTGAGTTTCATTCGGGCATAGATCCAACCTGCTGTACACAAATGTTTGCCACCCCTTTGCCTCAAAATTCAAAGTGTTCTGCTGAATGGGAACCCCATTGATAATCTATGGTAGTGGTGAACCTGTTAGTGCCAGAATCTCAACTAACCAAGGTCAGAATTCGTCCTCCAGTGTGCACTTCTCTAGATACTCCTTCGGTTCAATATCTTTGAAGCCCAAGTACATGTAGAGTGTATGCACATCAAACCTCACCTTGAGGTTACATACATTGTTCACCTATGTCCCCTTTATTATATGAGCAACATTGGCAAAGAATTCATGAACGAGGTATTCTATGGCATCCGCTACACTCTGGGTGAAACACATGCACTACTTGCATGCCCTGAACTATCTTAATATGGCTGGGTTTTACCTTTCCAAATATTTCAATAGAAACTGCCACTCAAGAGATAGTGACCTTACAAGCCACCATATATGGAAGCTTGTGAAGCGGCCATTCTGACAAAGTTATCCTCCCAAACCTCTTTATTCTTTGATCTTTCCAGGCTTGAAGCTGTGGCATCTTCCGATCTATCATCATCGGGGGTATCATGTATTGGTGTATCCTCAGAGACTGGTGTAGCTAATGGCTTAGAAGCCTGACTAGCACTCTCTAACCCCTCGAAAGTTCTATGGGATGAAGATGGCTCGTCCCTGAGTTGGTATCTCCCTTGTAGCCTCGACTGTATGGTCGGCTACTCCTGAATTTAGCATGCGTTGTCCTTTGACATTTCCCTAGATGGGGTATATAAGCTAGTCTTGGAGAGGTTTGCACCTCTCCCTCTGTGGCTGTTGCTTTCTTTCTTTTTTAATTTCTTTTGTTTGTCAAGGGTTAAGGTACTCTTGCCTCGACCTCGAGAAGATTTACCTTTCCCTTTTTAAATGTCGCCTCATCCTCTGGATTGAACTATTATTTGTATCAAGCAAAGGAGATTGTCAGTTGCGTTACGGTGTTCAAAAACATATATGAGACATGTGAGTAAAGGAGAAACTATAAAATACAATGGGAGATACCGTTGAATCATGCTTGCAGGGGAAAGGGATACAATTTCATTTTCGGCCGCATGTGGGGACTTGCGAACCACACAGTTTTGTGGTGTGGACAAAGAAGTAAAGTGCAGTCCACACAATTTGACTTGCGACCGCACCTCTAAAACCAAAAAATGCCAACTCTTTGATAAAAGAGAATTGGCTAATATGCGGCCGCACCATGATTTCTACGGTCTGCACAACTAAACTTGCAACCGCACATTGGAATCTCAAAAAAAGAACTCTTTGATGACAGAAAATGTATTGTTTTGCGGCTGCGATGGGAATTCTATGGTCCACATTTTTTAACTTGCGGCCGCAGATCCTTTCTTCACTAAATTCAATGTCTGCAGACCGCATAAATTCAAGTCCAGCCGCAAATTTCAAAAGTTACGTACAGATAAAAGTACTACCTAGGTTTTTCAATTTCGTGCATAATTAGACATGGAAACCTTGTTGTGAGCACTTGATTTTTGTCTCGCTTGAAATGTTCCAATAAATTTGTTAAATTAGGACTTTTCTTTTATTATTTGAATTTATTTGTGTTTTCTTTTATTATTTTAATTTTACGAATTAATTGTGTGATTTTGTGTTTATTTGCAGCTTTCTTTTATTATTTGAATTTTTAGGATTTGTTTGCGTGATTTTGTGTTTGTTAGGAATTAATTGCATAATTTTGTGTTTATTTGCATGTTGCATGATTAATTTGCATAATTCATAAAAAAATATAAAATGGTATGGTTGCATTTAGGATTTAAATTTTGCATGTGGAGTTAATATTGAAAATGAAAAAAATAACAAAATTGGTTATACCTACATTTGTTTAACTTTCTTTTCGAATTGTAGAATTTAGATTATTTTAGAGGTTAATTAGTGTATTTTGTGGAAGATAAATCTATTTTGGTTTATTCTTATTTTTATTTTTAAATCTGAAAAATATATAAAAAATTAAAAAAAGAGAACAAATAAGTGTATGAAACTTAGGTCTTCTATAAGAACATAATTTGGGCCACATTCGCCAGCCCAAAACCATAAACCCACTCAAACAGACCCAAACCCAACCCTTTCCCGGTCCAAAAATCCCAGGTGCCCAAAACGACGTTGTTTGATCTCAAACGTCCATCACCTTTAACCCTACGGCCCAACCCAACCCTTTCCCGGTCCAAAAATCCCAGGTGCCCAAAACGACGTTGTTTGATCTCAAACGTCCATCACCTTTAACCCTACGGCCCAGATTTGATCTCCCTTTTTATATTAAATGGTCTAAACAATATGCATAACTTTAGAGAAAAAAGTCACCCTCATCGTACCAACTACCCACCAGTGTAACGCCGCCGCCAAACCACCATACCACCACCGTCCGCCGCTGGCCGGAAATCACTGCCGGCGGCGGCGTAACTCCAATGACCTCCAAAATTACACTCCGGAATCCTCGTCCTATCCTCTTCCCAACCCCCTTAATATCGCCTTCCGAAGCCGACCCCAACTTGTCATATATTCATATGAAGTGGGGCAGCTCCACCGTCGACGGCGGCGTCCGGTGGCCAACAACTTCCAAATTTACACCACCCACCCCCTTGGCCTCCCTTACCCAAAAACGAGTCTAGCTTCCTTCGAATAATTCCCAGGACCCTAAAATTTCAAATCTAAGATTTGACCTAATTTTGATATGAAAATTTTCGAAGCCGCTTGAATTCTGAAATGGAGTTGCATGTTTGTTTTGGCCAAAAACAAACGTGTAACTCCGTTTTGGGATTCCATTTAGCAGACCAATTGAAAATCAATCAGTAAGCTTTGTTTTTCCCTTCTTTCTTTTCTTTCTATTTCTGGATGTTTCTATTTGTGTTACTTTGTTGTTGATAATCCTATTTCTCTTACATGGTGTTATTGGAAACACTGATTAGTCCTTAAGAGTACTCATTGTTCTTTAGAAAAAATTGGTTTGTTTGCCCGTCATCTCGATTGCTTTCATTTCTCTTGTTTAACAATTGGGTGGTACATCATCTCTGATTGCTTTTGTTAGTTTCATCATAATTTGAGTTGGCTGAGTGGTTTAGGTCTGATTGCTAATTGCGTTTCTAATGCTTGGTTGATTATTAGGTGATCTTATTTTCTTTAAAAAAATAATCTTACATTTTGTTGATCTTCTTTAGTTAGAAAATGATTGCCAGTATTTAATTCTGAATTTTTTTATTAGCTTCTTCCTTATTTTGTTTAACTAAAACACAATTGTGTTTTGTTTAATTAAGAGACAATTCTTAGGTTTGGTTATAGCTGTTAAGACTAGCAGAATTAGTCTTAAGAGTTGGCATTGGTACAAACAAGTAATTTTAGGGTAGTATAGGGTTTTAACTTAGTACTAGTAATATTAGGATTAAAATAAGGGTAGTATAGGTATCCTATTAATAAGAAGCAATGCTTGAATCCTTTAGACCCTTCTAGAAGGGGACCTTAGTCTAAAATCATTAGTTTTATTGCAGTAACTTGGGAAACAAGTCAAAAAATGAGGGTCCAAGTAGGTAACATCTGGAAATTGAAAGAGGGACCTTTAGTTAAAATAAAATAAAAGGTTTGCCCTAGCCTTTGTCTATAAAAGGGACCCCAAATCATTCAAAAGGAGAGGTTGGCTAGTCTGAAAATCCCTGAAAAATTCCCACCAATAGTCAAAAGGTAATCCTTCAATTGCTACAAGTTATAACCTAATTCAAGCAAGAGTCAAAAAATGTTAGTTTAGTCTTAACATTTAAGAGATATTTCCTTCAAAACCTGGGCATTATAGCCTTACAAATCAATAGGAATTCGAAAATACACTGTTCCGTTGGAAAGCCAGCTTTTTTCAGGGTCTAGTTTGGTTTTGTTCTGGGACTTGCATCATTTACTTGGTTTTTAATTGTTTCTTGGAATTCCTAGGTTTGACTGCAAGTCGTTTGGGATCACATGAAGGTTGTTGTGGTTCAAATTTTGTCTTTAGTGCAAATCTGGGCTATTAGATTAGTTTCCTTGCTATACGGTTCATTTGCCTGCTGATTGCTCTGTTGCTCAGTCCTGACCCTTAGTCTTTGTCTATTGATTTCATTTCCAGGTATTT
Source organism: Nicotiana benthamiana (assembly GCA_034376525.1). Taxonomy (NCBI): domain Eukaryota; kingdom Viridiplantae; phylum Streptophyta; class Magnoliopsida; order Solanales; family Solanaceae; genus Nicotiana; species Nicotiana benthamiana. The sequence goes on from CM067340.1 coordinate 12,468,602, forward strand.
TCTTCATTCATAATGGCCAAAGGCCATGGAACCTACCATTTGAAGTTCACGAATTGAATGTGTGCCTATGAATTGAGGACTCAGCTGTCTAGATGCATGGATGAACAAGGATTATTATGGTTTTTTTTTCGCATAATGATTTATATTGGATGCTTTAGGTATATTGTAAATATTATTCGGACTTGACCAGACTGTATAGCACAGTACACTTAGTTTGCTAGTTGAGATTGATTTTTATGTGCTTACTTTAAAAAAGAACTCCCGAGATTATGCATTTCAAATGGATTTTCATTTATGCTGTTGTTAGCTTGTAGTTATGTGGTTATCGTAATTAGCTTAGATGAATTTCTAAGTTTAAATGTTGGGCTCAAAGCCAGTAATTTGTATTTGGTTTTTCTCGAAGGCCTTGAATTGAAGTTTGGGCTCATCTAGGAGCCCAACAGGTCTCGTATGGGCTGAACAGTTCATTTGGGCCATTGTCATCTATTGTAGGCCCATTTAGTCCTTTCTTGCAAGTTTGAGATCTTGAGCTTATGGTTAGGCCCAGATTTTTGAAATATAGTCAAACAAAATTAGAAACTGCATAATAGGCTTATTCAGGAACTGCGACCTTGTGAATAACATATGAATTTGATAGGAGACTCTAGTAGCTCAATTTAAGATCGACCCTTTAAAATAAGAATGATGTGTGTCATGCTACACAAAACCTATAACCCGCGTGGACCTCGTAAAATGCATACTAAAATATTTAGAGAATTCGGGATGCGCCGTTTAGCGAATTTCACGGCCCTCCCACAATGATAATGACACGTTAGTCGCATTTAGGCACATCTTTAACAATTTTATCTCTTAATTACAGGTGCACATTTATGTGACCCAAATCCAAATCCCAATGAAGTTATAACGTGTCAAACACCACGGGTGCATTTATGTGACGTGGTTGAGGCATGTTTTAACGGCGTTGCAATTATCCTTAAAAAATAATAATAAAAGTGGTTAAAAGATTCAAAAATGCACATAGGTTCATAATTGTATGAAATAAGATCATTTAAGCCAGATATAACAGTTGAGCGACCGTGCTAGAACCACAGAATCCGGAAAGGCCTAACACCTTCTCCCGAGTAAACAGAATTCCTTACTCGGCTTTCTGGTTCGCGGACTATTAAACAGAGTCATTCTTTCCGCGATTTGGGATTCTCAACGGTGACTTGGGACACCATAAATCTCCCAAGTGGCGACTCTAAAATCTCTTAAATAATTGAATCCCATTTCGATCGTCCTTAAATTGGAAAACTCCCTTATCCATGCCCTTCGCCGGGTTGTGGATAGTCCAAAAGGAGGTGTGACAATTGTAAAAACATTAAATTACCTATAGAGCCTAAAATAGTTAACCCAGTTCAGAATTACCCCACATGGACACACAATGGAAATCAAATAACAATTGGCCTAAAAATAACTAAAAATCTAAAAATTAAACCAACTAAAAACATTAACGTGAATTGAAACATACCCGATAGAGTGAGCGTAATAAGTGAATGATCAAAGTGTCTCTGTGTGTGGACATATGAAATCTCCAAAACAATCCAACAGGCATAATTTTTTTAGTTCAGAGAGTGAAAAGTGTAAATTTTGCACCGTTCCTCTATTTATACTAACGGTTCTCTAAGGGGAAGAAGGCTGAGTGCGGCTGCACATTTTTATTTGCGGTTCTCGCTCTATTATTTGGGGACCTCGTCTCATCTTTTCAGTTGCGATCTTCACAATTTCATGTGCGGCCTCAGATTTCACGTGCGGTCGCAGATTGAACTCTGTACTGACAGGCTAAAATTTTAGAGAGTTGGTATTTTCAACATCTCAATTGTGTGGTCTGCAGGCGAAATGTGTGGTCGCATTGCTCTTTTGCTATAACATCAGCAAATTTGCGGTCCGCATTATTAAAATGTGGTCTGAATTCCTTAGAAAACTTAGTTATTATTTCGTATATAATTCATGTAAGTCACACTCACCCTTGTACCACACTTCTAATCAAGGTAGAACAAAAATAACACCTAAATAAAAAAGAAAAACGAAAAGAAACATGAGTTTCCTCCCAAGAAGCGCCTGATTTAACATCATGACACGATGCAAGATACCCTCAAGTGAAATAATCTATGTGGCTATCTCTGACTTTTCCCAAGTAGTGCTTCAACCCATGATCGTTCCCAACTAATGCACTTAAAAGTGTCACACCTACAATTTCAAAAGGACCACTCCATTTGGATGTTAGCTTCCCAGGAAACATCCTCAACCTTGAGTTCTTTTTAAAACCTTGAGTTAAACAACAATAGAAGATCGCCCGCCTTGAACTCTTTGTTCCAAATGTATTTGTCATGAAGATAATTCATCTTTTCTTGGTACAAGGACGAACTTGCATAGGCATTGTACCGTAGCTCATCCAATTCATTCAAGTGTGCAATCCTTAAGTTAGCGGCTACATCCCAATCAAGATTCAACTTCTTTAGCGCCCAAATCGCCTTGTGCTCGAGCTCCACCATAAGATGACAAGATTTTCCAAACACCAGCTTGTATGGTGACATTCCGATAGGTGTTTTGCAAGACCCCTGATAAGGCCACAATGCATCATCAAATTTCTTAGACCAATCCGTTCGATTAGCATTCACCATTCTAGACAAGATACGTTTTGTCTCTTGGTTGGAGACTTTCACTTTACCACTAATTTGTAGGTGATAGGGAGTCGTGAATAACACCATACTTGCGAAGTAAAGAGTGAAAAGCCGTGTTGCGAAACTGTTACCCCCATCACTTATAATTGCACGCGGAGTACCAAACCCTGTGATAATATTCTTCTTCAAGAACGCTACCATACTTTGGAACTCATTGTTGGGTAAAGCAATAGCCTCAATCAATTTTAACACATAATCCACCACGACCAAGATGTAGGTGTTTACACAAGTACTCACAAAAGGGTCCATGAAGTTAATGTCCTACATCTAAAAAATATCAATCTCCAAAATGGTAGTGAGAGAAATTTCATTTTCATTGAGATTCCACCGCCCCGTTGGCATTTATCACATCTTTTCACTAACTAACTCACATCCTTGTAAAGAGTGGGCCAATAGAAACTACAACTAAGCACTTTGGCTTTTGTTGTCGCTTCACCATGATGGCCACCATACGGTGAAGAATGAAAAGCCCCAAGAATTTCACCTTGATCTTATTCTCGTCACATCTTCTAATCACCCCATCTGTATGAATCCAGAAGAGGTATGGTTCATCCCAATAATAATATTGACAATTCCATTTGAGCTTCTTCCTTTGGTTTGAAGAGAACTCATCCGGGATGATTCCATACATAAGGAAATTTTCTAAATTCGCAAACCATGGAACCTCTTTCATTAAACTTGGCAAAAGTTGCTTATAGGGGAAGGGTCATTGATTTCAAGGACATCATGCGGCCCCCCCTCATCCTCCAAATGAGATAAGTGTTCCGCCACTTGGTTTTCACTACCTTTTCTATCTTGGATGTCAATAACAAACTCTTTCAACAAGAGCACTCATCTCATCAACCGAGCTTTGGAGTCCTTTTTGCTCATAAGATGACAAAGCACCGCTTGATACGTGTGGACAATGACTTTTGCACCCATCGAGTACGGGTGGAACTTCTCAATTCCAAACACATTAGCAGTGAGCTCTTTCTCCATAATGGTATAGTAGACTTGGGCACTATTCATGGTCTTACTAGTATAGTAGACTAGATGAAAAATCGTTTTGATGCATTGTCCCAAAACAACCCCAACCGCTACGTCACTTGCATCACACATGAGTTCAAAAGGTACACTCCAATTTGGAGCGGTGATGAAGGAAATAATTGTCAACTAGAACTTTAACAATTCACATGCTTTCATGTAATTATAATCGAAGCTAAACTTAGCATACTTATCAAGAAGCATGCACAACTATTTCATCACGTTAGAGAAATTGTGGATGAAAACTGATAAAATTCCGTGTGGCATAAGAAACTCCGCACACCCTTCACTGAAGTTGTATGTGGAAGTTTAGAAATCACCTAAATCTTTTCCTTGTCAACTTCAATTCCATTCTATGAGATTTTGTGTCCAAGGAAAATACCTTCCTCGACCATGAAACGACATTTATCCCAATTGAGCACCAAATTTGTTTCTTCATATCTAGCCAACACTTTGTCCAAATTTGCAAGAAAATAATCAAAAGAATCTTCAACTATAGAGAATTCATGCATGAGGACCTCAAGGTAGTCCTCTAGCATGTCTGTGAAAATTGCCATCATACACCTTTGAAACGTCGTCGGTGCATTGCACAAACCAAATGGCGTCCGTTAAATGTGAAAGTACCATAGGGCTATGTAAAGTTTGTTTTCTCTTGATCTTTCAGAGAAATAAGAATTTGGTTGTATCCCGAATATCTTTCAAGAAAGCAATAAAAAGCACAGCCAACCAATCTATTAATCATTTTATCTAAGAAAGGAAGTGGAAAGTGATCCTTCCTTGTGACTTTGTTGAGCATGAGATAGTCCATACACACCCTCTAACCGGTCATCGTTCTTGTAGGAATCAAATCATTCTTGTCATTTGTGATAACCTCCATGCCTCCCTTATTTGGGACATATTGAACCGGAGAACTCCATGAACTATCGGAGATGGGGTAGACAACCGCAACATCCAACCATTTGATAATCTCCTTTTTGATAACTTCTTGCATAGCCTTATTAAGTCTTCTTTGATGTTCAATAGATTGTTTTGTGCCATTCTCCCATTTGATCTTATGCATGCAAAAGGCAAGGCTTATCCCCTGAATATCCTCCAAGGTCCATCCAATAGCCTTCTTTCTTTTTTGTAGCACCAGCAAAGTAGAATCTACCTGCACGTTTGTCAAACAAGAGGAAAGAATGACTGGTAAAGTAGAACAAGGACCATGAAATTCATACTGAATATGTGGAGGCAATGGATTCAACTCCAAGGTAGGAGGCTCTTTAATAGAAGGCTCTACAGTAGGAGTTATTTTATTTTCAAGTTCTAAAGAAAATGTTTTGGGTGCATGATTGTACGATTCGATTCCTTGCATAAAGTTCACACATTCCATGAAGCCATCCATCTCGTCATCATCAAATTTGAACAAGACGGGCTCCAACAAATCACCAATACGGTTGTAGCACTTTTTCATCAACAATAAAATTGGTCACCAAGTCCACAAAAAAGCACACCTCATTGCTATTTGGTTGCCACACGGAGTTACATATATGGAATACCATTTTTTTATCACCAAACTAGAAGGTAAGTTCATGAGCTTCAACCTTACAAAGAGCCTTTATTGTAGCAAGGAAAGGTCTTCCAAGAATAATAGGTACCTAATATTCGACTTCACAATATAGAATGGCAAAAGTTTGCCGAAAGAATGAATTTATCAACTCGAACCAAAACATCTTCAATCACTCCCAAGAGCTTCTTCATTGTACGTTTGGCCATTTGCATTTTCATATAGGTGGGTCTTGGTTGCCAAATTCCTAAAGTGTTGAAAACCGAATAGGGCATCAAATTGATACTGCACCAAGATGACAAAGAGCTTTAGCAAACTTGACACTTATAATTGTGCAAGGAATCATGAAAGCACTGGGATCCTCTAACTTAGGAGGGATTGAATTCACAATTACACTCACTTGATGAGTGACTTTGATGGTTTAGAAATTCATTGACAACTTCTTTGTCACGATATCCTTCATTAACTTTGCATAACCGGACATTTGTTCCAAGGCTTCAACTAATGGTACATTTATTGAGAGACTCTTCCCCATTTGAATGAACTTCTTGAATTGATTCTCAAATTTTATTTGGAAAGTATTTGAGGGTATAAAGGTTGAGGCTTAGGAAATGGTGCCTTAACCTTTGCACTACCGACTCTGGTATGTCAATAATATGATCCCTAGACGGGTTCACCTCCTCTTGATTCTATTTCACACTATCATCAATATCAATCCAAACTTCATCATTAGGTTTCACCATATTGTTCAGGATTTCCTCTTCTTGCACCACTTTCTAGTCATCCATAAGTTGCCTTTGATGTGAGATGGGCACATTCCCACCTCTTCCATTTTTGTGGTCATGGTCGTGGAATGCCACCACCCTTTAGGTTTACTACAGTTTCACTTGGTAGTGCCCCCTTAGGATAAAAATTTAGAGCTTGAGAGATTTTCCTCATTTGAAATTCTATGTTGCAGATTGATGTGTTGTGTCAGGCAGTTGGGCATCCAAATCAGCATTATTTTTCATCATTTACTTAAACATATTTTCAATTTTCCCCATCTCATTGCTTAAAGAACTTGGACCATGGAAAGGATAAGGAGGCGAGTTGCTCGGTTGTTGATACATCGGGGGCCTCTGATAACCCGACCCCCGGTTTCTTTGATTTCCTTCCATCGTCATTGATTGTATCCCCCTACCAGTTTCCTTCGATACTTACACTCCAATTTCCTTGAAGTTTGTTTTTATGCCAATTTTCTTGATTGTTATTTCCGCTCCAATTGCCTTGATTGTTAGAATACCATTTACCTTGACTGTATTGAGGTCGGCATTATTGTTGGTTTAGGCCTTGGAAGTTGTTTCTTTTCCCTTGAATTTTTTTTACATATTGCGCTTCCTCTTCTTGTTCATTATAAGAATCATCTTGCTTCTCCTTGCATATAGTTCTCTTGTGCCCTTGTGGACCCTTGTTCCTTCTCTTGTTCACCGTCATGTTCACTACTTCCATAGCATTGACTTGCTTTAGATTTTGCACTTGATTAATTTGAGCCTTCGCTAGTTGATTCATGGCACTAGTCAATTTGGAAATGGCTTTTTTTATAAAGGTGGATACTATTCGGATCACCTTTGGGAACATTGGCCTGGATTGCCCAGCCGATGAAGTTTTTTCCATTTCATCCAAACTTTCACACGCCTCCGCATTAGGTTACTAATGAAGTTCCCACCAGTAGATTGATTCACTATAAATTGGTTGGTTTTGTTAATCTCACGATAAAACGTTTGTTGAATCATCTTTTCCATCATATCATTATTAGGACATTCCTTGACCATAGTTCGGTATCGCTCCCATATCTCGTGTAGTGGTTCATTTAAATCTTGCTTGAATGCCAAAATCTCATCTCGAAGTGTATTCATGTGCCCCGGAGAGAAGAACTTACCAATAAATTTTTCCGCCAACTCATCCCAAGTGTGAATTGAATAGTTCGATAATCGTTCCAACCAATCTTAATCTTTCCCTGTAGAAAGAATGGAAAAATCCTCAATGCATCCTCGAAGACATTTTTTTTTTCTCCCCCAAGAAGTATCCAAAACCCTTTCAATTGTTTATGCGCATTTTCAGTTGGAGCATTGGTGAAGAAACCCCATTGCTCAAGAAAAGTGAGCATCACATTGGTGATTTGAAAGTTATCCACCCTAATACGGGGAGGAACTATTTCACGAGCATATCCTTCATTGGTAATGCCCGGTGTGGAGCTGCTCGTGGTGGAGGTGGGGGTGGAGCGGGTACATTTTCATGAGGCACCCCGTCCTTTTTGATTGCCTTGAGGTTTAAGAGGTACCTCCTCAACTTGCTCATCCTCGACGTCCATTACCCCAAAGGCATATTTTCGAGATCATTATTTTCCAACATGGTTATACCTAAAATTGTTTCACACAAGTTGGTAACACGGAAAGAAATGAAGATATTTTAAAAACAAACCCAAATATATAGATAACATCATTTAAACTACCTGGCAATGACGCTAAAAAATAATGACGTCCATAACACACCTCGATAAATGATATAATACGGTTGTATTCAATATAAATAAGCAAACTATGAGTAGAGTCGAATTCATATGGAGCTATAAGGGGTGTTAGGATAAAGCGAATGGATTAGCTAAATTTGCACTTCCACAACATAGTTTTGAATTCTACTTCTACTATTAATCTAAAAATTGTAAGCCAAGGGAAATAAACTAGTTTCCAAATAGTTTAATAGCCTAGGAATTTGACCATAATTTAGGTGTTTGCCTAATGTATTAAAGACATTAATACTTATTTTTGATTGGAGTGTGTTATTGCTCTCAAGTTTACATTACCCGCTCAATAACACTCGGTCAAAGTGTGATTTTTTTCAATTTGGCTTTCTCAAATCCAAATGGGTATCAAACAAAATAGTTGATATGAGCTCAAGTTGGATTCTTGCTATCTCTAGTTTTGAACTCTTTAATTAGGCTAATCAGACTCTCAATAGCCCAATTCCTTGTTAGCTAAGTTATCATAGACTAGGTCCTTCTTTCTTAAGTAGAGACTAAATCAAAAACGTATGAATCAATGTTTGCAAATTCTAAAATTAAAGCATGAACTAAGATAAATAATCAACACTCAATCATAAACAAGCATTAAATTAGATACCCATAAGATTTATATACTAGGGTTGGGTCACAACTCTAGTAAGAACTTGCTACTCATAACGGGAATTGAAGAAAATAAAAAAGAAAAACTAATTAAACTCATAATCAAAAATTAAAATGGTAAAATATAATGTTTAAACACTAAAATAATCACAAACTTTCTAAAATGAAAAAAGGTAATGTCTACAGAAACTTTAATTTTCAAAACTTGACCTGCGTCTATTTATTGCAGGCGAAAATTCACTGGAAAACCCCTCGGAAGGTTCTACGGCCACACAATTCTATGTGCGGTCCGGAGATTTCATTAGGTTGCAGGAGAGTGCATTCTACAGCTGCATATTTCAGAATTGAAGTTGCAAAACAACTTCTACAGCCGCATAATTTTTGTATGGTATGCACTTTATCAAGGCTTCAGCATTTGGTCTTTCGCACTCTCTGAACTTGGCATCATTTATCAGGTTCTACCAAAATATTCTCTGAAGAATTCCCCTCTGAAGAATCTACGTCTACATAATTCATGTGCGGTCCGCACACTTGTCAAAATCCTATTGGGTTCTTTAGCTTGGTTCGAGATCGTAGATGGAATTCTTTGGTCTGCACTTTCTTTTGCAGCCGCAGAAATCCTTCTGCGAATCGCACTTCTTTGCTTCTGCGTCCTTTATTACCTTGTGATTTGGAACACTCCTTTTTAAGTCGGATTTCATCATAGGACACAAAACTTCCAACATTATTAATATTTGCATAATTTCATTAGTTTTGGGAACATAAATCAATATTTTCGGCTGAAGACAAAAGCACAAAGGTGCTAGTAAGTAGTCAAAATCCCCACTTATCACTAAGAAAGGCTACGAGTCGGGTTCGGACATTGATATGGACGATCTGAAGATGATTGAGGAAGGATTTACTCAACTTGAGATAAGGTTGGGGGGGGGGGGGTCTACGAGGACCATTGCAATCCCTATGGATCATGATTTACTAACGATTACATAGGATGTAGTCCCTAGCATCAGTCCTCTTTGTTCCGAAATAAAGAGTAAGACCCGTAAAGAGCTAGATGACATCACGTTGGCAAAGGTGGAGACTCGCAGGCCCTTCGCAATTAGTTGAAGAAGAAGGACGATAATCTGGTTAAAGCTATTGGGAAGTGTAGCGTCCTCGAGGGGACGTTAAAAAGTAACAAGGATGAGCTAAGGTCAGCATGGGAATGGAGGCTCAATGCAGTAACCTTCCTGCACAAGTGGTTGAATAGTGTAAGCAATTGAAAGAATGTCAAATTTAGCTAGAAGCCCTTAATAGTGATGTCGCCGAGAAGCTGAATTAGATTGAGAGGGCAGAATCTTCTTGTTTGGAAGCTCGGAGGAAATCAGAGATGCTTCGGTTGGCGAATATGACCCTCCAGGCTAAGCGAGAGATTGACTAATCCATAGTGAAAGCTAAAGAAGATCGACTAGATTAGAGTATAGGAGAGCTATTGAAGGATAAAGCTATCCCTCACGATAGTGTGGCCGCTTTGGATGCTGAGAAGCCCAACTGCTTGCGCAACCACATTCTTCTCGTACTTTAGATTTTCCTAACATTCCTTAGGAATTATATGATGAATGGATTCATGCTTAGGCTCATTTGGATGTTTTCTAGATTTGTGTAAGGCATGATCTATTTTCAAGGTTGCTCTCAAAGATGTTCGTGCTAAGACTCGTGAAGCTCGAGTCACTTACGGGTATGATTCCTCACCCGAGGGTAGTTAGGGGGATGATAAGGTCGTAGAACTTCTTAAAGAGGAAGCCCGATATGATACTGATTATCTTGAGGGTGAAGACAACAATGGCAAAGACGATTGACGTGGAGAGGCATCAGTAGCCAAGGTGGTGAAGGTACCGAAGATCGTGATGGCGACAATCAGTAGTTTTGTTTTTTCCTTGTAACTGTTTTGTGTATTTATTATAGCATCTTCATGAGACTTTTTAAAAATGTTTAGAGAAGTACGGAAGGTCAAAGTTATTTCCTGCATCTCCTTCCTTTTATGTTATTTACTTTCTGTACCTCTATGTTTTCTGCTTATGTTGTTTGCCTATTTCGTTCTTTTCCTTGTTGTTGTTGTTTTTTAGCTGGTTGTGGCATTGGAGCCGACTACACAATGTTTTTTCTATTTTTTTTTATGTTAGGAAGCGACCAAGGGCTGACTTGTGTTTGTTTGATCGTGAACTTTCATCTAGTCATGGCCGAGGGCCGGTAGATATTTGTTTGAGCGGGTGATTAACACAAAAACACACTCTTCAATATGCTCACTAATCAAATATAGTAAAATATAATATTGTATCCACAGAGAGTGGAGTTGAACAATATTATCATAATTTGTAGCTAGATTACCATCCAAGATGATCAACAATATAGATTTATGTGATTAAAACTAAAATTAACTAAGAGTCTAAACTACTGGCTAGTGGTAATCAATGTAGGTAATAAGTAAAGAAGGTTACCAATTGGGAAAAGATAGGGTTTTGACAGGATAGGCACAAGATAATTATTTGGAATCTAACTCTAGTTAATTCACTTCTAATGTTCAAGTGAATCTCTCGAATTCACTTGATTATTAGTCCAAATGTTTAGTAGAAACTCCTCTCTCGATTAAGTTTCAACCTCGTAAGATGAACCAATTTAAGCTCGGTGAAGATATTCAAGAATTCGTAGTAGACTGGTGTTTAGGAGAACGTCTCTTGATTATCCTCCTAACTAGACTTAATCAAAAATTTAACTAGTCTCTTCCGATCACTATGAAGAATCAATGAATTCAACCAACAAAATAGAATGAAAAAATGTCACAAGTAATGCCTCTCTCGATTATATGAACAAGTGAATATAGATGAGACGTTTAAAACATCCAAAACGATTCAATACATAAAACTTAGAGTTATAATCGACAAACAATTATCAATACACCAATTCCATCAAATCCTAAAGGGAACTACTCCATAGACACGGAGCAATTCATCACAAATATGTTTAAGTTACAAGAAAACATAAAACGATCCAAACTCTTGTCTTGAGTGAGGATTGAATGATGAAATCCTCGTGCTTTTGCTTCTTCTCCTCCTGGTTAGCTTCCTTAGGTCTAATATGTGCCAAAAATCTGGAAAATACCATTTTCCATGTATTTGTACCAAATAGGGTCAGGCCTAAATGAAATCTTTCTTTCCTAGCCTAACTAGGAAAACTTGCAAACTTATTGCTTTTCGTGCATTGCACCGTGCATAGCAGGGTACGCAACATTAGCGATTTTTCCTGACATTTCGCAAAAACCCAGTCTCTGAAGTTCTAACAATTTCTGACCGAATTTTACCCAGATGCGTCGCAATGTGCATCACCTAGTGCACTGCACTAGTGTATTTTTTTCAGTAGTTAATTCTTTCTTGAATTTTGACATCCAGAAGTGATCCTCGACCCTTGAACACCATCCCGATTTAATCCTTTGGGCTTATACTCAGAATTTAAAGCTCCAAATCACTCGAATTAGCTCCATAACATCTACATCACTGGGAATCACCCTTACAAGGCATAAAACATGCAATTGCTGCAAAACACTAGTGATTGAAGCTCAAACTCAATTAAATTGCAATAAGAGACTAAAATACGTAATTATAGCCTACCATTCACCCCGAACCTAAACCACTGCTTGTCCTCAAGCAATCAAACTACACTTTATAAAGATACGACCTTTTTAAACAATTCTCCTAACTTATCACACCAAGAATATTTAAAATAGACTAAGCACAATAATATATCGTCAATCACCTCAAGATTTGACTCACAAGCACCATGCATTATTCACAACTCACTCACTTACTCTAACATAGAGGTAAAAGACATTACCTTTACTTCATGAATCAATTGCTCTCACAACACAACAGAGAGTAATTCCACATGCAATAAAGTTCAGAACAATTAGGAATTCAAGATAGAAAGAATTCACTCATTCTCAGAAACAACATTCATATACCACAAAAGATAGATCAAAGGCTTGCCCGTGGTGTACTACTCTACTAATCGAGTTCATTCAGCCAAGGATCATGTAGAGCTTTAATTGGTTGTAATGTAGGCTTTCACAACCCAAAATCCTTGAAGGGTCATTGTGGTGCTAGACATCACTATCAGGCAAGTCATCAACCAAAAACTGGAAACTTCTTGTTTTTAAAACTTATTGAAATCGTTTCTTTTAAACGTTTAAATGTCAAGTAATTAAATTCGTTGAAACAAGAAAAATATCTTTAACCAACACAATATTGAATAATCCTATAACCATCCCAGAACCTGGTGGTACAAGTGCATGAGCAGTTTTTAGGAAATAATATAACAACCGTCTGAAATACAATATTGGACACAAATAAATACATAAAAATTAAAGAGACTCTGCTAGCTGGGGTTCGTCTCATGAAGTGCAGCTCACCTAAGTCTCCGCATCAACCATGCGGCTACGCCCAGTAGGCCACTAGAGATGCATATGGCTATGCAACAAAAATGCACAGAAGTGTAGTATGAGTACGAAAAAAGCATGTACTCAATGAAGATACCGTCTAATCTCGAAGAAGTAGAGACGAGATGCTCGACTTTGACACTTACTTGTAGTCTGATATTGATATATTATTAATGCGAATAACCAAGGAACTACTAATGATGACAGTAAATTCAAGTAAGGCATGATCAGGTGAAAGTTCCTTTTCATATTTAAAGTCTCCGAATTCATAATCCAATACTTTCCAATTATCTCATGTCAGAGAGAGTAATTATCATTCTCAAATAATCTCAAGGCAAGCAATACAAGCATGTGCAAATCATGTCGTGGTTGTACGACCCGATCCAACATAAATGTAAATTGTGCACTGCCGAGGATCAAACGGCTCAAACCATAGATGCATCCATTACCCCGCTCGCGTATCATACATGCGACGCGGTTGGCACTAAATAAACAAATATCCTACTCGTGAATCATACGTGCGATGCGTGCACATATATATGTAAACACAATCAAATAGCCAATTAAGAGTTTAGCGGGAAATGTTTATTTCAATACAAGCCAATTTTCCTTTAATGATTTAAGAAAAATAAAGTTTAATCTTTTTTGAAATTCATTTACTGATTTGATGTGATTTAAGCAATTCTAGTTGTCAATGAGTTTACAGATAATCCAAGTACATCATGCTTTTTGGTCCTAGACTACCCGGGCAATAGCATAATAGTAGCTACACACGGACTCTCGTCACTTCGTGCGTACGTAGCCCCCACATATAGGAGCACATAACCAATTAACTCACCAATGGGAAAAATTCCCTCTTACAAGGTTAGAAAGGAGACTCACCTTGCTTCGAAGCATATATTCCGTTCAAGAACGCGCTCAAACCTCCACATTCAGAGCCGAACACTCAAAAACTATTCAAATAAGGTCAGAACTAGTCAATACATGCTCAACAATTTATATTCTAATTATTAAACTAATTTCCCAACTTTAAATGCAAGGTTCCTAATATTCATTCCTGGGCCCATGCGCCCAGATTCCAAAAATGTTTGAAGAAAATTATTACCCATAACCTAAGGATCAAGAATATATGATTTTTACTTCATTCCCTAACAATTTTCCTGGTTAAATCTTGTTTTTACAAAATTCTACATTTTTCATCTAAAACCCTTGATTTTCCTTAATTTTCATATGTTAAATCTACCCATGATCTATGTATTTAACTTATAATGTGTAGAAATTACTTACCTCTTTGATAATGATGGAATCCCTCCTCAAATGCTCTCAAAAATCACCTAAGTCCAAGTGGGAAATAGGCAAAGTATCGAAATAAAAAGCCATAGCTCCAGATGCAGAAGTCACATTTGCAATTCCAGGCTCGCAATTGCGATGTCGCATCTTCGACAATTGCATCGCAAATGCAAATCCTAGCCCACACTGTTCTGGTTGCATTTGTGACAATATCCTTCACAATTGCGAAGGTGACAGCCTCGCAAAATCGATTCCTCATTCACAAATGCGAACTTTCCCCTAGAAGCACAGGCTCGCAAATGTGAATGGAAACTCTCAAATGCGAGGTTGCATTTGCGACCAATGCATCGCAAATGCGATCATACCAGTACCAGCAATCCTATTTCTTAGCAAATCACTCCGAATCTATTCGGAATCACAATCGAGCACCCTGAGCTCCAAACCAAACATCCGCACAAGTGTAAAAACATAATACAGACTTGTTCGAAGTCTCAAATCACATCAAACAACGCTAGAACCATGAATCGGGCCCCAATCCAAGCTTAATGAACTTTGAAATTTCAAACATCTACTTTTGTTGTTTAATACTATCAAATCACGTCCAATTGACTTCAACTTTTGCAAATAAGTCATATTTGGTATTATGAACCTACTGACACTCTCGAAATCAGATTCCGACCCGATATCAAAAAGTCCACTTCCGGTCAAACTTATGAAAAACCTTCAAATTTCTATCTTTAGCCAAATGACTCCAAAATGACCTACAGACTCCCGAATTAACTTCTGATCACACTCCCAACTCCAGAATCACCATACAGAGTTATTCACAGACTCAGAATCCCAAATGGACATCGATAACAATGAAATGCACATCAAGCCAAACTTATGAAATTTCTTCCAAAATGCTCCTCGGTCATCCAAGACCCGATCCGGGTAGACGCCCAAGTCCGAAATACAAACTTGCTGGAACCTTTAGATCCCGATTCCTAGGTCATTTTCTCGAAAATCTAGTCTTAATTAATTCTTTCAACTTAAAGTTTTCGAATGAGCTCTTTCCAAATCAACTCTGAACTTCCCAAAATTCAATTCTGGCCACACGTACAAGTCATAATACCTGAAATGAAGTTGCTCGTGGCCTCAGACTACTGAATGACACGCTAGAGCTCAAAACGACCGATCGGGTCATTACATTCTCTCCACTTAAACATACGTTCGTCCTCGAACATGCTGAGAACTACACTGATGTAGTCTTAAATCGCTATTTAATTTCTCATGCACCTTCCTGTGCTACCACAACTCTGTTGAGCGCATCAGCTAGATCTATTATGAAGATATCCCCTTTTATACAAGCAAATAAGCCTTAGAGCCAAATTCTAACATCCAAAATTCTCTGCCAGGCCTATTTTCAACACACGAACGTCGTATCAATCACCACACGATGCACCAGAACATGACTGCATACCATTGCTGAATTCACACCTTGCACTATTTTACTCATAAAACCACAACAACATTCTCTGATTAATTTAGCTGAAATTCCACGAATCTGATGATCTTATGACACCGCATGACATACATAGGTCTCGTTCTAACTCCTACAATACCGACACAAAGGAAGAGATGTGTAGAAATTCATAACCAACTGCTGAATCAATAGTCATTGGGTCTATACCCCTGACAACAACTATCACCCCATTCTGAACCAAATAATGGTCTTAACACCTTAATATACTTCATATAATCAGATTGTAGTGATCTCGAATTCAATGATCTCGTCTCACCCACTATGAACTGCTCAAGCATTAAGCCATCCCTACATGACCAAAAGTTTCATATGATACCGCATTTTTCCGATAGGCAACCAATTCGAACGCAGTACGTATGGAAAATGAACTCTGGAAAGGAAATTACACCACTCGCGGGTCATACATGCGACACGGTCAACATAATTTAACAAACACCCCGCTTTCAAATCATACATGCGACGTGCGCGCACAACTAGTATGAAGTTTCCTTACAAAAATAGGAAACCAAACAAATAAAAATGGATATGGGGAACTATTCTCAGTATCACTCCGTTGCAGTGCGCAAACCGATCCAAGCATCATAACCATGGCAGCGTGCCACCTGATCCACACATAGACTCACATAAGGAGATATACATCGAGCTAAATTGCTCATTACAATAAGATACCGAATATCAGCCACCAGAACGCCAAGTGCATAATATCATCCCTGGGGAGTCATATAGCGCTATAAGCTACAAACTCAAGCACAACTGATGTGTGATATATGATCCGAATCTCAAGAGCCACCTTGCTCATATAACCTCACCTCTACGCAGAACCTCAATACATAAGAAATTTACTGTGCCATCTTGCAACTTATACGGTGTAGTATATCATTACAAGAAATAGCAGACGATGAAATAGCACCCCGAATACTCTTCCATAAGAAGCCTCAAATAGAGCCCATATTCACATTTAATTCCATCCACCGACCTTAAATCGATCCTCATCATACCAAACTATGCCAATAATCTTTCAAAAGTCCATACTAACTTCCCTTTTCTCCCATAACACATAAGAACAACCATCATAATCGGAGTAATAATCCACAGTCCACAACTCAATAAGTCATGTGCCCTCCAGACATTAATGCTTAATTTAGCGACATTACTACAACCTTCATACTAGATTTAAATTTTTGTTCAATCAAGTGACTACATGCCACACTTATACAATCTCCATGTGGGACACGATCCCCCAACCCACCAAAACAAATAACCGGGTCGTACCTCTAAACCTCCGGCCGCACTATTGCTCAAAAGCGACTAAGAATCATTAACCGGGATGCAAAGCCTTTTTCACAAAACACTGATTTCAGGCGATGCTGAGGACAATACCAGTTTACTTCAAAAATCGAAACTTCTTTCTTGCTCATTCGAGCTCGTGACATCCTTGTCAAACATTGAGCTGCAACCTTGGTCTTTACTTCAAATTTCATACTACTCACTGCACCCAACATGCGAATATATGATAGAACACGTTTTTCATCATGGCTTTGGAACCACTATTAGATTAACACTTCATCATATAAAACTTTCCACTTAACTCACTTCAGGAGAACCATAACAACACATAGGTGAATTCTCATAACCGTAGAATACGCAAATATATAAGTAGTGGTCTAAGCCACCATAGCCCTTCCAAGACCTGCCTCCACATAACATGCCACAACAGTAGAATACTTTCTGATTAACACAAATTATGACAGCCGATAAGCCTCGCATGCACCGTCACAAATCACTTGCATAACTTGATCACGTTGAAGGAACTGATCACTACCAGCAATATGCCAATTCGACTATGGCTAACCAATTCATCTTCTTCCAATTTATCCTTGATTGCCATAGAAATAATAATAACTTCATTCAACACTTAACATACTCCATCCACACTCGTCCTGGTAACCTTGAACCATGAGACCATGCCGTCTCAAATCCCACGAACCACTTCGTACCTCCGAAGTGCTACACTACAAGTCAAAACATCATAGAACATTCTGGGCCCTTCTCATAAGCTGCTACAAAGCTTGGTTCTTAATCGTACCTATAAGCTCGAAAACATTAGGCACCAAACCTTACCACTTTGAATCCACTTGGACCGCTGCTGAGAGCCGCCCGCTCTAACTTGGCCCGAATATAGTCAACTCCTTGATTGTTCTAGCACAAGCATACCCTCTCGACGGAACACATGAAATAATTACTCCCCAAGTCTAAACATGAGCCAACAAGTCCAACCATAGCATACCTTTAACAATCCCTTTGCTCAAATTACCACTTATGTTCTTTTCCCATTGCTAAAAAAGCTTACCAATACACCGATAACCTGAAACCTCAAAAGAAGATAACCATACAACCCAATCATAGGCGGTGGGACTCTCCCACTTGGCTTAAAGCCATTTATTACACAACTTTGGAACTCGCCAGGATTCTTATCTCTTATTAACACGACCTTGCGCAATCTACTGCCAAAATTCTCGAAATCTTTCTGTAAAACCCCCACTTTATATTCTGAATCATCAAACACATTTGCACAACCAATCTCTTTGCTGTATAACGAATAGAATTCTTCACATAAGCATTTGGAACCACGCGACCACTAACCTGCTCACAGGGAATAACCCATCTGTGGAACTAACTTTCCGACATCTTCTACCACTGCTGCATAGGGTACAATCACCATGACATCAATAACCCATCCTGAGTCCGAGCTAACCCTCTAGTTGCATAATTCCTTTCACCCCCGTGGACACTAATTAAATGTGCAGCAACATCCTCCCATTCAAAGTTATGTTGTATCCTTCTTCATTTCAAGCAGCTCCTTTCCGTTATACATCAATAGCCTATACTTCAGATTAAATGCGTAAACCCCAATCACCAATCACTAATATTCTCAAATCCCTGTGAACTCTCCCTGAGGTACGTGGTCATCCTACTACAAAGCCCATATGCAACTCCACCACACTCCCACTTTGGGCAAACCCGCTTCGTTAATCAACTATCGATATTCGCTTCATATACCTGGCTTTTTAGAATTTTTGAACACTTCCTGATGCTTCCCACATGTCCTTCATCGTCCTTTGCTGTTCAATTGTTGCCTTATATAAAATCCTTCTTCATAGCTCTTGGACCCACAAACTCGACTAACTTGAACCTTTCTGAAGATCATCTTTCTTGAGCTGTCAACATTAGAAATACTGATTCAATCCTGAACCACCGCACCACACGATCTCTGGCAGTCACTTCTTTAATACTATCTCATCATTTCCTGCTCCCAAGGCGAATTGTAGAAGATTATAACACCGGTAAACTTAGTACATTCAATAGGAACAAAAACACCTCATCATAGGAGAAAATTACACCACGCTTGCAATAGCAAGCCTCGCTACTCCATCAACCCAAATCTGGACATTCATAGGCCAATTGATTTCTCTTGCCGAGAATAATTACCGAATCTTTAGACCATGCACTGAGTAAACCTCCACTCATGTAATTCACCGCCCCTACATGTAGGCAAACATCCCACCATCAAGTCAATACTGCGGAACAATCGTTCATAAGCATCATGGCAACTTGTGCCTAGCCTCAAATCCCTCAAAGGTACCGCTACTGAGCCGAAACGACAGAATATCCTTTCATAAAGAGACAATAATAGTCCGATCAACTATACCGGGAGAAACATCCCGCACCACATCTGTAGTACCATTAACAATTCTTCAATTCTCAATTTATGACAAGCGATTTGCACAGCATAAGATTGAGTAGGAAAGAAACAAAGGCATAAGACTCGAGGAATAATATCGCACGATAAGGAATCAAGAAGGGAAGTACTCCTAACAGCCCTACAGCCTCTTGAGGATAAGTACAGACGTCTCTATACCGATCCGCCAGACTCCACTATAATTGCTCATGACTCGTGAAACCCTAGGAACCTAGTGCTCTGATACTATGTGGTCACGACCCAAAATCCTTGAAGGGTCGTGGTGGCGCTGGACACCACTGTCAGGAAAGCCATCAACCAATAACTAGAAATTTCTTGTTTTTAAAACTCATTGAAATTGTTGCTTTTATACATTTAAACGTCAAGTAATGAAATTCACTGAAACAAGAAAAATGTCTTTAAACAACACAATATTGAATAATCCTATAACCATCCCAGACCCGGTGTCACAGGTGCATGACCAATTTTTAGGAAATAATATAATACAACAACCATCTGGAACACAATATTGGATAGAATTAAATACAAAAAAAGTGAAAGAGACTCTGCTGGCTGTGGGTCGTCTCGAGAAGTACAGCTCACCTAAGTCTCCGCATCAACCATGCTGCTACGCCAAGTAGGCCACTAGAGATACTTATGCCTATACAATAAAAATGCACTGAAGTGTAGTATGCACAGAGTATCTCGTCTAATCTGGAAGAAGTAGAGACGAGATGGTTGACTTCAACACTTACTAGTGGTCCAATAATGAATATTATTAATGAGAATAACCAAGGAATTATTATGGATTATTGTAATTTCAAGTAAGGCATGATCAGGTGAAAGTTTCTTTTTTATATTTAAAGTCTCGAGTTCATAATCTAATAGTTTCCAATTATATCAAGTCGGGGAGAGCAATTATCAATCTCAAATAATCTCAAGGAAAGCAATACAAGCATGCACAAATTATGCCATGGTCGTACGACCCGATCCAACACAAATGTAAATTGTGCACTGCGAGGGTCGAACGGCTCGAAACATAGAAGAATCTATTACCCCACTCGCATATCATACATGCAAAGTAGTCTATATTAAATAAACAAATATCCTACTCGTGAATCATACATGCGACGGGGGCACATATATATGTACACACAGTCAAACAGTCAATTATGAGTTTATCGGGAAATGTTTATTTCAATAAAAGCCAATTTCCATTAATGATTTAAGAAAAATAAAGTTTAATCCTTTTTTAAATTCATTTATTGATTCGATGTGACTTAAGCAATTCTAGATGTCAATGAGTTTATAAATAATTCAAGTACATCATGCTTTTTTGTCCTAAACTACCCGGACAATAGCATCGTAGTAGCTACGCACGGACTCTCGTCACTTCGTGCGTAGGTAGCCCCCACAAATAGGAGCACATAACCAATTAACTCACCTATGGGGACAACTCCCTCTTACAAGGTGGCAGACCTCTTTGTTACCTACATCCGCAAGGGCATAAAGGAGTTTTTCCAATTAAATGATAATAGAAACAGGATTTATTTGTTTAGATTTTAGAGTACTCACTTGGGATAATTAATGGTGTCCCAAGTCACCGGTTTAAATCCCGAATCGAGGAATGTTTGACTCTATATACAGTCTGTGACCAGAAATCCGGGTAAGGAATTTGGTTAACCCGGGAGAAGGTGTTAGGCACTCCTGAGTTCTGTGGTTCTAGCACTGTCACTCAACTGTTATAATTAGCTTGATTATCTGATTTTAATGCATTTATACCTATGTGCCAATTTTAACTTTTAGCCGCTTTTATTATTCTTTATTAAAGAAAATTGTAACGCCGTTAAATTACGCCTAGAACCACGTCACATAAATGCACCCGTGGTGTTTGACATATTTCGACTTTGTTGGGATTTAGATTTGGTTCACATAAATGTGCACCTAAATTTAGGAAGGTAATATTATTAAATGCCGGGACTAAGGTGACTAGTGTATTATTAACTTTGCAGGAGGCCGTGAAATTCGCTAAATGGCTCTTCCGAGGTCTAAATAATTATAGAAGCAATTAAGAGAGCCACAAAATTTGTGATTTTATTTTTTTTGCGCGACGCACCTCGTTATATTTTTAAGGCCAACCTAAAAGAGCACAATTTTTCTATTAAGTATTGTGTCTAAAAAAAGGGTCCTAATTCATTACTATTGTCAATACACCATTACTGAAGATTGTCAAAATCGGGTATCGAGTTCAAGAGTTTACACAGGCAGCCTTAACGCTTATGAAAGGCTGGCCAAAACATAGGCTTTCGTTCAAGCCCAAATGAAAAGGCAGTTCCGGATTAGGACTAAACCATACGTCAATAGAGACTGGGCCCAAACCAATTCGACTCTAATCTTCTAACATGCCCAAGCAGCCCTTGATCTTGTTTTTAACAATTAAACCCATCGCCGAAAGACTATAGATCTATTGGTTCCAAATCCTTTGGTTCAAATCACATTTAGGATAAATGAGTTTCTTCAAAACATGTAAAGAGATCAAATATTGAATTACGATAATCAGAATTTAAAATGGAACATCACAAACGGAACATAAACTTCACATTCATAGCAAGATTCCCTACTGAATCTGAAGTTTGAATTTAAAATTCTTAATACCAAGAGCTACTTAATTTTACAACAATGTAAACACATAAGTTCATATTTCGAACTTCACTTCCAATCACCATTTACTCTATCCTAAACCTCAAATCCGCAGAAGAATCAAAAACTGAATTTGTTGAAGTTACAGTCAACGAATAGTCTCTATAGTCCAAATTGATACAAGCATGTAATTATTTAAATGAGTATCATGGTTGAATGTCAAAACTAAATAACTCTTGTAATATTTCATGCAAAAATTAGACAGCTCTTCATCATTTATCAAATATTGCTCATAGATGTGGGTTCAACTTTCCATATCACTTGAGAAAGAGGAAAAGTACCTAGAGGTTGCGAATAAGGAGAAAAAAGTGAGATTAACAGCAGCAGATGGCAAACAACAAATTATAGCAGCAGTAGAAAAGTTTAAAACCCAACACAACACCAAAAATGACCAAGAATGAACCCGGTAGTCAACACAATCAGCAATTAACAAATAGCTAATTTTGGACAAATCAGATAATTCACAGGCGACTCCAGATGCTTTGAAATCTCAAGTATTGAGCAGAAATAGTGAAATACAAGCTACTTTGGACCCTAAATAAGCTGGAAAGTTGAATGAAGTGCTGGAATTCGAAAATGATCCAGGGAAAATCAAAAGCATGACCTTGTAGCAGTATGTCCCCTGTGAGCATGTGATTTTTGCCTCGTTGAAATTACTCCTACAAAATTATCAAGCTTAGGATTTTTCCTTTTAATTATTTATTTTAGGATTTAATTGCACATATCAGTGTGTGTTATCATTGATGTATGCATGATAAATCATAAGAAAATACAAAATTGCATATGCATTTAGGATTTAATTTCACATTGTTTTATTAAATTAATTGGTAATTAAGGTTTATCTTTGCAAAATATAAAATCCCTAAAATCAAGTAGTTACTTTGGCATTTTATTGTTTAGCATTTCATGGTTAATTTTCATTTTTGCATTTTTAATTTTGCACATTAGGTAGTTATTAGTTTGATCTAGCATAACTATGAATTTTAGAAATAAAATTATGAAATAATAAATAAAAAAAACAAAAAATATGTATAGGATTTAATTAACCCAGACTTGCCACAATTGGGCCAAGATTGGGTGGCCCAAAGCATTATACTTGTCCAAATACCCGACACCCAGCCCAATAACCCGTCTCTAACCCAGTCCATGTAAGATATGTCCCAAAACAACATTGTTTTGGGGCAATCCATATTAGTCGTTCATCAACGTTTATCCAACGGCCCTGAAACCACTTCCCCAAGCCTATAAATATGTCCAAACCCATGTGTATATGCAAGAGACCAAACACTCACCATCCTCGTACCTAACTACCCCGGTGTAATACCACCCTCCACCCAGCGTCAATCCGCCATCTACCACCCCTCAACCACCCTAACTTCGCTGCCGTAAATCGCCTCACGGCAGTGGCCGGCCACCAAATAGCCCCAAATTTAAAACACCTAACCTTCTCAACTTCCTCTTTCCCCTCCAACCATTATTTCCCCTAAAATACCTCCCCAACTCGTCGAATATTTGATAGATGGGTGCCAGCTCCGCCGTCTCCGGTGACACCAACTCCAAATTGGCCCAACATAACACCCCTGAACCGTCTCTTTCCCCTCTTCCCAACCATCAAAACCCCGTCCTTCGAATCCTAACAGACCTCTTCGAATATCAAATCGAAGATTGGTCCCAAACCCTAAACTCAACGAAACCCCCTCAAATTGTTCCCCTGGTGACCGTCTCACGTCCCCATCCACAACCTTGCCACCCACGACCCTCGAATACAACTAGACACGACCAAAAATTAAATCTGAAACCCCACCTTGTCTCAAAACCAATCGACCCTCGCTTGGAACCCTATCCCCTTATCCAATAGTAAGGAAAAGGCCTCAGAAGGCCAAAGGACCTCTAAGAAAAGGTAAAAAAAACTGTGAGATTGCAAGAGCCTAATTTTAGGGTTATAACACTAAAAAGAAAAGCTAAGTTCCCTATATTTTAGTTGCTCTTAATGCTTGATTTTGTGTGTTTTATTGTTCTAATTGCTTTTATCTTCTTTGATTTTTATTTGTTTAAGTTCATTTTTTTTCTATCTTTTCATGTTCGAGGTATTCTGAATAGTTGTTTCCATCTATAGATACATGCTCGTCCTTGTTGTATTTTCTAATTGCTTTTTATCTTCCTGATTTTTCATTTGTTCATCTTTGGAAAATTCTGAATAGTTAATATGCTCATCATTTTTTTCTTTTTGATTTTCTATATTTTTATTTGTATAAGTATATTATATTTTTTATTTGTTTGTCTTTGAAATTCTGAGTAGGTATTTCCATTTAGAGTCATATAGTCGTCCTTTTCTAGGTTGCTTTAAATCTCCTTTATTTAGTTTTTATCTTCTCATCTTTGGAATTATTCTGAGTATTTGTTTCTTTGCTTGTCTTTGTAACTTGCTTCTGAATAATCTGCTTAAAGTCATAGTCTATTTTGTTGATTTGTTTAAATTATTGTGCTGAGCTCAGAATTAGTCATATTTGGTCTAAAATTGATTAGTGCACTGTATTTCTGGAATTTGTGTGGTTCATCTTCGCATTGTTTCTGAGTAACTTAGTGATATTCGCCTGAGTATAAATGTTGCATTAATCAAATTTTGGACCCCTGGTCGATTGTTTGCATAATATAAGATTCAATTCAGAATTTCATCTATGTGATAATAATAATAATCTTGGTGTATGAATTGAACCTAGTTAACTAGGGTCAGTTTTTGACAAAATAGATAGGAACCGGGGTTTAAAATACTTAGGCCAGTAATTAGGAAAAGAGGACAGGGGTATTAAAGGCATTTGAACATAGGGAATCTTGTTAAAAACTCCTGGAACATTCTAGTGAAGGTTCAAAGTGCAATTTCTGCCTCAAAACTTGAGGCACAAGTTAGAAAACCAAGGATCATTTAGGAAAATCTAAAAGTTGATAAAGGACTAAAAGTAAAACAAAAAGATTTTGTTGCCCTAAAAGGCTTTAGTTATAAAATGAACATCTGATCAGTTTGAAAAGGAGATTATTTTTTGAGGGATTTTGCGAGAGTTAGAATACAACTTTTCAGATATAGATACACATTGCACTTTCATATATTACTCAGCTGAAAATCCTTTTCAAGCTGATTCTTCTGATTAAGCCTTTTTTTAATAATCGAGGTTTATTCATTACAAGTTGAAGATGGACTGACTGAATGTGCATTTTTGAGCTGTTGGACAGATCTATTTTAATTATTTGCTTCTCAAAATTTCCTGAGTTCCTGGGTTTTACTGGTTATTTTGCTGCTGTGCTCGCTTGCTATTCGCTTATCTTGCTCATAGGTCCATTTTTTTGCTGAAATTCCAGTTACCAATCCTCACTCAAAAGTTGGAAAGCATAAGTGTACATGTTCAAGATCAATATTGATAACGAAGATAATCCCATTTTTATGTATCGATGTTATATTTGTTGTTAGTTTCAGTAGCATTTTTGGTATTATAATGTGTATGAACTTGTAATATGTTGGACTGTATTTGGACTATAATTCTAATTTGTTTAGATTTCAGTAGGATTAAAATAGTTTACTCCATGATTTACTTAGTGTTCGTGATTTGTGTTGTAGTGGGGATTCAATAGTTGTATATATACACTCTGAATGATGAGTATATAAATCCCTTTCCTTAGACGCCAGATCCAAATATGAGCTATAGCTTATTAATTTGTTAATATAAAATTCTTATCAGAATTCCCTTTGTTAAATGTCTTCAGTATATTTTAAAAATAAGCATTTATACGATGTTCATAGCAGTAGTTTAGCAAATAAAAGGTTTGTTATAATTCTCTATGATGGACTTATAGTCCAACATCTTTGGGCTCAAGCTGAAGGAAGAAATGCTGTTAATTGTGACATAAAGAAATATATTTCTTGGACTTCATATTAAATGAAGCCCAAATTGCAAAACCAGTCGTGAATGAGGCTGAAAAATATAGATGTTGAATCGCTTTTTCCGAATATATCACACTCATATATGAAACAACTAGGACATATTTCTAGAGACGCACATAATAGAAAACTATCGTCGCTTTAGGTTGACTTTGCTAAAATAAAGTGACCGCGCTAACATAATCATACACTTCGTGGGCCCTTAACTCTAATAATAACACATAGAAATTTCAGGGTGTCTCTTAGCAAATTCCACGACCCTCCACGAATTAAGAACGTGTAGTTTCTTTAGGCGCCTTATTTTAATAATGTATCTTCCTAAATTTGGTTGCGCATTTGTGTGACCCAAATCCAAGTCTCAACGATGTTAAAATGTGTCGAGAATCCGGGTGCATTTATGTGACATGGTTCGAGACGTGTTTTAATGACATTGCAAATATTCCTAAAATGAACAAAGCGGTTAATAATTTTAAAACTTGCGTTGTAGGACGAAATTGTATAAAAATCAGGAAATTAGCCATTTATAATAGTTTAAGTGACCGTTCTAAAACCACGGGATCCGGGGGTGCCCAACACCATCCCACGGGTCAACAAAATTCCTTACTCAAGAATTTCTGGTTCAAAGACTCCATTTGGGCAGTTGAAAAATTTCCTCGATTTGGGATTCTAAAATAAAATCGGTGACTTGGGACAGCAAAAGCCAAACCTTTCCCAAGAGGCGACTCTTATTAACTAAGCAATCCCATTTCGAATAATGTCACTTTAATTGGAAAAAGTCTCTTATACGTGTCATCCTTCGGGGTAGCCGTGTAAAAAAGGAGTGTGATAGCTCTGGCGACTCTGCTGGGGTTGGGAACCCAGAATCTCTGGTTAAGGGTTCAAGAATTCGAGCTTAGAATAACTGTTATATTTGGCTTTATCTGATTTCATTACATGTTCTGTGCTAAGTACCACATGTTTTACTGCCTTGATATTATCTGAATTGTACATATAAACTGCTACAAAACCCTTCACTTCTCACTTTCGGGGATTTGCTTACTGGTTGAGACTCCCTATTCTGTTAGTGTCATACCCTGAATTAAGAAAGAGTCTGGACAAGTTACAAAGCCAGATGGCCTTTTGGTTCGCGGTACGTAGCCCCCTCCTCTACTCGAGTTGTCCGCTAGGGTGCGCAGTCTAGACCCTATACCAAGGTTTTTCACTTAGAATAACAAAACCTCATGTTGGATCCCTAGTAGCAACGTTTGTTTGTATCACATGCATTTGGCTTAGCGGGCTCAACACAGGAGTTGGGTCCGTCTAGGACAGGTGACTCGAAATGAAAAGACCATCCCGATGAATATTACATGCTACTTGTGCATTTATTTGCTTTGGATTCGCATGTTGACTGGCTTGTGAATAAAAGGAAATGAGAGTTGCAGAGATAATTCATTTGCAAAAAACCCCAATGCCCACGAAATACTGCCGGATGTTTCAAAACAAAAATACAAAGGGAAAACAAATTGGGAAAGTTTTTCAATAATATTTTTGGGTCTAACCTTTCTTCTGCAAAAAAGCTAAAACCAGATAAACAATTTTTTATCCACATGTTTCAAAATAAATCGGGTGATTCCATAACTACCGAAAATATCCGAATGTTACCGCAAGGGTCGTCGGAAGGATAATCTTGCACAAATGGCCATCTCCGAATCTTATATTGACCGGCAAGCAACCACAGCCTGAAAAACCTTCTCTCTGAAGTGTTGCAAGGCCTTATTTGCAAAGTCGGTCCTTGATTTTAAGAAATGGATTAGATAAAATTCTTGTTTTAATATTTAGATAATACTAATTCGCCTTAATAAATGTGCAGAATGAGTGCGATAATGAACAAAATTCCCTTGGAGATGCGGCTGTGGTGGAATGATTTGGGGCAAGCAGGGCATCAAAGGGTCAATACACATCTGAGAGGCCTTACTGGTTTGTTGAAAATTAGCCCAAGGGGAGACATCATAAAGGACTTGATCACATTCTGGGACCCGACCCACAATGTCTGCCACTTCTCGAACTTTGTATTCACCCCAACATTAGAGGAAATGACCAGATACATCGGGACCCCTACAATCCCTTTAAGACACCAATACTTGATTGCACCAAGAGCCATTGTCATGCACAAATTCCTGGACTCCTTGAAAATCAATTGGAAAGTTCACAATTTAGACTTATCAGCTTGCTTTTGCACCCGCAATTCATGTAACAGAGGTACGGCCATATCGGGGGATTCAATAACCTCGAAAGTCTTATTTGTAGCAAAGGAAACCAGCTCAAATAGGAGGAGCATCGATGTTTTTCGTTCATGGTATTTTTCTTGGGTCTTCTAGTGTTCCCGCGAAAGGATGGGAATATTGACATACAGATAGCAGGGGTCGTAAGCACCTTGCTGACCCAGGCTAAAAGTACTCTCACTCCAATGATCTTATCCAAAATCTTCCGTGCTCTCACCACCTGTAAAGCAGGAGGAGACTTCTTCGAGGGATGTCACTTGCTGCTGCAAATATGGATGATCGAGTATATGTGCCGCCGGCCTCGGTTCATGAATTACGGGTCGCTAACAAAGAGCTGCATAGAAGAATTTTGCAACAGGATTGATGGGTTCAAAGTACCTGAGGGTGTCACAGAATGGGTGTGTCATCTCCGGGTCATCTTTGCAAATCAGATAGAGTGGGCATTCAGTTGGCTCCCTGTTGATGAACTTGTGTATATGCCAGCCACCAGACCGTATTTCCTTCTAATGGGTCTTCGAAGTATCCAGCCCTATGCGCCATATAGAGTGCTAAGATAATTGGGTAGATGCCAAATAATCCCCAGGGACCTGGATATTAGTCGTCATGCGGTTGAGATAAGCCCAAATGGTCAACTCCCTGAAGCCGTTGTACGCCAAATCTGGAGTGAATGTCAATATTTGATGGCAGATACTCGAGTGCGTAATGTAACTAAAGGTGAGGTTGCACCGGGGTATGTTTCTTCGTGCAGAAGAGACATACAGCCTGGAAGGCTGGTTAAGAGACCACATCTCCAGGAATTTGTTGAGACATCGCAAGGGTAGTGGGATTGGTTAGCCAAGGAAAATGAATATATGGCTACAATAGGAATGCATGAAAAGCAAATCCAAGAGCTACGATTTGAAAATAGTTTGCAATCTGCAGCCAGTGAGGGAGAAAAGAAGATATTGACCGAAGAAAACGAAGCCCTACAAGCCCAAATCCAGAAAATGAAGGCAGCCACAGAAAATCCTCCTAGAAGTGCAAAAGATGAAAAACTCATAGAAAGTTTGCGGCGTAAGGTAACTGAGTATGGGTTCGACCTGAATAAGGTGGCAGGTGAGCTATCTGGGGTTCGCAAGCAATTAAGTAAAAATGTGGATGAGCGAGCCCGCATCCTTGAGCAATTAAAAGAAGTGAATAGCGATGAGATTGTTGGTTTAAAGCAAAGGGTCATCACCATTGAAAACAAAATAGCCAAGCAAGCCAGGGACTTCAAAGCCGATAGAGAACATCGCTATGTAGTAATAGCAGGATTAGAAAGGGATTTGCGGCAATTCCAAAAGCTAAATCAAATAGCAGAACAAACTCTAGAAGCCAGGGCAGAGCAAATTGGCCGTCTATTACAAGAAAAAGGTGTTAACGGGGAAAGGGTGCGGGCAATCGCATAACATATTACCACAAAGGGCAACTATTGTGAGGACATGACGAAATCTATGTTCTTGCTACCGCCATGACATTTGTTCGTCAAGTGATGCAAGATCTCCACCACCTCCAAGGAAGTTTGGCACGCAAGCCTGCGGCAAGGCCGGATGATGCCCCGCAAGCTCCAAAACCAGTTGAAATCATAATGTACTCATAAATTTTTATTCTTTTAAAAGAGTCTTTCTGTATGTTCTCTTACGCAACATTTTTAGTCTGTAAGCTTATTGTGTCTAAGTTTGGTAGTTCCCTTTCATTTTGTTAGATTGTAATCAAAGTTTTTATCTTTATAAAAATTGAAAATCCCAAAATATCCTGTTATTTACATAACATTTTTCCATGAACTACACTTGATCTGATTCATGCGGCGTCATGATCCATAGGCAATTTCATAGGATTTGACTGTATTCTTTTAAAAGAGGAAAAGCTAATAGCTAATAAGAAGTAGGAAACAAAAAGAAGTTTCGAATAAATGACGGATGACGCATGCGACCATTGATAGCATATAAAAACCCGTTAACTACGTAAGTGCATCATACCCAACATGCGATTTCCTGTTTGTTATCTATCCCAACCTAAACGTTTGAAATTCCACTTCCCAGTCCAGGTTTTTAGAGAACAATGATTGGTTTGTGGTAAGCTGGCATCGCACAAATACATTACTAGATCAAAAAGAAGCATGGAGATGTCATCCAAAATGACTCTGCCAGCAGTTCCCATCCCAATGGACAACCCGATTGCGGGGATCCCAGCCTCAGAATCTACAGCAGCTAAAGAAAATAGGATCCTTTGACTCTGAGTTTTGGAGATGTGGGACTCTTGGACAAACAGAAAAGAAACTCTAAGTGCTATCCCTGGATTTCCTGAGCTTTTCCCAAGGTCGGGGGTACCTCCACCATCCCCATCTGCCTCCCAAATATCCTCTTGGGGCAGCCTACCATATCAGCCAACATTGTCGGACCGCCTTCTCAAACCCTTCCTCCGATGTTCACACTTGGTCCAGTTCCTAATGTTTTTACAGCCCCTCCGTGCTTAGCCACCACACAGCCTGCGGTGTCGAGGCCCATTTTCGATCCTATAGCTTTCACATTTCAAACTCCCAACTACCAAACTGAGCCTCCCCATACCCCACATAAAACTATCCTCAACCAACATACGAACTCACACCGATGCAGGACAAAACCCCCTAAGACACCCGAACAAGACAAAATAACAAGAAGGATGAAAAGCCTTGAACAGAGTTTGAAAAACATGCAAGGCTTGAGTAGGCAGAAGAGCGTGTATTACTCGGACTTGAGCATGTTCCCATACGTACATTTTCCCCTGGGATTCAAAACGTCGAAGTTTGAAAAATACGATGGCCACGGCAATCCCAATACTCATTTGAAAAAATATTGTAACCAGCTGCGTGGAGCATGTGGAAAAGAAGAACTATTGATGGCATATTTCGGGGAAATTTTAGTGGGCATCGCTTATAAATGGTATATGGACCAGGATATTAGCGGATGACATATTTGGGATGATCCGCCCGGGATTTCGTAAAGCAGTTCCAGTATAACATTGACATCACCTCGAATAGGAATTCTTTGGCCAACTTCAAAAAGAAACCTTCAGAAAGCTTTAGAGAATATGTTGTCAAGTGGCGCGAACAAGCGTCAAGAGTAAAGCCACCCATGGACGAGACAGAGATGGTCACTGTTTTCCTAAAAGCGCAAGAGGCAGATTATTTTCAAAATATGATGTCAGCAATGGGCAAACCTTTTGCAGAGGCAATTAAGATCGGTGAGATGGCAGAAAATAGACAATTAAGATCGGTGAGATGTCAGCAATGGTCAAACCTTTTGCTCGACCACAACAACAAGACAACAGAAACCAGGCCCAGAGAAATCAGCCTCCCCAAAATCATTATAATCCCCACCCTCCACAAAATAATTACCATCCCAAAGAACCACCCAGGAGAAAAAAATTTACTCCAATAGGGGAATCTTATGCCAACTTATTCCCAAAACTGGTCCACATGGGTCTCTTGCAGCACGTGCCCCCGAATAGGCAGAACCCCGAGTCACCTTCCTATCAAAGGGGCGTACGCTGTGCATATCATTCCGGGTCCGAAGGACATGACACAAAAACTACTGGACTCTGAAATGAGCGATGGAGGATTTAATAGAACAAAAGAAAATAATGTTGATAGATGAAGAGGTCCCAAACGTAAACAATAACCCATTGCCAGCTCACAATAATGGGCCAGTCATCGGAATGATTTGTGAGGACAAAGAATTTGACCCTGCCCTAAAAGCCATAATAGGCATTGCTGATTGGGAGAGAAACCTGAAGGCTACCCCCAAGAATGTTGAAGAAAAGGACATAAGTGAAGCCAATCATCCAGAAGCAGAGAAGAAGTCTGAAATCAAAACTGAGATGACCCCTACCAAGGAAACCATACATTACATCCCATGGGGGCGTCAAGAAAAATGGCCTACTTCGAGTCCCCCAAGAAGGTTTGAGTTGAAAAAAAAGATGTATGTACCCAAAGGAGCTTATGGGGTACGGGTACCGATTAAACCACCAAGTCTGAATGAGCCAGTGGTAATCGGTCGCGCACCTCAGAAGCCAATGACAAACCCTTCTGTAGTCCCATGGAACTACCAAAAAACCATAGTCACATACAAGGGCAAAGAGATCATCGGGGAAACTCAAAAGGCCCATCCCACAAAGAAATATTTGGATATGGAAGAAGTGAAAGCTGCCACCAAATGGAGGTTTCCACCCAAAAAGCCCATAAATTCTGAAGAAGCAGAAGCCTTCTTTCAAAAAATGAAAATTCCAAAATACGAGGTGGTGGACCAGCTCCGAAAGTCTCCCGAGCAGGTCTCTTTATTGTCACTGCTGATGAAATCTCCAGATCACCAGAAAGTGTTGGCCAAAACCCTGAATGAAGCTTATGTACCGGCTGGAACCTCCATGGAGCAACTAGAGAAAATGGCGGAAAGATCCTTTGCTATTAATCACATTCCATTCAGCAAGAATGATTTACCTCCATAGGGAGCTTCCCACAACAAAGGCTTGCACCTCATCGTCAAATGTGAAGGCTATTATGTTAAAAGAGTATCGATAGACGGCGGTTCTGGGGTAGATATGTGCCCACTGTCAAAATTGTAAACAATGGAGATTGGAATAGAGAGGATCCGTCCCAACAATTTGTGTGTCCGAGGCTTTAATAGAATCAAAAGAGATACCATAGGGGAAATTGACTTAGTAGTGACCATTGGTCCGATCGATTTAGAAGTGACATTTCAAGTATTGGACATGGACACATCCTATAACTATCTCTTAGGAAGACTGTGGATTCACGTGGCAGGAGCGACGCCTTCTACTCTGCACCAAATGCTGAAGTTCGTACATGAAAATCAGGAGATTGTGGTCCACGGAGAAGATGGACATTCAATTTACCGTGATCCCTCTGTCCCCTGCCTCGAAGCCAAAGAGGGAAGTGAGCATACAATTTACGAGGCTTTTGAAATTGTGGTAGCCGATCAATACGAAAAAGGCGAACCACTCCCCCATCCTTTCCTCTCTAATGCATCAATCATGGTAGCAAGCGAGATGACTCTCCAAGGTTTAAGCCAAGCAAGGGACTCAAAAGTTCTCTACAAGGCATAACTGAGCCGGTCTCTTTGCCTGCCGCAGAAAAGTTTTTTGGGCTAGGCTTCCATTCAACACTAGAGGATATCACTTGAGCCAGCCGTAGGAAACGTCGTGGATGGGCTCTACCACAACGCCTACCCCACTTGTACAAAACATATGTAAAACCAAAGTACAGTGAGGAAGAGGAAGATGACACCTTCACATCGGACGAAATTGAGGAGATATGTGGAGCCATGAGGAAATTATTGTATGAAGCCACCATGGTCCATCTGGGAGAAGGATCAAGCACTGCTAAAGTGCTTTATATGGGACCGGATGCCAAGTTGCAAAACTGGAAGGCCACGCCTTTCCCAGTCAAGCGGGAGGCCTGGTAGTCCTGCCTTGCTACCTTTTCATCCATCACGAGTTATTAGCATTTTGTCCTTTAAATTACAGTTTTAAACCATGTTATCTTATAATTTCAAAGAAATGAAATCAATATTTCATCGTTTGCCCTTATGTATCTTTCTCTAATTTTTGTTTTTCTTCTATTTCATTTTTTCTTTTTGTCCCAATAATGCGGCTTTTAATAAAACGACATGCTCACGGACTTCATGCCATGACCCTAACATGTTGACTATTTGTGAAATAATGAACCAAGAACCGGAATATGATGAAGAAGAGGCTTTTAGGGAAATCAACCGAGAGTTGGAACATTTTGAAAATAAACCTACGCCGAACTAAAATGATATCGAACCGATTAACTTGGGAGATCCAGGTGAAATCAAGGAAACTAAAACAAGCATCCATGTGAATAGAGAAATCTGAGATTCACCGGTTCAACTTCTTTTGGAATTCAAAGATGTATTTGCTTGGTCTTACGATGATATGCCTGGGCTGAGTGTTGGTCTGCTGGTTCATAAGTTGCCCACATACCCTGAATGCCCTCCAGTCTAACAAAACAAAAGAAAGTTCAAACCATATGTCAGCGATAAGATCAAAGAAAATATCACAAAACAGCTAGAGGCGGGGGTAATCCGAGTGGTTCGGTACACCACATGGTTGGCCAATGAGGTCCCGGTACCGAAGAAAGACGGAAAAACTCAAATGTGTGTAGATAATAGTGATTTATACAAGTCGAGTTCCAAAGACAACTTCCCTCTACCTAACATCCACATCCTTGTTGAAAACTGTGCGAAACACGAGATACAGTCCTTTGCAGATTGCTACGCAGGATACCACCAAGTGTTGATGGATGAGGAAGATGCTGAGAAAACCGCCTTCACCACACCTTGGGGAACTTACTATTACAGAGTTATGCCTTTCGATTTAAAGAACACCGGGGCAATATACATGAGGGCCATGACCACCATTTTCCATGACATGATGTATCAAAAAATAGAAGTATATGTGGACGATGTGATTATCAAGTCCAAGACTAGGGGTGATCATGTAAAGGACTTAAGAAAGTTCTTCGAAACGCTTCACAAGTATGATTTGAAATTGAATCCAGCCAAGTGTGCATTTTGGGCCTCATCAGGAAAATTTTTGGGATTCATTGTCAGCCGAAGAGGTATCTAGTTGGATCCAACCAAGATAAAATCCATTGAGAGCTACCTTTTCCAAATACCAATAAGGATGTAATAAGCTTATTGGGAAGATTGTATTACATCAGCCAATTCATCACCCAGTTGACTTCCACATGCAAACCCACATTCAAGCTATTGAAAAAGGATGCGGCAGTTATATGGACTGTCGAGTGTCAAGAGGCTTTTGACTGAATCAAACACTATTTGTCCAACCCACCAGTTTTAGTCCCGCCGGAACCAAGAAGACCACTATTTCTCAATCTGACAGTCCTGGAAAGCTCTTTTGGTTGTATTCTCAGGCAGCATGATGCCACGGGAAAGAAAAAGAGCAAGCCATCTATTATCTGAGCAAGAAGTTTACCAGGTAAGAGGCCAAATACACGTTGCTAGAAAGAACCTGTTGCGCCTTGACATGGGTGGCCCAGAAGTTGAGGCATTACCTGCAAGCCCATACCACCTACCTCATGACCAGGCTAGATCCACTGAGGTATATATTCCAATAACCGATATCCACAGGGCGATTGGCAAAATGGCAAATCCTGCTCACCGAGTTCGACATAGTTTATGTCACTCGTACTGTAATGAAGGCTCAAGCATTAGCAGATCATCTGGCCGAAAATACCGTTGACGATGAATATCAGCCTTTGAATACCTATTTCCCTGATGAAGAAGTGAATTTGGTGGAAGTAACATCCGAAGACATCCCCGCTTGGAAACTGTTCTTCGGAGCAGTAAACGCAAAAGGCGTATGGATTGGGGCAATTCTAATCTCACCCAGGGGCAGCATTATCCGGCTACAACCAGGCTCCATTTTTTGCACCAATAATACAGTTGAGTACGAGGATTGCATCATGGGCATGAACATGGCCATTAACCAAGATGTTGAGGAACTGTTAATCATAGGGGATTCAGATTTGATCATACGGCAGGCTCAAGGAGAGTGGGAAATAAGGGACATTAAACGCATTCCCTATAGACAGCATGTGGAAGACCTCAGCAAACGGTTCAAGTCGGTACAATTCAGGTACATTCCTTGCTGTCACGATGAGCTAGCAGATGCATTTGCAACCCTGGCTTCCATGTTGCCTTACCCCGGGAACGCTTACGTTGATCCTTTAGAAATCCAAATCATGGAAAGGTACAGGTATTGTAATTTGACTGAAGCAGAATCTAGCACACAACCCTGGTATTATGACATCAAGAGATTCCTGAAAACACAGAAGTATCTCGAGCAGGCCACCGGGGAGAAAAAGAAAACCATCCGACGTCATGCAAGCAATTTCTTCTTGAGCGGTGATACCTTGTACAAAAATACTGCAGATCTCAATTTGCTGAGATGTGTTGACGCCAAAGAAGCTGGAAGAATTATGCATGAAGTACACTCAGGAGTGTGTGGACCTCATATGAACGGGTACGTGCTGGCAAAGAAAACACTCTGAGGCGAGTATTATTTGATGACCATGGAGAAAGATTGCTTCAGGTTCATTCGAAAATGTCATCAATGTCAGGTGCACGGTGATTTGATTCATGCACCGCCAACTGAATTACATCCTATATCAGCACCCTTGCTGCATGGGGCATTGATGTCATCGGGCCGATTGAGGCAAAAGCCTCAAATGGACATAGATTCATATTGGTTGCTATTGACTACTTCACAAAATGGGCCAAAGCCATCACTCTTAAATCGATTACCAAAAAAGTCGTGGTGGATTTTGTGCATTCCAATATCATTTGTCGTTTTGGGATTCCCGCAACCATATTTACAAACAATGCAGCTAATCTGAACAGTCGTCTGATGGGAGAAATATGTGAACAATTCAAGATAACACATAGAAACTCCACCCCTTACCGGCCCAAAGCTAATGGTGCCATCGACGCAGCTAACAAGAACATCAAGAAGATCTTGAGGAAAATGATTCCAAGCTCAAGGCAATGGCATGAAAAGTTGCCTTTTGCATTGCTGGGATATCGCACCACAATGCGCACATCGGTAGGAGCAACTCCCTACTTGTTGGTCGATGGGACTAAAGCTGTCTTACCCGCAGAGGTAGAAATCCCTACACTCCGAGTAATTGTCGAAGTAGAAATTGAGGATAGCGAGTGGGTTAAAACTCTCTTGGAGCATTTGTCATTTATTGATGAAAAACAAGTGGCTGAGGTTTGTCATGGGAAATTGTACCAACAAAGGATGGACCGCGCTAACAACAAGAAAGTGCGCTCTAGGAATTTCGAAGTCAAGCAGCTGGTATTGAGGCGTATACTCCCTCACCATCAGGAATCCAAAGGAAAGTTCACTCCGAACTGGAAAGTTCCGTACATTATCAGAAAAATATTACCCAAATGAGCATTGTACCTGGGTGACGTTGAAGGAGACGAGCCCGAGGCAGCAGTAATGGCAGATGTAGTAAAAATGTATTACGTTTGAACTCCTTTCAACAATGGCTCTGTTTGGTTGAAATGACGAAGGCTTTTATTTCCCGCTACCATAAAAACTATCAATCCTTCGCAAACCCCTTTGAGCCGGCTACGTTTCTTTGGCCACCCTCTTTGGAGCCCGGAAGTGCTATTCAAAAGAAAAACATAAAATGATGATGAAAATGAATGAAAAAAAAAAGAGAAAGAAGAAAAGAAAAGAAAAATGAAACCAAAAAAGAGGGAAAAATATAATAAAAATAAAAGAAACAACAAACAAATTAGTTTAGGAAAAACTTCCTGAACTACGTTTGACTTGATTCCGAATGGATACGTAGGCAGCCTCTCCCTGAGGTTCAGTCATATCAAAATAAAAACTCATTTCCCCAAGAAAACAAAACTGGGGAAGAAATGTATTGTTTCTGCCACAAATCCGCCCGAATGGTTCCAAAGTTGTAGATTCCCATCCGACTTCCTATACTCAAGAAGCCTTGTTTAAGTCCTTTCGATCAATTGATCAAAAAAGGGACGTGAAAAAACACCATTGTTTGGATTCGGCACAACTCAATGCGGAGAGAAATAAAATGAGAGTCTTATCGGTGAAAACCTCCGGGCACCATATGGCGATGGCAGGCAGAGAAAAACAAAATAAGAGAGTCCGTTCAGCGAAAACTTGCAAAGAGCGCTATCGGGCGACATGATAAGAGAAATGAGAGAGGCCGATTGGCGAAAACCCGAAAAAAGGGCGTCATCGGTCGAAAAGAGAAAATATTGCCACTCAAGCCTGAACAAATTCCCTTTGGTTTTGAAATATTTCAAATAAGAAAAGAAGAAATGGATTTGGGCTGGGTATTTAGTCCAAGAAGCATGTCGTTTCCATTTAAAATCGGCACGCACTCCTAGATAAGTCCTCCCTTTTCTTCCAAAAGAGACATACCTCTCTAAACTCATGTTTTGTTTTATTATTTTTCCACTACTTCCCCCTTTAACTTTGATGTCCTGATCGTTCCCTAAGATAAGGTAGCGGTGCCGGTCCCATGGGTTTTTCTCCTGGCAAGAACTAAAAGGAATGTCCGGTATTGACAAGCGTATTTAGCCAACCCCGGGTGATCATGATGGCTAACGCTTCAAAAGCAGGAAAATAGAAAGAAAGAAATTCAAAGTTACAGAGTCCACAAAGGTGAATCAAGATAGAAAAGTTTAAGCCTAAGCAGGATAATGGTTCCCACCAAAGATCCCAAAGGCAAGCCCTAATATCGAAATCAAGACAAAAATCATAACCAAAGGCCAAGAAAACAAAAACCAACCCAAAAAATGAGGACCCCCCGGCCAACCTACGAGGCAAAGATTGGAATTAAATGGTTTCTCGTCCAACATAAATGAGGTTGAAATCAAGCAGAACAAGGCGGCAAACCCAATCACTGTTCAAACTAACAGTTTGTTTTGTTTTTGAATTAAAGTAGACGCAGGTGTAATATAGAAAAACAAAAGGAACACGGGGTAAGCACAACCAAAGGAATGGCACAAGGACCAAGAATGGTTTTGCATCAATAACAAAAGGGAAGTTTTTCTTTACATTGTTTTCCTACAAACTCCTACATAAACAAGATAGCATGGGATTCCAATCGCTAACTTCTCCCTGTGCAGCTTGCGGATTTTCTCGGCATAACCCAAGGATTGAATTCCACCCCCACCAGCATAGACCAAGAAATTTCCTTCCTTCGCTCCCCGGCATAACCCGCGAAGTTTATCTTTACAGCCCCAGCATATCTTGAGGACCCCCTTTTTTCTCCCACTTTTTACTCCCCAGCATAGTCTGAGAAGCAAAGTTCCTCTTGTTAGAAAATACGCTTAACGCTAGAGGGGGGTGAATAGCGTTATAATAAAATTTAGCGTAAACTTGCGGAAATTAAAATTTGCAGGAAATAAATAAGTGCGTTAAATAAACAAAAAGGAAAGAACGCACCGATATATTCTGGTTCACCACAACACGTGGCTAGTCCAGTCCCCGAGAGACTCTCTCGAGATTTTCCACTAACTTGTTAAGCTTACGGGTGCTCAACAAACCTTTACAACTTAAGGACACAAGCCTTAACACCTTTGCTCGGAGATACAACACTCCAAGACTTCAACCAAGGAAACACAAGTTCCTTACAACAAGAGAATCACAATTCTCTTACAAGTGTATAAAACACTAAACACTCAGACAAAATACTCCTTAATGAGTAGATATGAGTAAAAGAAGTAAGCACTAGATCACAACAACTTTGGACAAGAATATGGCTCTCAAAAGCTTTATGAAATTGAATATAAAATGATAAACAAAAGTATGCAAGCTTATAGCAATGTAATGATCAGTTGTAGTATGTTGTTGTGCTAAAAACACTGAAATGAAACTGTATTTATAGTTGAAAAACTTGGCATTACCGTTGCCTAATTGCCAAATAAGAGTTGCTGATTTTACTTACTGACAATCGATTGTCAAACCCCAACAATCGATTGTCTGCCAGTCAGATCAAAATTCAATCCCAGATTTTACGCTTGATAATCGATTACTTACAATCCATATCGATTACTGGCAACGTTCAAAAAATCCTTTCCAGATTTTACCACAAACAATCGATTGTCCAGAATCAACAATCGGTTACTCAGCAACGTTCAAAAAATCTTTTCCGGATTTTAATCAAAACAATCGATTATACAAAATCAATAATCGATTACCCAATAACGTTCAAAAAATCTTTTC
This sequence comes from Nicotiana benthamiana, assembly GCA_034376525.1. Lineage (NCBI taxonomy): Eukaryota > Viridiplantae > Streptophyta > Magnoliopsida > Solanales > Solanaceae > Nicotiana > Nicotiana benthamiana. Next base: position 12,508,794 of record CM067340.1, read on the forward strand.
CGGATTTTAATCAAAACAATCGATTATACAGAATCAATAATCGATTACTTGACGGTATTTGAAAACTTTACGATAACGGTCAGCTTCACAATCGATTGCACAAAGTCAACAATCGATTACTTATCAGTTTTTGAAAAACATTTTAGACACTGTCTCTTTGACAATCGATTGTCCAATGTAACAATCGATTATTTAATAAATTTGAAAATCACTGGAAGACACTTTCTCAACATAATCGATTACCATTAGTTCATAATCGATTATTCTGAGTTTTGAAAAAACTTTGATGGACACTGCCTCAGTCACAATCGATTGTCATTAGTTCACAATCGATTGTCATGCAGGTTTGAAAAACCTGATGCTCACTGTCTTACTCACAATCGATTGTCATTAGTTCACAATCGATTGTCATGCAGTCTTGGCTTAAAACAATCGATTATCATAAGTACATAATCGATTATCTTAGTCCAGATTTTTAAGGCATGTCTAAAAATTATTTTGACTACTGTAAATATGCATGATTTAAAATCATTTGACATTAAATTAAATATGCATGATTTTGGAAAATAGTTTTATGAGAGAAGCCATGTTACGAGTCAAGTTGTAGGATCAAGATCACAATTAAGAATGACTCAATTAAACTATAAAACTTTGTCTTGAGCTTGAATCTCGTTGTATATCAATTGTGCGCTTGTTTCTTGAACTTCGTCATATATCAATTTTCGCTTCGTTTGTCATGCATCAAAACCTATACAAAAGAACACACGTTTTAGTATATTGCATTGAGAACGTGTTTCCAACAATTTCCCCCTTTTTGATAATGGCAAACATTAAGCGGGATATGCAAGACAAGCAATTTATATTGACGATTCAAGACAAGTATATACATGCAACAAGTATGCAATTTGTTCCCCCTCAATTTAAGCTTATAACTTGAGAGTGCATCATACCCGTTATCTTCCCCCTTTTGCCATTAGCAAAAATAATAATAAGATGCCAAAGATGAAATAAACCTTGTTTATTAATTGGAAAGAAGGTGTGATTATATAAAGAGAGTATAATAGCTCAAATGATAGCATTACAATCGATTATTGATACGAGATAATCGATTATTAGATGAGGGAAACAGATTTTTCTGAAGAAGACTCGATTCTTGCGCGTCATGCTTTATGATTCCCCCTACTTTTAGGGCGATACCTGCAAAAAAGAATTAGACGTCTCCGACGCTCAAGTTAGAAATCATGTAAAAAAATGCAATGCATGACTTAGATCAACGTGGAGTCAAGGATCCCGAGTTCACTGCAAATTCGGAAGAGGGACTCTTTCTCTAAAGGCTTTGTAAAGATGTCTGCCAATTGGTTTTTGGTTTCAACAAATTCAATTTCGGCATCGCCTTTGAGGACGTGATCTCTAATAAAATGATGTCTAATTTCAATGTGTTTCGTTCGCGAATGAAGAACGGGGTTCTTCGCCAAGCATATGGCACTAGTATTATCACATCTAAGAGGGATATGATTAAGACTTAGGCCATAGTCCAAGAGTTGTTGTTTCATCCATAGGATTTGAGCGCAACAACTCCCCGCGGCTACATATTCAGCCTCGGTTGTGGACAACGCAACACTTACTTGTTTCTTGCTAAACAAAGAAACGAGAGAGCTACCGAGCAACTGGCAAGTGCCACTAGTGCTCTTGCGGTCCAATTTGCATCCAGCAAAATCGGAATCAGAATAGCCAACAAGTTGGCATGAAGAGCCTTTGGGGTACCATAGACCCACATTTGTAGTACCAACAAGATACCTTAAAATCCGTTTTACCGCAGTAAGGTGAGACTCCTTCGGACACGATTGATAACAAGCGCATAAGCACACGCTAAACATGATGTCCGGACGACTAGCAGTAACATAAAGAAGAGAGCCAATCATACCTCAATACTTTTTGGAGTCGACTTCCTTACCTTTCTCATCTTTGTCTAGATGATCGGATGTGCTCATGGGAGTTGCCATTTCTTTTGCATTGTTCATCTCAAATCGTTTCAGCAATTCTTTGCAATATTTGGTTTGACAAATGAATGTACCTTCTTTCATTTGCTTTACTTGTAATCCCAAAAAGAATGTTAACTCACCCATCATAGACATCTCAAATTCGCTTGTCATTAAATCGGAAAATTCCTTGCATAAAACATTGTTAGTAGCACCAAATATAATATCATCTACATATATTTGAACTAACAAAATATCATTGTTTTTATGCTTAACAAAGAGAGTTGTGTCAACTTTCCCCCTAATGAAATCATTTTCCAAAAGAAACTTACTCAATCTTTCATACCAAGCTCGGGGAGCCAATTTTAAACCATAAAGAGCCTTTTTGAGTTTGAAAACATGATCGGGAGATTTAAAATCTTCAAAACCGGGGGGTTGTTCAACATAAACTTCTTCTTGAATAAATCCATTTAGAAAAGCACTTTTCACATCCATTTGATATAAATTGAAATCATAGAAGAGGCAAATGCAAGCAATAAGCGAATAGCTTCTAATCTAGCTACGGGAGCATATGTTTCCTCATAGTCAATACCTTCTTCTTGATTATAGCCTTTTGCTACAAGCCTAGCTTTGTTTCTAGAGATTATACCATTTTCATCTAGTTTATTGCGAAAAACCCATTTCGTACCAATTATGGTATGACCTTCGGGTCTTGGCACCAAATCCCAAACGTCATTGCGTTCGAATTGGTTAAGCTCCTCTTGCATTGCCAAGGTCCAAAATTCATCCCCAATTGCTTCTGAGATGGTTTTGGGTTCAATTTGAGAAATAAAAGCAGTATGTTCTAAGGTATTTTTGAGAGAGTTTCGGGTACTTACCTTGTCTCCGACGTTGCCAATTACCTGTTCAAGAGGGTGATCTTTGATCGCCCTCCACTCATTTGGCACTTTTGTTTCTTTTTCCAATTGTGGCGCTTCTTCCGTTGGTTATTCCTCAGTTTCATCTTTATTTTCCTTGGGTGGTTCCTCTTGTATTTTGTCTTTCAAGCTATCTAAGATACCTGCAAGATCAAAACCGGAATCCTTTCTCGCCAAGCGAGCATTATTTTCGGAAAATACAACATGAGGGGATTCCTCCACAATTTGGGTTCTTTTATTAAAGACCCTATATGCTTTACTACGTGAGGAATATCCAATGAAAATACCTTCATCCGACTTAGCATCAAATTTACCCAATTGGTCTTTGCCATTGTTATGAACAAAACATTTGCAACCAAAAACTCTAAAATAGGAAATATTTGGTTTTCTACCCTTATAAAGTTCATAGGGGCTTTTCATGAGTATCGGCCGAATTACTACTCTATTTAGAACATAGCAAGCGGTACTCACGGCGTCCGCCCAAAAATGTTTGGGTATCTTAGCTTCGTCGAGCATGGTTCTAGCCATCTCTTTGAGACACCTATTTTTCCTTTCCACCACCCCATTTTGTTGTGGTGTACGTGGAGCGGAAAAGGTATGCTCGATTCTGAGTTCGTCACAAAAGTCCGCAAAGAGATTGTGATCAAACTCTCCCACATGATCACTTCTAATTGAAGTGACGGTTGTTTCTTTCTCATTTTGAACACGCTTAGGAAAATATTTAAAATTTTGAAAAGCATCACTTTTATTGGCAAGAAATAGAGTCCAAGTAAATCTCGAGTAATCATCAACAATCACAAAAGCATATTTATTTCTTCCTAGACTTTCAATGCGAGAGGGACCAAATAAATCCATATGAAGCAATTGCAATGGTCTAGAAGTTGAAACAATGTTTTTAGATTTGAAAGATGCTTTTGTTTGCTTCCCCTTTTGACACGAGTCACAAATAGAGTCATTTTCAAATTTTAAAATGGGAAGACCAACAACTAAGTTTTGAGAAATCAATTTGTTCAAAAGATGCATATTGATATGTGCTACTCTACGATGCCATAGCCAAGTATCATCCTCTTTACTCATTAGACAATCAACATAATCGGGTGAGGAATTAGCAAGATCAACCATATAAATATTATCCACTCTAAAACCACGGAGGATAATTTTGAAATCACTACGTCTGAATACTAAGCATTCATCCGAATCAAATAAAGCAAGATTTCCCTTGTCACACAATTAGCTTATGCTCAAGAGATTATGCTTTAATCCTTTAACAAGTAATATATGCTTAATAGAGGAATTTTCATCCTTACCGACCAAGCCGATGCCGATGATCTTTCCTTTATTGTTATCACCGAAGATAACACTTCCTCCTTCTTTGTGCTCTAATTGAAGGAATTTGGATTCATCTCCCGTCATATGCTTGGAGCATCCACTATCAAGGTACCATAGTACACTTGATCCCTTCAAGCACACCTACAAAACAAATTAATGTTCTTTACGTACCCATGCCATCTTGGGTCCTTGGGGGTTAGGCATATTATAATGATGCGATTGAGTAATATGTCTATGACGTGTAAAGCATGCAGGAGCAATATGACCAACACGTCTACAATAATGACAAGTCACATTTGGGTTATGCATCCTTCTAGGTTCATAGTAACTAGACGTATGAAAATTTCTTACACTATGACTATTTCGCATTTCATGAGAATTATTTCTCCTACTATGACTCTAGGATGGGCAGCATTTCTAGAGTGATTGTTTCTCGGTTGAAGGCCGTTTCCAGGTTTTCTCAAAGGTTCAACATTTGGCCTAAAATATGCATCATTTCTAGGGCAACTATTTCTAGGTGGTAAGTCATTTCTAGGTCTCCTAAAATGTTCAACATTTTGTCTAGCATGCATATTGGTTCTAGGATTGCTATTTCTAGGATAAGCATTTGTTTTATTAGTCCTAGGTTGAGCCTTAGGTGGTTGGGGTTTGGCTTCAACCTTTTCATTCGTAAATCCTATGCCATGCTTGGTTGATTTCAAATTTACAAGGACCTCATTCAAATTCTTGTGGGAAGAATTAAACTTATCTAAGGTACCTTTGAGTCTATCTACCTCATTTTTGAGATGCAAGCAAGAAGAACAGTTTTTTTTAGAACTTTCGGGCTTATCGGTGCTTCTTTTTCCAAAAAACTTGTTTTCCTCTTTCAGCTTTTCATTTTCTAAAACCAGTTTTTCTAAATCCTTTTCTTTCAAAGAAAGCTGTTTTTGAAAATCCTTTTCTTTTAATGAAGCATTTTCTTTTATGCCCTTAACAGTTTTTGAAGCCTTAATAAACTCAGCATATAATTCATCAAAAGCAGTTCGCATTTCTTCAAGAGTAAAGAAGTTTTTAGACGAAATTTGACATACCTCATCTTTGTTGTCTTCTTGTGCCATAAGGCAAAGATTTGCTGCTTCGTCTTCTTCTCCTTCGCTTGACTCATCTCCGGAGTCGCCTCCCCAAGAAATGTATGCACGTTGCTTTTTAAAAGGTTTCTTCTCCTTTTTGATGTTTGGGCAATTTGATTTGATGTGCCCGGTTTCACCACATTCATAGCACTTGATTTGTTCGCCTTGCTTTTTGCCCTTGCGTTCATACTCCTTGCGCATGAACTTTTGAAATCTTTTGATAACGAGTCCAAACTCGTTGTCTCCTTCCTCATCAATTTGCAGTTGGCTTGTGCTCGCCTTTAGAGCTATTCTTTGCCTCCTTTGATCATCAACAAAAGGGTTAAGAATATTAGATTCATAGGTCTTAAGGTTACCTCTTAGTGCGTCGATGGTGACGTTTGAAACGCCAATGGATTCCTGAATTGCATCGGCCTTTGATCTCCATGCTGGTGTGAGACTTCTAAGAATTTTTTGAACGAGCTCTCTATCCGTGAATGTTTTCTTGAGAGCATGTAGGTCATTTAAGATTATTGAAAATCGCTCAAACATTTCGTCCAACTTTTTACCTTCCTTCATGTGAAATAATTCATAAGAATGGGTTAGGAAATCAATTTTTGCTTCCCTTACCTGGTCCGTACCTTCGTACGTAACTTCTAGCTTGTCCCACATCTCCTTTGCCGTTGTGCAACACGATATTTTCCTGTAATCGTCAGCATTAACAGCACAATATAATAAATTAATTGCTTTAGCATTATTTTGAATCTTTCGGATGTCATCCGCGTCATACTCATCCTCGGACTTGGGAACCCATTCGTTTTCCACCTTCTTTGTTGGAATTTTGTTTCCCTTCATTATCACCTTCCAAAGGTGAAAGCTGTTGGACTGAACGAAGATCTTTATCCTCTCCTTTCAGTACGTGTAATTTGTACCGTTGAATAGAGGTGGTCGTGTGGAGCACTGTCCTTCATCAATTCCTGCAAAAGAATCACGAGTAGAAGCCATGGATGGTTCTCTCAAACTGTTAAGTTTTTAGAGAGTTGGGCTCTGATACCAATTGTTAGAAAATACGCTTAACGCTAGAGGGGGGGTGAATAGTGTTATAATAAAATTTTGCGTAAACTTGCGGAAATTAAAATTTGCAGGAAATAAATAAGTGCGTTAAATAAACAAAAAGGAAAGAACGCACCGATATATTCTGGTTCACCACAACACGTGGCTAGTCCAGTCCCCGAGAGACTCTCTCAAGATTTTCCACTAACTTGTTAAGCTTACGGGTGCTCAACAAACCTTTACAACTTAAGGACACAAGCCTTAACACCTTTGCTCGGAGATACATCACTCCAAGACTTCAACCAAGGAAACACAAGTTCCTTACAATAAGAGAATCACTATTCTCTTACAAGTGTATAAAACACTAAACACTCAAACTAAATACTCCTTAATGAGTAGATATGAGTAAAAGAAGTAAGCTCTAGATCACAACAACTTTGGACAAGAATATGGCTCTCAAAAGATTTATGAAATTGAATATAAAATGATAAACAAAAGTATGCAAGCTTATAGCAATGTAATGATCAGTTGTAGTATGTTGTTGTGTTTAAAACACTGAAATGAAGCTGTATTTATAGTTGAAAAACTTGGCATTACCGTTGCCTAATTGCCAATTAAGAGTTGCTGATTTTACTTACTGACAATCGATTGTCAAACCCCAACAATCGATTGTCTGCCAGTCAGATCAAAATTCAATCCCAGATTTTACGCTTGATAATCGCTTACTTACAATCCATAATCGATTACTGGCAACGTTCAAAAAATCCTTTCCAGATTTTACCACAAACAATCGATTGTCCAGAATCAACAATCGATTACTCAGCAACGTTCAAAAAATCTTTTTCGGATTTTAATCAAAACAATCGATTATACAAAATCAATAATCGATTACCCAATAACGTTCAAAAAATCTTTTCCGGATTTTAATCAAAACAATCAATTATACAGAATCAATAATCGATTACTTGACGGTATTTGAAAACTTTACGACAACGGTCAGCTTCACAATCGATTGCACAAAGTCAACAATCGATTACTTATCAGTTTTTGAAAAACATTTTAGACACTGTCTCTTTGACAATCGATTGTCCAATGTAACAATCGATTATTTAATAAATTTGAAAATCACTGGAAGACACTGTCTCAACAAAATCGATTACCATTAGTTCATAATCGATTATTCTGAGTTTTGAAAAACTTTGATGGACAATGTCTCAGTCACAATCGATTGTCATTAGTTCACAATCGATTGTCATGCAGGTTTGAAAAACCTGATGCTCACTGTCTTACTCACAATCGATTGTCATTAGTTCACAATCAATTGTCATGCAGTCTTGGCTTAAAACAATCGATTATCATAAGTACATAATCGATTATCTTAGTCCAGATTTTTAAGGCATGTCTAAAAATTATTTTGACTACTGTAAATATGCATGATTTAAAATCATTTGACATTAAATTAAATATGCATGATTTTGGAAAATAGTTTTATGAGAGAAGCCATGTTACGAGTCAAGTTGTAGGATCAAGATCACAATTAAGAATGACTCAATTAAACTATAAAACTTTGTCTTGAGCTTGAATCTCGTTGTATATCAATTGTGCGCTTGTTTATTGAACTTCGTCATATATAAATTTTCGCTTCGTTTGTCATGCATCAAAACCTATACAAAAGAACACACGTTTTAGTATATTGCATTGAGAACGTGTTTCCAACACCTCTGTGCTTAGCATAACCTAAGGGTTTTTCCTTCCCTTCTCTATCCTAGCATAGTCCAAAGGATCATTTTGGCCTTTCACTTCCTTGTAGTCCCCTGGCATAACCCAGGAATTTTGCTCTCAATCCCGGCACAACCCGCAAGTTCCCCTAGCATAATCCAGGAATTTTTCATTCATCCTATCATAACCTATGGATCTCCCTAGCATAACCAAGGAGCTTTCTCTCAATCCCGGAATAACCCGCGGATTCCTCCGGCATAACCTAGGAAAATTTTCCTTTCAACCCAGGCATAACCCGTGATTTTCCCCTAGAAAAACCTAGGAGTTTCTCTTTCAATCCCGGCATAACATGTGGATCTTCCTAGCATAACCTAGGAATTCTTCCATTTACCCCGGCATAAACAATGGATCTCCCTAGCATAACCTAGCAGTTTTTCTCTCAATCTCGGCATAACCCGCGGATTCCCCTGGCATAACCCAGGAATTTTCCATTCATCCCGGCATATCCCGTAGATTTCCCTAACTTAACATAGGAGTTTTCTCTCAATCCTAGCATAACCCACGGATTCCCCTGCATAACCGAGGAAAATTTTCCTTTCAACCCCGGCATATCCCGCGGTTTCCCCTAGCATAATCTAGGAGTTTTTTCGTTCAATACTAGCATAGCCCATGGATCTTCCTAGCATAACCTAGGAATTCTTCCATTTACCTCGGCATAACCCGTGGATCTCCCTAGTATAACCTAGGAAAATTTTCCTTTCAACCCCGGCATAACTCGCGGTTTCCCCTAGCATAACCCAGGAAATTTTATTCATCCCGGCATAACCAGTGGTTCTCCTTTTTTCCCCAACAAAGACTCTTCACTCATATCCCAGTATAACCTGCGGATTTTTCTCTTACCCCCAGCAGGGACCCTTTATTCTTATCCCGGCATAACCTGCAGATCCTTCACCTATCCCTCGCAGAGACCCTTTCTCTTTCCCAGCACAACCTGGCAATCAGACCAAAGGGTACACAATCCTAACTTTTGTTATTTTCAATAAAGAAGTAGCTTAGATTTATGATGCAAACAACACACAAAATTTTTCCAGTGAAAACTGGGGCAGAAAAATTTTGTTCATTTGCTTGTTTTGATGCCCGAGTAGGTTATACCTCAAGGTACATAGTTTGAGATGACCGGAAGTGGGAGTCTCAATCCAAAATAAGGAAAGGAAGAAAAGAACAAAAAGAAGTGAAATTCAAAACAATGAAGAGAACAGAGACACGAGTTGCTCAGCTTTGATTGAAATCTCAAGACTCACCCGTCCCATTTTGTTTCAAAATTGAGGAATAAGCCAGCAGCTGCAGCTAACGAGCATCATGATTCAGATCGAAGTCTGCTACAAGAGTTAGCCAAGACTCGAGATCAAGTTTCAAGAGACTGATGGATAGGAATTTTGTAACTCGTAGTTGATAGACCTAGCCAGTTTAGCTATTGATTTTCTTTTGTGTAATAAAGAGTCGATAAGCAGTAGCAATAGTGAAATCACAGCCCATGGTAGTCCCAGCTACCAAAACATCCAGAACTACACTGACCTCATTCCTTTATCATCGAGGATATGTAGGTAACCTTTGAAGCAAGGTTCGATCAGGAATTTTTCAAAGTGCTTTACACGGAGTATTCAGTCGGATGAAACTCGCTCGTGTTTTCTCACTTGTCTTTGCACGAAAACTCTTCGTGTTTCCGAGCAAATAGGGGCAACTGTTAGAATGTGATTTTTTCCTCGTTGAAACTACTCCTACATAATTCTCAAGCTTAGGATTTTTCCTTTTTATTATTTATTTTAGGATTTAATTGCGCATATCAGTGTGTGTTTTCATTGATGCATGCATGATAAATCATAAAAAAATAAAAAAAATTGCATAAGCAATTAGGATTTAATTTCACATAGTTTTGTCAAATTAATTGGTAATTAAGGTTTATTTTTGCAAAATATAAAATCACAAAAATCATGTAGTTATTTTGGCATTTTATGGTTAATTTTCATTTTTGCATTTTTAATTTTGCACATTAGGTAGTAATTAGTTTGATTTAGCCTAATTAGGTATATTAGATATAAAATTAGAAAATAATAAATAAGATAAAATAAAAAAATTGTATAGGATTTAATAAACCCAGGCTAGCCACAATGTGGCCAAGCCTGGGTGGGCCAAAGCATTATACCCGTCCAAATACCCGACACCCAGCCCAATAATCCGTCTCTGAACCGGTCCATGAAGAGATGCCCCAAAACGACATCGTTTTGGGGAAATCCATCTCAGCCGTTCATCAACGTTAATCCAACGACCCTGAAACCCTTTCTGTAAGCCCATAAATATGTCCAAATCCCTGTGTATATGCAAGAGACCAAGCACTCACCATCCTCGCACCTAACTACCCCGGTGTAACGCCACCCTCCACCCACTATCGATCTGTCGTCTACTACCCCTCAACCACCCTAACGCCGCCGCTGGAAATCGCCTCATGGCAGCGGCCAGCCACCAAATAGCCCCAAATTTACACCACCGGACCTTCTCAACCTCCTCTTTTCCCTCCCACCATTAGCTCCCCTCAAATACCTCCCCAACTCGTCGAATATTTGACAGAACGGTCGCCGTCTCCGGTGACACCAACTCCAAATTAGCCCAAAATAACACCCCTGAACCGCCTCTTTCCCCTCTTCCCAACCATCTAAACCCCGTCCTTCGAATCTTAACAGCCCACTTCGAATATCAAATCGAAGATTGGTCCCAAATTCTAAACTCACCGGAACCCCCTCAAATTGGTCCCTGGTGAGCGTCTCACGTCCCCAACCATAACCCTGTCACCTACGACCCTCAAATACAACTAGACACGGCCAAATATTGAATCTGAAACCCCGCCCTATCTCAAAACCAATCGACCCTCGCCTGGAACCCTCTCCCCTTATCCAATAGTAAGGAAAAGGCATCAGAAGGACAAAGGACCTCTCACACAAGGTCAAAGAACTGTGAGATTGGAAGAGCCTAATTTTAGGGTTATAACACTGAAAAGAAAAACTAAGTTCCCTGTATTTTAATTGCTCTTAATGCTTGATTTTATGTGTTTTCTTGTTCTAATTGCTTTTATCTTCTTTGATTTTTATTTGTTTAAGTTCATTTGTTTTCTATCTTTTCATCTTCGAGGTATTCTGAATAGTTGTTTCCATCCAGAGTTACATGCTCGTCCTTGTTGTTCTTTCTAATTGCTTTTTATCTTCCTGATTTTTCATTTGTTTATCTTAAAATTCTGAATAGTTTTTATATGCACATCCTTTTTTTCTTTTTGATCTTCTCTATTTTTATTTGTTTAAGTATATTATATATTCTATTTGTTCGTCTTTGAAATTCTGAGTAGGTGTTTCCATTTAGAGTCATATGCTCATCCTTTTCTACGTTTCTTTTAATCTGCTTTATTTATTTTTTGTCTGCTCATCTTTGGAATTTTTTGAGTATTTGTTTCTTTGCTTGTCTTTGTAACATGCTTCTCAATAATCTGCTTAAAGTCATAATCTGTTTTGTTGATTTGTTTAAATTATTGTGCTGAGCTCAGAGTTAGTCATATTTTGTTTGAAATTTATTAGTGCACTATATTGTTGGAATTTGTGTGGTTAAGATTTGTATTGTTTCTCAGTAATTTAGTGATATTCGGCTGAGTATAAATGTTGCATTAATTAAATTTTGACCCCTAGTTGATTTTTTGAATAATATAAGTTGAAATTCAGAATTTGATCTAGGTGCTGATAATAATCTTGGTGTATGAATTGAAAATAGTTAACTAGGGTCAGTTTCTGACCAAATACTTAGGCCAGTAATTAGGAAAAGAGGACAGGGGTATTAAAGGTATTTGAACATAGGAAATCTTGTAACAAACTCTTGGAACATTCTAGTGAAGGTTCAAAGTGCAATTTCGGCCTCAAAACTTGAGGCACGAGTTAGAAAACCAAGGATCATTTGAGGAAAATCTGAAAGTGGATAAAGTACTAAAAGGAAAAACAAAAAGATGTTGTTGCCCTAAAAGGCTTTAGTTATAAAAGGAACATTTGATCATTTTGAAAAGGAGATTCTTTTTTCGGGGCTTTTTCGAGAGTTAGAATACAATTTTTCAGATATAGATACACATTGCACTTTCATATATTACTCAGCTGAAAATCCTTTTCAAGTTAGTTCTTCTGATTAAGACTTTTTTTTAATAGTCGAGGTTTGTTCATTACAAGTTGAAGATGGACTGACTGAATGTGCATTTTGGAGCTGTTGCACCGATCTATTTTAATTATTTTCTTCTCTAAATTTCCTGAGTTCCTGGGTTTTACTGGTTATTTGGCTGTGCTTGCTTGCTATTCGCTTAACTTGCTTATAGGTCCATTTTTTTTGCTTAAATTCCAGGTACCAATCCTTACTCAAAATTTGGAAAGTATAACTGTACATGTTCAAGATCAATATTGATAATGAAGATAATCCCATTTTTATGTATCGATGTTATATTTTGTTGTTAGTTTCAGTAGCATTTCTGGTATTATAATGTGTATGAACTTGTAATAATGTTGGACTGTATTTCGACTATAATTTTAATTTGTTTAGATTTCAGTATGATTAAAATAGTTTAGTCTATGATTTACTTAGTGTTCGTGATATATGTTCTATTGGGGATTCAATAGCTGTATATATATACTCTGAATGATGAGTATATCAATCCCTTTCCTTAGACGCCTAATCCAAATCTGAACTATAGTTATTAATTTGTTAAATAAAATCCTTATCAGAATTCCCTTTGTTAAATATCTTCAGTATGTTTTAAAAATGAGAATTTATACAATGTTAATAATTGTAGTTTAGCAAATAAAAGGTTTGTTATAATTCGCTATGATCGACTTATAGTCCAACATTTTTGGGCTCAAGCTGAAGGCCTAACTGATGTTAATTGTGACATAAAGAAATACATTTCCTGGACTTGATATTAAATGAAGCCCAAATTGCAAAACCATTCATGAATGAGGCTAAAAAATATAGATGCTGAATCTCGTTTTACGAATATATCACTCATATATGAAACAACTAGGACATATTTCTAGAGACGCACATAATAGAAAACTATAGTCTCTTTAGGTTAGCTTTTCTAAAATAAAGTGAGTCGCGCTAACATAATCATACACTGTGTGGGCCCCTTAACTGTAATATATCGTTTAGCGAATTTCACGACCCTCCACGAATTAAGAATGCGTAGTTGCTTTTGGTGCGTTATTTTAATAATGTATCTTCCTAAATTCAGGTGCGCATTTATGTGACTCAAATCCAAGTCTCAACGATGTTAAAATATGTCGAGAACCCGGGTGCATTTATGTGACGTGGTTCTAGATGTGTTTTAATGACGTTGCAAATATTCCTAAAATGAACAAAGCGGTTAATAATATTAGAACTTGCATTTTAGGATGAACATGTATAACAATCAAGAAATTAGCCATTTATAATAGTTTAAGCTACCGTGCTAGAACCACGGGATCCGGGGGTGCCTAACACCTTCCCTCGGGTCAACAGAATTCCTTACTCAAGAATTTCTGGTTCGCAAAGTCCAATTGGGCAGTTGAAAAATTTCCTCGATTTGGGATTCTAAAATAAATCGGTGACTTGGGACACCTTAAGCCGAACCTATCGCAAGTAGCGACTCTAAATAAATAAACAATCCAATTTCGAATAATGTCATTTTAATTGAAAAAACTCCCTTATACGTGTCATCCTTTGGGGTAGCCGTGTAAAAAAGGAGGTGTGACATCCCCCATGGCGTGAGGAATGTTGTTTTCTCGCATCTTCTTCATCCATTAAGATCTGGTGGTAACCTGCGTAACAATCCACGAACGACCTGATCTCTGAACCACTATGGCTGACGCGGTTGCTATCTTTGGAGTTATGACAACCTCACTGTCACACCTCCTTTTGGCTATCCACAACCCGGTAAAGGGCGTGGATAAAGGGAGTTTTTCTAATTAAAAGAAAATCGAAACGGGATTCAATTATTTAAGAGATTTCAGAGTCTCCACCTGGGACATTTATGGTGTCCCAAGTTACTGTTTAGAATCCCGAATCGAGGAAAGAATGACTTTATTTAACAGTTCACGACCAAAAATCCGAGTAAGGAATTTTGTTAACCCGGGAGAAGGTGTTAGGCATTCCCAGGTTCTGTGGTTCTAGCACGGTCGCTCAACTATTACATTTGGCATAGATTATATAATTTTATAAAATTATGAACCTATGTGCACTTTTGAATCTTTTAACCACTTCTATTATTATTTTTAAAGAGAATTGCAACATCGTTAAAATATATCTTGAACCGCGTCACATAAATGCACCCCTGGATTTTGAGACATTCAAACTTCGTTGAGATTTGGATTTGGGTCACATAAATACGCACCCTAATTTAGGAAAGTAATATTATTAAACACGCGCCTAAAGCAACTACGCATTATTAACTTTGCAAGAGACCGTGAAAATTCACTAAACGGCTCGTTCCGAGTTCTAATTATTTTTAAAAGAAATAATTAAAGAAGGCCACGCATTTGTGATATTAATCGATGCGGCGTACCTCGAGTCTATTTTAAAGGATACTTAAACTAAATGCTCAGAATGCCATAACTATTTGTTATCTATCACGTCTCACCTCTAAATTACTTTAGAATCGTGGTTGTGTTACGCGAACGCACACGCGACCATACTTTGTAATTTTAAACAGCCTTAAAGACTTGCTACGAGGGTTCATTGTCAATTGTATCTATATTACATCTAAGTGGATTAAATTTATGTAATAGCTGGGCCCAAAGTGAAGCCCATCTTGGCAGCCCAGCCATTGATGCTCGAAAGCAGCCCTTTAATTTAGGTCCTCCGCTGAAGTAGACTAGCATGTATTACACTTGGGCCTTAAGGTGAGCCCAGATTATAAATATGCAGGAAACAAGGCATGGAACAGTTGGAGCTGGTCCTGACGTTATTATCCGGTTAGCGCAAGCAAATTTAGTATTGCACAAATAGTTGTTATAGCCAAACTTATAGTTGTTACAACCAAACTTATATTACAAGTGTGAGTAAAGACTAATGTGAAACAAAGGTAACATTAAAACCATTTATTAAGCTCAGATTTAATTAACACTCCTATATGAATAATGACTCATAGCGATTGCCTCCAAATAATCCTATTAGGTATATACAGACCAATCACCATACAAGATTAATAGCATACTTAAAATATAATTTTCTACACTACAAACTACTCTACCCTTGAATGTGGTTATGCTACTTGCAGTCTTTACCCATGAACACAATGATTTTAGCAGTCCAAAACAGTCCCATAGTTCTTTACAATGAATATTTAAATAAATTAAAGCTATTTAAAATTTAAATAACAGATAAACAAAATATTGAGTGCAGCAGCTTCATTTCACATCTCAAATGGGTTTCTACATGGTCGAGCTTAAGAGAGGTACCAGGAAATTGCAGTGCAATAAGGAAAAAAAAAGGGGAAGTCAGCGAACAATTTTAGCACCAACAATTGAAACCACAACAACACAGCAGTAGAAACCATCTAACACCCCAGATTTGTACCCAAGACTAAATTTGAACCACAACAAACTTCAAACAACCTCAAATGACTTGCAATAAAACCCAGAGAATCCAAGAAGTATTTAAAAACCAAGAAAGTGAAGCAGATTTCAGAACATAGACCAAAATATACCCTGAAAACAACTGGACTTTTAATGGAACAACATTTTGCTAATTTTCAGTTGATTGTGGAGTCCGAAAATGCCCTAATTTGAAGGAAAAGCTTCTAAATGCTCCAACTAGACTAATGTATTTTTTTTTTTTGGTTTTTGTTATAGTTGCACGAATTGGCAAATTAATTTGACTATGGCTTGAAATTTTTGGTGAATGTTTCAAAGTGTCCAACCCCTTTTTTGAATGATTTAGAGTCCCTTTTATATAGCCAAAGGCTAGGGCACCACTTTTATTTTGTTTTAACTAAAGGTCCCTCTTTCAATTTTCAGATTTACCTATTTGGACCCTCATTTTCTGACTTGTTTCCAAAGTTACTGCAACAAAACTAGTGATTTTATATTAAAGACCCATTCTAGAAGGGTCTAAAGGCTTCTACCATTGTCTTCCCTTTATAGACTACCGATACTACCCTTATTTTGTTTCTAATATTACCAAAGCAAGGTTGAAAACTCTATATTACCCTATTTTATTCTGAAAATTGCCAGTACTAAACTAATGTTCTCTATTACCCCTGTTTATCCTAGAATTATCAAAATTACGTGGGAAAACCCCTACATTACCTTGGAATTACTTATTTGGTATCAAAGCCAACTCCTAAAACTAACTCTTCTAGTCTTAACAGCTATAGCTAATCGTAATGCTATTAATCAAGAACAAATGTCAATCAATCCTCAGAAATCAAGTCCAATACTCAAATTTAAAAGAAGAACATGGAAAACTACAACTATTATGTTGTTAACTCAATTGAACACTCACACTCAGAAATCAAACTTAACCCATGTGAGCTATTAATCGACATTCAACTCAGAGATCAAGAAATTATTTGAAATCAAAGACAAACATGGGGTTGTTATACTATTACAATATTTTGATTGCATATGAACCACTAACCAATACTCTCATTCAGAGGTCAAGAATACTATCGAAATTGCAGGAATCATGGAAACTATTGAGAGCAACCAAAACCTAGTGTCTAGTTCACAAATAAAATGAAGCCAACAAATCATTCACACAATCAGAATAGAAATAGCAGAATTGAAACCTTATAAGATGCCATTTTAAACTAAAAAAAAAAAACAAAGCCAGAGTTAATTACAAGAATAGAAAAACAAATTAGGATTGAGGTGAGCTTACCGTTTTTTTCCAATTAAGCTTAGTGGAAATAAATTCAAGCTTCCAAGCGGCACTCCAACGTCCTTCCAATGATCAATTTCAGACCTAACGCATGTTCAGTTTCAAGATTTGAGGGTTCTGTGGTTGTTTGGGAAGGCTTGGTTGTGTTTTTGGATAGATGAGGGCTAGAGGTGATGGGTGGTGATAGTTTGGAGGCCATAGGAGGCAAGTCACCGCCTTGCATGGTGGAGCTTCCTACTTCAGATGAACATTCGAATGGATGGGTTCGTGTTTGAGGGTGACTGATGGTAGGGTTAGGAACAGGAGAGTGAGGGGGTCCCATGGTGTTAATTTGGGAGCAGTTGGCCACCGGGCGCCACCGTGGGCGGCGGTGCTGCCAGGATTTGGACAAATATTCGATGGGTTGGGGTGGGTTTTGAAGGGTGATATTAGGAGGGTTGGGAAGAGGAGACAACGAGGATTGTGGGGTTCAAATTGGAGGCTATAGGAGTTACAACGCCGGCGGCGGCGATTTTCAGCTGGCAGCGGACGGTGGTAGTACGGTGGATTGGCGGCGGCGTTACACCGGTGGGCAATTAGTACGAGGAAGGTAACCTTTGGTCTCTGAGGTACTACATGCGTTTGGACAGTTATATCTAAAATATGAGGCTCAATCTCAGCCGTTGGATCAAGGGATATGGATGGTCAAGATGAACAGACGCCAAAACGGCATCGTTTTAATGAGGGATGGAATTTGACCAGGTCTGGGCATGGTTTTGGGTCAGGATTGGGGGTTTTGGTAAATTTGCAAAAATGGCACAAGCTGGCCTTTTAAAACAAGACCATATCCAAATCCTTTTTGTTCTTAGTTGTTTTAATTTCCAAATTATTTTATTAAAACCAAATTAACATTAGAATAGCAAAACCTGAATTAAACCCAAAATTGGGGTAATTAAATAAAATGCCATTTTTGTATTTTTTTGTGAATTAAAATACACTCAACATGCAAACAAACACACAATTTATGCAATTAAATTCTAAATATTCAAATAATAAAAGAAAGACGCAAATAAACAGAAAAGCACACAATTATTAAGGAAAATGAAAATAAACATGAAATCACACAATTATCACCCTACAAATTCAAATAATAAACGAAAAATGTAAATATGCGCAATTAATTCCTAATAATAAAAGAAAAAAATGCGAATAAACACAAAATCACATAATTCCTTAAAATTCAAATAATAAACGAAAAAATGCAAATAAACTCAAAATCACGTAAATTAATTTCTAAAAATTCAAATAATAAAGAAAATCCTAGTTTAACGAATTTATAGGAACATTTCATGTGAGGCAAAAATCACGTGCTCATAGTTGTCCCTCTTTGCTCGGAGACACGAACGGTTTCAGGGCAAAGATAAGTGAGCAATTGAGAGATTTTTGCCTGCTTTGCATTCCATGAGAAGCGTTTTGAAAAATGTCTGACCGAACCCTGCTTCAAAGGTTGCCTACATATCCTCGGCTAAAGAGGAATTAGGTCAGTATAGTTCTAGACTGTTTGGCAGGTAGGACTACCAGAATCTGTGATTGCACTGTTGATGATGCTGTTACTGCTTGCTGACCTCCTTATTACACCTTATGAAAAATAAAAAATAAAACTAGACTAAGCTACAAGCTTCGAATTCCAAAGAAAAACTTATCTACATCTTCAATCTCGCTCTTGATCCCTTTTCGGTTTGTTGCCTTGTATTTATTCCTGCGAACTCCTTATGGTCTTGTTGACTGCTTGCCCTTTCTTCCTTCATGTCTGATTCCTAATGTTGGACTTGACATGTATTCTGTTGAAAGCATTCCCTCGTTCTACAGGTAGGCGTCTGACTACTAGAACTTGAAATTTGAAAGATATTCCCTTGTTCTACAGGTGGGCGCCTGATCGCCAAAACTTGACTTCTGAAGAATATGCCCTTGTTCTCCAGGTGGGTGCCTGATTGACTAAGCCAAACAATTGAAAAGTATTGCCTTGTTCTACAAGTGGGCGCCTGATTTTCAAAACTTAAAATCTTGAAAAATATTCCATTGTTCTACAAGTGGGCCCCTGAGACTTGAAATTTAAAAATTTAAAAATATTACCTTGTTCTACAGGCGGGTACCTGATTACCAAAACTTAATTTTTGAAAAATATTCCCTTGTTCAATAGGTGGACGCCTGATCGTCAAGACTTAAAATTTTGAAAAATATTCCGTTGATCTACGGGTGAGCGCCTGAGACTAAAAATTCGAAATTTTGAAAACTATTCCTTTGTTCTACAGGCCGGCTCCTGATTATCAAAACATAAAATTTTGAAAAATACTCCCTTGTTCTACAGGTGGGCGCCTGATTGTCAAGACTTAAAATTTTGGAAAACATTCCCTTGTGCTACAGGTTGGCGCCTGATTGCAACAACTTAAAATTTTGAAAAATATTCCCTTGTTCTACAGGTGGGCGCCTGATTGCAAAAACTTAAAAGTTTGAAAAATATTCCCTTGTTCTACAGGTTGGCGCCTGATTGCAAAAACTTAAAATTTTGAAAAATATTTCCTTGTTCTACAGGTGGGCGCCTGATTATCATACCAAATATCGCGACCTGGAGATGTTCCTTGAGTCTGTTGTATGTCTTTCAAATCACAACAAAACAAACGAAACATAAAAATTCTTCCTACTCCAATTTGATGCTGGGCGGATCCGTGAGTGTGAATCAAATCCTGTTATCAAATATCTCTAAACCTAAGCTAAGTCCCATTATCCAGGAGGGTCCTAACAATTCTTAACTGATGACAACTTTAAGACTATGTTATATTTCGCAGAAGGTATTATTTTCCACTATGTCTTGTGATGAGCTATGTCTGATGGGGGGTCTGCTGGTGACTTGTGATTAAGGCTACTTCACATACCTTCCATGTACCTGCCACTGTGTCAATCAAAGAAAACTTATCAGTTTGAAAAGTGATGGTTCACTCGAGCCATTCTAGTTGAAAGTAACCTCCCCATTGTCGTGTTCCGTTGTGTTCCATTGCCCATATTGACGATGAGTCACTTGAACTGCTCAGCTGACCCCTCAAAACCTTTATGCTTTTACTTTGCTCCCAATCATTCTATTAGATTTCTCACCCTCGGCAGAAATTCTTTATGTCCTTCCCAGACGATTGATGAATTAATGTAGTATGCTTTGGCCAACCCTCTTAAGCTTGTGGATTCAATTTGTTCTTCATCTTTGTGTTACATTTTCGCTGCATTGCCACAATCCTTGCACCCTTTCTTGAAACCACCCAGTCTGTCTATGATGTTTGGTTGACCCTTGCCTTTTGTGTCTTACTTTGCTCCCTACTTTGTATTTCACTTCTGGACCTTTCATCAGAAACTTTTATGCCCCTTCCCGACGATTGACAAGTTGATATATCATGCTGGGTCAGCTTTCACGGCCATTTCCACCTTTGCGTTGCATTTTTGCCTCTTTTTCGAGCGGCCTTATACCCCTCTCGGAGGATTGCTGAGTTAGGATATTATTCTTGGCTGATCCTCTGACCCTCGTGGCTTTGTTTTGTTTCTCATCTTGGTGTTACATTTCCTTACCCCCTTCCCTAAGATTACCCGGTCCATTTGTGATGTTTGACTGATTCTTGTTCTTTACGCCCTCACTTCGCTCCCCACCTTCTGTTTTACTCTTGATCCTTCACCGAAATTCTTTATGTCTTTCCCCGACGACTGACGTGTTATGGTTGCTCAAACCTTGCAACCTTGCGACACTTTCCCCATCCTTGTGTTGTGCCAACTTTACGTCCCATCTGAGATAGCCCGATCAGTGTATGATGCTCGGTTGACCCCAGACTCTTTGTGGTTTTACTTTGCACGCCCTTTTCTATGTGGTACTCCTTCACTTTGCCAACTCTTGTCTCTTCCATCAATTGCAGTTTTTATGAATCCTTCCTTTTGTTGTCCCACACTTGTTATATTTGTTACTCCTTTGGGCGTCATGATCTTTGTCCCTTTGAATTTTGATAATCGTCTTTGAAGTCCCTCTCGTTTGCTTAAACAAAAACTTTATAGACTCTAAAGAAAAATGAAATGCAAAGACTCCGAATGGTATTTAGGGTGAAGAATTCCAGACTTGTTGACTGTTGAAAAGAAAAGAAAGAAGACTTATCTGAAGAGGAACCGCTTGTTTTCGCGATCATGATATGCACTTCGGCCTAGTCAACCCAATCTGTTTCAATGAATGACCTTCCGTTGCCATGCTTTTTGTTGTTGTGACCCTTCTCACCCAATTCTTTCAACCAGACCTTAGCTTGGCTTGCCCTGCAGTGTTCATCCACCAATAGACCTTTTATGAGTTTTACTTTTGCCTTACCTTCACCTCAAGGTGCCTGTGAAGGTTTTCACCGATAAGACTCTCTCATTTTATTATCTCTCCTGCCTGGCTCGGAGTGCTGTCCCTAACATGAATCACTTCTAACTTGCCCAACATGGGATATTTTGAAGACTGATTAGAAGGTCTTTCTTTGGACCGTAACATGGGCTTTTTGGTAGGGTTAGAAAGGAAGGATATCGAAGGCTCCAAACAAATTATATGGGTTCAGAATTACAACTTTCTGAATCACATTTTTACAACCACCACCACTTCTGCCCCAGTTTCCTACTTGGAGACTTTTGAATTTTTGTTTTGATGAGACCGAACCGTGAGGCTGCCTATGTATCCTTTTAAAAAGGAGTCAGGTCAAACGTAGTTCATACCGTTCCTCATTTTTGTTGTTGTTTTTCTTCTCTTTTTCCTTTGTTTTGGTAGCTTTTCTCCCTTTCCTTTCCTTTTCTCTTTTCTCTTTTCTTTTCTTTTCTTGTTCTTCCCTTTTCTCTCTTTTTTTTCTTTTTTTCTTTTCTCTTTTTCCTTTCTTTTTTTTTTCTTTTCTTTCTTTTTCCTTTCTTTCTTTTCCTTTTCCCTTCTTTTCATTTTTTCCTTTCTTTTCCTTTCATTGCCTTCTCACGCTTTCTCACAATTGTGCTTCCGACTTTTGTTACTAATTTCAAAAGATGGGTATGAAATGAAAATAACTAAAGCTCAAAGAGGTTAGCAAAGAATAGAATATTTAAATAGCGGAATAAAATGCCTTCGTCATTCCAATTTTCAAAATACGCCAAGTACAAACAAGTGTCGAGCATAGACAATGATCTAAAAGAAAATCATACATAATATCTTTTGATGTCGTCTGAATTGATAGCCATTTCCACACATTTTCCTTCCACATCCGTGAGATACAATGCTCCATTGGACAACACTCTTGATACGACGAATGGTCCTTGCCAGTTTGGAGCGAACTTTCCTTTTGCCTTGACCTAGTGAGGGTGGATGCATTTTAATACCAATTGACCTACTTCAAACTTTCTGGGGTGTATCTTTTAATATACGCCCTGGCCATCCTTTGTTGATACAACTGGCTGTGGCACACCGCTGCTAATCATTTCTCGTCAATCAGACTCAACTGTTCCAAACGAGCTCTGACCCATTCTTCATCGTCGATTCCTTCTTCGGCCACGATTCGAAGAGAGGGGATTTCAATTTCGGTCGGGATTACTGCCTCGGTGTCATACACCAACAAGTACGGAATGGCCCCCACTGAGGTGTAGACAGTGGTGTGATAGCCTAACAATGCAAAAGGTAGCTTCTCATGCCACTGCCTGGATCCTTCCACCATTTTACGTAGTATCTTTTTTATATTCTTATTGGCTGCCTCAACCGCTCTGTTTGCCTTGTGGCGGTACGGGGTAGGATTTCGATGTGTGATCTTGAACTAATGACATACCTCTCTCATTAAGTGACTGTTTAGATTGGCCCCATTGTTAGTGATGAGAGTATTAGGGATCCCGAACTGACAAATGATGTTTCTGTGCAAAAAGTCGACCACGACCTTCTTGGTCACTGCTTTGAAGGTCTTGGCTTCAACCCATTTAGTGAAATAGTCAATAGCAACCAGGATAAATCTATGTCCATTAGAAGCTGATGGCCCAATGGGCCCGATGACGTCCATACCCGAAGCAATGAAAGGGCATGGTGCCGACATTGTATGCAACTCCGACAGCGGAGAATCAATTAGGTATCCGTGCACCTAATACTGGTGACATTTGCGCACAAAGCTGATACAGTCCCGCTCCATGGTAAGCCAACAATATCCTGCTCGAAGAATCTTTTTTGCCAAGACATATCCGCTCATATGGGGCCTGCAAACGCCAGCATGTACCTCATTCAAGATGGTCTTCGCCTGCTTAGCATCTACATATCTTAGCAAACCAAGATCTGGCGTTCTTTTGTGTCGTATTCCTCCGCTGAAGAAAAACCTACTTGAAAAACGACGGATTGTTCTTTTCTAGTCACTAATGGCTTGTAACGGGTACACACCTCTCCTGATATATTCTTTGATGTCCTGGAACCAAGGTTCGCCATCAAGCTCTTCTTCCACCATGTTGCAATAAGCATGTTGACTATGGACCAGGATATGTATCGGGTCAACATAAGCCTTGTCCGGATGATGTAACATTGACGCCAAAGTAGCTAGGGCATCAGCGACTCATTTTGAATTATGGGGATGTGAACTCTATTGACCGTAATCGTTGATAGAGATCATGCAAATATTGACGGTATGGTAAGAGTTTTAAATCTCTCATTTCCCACTCCCCTTGAATCTGGTGTGCCAGAAGGTCCGAGTCTCCAAAGACCAAGACTTCCTGTACACCCATGTTCGTGCTAATCTCAAACCCAAAATGCAAGCCTCATATTCTGTCCTGTTGTTAGTCCAATAGAAGCGGAGTTGAGCTGTGATTGGGTAATGATGCCCTTCTTCAGAAATGAGCACCGCTCCTATCTCAACTCCTTTCATGTTGGCAGCCTCAACGAAGAACTGTTTCTATCCCGACTTCTCATCCCGTTCCGCTTCATTTATATGCATCACTTCCTCGTCAAAGAAATAGGTGTTTAAGGGCTCGTATTCTTTATCTATCGGATTCTCTGCTAAATGGTCCGCCAATGCTTGGGCCTTCATAGCAGTCCTAGTCACGTCGATAATGTCGAACTTAGTGAGCAAGATATTCCATTTCGCGAGCCTTACTGTGAGCATGGGCTTCCGGAAAATGCATTACAATGGGTCAAGTCGTGAGATGAGATAAGTGGTAAATGATGACATGCTTTAACTTTTGGGCTACCCACGTCAAGGCGCAACATGTCCTTTCAAGATGAGTATACTTAATCTCGTAGGCCTTAAATGTCTTGCTGAGGTAGTATATGGCCTGCTCTTTCCTCCCAGTAACATCGTGCTGACCCAATACGCACCCAAATGAGTTGTCCAAGATTTTCAAATATAAGATCAAAGGCCTTCCTGGTTCCGACGGGAACAATACTGGTGGGTTCGACAAATATTCCTTTATCTTATCAAAAGCCTCCTGACACTCTCCCATCAATATTAACACATCATCCTTTTTCAAAAGCTTAAAGATGTGCTCGCAGATGGTTGTGAGCTGAGCAATAAACCGACTATGTAATTAAATCTTCCCAGTAGACTCATTACTTCTATTTATTCCTTGGTGGGGGCAGCTCATGTATAGATTTGGTTTTTGATGGGTCTAGTTCGATGCCTCGGCGGCTGACTATGAACCCTAACAACTTTCCCGAGGGAACCCCAAATGCACATTTTGCCGGGTTGAGTTTCAGGTCATACCTGCGAAGCCTTTGGAAGAATTTCCTCAAGTCTTTGACATGATCGGATTGCTTTATGGACTTGATTATCACATCATCCACATATACCTCGATTTTCCTATGCATCATATCGTGGAAAATGGTTGTCATTGCCCTTATTTATGTTGCCCCGGCGTTTTCAAACCAAAAGGCATGACTCTATAATAATATGTCCCCCACGGTGTGATGAATGTTGTTTTCTCCGCATCTTCTTCATCCATCAAAATCTGGTGGTATCCTGCGTAACAATCCACGAATGACCCGATCTCATGTTTCGCACAATTGTCAATCATATGTGGAAGTTTGGCCGGGGAAAGTTGTCTTTTGGGCTTGCTTTGTTGAGGTCACGATAATCAACACACACCCTGGTTTTACCATCCTTATTTGGCACAGGCACAACATTAGCTAACCAAGTGGGGTATCGTGTGACTCAGATGACTTTGGCCTCAAACTGCTTGGTCATTTCCTCTTTAATTTTCCTACTCACATTAGTTTTGAATTTTCTCAACTTTTGGTTGACCGGCGGGCAGGCTGGGTCAGTGGGTAACTTGTGGACCACTAAGTCAGTGCTCAATTCAGGCATGTTGTAGTAGGACAATGCGAAGACATCTTTGTACTCAAACAACACTTCAATTATTTCTTCCCTAAGTTGTCGCTCCAGATGGACACTTATTTTTGTTTCTCTGATATTATCCGGACTTCCTAGATTAACTGCCTCTGTATCATTCAGGTTTGGTTTGGGTTTCTCTTCGAATTGGGTCAACTCTTTACTAATCACATCCCATGCCCCTTCCTCATCATAATGTGGTTCATCCTCATGTTCTATTTACTCAATTATTATTTCTTAATTAGACCTGTTCTGAAAACTGGGCTGAGGAGCCCTTATGCATGTCAGATCACCGGAAACCAGCATAAAAGTAACTGTACAAAAGAGAAGAGAAAGAAAAGTAAAGAGAAATTGAAACTATCAGTGTTGCTAAAAGGGAAACTGCATTCATTAGAATCAAATATAACAGAGTTTACACATCCAAACGGATGGAAATAACAACTGAATTGACAATTCTAACGCTAATCCAAACTAGACTAAAAGGAGAATCAAAAGCGACTACCACGACTCCCTCCTAGTGATCTTCCCAATTGTTGATTTTTGCGCATTCTCCCAAAAACTGCACATCAGCTCTGCTTGATCCTTCTCTTTCCTCAACTATATTCACCTCATTGAATAGTCTTTAAAATCCTTTATTAAGATCTCCATCGGCATCGATCAGCACGATGCAAATCTTTGGTCTGGGGCCATTGCTAGTACTAGGTTTGACGAATTATTTGGACAAACTTGGGATGGGCTTTGGGAGAGCCCAAGCCTTCTGCCTTAGCTTCCTTTCTCGCCTTATGTCTGCAGTTGTGGGCTTGAACCGTAGGCCAAATGTGTCCAGATTTTCGGGGAGGGACACTGATTGCACAATGCCTTGCAGGGAAGCCCCCAACCCTTTGCCGGGCTTTAAACCATTTTTTAACATTTCTGAAACCACCATGACGGATGCAGTTGCCATCTTTGGGGTCATGACAACCTCACCTTCTGGGATTTTCTTCACTTACAGCGTATCAAACACCAGGTAGACCCATGGCCCTTTGTTGTCCTCAAATTCAATGAAAGGTATGATCGCGTCACCTGAAGTAAACTGATTGTCTTCACCGTGCACCACAATCTCTTGCCTCTCCCATTTAAATTTAACCATCTGATGTAGGGTAGATGGCACTGCTTTAGCTGCATGAATCCAGGGCCTGCCCAACAACAAGATATAGGAGACTACATCCACCACTTGGAATTCCATAGTTAATCAACGGGCCCTATAGTCACTTCCAATACTATATCCACTACAGTGTCTTTGCCTCCACCATCGAAGCCTCGAACATAGATATTATTCATGTGGACCTTTTCATTTTCTACCTTCAGCTTGGTCAATGTGGATAGTGGACAAATGTTTGCACTCGACCCGTTGTCGACCAAAACTCGGGTAACCACAGCAACTTTAAATTTCACAATCAAATAAAGAGCCCGGTTGCGGTCAGTTCCCTCAATGGGAAATTCATCATCACAGAATATGACCCGATTTACCTCGAAGATCTTGTGTTCAATCTTTTCCAACTGGTTCACCATTATCTTGTCTGGGACATGGGCTTCATTCAAAATCCTCATCAACGCCCGGCGGTGTTCATCTGAGTGGATTAGAAAGGATAATAGAGAAATCTGAGTTGGTGTCTTCCTCAACTGCTCTATCATGGAGTAGTCCTGCATTTTCATTTTCTTTAAAAATTCTTTTGCATCTTCTTCTGACATAGATTTTTTCACTGGTTTGGTTATTTTTAGAGATTGTACCCTTTCTCAATTCTTCTGGGGCAAAGTACCTTCCTGACCGAGTTAAACACCGTGCTTCACACACTTCCTCTCTAACTTCTTTCCCCTTGTACGTCACTATTGCTTGATCATATCTCCAAGG
The DNA here is from genome assembly GCA_034376525.1 of Nicotiana benthamiana. Taxonomy (NCBI): domain Eukaryota; kingdom Viridiplantae; phylum Streptophyta; class Magnoliopsida; order Solanales; family Solanaceae; genus Nicotiana; species Nicotiana benthamiana. Next base: position 12,536,043 of record CM067340.1, read on the forward strand.
AACGGCTTTGTTGTTGATGATTGGGGGCTAGATCACTGGTTGTACAATAACTGGCTCTATGCGAACACCTTCCACAACCACGACAGGTTCTCTAGCTCCCCCATGTACTGTTACTATTTCTTGTTCCTGCTTTGGCGCAGCCGCGCATGCTAAACTCCCCTGAACTGTGACAGGTATGCTCCCTTTTTCCTTTGCCCTGATTACTACCTTCTCACTGCTTGCCACCTTGGTTGGCTTAAACTCATTGGCTTTGATCCTCATTACCATTTCTGAGGGCCTTCTGGACCCTCATTTTCTGACTTTTTTCCCAAGTTACTGCAACAAAACTACTAATTTTACATTAAATACCCCTTCTAGAAGGGTCTAAAGGCTTCTACCATTGTCTTCCCTTAATAGACTATCTATACTACCCTTATTTTGTTCCAAATATTACCAAAGCCAGGTTGAAATTTTCTGATAAGACTTTAGGCACAAGCCAGAAAATGAGGGACTAAATGAACAATTCGAAGAAATAGGAAATGGGCTAATGAGTAAACACAATTAAAAGGGTTGCCCTAAGGCTTTGGCTATAAAAAGGAATCTTAGTGCCTTCATTTATAGGTTATTACACTATCTGAAAATCCTCAGGATAATTCTAGATATTTCAAACCCAATAGTCTCCAAAAATTCATTAAAATGTCTAGAAATCCTGAGTTTTCTGGGAGTTGCCAAATTCCCTGAAGTTCAGTGGTTTTTTTTCACTATCTTATTAGACTGCTTTCTCCTGAAAATGACTCCAATTCCAGCTGTGCGGTAGAAGTTTAGCCATAGAAAGATGAAAATAGCTTGAAAAATACACATTTTTAGAGTTGAGTTTCCAGCATTGGCATTGGATTCCATTTGAGTTGATTAAGTATTGTTTTAGATATTTAAAATCAAATTGCTATTTTATGTGGTGTCAAAACCTTCCTGGGCTCCTGTCTAATTGTTTGAGATCCATTTAAGCCATTAGTTAGGTTTCCACTGGTCTAAACTTGGGTTTAAACTTTCCTGGGATAGATGCTAGTATTACTGGGTGTATCAATTAATCATGAGCTGTGGATTTTGTGATTGTTATGCTGGATAAGCTTTGCTGACTCATAGTGTTGTTCCTTTACACAAATTCCAAGTACTTCTCTAATCTCCACTGATGTGTGAACGCTGCACTTAATGAACATTCGAGTTTGAAGAAGTCTAGTATCTGTTTTTATCACTTTATAACTATTATATTGTTGTAATTGAGAAAATGGGTTGTAATAATTGAACACTTGGACTGTGCTAAATAATTTTGAACCATTTAGATCATGTATTTGTACTATCTCGCATTTCAGTAGGATAAATCGTAGTACTAATAATGGTAGATTGTTCAAATCCTTACGTTTACTTTAATAGTGAAGATATTATGTGTATACATGTTTGGGTTCGCACTGACAGGATTAATGGTTGAGATACAGAGGTTCACCCAGAATCTTGCCCTGTTAGACGTTTGGCATGCTAAAATGATAAGATACATGCATTAAAAAAATAATTTAGAAGAGCTGAAAATTCGTGATTTAGGGAATGCTACTTTTTTTCATCCTTGATTAACCGTTTGATTTACATTTCTAGGCTCAATGAGAAAGCCCAAAAAAAATCAGGCGTAGTTAAGAGGCGCAGAAAAGTACACTTCTTGGGTTCGCTTCTGCCAAAAAAGAGCCTAGTTTCAAAAATTAGCAACTGAAGCGGTCTGGAATTGACCTGCTTCAATATAATGATGCAATGTTTTTAGTAATAGACTATTCAGCTTAGGCATTTCCCTTATTATATAGACAAAGGAAAAAAGTAGTAGCTCGCTTTAGGAATGGCGTTTGTTTAAAATAAAAACGAGTGTGTCATGCCAAACAGAATCTAAAATTGTGTGGCCCTCGTGAAATGTCTATATTAAAATTCTTAGAGATTCGGATACGCCATTTAGCGAATTTCACAGCGTTCCGCAAAGATAATCACGCGTTAGACGCTTTAGGCACGTCTTTAATAATTTCATCTTCTTAATTACGGGTGCACATTTATGTGACCCAAATTCAAATCTCGATGAAGTTGAAAAATATCAAAAACTGCGTGCGCATTTATGTGACGTGGTTCGCGATATATTTTAGCGGCATCGCAAATTCCCTTAAAAATATTAAAAGCGGTATAAGTATTTAAAATTGCATTTTTAGGATGAACATGTGTAAAATTAAAATTTTGGCCATTTATAATAGTTTAAGTGATCGTGCTAGAACCACGGGATCCGAGGGTGCCTAACACCTTCCTTCAGGTTAACAGAATTCTTTACTAAGAAATTCTAGTCGCAGACTCCATTTGGATTGTCGAAAATTTCCTCGATTTAGGATTCTAAATAAACCGGTGACTTGGGACACCAAAGCCAAACCTATCCCAGGTGGCTACTCTTAATAAATAAATAATCCCGATTGGAATAATGTCACATTAATTGGAAAAAACTCCCTTATTTGTGCCATCCTTCGGGGTAGCCATGTAAAAAAGAGGTGTGGCAGGCCATATACAGTACTGAGTGGCCGAGTAATTTGTGATCATGAGTACACGAGGTTTTCCCCTAAAATGTCATATTCCTCATATCATTGTGTATTGATCTACTTTACTTGTACGGAGTTAACTATTGAACTTAAAAGCATGTCTACAATTCTATACTGTTATTCTATATTGGACTGTACTTGGTGAGCTGGTCACTACTTTTAGCCCAAAGGTTAGACTTGTTACTTACTGAGTTGGTTGTACTCATACTACACTATGAACCTCGTGTGCAGACCCAGGTACTTCCAAATACGGTGACAGTTAGATCTCGGAATATTATGAGTTGGAGATTATCAAGGTAGTTGTCTTGCGTCCACTGACCTTTACTCCCTTCCTTTCAGTTATGGTATTATTCTATATTTCCAGACAGTATTTTTATAAGTTAGACTTTAATATTATTTAGATGCTCATGAGCTCGGTGACACCGGATTTTGGGAGTGTAATTATACCACGTATTGTGGGATTTTCTATAAAAGAAATCTAATTCTTATGCTTCCAAACTTAAAAGAATTTGGGATTTATTGAGGCTATTGGCTTGCCTAGTATCGAGATAGGCGTCATCACGACATGTGAGATTTTGGGTCGTAACAGTACTCATACTATACTTCTGCACCTTGCGCGTAAATTTTTGGAGCGAAGCGCTGGTGATGTCGGGAGCTGGTTCTGAAGATGTTAGTGCATTTCGGATATAGCTACCACTTATCCTTGGCAGCTTTAGATTTTCCTATCAATCTCATCTGAATCACATTGATTATTTGACTTACCTGACAGGTCGAGTTAGATGCCATCACTGACGTATTTTGAGTCGTGACAATATATCAATCCAGTAAGGCATGTAGAACTTTACATTTGTTTCTAGATTAATAACCCACGATTTGAATTGCAGTCTTTGAATCCGTCAAATTGTTAACAATCTTTTTTGTTCTATTCCAGTATACGCATATATAGTCCTCCATCCTTTGGTTTAATTACCGTTTGAAGTTAAAATGAAATTTCGTTTTACTTTTTTCCTATAGTTGTTTTTTCAATTACTTTATGCCAATACGTCACCTTTTTTATTTCAAAAATTTAATCAATCGCTAAATTAAATTTTGAATTTCTTAACATATTCTTGTTTAACCCAAAATTGAGTGAGTATTTATGACATTGGTTTTTTTTTGGACAAATTGCACAATCTAATTTACATAATAATGGTGTCAAAAGAATTTCGCAAAACAAAATCCATATAGGAACAATAGATATTCTTCTCTCTTTTGCTTTATATTAAGTATCATTCAAAAAGTAAATTTCCTAAAATTTCAACAATATCTAACTTAACTAGCTAGGATGTTCATATATAGAAAATCTAATAAGCCTACAACGACTAAAATAATTACAAATTTAACAATAAAAACAATATATGTCAATAAAGTACTTACCTCAATTTAAAAAATGCCGGAGAAGAAATGTGTTGATGCCGCCGCGGAACCATTGATGAAAATAGAAAACAAAAGTTAAGAAAATTAATGGAAAGAGGGAAGAGGAAGAAGGGGGAGAAGGGAGGAGCAAATGAGAGAGAGAGCAAAAATACATTACCTATAACGAGGAGTATGATGAAGAAGGACAAGAGAGAGAGAAGGGGATGAGAGAAAGAGGAAGAACAGAAATGTGTCTATTTTGCGGAACAGGGGTCGGATAGGGTTTTGAAAAAATCCGACCGATTCGGTCGGAATTATCATTTTCAGTTTATATTTTTTTTAAAAAAAATTATCCACTGAATCGCTCGGAATTGAAGTCAAGATGGATTTTGCGCCAAATATTGCAGCCGATTTGGTAAAAATATGGTCGAAAAAATTTAAAAATTCGGTGACTTGCCAAACCTATCCTAAGTGGCGACTCTTAATAAATAAATAATCTCATTTCAAATAATATCACTTTAATTGGACAAAACTCCCTTATACGTGTCATCCTTTAGGGTAGCCATGTAAAAAAGAGGTGTGACAGCTCTGGCAACTCTGCTAGGGAAAAGAGAGGAACCCAAAATCTCTAGTTCAGGGTTCAAGAATTCGAGCTTAGAATAACTGTTATATTTGGCTTCTTCTGATTTTCTTACATGTTCTATTCTAAGTGCTAAATGCTTTTACTGATTTGATATTATCTGAACTGTATAAACTGCTACGAAACCCTTCACTTCTCACCTCTGGGGAGGTGGTTACTGGTTGAGACTCCCTATTCTGTTAGTGTCATACCTGAAATCAAGAAAGAGGCCGGACAAGTTACAAATCCGGATGGCCTTTTGGTTCCCGGTACGTAGCCCCCTCCTCGACTCGAGTTGTCTGCTTGGGTGCACAGCCTAGACCCTATACTAAGGTTGTTAACTTAAAATAACTTGACTTCATGCCGGATCCCTAGTAGGAATGCTTATTTTCATCATGCATTTGACTTAGGGGACTCAACACGGGGGTTGGGTCCGTCTAGGATAGGTGATCCGAAATAAAAGACTATCCTGATGAATAATACGTGTTACTCACGCAATTAGATTCGCATGTTGACCGGCTTGTGAATGAAGAGGAAATTTGAGAGAATAAAAGGTACTAGAGCTACTGAGATTAATCATGTAAAATCAATGCTCAAATAGAACCGAAATACTGCCAGATTTTTCAAAAAAGGAATAGAAAAAAAAACACAAAACAAAAAAAGGAGAAAAAGAAAAATGGGAGCTTTTCAATAATATTTGTTTTGATAAATTGTTTTGCCCGAACTACGCCGGTTTGATTCTTGTCAGGTGCGAGATAGTAGGAAGCCCCCATCGAGTCCAACCCCCCGTTTGAGGAAAAAAAAGGAAAAAGACAAAAAAGAAAAAAAACAAAACAAGGAAAAAAATTGGCCCGTTTTATTTATTTTCTTAAATAAATCGGGTGATGTCGTTACGGCCGGAAGCAGACGAATGTTACCGAAAGGGACACCGGAAGGCTGACTTCGCACAAATGGCAACCCTTGAGTCTTATTTTGGCCGGTAAATGAGCACTGCCTTAAAATCTTCCTTTGGAAGTGCTGAAAGGCCGTATTCGCAAAGCTGGGCCCTGATTTTGGAAAATAATCTTCGTAAAAGAAGAGGTCATTTTAATACTTGTGGAGTCAAGTAGAACAAAATTTTGAGATACTAATTCGCCCTAATAAATGTGCGGAATGAGCACGGATCAGTATTTGCCGATAACATTCATGAACAAAATTTCCTTGGAGCTACGCATGTGGTGGAATGGCTTGGGGGAAGGGGGGAAGAATAGGGTCAACAAGCATTTGTGAGGACTTACTGGGTTGCTGAAAATTAACCCGAGGGGAGATATCGTAAAAGCATTGATCATATTCTAGGAACCGGCTCACAATTTATTCCATTTCTCGGATTTTGAACTCACACCGACATTAGAGAAAATAACTAGATATATTGGGATCCCTACGATTCCCCTGAGGCACCAATACCTGAATGCGCCAAGAGCCCTCGCCGTGCACAAGTTCCTAGATTCCTTAAAATCAGTAGGAAGGTTCATAACCCAGGCCTGTCAGCCGGCTTCTGTACCCCGCAGTTAATATATCAGAGGTACAGGCATATAGGGGGATTCAATAACCCGGAAAACCATATTTGCAGCAAAGGAAACAAGCTCAAATAGGAGGAGCATCGATATTTTGCATTCATGGTTTTCTTCTTGGGTTTGGTAGTGTTTCCGTGGAAGGATGGAAATATTGATATACGATAGCACAGGTCGTCAGCGCTTTGCTAACTCAGGCCAAGAGCACACTCGCTCCTATGATCTTATCCGAAATCTTTCGTGCTCTCACCACCTGTAAAGCGGGAGGAGACTTCTTCGAAGGATGTAACATGCTAAAAAATGGATGATCGAGCATTTATGCCACCGGCCTTGGTTCATGAATTATGGGTCACCAACAAAGAGATGTATAGAAAAATTCTGCAACAGGGTTGATGGGTTTAGGTTACCCAAGGGTGTCACAGAATGGGTGTCGCATCTCCGGGTCGTCACTGCAAATCATATAGAAAAGACATTCGGGTGTCTCCCCGTGGATGAAATTGTGTATATGCCAGCCACCAGGCCTCATTTCCTTCTGATGGGCCTCCGAAGTATCCAGCCCTATGCGCCATACAGAGTACTAAGGCAAATAGGTAGATGCCAAATGATTCCCAAGACAAGTATATTAATCGCCATGCGGTTGAGATTAGCCCCAATGGTCATTTTCCTAAAGTCGTCGTACGTCAAATTTGGAGCAAATGCCAATACTTGACAGCGGGTGCCCGAGTACGCGACATATCGAAAGGTGAGGGTGAACCATGATACATCGATTGGTATAAAAAAGAAATAGAGCCTGGAAGGCCGGCTAAGCGACCGCGTCTCCAAGAATTTGTTGAAACGTCACAAGAGCAATGGGGTTGGCTAGCCAAGGAGAATGAATACATGGCCACCATAGGAAGATTGAAAAAGCAAGTCAAGGAGTTGCAATTCGAAAATAGTTTGCAAGCCACAGCAGATTAGGGAGAAAAGAAAAGATTAACCAAAGAAAACGAGGCGTTGCAAGCCCAAATCCAGAAAATGAAAGCAGCCGCGGGAAATCCCCCTCAGCAGCGCAAAGGATGAAAAACTCATAGAAAATTTGCTGCGGAAAATAACCGAGTATGGGTTTTGACTTGAATAAGGCGGAAGGTGAGCTATCCAGGGTTCGTAGGCAATCGTCTAAAAGTACGAACGAACGAGCCCGCATCCTTGAGCAATTAAAAGAAGGGCACAACAATGAGATTGCTGGGTTAAAATGGAGGGTCATCATGGCTGAGAACAAAGTGGCCAAGCAAGTCGGGAACTTCAAAGCCAAAAAAGAACATTGTTACGCAATGATAACAAGGTCGGAGATGGATTTGCGGCAATTCCAGGAGCTGAATCAGGTAGCAAAGCAAACTCTAGAGGAAAGGGCCGAGCAAATTGGGCGTTTGCTGCAAGAAAAGGGTGTTATTAGGGAAAGGGTACGGCCAATCGCAGATTGCATCACCACTAAGTGCAACCATTGAGAGGATATGACAAGATCCATGTTCTTTGCCACCTCCATGACCTTTGTTCGGCAAGTGATGGAGGACCTCTACCACCTCCAAGCGAGTTTAGCACGCAAGCCTGCGGCAAGGCCGAGTGATGCCCCGCGAGCTCCAGAAGCAGTTGATGTCTTAATGTATTCATGATTTTTGAAAATTGTATTTTCCTTAAAAGAGTCTATCAGTCTGTATTTTCTTTTATGCATTATTGCTCTTCGAGTTTGTAATTCTTATTATGTCCAAGTCTGTTAGTTACCTTTAACTTCGCTAGTTTTTGTAACCAAAGTTTGTCTTTATAAGAATTGAAAATTCCAAAATATCTTGTTATTTTCATCGCACTTTTCAATAACTACGCTCGGTCTGATTCATGTGGGGCATGATACGCAGGCAATTTTCATAGGATTCGACCGTATTCTAAAAAACGGAAAACCAAAGCAAGGAAACAAAGAGTAGAAATCAAAAGGAAGTTTCGAGTAAACACCGGGATGACACATGCGACCACTGCAAACATATAGACACCCGCTAACTATATAGGTGCATCATACCCAACGTGCGATTCCATGTTTTTTATCTATCTCAACCTAACCATTTGTTTGATTACAAATTCCAGTCCCAGGTTTTTGAAACAGTTGTTGGTTTGTGATAAACTGGCCTCGCATAGATATTTTACCAGATCAAAAGGAAGCGCAGAAATGGCATCCAAAATGACTTTGCCAGCAGTTCCCATCTCAGAGGATAGCCCGATTGGAGGGATCCCGGCATCACAATTTGCGGCAGCTAAAGAAAATAGGATCCTTTTACTTAGAGTCGTGGAGATGTGGGACGCTTGGACGAATGGAAAAGAGCCTCCGAGTGTCATCCCTGCATTTTCTGAGCTCTTACCGAGGTGGTGGAGTACTTTCACTGTTCCCATTAGCCACCTGAACATCCTCTTGGGACAACCTACCACACCAGCCAACTTTGTCGGAGCACCTTCTGATGCCTGCCCTCAGGTGTTCACCTCTGGCTCAGTTCCTAATATTTTTACGGCTCCCCCATGTGCAGCCACCATATAGCCCGCAGTGCGGAGACCCATGTTCGATCCCACGGCTTTCACATTTCAAACTCCCAATTACCAAACTGATCCTCCCTCATACCCCACATACACTTATCCTTAACCAGCAAATGAGCTCACACCTGTGTAGGATAAAACTTCTAAAACACCTGAACAAGATGAGATAGCAAGAAGGATGAAAACCCTTGAGGAGAGCTTGAAGAACATACAGGGCTTGAGTGGGCGAAAGAGCGTTTCCTACACAGATTTGTGCATTTTCCCGCATGTACATCTTCCCCTGGGATTTAAAACACCGAAGTTTGAAAAGTATGACGGTCATGGTGATCCCATTGCTCATCTGAAAAAGTACTGCAACCAATTACGTGGGGCAGGCGGAAAAGAACAACTGTTGATGGCATACTTCGGAGAGAGTCTGGTAGTTATCGCTTCTGAATGTTATATGGACCAAGATATCACATGATGGCATATTTACGACAATCTCGCCCGGGATTTGGTAAGGAAATTCTAGCATAACATTGACATTGCCCGGACAGAAGTTCTTTGGCTAACTTGAAAAAGAAACCTTCAGAAAGTTTTAGAGAATATGTTGTCAAGTGGCATGAATAGGTGTCCAGAGTAAAGACGCCCATGGACGAGACAGAGATGGTCACTGTTTTTCTCTAGGCGCAAGAAGCGGATTATTTTCAATATATGATGTCAGCAATGGGCAAACCTTTCACGGAAGCAATCAAGATTGGCGAGATGGTAGCAAATGGCTTGAAAATAGGAAGAATTCTGAGCCAGTCAGCCATAAGGGCCACCTCCCAGGCCATCCAAGGAGGGGCAGGAGGAGTCGTAAGAAACAAAAAGAAAGAAGAAGCTTCAATGGCAGCCTCCGGTATGAGAAGACATCATGCTCACAGACCCGTTTTCCAAGAAAGGACCTCTCAACACTACTATCCCCATCAAGACATGCATTAAGCTCTCCAACCCTATGCAGTTATGAACACCCAGCCATTCGCTCGACCACAACAACAGGTCGACAGAAACAAGGCCCCGAGAAATCAGCCTCCCCAAAACCACAATAATCCTCGCCCTCCTCAAAACAGTTTCCACCCCAGGGAGCCGCCCAGAAGACAAAACTTTACACCGATAGGGGAGTCTTATTCAAGATTATTCCCAAAATTCGTCCAGATGGTCTCTTGCAGCCCGTACCTCCGAACAGACAAAACCCTAAGTCACTTTCTTATCAACGGGGTGTACGTTGTGCTTATCATTCAGGAGACGAAGGACACGAGACCGAAAATTGTTGGACTCTAAAGCGAGCAATGGAGGATATAATAGAACAAAGGAAAATAGTGTTGAGAGATGAAGATGTCCCGAACGTGACTAATAACCCGTTACCGGCTCACAACAACGGGCCAGCCATCGAGATGATTTGCGAGGACAAAGAATTTGACCCTGCTTTGAAAGCCATAATAGCCATTGTTGATGCAGATAGAAAGCCAAAGGTTACCCCCAAGAAGGTTGAAGAAAAGGAAATTAGTGAAGCCAAGCACTCAGAAGCAAAGAAGAAGGTTGAAGCTAAAACTGAGACGGCACCCCCCAAGAAAATCGTCCTTTACATCCCATGGGGTCGTCAACAAAAACATCCCACTCTGAGTCCCCCAAGAAGATTTGAGTTGAACAAGATGATATACGTAGCCAAGGGAGCCTATGTGGTGCGGGGATGGATTAAACCGCCAAGGTTGAATGAGCCCGTGGTAATTGGCCGCGCGCCTTAGAAGCCAATGACGGACCTTTCTACAGTCCACTAGAACTATCAAGAAACAATAGTAACATACAAAGGCAAAGAAATCAGTGGGAAAACTAAAGAGAGTCGCCACATAAAGAAATAGTCGGAACTGGAAGAGGTGAACAGCACTACTGAAAGGCGATTCCCACCCAAAAGCCCATAAATGCTGAAGAGGCGGAGGCCTTCTTTCGAAAGATGAAAATGTCGGACTATGAGGTAGTAGACCAGCTCCAGAAGTCTCCCGAGCAAGTCTCTTTATTATCATTATTGATGGATTCTCCAGAGTACCAGAAAGTGTTAGCCAAAACTTTGAATGAAGCATACGTGCCGGTTCAAACCTCCGTGGAACAACTGGAGAAAATGGCGGAAAGATTCTTCCCTGTTAATCAGATTACATTTAGTAAGAATGATTTGCCTCTAGAGGGAGCCGCCCACAACAAAGCCTTGCATCTCACTGTCAAATGTAAAGGCTATTACATCAAAAGAGTAATGACAGATGGAGGCTCCGGGGTAGACATATGTCCATTGTCAACATTGCAAAGAATGGAAAACGGGATGAAGAGGAGCTGCCCCACAATGTGTGTGTCCGAGCTTTTGATGGAATTAAAAGAGACACCATAGGAGAATGACTTGGTATTGCCCATTAGTCCAGTCGATTTTGAGGTAACATTTCAAGTATTAGATATGGACACATCCTACAACTATCTCCTAGGAAGGCCATGGATTCACGCAGCAGGAGCTGTGACTTCTACTCTGCACCAAATACTGAAATTTGAACATGAGAACAAGGAAATCGTGGTCCATGGAGAAGATGAACAGTCAATCTACCGCGATCCCTCCGTCCCATGCCTCGAAGCTACAGAGGGAAGTGAGCATATAGTTTACCAGGCTTTTGAAATCGTGGTAGTTGATCAACACGAAGAAGGCAAACCATTTCCTCGGCCTTTCCTCTCTAATGCCTCAATCATGGTGGCAAGCGAAATGATACGTCAAGGATTTAAGCCAGGTAAAGGACTCAGAAGTTCTCTACAAGAGATAATTGAGCCAATCGCTTTGCCTACCACAGAGAAGCTTTTTGGGCTAGGCTTCCACCCAACACCAGAGGATATGACCTGGGCCAACCATAGTAAACGTCATGGATGGGCTTTACATAAACCCCTACCCCACTTGTACGAAACACTTGTGAAGCCAAAGTACAATGAGGAAGAAGAAGATAAGACCTTCACAGCAGAGGAAATTGAAGAGATATGTGGAGCCATGAGGAAATTATTATATGAAGCAACCATGGTCCAGCTTGGAGACGGCTCGAGCACTACTGAGGTGCTCTACATGGGACCGGATGCCAAATTGAAAAATTGGAAGGCCACGCCTTTCCCAGTCAGGCGGGAGGCCCGGTAGTCCTGCCTTGCCACTAATTCGTGCATCACGAGTTATTTCAGGGTGCAACTCGGGTGTTTGTTTTTATTTAGTATTGTTTCCTTTAAATTTCAAATGTAAACCATGTTATCTTACAATTTCAAATAAATGAAATCAGTATATCATCGTCTACACTCCTCTATTTTCTTATTTTTTTATTTTTCTTCTATTTCATTTTTTCTTTCAGTTCCAATAATGCAGCTTTAAATAATATGACATGCTCGCAGATTTCAAGCCCCGACCCGAACATGCCGCCTATTTGTGAAATAATGAAGCAAGAACCAAAGTATGATGAATAAGAGGCTTTTAGGGAAATCAACCGAGAGTTGGAACATTTTGAAAATAAACCTAAGTCGAATTTAAATGATACCGAACCGGTTAACTTGGGCAGTCCCGGCGAAACCAGGGAAACTAAAATAAGCATACATGTTAATAAGGAAATCTGGGACTCACTGGTTCAACTTCTTTTTGAATTCAAAGATGTGTTTGCTTGGTCTTGAGACGATATTCCTAGGCTAAGTGTTGATTTGGTGGTTCATAAGTTGCCCACATACCCTGAACGCCCTCCAGTACAACAAAAACAAAGAGAGTTCAAACCTGATATCAGCGATAAGATCAAAGAGGAGATCGCAAAACAATTAGAGGCGGGAGTAATCCGAGTGGTTCGATACACTACATGGTTGGCCAATGTAGTCCCTGTACCGAAGAAAGACAGGAAAACCTGAGTATGTGTTTACTACGGAGATTTGAACAAGGCGAGTCCCAAAGACAACTTCGCTTTGCCTAACATCCACATCCGTGTCAACAATTGTGCCAAACACGAGATACAATCCTTTGTAGATTTCTACGCAGGATACCACCAAGTGTTGATGGATGAGCAAGATGATGAGAAAACTGCCTTTACCACATCTTGGGGGGCTTATTATTACAAGGGTTATGCCTTTTGGATTGAAGAACGCTGGGGAAACGTATATGAGGGCTATGACCACCATTTTCCATGACATGATGCATCAGGAGATAGAAGTATATGTGGACGATGTGATTATCAAGTGCAAGACTCTGGGTGATCATGTAAGGGACTTAAGAAAGTTTTTTGAAAGGCTTCGCAAGTACGATTTGAAATTGAATCCAGCCAAGTGTGATTAAGGGTCCCGTCAGGCAAACTTCTAGGGTTCATTGTCAGCCAAGAGGTATTGAGCTAGATCCAACCAAGATAAAATCCATTCGCGAGCTACATCCTCCGAAAACCAAGAAGGGTGTAATGAGCCCGTTGGGAACACGAAATTACATCAGCCGATTCATCGCCCAGCTGACTTCTACATGCGAGCCCATATTTAGACTTTTGAAAAAGGACACAACAATTAAATGGACCAATGAGTGTCAAGAGGTTTTTGACAGAATCAAAAGCTAGATGTCCAACCCACCAGTCTTGGTTCCACCGGAACCGGGAAGGCCATTGTTTCTTTATTTGGCAATCCCGGAGAACTCTTTTGATTGCATTCTTGGGCAGCATGACGCCATGGGAAATAAGGAGCAAGTCATCTATTACTTAAGCAATAATTTTACCAGTTACGAGGCCAAATACACGCTGCTAGAAAGAACCTCTTGTGCCTTGACATGGGTGGCCCAGAAGCTAAGGCATTACTTGCAAGCCCACACCACCTACCTCATAACCAGGCTGGACCCGTTAAAGTATATATTCCACAACCTGATGCCCACAGGGCGATTAGCAAAATGGAAAATCTTGCTCACCGAGTTCGACATAGTCTATGTAACTCATACCGCAATGAAGGCTCAAGCATTAGCAGATCATCTGTCTGAGGATCCAGTTGACGATGAGTATCGGCCTTTGAATACCTATTTCCCTGATGAAGAAGCGAATTCGGTGGAGGTAACATCTAAAGACATCTCTACTTGAAAAATGTTTTTCGATGGAGCAGTAAATGCAAAAGGCGTAGGAATAGGGGCAATTTTAATCTCACCCACTGGTCAGCATTACCCGGCTACAGCAAAGCACCGGTTTTTCTACACCAACAATACAGCTGAATATGAGGCTTGCATCATGGGCATGACAATGGCCATTGATCAAGACGTTGAGGAATTGTTAATCATGGAGGATTCAGATTTGATCATCCGGCAGGCCCAAGGGGAGTGGGAGACAAGAGATGTCAAACTCATCCCCTATCAATAGCATGTGGAGGACCTCAAAAAACGGTTCAAGTCGGTAAAATTCAGGTATATTCCTCGATGTCACAACGAGTTAGCGGAGTCAGGTGCACGATGATTTAATTCATGCACCGCCAACCGAATTGCATCCTATGTCAACACCCTGGCCATTCACTGCCTGGGGCATGGATGTCATTGGGCCCATTAAGCCAAAAGCCTTAAACGGACATAGATTCATATTGGTTGTTATCGATTACTTCACAAAGTGGGTCGAAGCCATCACACTTAAGTCCGTCACCAAGAAATTTGTGGTAGATTTTGCACATTCTGACATCATTTGTCGCTTCGGTATTCCCGCAACCATCATTACGGACAATGCCACCAATCTAAATAGTCGTTTGATGGGAGAAATATGTGAACAATTCAAGATAACACATAGAAACTCCACTCCTTATCGGCCCAAGGCCAATGGTGTCGTCGAAGCGGCTAACAAGAACATCAAGAAGATTTTGAGAAAAATGATTCAAAACTCAAGACAATGGCATGAAAAGCTGCCTTTTGCATTGCTTGGATATCGCACCACAGTGCACACATCGGTAGGGGCAGATCCATATTTATTGGTCTTTGGGACTAAAGTTGTCATACCACAGAGGTAGAAATCCCTTCGCTCCGGGTAATTGTCGAAGCACAAATTGAGGATAGAGAGTGGGTTAAGACTCGGTTGGAGCAGTTGTCATTAATTGATGAAAAACGAATGGTCGCGGTTTGTCACGGGAAACTGTACCAACAAAGAATGGCCCGCGCTTACAATAAGAAAGTGCGCCCCAGGAATTTCGAAGTCGGACAGCTTGTATTAAGGCGTATTCTCCCTCACCATCAGGAAGCTAAGGGAAAGTTTGCTCCAAACTGGAAAGGTCCATACATTATCAGAAAGATACTGCCCAAAAGAGCATTATACATGGGTGACGTGGAAGGAGACGAGCCCGAAACCGCAGTGAACACAGATGCAGTAAAAAGGTATTACATTTGAACTCCCAATTGCAATGATTCCGGCTAGTGGAAATGACGAAAGCTTTCTTTCCCGCTATCATAAACACTACCAATCCTTCACAAACCCCTCGAGCCGATTATGCTTCTTTGTTCACCCTCTTTGGAACCCAGAATTGCTATTCAAAAAAAAGATTAAAAATGAAAAAAAAGAGAAAAGAAAAATGAATGAATGAAAAAAATAATTTAATTTAGGAAACACTTCCGGAACTACGTCTGACTTGATTCTGAAAGCATACGTAGGCAGCCTCTCCCTGAGGTTCAGTCATATCAAAATAAAACCCTAGTTCCCCAAAAATAAACCGGGGAAGAGATGTAATGGTTCGGCCATAAAATTACTAGAATGGTTCCGAAGTTTTAAATTTCCATCCAATTTTCTTTACCCAAGAGACTGACCCAAGTCCTTCCGATCAATTGGCCAAAGAAGGGACGTGACAAACATCATTGTTGCGATTTGGCACAACTCAAATTGAGAGAAATAAAATGAGAGAGTCTTACTGGTGAAAATATTCGGGCACCATAAGGCGATGGTGAGTAGAGAAAATAAACATGAGAAAAGTATGTTTAGTGAAAACTCGTAAAAGAGAACAATCGGGCGACGGGAGAAGAGAAATAAGAGAGGCCAATTGGCGAAAACCCACGAAGGGCGTCGTCGGCCGAAAAGAAATAATATCACCATCCAAGCCCAAACAAGTTTCCGTGGTTTTTGAAATATTGAAATATGGATCAAAAGAAGCAGAAATGGATCCGGGCCGGGCATCTAGTCCAAGAAGCATGTCATCTCCATTTATCATCGGCACGCGCCCCTAGATAAGTCCTCCCTTTTTCTCCAAAAGGGACACTTCTCTTTAAATCCATATGTTTGCTCTTGTTGTTTCCCCTACTCCCTTTCGTCTTAACATTGATTTCATGACTATTTCACAAGAGAAGGTGGTAAGACCGGTCTCACAGGGTTTCTCCTGGAAAGAACCAAAAGAAATATTCGGTATCAGCGAGCGCATTTAGCCAATCCCGACTGACCAAGACGGTTGATGCTTCAAAAGCAGGAAAGTAAAAAGAAAAGAATTTTAAAGTCAAGAGCCCACAAAGGCAAATGAAGATTGGAACGGATAAGCCCGAACGGGCTAATTGTCCCCACAAAAGTTCTCCAAAGGAAGGCCCTGAAGTGGAAATCAGGACAAAAAATCATAACTAAGGGCCTATAAAAGAGAAGCAAATCTGAAAGATGAGGACCCCCCGACCAACATAAGAGGCGAAGTCTGGGAGTCAAGGGTTTTTCCCAACAGAAATGAGGCCGGGATCAAGCAAATCAAGGTCACAAACCAATCACTGCTTGAACTAATAGATTGTGTTTTGATAGAAAATTTGAAACAGGTGTAATCTAAAGCAATGAGGACAAATGACAAATGCAATCAAAGGAACGGCACAAAGGCCAAGAATAGCTTTGCACCAATTATCAACAAAAAGGGAAGTTCTCTTTACATCTTTTCCTGCAGTTTAATAAAAAGAAGAAGGGAGAATCATAAAACATGATAGCAAAGGACTCCGATCCCTGACTCCTTCCCCAGATTTAGGGCCACATCCCTAGTATTTCCCAGTTACAACTTGTGGACCTCCTTGGTATAACTCAAGGATCACACTCCACTCTCCCCAGCATAGACTGAGAAATTTCCTTCTTTCATTTCCCGGCATATCCCGAAGGGCTCCTCTCTCCATCTCCAACATAACCTGAGGAACCTTTTCTTCTCTCTGTCGCCGGCGTAACCTGAGGCCCCCTCTTTTTCCTTTATTGCCCAGCATAATCTGAAGGCCAAATCCCTTCTACCCCTAACATATCCTAAGGTTCTTTCCTTTCTCTCTCTATCCCCAGCATAGCCAGAAGGATTTTTGTGGCCTTTCACTCCCCACCATTCCCCAGCATAACCTGAGGGCCTTTCTCCTTTCCTCCTCAACATGAGTTTTTGTTTCCAATCCAGGCATAAGCCGCGGATTCCCCTGGCATAACCCAGAAATTTTTTCTTCTAATCCCGGCATAGCCCGCGGATTTCCCTAGCATAACCCAGCAAATCTTTCTTCTAATACCGGCAAAACCCGTGGATTTCCCTAGCATAACCTAGGAGTCTTTTCTTTCAAATATCGGCATAACCCGTTGATCTCCCTAGCAAAACCTAGGTGTTTTCTTCCAATCCCTCCATAACCCACGGATCCATTAGCATAACCCAGGAGTCTTCACTTTTTCAAATCCCAGCATAACCCGTGGAATCACCTGGCATAACCCAGAAATTTTAACTTCTGATCCCAACATAACCCGTGGATTCCCCTGGCATAACCCAGAAATCTTTCCCTTCTAATTCCGGCATAACCCGTGGATTTCCCTAGCATAACCTAGGAGTTTTTCTTTTCAATCCCGGCATAACCCGCGGATCTCCCTAGCATAACCTAGGAGTTTTCTTTCAAATCCCTGCATATCTCGTGGATTTCCCTAGCATAACCAAGGAATTTTCTCTTTCCAATCCCGGCATAACCCGTGGATTCCCCTAGCATAACCAAGAATCTTTCCTTTCAATCCCGGCATAAACCGCGGATCTCCCCTGGCATAACCCAGGAATTTTTCTGTCAATCCCGACATAACCCGTGGATTTCCCTAGCATAACCTAGGAGTTTTCCTTTTCAATCTCGGCATAACCCGCGGATCCCCTGGCATAACTCAGGAATATTTCCTTTCGATCCTAGCATAACCCGGGCATTCGCCAGCATAATCTGATAATCTCCCCAAAAATACATAATCCTGCTTTTATTGTTTTCAATAGGAATAGTTTAGACCTGTGCTGCAAATAACTCACAAAATTTTCCTAGTAAAACTGGGGCAGAAAATTTCGCTCGTTTATTGATTTTGATGGTCAAACAGGTTTTACCACAGGACACAGGATTTGAGATGACTGGAAGAGTGAATCTCAATGTAGGACAAAGGAAAAGAAGAAGAGAACAAAAGGAAACAAATCTAGGATTGTTAAAAAGAAGATGTGGGTTGTCGAGGTTTGATTCAAAATCACAAGTAGTGCGTGTCCCAGCTGATTTCAATGTTGAGGAAAGAACTAAAACCTACAGCTTATGAGCATCAAGATTCAGATTGAAGTCCATGGCGAATCCAGCCAAGACTCAAGATCAAGCTTTCGAGAGAATTTATAGATAGGAATCTTGTAACTCATAGGCATAGCTAGCATAGTCTTGATTCGTTTTTTGGATGTAATAACGGGCCAGAAAGCAGTAGCAGCAGCAGTAAAATCAGAGCTCATGATAGTCACGACTACCAAATACTCCAGAACTACACTGACTTGATTCCTTTATAGCCAGGAATATGTAGGCAACCTTTGAAGCGAGGTTTTGTCAGACATTTTTCAAAATGCTTCACCTGGAGTTTTGAGCAGGCAAAAATCCCTCATGTCGCTCATTTATATTTGACCGAAAACCCTTCGTGTTTCCAGGCAAAGGGGGACAGCTGTGAGCACGTGATTTTCGCCTCGTTAAAATTACTTCTATAGAATTCTTAGAGTTCGGATTTTTTCTTTTATTATTTGATTTTTAGGATTTAATTGCACATGTTTGTGTGTATTTTTATTTGTGCATATACGGTAAGTCATAGAAAAATAACAAAAAAAATTTACACGGCCATTTAGGATGTGATTTTTGCATGATTTTTGTTAGATTTATTAGTAATTATGCTTTTTACAAAATATAAAATCACAAAGAAACTTTATTTGTTTTTAATTTCCTTTAAAATAATAGTAGTTTAATTGTAATTTTATAGGTTGAATAATTTTTCAGATTTAATTTTAGTTGAGTTTAAAAATTGAAACAATAATTGAATAATAGATAATTGAAAAAGAATTAAAGAAAAAAAAGATAAATCAGGCTAGCCTGGTATTGGGCCAAAACTGATGATGGCCCAAACCAAAAATCCTCCCCACCCATCCAAAACCGGCCCAAACCCATCCCTGACCCGGTCTCTCATTAGAGACGCCCCAAAACAACGTCGTTTTGGGACATGTGATCACAATCGTTCATAAGTCATCATCCAATGGCCTTCGTTCAATCTTGATTACTAAATAAAAGTGTCCAAACCCGTTACCAAACCCTAGATACCAACTCTCACTTCCTCGTACCTATCACCTCTGCCAACACTCCGCCTCACCGTCGCCAGCCGGAGATCGTCACCGCCAGCGACCAAGCTCCAAACTCACCAGAAAATACACCACTGAACCATTGTTTCCTCCTATTTCCAATACCCTAAAAACCAGCCTTCAAATATGAGCCTAACCCTTCGAATAAATGAATTTGTGGACGCCGTGTCCGACGAAAGCCACCCTAACCATTCCCAAATTTACACTATAGTACCGTCTCCGTCTCCCCAACCCATATCCAACCTTATTTCCTCTATAATTCCAGCCAGGTCTTCCAAATTTCAAATTGAAAGTTTGGCTCAAGTTTAATCCACCCTAAATTCAACCACGATCATACAATACACTATCCTGGCGTCCCTCTTCCTAAAACCCTTAATAAATTTCCTTCAAATCACCGCAAATTTTGAGCTACTGTCAACCTCAGTCCCAGATTTTTCCAGTTGAGAGATTCGCTAAAGTCTTGGTACGCTTGAGACCTTGCATGAGAAAGTCAAGACGGTCATTTGTGGTCCAAAGGTTAGGCATCCTTTCTTTACCATAGGTTTCAAATTTTCTGCGTTTTTTTTAATTTCCTTCTTCCAAAAATCCATGTTAGAACACTCAGTATTCTAGGTTAGTTCAAAATTTCAGATTGTTCATCCTTTCCCTGGTTTGATTATTTCCTCGTTTCAGTTGATCAATAATTGTTCATGATAAACCCTACGATTGCTTTTGAGCTTTGTTTTGTCTAGTCCTGTTTTGCTTATGATTAATTCAGTCTTGCATTCTTGGTACTAGTTTAATTTAGCTTCAAATCTATCTATATATATGTGTTCTATTGATTTATTAATAATTCCTTATGGTTACTGATTAGCTTTTGATATTTTGTTTGTTTTTTATTTTGGTTAAAACAAGCAGTATAGTTTTAGTCTCTGTTAAATTTAATGGTTGGTTTATAACATGCCAGCTCAGTTTAGTAAGTATTTATCCCCAATTGATAATTAGATTAGTTTTGTTTATGGTTTAGTCCTTCTTATTGCCTTGAGTAATTAACTATAGTCAAACTCTCACCAACATGATAAGAACTAAGGTATAATTGGTTAGGCTAAGTAATTGATGGGAAAGGACAAGGGTAATAGGGGTATTTGGATATGGAAATCTTGCAATAGACCCCTGGAACCTTCTAGTTGGAGGTTCAAAAACTAAATTCTTGAAATTTTCTGATAAGACTTTAGGCACAAGCCAGAAAATGAGGGACTAAATGAACAATTCGAAGAAATAGGAAAGGGGCTAATAAGTAAACACAATTAAAAGGGTTGCCCTAAGGCTTTGGCTATAAAAAGGAATCTTAGTGCCTTCATTTATAGGTTTTTACACTATCTGAAAATCCTCAGGAAAATTCTAGATATTTCAAACCCAATAGTCTCCAAAAATTCTTTAAAATGTCTAGAAATCCTGAGTTTTCTGGGAGTTGCCAAATTCCCTGAAGTTCAGTGGTTTTTTTCACTATCTTATTAGACTGCTTTCTCCTGAAAATGACTCCAATTCCAGCTGTGCGGTAGAAGTTTAGCCATAGAAAGATGAAAATAGCTTGAAAAATACACATTTTTAGAGTTGAGTTTCCAGCATTGGCATTGGATTCCATTTGAGTTGATTAAGTCATTGTTTTAGATATTTAAAATCAAATTGCTATTTTATGTGGTGTCAAAACCTTCCTGGGCTCCTGTCTAATTGTTTGAGGTCCATTTAAGCCATTTGTTAGGTTTCCACTGGTCTGAACTGTTAGAAACTACGCTTTACGCTTTCCACTGGTTGGCCACCAACGTGGTTAGTCCAGTCCCCGAGAGACTCTCTCGAGATTTTTCACTATCTTGTTAATCTTAAGGGTGCTCAACAAACCGTTACACACTTGAGGACACAAGCCTCAAACAGTTGCTCGGAGATCGCAATCTCAAAGACTTCACCCAAGGAAACGCAAGTTCCTTGAAACAAGAGAATCGCAATTCTCTTACAAGTATATCAAATACTTGGACACTCACTTAACTAAAGTACTCCTTATTGAGTAGATATGAGTAAAAGAATATGTTCAAGATCACAACAACTTTAAGCAATAATATGGCTCTCAAAAGCTTTATGAAATGAGTAGAAAATGAAGAACAATTGAATGAAAGCTTATAGCAATGTAATGATCAGTTTGTGTATGTTGTTGTTTTTAAAACACTGAAATGAAGCTGTATTTATAGTTGAAAAAGTTGGTTCAACCGTTGTCTAATTGCCAATTAAGAGTTGCTGAAATTACTCAGTGATAATCGATTATTAAGACCAAACAATCGATTATCTGCCAGTCAGTTTAAAAATCAATCCCAGATTTAACGCTTCACAATCGATTATACATAATCTATAATCGATTACTGGCAATATTCAAAATCAGATAATCGATTACACTAAGTTCATAATCGATTACTTTAGCAACGTTCTAAAAATCATTTCCAGATTTTAAGCAAAACATCGATTATATAAAATCAATAATCGATTACTTCAGCAACGTTCTAAAAATCATTTCCGGATTTTAAGCAGAACATCGATTATATAAAATCAATAATCGATTACTTCAGCAACGTTCTAAAAATCATTTCCGGATTTTAAGCAGAACATCGATTATCTAGAATCAATAATCGATTACCTTATGGTTTTTGAAAATCATTTGACAACGGCCAGCTTCAACAATCGATTGTCCTTTGCAACAATCGATTACTTGTTATTTTCTGAAAATCATAAAACTTACTGTCTCAGTGATAATCGATTATCTAAAGACATAATCGATTACTTAATTAAATTTAAAATCACTGGAAGACATCAACTCAACACAATCGATCACCATTAGTTCATAATCGATTATTTTGAGTATTGAAAAACTTTACCTCAACAACAATCGATTGTCATTTGTTCACAATCGATTATCATGCAGATTTGGAAAAACCTGATGTTCACTGTCTTACTCACAATCGATTACCATTAATTCATAATCGATTGTCATGCAGTCTTGGCTCAGAAACAATCGATTATCATAAGTACATAATCGATTATTTTAGCCCAGATTTTTGAGGCATGTTTAGAAAACATTTTGTCTAATGTAAATATGCATGATTTAAAATCTTTTTGACACAGAATTAAATATGCATGATTTTGGAAAATAGTTTTATGAGAGAGGCCATACTATGAGTCAAGTTATAGGATCGAGATTACAATTTAGAACAACTCAATAACAATTAAAAGCTATATCTTGAACTTCAATCTTATTCGCAACCATTGTGCGCTTGTACTTGAATTCCGTCATATATCAATTTTTGCTTCGTTTGTCATTCATCAAAACCTACAAAAGAGTACACGTTTAGTATATTGCATTGAGAACGTGTTTCTAACAATTTCCCCCTTTTTGATAATGGCAAACATTAAGCGGGATATGCAATTTAGGCAAAAGATATTGACAATTCAAGACAAGTAACAATTATGCAATTTTGTTCTTGTTCCCCCTCAATTTTAGCTTATAAGCAATCAATGAATTAAGAGGTGGTGCATACCCGATATCCCGTTTTCTTCCCCCTTTTGCCATTAGCAAAAAAAAATAGTAAGGAAAGATGCAAAAAGATGAAATAAACAAGGTTTATTTATTGGAAAAAAAAAAGAGGGTACATCAATGGGAACCAAAGAGAACAACAGCAAAAACCACACAAAACACACAAAAAAAATTTATTCATTTCCGTCGTTGTCCGCCTCGTTATCCGGCGCTGCTTCAAAAGGAACGAGAGCTGCATATGGATAATTGACATGATCAAAGTATCCATGGATCTCATGAGTGAGTTGAGCAAGCTGGTCGGATATGGTTTGGAGAGTAGGCTCTTGGGACGAACGAGCACGACGGGGTGGACGACTTGAAGAAGGAGCTGGAGCATGATCACCATCATGATGGAAAGAAGACTCCGAGATTTCCCAAATTTTGGTACTCCTTTTGAGAGGACCATTTTCC
Source organism: Nicotiana benthamiana (assembly GCA_034376525.1). Taxonomy (NCBI): domain Eukaryota; kingdom Viridiplantae; phylum Streptophyta; class Magnoliopsida; order Solanales; family Solanaceae; genus Nicotiana; species Nicotiana benthamiana. Next base: position 12,559,344 of record CM067340.1, read on the forward strand.
GTGACAAATCCGGATGCTTCAAGGAAGTTCATAATGAGGAGGGCATAAGGAAGAGGCATGTCATCACCGATGGCATCGAGCATATGAATTTTGATGAGCCGACACCAATTTATTTTGGCTACGGTGACAATGGCATGCAGAAGTTTGGTATCCTCCTGGGAGATGGTGGTGTGATTGTGCCGTCTAGGCTTGAGGACTCGGGTGATGAAGTAAAGAATCAACCGGTAGTTTGGATCCATTCCCGTTATGGTAGGACGATGGGTAGAGATAGATGGATCATAGGAGGTTATACCGGCTTGGTGGAGAAGGATGGTTTCATCAAAGAGAGCCCCGGCCTTATCAATATACCGGTAAAGGTCTTCACCTTCATTTGGAAGGCGGGCAATGGTGTGGAGATTCTCTTCAGAGAGAAGAATTTGAACCCCATTAATGGAGGTGACAAGTTCGCCATCTTCATCTTTATGGAGGTTTGAGTAAAAAGCTTGAACGAGAGTTGTGTTTATGTGAGGATGAGTGAGAAGCAAGAAGTCATATAGTTGACACTCCTTTAACATATTTGCGGCAGGGGTGAAAGGCTCAAGGAGTTTACTATTTGAGAACCGAGGAGGAAGAATGGTGCGTTTCTCAAATTTTGATAGGAACCTTGTGAGTTCATTTTCAGTTTCAAAGAACAAGACGGAACCGTCTTGGTATGGAAAATTTAAAGGAGGAGGGGCGGTTGAGGCTGATGCGCCATGTTTGGATCGGGAACGTTTTGAAGATCGTCCAGACATGTTAGGAGAAAGACTGCTGGAATTTGGCAAAGAAAATAGAAGAGATTTAGCTTTTGAATACTAGAGATAGTGCTTGAGTGGGTGAATGTGAGCTCTTATGATGCCTATTTATAGAGGAAAGGATTATCAAGCATTGAATGGAGACATTTGCTGAGATTTTGGTTTAGGAGCAGTCAGAAAACGGTAAGAATTAAAATTACTGACCATTAGATAATCGATTATTGAACTGAAATAATCGATTGTATTTACTGTTTGATTGAGATTTTGAATCTGACAAATCGATTCTTGAGTCAAACGGTAAAAAAATTGAATGAAATAATCGATTGTTAAATTTTGGTAATCGATTATGGAGCATTTAAGACCTGACAGGAATCGATTGAGGAGCCAAACGGTAACAAAAAAAATTAATATGAAGTAATCGATTGTCAATTCTTGGTAATCGATTATTTAGGGAACTAATTTGATACAGTGAACTTGGAGAATATCAGAATTTGTCAAATAATCGATTGTATGAAAAAAATAATCGATTGTTGTAGAAAGCATTGCTGAATGACTGAGGCGGATATCGATTATGCAATTTAGGAAGTAAAAAATTAAACACAGATGCATAATAGTAATAATCAGTCATAAATAATCGATTATTGATACTGATAATCGATGTACTGCACAGAAAATAATCGATTAGTGGCTTGAAATAGTCGATTATTTTGTGCTAAAACTTCATAATTCCCCCTACCTTTGGGGTGGTACCTGCAAAATAGATTTAAACGTCTCCTACGCTCAAGTTAGTAATTTATAGCGAAATTAATAAATTACACTAGTGCTAACAAGTAATGCCGTGAACTCTTAAGAATTGTGTCCTAGAGTGTTCTTAAGAGAGTTTCGGGTACTTACCTTTTCTCCAACATCGCCAATTACCTGTTCGAGAGGATGATCCTTGATCGTTCTCCACTCGTTAGGCGTATTTATTCCTTTTTCTAATTGTGGCGCTTCTTCCGTTGGTTGTTCCCCAATTTCATTTTTGTTTTCCTTTGAAGGTTCTTCTTGGATTTTATCTTTCAAGCTATCCAAGATACCTGCAAGATCAAAACCGGATTCCTTTCTCGCCAAGCGAGTATTATCTTCGGAAAACACAACATGAGGGGATTCCTCCACAATTTGGGTTCTTGTGTTAAAGATCCTATATGCTTTGCTACGTGAGGAATAACCAATGAAAATACCTTCATCCGATTTAGCATCAAACTTACCCAATTGGTCCTTCCCATTATTATGAACAAAACATTTACAACCAAAAACACGTAAATGAGAAATGTTGGGTTTTCTACCCTTATAAAGTTCATATGGGGTTTTCATGAGTATCGGCCGAATTGCTACTCTATTTAAAACATAGCAAGCGGTACTCACGGCGTCCGCCCAAAAATATTTAGGAATCTTAGCTTCGTCGAGCATGGTTCTTGCCATCTCCTCGAGACACCTATTTTTCCTTTCCACCACCCCATTTTGTTGTGGTGTCCGTGGAGCGGAAAAGGTGTGTTCGATTTCGAGTTCGTCACAAAAATCCGCAAAGAGATTGTGATCAAACTCTCCCCCATGATCACTTCTAATCGAAGTGACGGTCGATTCCTTTTCGTTTTGAACACGCTTAAGGAAATACTTGAAATTTTGAAAAGCATCACTTTTATTTGCAAGAAATAGAGTCCAAGTAAATCAAGAAAAGTCATCAACAATTACAAAAATATATTTATTTTTACCAAGACTTTCAATACGAGAGGGACCAAATAAATCCATGTGAAGTAATTGCAAAGGTCTAGACGTTGAAACAATATTCTTGGATTTAAAAGATGCTTTGGTTTGCTTCCCTTTTTGACAAGAATCGCAAATAGAATCATTTTCAAACTTTAAACTGGGAAGACCAACTACTAAGTTTTGAGAAAGAAGCTTGTTAAAAAGATGCATGTTCATGTGTGCTACTCTACGATGCCATAGCCAAGAGTTATCCTCTTTGCTTACTAAACAATCAACATATTCGGGTGAGGAGTTTGCAAGATCAACCATATAGATATTATCAATTCTAAAACCACGAAGTATGATCTTGAAATCACTACGTCTAAATACAAGACATTCATCCGAATTAAATAGAGCAAGATTTCCCTTGTCACATAATTGGCTTATGCTCAAGAGATTATGCTTCAAACCTTTCACAAGTAGTATATGTTTAATAGAGGAGTTTTCGTCCTTACCGACCGAACCAATGCCGATGATTTTTCCTTTATTGTTATCACCAAATGTGACACTTCCTCCTTCTTTGTGCTCTAGTTGAAGGAATTTGGATTCATCTCCCGTCATGTGTTTGGAGCATCCACTATCAAGGTACCATAGTACACTTGATCCCTTCAAGCACACCTACAAAATAAATTAATGTTCTTTAGGTACCCATGCCATCTTGGGTCCTTGAGGGTTAGGCATGTTATAATGATGCAATTGATTTATATGTCTATGACGAGTAAAGCAAGCGAGAGCAATATGACCAATACGTCTACAATAATGACAAGTCACGTTGGGATTATGCATTTTTCTAGGTACATAGTAACTAGATGAATGAAGGTTGCTTACTCTACTTTGAACACCATTGTTTCTCCTATTATGAGCTCTAGGAGGTTCACAAGTTTGTCTAAAACATGCATCATTTCTAAAATATCTATTTCTAGGTGGAGGGTCATTTCTTGGTCTTCTAAATTGTTCAAGGTTTGGCCTAAAATATGCATCATTTCTAGGTCTTCTAGCATTTTCACTATTTGGTCTAACATGCAAGTCATTTCTAGGATTTCTACTTCTAGGATAAGCATTTTGGTTATTAGTCCTAGGTTGAGCTCTAGGTTGTTGTGGTTTAGCACCAACCTTTTCTTCATTTTTGAATCGTATTCCATGTTTAGTTGATTTTAGATTAACAAGCACATCATTCAAGTTTTTATGCGAAGAATTAAACTTATCTAATGTGCCTTTAAGTCTAGCTACTTCATTCTTAAGAAGCACACAAGAAGAACAGTTTCTAGTAGAACCTTCAGGTTTATCAGCACTTCTTTTTCCATAAAACTTGTTTTCCTCTTTTAGCTTCTCATTTTCGAAAACCAGTTTTTCTAATTCTTTTTCTTTTAATGAAAGTTGTGTTTAAAAATCTTTTTCTTTTAGAGAAGCGCTTTCTTTAACACTTTTGACAGTTTTTGAAGCTTTGATAAATTCAGCATATAGTTCATCAAAAGCATTTCTCATTTCAACAAGAGTAAAGAAATTTTGAGAAGAGATTTGACTTACCTCGTCTTTGCCGTCTTCTTGAGCCATGAGACATAAATTTGCTGCTTCATCGTCTTCTTCTTCGCTTGCTTCATCTCCGGAATCTCCTCCCCAAGAGATGTATGCACGTTGCTTTTTGAAGGGTTTCTTCTCCTTTTGATGTTAGGGCAATTTGATTTTATGTGCCCGGTTTCTCCGCATTCATAGCATTTTAGTTGATCGCCTTGCTTTTTGTTCTTGCGTTCATACTCTTTGCGTATGAATTTTTGAAACCTTTTGATAACGAGTCCAAACTCGTTGTCACCTTCCTCATCAATTTGTGGTTGGCTAGCCTTTAGAGCAATCCTTTGCCTTCTTTGATCATCAACAAACGGGTTAAGTATAGTTGATTCATAGGTTTTGAGATTACCTCTTAATGCGTCAATTGTGACATTTGTGATGCCAATGGATTCTTGGATTGCATCGGCCTTTGATCGCCATGCCGGAGTGAGACTTCTGAGGATCTTCCGGACAAGTTCTCTATCCGTAAACGTCTTTTTGAGGGCGTGTAGATCATTCACGATCATTGAGAATCGCTCAAACATTTCGTCTACTTTCACTCCTTCCTTCATGTGGAATAGTTCATAAGAGTGAGTTAAGAAATCAATTTTAGCTTCTCGTACCTGGTCGGTTCCTTCGTATGTCACTTCAAGCTTATCCCACATTTCTTTTGCTGTTTTGCAACATGATATCTTCCTGTAGTCGTTAGCATTAACAGCACAATATAATAAATTTATAGCTTTGGCATTATTTTGAACCTTACGAATATCCTCCGCGGTATATTCCTCTTCGGTCTTTGGAACCCATTCGTCTTCCACCTTCTTGGTTGGAATTTGGTTTCCATTGGTGAATACTTTCCACAAATGAAAGCTATTTGATTGCACAAAGATTTGCATCCTCTCCTTCCAGTATGAGTAGTTTGTGCCGTTGAATAGAGGAGGTCGTGTAGAGCATTGTCCTTCTTCAATTCCTGCAAAAGAGTAAAGAGTAGAAGCCATGGATGGTTCTCTCAAACGGTTAAGTTTTCAGAGAGTTGGGCTCTGATACCAATTGTTAGAAACTACGCTTTACGCTAGAGGGGGGGTGAATAGCGTATTAATAGAATTTAGCAGTTTCTTGCGGAATTTAAACTTTGCAGGAAGTAAAATAAATGCAGAAAAATAAACTTACACAAAGATGTATACTGGTTGGCCACCAACGTGGTTAGTCCAGTCCCCGAGAGACTCTCTCGAGATTTTTCACTATCTTGTTAAGCTTAAGGGTGCTCAACAAACCGTTACACACTTGAGGACACAAGCCTCAAACAGTTGCTCGGAGATCGCAATCTCAAAGACTTCACCCAAGGAAACGCAAGTTCCTTGAAACAAGAGAATCGCAATTCTCTTACAAGTATATCAAATACTTGGACACTCACTTAACTAAAGTACTCCTTATTGAGTAGATATGAGTAAAAGAATATGTTCAAGATCACAACAACTTTAAGCAATAATATGGCTCTCAAAAGCTTTATGAAATGAGTAGAAAATGAAGAACAATTGAATGAAAGCTTATAGCAATGTAATGATCAGTTTGTGTATGTTGTTGTTTTTAAAACACTGAAATGAAGCTGTATTTATAGTTGAAAAAGTTGGTTCAACCGTTGTCTAATTGCCAATTAAGAGTTGCTGAAATTACTCAGTGATAATCGATTATTAAGACCAAACAATCGATTATCTGCCAGTCAGTTTAAAAATCAATCCCAGATTTAACGCTTCACAATCGATTATACATAATCTATAATCGATTACTGGCAATATTCAAAATCAGATAATCGATTACACTAAGTTCATAATCGATTACTTTAGCAACGTTCTAAAAATCATTTCCAGATTTTAAGCAAAACATCGATTATATAAAATCAATAATCGATTACTTCAGCAACGTTCTAAAAATTATTTCCGGATTTTAAGCAGAACATCGATTATATAAAATCAATAATCGATTACTTCAGCAACGTTCTAAAAATCATTTCCGGATTTTAAGCAGAACATCGATTATCTAGAATCAATAATCGATTACCTTATGGTTTTTGAAAATCATTTGACAACGGCCAGCTTCAACAATCGATTGTCCTTTGCAACAATCGATTACTTGTTATTTTCTGAAAATCATAAAACTTACTGTCTCAGTGATAATCGATTATCTAAAGACATAATCGATTACTTAATTAAATTTAAAATCACTGGAAGACATCAACTCAACACAATCGATCACCATTAGTTCATAATCGATTATTTTGAGTATTGAAAAACTTTACCTCAACAACAATCGATTGTCATTTGTTCACAATCGATTATCATGCAGATTTGGAAAAACCTGATGTTCACTGTCTTACTCACAATCGATTACCATTAATTCATAATCGATTGTCATGCAGTCTTGGCTCAGAAACAATCGATTATCATAAGTACATAATCGATTATTTTAGCCCAGGTTTTTGAGGCATGTTTAGAAAATATTTTGTCTAATGTAAATATGCATGATTTAAAATCTTTTTGACACAGAATTAAATATGCATGATTTTGGAAAATAGTTTTATGAGAGAGGCCATACTATGAGTCAAGTTATAGGATCGAGATTACAATTTAGAACAACTCAATAACAATTAAAAGCTATATCTTGAACTTCAATCTTATTCGCAACCATTGTGCGCTTGTACTTGAATTCCGTCATATATCAATTTTTGCTTCGTTTGTCATTCATCAAAACCTACAAAAGAGTACACGTTTAGTATATTGCATTGAGAACGTGTTTCTAACATAAACTTGGGTTTAAACTTTCCTGGGATAGATGCTAGTATTACCGGGTGTATCAATTAATCATGAGCTGTGGATTTTGTGATTGTTATGCTGGATAAGCTTTGCTGACTCATAGTGTTGTTCATTTGCACAAATTCCAAGTACTTCTCTAATCTCCACTGATGTGTGAACGCTGCACTTAATGAACAGTCGAGTTTGAAGAAGTCTAGTATCTGTTTTTATCACTTTATAACTATTATATTGTTGTAACTGAGAAAATGGGTTGTAATAATTGAACACTTGGACTGTGCTAAATAATTTTGAACCATTTAGATCATTTATTTGTACTATCTCGCATTTCAGTAGGATAAATCGTAGTACTAATAACGGTAGATTGTTCAAATCCTTACGTTTACTTTAATAGTGAAGATATTATGTGTATACATGTTTGGGTTCGCACTGACAGGATTAATGGTTGAGATACAGAGGTTCACCCAGAATCTTGCCCTGTTAGACGTTTGGCATGCTAAAATGATAAGATACATGCATTAAAAAAATAATTTAGAAGAGCTGAAAATTCGTGATTTAGGGAATGCTACTTTTTTTAATCCTTGATTAACCGTTTGATTTACATTTCTAGGCTCAATGAGAAAGCCCAAAAAAACCAGGCGTAGTTAAGAGGCGCAGGAAAAGTACACTTCTTGGGTTCGCTTCTGCCAATAAAGAGCCCATTTTCAAAAATTAGCAACTGAAGCGGTCTGGAATTGACATGCTTCACTATAATGATGCAATGCTTTTAGTAATAGACTATTCAGCTTAGGCGTTTCCCTTATTATATGGACAAAGGAAAAAAAATGATAGCTCGCTTTAGGAATGGCCTTTGTTTAAAATAAAAACGAGTGTGTCATGCCAAACAGAATCTAAAATTGTGTGGCCCTCGTGAAATGTCTATATTAAAATTCTTAGAGATTCGGATACGTCGTTTAGCGAATTTCACAGCGTTCCCGCAAAGATAATCACGCGTTAGACGCTTTAGGCACGTCTTTAATAATTTCATCTTCTTAATTACGGGTGCACATTTATGTGACCCAAATTCAAATCTCGATGAAGTTGAAAGATATCAAAAACTGTGTGCGCATTTATGTGACGTGGTTCGCGATATATTTTAGCGGCATCGCAAATTTCCTTAAAAATATTAAAAGCGGTATAAGTATTTAAAATTGCATTTTTAGGATGAACATGTGTAAAATTAGAATTTTGGCCATTTATAATAGTTTAAGTGACCGTGCTAGAACCACGGGATCCGAGGGTGCCTAACACCTTCCCTCGGGTCAACAGAATTCTTTACTAAGAATTTCTGGTTTGCAGACTCCATTTGGGTAGTCGGAAATTTCCTCGATTTAGGATTCTAAATAAACCGGTGACTTGGGACACCAAAGCCAAACCTATCCCAAGTGGCTACTCTTAATAAATAAATAATCCCGATTTGAATAATGTCACATTAATTGAAAAAAAACTCCCTTATATGTGCCATCCTTCGGGGTAGCCATGTAAAAAAGAGGTGTGACAGGCCATATACAGTACTGAGTGGCCGAGTAATTTGTGATCATGAGTACACGAGGTTTTCCCCTAAAATGTCATATTCCTCATATCATTATGTATTGATCTACTTTACTTGTACGGAGTTAACTATTGAACTTAAAAGCATGTCTACAATTCAATACTGTTATTCTATATTGGACTGTACTTGTTGAGCTCGTCACTACTTTCAGCCCAAAGGTTAGTCTTGTTACTTATTGAGTTGGTTGTACTCATACTACACTATGAACCTTGTGTGCAGACCTAGGTACTTCCAAATACGGTGACAGTTAGATCTCGGAGTATTATGAGTTGGAGATTATCAAGGTAGTTGCCTAGCGTCCACTGACCTTTACTCCCTTCCTTTCAGTTATGGTATTATTCTATATTTCCAGACAGTGTTTTTATAAGTTAGACTTCAATATCATATGCTCACGAGCTCGGTGACACCGGATTTTGGGAGTGTAATTGTACCAGGTATTGTGGGATTTTCTGTAAAAGAAATCTAATTATTATGCTTTCAAACTTAAAAGAATTTGGGATTGATTGAGGCTATTGGCTTGCCTAGTATCAAGATAGGCGTCATCACGACATGTGAGATTTTGGGTCGTGACAATACTCATACTATACTTCTGCACCTTGCGCGTAGATTTTTGGAGCGGAGCGCTGGTGATGTCGGGAGCTGGTTCTAAAGATGTTAGTGCATTTCGGATATAGCTACCACTTATCCTTGGTAGCTTTAGATTTTGCTAATTTGTTTATGTAACCTTCAAACATATCGTATAATTATTTTGACTAGATTTGTAAATTTTTAGTCTTAGAAACTCATGATTTATACTGCCTGTCCTTGAGTTAATATGTAAATGTCAGATAATTCTTCATTGTTTTCCTATCAATCTCATTTGAATCATATTGATTATTTTACTTACCTAATAGGTCGAGTTAGATGCCATCACTGATGTATTTTGAGTCATGACAATATATCAATCCAGTAAGGCATGTAGAACTTTTCATTTGTTTCTAGATTAATAACTCACGATTTGAATTGCAGTCTTTGAATCCGTCAAATTCTTAACAATCTTTTTTGTTCTATTCCAGTATATGCATATATAGTCCTCCATCCTTTGGTTTAATTACCGTTTGAAGTTAAAATGAAATTTCGTTTTACTTTTTTCCTATAGTTGTTTTTTTAATTACTTTATGCCAATACGTCACCTTTTTTATTTCAAAAATTTAATCAATCGCTAAATTAAATTTTGAATTTCTTAACATATATTCTTGTTTAACCCAAAATTGAGTGAGTATTTATGACATTGGTTTTTTTTTGGACAAATTGCACAATCTAATTTACATAATAATGGTGTCAAAAGAATTTCGCAAAACAAAATCCATATAGGAACAATAGATATTCTTCTCTCTTTTGCTTTATATTAAGTATCATTCAAAAAGTAAATTTCCTAAAATTTCAACAATATCTAACTTAACTAGCTAGGATGTTCATATATAGAAAATCTAATAAGCCTACAACGACTAAAATAATTACAAATTTAACAGTAAAAACAATATATGTCAATAAAGTACTTACCTCAATTTAAAAATGCCGGAGAAGAAATGTGTCGATGCCACCGCGGAACCATTGATGAAAATGGAAAACAAAAGTTAAGAAAATTAATGGAAAGAGGGAAGAGGAAGAAGGGGGGAAGGAGGAGCAAATGAGAGAGAGAGCAAAAATACATTACCAATAACGAGGAGCATGGTGAAGAAGGACAAGAGGGAGAGAAAAGGAGGATGAGAGAAAGAGGTAGAAAAGAAATGTGTCTATTTTGGGGAACAGGGGTCGGATAGGGTTTTTAAAAAATCCGACCGATTCGGTCGGAATGGTCGGAATTGAAGTCAAGATGAATTTTGCGCCAAATATTGCAGCCGATTTGGTCAATAATTTGGTCGGAAAAATTTTAAAAATATATAATTGATAATTTTTTGAAAATTCTCACGGATTCCCTCGAAAAATTCAGTCGGAATTTTACGATTTTATAGTAGTGTAAGTGACAGTTGAATCTTTTAGTGAAAGTATTTTTTATAAATGAATATTTCATCCTTGTTATGAAATCTCCTATTTAAGGTGAATGTCTATAATTAGAGAGATTCTAGAGTTCTATTCTTGGTAGATAAATCATCCCCCTCCCTATAAATAAAGGGATCTTCTACCATTGTAAACCATCCCTAACAATCTCTAAGTATCAATAAGAAGAACTCTCTCTACTCTTCTCTCTATTGCTCTTGTTCTTGCATGAGGGGGAGACATGATAAACACTTGAGAAAAGGTTACATGGGATGAATTATCATATCCCCGAATATCATGATATGAACCTGAAGTTCATAAAAGGGATAATTCAATTGCAACATATTGCAAAGCATGCTATACGCATTTGCTGACCCAAAGAAAGTAACTAAATGGAAGAGATACAATTCAAGAAGAATTGATTCCATATGAAAGACATGTAATTTTGAACCTATAGTTCAAATGCTTGAAAGTATAAAAGTCAAAGGTATGTATAGTCAGTTTTCGATATCTTATTTGTTTAGCATGACGTGAAAACTTGATATGCATCTAAAGTGTATTATGTGACTTATATGACTTAACTTGAAAGATTTAAGTTGCTTGAAGCATATGCAATTCTTGGTCCTGAAGTACCACATCCTTAGTACAATTTGTGTACATATGTATCTTGCTATAACTATAAGCATGATGGCATTGAGAATGCATCTATGGAGATATTGAAGAGTTATTCCACGACATTATATGAAGATGTTCATATCTATCAAGAATGATGATTTCAAGGTGCGGAATATTTATTCAAGTCAATATGGTTGATTTGTCAAACGTCTACCAAAGATCGTTTTGAAGATGATGCACAAGATTGAAATGCAAATGCTCAAGGATATAAATTGATGTACTCATTAGGGGGAGTTAATGCGCGTTGCACTCTTTTTCCCTTACAAGGTTTTGTCCCACCGGGTTTTCCTTGCGAGGTTTTTAACGAGGCAACCAATAGGCGCATATTCAAATATGTGTACTCTTTTTCCTTTCTTTAATTTTTCCCATTGGGTTTTGGTTTTAAGGTTTTAACGAGGCACATTGTTGAATAGACATTCAAGGGGCAGTGTTATGAAATCTCCTATTTAAGGTGAATGTCTATAATTAGAGAGATTCTAGAGTTCTATTCTTGGTAGATAAATCATCCCCTCCCTATAAATAAAGGGGTCTTCTACCATTGTAAACCATCCCTAACAATCTCTAAGTATCAATAAGAAGAACTCTCTCTACTCTTCTCTCTATTGCTCTTGTTCTTGCATTATTGTTCTTGTCTTTTATATTATTTCATAACAATCCTCTATTATTGTCTCTTTTTTATTTGTATCTGACATATACATAAGAAACTCTAAAAGTACAAGCTCAGAAAATACTCACTAGAATATTTTCTTTAATATCCTATCTTGAGAATTAATTGTTATAACTCTGTCAACAGTACCCGACCTCGACCTCGACCCTTGCTGACATCTCGAATCTCGACTACAATGACTCTTGTGGACTTCTCGACTGCAAGTTTCGCTAGCGGTATGCATTCGAATCGGTTTATCGATAAATCGAATCGATTATTTGTTATCGATTTATCGATATCGGTTTATCGGTTTATCGATTTCGAATTCGATTTCAAAATTTTCCTTATCGAGTTATCGATTTCGACTTCGATTATGTCCTTTTCGGTTTATCGATAAACCGATAACATACACTATTTTTTCAATTTTTATAAATTGTTTTTTAAAATTTTTTTAACCTTTATTTTATAATACCATTTCATTTACCCTAAGTCACTAGCGGTATTATTTCCTCTACCACATTTAAGGAATGGTCATATTTATAGCTCAAGGGAATAAAGATCAAATTAATGAAAAATAAAATTAGCCGTGATGATATATTTTATTTTTTTATACCGTTGCAGTGTTGGTGGCATACATTTGATCACTTACTTTAATTTCATTTCATGTGCTTGTTGACACAATATTTATGTTATAAACGATGCTCTTCTTATTTTAGCTTCTTTTTGTCCATATTAGTTAGGCGTATTTGTAGCGATATACTTTTTGTGGAATCCCGAAAATTTTCTTATTTGTGTAATCGATAAGCCCCAAAAATCGATAAATCGAAAAAATCGAAACCTTATTGAAACGATAACGATAAGCATATGTTCAAATCGATAATCGATAAATAATTATCGATAAGGGTCAAAACCGAATCAATAAATCGAATGTACATCCCTAAGTTTCGCTGCTTCTTGGGTCATCTCGTTCAAAGACGACTTGGGAACTCTTTCTTAGTATTATTTTAACATAAATACTCTAAAAAAAGATTTTGGCCAATACACATACGTAGGTGGTAATTCTTTTGTCTATGTATATATATATAAATTATTGATTATTTACGTACGAGATTACTTTTTGAATCCCTTATATGGAATTCCTATGTCCTCCACTGACATGACACTCATCTTTTATTTTTAGATTGTTTTTGTCTTTGCCAACATTAAAATTCATGTTACAAGTTAGCTTTCTATTTATCACCCGTTTGTTCATATTTTTTTTTTCTAAAATATTTAATTAAAAATATGTTTGTCCATAAAAATCTGTAAGTTTTGAAAAAATTTCAAAACTGAGTTCTTCAAAAATCAAACTTTATTTTCGTCTTCACAAATTCTGGAATAATTTTTGCACGTGAAATGTATGATTTATATATCAATTTTCAATTTAAATCCAAATACAATTTTTTTTTTTAAAAATTATAATTTTTATGTCCAAACTTCTACTTAGTTGTTTGTTTGGATAAAAAAATTCAGGAAATAAGCTTATGTCTGCCTTTTTGTATTCGGCTTTTTCCTCCATTTTTAAAGATTCATATTGAAGGGACTTATTGAAAATGTATGTTTATGTATTTTGGGACTATCTATTGACTTTTCAACAGTGGCACAAACCGTTACGTTCTCTCAAACTTTTCATTTTCTTCATCCCCACTACTTAATTAACCTCTTAACTGCTACATCATCAATATTTACAATCATCTTCTCGCCTCTCTTCTCTTCTTCCCCCAAAAACTATCAATGGAAATGCTAAATCACCATTATTTGGTAACATTTGCGCTATTATTGTATCAATCATACGCTATGCAGTATTTGGTAGGGGACTCTATTTGGACTATCCCTCCTATGAATAACTTCTACACCAACTGGTCTTCTTCCCAAGTTTTCTTCCCTGGAGATACTCTTTGTAATTCTCAAATTTTAATCTTTATTTTGTGAAGATATAACTAATTTCGTAGATAAATATTATTGGATTTGTAGTATTAGGAATATTCTCGTATTTTCTTATACTACAACAGTACATGTTATTTCTTCCATTTTGGTTTTCTTATCATCTTATTTTCCTGTTGTCATTGCTTGTTATTACTGTTTCATTTTTCATCTTTTGTTGAGCCAAGGGTCGATCGAAAACACCCCCTCTACTTTCATATGATCGGGGTAAGATTTGCATACACACTACTCTCCTAAATCCCACTTATGGGATTACAGAGTTTGTTGTTGTTGTTAAATATTACTGGATTTATTTATCTTATGTTTTTATTATTTGGGGCATGCATGCAGATTTTGACTTTGATCCAGAACTTTACAATGTGATGCAAGTATCAAGAAGAGAATATGGACTTTGCACTGCTAATCACCCTTACAAAGTTTACACAGATGGTCCAGCCAACATTACTTTGATGGAGCCAGGGGTTTTTTACTATATGTGTAGCATCTTAAACTACTGTGTTTTAGGCCAGAAATTGAGTGTCACTGTCCTTCAAAACTACTCATCCAACACCTCGCCTTCGCCTTTGCCTCTCCCGGGTTAGCCTTGATTGCCACCTTTCGTTGGTTGAGACGGATATAGAGTGTAATATATGAATTCAACAAACTTAGTAGCTAATTAAGTCAGATTTATGTATGTGTTAAGAAATCCATAAATATGAATAAATATATCAAATTCCAAACCTAATTATTAGTACTTGAGATACAATCCTAAAATCTCATTCCGTAAAATTTAAATTCTGAATTTACCACTTTTTGTTAGAACCAAATATTGTTTTCCTGGTCTCTCATTAGCAGTATTTGCTGTTAAAATTGATCTTGTAACCTACAATGGAGTTATATCTTTGGATGGTTTGAATTTGGTGTTATCTTAGTGTTTATACTTTGTTTTAAGACATTGAGTTAGGTATATGGTGGCACTCTCTCTTTCCTCACTACATAGTCATTGATTTACAGTCATGTGTGTCACACCCCTTTATCCCACCCCCGCAAAAGAGTATTATGAATTTGTGGGTTAAAAAGTTTTTTCAATTAAAGTGAAATTTTTGAAATAGGGATTATTTTATTGTTCAGAGTCGTCACTTGGAATTGATTTTCGGTGTTCCAATTCACCTTTTATTTAAATCCCTAGTCAAAGGAAAGTTGACTCTATTTTTATCAGTCCGCAAAAATAAAGTTCGGGTAAGAAATTCTGTTGACCGGGGAGAAGGTGCAAGGCATTCCCCGAGTCCCGTGGTTCTAGCACGGTCACTTTGTTGACTTAAAATTTGGCTTAAATTAATTTCGAACAATCTGTGATTTATATGACTTTTCATGTTTTACCTATATGCTTTTATTTCTTGTTTATTAGAAAAATTAAAGAACATTTTTTGAATAATAGGATCCATGACCACACTACGAGCTGGATCCCCCTAAGCGAAATAATTCTACCTGAGTTAAGCTGTTGTAAAACACCCTGAGCAAAGATTACT
Source organism: Nicotiana benthamiana (assembly GCA_034376525.1). Taxonomy (NCBI): domain Eukaryota; kingdom Viridiplantae; phylum Streptophyta; class Magnoliopsida; order Solanales; family Solanaceae; genus Nicotiana; species Nicotiana benthamiana. The sequence goes on from CM067340.1 coordinate 12,574,676, forward strand.
TCTACCCAGAACTATGAGTTGGATCCCCCTATGCGAAATGATTCTACCTGAGTTAAGATGTTGCAAAACACCCTGAGCGAAGACTAATTCTACCCTAAACTATGAGCTGGATCCCCCTAGGCAAAATGATTCTACCTGAGTTAAGCTGTTGTAAAACACCTTGAGCGAAGCCTACTTCTACCCGGAACTATGAGCTGGAAACCCCAAGGCGAAATGATTCTACCTGAGTTAAGTTGTTGTAAAACACCCCTAGTGAAGATTACTTCTACCCGGAACTATGAGCTGGATCCCCCTAGGTGAAATGATTCTACCTGAGTTAAGATGTTGTAAAACACCCTTAGCGAAGACTACTTCTACCCGGAACTATGAGCTGGATCCCCCTAGGTGAAATGATTCTACCAGAGTTACGTTGTTGTAAAAACACCCTGAGCGAAGACTACTTCTACCCGGACCTATGAGCTGGATCCCCTAGGGGAAATGATTCTACATGAGTTAAGTTGTTGTAAAACACCCTGAGCGAAGACTACTTCTACCCGGAACTATGAGCTGGATCCCCCTAGGCGAAATGATTCTACCTGAGTTAAGCTATTGAAAAACACCCTGAGTGAAGACTACTTCTACCCGGAACTATGAGTTGGATCCCCCTACGCGAAATGATTCTACCTGAGTCAAGCTGCTGTAAAACACCCTAAGCAAAGACCACTTCTACCCGGAACTATGAGCTCGATCCCCCTAGGCGAAATGATTCTACCTGAGTTAAGCTGTTGTAAAACACCCTGAGCGAAGACTACTTCTAGCGGAACTATGAGCTGGATAACCCTAGGCGAAATGATTCTACCTGAGTTAAGCTGTTGTAAAACACCCTGAGCGAAGACTACTTCTACCCGGAACTATGAACTGGATCCCCTATGCGAAATGATTCTACCAGAGTTAAACTGTTGTAAAACACCCTGAGCGAAGACTACATCTACCTGGAACTACGAGCTGGATCCCCCTAAGCAAAATAATTCTAGCTGAGTTAAGCTGTTGTAAAACACCCTGAGCAAAGACTACTCCTACCCAGAACTATGAGTTGGATCCCCCTAGGCGAAATGATTCTACCTAAGTTAAGATGTTGCAAAACACCCTAAGCGAAGACTAATTCTACCCAAAACTATGAGCTGGATCCCCCTAGGAAAAATGATTCTACCTGAGTTAAGCTGTTGTAAAACACTTTGAGCGAAGACTACTTCTACCCGGAACTATGAGCTGGAAACCCCAAGGCGAAATGATTCCACCTTAGTTAAGTTGTTGTAAAACACCCCTAATGAAGACTACATCTACTCGGAACTATGAGCTGGATCCCCCTAGGCAAAATGATTCTACCTGAGTTAAGATGTTGTAAAACACCCTGAGCAAAGACTTCTTCTACCCGGAACTATGAACTGGATCCCCCTAGGTGATATGATTCTACCAGAGTTAAGTTGTTGCAAAACACCCTGAACGAAGACTACTTCTACCCGGAACTATGAGCTGGATCCCCTGGGGGGAATGATTCTACATGAGTTAAGTTGTTGTAAAACACCCCGAGCGAAGACTACTTCTACCCGGAACTATGAGCTGGATCCCCCTAGGCGAAATGATTCTACCTGAGTTAAGCTGTTGTAAAGCACCCTGAGCGATCCAGAACTATGAGTTGGATCCCCCTAGGCAAAATGATTCTACTTGAGTTAAGTCTTTGTAAGACACCCTGAGCGAAGACTACTTCTACCCGGAACTATGAGCTGGATCCCCCTAGGCAAAATGATTCTACCTGAGTTAAGTTGTTGTAAAACACCCTGAGCAAAGACTACTTCTACCCGGAACTATGAGCTGGATCCCCCTAGGCGAAATGATTCTACATGAGTTAAGCTACAAAATGGGAGGTGTGAACAATAGCATGCATGTTGAAAAAGAAACAATGGAGATTTTAAAGAGCATACATTTGGTGACATTTGTTCTTTTAGAATTGCCAATCTACACTGCTTTGTTCCTTCTTCAAACAAAGAAATATTTATGAGTTTTAGAGTGGTGGTTGGTTTGTGGTCTTAATCCCTTGATGCCTTGTTAGTTTGATTCACGACCACTGCCGTCGAAGAACTGATTCTGTCAGCGCCACTACCAGGATGCTCGGTTACTATGTATCATTCTCCGGAGACCTTGGCTTTCCAATGTTGCCCCCACTGTTTCATACCTAGATATCCATGGTACCACTACCTTGGTCTCTAAGGCAAAACTATTTTCTTTAAAATCAAACTCAATCGTCTTGCACCCAGTATCAGTTTGTGTCCATAGTGCTTATCAACCTTTCTCATGAAGCAGGTCCCGCTCATGCAACTTTCAAGTTTCTTCGAAACACTTTGTTCGTCTTATTAAATGAGATCACAGATGGATTCGTGCCTTCGTAAGTGCCATATATGCCCCAAATTGTGCTCGACATTGCGGGAAAATTGTAGATGGTTTTGCAACCATCTCTTTGATTCGCTTTTGATGTAGGATTGGACCGAAAGGGGTTCAAAGGAAAATTATGGGTAAGACAGAATAAAAATAGAAATTGAAAAGGTGTCCCTTTCGAAGAAAGGAAACAGGGAGACTTATCTGGAGGCATGTGCCGACTTCAATGAATCATGACATGCATTTAGGAGTGGACGCTTGATCCGTTTAAACTGTCTAATTCTCAAAATCCGCCGCAAATGTTTATCTTGAATTTGTCTAGGTTGTGTTCATGCCGGTGAATCAAAGATCCTCATTCGGCTAGTAGCACTCTTTGCAGGTTTTCACTAACTAACCTCTCTCATTTCTCTACTGATCGTCGCCTTATGATGCTCATTTGGGGTTTTCACCAATAAGACTCTCTCATTTCTCTTGTCGTTGTTGCTTTATAGTGCCCGTATGGGTTTTCACTGATAAGGCTCTCTCATTTCTTTTCTTTTCTTTTTTTTGACTAAGATATGAGAGAGGTTACCTAAAGCCTTTGTCATGGGGATCTCAAAGATTCTCAAAAAAACATCGATAAGAAGTTCTTGAAAGATAAAAAGGTGAACTGAACCTTGAATTGAATTAAACCTTTCGGAACCGTTTTTTATAGAAAATCGTGAAATAAAACAAACTTCTTCCCCAGTTTTGGAGTATTGGGAATTTGGATTTTTGTTCTGATGGAACCAAACCTATGGTAAGGCTGCCTAAGTATCCTTTCGGAATCAGGTCATACGTAGTTCAATGACTCAGAGATTTGTTGTTTGGCTTCTTTTTTCTTACAAGTACATAGATTTCAAAAAGTGAGAAACAAGGAAAACAAATACAAGCTTAAAAGGACTAACGGTAGGGGACACCTATTTGGAAGAACGAGCAAATGATAGTCTTCTTCACTTCAATCTGAGAAAATCAACGCGAGAAACTTTACAGTGGGCATATATCAAACATAATATCTTTTGACCGCATCTGCATTAATAGTCATGTCTGGTACCCGTCCTTCTTCATCTACCAAGTGCAAGGCCCCTTTTGGAAACATTTTATTGATGATGTAGGGTTCTTGCCAGTTTGGGGAGAACTTTCCTTTAGCTTCTACCAGGTGCGGAAGAGTGCGTTTCACAACTAGCTGGCCTACCTCAAGTTGCCTCGGGTGCACTCTCTTATGGTAAGCGCGTGCCATTCTTTGCTGGTATAATTGGCTGAAACACACTGCTGCTAGCCGTTTTTCATCGATCAACATCAGTTTCTCTAATCGAGTCTTGACCCACTCACTGTCTTCAATCTCTGATTCCACAATAATTCAGAGAGAGAGAATCTCGACTTTCGCGGGTATTACAGCTTCATTTCCATACACAAGCAGATACGGAGTTGCACCCATAGATGTGCGAACAGACGTGCGGTATCCCAAAAGTGCAAAAGGAAACTTTTCATGCCATTGCCTAGAACCTTGGATCATCTTCCTAAGAATCTTCTTGATGTTCTTGTTGGCTGCTTCAACAACTCCATTGGCTTTTGGCCAATAAGGGGTAGAATGGCGATGCATGATATTAAATCGTTGACATACCTCTCTCATCAAGCGACTATTTAGATTGGCTACATTATTAGTGATGATGGTCTTTCGGATACCAAAGCGACAGATGATGTTGGAATGAACAAAGTCTACCACTGCTTTCTTGGTGACTGCTTTAAAAGTGACGGCCTCCACCCACTTGGTGAAGTAATCAATCGTAACCAAAATGAATCTATGCCCATTTGAAGCCTTTGGCTCGATCGGCCCAATGAAATCCATTTCCCAAGCAACGAAAGGCCAAGGAGAGGACATGGGATGCAACTCTGAAGGAGGAGAGTGAATCAGGTCACCATGAATCTGGCATTGGTGACGCTTGCAAACAAAACCGAAGCAATCTCGCTCCATAGCAAGCCAATAATACCTTGCCCGCAGAATCTTCTTCGCCAAAACATATCCATTCATGTGAGGGCTGCATACCCCCAAATGTACTTCACTCACGATCCGCTCTGCTTCTGTAGCATCTATTCATCTCAGCAAGTTTAAATCTGGGGTCCTCCTGTACAGAATTTCCCCATTCAAAAAGAAACCACTGGCGAGCCGCCTTATAGTTCTTTTTTGATCTCCTTTAGCATGCTCTGGATATTCTCTTGTTTTTAGGAATCGTTTTATGTCATGATACCTTGGTTCACCATCTAGTTCTATCTCAATTGTATTGCAGTAACCGTGTTGATTTCGAACTTGGATTTCTACTGGCTCAATATGAGTGTTGCCTGGATAAGGGAGCATCGAAGCTAAAGTAGCCAAGGCATCGGCTAGCTCGTTGTGAAACCTGGGAATGTACCTGAACTCGATGGATTTGAAGCGTTTGCTCAAGTCTTTCACACATTGTCTGTACGGGATAAGCTTGATTTCTCGAGTCTGCCATTCACCTTGGGCTTGCCGGATAAGCAAGTCAGAATCTCCCATAACCAGTAGTTCCTGCACATCCAAATCAATGGCCATTTTCAAACCCATGATACAAGCTTCATATTCTGCCGTATTATTGGTACAGAAGAACTGAAGTCGGGCTGTCGCATGGTAATGATTTCAAATAGGTGAGATAAGGATTTCCCCTATCCCAACTCCTTTGATATTGACAGCCCCATAAAAATACAGTTTCCATACAGTGTGATCGTCTGGAACCACTTCCTCTATTGAGTTGACCTCTTCGTCTGGGAAGTATGTGCTAAGTGGCATGTACTCATCATCAACTGGATTTTCTGCCAATTGATCTGCTAAAGCTTGCGCTTTCATCGTGGTGTGAGTGACATAGACGATGTCAAACTCTGTGAGGAGGATTTGCCATTTTGCGAGCCTGCCATTGGGCATTGGCTTTTGGAAGATGTAATTAAGGGATCCATTCTGGATATGAGGTAAGTAGTGTAGGCCAAATGATAATGTCTCAGCTTCTGAGCGGCCCAAGTTAAGGCACAACATGTCCTTTCTAAAAGGGTGTACTTAACCCCATAATTGGTGAACTTCTTGCTCAAATAATAGATTGCATGTTCCTTTTTGCATGTTGCATCATTTTTGACTAGAACGCATCCAAAGGAATTATCCATCACCGATAGATACAGAAACAGAGGCCTACCAGGTTCAAGTGGCACTAGTACCGGGGTTTTGAAAAATAATCTTTGATCCTGTCAAAAGCTTTTTGGCAATCGTCCGTCCACTTGATAGCGGTGTCCTTTTTCAGCAACTTAAAGATAGACTAGCACATTGTTGTGAACTGAGCAATGAACCTACCGATGTAGTTCAACCTCCCGAGAAAACTCATAACTTCCTTTTTATTCTTTGGGGATGGCAGATCACGAATGGGCTTTATCTTAGATGGATCCAGTTCAATGACCCTTCAGCTGACTATAAAATTGAGGAGTTTCCCAGTGCGAACCCCAAATGCGCACTCGGCTGGATTAAGCTTAAGGCCATACCTTCGAAGCCATTCGAAGAATTTTTTCAAATGGCACACGTGAGCATCCTGTGTCTTTGATTTTATGATGGAATCGTCAACATACACTTCAATCTCTTTGTGCATCATGTCGTGGAAAATGGTGGTCATAGCCCTCATGTAAATTGCTCTTGCATTCTATAAACCGAACGGCATGACCCTGTAACAATAAGTACCCCATGGAGTGGTTAAAGCGGTCTTTTCTGTATCATCCTCATCCATTAGAATTTGGTGGTACCTAGCATAGCAATCCAAGAGCGATTGTATCTCATGCTTTGCGCAATTATCTACAAAATGTGGATTTTTGGTAAAGGGAAATTATCCTTTGGTCTTGTTTTCTCCAGGTCCCTGTAATCGACACAGACTCTGGGCTTTCCATCCTTCTTCGGCACAGGCACAACATTCGCCACCCAAGTGGTGTATCGTACAGCTCTGACCACATTGGCACTCAATTGATTCATTATTTCCTCTTTGATTTTGTCACTCATGTCTGTTTTAGATTTTTTTTGCTTTTGCTTGGCTGGTGGAAAACCAGGAAACGTAGGAAGCTTATGAACCAGCAGATCAGCGCTTAAACCCGGCATATCATCGTAAGACCATGCAAACACATCTCTATATTCAAACAAAAGTTGAATCAAGGCATCTCTAGTTTTTTGCTCGGTGTGAATACTTATCTTTGTTTCTCTAACTTCTTTAGGACTTCCGATATTAATCGGCTCAGTTTCAATGAGGTTCGGCTTAGGCTTGTTTTCAAATTATTCCAACTCTCTCTTTATTTCCTCAACAACCTCATCTTCATCATGTTAAACCTCTTGATTCATTATTTCGATATTAGACAGCTTTTTAATATCTGGGCGTGAATTCTGCATGCGTGTCATGTTATTAAATTCGGCATTAACAAAACTGAAATGGAAATAAAATGACAGGAATTAGGTAGAGGAAAAGATAGAAAACTTAATAGAAAGCTGAATTGCATTTTATTGAATTCGAAAGGATAGAAGGGTTAGCATCAAAACAAAACAATCATACTGAGATGTTTGGATTACAACCCTGAAAGTATCCCAAAACACAAAAAAAAAGTTGCAAAATAAAACTATCAAGACTCCTTCCTAATGGGGAGAGAAGTTGCTTCCCAGTTGGTTAGCATGGTGTCTGTGTTAATTAGCTTCATATAGGCACGACTAGTGCCTTCACCGGCCTGGATCATATTCACTTCAGAAAACATCTGGCTAAGGCCATGGCAAATTTCATCAATGTTTGCATGCGCCGAGGAATTTTGACCCTCTTGGAGTCGTGGAGACAAAAGAGTAGAAAATGTAAGGGATAGGTTGTTGCAGGACCCATCCATACTTTTTGCGGTGCTTGGCTTTGTTTTCGTTTGCTTGGGTTAGCCTGAAGCCTAAGCCAAAAGTAGTGTGGTTACCAAACGGAGAAATAGGCTCTGAAAATTCTTGCAATGATTCCCCCAAGCCTTTTCCTGGTTCATAACCTTGTCTCATCATAACTGCAGCCACTATTACGGATGTAGAGGAAAGACGAGGATATATAATGGGCTTTCCTTCCTTGACATGGTCCACTTCAAAATCTTGATAGACGATGTTCTCAAACCCTTCATTGGCCTCGATGCTAGGATTAATGGGTCTATATAAATGGAAGACTCGTCTTCCTCGTGGACAATAATTTCTTGCCTGTGATGTTCAAATTTGAGCATCTGATGTAAGGTGGATGGCACAACTCAGGCCATATGGATCCATGGCCTTCCAAGAAGAAAGTTATAAGAAGTGGCCATGTCCACTACTTGGAAGACAATTTCAAAGTCAACTGGACCAATCATCATGGTGAGGTTGATCTCCCCAATGGTATCTCTTGTTGAGCCATCAAAGGCTCGAATATGAACGTTGCTTGGTCACATTCTGTCTGTATTGATTTACATGCTTTGTGAGGTAGAGAAAGGGCATACATCTACACCTGAGCCTCCATCAACCATGACTCGCTTTACATAATGCCATTCACATTTGACCGTCAAGTTCAAAGCCCTGTTGTGCGCGGCTCCATCCTCGGGAAGTTCATCATCAGTAAAGGAGATTCTGTTCACCTCAAAAAATGTGTTGGCGATCTTCTCTAACTGATTCACTGTGGTCTCTTCTGAGATATGTGCCTCGTTCAGGACCTTGATTAGTACACGGGCATGCTCTTTGGAATTATGAGCAGAGATAGTAGAGAGATTTGGGCAGGAGTGTTTCTTAGATGGTCCATGATCGAGTAATCCTGAACTTTCATCTTCTTCAAAACTCTTCTGCCTCTGCTTCAGTGAGGGGTTTCTTTATTGGCAATTGATCTTCTCTTATTTTCTTGGCCTTCCTCAATTCTTCATGAGAGTAACACCTCCGTAATTGAGTCAGACCTCCAGTTTCCCCCACTCCCTCTAAGATTTGTTTTCCTTTGTAAGTCACTATAGTTTTGTTGTAGTTCCAAGGAACGGTTTTCATGTTTGTCACAATGGGTTGCACAGCAGGTTTGATTATGATCGGCTCTGTTATGCCATTCGTACCTCCCTGATTCTGCCTTGCGATGGGCGACCTCTAAGGACATACAACCTTGGGCTCAGAACATTAGAGTGAATCTCCAACTTTGGTACCTTAGGCATACATAAGGTTACATTTTCTGGGTTTGGGGCACCTTTTACAATTAACGGCACATCTCAGCTTGGACATACTTCCGAACTTGTTCATTCCTGAATTGCTCCCGCTGTCATTCTTTCTCGACTGACCGGCTCGTATTCTTGATCTCGGCCGATCATTCTCACAAAATTAACATCACCGTGTGCTGGCAACGGGTTTTTTGTCACATTAGGAGGGTCCTTGCCATTTTTCACTACAATCCATTTTTCAGAAATGAGTCTCTCTATGGCTCTCTTCAAATTCCAACAGTCATCAGTGCTATGTCCTGGAGCACCTGAATGATATTCACATCAAGAATTTGCTTGAAATCCATGCGAATCGGGATGCATATGGTGGGGACCTATGGGTCCAATCACACCCATTTGCTTTAGTTTCTGGAATAGACTAGAGTATGATTCGGACAATGGAGTGAATTTTTCTGCTGGACTCTGCTCTCGACCATAGTCCTGCCTGGGACGAGCGTTGTAAGGTGCTTGAAAATTTTGCCGTTGAGGTCGAGCAGCCCTTGGAGCTGGTGCCTGTACCTGCTGATTGAGAGGACGAGCATATGATTGAGAATTGAACACTGTATATTATGGTGGGCCCATAGAGTATTGAGGAATTGGTGGGGGATAGTAATGTCTAGGGTAGCTGGATTGCCCCTGCTGAATTTGGACATAACGGTGTTATGCCTTTCTTTGAACTTCCCTAGATCCTGAAGCCATCATGGACCCTTCATCTCTCTTCTTTCTATTTGCCAAACCTCCCGACCCGTTTTAGATAGCTTTGGTGGTGGCTTTGAGAGCAGCTTGGCTTACAATTCTGCCAATCTTGAGGTCATTTTCAACCATCTCCCCTATTTTGATTGCTTCTGTAAAAGGACTGCCCATCGCGGACATCATGTTCTGAAAGTAAACAGGCTCTTGAGCCTCCAGAAAAACAGTGATCAACTCGTGATTATCCATGGGTGGATTAACTCTGGCCGTTTGCTCCCTCCACTTGATGGCATACTCCCTAAAACTTTCGGTGGGCTTTTTCTTCATATTGGACAAGGAATTATGATCAGGTGCAATATCAATGTTGTACTGAAATTGTTTGACAAAATCCTGGGCCATGTCATCCCAAACATGCCAATTAGAGAATTCTTGGTCGGTGAACCATTCAGAAGCTACACCCACAAGGCTTTCCCCAAAGTAAGCCATCAGCAGCTCTTCCTTTCCTCCTGCAACCCTCACTTGATTGAAATACCTTTTCAAATGGGCGATAGGGTCGCCGTGTCTGTCATATTTCTCAAATTTTGGGGTATTAAACCCTCGTGGCAAATGGATGTGAGGGAACATACATAGATCACTGAAAGAAACACTTTTGTAACCGCCTAGTCCCTATATATTTTTTATATTCTGTTCAAGACCTTTCATCTTCCTGGCCATCTCATCATGCTCAACCGTCGTGGCGGGCTTTTCATTCTCCACTGGTGACTCGTACCGTGGAGTCTGATTGTATGGAACCGAGACCCCAAAAGCCATGTTTGGAGAACGGTATTGGCCATCATAAGCGTGAGATGGTGGTTTATTGTTTGGCCTCGCAACGGGAGGTGGTGGTGGGATTGTATATACCGGTGCGCCGGACACGAAAAGAGGGGTGTTCCTGACTGGCGCAACAGGAGGTTGCATGTTAGAGGCCCCGGGAGCGGTATGAAGGTTGTATTTTGGCACATACCCTGGTGGTAGAATGTGATCGCTCGTTGCATGGAGCGGTGTTTGAGTAGCTTGGGGTATGGTAGAGGTTCCCTCGGAAGGACCCTGGGGTGGAGGTCGACCGGAGACCCAAGCTTGATATACATCTAACAGTTGCTCTCTCAATTTTCTTATCTCCTCTGATGCTTGCTCAACTGACTGACCATTTGATTATCACCGACCAACTCGACTTCACCACTGTTATCCATTACCGACTGTTATCCATTACCGCTGCTCCCTTAGATCTTGTGAAGTAATGATGTGTTGCCAGTTTCACCACAAACCAACCACCTTAAGCTTACTAGTTAAAAGGCAACAAATGTGTTAGGGTTAAGCATTTTACAGATAAGAATCACACATAGATGTGCTATGCTCCTGAAATATCACCATCTATAACATGCTTTTGGAAGGCTTCATGTTTCATTCCGGCTTATCAGCTTGTTGTTTATCGACACTGTTATTTCATTCTCTCTTTTTCTTTCATTTTTTTCACTTTGCTTTATTTTCACCCCTTACTTTAGAGCCACTAAAAAAATATTTGATCGAACCTTTTGTAGGTTGCATAGTATCATGTCGCCGCATGAATCAGATCATTACGTAGTTCAAGGACATGACCCCCCCCCCCCTTTTTTAAATTTTATATATATATATAAGATACAACTCCCCTTTTTTGGTTCATTCCAGACTTTTCTTAAACAAAAATCTTTTTCATTGATTTTCAATATAATTTTTGATACAAAACTCAAAAGCAAGAATTACATAACGATGAACAAGACTAAACCCCACTCAAACTGATTTTTTAGGATAAAAGGCGAAACAACAAGACCTAAAGCACTAGAAGACTCTTACAGATTCAAAAAACAAATGCATAATGAAAAAGGAGTGACAACTAAAAGAAGACTTTGATCTCTACAGTAGAATCCACCAGCATCCCTTTAATCAAGGCTTCTGTTCCTACGACTGATCCCCAACATTGCGTTATATCCTCTCCAAGTCCGCGGATATATGACGGGCAACATTCAATGATACTTCTGCAAACCACTCGGGCGTCATTCTCTGGCAACTCCTGCATTCTCTTGAGGTATATGTAGCTACCTCGAGAATCTTTCCCTTAACTTATTCCTGAGCCACGGGAAACTCTTGATTTTGCCGACCACGAGTCTCATCTAGATCCAGGGCATCATGCTCGCGGTCCAAGGCCATATCTTTATGGCACCGATTTTCTAGTAACTCCCCCTCCAACTGACTGATCATACTCTAGTAGTGATGTCTTTCTATTTCAAATTCTGCAACCTGACTCTCCTTCCTTGACTCAACTACCTCTATCTGATCCATCAGACCTTGGATTAACGGAGCAAAACTTCTACACTCATGATCATGGACTACCCTGAACTGAGCTTCTCCCTCTTCTCATTGCTGAGCGGTTGGGACTATGTTCTTCTTTTGAATTTGGTGCTTTGAGTGCTTGCTTCTCTCCTGCCCATTGAGCCTTTTCCCGCTCAAAATCAGCATGATGTATGCGCATAGCTGCCTCCAGAATGCCCTTATCTTCTTGTAGAGTGTCAATACGAGATTGGAACTCTTGTGCCACTTCCCTTCTGGTTTCCCTAACTCTGGCCTCGATTTCCTCCTCCCAATCAACTGCATGTCATATGGATCTTTCTGGCCTTTTCGGGGACAGCATGTTTGTGAAACCATTCGAGGTATGCAATGATTACCTCCCCACGTTCCCAATCAGCTACTATCTCATCCAAATAAGAAAATCGACTACCAAACCTACGCTTTTGTGCATAAGACTCCCTTGGAGGTTCTTCTCCATTGAATTCCCACACAAATAGATGCATGTCCTCAATCGGAGGCCTCTTTTTCTCTCTCCCTAGCTACGCATGACGCGTAGGGGTGCATAGGGTTGGAAACCTCTGAAAACCCATGAGTATGAAGAACGGGCGATACGTCGACATATGCATGACCCTAGCAGAAGGGAACCAATAATAGTTCCAAGTGATTCCATCAGCGTTCAATTAACCAAGTAATTTTCGCCAGGTCCTCACCCCCTCTGGAAGATTACAACTTGCGGCCCTGTCTCCGTGACATCCAATGTAATGCAGCCAGTTTTCTTTGAAATTTATTACTATTGGATGATGATAAAGGTGCTCTATGAACCACATCTGCAGCAGAATATTGCATCCCTCAAAGTAATCTTCACTTTCTTGGCAACGGGTCAAAGCTCGGAAAATATCTCCCAAAATCATGGACAGAATGGTATGATCCTCACTACTTTGAAAATACGAGACTACTGCAACCAATCGAATTATAATGCGCTCACCACGCTCTGGAAAGACCATGATCCCTAGAAAGGATATCATAAACGCGAAGATTGTCAACTCCCTCCAAGCGTTGTAACTCAACTGGTTGATGAATTCTATACCCAAGAACTTTTCAAACCCTTTCTCGTCCCCAAACCTATCATAAAGATATTCCGACGAAACCCAACCTTCACTTAAGCAAACCATTGGAATTCGCCAGAGGCAAAACTTTTTTAAAAAGTTATTCACACCAACTCTTCTAGGAGCAGCAGGTTTCTTTGCACGAAGGTCTCTCCCCAGTCCAGTGAAATCACCTAATTCTTCCAATGTATGCGTCATTTCACAATCTTTGAACCTGAAGACATTGTTCACAGGGTCCCAAAAACCCACTAGAGCCTCGATTAAATCTCTGTTAGGCTTAATTCCCATGATGTTCGTGAGGAACTTGAGGTGCTTAAGCACTTGATTCAGTTCCCATGTAGCAAAACTGGCCCACCAATTAAAGAGAATACTCGGGTCTTATCTGTGATCAAGAATATAGGAGGTGTCTCGTCCCTTACCCTTTTCTGACTGCTTCTTTGTGGAGAACTCATGATGATCCTAAAAAGAAGATAAAAAGGGTTAGGACTTACCTAAACTATATGCAACTTGCAATCATTTATTATTTTATTTTATTTTATTCTTAGGACTCGATCTATACATTTTTTTAATTATTACAATATATATCATCGGACCCAAAATTTGAGATGAAAACGACGGCTATTGTTACAAAGACGGCCCTTTGATACTTCCATGAATTGTCATAAAGGATGTCTCGGCAAAAACATCCAAACACAGGAAAAATGATAAAATAAATAAAACAAAAATAATTAAAATAATTTTTACGAAAATGACCCCTTGCTACTCCTAGAAGGATTTACAGGATGTCTCAGCAAAACTAGGTAAAATGACTATTTTGCGAAAACAGTCATTTGATACCTCCGAAAAAGTTTAAAGTCGCCTCGACAAAAATGGTCAGACAAAGGGGTAAAATGGTAAAAGGTGGATAAATACGGATAAATTTTTTTTTTTTTACAAAATGGTCATTCAGCCCTTTCTAGGAAATTCTAATTTAAAAAAGATAAATATTTAAAAGCTAAAAACTCTTATTGGAAAAATTTCAGAAAATTTAATAACTTATATTGTTTCAATGTATCACAATAAACACTAAAAAAGTAAAAGACAAGACTATATTTCATTCACTAAAAGGCAAAACTCAAAACAAACTATTCGAGAAAACGTCCATGACGCTTATGGGATATCCAACACATCATCTCCATCAATCACATTTTAATATGCTTGTGCGAAGATTGTCTTGACATCTTCACTTTCACTTACATCTACAATTTGTATAAAATATTAGTTAGTTAATATTAAAAATAATTCAATTTTTTTAAAACTAATTAACGTTTTAAGGCTTTGATCTTTTGATATGATGGACTTAATAAAATTTGAGCTTGGAATACTCTTCTTGATATTTTTTATGTCTTATAATTTAAATTTTATATTTTATATATTTTAAATACATATTTTTATTAGGCTCATGGGCCCGGCCGTCCCAACCTCAATGAAGCCTCACGGGCCATGGGCTTTTTCGGGCCAGGCTAAAAATAGTCATTCATAAATGGACTCCAATAATTCTAGTCAAGCCCTGCTAAATCACGAGTTGAGTTGGTCAGGCCCAATGATCCAAGCTCATATTGACGGCTCTAATCTTTTCAGACGACGTGAGTAGGAAAAAAAGGCCTTAAAATACCACTCAACTTTCAGAAATGGTCTATCCATGCCATTCACTAAAAAATGCTTATTTCATGCTACTACCGTTAAAGAAATGGTCCAACCATTCCATTATTGACTAACGAGAGTGGGATAGATGGGCCAAATAAAAATTGAGTCATTAGTCAATAATGGTATGGATGGTCCATTTCTTTAATGGTGGTAGCAGGAAATAACAATTTTTAATGAAAGACATAAATAAATTATTCAGAAAGTTAAATGATATTTTTAGGTATTTTTCCGTTATCTAAATAACATAGGGTTTACCAACTCTTTTAATTAGAATGAAACGATCAAGAATCCACCTGTAAATTAAATTAAATTGCAGCTGCCGTGACACCAACCAAATGTTAGTCTAACTGGCAATCTAGTTATTATATGTTTATTAAAAAAAAATGTTAGCCGATAATAATTAGATGCGCACGTAACTACTAGGACCACACATATAGCCAGTGGATCTATAAATGAGGATTAAATAAATTTGCTTGATTGACTAAATCACCTAATCCCTAGTAGTTTCTTGTTAATATACAACTTTTCTTCTCTTTGGGAATTCTTCTTTATCCTTAATTCATCTGTAGTTTTTCATCAATTAATTGTATCATTTATTATGCACAAGAGTATTCTTTTTTTTTAATCCCTTCTCGTGAGCTTTTTACTTCTCTCTTGACATAACTCGAACCCCGAATCTTATTAAAAATGAGTATTGCTCGTTACTTGAACAACTCTTTCTTGTAAAGAAATCAAATTCCCATGGTAATCATATGCCAACATCCCCAACCACGACTCTCCAAGGGCATATTCTAATTACTAAAATGTTATAATTTGAATTGTGGTATATCGTGTTCGAATCTTAATGATCTAGAAATTCCAGTTGAACCCTCCTAACTATGCTTTTAAAAAGAAGGACGAAGAATCAACTTCTTGATGTCCAAACATCAAGTCAATACATACACACATGTATACGTAGCAACAATAACTACCCAATATAGTCCCACAAAGTGGGGTTTGGGGAGAGTAATATGTAGACGAACCTTACTCCTACCCGAAAGGGCAGAGAGGTTGTTTCCAATAGACCATCGGCTCAGTGAAGGAAAGAAAAAACAAAAACAAAAACAAAAACATTATATATAGCAAAAAACAAACCCTCGACACATGTATATGTACCAAAATTATCAAAAATATTTACACTATGTTTCGAAATAAAAAAAGTAAAGTACAACCCAATATAATCCCATTTAGTAGGGTGTTTCGAATAAGAGATCATATTTTAATTGATTTTGATTTTTATGGATAGATTATGAATACATGCCAATGTTTAAAATCTAAAAGTGTGTCAGAACAATAATTTCTTTGCATCTCCAGATCTCTAATATTCCCTCCACTATATGTGCCTTGGTACCCGTATAGTATAAACCACTTGTTTTTTTTATTTGCCGGCATAAAAGCCATCTAGGCGTAGCGGAGAAGCTAAAAATTTTAAAAGAATATTCAAATTTTAAAAAATCGAAAAAATTCTCCAATAAAAATATTCAATATTTATTATATATCTTTAAAATTTAATATTTTACTCATATACACAATTTAACTTATTCACTTCGACCTTTATGCAATTGACTACATGCATGATCTGCCTTATTCCTTATTAATTCTTCGATTACAACTTTGCCTGTTTATTTCGTTGGCATATGGCAATCAATTCACATCATTATGTGGCTATTTTAAGTGTATGTAAACAAGAAAAAGAAAACTCTGCCTGAAACTAATACTATGATGGTGAGTTTGGGGTAATTATTGTTGGGAATAAACCCCCTATCAAAATAATATTTACGGTAATAAAAGTGGAATAATAATGTAGCACCAAAATACGGTAATTAACGAGAATAAAAGAGTAACAATGACACCAAGATTTTTACGTGGAAAACCCTTCTGAATAAGAGAAAAAACCACGGCCCTGAGAGGAGCAACTGATATTACTATAATAAGGAATTTTTACACTTTGTAGGTCCGAGTAAAATACTCCAAAGACCACTACAACACTCAAAAGAAATAACCCTCTTTTGATATACCACCTCACTACGATATCGCTCACTCTCTATTTTCCTCACAGACTATTTTCTTATACCCTGTCTGTGAAACCTTACTCTTTTTCTCTCTTTCTGTTGGTGTTGTAGTGGTCTTTGGAGTATTTTATTCGGACCTACAAAGTGTAAAAATTCCTTATTATAGTGATACCAATTGCTCCTCTCAGGGCCGTGGTTTTTCCCCTTATTCAGAATGGTTTTCCACGTAAAAATCTTGGTGTCATTGTTACTCTTTTATTCTTTTTAATTACCGTATCTTGATGCTACATTATTATTCCGCTTTTATTACCGTGAATATTATTTTGGTAGGGGGTTTATTCCCAACAATTGTAAAGTTATCTTTTTTATATTTTATAGGTTACGGGTTCAATCTGAATCAGACATTAATACTTACTTTAGAATTAAGGGTGTTAAACGGGTGGTTCCGGCCAGACGTAGGGAAAAGTTAAAATTGTCCAAACCGCCCGAGATTCGAACCGGACCGGCTACGGATAAGGGGTTACCGGGCTTGCATGTTCATGTCTATCCGGGTAAAAAATGAACCATAAGGGTTACGGGTCCAAGGGACTAGGCCGAGTTAGTGTAAATTCTTTTTTGTATAACTATTATAATTTATATTAATATAAAATAAAAATATAAAGAATACAATGAAAATTGAGAAAAAAATTGCACTTACAAATTATAAGTATTTTTTTATTTCAAACTTACAAATTGAAATAGACTACGATGGGATGCTTTGTACATTTGAAATAACCTAGACTGTATAGTACTCTGCAGTATTTATCGGACAAGGAAAACATGAACAGAATAAAAAAGAACAAACTAACAGAGGAAGATAATAATATTAAGTGGTTTCTTTTCATTTTCTTAAGTTCTTATGGACGGAGTTATCCTGATAATTGTACATGTGAAAGGCGGTTTGATACCAAGTAAATTAGCCGAAATGCGTATCAATAATCTGAAAATATAAAGAACTGAAAAAGAAAAGAAACCATCTACTTTCTTGAATTTGTTGATGAGGAGTAACTAATGGACTCAAATTCATTGACTCGATTAATTCAGATTCGCATCCTATATAACCGGAACCACCTCAACCAAAGGAGAAGGAAGCGGAGAATTTCTACAAATAGGACAAGTGGGATGAAGCCTAAGCCAAGGGTCAATACACATGATATGAAAAAGATGGGCACAATTAGGCAATAGCCTAAGCATATCTTTATCTTTATAATCAGCCAAACAAATAGAACAGGCAGAAGAAGATGCAGTGTTGTGAGCCTTAACTTGTGCATATAATAACTTTGGATAGGTCCGTATAGTATCTTGGTCAATACCTTGTTGAATAATAATCATTCCATTTTCAACTGTCGTTGTTGTGGTAGAGTTGTTGCGAGATCGCATTCGAATGTACAAATAAGAAGCATAAGTTATGACTATAAGGATTATAATGATTCCAACAGAAAATATAAAGCCATAGCCAGAGTAATTTAATCTGTTTTCACCTAATTCTTCTGGACTACCTTCACTCAGTTCACCACCTTCCATATATGGAAATGAAGATGTATTGTTTTCTTAAAGAAATTGTGGAGAAAAGACGGGGTTTTTGAACTTTGGATGGTGGGGAAGATGAGTTTGAGAGAAAGAGAAAAGAAAATTATATTTATACATGTATGAATAATAAAAGAGCTTTTGATGCCACGAAAGATCAAGCAACTAAAAGGGGATTACCATCCAAGGTTGGTGATGGATTTAAAATATCCCTTTATTTTATTTGTTATTTATAGGTTTTGGTTACGGACGTGAAATGAAATTATTTGGAAGGAAGTGAAATTTTTGGTGTAAATACAAATAAAGTGTGCCTCAAAACAGATACTAAATACCTGGTGAGGGAAAATTGGTGAAGAATGAGTTTTTTTTTTTGCTTTTTGTGAAAATTTTCTTTTTCTTTATTTATTTATTTGAAGGGATGGAAGTTGCGTGTGTGTTATGAGTGATTCTTTTTGTTTTTTATTTTTTTGGGGGGGTGGGGGATGGGGGGGGTTCGTGAAGGGGCAAGTTGAACCCATTACTCAATGTTTGTCCCAAGATTGTGACACGGCTAGTTTTTTTTTTTTGAATAAACAGCTTTCCATTTCATTTCGTCAAAAAAGTATACTTACAAAGCATAGATGTTGACCATCTATTCTCATATGCTATACATAATCATTACCCTATTATCAATCTAGGAAAAAACAAAACACACTATGATAATACGTGTGATACAACTATCGTGAATAAAGTCTATCTCATTTAAACTAGGGAAAATGATCTAAGCTATGTAGGACAGCCCTCCATTTATGCCTTGAAGCCCCTCTGCAATGAAGATGGACTATGATTTCCTTGCATACGGTGTCGCTCACCAACATGCCTCCCTAGAATCTCAATTTATTCCGCTCCCTCCATATCGTCGGCACCAGAATCCCAAATAGGCATGCTGTAATTTCTGCTAAGCCATTTCTACTCTTCGCCAGCTTACTAATCCACGCACATTCCTCCTGCCAGTCAGCAATGGTACGCTTATGGCCCAACCAGTTGAGGAGTCGATACCAGAGCTCTTTGGTTTTCAAACAGTCAAAGAAAAGATGCTCAAAAGTCTCTCGATACAACCCACATAAAATGCAATCTTGCGGAACCACAATATTTAGTATTTGGAGTCGATCCACAGTTGCAAGTCGTTTATGTAAAGCCAACCATAGTATAAACTTATACCTGGGATGTAGTTGAGGCTGTAATATGATTGATTTCTGTTGAACCTTGCTGCATTGAGGAAGAAGCTGTCTGTAGAGCTTGTTAATGCTGAAAGACTCTCCCTGTTGCACCTACCTCAATCTGTTATCCAGATTTCCACTAAGTGTTGCTATACCATTAATGAGACTCCTCGATTCAAAGATTTTCCTTATTGCCCAGGCAGCAGTCCTTGGTAACAACATTTCTTCAAAACAGTGGTTCTTGATATAGAAAGTATGAACCCACTTTATCCATAGACTATCCTTCTTCTTAGTCAATGCCCACAAATGCTTGACCACAGCAGCTTTGTTCCATTTAGCTAGGTCTAAGACATTCAGACCCCCTGCACTGTAAGGCAAGCATATAGTGTCCCATGCAATCAAGGCCTTTCTTGAGATTATGGCAGCACCAGTCCACAGATAGGATCTGCATATGGCCTCTATCATCTTCAAACTCTTTTTGGGCAATAAGAAGATCATGGACCAGTAGGCTTGAATACCAAACGAGACAGATTTTATCAATTGAAGCCGACCAGCATAAGATAGGAACCTTGACGACCAGCAGTTAACTTTCTGTGTAATTTTCTCCACCAGTGGCCAGCATTGTGCAATAGCCAGCTTCTTCGAGTCCAGAGGCATCCCCAAGTACTTGAAAGGGAGATGGCCTTCTGGAAACCCCAGTATCTGAAGTATCTGCTGTTTCTGCCAGTTGTTTATACCTGCTAAGTACACTGCACTCTTGTCCACATTTGCGTGAAGACCAGAGACCTTAGAGAACTCCTGAAGAATCTGTTTCAGCAGGCTAACTGATTGAATATCAGCCTTGCAGAATAAGAGGTGATCATCCGCAAAACAAACATGTGCTACACCCAACTTCTTGCATTTAGGATCGAACCTAAAGTCTTTCCTCATCATCACTTGCACAAGCTGTCTATATAGATACTCCATTGCCAGAACAAAGAGGTATGGTGACATCGGGTCACCTTGTCGCAGACCTCTTTTTCCTTTAAATGGAGCAGTGAGACCTCCAATGAAGTTGAGAGAATAGGTTACAGTTGATATACATTCCATTATCCAACCTATAAATTTAGAAGGAAACCCCAGCCGCTGCAACAATCTACTAAGAAAAACCCATTCAACTGAGTCGTAAGCCTTCTTTAGGTCCACCTTTAGCACACACTAGGAGAGAGACCCTTCCTGAAATAGCCCTTGAACAATTCTTGTATGAACAAGATGTTATCAATAATGCTGTGACCGTCGATGAAAGCTGACTGTGACCTACCCACTAGAGAGTCAATAACCTCTTTCAGCCTAGCTGTAATAATCTTTGTGAGGATCTTGTATACAGTTGTGCAGTAGGCAATTGGCCTGTAATCCTTGACTTTGGTTGGATTCTGTACCTTGGGAATGAGAGTTAGGGCAGTGTTACTAACTCCAGAATGTAGTTTCCCAGTTGTAAAGAAATCTGTCACAGCTTCACAAATGTCATCCCCTACAATATGCCAATGTCTGATGAAAAACTCCACTGGGAAACCATCCACCCCAGGTGCCTTGTCATGTGGCATGTCTTTTATTTCCTGTAGTATTTCCTCCCTTGTTACTGGTTGTACAAGAGCATCCTTCTATTGTAAAGTGAGACAGGGCCCCTGGTGTATTATTTCAGTGTTTGGACATTGGATGATGTTATTGTCCACCCCACCCCCAAGTAGTGACTTGAAACATGCAACAAACTCTGCTTCCAGCTTCCTGGGATCAGTTAGTTTAATCCCCTTTTCAAGATATATAGAATTATAGTGTTCAAGCTTGTCCTCATCTTCAGTTGAGCATGAAAGTATTTTGTGTTGGCATCTCCATAGGTAATCCAGTGAGCTCTAGATTTCTGATGTAGGATCTGCTCCTTTATATTGCTCCACTTCTCCACCTCCATAAGTAACAGTTTCTCCTGATCAATCAACCATTTATCCAGACAATTTAATTGCAGTTGGATCTGGATGGTTTCTAGCTTCTGCCTTGCCTCATTGAGATGTAATCTATACTTTGCCATATAAGTATTCAGCTCCTTTAACTCCAGTTTTAGGGTCTTCAATTTACTCCATATTCTGTGCATTTGCCCTCCCTGCTGATGCTGATTCCATGCTCTTTCCACAATGCCAGAAAATTCAGTATGGTCCATAACAGATGAATAAAGTTTGAAAGGTTTAGGATGATTGTTCCTTCTCTGTTGCTCAGTGTTACACTGCAATAGGATAGGGGAATGATCAGAGACTCCCGGGTTCAATACATCAGCTTCAATGTGACTGTACTCCTGCATCCAGTGTACATTTCCAAAGGCCCAATCAATTCTGCTATATACTCTTGTCTCAGACTTCTGCTTATTACACCACGTATAGAAACAGCCCATGGTCTTCAACTGAGAGAGTTGAAGAGCATTGAGAGTGTCCTGGAATCCCTGAATCTCTTGCTGAACAACTGGGGCACCTCTTCTGTCATCCGTGTGAAGTACATTATTGAAGGCTCCACTGATAAGCCAGCTGCCCTGAATAGTAGCCCCTAAGGCCACCAGTTTTGCCCACAATTGCTGCCTCTTACTCAATTCATTGTTAGCATAGACAACTGTTAGCAGTGTTCTGAAAGTATAACCCCTTTATTTAGCCTCACAGTGAATAAATTGCTCATCAACCTTCAAAACCTGCATCTCCACTTTTGAATTCCACAGTGTCCAGATTCTCCCATTGGCATGCTCACTGTAATTTTCAGTATGTCTCCAATCATTGCCCAGTTTTGTGACAATCTGATTTACCCTAGCTTCCTTTACTTTAGTTTCTACACAACCCATACAATCTACTTTATGTTTATTCAGAAAGAGTCTCAACTCCTTCTGTTTGTGGGCCTTATTTAGACCCCTAATTTTCCATGTGCAGACTATCATGACTGGGGGAAGCTGGAAGGGCCAGCGTCCCCTGGATCATCACCTATCTGCAGCAAAGAGAAGCTGTTGGTTGTATTCACTAAAACACCATCACATTGTTGTACAGTCTTGCCTTTTACTAAACCTCTGTTATTCACCCTGCTGTTAGCATTTTCATTCTGTTTTCCATCCTCCTCTGATCTGTCAGTTCTTGCCTTCACATTTTCCTTCCTTGTTTTTGGTAACCATTGCCATATCTCACTCTATACTTTCTGTTTTACCCCTGCAGGCCTGTGCCGGATCTTTGCTTCCTCCTCATTGCCCTGCCTCTTTTTATACCAGCAGTCCTCAGTGCTATGACCAAACCTAACACAGTCACTACAATATTTTGGCCTCTATTTGTATTCAATATGTTGTATGATAACCCCCCTCTTTGTATGTAATTCCAGAGTCTCAGGCAGAGGTTGGGAAATATCTGTTTCCACCAGCACTCTAGCAAACGAAATCCTCTCCTGTTCAGCAGTGACTTTATCGATGTACATAGGTTTCCCAACTACACTTGCCAGCTTCCCAAGAGCTTCAGTGGACCAATATCCGAAAGGTAGACCAGGGAAAGTGACCCATAAAGGAACTACACTCACATTGCCTGGTTCGTACTTGAAGTCCATACTCCATTGTTGTAGCACCAATGGTTTATTATGAAATGTGTAAGGGCCAGCCTGGAAAACACGATCTCTTTCTTCATCAGTATCAAATCTAAAAATATAATACCCTTCGTCGTGATGCAGAATTTGAGGTTTCAGAACAAAATCCCAAACATTTGTAATGAAATTGTCCATAGCTCGCTCATATGGGTCTTCTCCTAGTACAAACCCTACCAAAGCATTTCTCCAGTAGGTCTCCTGTTCCTTAGTATCATCATCATCAATTTGAACCACAAACGTACCATCTCGCAGTGCAGGTGGTACATAGCTTAGTGATTTTCCTTTTTGAGGGCTTCGATTATGTTGTATGGTGTCTCTACTGCCATTTTCAGTCACAGGAACTCCAGAAGTCTGAGCAATCTGAGTTTGCTTTGCTTGCGCAGAGAAATGGAGCCGACGATGAATTAAATCGACTCGTTCCAGTTCCTGCAAATCCCCCTCGCCTTCAACAATTTCCTCACTGATAGGTTGGAACTTCAACGGTAGAAAACTGCCAAACGTTACTGGTACCCTCTGCTGGACACCAATTTTCGGCGTTATCTGCGTCCCAGACTTTCCATTTTTGCTAGGGTTATGGAAAACTGTCGTTGCCGAACCCATTCCAGTTAGCCACTGAGTAGGCTTATTCACAGCTGGTGTTTCCACTTTCTCCATCTCCGGTATCACCTGTTTCACCGGATTCTTCTTCCTTCCTCTCGCCATGGCTGGAAGCGTAGGTTAGCGTCCTGCTAACCTACGCCGAGAGCTTTTAGAGAGATCTGGTAATATATGTTTACGGATTGACACGGCTAGTTGGTGGCGTTTGATAAGTGTTGAATACTAATTTTCGTTTTTTCAAATTTTTTAAAAAAGATTATCAAGCCAATAACATTAAAGATTTTTTTTCAGTTTTCACAAAAATTTAAAATACACCTAGATTAATTTTTTAAGGTTTTCAGTTATTTTATAAACTAAAAAAATAACTAATGACATTTGGTTGAAATAAAATCAAATTCTTTTGTCAGTTAAAGAATAAAAAATAAATTTAGAAAAAACTTTTTCACCTGCTTTTGAGACAAATGCTAGTATATGATCTATCAATTTAGGAAGTTGACTCATTTAGGGTCGGTTAAAAGAAAGAAAAAAAGTGTTATTTTTTATTTATGTTTGAAAATAACCGGCCGTGGAAGGAAAACTCGTGCAGAAAAGTGGAGCTGGAGAGAGAGTACTATGGTAGGTTAGACTCGAACCTTAGATTTGAAGTTCACGAGTTCTTGTAATTTTTAAGTTTATATAAAATATTTTTTCTAATTCACTTTAATTAATTTTTTGATTCTTTATACATATATTAAGAAATTTACCTTTTAATATTTATTAATAATAAAATTAAACATATTAACTTTAATATATTCACGGGAAATATAACAAATACTCATACTTTAAGGGCAACTATAAAAAATTAATTTTTTTTTATATTTAATAAAAATATTGTGAATAATAAAAAAAAGTAAAAAAATTAATTAAAGTAAAATGGAGGGAGTAATAGTTGAGTTTGCTGTTAAATATTTATAAAATATTTGTCTGGCAAAAGCTGCCTAATGACTCAGCTTTTGTGCTTTGTGTTGAATTATTTGTCATGATCTCTTATAAGAATCTATAGTAATACAGTTGTGATAAGATTACATAAGTTTATTGATGCCAAAACTGAGATCGTAGACTTGCTCCTTTTCCAAAATATTCCTTTTTAAAATACGCAAAATTGGTCCTTTTTATAAATCCATTTGGCTAGAAAGGTTACTCCTTCGTGTTTACTTTAATTAATATTTAAGTTATTTTTATATTTATTTACATATTTATTTTTTAAAATTAATTAACAATAAAATTTATCAAATTACTCTTAATTTGTTCATTAAAAAGATAGTAAATATTACTAGGTTTTTACACCAATAACAACTTTTAAAAAATAAGTTAATTCCTTTCTGATATTTAAAAAAATCAAATACAATGAATCATAAACAACAGACCAAAAGATCAATTAAAATACTAGAGGGAGTATCATTTATGGTATTCTATTTAAAATTCGTATGAGTATTTCTAGGTGATCCAATAATAATGCATTTAATATAAATTTCTCTTCACTTATTCGTTTAAGAAAGGGTATAATCAACGTGCAAATCGTTGACTTTATGTCAACACTTGGTGTCACGAACATCATGTTTTTGAATATAATAAAGTTTTTGGTTCATGTCAGTTGATTTAAAAACTTCGGAATTATGTTATTACCTTCTGTTGGTGAGCGGTAGCAAAGCCAATTCATGCCAATAATTTTTTTTATTTTTTATACATAATTAATTATATAGAAATAAGAGTATATAAAAGAAGTCGATAAATTACACCAAATCAATAATTCGAGTTAAATCGAAAAAAACAAACTGATTGTAGTTTAATTTGATTTAATTTGCTATAAGATAAAAAAATCCGATCATAATTGATTTGGTTTGGTTCTAACTAAAAAATCAAAACAAAACAATTCAACCCGACATTACATGTAATCAAATGTTAAAAATATATATATAGATACAACAACAACCAAAAAATAAAGCAGTTCATTCCCACTCGACAACGACATATTTTGCCTATTAATATCCTCCCACTACTTAAATGTAATGAACGTCAATTCCGACGTGTGAGTTTTGATGTTCTTGCACATCTAGTTATTTCTTTGCCTAACTCCTATAAAATTGGTTTACGTCTGGGAACATGGTTTACTGAACCGTCCTTATTTAGAAAAATTATTTGTTTTAACAATTGCCTTATTTTCTTTAGGACAATAAAATGAACCTTCATTCATTTTCTTGGATATTCAATAAGCATGCACTTATCCATTCTTAGCTCCAACTTACATACATGCTTTCCCTTTCAGCATATATGCCGGTCACAGGTACCAACTTAAAAAAAACTAAATTCAGAATGTAATTTGTAGTTTTTAAGAAATATTACAAAAACAAATAAAGCAAAACTAAATAACACATCATTAATCTATTCATGTCCCAAAGAGACTTATTTCTTCTTTCTACCACATCACTGTGTTATGAAGTTTACGTTGTAAATAATTGAGATATAATCCCTTATTCTGATTCGTAGCAAAAGAACTTTAGATATGTGCTCACCACTACAACAAATTGTAGTTATTTAATATATTTCCTTAGTGCTTCTCCGTTTCAAGTCTTAAAACCTTGAATTACTTAAATCATTAAGACTTGCGGTGCATCAAATAAATATAAATATGTTGAGTAATCATTGATGAACGTCACAAAAATAGTCAAAATAATCTCTTACCAGTATGTTCTTTTAACTATACAAATCAGACGGGATTCATTCTACTCACTAGCTTTATTTCCTTTTGAAAGGAAATATCCCTTAGTCGAATTTCCTTCCAATTTCATAATTTAGTAGTACCTCTACTCTACTTTTACTGAACCTTAAGGTCTATCCTTGACCAACTTGAAATCTTATTCAGATCAATTATGATTTAGATAAAAGTGCACAGATAAGTTTTACTCAATTTCGAAGAATATATTCTCTTATGAGGTAGACTAATATTGTTCTATTCAGGAGAAACACGATATAAAATAACAAGGTCATGCATTCATATACCACAAGAGATAAAATATTTATCAAGCTCAATAACGCAAGAGTTGTTCGATAAATAAAACATATATTTATCTTTTGCTTTGCTCAGAAACTGAAATTAGATGTCTTCTAACAAAAGGAACATATATTGCATCTTTTAAATTAATGTTATTACTAATCAAAAGAAAATTTTAATAAGTAATACGATAAATTGCATAAAGTCATTATGGAGCTGAGATAAAACTTTAAATATGTCATAATAAGTTAAAACACTGAATAATAAAATTTAAACTGAATTCAATATATATATATATATATATATATATATATATATATATATATATATATATAAATCATAGGAAAAAATAGAACAAGCTCAGATGGAGAGCATATTGTTATTTTCAAACAATTGTATATCACCTTTTGATACTAAAATTCAAATACACTACATACGCGCGTGCGCGCACACACACATACATATATATTCACTCAAATAAATTAAAACAGACCCAACTTAGATGGAAAATATACTGTTAATTTAATTCAAGTGAACATCATAATTAATAGCTCTAGTTCTATTGATCCAATATGTATACTCAGATGGAGAGTATGTACATAATATCAATAACTAGTATTTCACTTAGTAAGCTTAAAATAAATTTATCCGAAATAGAGGAAGACCTAAAATGGACACATAAATTTACACTCACTTGAAACTAATGGTGTAAGATCATAAAAATATAGTTCTATCACATGGCGGCATTATAATTACAAAATTGATTCAATGTATAAACTCAAATGGAGAGTCAATACATGTTATCAATTACTAATAATTATACTTAGTAAGTTCATAATAAATTCGTCCGATATGGAGAAAGATCTAAAGTCGACACATAAATTTACACTCACTTAAAATTAATGGTGGAAGACCATAAAAATATATATATCTATCCCCACTTAATCATGGTTGCATTATAATTACAAAATAGATTCAACGTGTAAACTCGGATGGAGAGTCAATACATATTATCAACTACTAGTAATTATTGTTAGTAAGTCCATAATAAACTTTTCCGATATGGAGGAAGACCTAAAGTCGACAGATAAATTTATTATCTTACTATAAATAAATAGTGGAGACTATAGGGGTTAATTCCTATCACCACTTGATTACAACCACGAAATTTTCTCTGAGGATTAAGTTCCAAAATTCACAAAATGCTCAAAAACCCATTTAGACAATCATGAAATACTAATTTAATGTTATTCACTGCATACAACAAGTATTATTTACTGGTATTTTCGGATAGACTTGCTAAATTTTATGTCAATTAGAGATCATAAAAGTCATGATCTTCAAAATAACAACCAAATTTGAAAAGCTACTATTTAAGTATTTTTAGGAATTTAAAACATGATATTCCAAACATATATGAGTTCATATAAATTAAACATGCGTCATTATGTTCTAGATTTAATAAATAAGATCGACATAAAATGAATAATTTTTCATATTTAAATACATTTTAATCCAGCAAACTTCCAAAACTCCATCTAAATGACCCTAAACTGTCAAAATACGACATAATTTACTGCATAGCAATAAATATTTCTTATCAGGTCGTTTTCAATAAACCCACCAAATTTCAAGTTAAGTGGAAATGATGATCACCGAATCTAGACCAAATTCAAATAAGTCTTTTTAGGCGAATTTAAGATGCAACCAATGTGATTTACATCCTTTTCATATAGCATATAAAGTTAAATCATTTTGTATAATCATGTTTCAGATTTAACAAAAATGAAACCGATATATAAAGAATAGTTTTTTTAAAATATATTTAAAGCTTATTTAATCTAATAAACTGCTTAAAACTCTATCTAAAAGACCTTGAAACACCAGAAAACAACGTAATTCACTGCATAACAGTGAGTGTTTCTTACCAAGTCGACTGTTTTCGATGGACCTATCAAATTTAAGATTAATTGAAGTTCGTCAAGATCATGACCTCCAAATCTATGACCAAATTCGAAGAATAATCATTTTAGACATTTTTATGGTATTAAAATAAATATAATCGTATATTCTTTGTCCTTATTATTGTCTCATGAGCACAGAACATACATTATATCCTTTATTTTGGGTAAGATACAAAATTTTCTCTTGTTACAAATAGTCATTTATACACATGAAAATCCCAAATATTTATTATTCCTTCTTTTGGATGAAACCTTAATATCCTTTCTCATGAATTAATTTAGCGTTACTAAGGTAATCTCTTTAGGTTAGACAAACAACAAACATTAATTTACATTTATTAAGGATAATTTTCACATAATATATTGAGTACTTTTTATTGACTCAAATAAATAGATCATTTTAGTATATTTTATTTTAATCATAATTCTCAATTCACGTACATATATAATCACATATGTATAAAACTATGAAGAATTTTTAATGATTCCAAATAAATAAACCAATTTGTTTATAACTATTTATTAGTCATAAGATTCTTAATTTATACATTTTCATATACATGTAAGGGCATAGTTATACCTATGACCTACAAACCATAAACCATAAGATTTCATCTTTCAAATTGGTTTGTACGTAATTAAAATCCATAAGGAATTCTATACCAAATCAACGTGCACAACTTAAGGGGTAAGAGTTCCTTTTGTTACAAAAACAATTAAATTACATGGAATGTTTCTATTGACCGGTGAGTCATAGGTGGAAAATTTTATTTTGTGTCTTATACAACTGACACTAATTGTATAAGGTAATTTTTTTGTCTCACAAAATTATAGATTCAGATTTTTGTGGGCCCAAAAGCAGGGGCGGATTCACCTCGGATGACACCGCTTCGTCGGAAAAGTTTAGTAAATATGTTATTAATAAGCAAAAATAATATATGTAGATAATAAATAAAAAATTATTGCTTTAACTGAATATTGCGTCAGCTCATGTTAAGTGCATTTTTGCTTCTCTTAGGTCGAGAGTACAAATCCCAGTCCATTGTTAGTTGTCATTTTTTGTATGTATAGATTGTTTAAGAACAATTTGCAGAATCATGTGAATGATAAGGTTTTGAGTAACTATTTGATGCTTTTATAGAAGAAAAAAAAAGAGGTATTTGGAAAAAATTTCTAATGAGAAAATACAAAATAAAACTAAAAAATGACGAATTCAGCTTAAGAAAATAAATACTCATCGAGAAGAGTTATATTAATAGTTTTTTAAAATATGATTCGAACTGTATTTTTTTTATTATTTATTTTCTTAAATATCGACATCGCTTAAGAATAATTATGCCTATGCCCCTGCCCAGAAATATTAGATTAGGGTCCATAAATTTGTAAGACAAAAAAAAATTTCATATAACTAATATAACTAGTATAAGACACAAAATAAAACTTGTTCGTCATAGACACAATGCCACAAGTCAAATTGCAAACTCTTTCGAAGTTTAGACCTTAAAGGCCATAACTTCATTATTTTCAAACCTAAAGGAGATTAAGCCATCGCCGACTTCAATATTGAAATCTCCTTTACCATTTCTCCAATTGGAGCAAAACTATATATGGCAGCCACCGCCACTAAAACGAAAATACCCATTATGAGTGTTATCTATTGACGCCAAAGAACTTTGAACATTCACTGAGATACAGTAACAATTCTACTCACTCATTCTCCACAACCACCGACCAAATTAACATGATCTGCTCAAAATTCTTCGAACACAAAACTACAACAAAACCTTTCCCCAATTTCCAGGATAATTTTTCCCTTTATATTTTGGTCTTTGTCAATATGTTTCTTATCATGAATCACATATATATAATATTTATGTTATATTTAGATGAAAGCACGCTTACTAATTGTTGAAAAATAGGTATAAACAATGGAAACAAATAGTCAGGATTACTTGCATTTAATATAGACAATACATAATTACAGATTTTAATCAAACATAAAATCGATATTTATCTCTTGAAGCGTGACCACAATCGCAAAAAAAATCTTCAAGAAGAGCGAAAACGTCCACGAAATCATCCTTCAATTCCACAATTTTTTGCTATGTGACGTGAATAATGCCCGAAATTAATAAAACTCGTATGGGCAAGTTTCTCCTAGGAAAAACGTGTAGCAAGAACTCTGGCCTCCTTATGGAATAAAACCTCTTTATATAGCCATAGATTTTAGGGTTTAAAACATTTTTCTAAAACTGTTGGTCTTGCTTTTCCACCAAGAAATATAATTTCATTTAATTCCTAATTATTCTGTGACTGCAGGGACCGCAGTATTTAATTAACGAAGCTTCCTATTATGGACTTAATCTGAAATACCTGAATAAATACTACCATAATAAATTGTAAATTATTCCACAAAAAATTCGTAATTGCACTCCTCAGTTCAATTTCGAAATTCTTCCATTAAACCTTATTTAACTTTCATGTTAAGATTCAAATGCTAATTAAATAAATTAAAAAACTGACAATTTAATTCATTGATTATTTCCTTTAGACTTTCGCTTAACTTATTTCATGCGACAGATACATAATCCACCTGCAGGATTTACACATGAAAACTTATAAGTTTTCATAAGGAGCATCATCAATCTCTAGACCCAGACATGGATTCCATCAACTAACTATTAGTTTGTCAATGTATATTATTATTATTATTCAATTTACCGGCATATTGACACACAAAAAGATCTTGCATTTTCAATAAATCAAAATAATAATAATAATAATAATAATAATAATAATATACAGAGCTAATAATAATTATATCAAGATTAAGAGTGTAACTACATTTAACGGCTAGAGGATTTATTTTATTAAGTCAGTATAAAATACTTATCTCTACTTGGTCCGTTCAATATATACAAAATATACTAGCACAAACCATTTCCATAATCAAGATAAATTATATTTAATCTTGTGCTACAA
Organism: Nicotiana benthamiana; assembly: GCA_034376525.1. Classification (NCBI taxonomy): domain Eukaryota; kingdom Viridiplantae; phylum Streptophyta; class Magnoliopsida; order Solanales; family Solanaceae; genus Nicotiana; species Nicotiana benthamiana. The sequence continues at coordinate 12,606,212 of CM067340.1, forward strand.
TCATTCACGGTGATTTGACCAATTACATTATTAGATTGTGAACATGATCTTTATACTTATAAGAACCGATGATTTAATTTTAGATTCACATTAGAACAACTAGGTTCCATACTTTTCAATTTTATAGCTCATATTTCAATTTACAACAAACTAGCCCATAAATAATAGGCTACGATTCAACATTCAACTCCAAGATGTTCTCAAAATTACTATTTAATTTTTAAAAAAGATTCCTCAAGCTTTTAAATTAATTTTCGAATCAGTAATTGTGACTCAAATATTAATTCAACAAACCAAATTTATTTGGATGGTGAAAATTAGATTTTTAACAAGCTTAAATATGTGGATTTAAATTCTAAATTTTGTGAGAAATTTAGAATGGGTGTTATTTAGACTTGTTAGAAATAATAATATGAAGGTTGTATATAAAATTTGAAGTCATTTAATGGAGATTTGCACTGGTTTTGAACAAGAATTGTAACTGAATATCGTGAAAGAAATTCGTCTACAGACGCTTATGTAAAGGTGTATAAAAGTGTATAGTAGTATATAAGGTGTGTTTCTACACTCATATATAAAATTATACAAGATTATACATAATTATACAAAAACTGACTTCGTCTTCTTCCTTGCGTCTTTTCTGAAATTTAACTCAAATCTACTTCAAATCACTTCAAATTTAAATCTTGAATATTTTCAATCAATTGGAACAATACCCAATCCAAACAACTAACAAATTCAAAAAACCTCATTTTCAAAAGCAAAGCTTTGAATGGTCTTCAATGGTAGACTTTTACTCTTCAATTTTCTTTCATTGCAAGCAAGTGACACAAGAGGAGAAGCAGAAGATGTGAGAAGAAGAGAAAGTAAAAGTAATAGTTGTAAGAACAAATAATTAACTCCATAACTTTTAGAAGCAATGATTGTAAAAACACAAATTTTAAATTTGCAAGTGCTTTCAAAATATATATAATATGGGCTAGGTCACATAAAAACATGGGTCATTTTTTTTATAGTGTGAAGTCATGTGTATTTTTTTGTAATTCTTTCTTTAATCTTCTGTGCACAAGCTAAACTCTGTACTGTAAATCATCTACTATATAAGTAAATGACACAAATGAATATATAATCTATTTAAAACTTTATTAAAATTGAATAAACAATTGTTCCATAATAAATTCTATATCTAAACCAAAAATTATGGTTAATAGTATATATCCCAACAGTTGTTTTCAAGAATTTTTATACATAGATATATTTATTATAATATATTTTATAAATATTTCTTAAAATTGTTGTAATTTTTTTTAAATATTATTTCAAGCTTGGACTTAAAATTTTTGAATAGTCAAATATATTTTATAGCCCATAACGTTAATAACTCATATAACGCCTAAAGTAAAATCAAATCAATACTAATACTGATAATAAAAATATAATTCAATAATAGGAATGATAATGGTGTTGGATATTTATCTCTTTAATTTTGCATTGGTTCAAAAATGCATAACTTTTTTTTATAGTTTAGCCATGTAATTAATACTTAGTATTTGTTAGTCATGCTAAAATATTGTTTTAACATGACTTAGTATTTTTAGATTATGTTCATTTTTATTATAGCTTATTAAGAAATATTTATTTTATTACCTTTATTGTTGCATATTTAGTACAATATCATGGAGTCATCTCACATTATTTTTGTGTTATTTTCTTGGAACATCTTATATAATTTTGTCCTATTAGGACTAAAAAGATATTTGAAGCACGAGTTATTGTTTTGTGCTACGAAGATTTTACTAAAAAAATACGAAAAAACCCAACAAAACTGAAAAATTCAAAAAAAATCGAGATTGGAAATTTTGACTTTTGTTGGTTTGGTTTGGTTTGGTTTGTTTATAGATATAAAAACTCAACACAATTGGTTTGATTTGGTAATTAAAAAATTCCAACCAATTTGACTTATGTACTCTGTTATATAAAAATGTGTTCTCTAAACAGTTTAAGCATTAATTTAATATGATACTAGAGCAAATAGAGATCCTGAGTTCAAGTACAAACAACAACAATAACAACAATAACAATAAACCCACAAGTGAATTTCCTGATTATGTGTGAGCTAGATTATTTAATAAGATCTGAACGCATACCAGTAGTACTACTAATATTTTTGTATTCTCTTATTTTTGGTTTTTTATTATTATATGTTGTATACTTTAAGTCTTATCAAATAATCAAGCTCACAAATAATATGTTGTGTCGAAGATATAATTAATTTTTTAAAACAATGATCTCTCTAGTTTTTCTTAGATGAGATAGATTACATTATTCAACAACAATCATATAAATAAAATGGTCACTCGCTAAAGTTAACGTTACTAGAAACAAATATGTATTCTAAAATTGTCCAAACACAACATACCTGGGAATTCAACTCTTATTATGGAGATTAAAAGAAGAAAAAATAGAGGAAATTGCAGAGAAGAAAAATGCTATCAGAAGAAGACTGGCAGCTGCAGAGGTAATTCCATAACGTTGTTGTTGCTCCAGTGGCTAGTAGGTGGGAAAAAACCTGCACCCATCAAAGTTATAAAGATACAATACAAGATTTTATTTCATCTTATTAATTCCAATATTGTTCATATATTCGAGTTTCTAAAAAGATCAAAATATATAGACGTACCTTATCACCATAAAATTCAAAGTGAGCCAAGACATCTCCACAAATGTTTTGGCCAGAGATCAAATGAAATATTGTCAAGTCAGTTTGTAGGAATGTGTACACTAATCCAATCACAATTGCAGATAATGTGTAACTGCAAATTTAATGTACAACCAACCGTGTTTTATCTTGTATTTATGTAGTGGCTATTTTGACAGCCCGAACCCGTGACCGCTTGATTTTGTATATATAGATAAAGGTCATTAGTTAACAAAACTTACCGATAAACAGAAATTTGATTAAATCTTCAGTTGTGGCGAGGACAATGAGTGATATGAGTAGGAATAAAAATGTGAGGATTCTTGCACTTACCATAAACAACGGTTTAATCGCCATGGATGATAATGGTTTGTGAATCTCAAACTTACTCTAAATTAAACAAGAATTTTTTTTCTCTTTATATAGGGTTTCCTTGTATCTACTGGTCAAAACAACAAATTCTTACCTTCCAACTTGTTGTTTGATCAGATCAAAGTAAACAACCTAAGCTTCAAGTATCATAATTAGTTGCGTTACAAAATATTTTTTATCAGATCAAGAACACAGAAGTAGAAATTCTCTTTTTGTTAGATGAAAGGCAGGTTTTCGTTCCTTTCATAGTTTAGTAGAGATTGTAAATTGCTAAGACTATAATCCTCCAGGAGTCATCAGAGATTTATTTAGCAGGAAGGCTAAGAACTAGTCGTCCTGTTTCAATAGGTTGGGCTATGGCCGTCCAACGGGACGGGACGGGACGACATTTAGCCGGGGCGATGGCAGGACGAGCCTAAACGGGACGAAACGGTAGACCATCCCATACCGCTAACAAACTACATGGAACGGGACGGGACACTTCGCGGGCCCTATGTGGGCCTTTCTTTTTTAAAAAATAATTATTTAAGCATTAAGTTTGGCAACGGTTAGTTTTTTGACAATTATTAAGTTTTTAAAATTTGCAATGGTCAGTTTTTTGACTTATTTAATAAACTTAATAAATATTAAAAAAATTAGGTAAAAATTTATAAAATATTAAAACAAAAGACTTGTAATAAAATATTTTAGTGATTATAATAGACTTGTAATATTCAATATTACGATTACCCCTTACAGGAGGTATAGGCGGTAAAGCTCCACATCGAGATTGACTCTAAAGTGGAGCTTGTATTGCCGAGACTAGTGAGTATTTTGTCTAATTCTTCTTTCTCATTTTCTTCGTCATCAATAAAAATTCATTGCCAAATTATCTTTGTAAAGTTTCATGATCTAGTTATTCTACGAAATTAATAATATAACATATGGAAATTAAAAAAATAAAATTTTATCAACATGAGTCATTTTATCTATAGCTATTTATGACCGTTTGGGAACAGCTAAATTTGCAAACAAGGCCGTTGCCCAACAACTCTATAAAAATAAATAACAAAGATCATGCGGGACAGGTGGGACGGGACGAAATGGGCAGCCCGTCCATCCCATGTATCGTTTATTATGGATCCATCCCGTTAAGAAATTAAGTAGGCCGGAATGGGACGCGGCCATTGGACAGCCATAGTTTGGGCTTAAGTTAATCTATGAAAATGATATTTTGGTAAGCTTATAAGCTGTCAGCGCGTTACATGAACAATAAAAATGCCCAAGTTTTGATAAGCTTATAAGTTGTCAGCTTATAACAAGAACCAAGCGCTAACTGGAACTCTTTCTTCATTTCACTTTTGTCATTGCCTTATCTCATTTATCCTTCTCCTGGTAGAGATATTTTTTACTTTATATTTTTGTCTGTAAATAGCTTTAAGGGCATTTTAATTTCAATATAGTTTTTAAAAAAAAAACAAATATATCTATAGGATTACAAAATTTTGCTATGAATTGCTCAAGTGTTACAACAATGATGGGATCCCTTTCCCCGTTTAGGCCAACTTTTTATGGTTTTACTCTTACCAGTAATGTATGTTTATATTTGCTCATTTTCTGCTATACTACTCTAGAGCACATCGTTCTTTTGTAACTCAAAAAGCCAGTCCTCCGTGTTATAACTCTGAACCAGAGAACTAGTAATCTGGTGTCATAAAGTAAGCACACTTGCACATCGTTCTTTTGTAACATAAGTAAGAAAATATATGTAAAGGACTTCCACAAGTTGTTTCCTCAGGCAGGTTCGTTCATTCACATTGGGACTTCAAATTAAAAAGGATAGAAGTAATTATAAGATGCTAGGTGTTCGATTGAAAAAAATAACTAACAAATTGCGAAAACATGTAAGCACACTTGCAATTGTCAAGCAGTAAAATTCTGCTTATAGTGTTAGTTTGCATAATAAAGATTCCCAACTCCTTTACTAGTAATCTACCTCCTACCACAGATAGCAATATTCCTGACAATGTCATGGTTTTTACCAGGGGAGAGTAGACCCTGTTAATTTCTTGAAGCATACCAAATTACTGTTGTGCACATTGGACTCTCTGTGCACCTCCAGGCATATCATCATCCTCGTCGTAAGCCTCTTGGGCTGCTTGTTGCTTCCTTCGCATCTCCTCCTCAATGTTCACATCATGCAAAGTAGTCTCCTCACATTCATCCAATTCCATTTCAGACACTTCCATTTTGGGTTTTGGCGGCAGCACTGCTTCAAGGTTCTTGCACTGCTCGGGGGTTAATGACTCTGGGAAATCAACAGTGAAATGAATGTACAGTTTCCCTCTCATAAAAGGCCTTTGGTACATTGGCATTCCTTCATCGTTGATAGCCTTAAACTGATCTGCATAGCCAATAGAAATTGTGGTCAGTATCCACGAGATATTTTCAGAACTACAGCCTATCCATCAGAAACCAAATAGTTGCACAAGAACCTGAGAAGAAAAGGTTCCTATAGTTGCCATTTTAACTCATCAATGTCAAATATTTGAGGGTAATGCTAAGAGATTGGCCCTGGCCAGGGGAATTAACTGATGAAACAGAGCCTATTATGGGAGACTCCAAATGCATTAAACATAATCTTTAACGGTCATTAGGGGTTATTGGGCCTACCAGGCTTGACAACTTCGCCAGGTTGGGACTTGATCAGCAGCTGCCTGTTGTCTAGGTGAGTCAAGATGAACTGGAAACCACATAGGGCTTCGGTCAAGGTCAACGTGTGCTCAACAAAAAGATCATCTCCCTTCCGCTTGAACTTGGGATGTTCCTTCTGTTGCAAGATGAAAACTATATCTCCAGTAATAGTTTCCGGCTGCAAAAGCACAAATCAATGGATTCATGACAAGATTCAGTTATTATAAGCAAATTATTCCAAAAATGTGACTAAATATCTTACAGCTTCATCTGCCTCGCCTGGGAATGTTATCTTCTGCCCATTCTGCATACCCTTCTCCACGTGAACTTCCAACACCTTCTTCTCCTGCACAACCTTCTCTCCCTTGCACTGTGGGCACCTATCTTTGTCATTAATTGTCTCACCAGTACCCTTACACTCATTGCAAGGGTGCTGCATCTGCTGGATCATGGATGGACCAAGCTGTCTAATAGAAACTTTCATCCCAGACCCTTGACAGCCAGAACACTTCATTGAAGCACCTGACTTAGACCCTTTACTGGAAATGACAATATAACACAATCATGAATGCAAGATATCATGACATAGTGAAAAATACTCGCCCCTGACACACACTACGGTGACTCCACAAAAACACAAAAAATGAAAAATGAAGTTGAAACATAACTAATCAAGCTATATACTCACCCCTTGCACTTTGCGCACAATACATTGCGAGATAGTGAAAGCTTCTTTGATGTCCCATTGTAAACATCCTCCAAAGAAACCTTGAGAGGGTGGACAACATCCTCTCCTTTTCTTTGTCTTCTACCTCTGCTGCTTCCACCACCTGGACATCAGACAAATTTAAGATAAAGTAACTGCACAAACGTGAAAACAAAAAAAGCAAATTCAACTTCCACATGTGCAGCAAACATACCACCAAAGGGGCTTCCACCGCCAAAGAATGATTGGAATATGTCAAATGGGTCATGTGCGCCACCTCCACCACCCATTCCTTCCTTGAGAGCGTCCTCACCATACTGATCATATATCTCACGCTTCTCCGGATCACTTAACACCTCATAAGCTTGGGCAAGCTCTTTAAACTGAAAGAATCAAAAAACCCCAAATAATTCATCAACCACCAATAAGAACCTAATAAGCTCAGGCAAGCTCCTTAAACTAAAAGAACCAAAGGATGAAACAGAGTCATCGAGATATTTCTAGGCTACATACAAAATATAGTCAAAACGCAACAGTAATTGCAGTTGACATGTAACAAAACACACACATTGGGGCTAATTTAAAAGGCATGCAGCCCAATTAATCACGAATTATTTTTTATAATCGTAGTGTTCGAGCCAGCTTGAGCCAACCTAGACTAATTTTCAGGGGTACCAACCAGCACAGGTAACGGTAAATATGTCCACTAAGGCTTCAAGAGCTGGGAAGAAACCACCAAATATGTTTCCCTACTATTGGGACTTGAACCTCAAACCTTATAGTTTCCATTGACCACTAGGTCACACCCTTAGACACGGCAATTAATCACAAACAATTAAACCTAAAAAAAGTCGTATTAAGCACAATACTTCTATTAAAGTGCAGATAAATCTGAGGGTATAATTACACAACCACTAAACAGTATCAAGCTGATCTACGTCAACTGAGTAGAAACAATATAACGAATAAACATTAACAGATTACAGATCTAAATCAATACATACACCAATCTAACTAGGTAATCAATAAATAGAAACACTAGAAAAGAAACAGTAAAATTACCTTTTCAGGATCGCCTCCCTTATCGGGATGGTTTTTAATGGCGGCTTTACGATAAGCCTTTTTGAGATCATCCTGAGAAGCACTCTTCGGAACTCCTAAGATCTCATAATACTTTGTATTATCGCTCTTCTTCGGTGCCCTTCCAAACATCTTCTTCTTCGATTGCTTTTACTAAGTGAAAATTTGATCTACGAAACCAAAAACACAAATAGATCTACAAAATTAACGTCAAATTTCATTACAAATTACGAAATAAAATCAAACTGTAATGTTATAATCATCGATAGATGAGTACGTACCGATGGAAAGTAACGGCGAGAAGAGGAAGGAGGGGCGTCTTGACTTTCAGGTGAGTCGGGGTAATGGAGAAAAAGAGTAAGAAGAGTAGCCTTGCCTGTGGGATCCGTGGTTTTATTGGAGCTAGGGAATTGAACGGCGTTGATACCTTAAGAGTTTGGAACATTCTAGAACCTCCTAATTTCAAAATTAGCCTTTTTTTTTTTTAGGGAAAAGGATCAAATTTGCCTAGGTCGATCATAAATTCTCAAATTAGTTGTAAAAAATTTTATTTGGATAAAGTTTGAATTGAAAATGAAAATTTATTTTGGACATTAGTTTTAAAACATATTTCACTTTTATAACTAAGCGAGTCTTTAGTAACTTGTCCATGTTTATCCAAGTTTTACTATCGATCCAAATACATCCTTACCGTTAATTAAAAATACCCCCAGGCAGATGTCCACTCTGACGAGGGACCCCCTCAATTAACAATGCCACATAATTAATTCTAAGGAAAAAGGTCAAAATATCCTTGTACTATGTGAAAATGATCATTTATTTCCTCTATTATATTTTTGATCCATAAGTACCTCGATGTTATATAAGTAGTGCAAAAAGGTTCTTCTACCGTTAGATACCTCAATCATGGTGAGTAAGATCACATGTGACCTGATATGTCAATGAGGTGAATGCTACTTGACATGCCACTATCACTAGCCAAGCCCACCTTCTCTTTTCCATCTCATTCTTTTTCCACTAGTAGCTCCCCCTTCGGTCAACCACTATTGCTATACTAGGAGTCCTTATAAATTGTAGTTGCAGCACATAGGCTAGCGCTTGAGCGTATTATAGAGCTTAAGACCTTATAAGTAATGTCCCTAAAGTCTAATAATTCAGTGGAGGTAGTGAAAAAAATAAAAATAATTCTTTCTTTTACGGTAAATCTTTGAACACATCTCTACAAACTGAGAAATTAAGCTTCTTCGGTGATGGCTACTGCAAATGCCATGAGAGTTCAAATAAGATTGGAAGTGTAGCGAAGATATGAGACACCTCACATAGTACTCGACCAAACCTTAAAATACCCAAGGAGAGGTTGCTGCAATTGTTTGGCAATTTTATAAAATAATTTTGCGACCTAATTTTTTTTATTTTTACTCTGAAAGCTAGTGAAGAGCAACATTCGCTATAGACTACATAAAATTTATTTGGCTTATTGAAAATGTACAGAAAAATTATTTTCAATTTACAAAACGAAAATTCAAAATTTTTAGATGGAAAATTCCTAATAGGTATGTTGCAAACTTTCACTAGGACCTAGACTGGATAATAAATTAAAAAACAATGCTGATTTTGAAGATCAACAGCGAAATATCATTGCTTTTTTGAAAAATTTTGCTTGTGGAGACTAAAAATCGGTAACATTCACCATCACCTTTTCGAATGGTAATAAAAATGAGTTTTGTTAAGTTATGTAAAATTGGAGGGAGTTGCGAAAGAGCTAGTTAATGGTGGTCAAACAGAAATAAATGACTTTGTTCAAAGTAATTATCAATAGAGGTAGTGTATAAAATACGAAGAACATGATAAAAGAATATTGTCTATAGTGGTTGAGGATAGACGTCTAATGGTATGGAAAAATTAGTGAGTGGTAAATGAAGAGTTGATAGTAGTAGTGGTTGATTAATGGGGGAAAGGGGACGGTGATGGGGTTAGGAAGAGAGGGGAAGGGAGGGGAGTAAGATAGTGTTGGGGTAGTGAGGTGGCATACCACGTGACATCCATCGCATTGACATGTCAGGCCACATGAAATGATACTTTCTAAGGTAGAGGATTCTAACGGTGGAGGGGTATTTCTGGACTAGTTATGTAATGTCAAGTTATTAATAGACCGAAAATATAACGGAGGATATAAATAATACTTTTTACTTAGTATAAGGGTATTTTTGACCATTTTCTTTTCATTCTAAATTTTTATTCTTTTTTTCCTTTTCTTTCTTTCTCTTATTTTCCCTAATATTGAATCACTGCCCTCCAAACATTACAGCAATCTTAACTACTAAACCCGCGGAAAAATTGGGTATCTAATACTTTGCGGTGGCGCCTTGAACCATCATTATCCACCATAAACCATACTAAGGCAACCTTCCGCCACTATTTTCAACAGCTATCAACCAATATTTTTCCCCACATCAAAAAATCGCTAGTCTTCATTTGTTAAAAACTAAGATCTTCAATACTTTTTAAAACAAAAAGGACTCAAGAATTAAAATTGTTTGCTTTCTTCAAATCAGCAATATATATGAAAGGTGAATCGTGGTCAAAGAGCTTTTGGGGCCAATGGTGCTCACTAGCATTTATTTGGATCAAGATCTATATTTTGGTAGGCAAGGAAGGTGAATCGTAGTAAATGAGTTTTTTGGTATGGTAGCTTCTTGTGATGTTAGGACAAATCTGGTTTATAGTGGTGGTGGGTATTTTCTGATAGGTCGCATGCGGATATAATAGAAGGGAGAGAGAGAGAGTTTGTTTTATGGAGATTAGCTGGCTAGTTTCTCTCTACGACTAGGTAAGCCTAACAACATGCGGAAATAACCAAAACAATAATTTAACATCTCAAAAACTCAACAACTAATATAAAGAAAATCTCTACAACTCAGTACAGATGCAATTGCCCAAAACCCGGCATATACAAGTCACACGCTCTACGTATGAATATTGTATAATCCTATACATCATAATTATATAATAAGGATAACGAAATAAGAGATCTAGAGAGAGGGGGACTACGAGGTCTGGGATGCCAACATATATACCTTAAAGTCTCCTAGTAGAATCCCAGTTAGTGCCTAAACTGGTAAGAAGCACATGGATATGCATTAAAATATGTGCAGAAGAGTCGAATGAGTATACCACAACGATACCTAGTAAGTGCCAAACCTAACCTCGGTAGAATAGTAATGAGGTCAGGTCAGGGCCCTAATAAAAATAAATAACAAATAGAACAAGAGTATAACAGTAACAATGACAACAATAGAAATGAGACAATTAATGAAATACACCGAGAATAACTACATAGAACTAATGCAAATAATACTTCATAAAAGAGAAACAAGGAATACTATAAAACAGAACAAAACAATAGAAATACAAGTGAAGAAATATAAAGTATCAATAAGAGTCACTACAGTTGTAACCCCTTGTAGTCTCAAATCACAAATCATTTCATAATCTTTCCTTATATTACTGCAGGGGCCTTTAAATTTAGTTTTGAAAATCAATTTTCTTGAAATAGCATCCCGAGTTTTAGCCCACCTTATCAAATCGCTTGCCTTCTAGTAGTTCCCCTACTACCCGCGCGTATCAATCCCACCTTGTCTCACTGTATACGTTTCAATACTCAGTCCTATACCACTACAAGTGTGTCAATATAACAACGTATCACAAATCGCACCTCAAGTGCCCAATATCATAATTTGCTAGAGAAAACAAACAATAACAGAATTTCAAGAAAAAAAGAAGCCCACAACTCAGCCACAATGTGCACAAAGTCTTATATATCACGGCATTCACAACTCAATACCGACTTTAACAACAAAATATTACATAGTTAAATAATGAATACGGAATAAGAGAAACAAGAATTTCAGCTAAACATGTAGAGCAATTAGCAAGTAAGAGATAAGACAAGTAGACATATGAAATTAGACTAAAAATGTAGACTACAACATGTTCAAGTAATTCAATTAAGACATGAAAGGAATTTACATAGCTAAAAACTGACAATTTTCACAAGTAGACCTTGTACACACATGTCACCTTGCGTACACGGCTCTTATACATCACAATCATCACAAGTAACACGAATCGTAAGGGAAGTTCCCCCCTCCCCCTCCCTCACAAAATTAGGCAAGCCACTTACCTCAAACCACGCTAAATCAATCCACTAGAAGGCCTTTCCCTCGATTTTTCAACTCTGAATGGCTCGAATCTAGCTAAACCAATTTCATAGTATAAATATAACTATAGAAAACTAATTCAAACAATGAAATTACGATATTTGCAAAGAATTAAAAAAATCGATCCAAAAAGTCACCCCGGGCCCACTTCTTGAAACCCGACCAAAACAGTAAAAATAAACAATCATTAGATATCGAGTCCAACCATACAAGAATTATTCGAATCTTATCTCATTTCGCCTTTCAAAACTAAAAATTTTATCCTAAGAAGTTTTATCACTTTTCTCCAATTTTTCCAATTCCAATCCTTAATTACATGATACAAAGAATGGTAGATTCGAGTAATTAAAGCAAAACCGAGTTAGGAATTCTTACGCCAATGATTTCTTTGAAAATTCCTCAAAATTTTGCCTCAAACTCAACTCTCTAAGTCCAAATTCTGAAATATTAAAAGAACCTTGATTTCAAACTTAAGTTCTACTGCCATGTTATTTACATTTTGCGATCGCAAAAATCCATCCGTGATCGTGTAAGACAATTTTCTACCCAACTCAATTTTACTCTCCGTGATCTCTTAAAAGCACTCATGAACGCGATCAACAAGTTGCCTCAACATCTCGATAACATCCCAGGCCACGCGATCGCGTAGCACAACTGTCTCAGCCCTCCCTCCTAGCTTCGTCGTTCATTCTTCGCGAAGCAACCACCTTCTTGCGTTCGTGGTTCACTGCAAACCAAACTTATGTGATCGCATACATCCTTTCACAAATGCATAGAGAAAAATTTCCCTCAGTTCCAATCAACTCTTTGTGATCCCGTTAATCCATTCGTGATCGCATATAAGGGAACCTTATGCACCACATTTAACAATCTTCAATGTTCCAAATGCGCTAAACATGATCCAAATTACACTTGAGGCCCTTGAGACCTCAACCAAACATACAAATAAGTCATAAAATATCATATGAACATGCTCGAAACGTCAATTCACATCAAGCAATACTATAATTAGAATTCGCGCACCGATTCAAGCCTAAGAAACTTATGAACTTCTGAATTCCAAAACTAACATGATTCATACCAAACCAACTCCGATTTGACTCCAAATTTTGCACACAAGTCATAAATGACATTACGGACCTATTCCAACTTCTAGAATCAGGATCCGATCCTGATATCAATAAAGTCAACTCCAGATCAAACTTTTAAAATCTTCCAACTTTCGCCAAATCATGATGAAATGACCTACAAATCTCCAAATTAACATCCAGGCATGTTCCTAAGACCAAAATTACCATTCCAAGCTATCAGAACCATCAAAACTCCATTCCAGAATCATCTTCACACAAGTAAAATTACGGTTAACTCATACAAGTTAAACCTCCAACTTAGGGACTATGTGTCCCATTTCGCTCTAAGACTCTCCCAAAGCTGAAACCAAGCACCTTGTCAAATCACGTAACCATAATATAACACAGATAAAGCATAAATTAGGGGATCAGAGCTAACATACTCAAAATCATGAAGAATATAGAGAATCATTCATCCTCTAACGAGTATAGAGACATGCCTGAAGTGGTAAAAGATGAGGAAAACAGCTACGCATATCATGCTCGGTCTCCCAAGTCGCTTCCTCGACTGGTTGACACCTCCACTAAACCTTCACTGAAGAAATGTTTTTCAACCTCAACTTTCGAACATGCTTGTCTAAAATGGCCCCCGACTTCTAAACATAAGACAAATCGTTCTCCAATTGGACTGAGCTGAAGTCTGACACATGAGAGAGATCACTGTGATACTTCTGAATCATAGAAACATGGAACACTGGATGAACTGCAGCTAGGCTAGATTGTAGTGCAAGCTTGTAGGCTACCTCTCCACTCTTGGAAAGTATCTCAAATATACCTAGGGCTCAACTTTCCCTTATTCATGAACCTCATAACACGCTTCATGGACGAAACCCGGAGCAATACCCGCTCCCCAACCATGAATGCAATGTCGCGAATCTTATGATCCGCATAACTCTTCTGTCTGGATTGGGGTGTACAAAGTCATTCTTGAATCTTTTTAACTTTTTCCAAAACATCCTGACCAATTCTGTACCCAATAGCCAGCCACTCCCGTCTCAAATGAACCCACTAGAGAACGACATCGTCTACCATACAAAGCCTCATACGAGGCCATCTGAATGCTCGACTGGTAGTTGTTATTTTAGGCACACTTCGTAAGTGAAAAAATTGATCCCAAGAACCCCAAACTCCATCACACATGCACGAAGCATATCCTTCAATATCAGAATAGTACGCTCAGATTACCCGTCCGTCTGAGGGTGAAATGATGTTCTCAACTCAACCCGTGTACCTAACTCATGTTGTACGGCTCTCCAGAACCGCGAGGTAAACTACGTACCCCCAATCAGAGATGATAGATACTAGCACGCCATGAAGCTTGACAATCGTACGATTATAAACTCGATCCAGCTGCTCAAACAATAAGTAATCACCCCCAGAATGAAATGAGCTGACTTGGTCACCTATCCACAATCACCACAAACTGCATCAAACTTCCTCTAAGCCCGTGGGAGCCCAACAACTAAATCCATAGTAAACCGCTCCCATTTTCACTCTAGAATCTCTAGCTTCTGAAGCAATCCACCTAGCTGTTGATGCTATTACTTACCTACTGACAATTTAGGCACCAAGCTACATACTCCAATATATCCTCCTTCATTCTCTTCCACTAATAATGTTGTCGCAAGTCTTGATACATCTTCGCTGCACTGGAAAGATGGAGTATCACGAATGTGAGCCTCCTAGAGAATCAACTCACACGAACCATCTACATTGGGGGTCATCATATTGATTTTCTCTAATATTATCATGAAGAGAAGATCGAGAAACTATACAGGCCAAAACTTGGCATGGCTCAGAAACATCCAGTCTAACAAATTGGTTGGCCAAGGGCTGAACATCCAATGTTAATGGTCTCTCTGCTACGGGTAGATATGCTAAACTGCCAAGCTCTCAGCCTTGCGACTAAAGACATTGACTATCATATTAGCCTTCCTAGGATGGTATGGAATGGTGATATTTCAGTTCTTAAGCAATTGTAACCACCTCCGCTGAAGCAAGTTAAGATCCTTCTGTTTGAGAAAATGTTGCAGACCCCGGTGGTCGGTGTAGATCTTACAAGGAACATTGTACAAATAGTGCCGCCAAATCTTCAAGGAATGAAAAATAGCTGCTAACTTAAGGCCCTGGACATAATAGTTCTTTTCATGCACCTTCAGCTATCTATACCACCCTATCAGTCCTGCATAAATACATTCCAAGACCAATACGCGATGCATCATAATACATAATATAAAACCCCGAACATACAGGCAACACCAACACTGGGGATGTAGCCAAAAAAATCTTGAGCTTTTGAAAGCTCTCGTCACACTTTCGGTCCACCTGAATGGATCACCCTACTAGGCTAATCTAGTTATAGGTGCTGCAATAGATGAGAAACCCTTTATAAATCGATGGTAATACCCCGCCAAACCAAGAAAATTCTATATCTCCATAGCTGAAGACGATCTAGGACAACTCTTCAATGCTTCAATCTTCTTTGGATCTACCTTGATCCCCTAATTCAGCACTACATGGCTCAAAAATTCTACCGATTCAAGCTAGAATTCGGACTTTGAAAATTTTGCATATAACTTCTTTTCTTTCAAGGTCTGGAGCACGGTCCTCAAGTGTTGCTCACGATCTTCATGGCTCCGGGAGTACACCAGAATGTCGTCAATAAACACAATAATGAATGAGGCAATATAGTGCTGAAATACATTGTTTGTCAAGTGCATGAATGATGTTGGATTGTTGGTCAACCGAAATAATATCACAAAGAACTCGTAATGACCATACCGAGTCCTGAAGGCAGTCTTCGGGATATCTAGCTCCTGAATCTTTAACAAATGATAGCTAGAATGCAAGTCAATCTTGGAGAATACTTTGTAACCATGTAGCTAATCAAATAGGTCATCAATGTGTGGCAATGGATATTTGTTCTTCATTGTAACCTTGTTCAAGTAGCGATAATTGTCACACCTCCTTTTTTCTTCGCTTACACGTGGCTACCCCGAAATGGGACACGTGTATAGGAGTTTTTCCAATTAATATGACATTATTCGAGATGAGATTAATTATTTATCTCAAGAGTCGCCACTTGGGATAGGTTTGGCTTTTGGTGTCCCAAGTCACCGGTTTATTTAAATCCCAAATCGAGAAAATTTCGACTACCCGATTGGAGTCTGCGAACCAGAAATTTCTGAATAAGGAATTGTGTTGACCCGAGGAAATGTGTTAGGCACCCTCGGATCCTGTGGTTCTAGAACGGTCGCTTAAACTCATTATAAGTGGCTAAAATATTATTTTCTATGCCTATTAACCTGCAATTTTAAATTATTAACTTGTTTTAACATCTTTTAGGAAAATTTGCAATGTTATTAAAACACGTCGCGAATCGCGTCACATAAATGCACCCGCAATTTTAGACATATTCTAATTCCATTGAGAATGGGATTTGGGTCACATAAATGCGCACCCGAATTTAGGAAGGTATTTTTATTAAACACGCGCCTATAGCAACTACGTCTTTAAAATTCATGGGAAGGCCGCAGAATTTTCTAAACGGCACTTCCTATCTTTCTATGTGTTTTAATGAATTAACGAGCCATCGTATGGTATTTGCTTGAATTAACGCGACTCACTTTATGTTTATAAGGATATTCTAACACATGCTAAATTCTCTACTCTCGCTGGTGCTTAAATACACTAATTATATACATACATGCAGTATTTTTTCGGAAGATAACATCTGCAGCTTGGCCTCATTCATGGCTAGTTGTACGTGCTGACTCAAGTTTGGGCCAACCCAGGACACACATTGTATCCAGCAACTGTTTGGCTTCTCAACTGGGCCAAAAGTTAATTCATACGGAAGAGTTCATCGTGGACAAATTTCCGTGTTGCTCTCTTCAATTTCAGTTTATACACAAGACTTTAAATATCAAATATATATACCAAGTTCACATGGGAGCTACTAGTGACTATGTTATATCATTTTTAATCTTAAATCTGAATTACACAACTCATATACTCATCAATCAGAGCATGCGAATCTAGCTTCCAAAATTCAACTATGCTTCAGGTTACACTATATTGGATAGATCTGAAAACCAATTATTACTAAACGTATTAAGATTTAAATGAACTGAAATGTTACACAGCATTTTGATATTTACATGATTATCAAAACTAATATTTCCTAAATCCAGTAGCGCTAAGTGCAAAAGGAACAGCACTTGAACCAGCCAGACCAATAATTAAAACTTACTATTAATTATACAAATAAAAGAAAAATTCAGTCAAATGTCCAGTTATTAAATATTGAAGCAGTCCCAAATGTCCAATTATTACAAAAAAAATGAATCAATCTAACATTTAACTACAACATGATGATCATCTTATTATTACACCGACATTCAAACTAAATAAGGGGAAAATGGGGATATAATTCAAAAATATAGACAATATATGGAGATCTTCACACTTGGGAATACATTTCACTTGAACTTCATAGATAAATGAATATCGAGTGTACCTGTAATGCAGCAAAGGACAATAGCCTATGAGTAAGGGAAGGCAAGCAACAAGCAAAACAACAGCTAATAACCAGCACACCCAGGGTTTTCAGTAGAGTTTTTGAGAGAATTAAATCTCCAAAATGATCAAAACAGCACTGATAATTTTTCACAGATATCAGGGGAGCTAATATGTATTTTTATCTATATTATTCAAAGAAAAGGTTCCGGACCCTTTAAAATGTGCTCAGGTGGTTTCTTTTATAGTGGAACCTTAGGGCATCAGCTTTTTGCCTTGTTTTTTAGTCCTTGCTTCAGATTTGCACTTTTCCTGAATGGTCCTTCATTTCCTGACTTGTGCCTCAAGTGTGAGGCAGAAATTGTGTTTTAGTCCCTTATTAGAAGGTTCTAGGGGATTACTATCAGATCTTTAAAGTTCAAATACCCCTTATACCCCTATTCCTCTTCCTAAATAACCAACCTTAGGTTTTAACCCTAGTCAGTTATCTGGTTAGGTCAATTATGTTCAAGTTGGGTCAAATTTGGTCTTGGACTAACAGGCTTGTTCAAAATTAACCAAAACTAGTCAGGTTTTAAAACAAGTGCCTTAATGTGATCTTCTAATAACCAAACATTATACATGATGACCATAAAACAAAGGATCAAAATAACTAGAAGAATGAAAATATCCATTAACACTTAACTTTTTAGAAATAGCTCAATCAAGGTACTCAGAAAACTTTGAAAATGAGAAACACGTAGAAGGGATTGAACACTTAGTTCATGAATTGAAGTAGAAGAGTAAAGGCCACCACTTAGCAATTAACGGTCCAACCCAACAAATCAGCCTACATAATATCAATACCGAAAATAAAAATTATCATGGAAATCAAATACTTAGGAGTATAAACAACCCAGCAAACCAGAAATCATGGAATAAAACAAATGAAGATCAGAAGATGGAAGTCGAGCAAGCCATAAAAATAATATTACTGGACAATTAATAAAACTAAGCTTTAAGGATCAAGGAGATGCTACTTAACAGGATATCAAATTTATTCAATAGACGAAGAGATCTTTAAACTAATAACAACCAAAGTATATAACTACTGAACCCATCTCATGTGAGATTCCGGATAAGCAAACAATTCAAAAGGAAACAAAGCATCTAACAAATAGAAATGAAGCAAATATATACAGAAGAGACAAAATACTTATGCAAATATATACAGAAGAGACAACATACTTAGCTTCTTTTACACATGCAACTCCGCTTGAGGTTACTTCATAATTCCTTGACTTTTTGTAGGGGTTTTTAACCTTCTAGGACAACTGGTATGGTGTATAATAGGTTTAGGAGTTCCGGAGGGGCTTTTATGATTCTGAGACCCCAGTGGGGTCTCATATCAAAGTTTCTTCAGTTATTAGCGTTGTTTGGGGGCCATGGGTAGCATGGTTGGGGAAAGGAAGGGCCAAGGGTTGCCTGGGAGGAATTTGACCGAGTTATAAGAGGGTTTGAATTTTAGGGTTGAACTTTAAACTAATATTCGATGCGTTTCTGGCAGATTCTAAAGGTGTGATACATATGGTTGGAAATAGGAGACTGAGTTGTTTTAGGGGTGTAAGTTTGGAAGGGTTTGGAGTTAGGTCGCCGAAGATGGGGTTCCGACGACCTTTCTGTGAATATTTTAGCCGATGGGGGGTGTTCGAAGGGGGTGTGATGCAGGACGACGAAAGGAAGGTTCTAATGGCCCTATGGTGTATAGCTGGGGAAGATTAGAATAAGGTCGCCGTAGACGGTGGTTCCGACGACCTTATTTTGAATATTCGAGACGGAGGGGACTTGTTCGACGGGAACTAATTACAGGATGGGGTAGAGGAGATTGTGGTGGTTTGGTGGTGTAAATCTGGAGAGGTTCTGTGACCGGCCACCGCCATGAGGCGATTTCTGGTGGCGGCATTAGGGTGGTAGGAGGGTGGTCGATGGTGGTCGTGGGGTAGTCAAGGGGTGGTCAGCGGCGGTGTTATGCCGTGGAAGATGGTACGAGGAAGGGGAGGGTTTGGTCTCTAAGTGTATTTAGAGGTTTTTGGACATATATATCCAAAATTGGGGGCGGCTTTAAGATCGTTAGATGGGAACATGATCGATGTCTATGATGATTGGTCCCTAAATGGTATCGTTTGGTTGGTCCTTGTGTGGACCCGACTAGGATCAGTTATTTGGGCTGGGGTTGTGTATATTTAGAAAGGGGAAAATGTTTGGGCCAGTCAGGTCTGGCCCAATTGTGGCCAGCCTCAGTAGTTGTGTATATATATACATATATTTTTTATATTTTCTCTTTTTTTATTTTAATTAATTTCTAGCTTTATTTAAAAACCAAAAACCCCTAATTATCACAAATAAAAACTGCAATAAGTTGAAATTAAACAAAAATAATTACAAATACCAGAATTTTTTTTTGTATTTTAAGTTGTAAAACAAATTTATTTAACAATTAAATCCTAAACAATCTTATACATGCATTAATGAACACGCGTATTCAATTAAATACTAAAAGGTTAAAATCCTAAAATAAATATTTTAAAGAAAATCCTAAACTTTAAGAGTCCTGTCAGAGCTTTTTTCAACCGGGTAAAAATCATATGCTCACAATAATCAATACACATTCGAATCTCGAGGATACTGTTGGAAGCTAGAAATGGTGAATGAATAGGGCGACTCACATAGCCCCTACCATGACGAGCTGCAACTGGGGCACGTCACCACTATATGTTCCAGAATCTCGAGCCCTCTTAGCCTTCCTTTCCTCTCTATCTAGGGCCCATATACCCTTCATTCTCCTAGCGATCTCCACTACATGCTGGTATGCGAGGTCCATTTCCAACTCTTAGGTCATGCTAAATATGATATTCAGGTTCAATCCCTTGATAAATTAATTGACTCACTCTTTAATAGTGGTGACCAAAGCTGGTGCAATCCTAGACAAATCACTAAACCAGATTGCATACTCCGACACGGTCATAGAACCTTGGCACACCTGCTCAAACTCTACGCGTCATGCATATTTGAGATCTGAGGAACAAACTCTTTCAAGAACATATCTAAGAACTGAGCCCAAGTAAGTGAAGCTACCTCGGTCGGACTACCCAACTTATATGCTCGCCACTACTGATAAGCCGCTCGCTTAAGCTGGAACATGGTGAAAGTAATCCCACTGAACTCCACACTACTCATAGTATGGAGGATACAGTGGCATTCCTCAAGAAAACATTGGGCATCCTCTAAAGCCAAGTGTTGAAAGTAGGAAAGTGGTACTTCTCGTACCTCCCAAGCCTGAGCTACTCTATCTTAGAAGCCATTGCCTTAACCTCGGGCTAAACTGGGGCGACCAACTGAACTGGGGTGATCGGTTGTATTGGTATGACCTCTGGGACCTAGTCAATTTGGACCCGCTACTCTAAGGTACGGTTGGCGGGAGCTCGTACTCCTCCCACGACCTGAGATGTGGAAGGAGCAAGTAGTATCAACC
Source organism: Nicotiana benthamiana (assembly GCA_034376525.1). Classification (NCBI taxonomy): domain Eukaryota; kingdom Viridiplantae; phylum Streptophyta; class Magnoliopsida; order Solanales; family Solanaceae; genus Nicotiana; species Nicotiana benthamiana. Next base: position 12,627,120 of record CM067340.1, read on the forward strand.
TTGCCTGATCTAAAAAACCGAACATGCTCAGAAACTAGGCGAGTGTCTCCTGGAGAGCTAGGCAGTAACATGCATCTTAGGTGCCTAGATCTACTGGTGAATCCTCTATAGCAGCTCGTACAGGTGCTCCGGATGCACCACGTGGACGTTCTCGGCCTCTACCCCGGCCCTAGCCTCTCGCAGCCCTAGTAGGTGGCGCAGGTGTCTAGTCATCTAATCCAGTTGTACGTGTCCTCACCATCTGTGAGAGAATAGAAAGATAGAAATTCATAATTCTAAAGTTAACAATTTCACATGATAAGGAATAAAAGAAGTGAATATTTTCCTAACATTTCCATAGCCTCCCGAATATGAGTAAAAATATCTCTGTATCAATCCGCGAGACTCTACCAAACCTACTTATGACTCATAACACCTATGAACCTAGAACTCTAATTCCAACTTGTCATGAACCCAATTTTCCTCCATAGGATGTCATGGTGGCACCTAGTCTCTACGACTAGGTAGTCCAATAACTTGGGGGAATAACAAAAACAATAATTTAAATCTCAAAAACCCAACAACTAATATAAATAAAATCTCCATAACTAAATACAGATGCAATTGCCAAAAATACGATGTAATACAAGTCACAAGCTCTACGTACGAATACTATATAATCCTAGTTATCATGACTATATAATAAGGATAACAAAATAATAGATTTATAGAGATGGGGACTCCGAGGCCTTCAGCAAGTATACCTTGAAGTCTCCGTAGTAGAATCCAAAAAATAAGGTCAGATCCCTATTGGAAATAAATAAGAAACATAACAAGAGTATAACAAAGAAACAACGACAACAATAAAAATGAGACAATTAATAAATTACACAGAGAATAGCTACACAGAACTGAGGCAACTAATATTTTATGAAAGAGAAACAAGGAATACTATAACGCATAACAAAACAATAGAAACATAAGAGAAAAAATAGAAAGTATCAATAAGAGTCACCACCGAGGTACCGCCTTGTAGCCTCAAATCACAAGTCATTTCACAATCATTCCTTATATCACCGTATGAGCTTTTATATTTAATTTTGAAAATCATTTTGTTGAAATAGCATCCCGTATTTTAGCCCACCTTATCACATCGCATGGCTTCTACTAGTTCTCCTACTAGCCATATGTATCAGTCCCACATTATCTCACAACATGTGTTTCAATACCAAACCTTATACCACCATGTGTGTATCAATATCAGAACGTCACAAATCGCATCTCAAGTGCCCAATATCAGAATTTTCTATAGAGACCAAATAATAACAGAATTTTATTAAAAAGCAGCCCATAGCTTAGTTACAATGTACACAAAGTCTTAATAGAAATCACGACCTTTGCAACTTAATACCAACTTTAATAACAAGATATCCCATAGTTAAATTATGAATTCATAATAAGAGAAATAAGACTTTCAACTAAAAATGTAGAGAAATTAGCAAGTAAGAGATAAGACAAGTAGACATGTGAATTTAGATTAAAAATGAAGACTACAACATGTTAAATTAACTCAACTAAGACATGAAAGGAATTTACATAGCTAAAAATTGGTAACGTCACCATTTAGCATGTGTATACACTTGTAACCTTGCGTACACGGCTCTTACACATCACAATTATCACAAGTAACACCATTCCTAAGAGGAAGTTCCCCAACACAAAGTTAGGCAAGTTACTTACCTCAAACCACACTAGATCAATCCACTAGAAGGCCTTTCCATCGATTTTAAAACTCTGAATGGCTTGAATGTGCTTTTACTATTTTATGACACTCGGGGATGGTTAGTTCGAGTTTGGAAGGATTTGGGTTTCAAAACACTTAATTCCTTAATATTGTCTTAAAAGGGTTAATTTAGGCTTAAGTTAATATATTGAGTAAACTATCCAAAAATTGAGATTCGAAGGTTCGAATAAGTTTTTATGATGATTTTTTACTTAGGCGTGCGTTGTAATCGGGTTTTGGATGATCCGGGAGCATTGTTTAATATAGAAAGTTGTCATATTGAAGGGTTTTCAAGTTCTTTAAATTTGGTTTGGAGTAGGTTTTGGTGTATCAAGGTCCGTTTGGGATTCTGAGTTGAGGAATAATTCCGCAAGGTGATTTAAGACTTGCACGCCAAACTTGGTGTCGTTCCGTATAGATGAAGTATGATTTGGCAAGTTCAGAGCAAGTTGGAAAAACTTGAAGTTCATAAGTTGATTCGATTTGGTCTGGAGTGTGTTTCTTAATTTTGATGTTGTTTTACCCGTTCCAAGGGTTCGAGCGAGTTTGTTTTATGCTTACAAATTTTTTTTGTATGTTTGGCCGAAGATATTCAGACGATGCGCGGATCAACTTTGGACTTGATAGAACTGTTGGTGCAGCAGTTCGGGTGCGTCTACACCTGCAAGATTATGGCCACATGTTCAAGCTCGAAGGTTTAAGCTTTTAACCACAGAAGCGGCCTGGCATGGACTTCCCTGAGATTGCATAAGTGACCTAGGGAATGAACCTACAAAGGTGCAGGTGTGAGGTTGGCAATCACAAAAGTGGGGAAGGTTGCAGGTACGACGCGTACGCTACAAAAGCGAGCCATTTTTCGTAGAAGCGAAGGAGGAAGACATGGGCTTGGTCCGCACCTACGAGGTTTTTTTTGCATAAGCAGAGCTGTAGGTGCGACATTGGCATCGCAAGTGCAAAACATTGTTGGGCAGTGAGGTTCATTTAAGTCGAGGACTTAGGCTATTTTTGCTCAATTGTTTTTCATATCTTAGGCGATTTTGAGCTCTTTGAAGAGGGGTTTTCACCTAGATATTGGAGGCAAGTAATTTCTATCCAATTTAAGTTAAATACATAGATTACGAGTAGATTTTAGCATATAAAATTATTAATATATTTGGGTTAAGTTGAAAAACCTAGGTTTTAATAAAAATGGGATTTGACAACAAAAATGATTATAGAATTGGGTGAAAATGATATATTTGAGTTATTGAGATTATAGGTAACAATTATCTTAGAAAATTTTCGGAATTCAGGCACGTGGGCCCGAGGGTGAATTTTAGGAATCTTCCAATTAGGGGTGGGTACTTACCCTAATCATTAAATTATGAAATTTTGAGTATATATTGATTTATTTATATAATATTTGGCTAGTTTGGCACCAAGTTAAGGCTTTAGAGCATATTTGTGTATCAGGAGTGAGCTTGAGAATGAGGTAAGTCTTTTGCCTAACCTTGTAAGAAGGAATTCATCCCCTTAGGTGTATTTAGGTGTAAACTACTTGTGTAGGGAGCTACGTACGCACTAGGTGACAAGGTCCGTCCGTAGCTATATTCCATAAGATGTCCAGGTAGTCTTGGATTTATATCATCTTAAATGGAGATGAGACGAGAGATTTTTAAGTTGAAAACTTACAAGCTAGATTTCTATTTTGGGGAAAGAATTGAAAAATACTAATAACTCTTTGAAATTCATGTCCTCTCTTGTCGTAAGTACTTATGCGAGAGGTAAACGTCTCTATTCTCATGGGAGCGAGATGTTCTCCTCGGTAGTATATTAGATGTATCTATGATTTGTGTCATTCGATCCTTGGAAGTGCACACAATATTTTGGATCATGTCGTACGACCTTGGCATAGATTGTGTATGATAATACTCGGAACCCGATTACACTTGATATTATGTTATGGTTTGAGAGGTATAATTATTTGATGACCGAAAGTGATTTGGAACTAGTATTTGTTCAATTGAGATTTTGGAATTTATTATCATTTATGGAATAATTTATTCACTTCTCGTTATTTTGTCATTATTGTTACTTCCATGTTCCATACCTGTATAGATTTTATGCATTTTATTATTGACCTATAGTAAGTGTCGAAGTCGACTCTTCATTGCTACTTCTTCGAGGTTTGATTGGATACTTACTCGGTACATGTTGTTTATGTACTCATGCTACACTTCTATACACATCATGCATGATCTGAGGCAGGTGCATATGGCAGTCATCCCAGCGCGCACCCTCGATACCCCGATGCATAGTAGTGAGCTGCTTTCCGAGTATGTTCTATAGCACCCGTAGTCTCTCTTTTACATTTACTTTCTGTCTACTGTATTTCAGACAGTAGTTTAGTATTTTATATATTTCTACTAGTAACTCATACACTTGTGACCCCGGGTCTTGAAAGTATGCTAGTAGACATTTGATGATTAAGAGTATTTATTCCACCACACTTGCTCTAATATTTGTTTACGCATTTTATTAAATATTTCACCTCTTATTTACTTAATAAATAAAATTCAACTAATTCGAAATTGTTAGAAATAATAAATACATGGCTCGTTCACCATTGGTTTTCGTAGCAACGATGTTAGGCGCCATCTTGGCCTATAGGATAAATTAGATCGTGACAACATGGTATCAGAGCACTAGATTCACGTAGGTCTCACAAGTTATGAGAAGACCTAATAGGGTCTTGCGGTTCGGTGCAGAGACGTCCATACTTATCATCGAGAGGCTATATAGTGTTAGAAAACAATTCTTTCTTCATCTCTTATGGTGCAGTTGATGTTGTGATATGTGTCTTTCTCTTATTCTCTTACATATGGTGAGAACGCATGTCGAAGATGTAGTCGACCATGGAGGATCTGCTCTCCTATTTCTAGAGGCCAAGGTAGAGGGCGATAGAGGGCTCTAACTTGCGGTAGAGGATGAGGATGTCCTAGATTTACTATAGTTGTGCCACTAGTGGATCTAGTGGTGGATCCTACAATTGAGGAGCGGGGCAAGGTACCTATTGTGGAGCCATCCCTAGCGGATTTCATGTGTAGCACCAGGATTCAAGAATTTCATGGTATGTTGCGGTTCATGGATTCTATGACTTGGGTTGGTTTATTTCCAATAGACCCAGCCACATCTTAGGGGGGAGAGGGAGCACAGATCTTATACCGTTTAGGCTTTTGGGCATACATCTGCTGTATATCAGACCTCGTGCGCACCCACTGGCGGAGCCCAGTAAGTTACATTAGCTATACCTAAGCCTAGACCAGTTGTGGCCGCGAGCTGCATAAGCTATTAGATCAGTGGACCAATTTACACCTCCTGTATTTAAAGGTAAGCAACATGAGGACCCCCAGGACTTTATTGACATTGCAGGGACACACTGCACAATATGAGGATATTGGGGCCCCACGGGATGGACTTTACCTCCTTTCAACTGGAGAGTAGGGATCGTAGGTGGTGGTAGTCATATCTTCTTACTAGACCAGCAGGTTCTCCTCCCTTGACTTGGGACCAGTTCACACGTATCTTTCTTGATAGATATATTCCACCCTCTCAGAGGGAAGAGTTGTAATTTCAGTTCGAGCAGCTCCAGCAGGGTCAGATGTCAGTGACCGACTATGAGGCAAGATTCTCTAAGTTGTCTCTCTATGCACTTATGATACTTCCCACCGATGTAGAGAGAGTGTAGAAGTTTGTTGCAGGTTTGTGCTTTGTTATCCATGTCACTATAACCATAGAGGTTGAGATGGAGACTTCTTACGAGCTAGTTGTGGAGATAGCTCGGAGGATCGAAGGTGTTCGTCAGCGGAGACGAGAGCAGGTGCAGAAGGAAAAGTGGTTTCGTTATTATTGAGCATATGACGACAAATTTTAGTTTGTGAGAGGTTAGTTTAGCAGACCCGCATATCCAGCACTGCCAGCTTCTGGGGCTACTCCAATGATGCTCTATTTCAATGCCATGCCAGAGAAATCCTACCACCCACAAGTTATTCAAGATTCCTCCAATGGGTATTCAATCCATCAAGGTTAGACTTCAGGTTAACAGTCCACCATTCTGAGGGGATGTTATGAGTGCGTAAATCTTGGCCACATGAAGAGGTTTTTTACGAGACTTCGAGGCAATGTAGTACAATAGAGTCATCAGCCTATGATTTCAGCACCAGCCATTTGGCTGCCCATAGGCGGAGGGAAGGCGGGTAGGGGTTGTGCTAGAGGTGAAGGCCAGTCAGGTGGTGCTCCAGCTAGGTTCTATGCCTTTCCATCCAGACTAGATGTATTGGCCTCAGATACCGTGATCACAACTACTATTTCTATTTGCGGTAGGGATGTTTTGGTACTATTTGATCCAGGGTCTATATATTCATATATTTTGTCTCTGTATGCTCATTTTATGGGTGTTCCTCACGAGTCCTTGGTACTCCTATATATGTTACCATGCTAGTGGACAATTCTTTTATGGTGGATTGGATCTATCGGTACTGTATCGTGACTTTCTATAGCTATGAGACTAGAAAGGATTTTCTATTGCTTGATATGACCGGCTTTGAGGTCATCCTGGGCATAGATTGGTTGTCTCCATATCACACCATCCTTGATTACCATGCCAAGACTGTTACCTTGGCGATGCTAGAGTTGCCTAGATTGGAGTGAAGGGGTTCGTCTGTCAGTGCATCTAGTTGGGTTATCTCTTTTCTGAAGGCTCGACACATAGTCGAGAAGGGTGATTTGGCTTGTCTAGATTATGTTTAGGATACTAATACAGGGACTCAACCAATTGATTCAATGCCCATGGTCCAGGAGTTCTCTGATGTATTTCCTTCTGATCTTCCAAGCATGCCACCAGATCGTGATATCGATTTCTGTATTGATTAGCTCTAGGTACCAGCCTATTTCTATTCCACCATACTACATGGCTCCAAAATACTTTAAGTAGTTGAAAAAAGAGCTTGAAGAGTTTCTAGCAAAGAGGTTTGTCAGTTTGAGAGTGTCACTTTGGGGTGCGTCGGTGTTATTCGTGTAGAATAAATATGGGACTATACAGATGTGCATTGATTATCGCCAGTTGAACCAAATTACTATTAATAACAAGTACCCGTGGACGTGTATTGATGATTTTCTTAACCAGTTGCAGGGTGGCAGACTGTTCTCTAAGATTGACTTGAGATCGGGGTACCATCTATTGAATATTCATGATTCAGATACTCTTAAAATGACTTTCTAAACTAGATATGGCCACTATGAGTTTCTAGTGAAGTCCTTCGGTTTGACCAATGCCCTTGCAGAATATATAGATCTGATGAACTGGGTGTTTAGGCCATATTGATTCTTTTACCATTGTTTTCATTGATGACATTTTGATCTACTGGTGTATCATGGAGGAATACGAGCATCATTTGAGACTGTTGTTTTAGACCTGCTGTGAATAGAAACTATATGCTACGTTCTCCAAGTGTGAGTTTTGTTTTGATTTGATGGCATTATTTGGGTATGTTGTATCAGGCAAGGTTACTAAGGTAGATCTCAAGAAGATCGAGGCAGTTTAGACATTAGAGTTGACCTCATCCTACCACAGCGACCGAGATCAGGAGCTTCTTGGGGCTAGTTAGTTATTATCGTCAGTTTGTGAAGGGCTTCTGATCATTCCAGCACCTTTGACTAGATTGACCCAGAAGGGTTCTCCTTTATGATGGTCCGATGATTGCGAGGCGATCCTTTAGAAGATCAAGGCCGCATTAACTTAAGTAACGTTGTTAGTGTTGCCATCCGCTTCAGGGATGAATATTGTGTATTGCGATGCTTCATGTGTTGGCATGAGTTGTGTATTAATGCAGGATGGGCAAGTTATTGTATATGCTTCACGTCAGATGAAGCCCGACGAGAAGAATTACCATGTACATGATTTGGAGTTGGTCGTGATAGTTCATTACTTAAGATCTGGAGGCATTATCTTTACGGTATCTTGTGAGGTTCATACTAATCGTCGCAGCTTGCAGCATTTGTTCAAGTAGAGGATCTCAATTTGAGGTAGTGCAGGTGGCTTGAGTTACTAAAAGATTATGATTAACATCCTTTATCATCTGAGCAAGGCAAATGTAGTTGCGGATGTCATGAGCAGAAAGGCAGAAAATAGGGGTGGTTTTGTATTCATTTCAGCAGAGGAGCGTCCATTAGCTTTAATCATTTAGCCCTTGGCTAACAGACTTCTAAGTTTGGATATTACAAAGCCCAGTTGAGTTCTTACAGGCGTCTTTGCCCATTCTTCACTATTCGATCAGATCAAGACTCGCCAAATATGATGATTCTCACTTATTGGTTCTCAGAGAGGTTACTATCAGTAAGGATGGTGGTTTGCAACTCTAGGTTCGTCTATGTGTCCCTAATGTTGATGGATTGAAGGAAAATATTCTCGAGGAGGCAGATAGTTCTCGATATTCTATTAATCCAAGTGTTACAAAGATGTATCGCTGCTTGAGGCAGCATTGTCGGTGGCGGCAAATAAAGAAGGACGTAGTTGAGTATGTTTCAAGGTGCCTAATTGCCAGCAGATTAAGTATGAGCATCAGAGGCCAGATGTCCTATTCAAGTGGATGGTTATACTTGAGTAGAAATGGGAGCGCATTACTATAGACTTTATAGTTTGGGTCATTATCGACAAGTTGGCCAAATTGGCACACTTCATTCCGGTTGTGACCACGTATTCATCAAAGAGATTGACCCATATTTACATTTAGGAGATTGTTCGGTTGCATGTTGTGCTTGTTTCCGCAATATCAGATAGAGGCCCTCAGTTTACTTTGAATTTCTGGAGGGTAGTACATAGTGAGTTGGGGATCCACGTAGAACTCAACACAACCAATCATCTGCAAACCGACAGGCAGCCGGAGCGGACATCTCAGATCTTGAAGGATATACCTAGAGCATGTGTAATTGACTTTGGAGGGCAGTGGGATCGATTCTTGACTTTACCGAGTTTTCCTATAATAACACATATCAATCCAATATCAAGATAGATCTATTTGAGGCTTTATACGTTCAGCAATGTCGTTCACCCATCGGATGGTTTAAGATCGGTGGGGCTAAGTTATATGGTACTGATTTGGTGAAGGATGCCCTGAAAAAGGTAAAGTTGATTTAGGAGCGATTCGCACAGCACAGTCCAGACACAAGATATGTGCAGATCAGAAGGCACATGATTTATCATTTATGATGGGCGAGAAGGTTTGAAGGTCTCATCGATGAAGGGACTCATGAGGTTCAGGAAGAGGTCAAGTTGAGCCCAAGGTTTATAAGTCCATTTGAGGTGTTGAAACGAGTTGAAGAGGTTGTTATGAGCTTTTCTTGCCTCATCGTTCTATCAGGCATTCATCCGGCCTGCCCCGTGTCTATGCTCCGGAAGTATCATGTTGGTACTCCGCATATGTTAGACTACAACACAGTTTAGTTAGATGAGAGTCTGGGTTATGAGGAGGATCCAGTTGCCATTGTTGATAGGCAAGTTCGCCAGTTGAGGTCCAAGAATATTTTTGTAGTAAAAGTTCTAAACCAGTCGAGGAGGCAACTTTGGAGAGCGAGGAGGACATGTGGATAATATATCCACACTTATTCAGCACTCCAGGTACAATTCTAGACCCGTTCGAGGACGACCATTTGTTTAGAGGTGGAGAATGTACAACCTGGCTGGTCATTTTGCTTTCTAGATCCCCACTCCCTAAATAAGACTCCCCATATATGCTTTTACTATTTTATGACTTGCGAGGATGGAAAGTTCAGGTTTGGAATGGCTTGGGTTGAGATCGGAACACTTAGTTCCTTAATATTGGCTTAAAAGAGTTAAATTTGACTTGGGTCAACATTTTGAGTAAACAACCCTGGAACCGGAAGGTTCCAGTAGGTTCGTATGATGATTTTGGACTTTAGCGTATTTTTGGATTGGGTTTTGGATGACGTAGAGGCATTTCAACACAAAATATTAAAAGTTGGCAGATTGAAGGTTTTACAAATTCATTAAAATTGTTCACAAAATTTTGCGTCATTCCCAGTAGATAAAGTATGTTTCGGCGCATTCGGAGCAAGTTGGAAGAACTTGAAGTTCATAAGTTTATTCGATTTGGTTTTGAATGTGATTCATAATTTTGATGTTTTTTACGCATTCCAAGGGTTCAGAAAAGTCCATGTTATGCTTAGGAACTTGTTGATATGTTTGGGCGAGGCCCACGCCATTTAGACGATGGGTAGATAAAGTTTGGACTGGATAGAACTGCTAGTGCACATATTCTGGTCATCCGCACTTGCGAGATTTTTACTGCAGAAGCGGCCTGGCGTAGACTGCCCAGTGATCGCAAAATCAAGGAAGGGACCGCACCTGCGACGGCGCAAGTGCGAGGTAGGCGATCATATAAGTGGGGAAGGACGTAGGTGCAACGTGTGCCTCGCAGAAGCGAGCTGTTGTCCCTAGTAGTGAAGGAGGCAGACCTGGTATTAGTCCGCACATGCTAGGTTTTTTCCGCACAAGCAGAGCTGCAGGGGTGAAAGGCATCGCAGGAACAAACAACCACTAGGTTGTGAGGTTCATTTAAGTCGAGTACTTACACTATTTTGGCTCAGTTTCTTTCATCCATTGGGAAATTTTGAGCTCTTTGAAGAGGGGTATTCACCTAGCTACTGGAGGTAACTAATCTATCCAATGTAAGTTAGATACATAGATTACGGATAGAATTTAACATGTAAAATTGTGAAAATTTTGGGTTTAGTTATAAAACTCAGATTTTGATAAAAATTAAATTTAACAATGAAAATAATTATGGAATTGGGTGAAAATAATATATTTGAGTTCGTGAGTTTATACGTAACCATTATCTTCGAAATCTTTTTTTTGGGGGGGGGGGGTTGAATTTTAGGAATTTTCCAATTAGGGGTGGGTAATTACTCTAATAGTTAAATTATGAAATTTTGAGTATATATTAATTTATTTATATAATATTTGGATAGTTTCGGGGTTTTTGGCACAAAATTGAGGATTTAGAGCATATTTGTGGACTGAAAGTGAGCTTGAGAACGATGCAAGTCTCTTGCCTAACCTTGTAAGAGGGAACTCATCCCCTTAGGTGTATTTTTGTTGTAAATTACTTGTGTGTGGAGCTACGTACGAACTAGGTGACGAAGATCATTGCGTTGCTATATTCTATGAGATGTCTAGGTAGTCTTAGATTTACATTATGCTTTAATTGTACTGTCATGTTTGTAGTGCATATTAATTATCTTAAATGGAGCTTAGACTAGATATTTTAAACTTGAAAACTTCTAAGTTAGATTTCTATTTTGGGGGAAGAATTGAAAAATACTTAATAAAACTTTGATGCATTTGCCCCTCTAATCGGGCTCATGATGAATTTGCCCCTCGAATCGGGCTCAACTCGCATTGAATCTATCCAAAATCAGAATCACGACGTCAAAATATGCTAAGGAAACAAAGCTCATGCGAAAATAATCAATTTACAACATAAATCCCAAAATTACCAAAACCCGACCCCTGGGACCACGTCTCAAAATTTGAAAAAATTTACATCGTTAGATTTCTTATCTCCTCAGGAGTCCATACATATCAAAAGTTTTGAAATCCGACCACAAATGGCCTTTCAAATCCTTAATTAAAGACCTAAGTTCCCAAGCCCTAGTTTCCTCGATTTTACCCAATTCCTCTATAAATTTCAAGTCTAATCCATGAAATATTACCATAATAAATAGTATTTGTGATCCAAAACCTTACCTCAATGAAGTCTCCTTGAATTCCCTCTTCAAAACCGCCCAAAAGCTCCAGAAAACGTGTTAAAAAATGGCGAAACCTTTGAAAATCATGAAGGAAAAATTATATACATTCTGAACTAGGGATTCCGCATCTGCTATGCTGAATCGCTTCTTTAATACCACTTTTGCGGTCCCAAGTGCCGTATCTGTGGTCCTCACTTAAGTCGCCACAAACTACATCTGCGATGCATAATCCGCACTTGCGCCATCGGAGGTGCGGCTCCTCAACCGCTTCTGTGGTTCCTACCTTCCTAGGAACCTTTCCGCTTCTGCGACCATGAACTCGCTCCTGCGAGATCGCACCAGCAGTCACCTAACCACAAGTGCAGTTATGACAATTATGGAATATCTTCTGCTCCCGGAGCAACTCTCAAACTATCTGTCAACCATCCGAAAACACCCCGAGGCCCCCTAGACCTCAACCAAAGGCATAAACACATCATATACCACTATCCAAACTTATACAAATCTTCAAAATATCTCAAACAACATCAAATATACCAAAACACATCGGATTCAAGCCTAAGTTTCCAAAATCTTCCGAATTACGCTTTTGATAAAAAAAGTCTACTAAACCATGTCTGAATGACCTAAAATTTTGCACACACAACCCTAATGGCACAACAAAACTACTACAACTCCCCGAATTCCATTCTGACCCCTATATTAAAGTCTCACCTATCAACTGGAAAACGCCAAAATTCCTTCTTCGCCAATTTAAGCCTAATTCCACTCCGGACCTCTAAAACACAATTCGATCATGCTCCTAAGTCCCAAATCACCTCGCGAAGCTATTTGAACCATCAAACTCACATCTGAGCCCTCTAACACATAAGTAAACATCTGATTGACTTTTTCAACTTAAGCTTCCTTAAAAGAGACTAAGTGTCTCAAACCTTACCAAAAACCTCTTCGAACCCCAGCCAACCAACCCGATCACACATAAAACTGATAAACAACGCAATAAGAAGCATAAATGGGGCAAATGAAGCGGTAACTCATGAGACAACTAGCCGGGTCGTCACAGAGATTGTTTCCAGTAGATCTGCAGCTTAATAAAGCATACGCACCATATTAATAAAAAGATATACAAGAAGGGACATCACCAAAAAACTATGTAAAATCAAATTAAAGAATAACAAGATGACCAAAATAAAATGAAATGATGGGGAGTCATAGAAACCTACCACTAATAGAAAGCGAGAGTGAGTACTAATACTACCAGTATGAACAGTCTAGACCACCTACCTTACTACTCTAATTCTCGACCTCCACAACTTCCTATCAAAGTTCATGTCCTCAGTCAGCTCAAGCTGCCATGTCATTCCTAATCACTTCTCCACACTTCTTCGCTGGCCTACATCTACTTCTCCGTAGGCCCTTCAATATCAATCTCATACACCTCCTCAATGGGGCATCTATGCTCCTTCTCCTTACATGTCTAAACCACCTAAGTCTCATTTCCCTCATCTTGTCCTCAACAAGGGCCACACCTACCTTATCATGAACAACCTCATTATGAATCCTATCTAACATGGTGTGCCAACACATCCATCTCAACATCCTTATCTCTACTACCTTCTCTTCTAGATATGGGTGATCTTGACTGTCCAACACTCAGCCTCATACAATATAGTCGATTTGACCATCACTCTGTAGAACTTACCTTAAAGTTTTGGTGGAACCTTCTTGTCACACTGAACACTGGAAACAAGTCTACATTTCATCCATCCGGTCCTAATACAATGTGTGACATCTTTATCACTCTTCCCATCCTCTTGTATAATAGACCCAAAGTACTTAATACTACCTCTCCTAGGGATGACTTGCGAGTCCAACCTCAACTCTCCTTCCCCTCCTTAAGTCTCACCACTGAACTTACAATCTAAGTATTCTGCCTTTTTCCAGCTCAACATAAAAGCTTTAGACGCCAGGGCCTGCCTCCATAACTTTAACTTATTCTTTCACACCGCCTTACGTCACGTTAAAAAATACAATATCATCTACAAATAACATGTACTACAACACCTCCTCTTGGATATGGCGCGTCAGTACATCCATCACCAGGGCAAAAAAAAAGGGATGAGTGTTGACCCCTGTCACACCCTTTTTTTACCAACTTCACTAACCCTCTTAATATATTAAAAAGACATTTGTAAAGATTGAAAAGGGTTTTCAATTAGAAAATGACAAAAATTCGTGTTCAAAAGGATTAACTCAGAGTATCCACCTGATATTTTATTTCAGTGCGTTAGGCCACCGTTTTTCTAAAAATAATTTTTTTCATTTCAAAACACATGAGACTCCAAAATTAAGTCTACACCAGAGATTCGGGTAAGGGGGTTCATTTGACTCGGGGAGAAGGTGTTAGGCACTCCCCAAGTTTCGTAGCTAGTACGATTGAGTACTTGATCTAGTCGGATTTCAAAATATTTGAATTGAGGTAATAATACACAAAAACAAAACAAACAATCAAAAGAGACTCAAGGTCGTCCCCACCTAAATGAAAGAAAACTAAAAGAAAAAAATAAAGTTCTAAGTTATCCAATTACAGAATACTACGGGGCATTCTCCGGAATAAAATATATATAATTCCTTCAGGGGAATTCCCCAGATCAATTTAACCAAGGGAACGACATATTGCCTTAAAACTAACAAAAATCCTAAGGCTTGCCTACCCAAGTGCGGCCGACCTAAATACGATACTAGCGATGTTAAAAACAAACGATTCAGTAGAAGTAGTTAGATGTTTAAGGTCCAATTTCTTCTTCATGTTCAATTTCCATTCCAGAACCCATTAAATTGTTAAGCCAACCAATAATATTTTCCTTTTAACTTAAATAACAAATTATCTACTTAATTTAAACAACTAAATTAACATGATCACTAAGACAGAAGTGAGGCTATGCAATGGTCAAACATGAAAATACTGAATTACACCAAACAAACATCATATGTTTATAGAATTAAGAGAAACGAACAGATTGGGGAAGGAGTTAGACCTTTGCTGCATATTTTAATTGCATACATCGACAGAAAATCTCCAAAGCAACAAACCCAAAACGAGCTATTGACCAAAACCTCGACCCGGAACTTCACCAATGACCTCAAATAGCACTCAATGAATCCAATGACCTCGACGAATGCTTATTTTCGGTAGTGCTTAACCTTTCAAAGTAAAACCAGCAACCTAGACCAATTTTCTAGTCTATGATTGTGCCTAAGCTTAAGAGAATGCAAATGGGGATGATAGGATTGTGGATCTGTGTGTTCATGTGTATTTGAAAATGAGGGGATCCGCGGCTGCAAGTCTTTTTGGGTCCAGCAGAAAGTTCATCGATGAGGGTCTGTTATTATGTTCTAGGGATAGGTGTTGATGGCTGAAGAAAAGAGAGGATGGGGTTTGATGGATGATTGTTCTGGCAGCGGCTTTACATCTCATTTTTCGGCGGGATGGTTGATGAAGAGAGACAGCTACTTGATTTTTGTTTGGGTTTCTCCGGTTGGCTGTTGTTGCTTCTTCTTGGGTGATTCTGTCATTGGCTTCGTGTGGCTGGAAGTGGGGTTAATGGAGATAAAGGAGTGGCCATTTTTTAGGTGAACGGGTAGATGGCGACGAGTCTTGTTCGTGTGCCGTTAGTTTTTAGGGGTCTAGGGCTTTTTGGGGTTTCCTTTCTTGAAGAAGAAGGCCTGATGGGTTCTAAGGTGTGAAGAAGAAGGGTTTTCCTTTGGGGTGGGCCTGTGTCAAGAAATATTGAGCTTGCCTTATTTAGGTCTGAGAATAACCCAAAATAGGCTTTAAAATTGAGATTTCAACTCTTATAATTCATCAGTTAAAAAATTTAAACCTTTCCCTTAAAATAATTTTAAACATACTATCAAATATAAAAATAATTTCAATTAAAGTAAAACTATATTAATTTAAACAACAACAACAATAACTACCCAATATAGTCCCACAACGTGGAGTCTGGGGAGGGTAATATGTAGACGGGCCTTACCCCTACCCGAAAGGGTAGAGAGGCTGTTTCCAATCGAGCCTCGGCTCAGTGAAGGAAAGGAAAAACAAAAACAAAAACAAAAGAGCATTAGTAACTCCAGCAGTAAATAATTATCTAAACATAAGAACCATAAATAAAATAGCATGCAATAATATCACACAGTAACTACCATAAATAACTACCATAAGGGAGACACAATCCAATACACAAATCATCTATGGATAGCCTACCAAGCCTCACCCAGCCCCGGATGATGAGTACAAAAAACTCTATGAGCCCCTATCCTACAACCCTGATACTAGACCTCCAGACTTTCCTATCAAGGGACATGTCCTCGGAAACTCGCATTCTAGCCATGTCATGCCTAATCACCTCTCCCCAATACCTCTTAGGCCTCCCTCTGCCACGCCATATGCCGACCATCTCCACCCGCTCACAACTCCTCATCGGGGCATCAGGACCTCTCCTCCGCACATGCCCGAACCACCTCAGCCTCGCTTCTCGCATCTTCTCATCCACCGGGGCCACCCCACTCTCTCTAGAATAACTTCATTCTTAATCTTATCTAACCCGGTGAGCCTGCACATCCACCTGAGCATCCTAATCTCTGCAACCTTCATTCTCTGAACATGAGAGTTCTTCACTGGCCAACACTCCGCCCCATACAACATGGCAGGTCTAATCACAACTCTATAAAATTTCCCCTTGAGTTTCTGTGGAACTTTCTTGTCACACATGACTCCTGATGTAAGCCTCCACTTTGACCACCCCGCTCCTATACGATGAGTGACATCCCCGTCAATCTCTCCGTCCCCCTGAATCACCGGCCCAAGATATCCGACATTGTCCCTCTTGGCGATGACCTGAGATCCAATCATCACGTCCCTACCTACTTTTCTCGGCTCGGCGCTAAACTTGCACTCCAGGTATTCTGTCTTAGATCTGCTTATTTTGAAACCCTTAGACTCGAGAGTCTGTCTCCATACCTCTAACCTCTCAATAACACCGACCCTCATCTCGTCTATCAAAACTATGTCATCAGCAAATAGCGTACACCAAGGCACATCCCCTTGAATATGTTGGGTTAGAGCATCCATCACCAAGGCAAACAAGAGAGGGCTAAGCTTCGATCCTTGATGGATTCCCATAACCACTGAAAAGTGGTCTGAGTAGCCACCCACCGTCCTAATCCTAGTCTTAGCTTTATCGTACATGTCCTTGATTACTCTGATGTAGGCTTCCGGCACGCTCTTCGCCTCCAAGCACCTCCATAGCACCTCCCTTGGGACCTTTTCATACGCCTTCTCCAAGTCGATAAGCACCATGTGCAGGTCCTTCTTGTTATCCCTGAACTGCTCCACCAGCCTCATGACAAGGTGGATAGCTTCTGTAGGGGAGCGACCCGGCATGAAACCGAACTGGTTCATAGATATAGATGTCATCTCCCTCACCCTCGCCTTAGTCACCCGCTCCCAAACCTTCATGGTGTGACTTATTAATTTGATACCCATATAGTTGTTGCAGCACTAGATGTCCCCTTTGTTATTGTACAAGGGCACCACTGTACTCCACCTCCACTCCTCCGGTATTCTTTTGGTCCTGAAGATCGCATTGAATAACCTGGAGAGCCACTCCACTCCTGACCTACCCATGCATTTCCAGAACTCCACCAGGATCTCGTCTGGCCCGGTCGCTCAACCCCTACTCATCCTACACAAATGCCCATGACCTTCTCCGCCCTAATGCGCCTGCAGTACCCAAGGTTTATATGTTGATATGAATGCCCCAACTCCCCAAGCTCTATGTTACGATCCCCCTCCTTGTTAAGTAAGTGTCGAAAGTACGTCTGCCACCTCTGATTGACTTGATACTCCCCCATCAGAACTCTACCATCCTCGCCCTTGATGCACCTAAATTGGTCAAGATCACGCGCCTTCCTTTCCCTTGCTTTTGCTAACCGGAATAACTTCCTATCCCCGCCCTTCTCCCCCTAATTCCTCGATGCGACCAAGCGCCACATTTTTAGCTTCCGTAACCACCAGCTTTGCTTCTTTCCTCGCCACCTTGTAGATCCTGTTCGCTCTCCGTTCTTCCTCGCTTGTGCTCCCTTCCAACTTAGCAAACGCCGCCTTCTTCACCTCCACTTTTCCTTCGACTATATCGTTCCACCACCAGTCACCCTGATGTCTATCTGAATAGCCCTTGGCTACCCCGAGCACATCCCGTGCTACCTCCCTAACCAAGTTCGCCGTCTCTGACCTCATAGCATCCGCTTCCTGAGAACTTCTCCAAGCTCCGCCCTCAGCTAACCTCCTCTCCAACTCCTATGCTTTCTCCTTAGTCAAAATATAAATATAACTATATTATATTTATATATTATTAATTTTTGTATTTTTTAATTAACTTCTTTTGTTTTTAAAATTTATGAAAAAGTAGATAAAGTCAAAACAACTAAATAAAATATCAATTCATCGAATAAGAGAAAATATTTTTGTACTTTTTAATTTTGTGATAAAAATAATGGGAAAGAGTCAAAATTAGTTGAAATAACTATATTAGACCTAAACTAAGTATTTAAATCCTAAAATATGTAAAATCTTGGGAAGGGTCAAAATTCACATGTTTACAACCCCTGGTGCAACCCTATTATGATAAAAAATAGTCAGTCCCCTCCTACTATCCTCACTCGGTCTTTGCTTTATCATACATTGCTGTAATCACCCTAACATACGCAATATGTACACCTCTTGATTCTAAATATCTCCACAAAATCTCCCACGTGACTTTATTGTACGCATTTTCTAAGTCGATGAAAACCTTATGCAAATCCTTTTTTATCTCCCTATACAGTCTATCAATCTCCTAAAAAGGTGAGTGACTTCTATAGTCAAACTTTCGGTATAAACCCGAACTGGTTCTCGAAAATAGACACACTCCTCCTCGCCCTTAGATCCACTACGCTCTCCCATACTTTCATAGCATGGCTAAGAAGATTGATACCTCGATAGTTATTGTAATTTTAGGATATCACCTTTGTTCTTGTATAAAGGAACCATTGTTCTCAACCTCCACTCTTCTGGCATCTTCTTTATTCTAAAAATGATACTAAATAACTTAGTGAGTCACTTCAAGCATGCCTTGCCCTCACTCTTTCAATACTCCATCGGACTTCATCCGGACCAGTCGCTTTGACCTTGCTCATCTTATGCATAACCCCCTCAACCTCCTTAATTATAATCCTCCTACAATACCCAAGTTATAACGACTCATGGAGAGTTCTAAATCACCCAGTACAAAGTTCATGTCCCCCTCCTTTCTCGAAAGCCTGTGGAAGTAGGTCTGCCATCTCCGATGAATAAGGCCCATCATCTCACTAAACCTACATTCCTCGTCATTGCTGTATTTTGCTTGGTCCAAGTCACGAGCATTCCTTTCTCTCACCTTAGCTAACCTGAACAATCTTTTATCCTTACCTCGACCCTCGAGTTCTTCATACAAGATATTAAAAGCAGCAGTGCTGGCTGTTGTAACTGCTAACTTCGCCTCCTTCTTAGCCAACTTATACTGCTCCCTATTCGCCTTATTCTCCTCATTCTCGTTGTCTATACTTTCCTCTAGCTTTAGATACGCCGCTTTCAAGGTCCAATTTTCCTTGCACCTCGCCAATCCACCACTAGTCTCCTTTGTGACCACTAGAGTAACCATTCAAGATCTATAACGCCTTTCTCGCGGCTTTCCTAATTCACTACACAATCATAGTACACATAGAGCTTGCATCCCAAGTACTCCTCCAAGCCCGTATAGTCAGCACTTTTAGCCCTAACTCCTGTTATTTAGCTTCTGTCAAAGCTCCCCACTTGATACTAGGTTGGTTATACTTCACCCTCTTCCTCCTCTTCCTCATGATGTCAAGGTCCATTACTAGAAGCCTATAAAGGGTCGTAAGGTTCTCGCTGGGGATAACCTTTTAATCCAAGTAAAGTCCTCTATCGGACTTCCTGTAGAATAGATAATCAATCTGAGTCTCGGCCACCGAACTCCGCATTGTGACCAAATGCTCCACCTTCTTTGGAGAACTCAAGTTTTCTATCACCAAATCAAATGCTCTATCAAAGTCCAATAGAGAAGTTCCTCCTCTATTTCTATCTCCAAAACCAAAGCCACCATGCACGTCATCATATCCCTAGATGTCGCTCCAATGTGGTTGTTGAAATCTCCTCATACGAAAAGCTTATGCGGAATATCATGCACCATCTCATCTAAATCCTCCCAGAAACGTCTTTTGACTTCCTCATCTAAGCCTACTAGTAATGGAGGTTAGAAAGGTGAATGGCATGCTAATAACTGTTAAGCTTGTTGTTGCAGGATTTATGCTAAAAATGGATAATACATAACAAATAATAAACTAATAAATAAAACATAGACTAGTTAGCATAAAGAATCTCATACCAACAACACTTCTTGCAATTAGTATTCTAAATTTCAATTAATGGCTTAAAAAAGATTGATATTTCTTAATAGTTCATCAGTTCTTTGACATTTCTTAATAGTTCATCTGTTCTAAATTCCTAATTACATACTCTATACAACATAAGATAGTACATCAATTTATACATGGAAAGTTTAACTAAACTATCAGTTCATAAACAATTTTAATCAAACTATCCCAAAACAAAATATCTACCAACAATAGCCAAATGTCATTTTGTAACAGAAGTCTATTTTGCTAAAATACAAAATTGATTCAGGATGTTCCAAATGGCCATGCCAAAACATAAAAATATTTAAATTTGTAAATTTCTGATTTACGATAAAGTGTGCTTCAATTGTACTTATTTTTGAATAGTATAAACCAAAAGATAAAGTAGATAATTTTTCTACAATGCATTTTTGGCTAGAAATATTCTTTGTAATACAAAGATGTTCCACGTTCATTTCATCTATTGTCTCAACATGATACTCATTTCACGGATATCTATAAAACTCAACAAGTTTCTTCGGAACACGGAGGAGAACAATGCATTATCTATAATAAGTTTTGTTCCCTTGGACACAAATATAGTGGCTATTTTGGAGCCTTCAAACTTATATTACCAAAAATTATTGAAACATTTGCTTTTTCTTATGCAAATAAGAAAAGTATTTCTGATCCTTGAATATGGCATGAGTTGTTCCACTATCAATAACACAAATATCTCCTTATTTGTCTTTGATCCAAACATAATTTGAGGATTATCCATATGCTCAGATACTTTCAAAGTATTTTGCTCGAGATAGTTAGAGCATCGCGTTGATAACATACTATAAAATAACGACTATAAAGTAAATGAATTAAAGACAAGTATAGAGAGAAATATATTATTCAACTTCAAATTTATGTACATAACAAACTTAAATTTTCCCTATTTATAGAAGAAAGCAAGTTGTTGTGTAAGGTGCTACTGTACCAGATATAGATAATTTTCAATTGGGTAATATTTATCCATAACAAAGTTCTAAAATGATAAGATTATTATACAGGGTATGAATAATCTTCTACCAGGGGTAATATTTATCCATAACGCAGTACCGAAAGAATAAGCTTATTATACCCGATATGAATAATCTAATACCATGAGTAATATTTATTCATAACAAAGTATTGAAAGGATAAGCTTATTATAGCCGATATGAATAATCTTATACCGAAGATAATGTTTATCTATAACCAAATACCAAATTGACAAACTTCTTCATGAGGCTTATTTCCAATAGAGTACTAAATAAATAAGTATATTTACGGCCAAAGTCTCATATGGATAAGCTGTTGGAACATATGTATATGTTCATACTTATATGTTTTGATAATTGACAAACCAATTTAATGGAAAATAATATATGCCAAATAAATGTGAGTTATTATTGAATACACTTTAATTTATATTTTAACTAAAGTGCTATTCATTTTGTAGATATGCAAAAGGAAGATAAAGAATTGATATGCAAAATTACAATGAGCATAGAGGAAGAAAAGGCTATGCAACATTATTTGAGCGGACATGAATTGGAGTCCAAGAAGTTCAAGACAAGATCGAGAGAAGCAATGAAAATAAATGAAGACCTTTTGTTTATATTGTCTTTATTGTGATCTTGATCCGACTTTAAGTTTGAGTCTTGGCTTCTCTCATAAAATGATTTTACAACATATGCATATCATAAATGATTTTACAATATATGCATATCATAAGTGATTTTACAATATATGCATATCATAAGTGATTTTACAATATATGCATATCACAAATGATTTTACAATATATGCATATCATAAATGATTTTACAATATATGCATATCATAAATGGTTTTACAATATATGCATATCATAAATTGTTTTACAATATATGCATATCATAAATATTTTTATTTGTGATAAAAATATTTTTATTGGTTTAAATGTTATATAATAAATATTTTCAATACATTTAAAACAAAATGATTTTAAATGTTTTTATTGTTTCGGAATGGTCATTACAATTGTTTTTCATGTTTAAGATATTTATATCTTCAAACAAAGCTTTGAAAAATATTTTATAACTTATTTTCAATAAGTTAGTTGTTTTAAAAACGGACCATTTCCGCAAGGTCAGATAGTCGAATATCTGATATTGGATAGTCGACTATCCTGATGACCGTTGCCAAGATAGTCGAATATCCATATCAGATAGTCGACTATCCTTGTGACCGTTGCCAAGATAGTCGAATAACCATATCGGATAGTCGACTATCTAACAGATTTTCAGAATCTGTATTTATGATCATAGCAACGGCTAGGAGTGATTTTGGAGCTATAAATACACCTCAAAATCACTCATTAAACACACAAACTTCTGACCAAAACATTCATAAGCTTTCATACATTTCCAATATCATTTATTGATCATTTTTATCATATTTTGAAAACCAAGGTCTTGAATTTATTGTTGTGTTCTTGAGCGTATTTGTTTACTCATATCTACTCATAAAGGAGTGTATTGTTTGAGTGTTTAGTGCTTTGTACACTTGAAGAGAATTGTTATTCTCTTGTTGTAAGAAGGAACTTGTGTTTCCTTGGTTGAAGTCTTGGAGTGTTGTATCTCCGAGCAAAGGTAGTTGAGGCTTGTGTCCTCAAGTTGTGAAGGAACTTGTGTTTCCTTTGGTTGAAGTCTTGGAGTGTTGTATCTCCGAGCAAAGGTTGTTGAGGCTTGTGTCCTCAGGTTGTAAAGGTTTGTTAGGCACCCGTAAGCTTAACAGTGAAGTCTTGGGGTGAGGTATCCTCGAGCAAGTGAAGTCTTAAGGTGTGGTATCCTTGAGCAAGTGTAACGGTTTGTTAAGCACCTGTAAGCTTAACGAAGTTAGTGGAAATCTCGAGAGAGTCTCTTGGGGACTGGACTAGCCACGGGTTGTGGTGAACCAGGATACATCGGTGCGTTCTTTCTTATTTATCGCACTTATTTATTTCCTGCAATTTTTAAATTCTGCAAGTTTACGCTAATTTTTATTATAACGCTATTCACCCCCCCTCTAGCGTTAAGCGTATTATCTAACAATTGGTATCAGAGCCTAACTCTGTGAAAGACTTAACAGTTTGAGAGAATCCTTCTATGGCTTCTACTAGTGGTGCTTTTGCAGGAATAGGTGAAGGTCACTCTACCTGTTTGCCTCCAATATTTGATAGAAGCAATTACACACATTGGAAAGATCGGATGACAATCTTCATCAAATCAAACAACTTTCGTTTATGGCAAATCATCAAGTATGGTGAAAAAATGACGAAACAAGTTGGAAAAGCCATGGTAAGTGAATACAATACCAAGGCTATCAATATGTTGTATAATTCCTTGAAACAGGAGGACTATCGGAAAGTTTCCCAATACAAAACTGCAAAAGAGATGTGGGATAAGCTTGAGGACACTTATGAAAATGCGCCTCAAGAAGCAGACAGTTCATGTGATGAACCAACTGCCAAATGCCTCATGACCGACGAAGGAGAAGAGGTAAGTACATCTAACTCTCACTCTTTTGAAGAATTACAAAGTGCCTATGATGAATTGTATGGTGAATTTGTTGATGCTTCTAAAATGATAAAAGATTTGAAGAAACCACTTTCTTTGCAAGAAACAGATTTTCAGAAAACACTTTCTTTACAAGAAAAAGATTTTGAAAAATTGACTAATGAAAATGGCGTTCTTAAAAATAAAATTGATGTTTTAGAAAAAGAAAATAATTTTTTGAAAAATGACATTTTTGATCTTAGAAATAAGACTAAAGCAGTGAATGAATCTTCTTCAATTGATAAAAGTTTTATTTGTTTATCTTGTGATTCCTTGAAACTAGAAAACATAGAACTTAGGAACACACTAGAAACATAGTGTAGATGCTCCTAAAATTATTGTAGAGATCAAGAAGAAAAAGAAAAACAGAAGGCGTAAAAAGAATAAGAATCATGCTAGAAATCGTGATGCACCACCTAGAAATAATCCTAGGATTTTTAATGAGTCTAGAATTAATAATTTTAGACCACCTAGAAACGATTCTAGGAATTATACAAATGAGCCTAGAAATAATGATTTTAGGCAACCTAGAAATAATTCTAGGAAAGAGACTAGACCACCTAGAAACGATACTAGATTGTTCAATGAGTCTAGAATTAATAACTTTAGATCACCTAGAAATGATTCTAGAAATTGTGCAAATGAATCTAGAAAGAATTACTCTAGACCGCCTAGAAATAACTCTAGGAACTTCAACGCTCCTAGGAATGATGATTTTAGATTACCTAGAACGTATTTGGCACAACCTAGGCATTTGCACAACCCGAATGTTGTATGTCACTACTGCAACCGGGTAGGACACATAGCACCCACATGTTTGCAAAACATAGGGATTTATCTTGTGGCTATAATTATTATTTGCCTAACCCCCAAGGACCCAAAAGTGTTTGGGTACCAAAAACCTATGTTTAGGTACTTTTGCAGGTGTGCTTGAAGACTACAATATTGTAGTAGATGCACCAAGCACGGAACCTCATTGCATCAAAGGGGAATTTCGGTTAGTTATCCTTTCGATAAAAACCGAATTGTTGATATGTGCAAGCAACCGATGTTAACATATTTGTTGTTAATTTGGTTCTTGTATTGTTGAAATTCTTGATATGCTTAACCGTAATAGTTGATATGTGCTAACAATTGTGATATCCGTGTTAACAATTAATATCAATTATCCTTGTTGATTCATATGTTGAAAATTTGGTGTTAAACAACAATTGATATCAATTATCAATTGATTGATCCATGGTTTGATAATTATTTTTGATATCAATTATTTTTATTAATTCATGTTTTACTAAAAATAACAATTTGTATCACTGTTGATAAAAACAACAATTGATACATCTGTTATGTTTTCCAATAACAATTGATTTTAAATCATGCATATTTATTTTAGCCAAAATGATTTTTAAACACGCCTCAAAAAAAAACTGGACTAAGATAATCGATTATGTACTTATGATAATCGATTATGTTTAAGTCAGCTGCTTGACAATCGATTGTGAACTAATGCCAATCGATTGTGTTAAGGCAGTGAGCATCAGATTTTTCAAATCTGCATGACAATCGATTGTGAACCTTATGACAATCGAGTGTGATGAGGCAGTGTCTATCAAAGTTTTTCAAAGCTCAAAAATAATCGATTGTGAAGCTAATGACAATCGATTGTGAAGAGACAGTGTCTATCAGATTTTTTCAAAGTCACAAAATAATCGATTGTGAACTTATGACAATCGATTGGCAAGAGGCAGTGTCTAAATTGATTTTTCAAGACTGATATATAATCGATTGTTAACTTAGTATAATCGATTGTATAACTGACCGTTGCCAAAATATTTTCAAATACAGTCAGGTAATCGATTATTGATTTCCTATAATCGTTTGTTTTACGTAAAATCTGGAAAGGATTTTTTGAACGTTGCCAGTAATCGTTTATTGATCTTATATAATCGATTGTTATGCGATTGATTTTTGGAAGAACTGGCAAACAATAGATTGTGGTAACTTGACAATCGATTGTCACTGAGTAATTTCAGCAACTCTTAATTGGCAATTAGGCAACTGTTGTGTATGTTTTTCAACAAATGGTTTTATCATTGTTTCATAACAATGGGTAGACCTATGTTTTGTCGGTATGTCTTAATAAGTTTCTATCAATCCTCATACTGCATACTCCTCATAGTTTTTCCTTAATATACTCTCTTCTTGCTAAATGCCAAAAAGAAGAAGTGTTTAGGTGATATGCTTCAAGTAAGGGGGAATGTCTTCACATTCTAGTTTGCCTTATTTGAAAGGGAATTTTTTTTTAGGAAAATAGATTGCATGAATTTCATTGATGATATTTCTTGTATTCTTATTGGTGATATTATGCGTGGAGCAACTAATAAATTTGTATGCAAGGAGTTTTAAAACTCATGACTAGCAAATTTTTGAAATATCATGATGGACGAGCTCAATTTCAACTTGAGGTTGCAAGTAAAACAAATGAAAGAGGGAACTTTCATTTGTCATGCTCAATATTGCAATGAGTTGCTAAAGCGCTTTGAAATAAGCAATGGCCACTTCAATGAATTCATATGACCGTCTTGACAGAAATGTGAAAGGTAAGGAGAGCAATACCAAGAATTATAAAGGTATGATCGTTCCTCACTTTACCTTATTGCTAGCAGAATTGATATAATATTTAGCGTTTATTGAAGTGCTAGATATAAATCATGTTCAAAGGAGTCACGTCCTAATGCGGTTAAACGTTGATCGAAATGCATACATTTTTTTTGGTTGCATTTATATTTTGAATATTACTGACTTGAGCGTGGAAGACGCGTATTTTCTTTTGCAGGTATCGCCCTAAATTCAGGGGGAACCAAGATAAAGTTTCAATTCAAGTCAATATTATCTTTCTTACTTGCCTTGTGAATTTAGAAATAGCATATTTGATTTGATAAATTTATGTTCATAAAATTATGATATACATTTTTACCAAAAATATAGTTTATTTTTAATAAACGAATTCCATAAAATGAAAATTGTTTTTCCAATATTTTCTGCTAAACGATTTTTTCAAAGTCGTCGAAGTTAATCGACTAACTAGAAGTTATTCGAATAACTTGATTATCCAGAAAATCAAGCTATTTCTCGAGGTATTCGACTAACCAGAAGTTATTCGAGTATATTTGTTTCCAGATATTCGACTATCCCAGAAGATATTCGAATATCGTTCCCAGATAGTCGACTATCCAATAAGTTATTCGACTATCCTCAGTCAAATTTCAAAAATCTGACCGTTTTATAGCCGTTCCAATCAGTCCAAAAATCTGATTTTTGTCATTCAATGCTATGTTTTCTTGAACTCTATACATAGGATTAGTGTGCACTCTTTGTTTCACACCAAAATCATTCTTGTTCAAGAAATTTTCTTCAAAAATTATATTCCAAACTTCTTCCAAAAGTTCTTCTTGCCTACAAATTTCAATGGCAAATAGAAGCTCTAAACGCTCTCGTGCGGGAAAGAATATCCCTTCTTCTTCAAATCCTCCTCCATCTCTACATTGTTATGATGATGGATCCGTTCTTTGGTTTGAACAAGAAAATGAGTTTCAACGATTTATTAGAAACTTTGAAAATCGAGATATTCTTCCACCTCGATTCACAACCGCAAGATATTTAGCGGATTCTAATCATTCCAATATACTCCTACAAAGTTCAATCCTTGACTTTGTTTGTTTGAAGTATGATTTTATTCATCCTCTTTTGATTCAAGCCTTTTATTCGAATCTTAAGAAAGATGAAGATGGAGTTCTTTCTACCAAAGTAAATGGTATTCATATCCTTTTAAGTGAAGAAAATATTCAAGCTATCACAAATCTTCCTCGTGATGGCCAAGACATCGAACAATATACCGGTGTCGAAGGAATACTCTATGATGAAAATGTCCTCTTCAATCTTATTGGAATTGGACAATTTGAATTCTCTCAAGAGAAAAAGAGAGCTCCTATTAAAGGAATTTTTTCGGAATTTCGTTTGATTCTTTATGTTGTCACTCGAATTATTAAACCGAGAAAAAGCATCACACGACAATTAGCCGTGAAGATGCAAAAATCATGCATGCTATTATTTCCAAAGCACGCATAAATTGGTGTAAATTTGTTCTTACACATATGTTTGACTCAATAGGAAGTGACAAACCCCTTCCTTATGCATTACTTATAATGCATCTTCTTGAAGCATCTCAAGTCATCACCAATGTTGGTATCAAGAAAACTCGCACCAAACATTGGGAAATTCAAGAGACCTCTTTTCATGGCCATGACCAACCACATGATCAAATTCCAAATCCTCATCCTCCAATTCAAGCTCGTCGTCCTCGTGCCCAACCGGATGTGTCTCAAGCCATCTTGGATCAACTTGCCTCTCTATCGACCTCAATTAATCGAATCGATAGTAATGTGTCTCGCACGGAAAGAAATGTGCGTAGGCTTAGTGACGAAATCCACAGAATTTTGACCATGTCAATTATTCGTATTCTCACGTCTATTCCGCAAGTACTTCTAGCGATGACGATGATTTCGACGACGATGAAAGTTCTTGATTTGTATTTTCATTATTTGAAATGTATTTTCATTTATTGTACTCTTATTGTAATTTTCCTTCTTCATTAATGAAATTATCTTTTTGTTAATGTCAAAAGGGGGAAGATTAAGGGTATATGCAATCATGCTTTTGGGAAGATTAAGGGTATATTTATTTTCCATGCATTGGGAAAGATAAGGATATATGCATACTTATTTATTTATATGCATATTTATTTGTTTTAAATATTTATTGCATAAATTGAGGGGAAACTCAATAATAACTTGTCTTACATTTGGCATAGTCTTTTATAAAGGGTATATGCATATTCCCATGAAGGTTTGCCATTATCAAAAAGGGGAAAATTGTTGGAACATATGTATATGTTCATACTTATATGTTTTGATAATTGACAAACCAATTTAATGGAAAATAATATATGCCAAATAAATGTGAGTTATTATTGAATACACTTTAATTTATATTTTAACTAAAGTGCTATTCATTTTGTAGATATGCAAAAGGAAGATAAAGAATTGATATGCAAAATTACAATGAGCATAGAGGAAGAAAAGGCTATGCAACGTTATTTGAGCGGACATGAATTGGAGTCCAAGAAGTTCAAGACAAGATCGAGAGAAGCAATGAAAATAAATGAAGACCTTTTGTTTATATTGTCTTTATTGTGATCTTGATCCGACTTTAAGTTTGAGTCTTGGCTTCTCTCATAAAATGATTTTACAACATATGCATATCATAAATGATTTTACAATATATGCATATCATAAGTGATTTTACAATATATGCATATCACAAATGATTTTACAATATATGCATATCATAAATGATTTTACAATATATGCATATCATAAATGATTTTACAATATATGCATATCACAAATGATTTTACAATATATGCATATCATAAATGGTTTTACAATATATGCATATCATAAATATTTTTATTTGTGATAAAAATATTTTTATTGGTTTAAATGTTATATAATAAATATTTTCAATACATTTAAAACAAAATGATTTTAAATATTTTTATTGTTTCGGAATGGTCATTACAATTGTTTTTCATGTTTAAGATATTTATATCTTCAAACAAAGCTTTGAAAAATATTTTATAACTTATTTTCAATAAGTTAGTTGTTTTAAAAACGGACCATTTCCGCAAGGTCAGATAGTCGAATATCTGATATTGGATAGTCGACTATCCTGATGACCGTTGCCAAGATAGTCGAATATCCATATCAGATAGTCGACTATCCTTGTGACCGTTGCCAAGATAGCCGAATAGCCATATCGGATAGTCGACTATCTAACAGATTTTCAGAATCTGTATTTATGATCATAGCAACGGCTAGGAGTGATTTTGGAGCTATAAATACACCTCAAAATCACTCATTAAACACACAAACTTCTGACCAAAACATTCATAAGCTTTCATACATTTCCAATATCATTTATTGATCATTTTTATCATATTTTGAAAGCCAAGGTCTTGAATTTATTGTTGTGTTCTTGAGCGTATTTGTTTGCTCATATCTACTCATAAAGGAGTGTATTGTTTGAGTGTTTAGTGCTTTGTAAACTTGAAGAGAATTGTTATTCTCTTGTTGTAAGAAGGAACTTGTGTTTCCTTGGTTGAAGTCTTGGAGTGTTGTATCTCCGAGCAAAGGTAGTTGATGCTTGTGTCCTCAAGTTGTGAAGGAACTTGTGTTTCCTTTGGTTGAAATCTTGGAGTGTTGTATCTCCGAGCAAAGGTTGTTGAGGCTTGTGTCCTCAGGTTGTAAAGGTTTGTTAGGCACCTGTAAGCTTAACAGTGAAGTCTTGGGGTGAGGTATCCTCGAGCAAGTGAAGTCTTAAGGTGTGGTATCCTTGAGCAAGTGTAACGGTTTGTTAAGCACCCGTAAGCTTAACGAAGTTAGTGAAAATCTCGAGAGAGTCTCTCGGGGACTGGACTAGCCACGGGTTGTGGTGAACCAGGATACATCGGTGCGTTCTTTCTTATTTATCGCACTTATTTATTTCCTGCAATTTTTAAATTCCGCAAGTTTACGCTAATTTTTATTATAACGCTATTCACCCCCCTCTAACGTTAAGCGTATTATCTAACATAAGCTTCTTCCGAAAACTTATTTATAATGAAGTACTAAATAAACATCAATAATATAATATATTTATAACAAAT
The DNA here is from genome assembly GCA_034376525.1 of Nicotiana benthamiana. Lineage (NCBI taxonomy): Eukaryota > Viridiplantae > Streptophyta > Magnoliopsida > Solanales > Solanaceae > Nicotiana > Nicotiana benthamiana. The sequence goes on from CM067340.1 coordinate 12,657,562, forward strand.
TCCAATTTGTCACGCGACATAGTACTACTACTACATTTTCGTCTGTCCAGTAAAAATCTGATAATCCAAAAGGCATTATTCCCTTTACACATTGAAAATATATTGCAGTTGTACTTTTTTAGCATCTTACATGAACAATTAACTGATGTAATGGTCAATAAATTCGTTAAATTTGTATAGGTTTACATGCATACAAAATACAGATTTCAGTTAATTAGAGTTAACCTAGATACCATAAGGCCAAAATCATTATTTGTCAATATTTAAATGAAATGCTAATTTCATATTCCTAACAATATTTTCCAAAAGCTCATCAAGGAAAGACAGCACATTGTATTACATGCGACCGAATGCATAGGATACTAATCCACAAAACTAATCACCAAATTTGTCGTCTTTATATTTAAATCCATATCGCCATGATAAGACCTCCACCTTTGCATCTCTGACTCTCCATTTAGATTACATCACCCCCCCTCCCCCCCCCCCCCTTTTCTTCTTCTAATTTCTACCCATTTTCTCCATAATCTTCTCTGTATCAGTTGCTCCTTTTTCGCCATTGTACATGTCCAGTTAGTTATATTCAGATTTGATCCTTACCCCATTTTCTCTTTTGCTCTGATTCAGTTACTACACTATGTTGAACGCACCTTTAGTACTTTCTTTTGTACTTTTATTATCATTTCCACTGCTTTTCCTCTTCGCCCCACGAGTACTCCCCAACAAACACTCCGATAAAATCTCCCTCCCGGATGAGATCGACGACCTCGCTCTCTTCCGCCGCGCATCCCTTAAATCCATCCACAAACGCGGTAACAGCGGCGGTGTTCGGGCTGTCTCTCGCCTTGGCACCACCAATCCCCGCCACAAAATCGCATTTCTCTTCCTCACTAATACTGATCTCCATTTCGCGCCTCTCTGGGAACGGTTCTTCGCCGGCCACGAAGATTCGTTTAATATTTATGTTCATGCGGATCCTTCTAGTAAAGTCGCCTCTCCCGGCGGGGTTTTTAACGGCCGTTTTATCGCCGGGAAGAAAACTCAACGCGCCTCCCCTTCCCTCATCTCCGCGGCTCGCCGCCTCCTAGCCACTGCCATCCTAGACGACTCCTCAAATTCCTATTTTGCCCTCGTTTCTCAACAGTGCATTCCTCTCCACTCGTTCAACTTCGTTTACAATTCTCTCTTCTCATCGACTCAGTTTCCGGCTCACCGGAGCTTCATCGAAATACTCTCCGGCGAGCCTCAGTTGTGGGACCGGTATATCGCCAGAGGGGAAAACGTGATGCTACCAGAAGTTCCATTCGACCGGTTTCGGGTCGGATCACAGTTCTTCACGCTGACTCGAAAGCATGCACAGTTAGTGATTAGGGACAAGAGGTTATGGAGGAAGTTCAAACTACCGTGTTTGAACAAGGATTCGTGTTATCCTGAAGAGCACTATTTTCCGACCCTGTTATCGATGGAGGATCCGGATAGGTGTACCCATTACACTCTTACTCGGGTTAACTGGACGGGTAGTGTGGGTGGGCATCCACACACTTATAACCCGCTCGAGATCTCACCGGAGCTTATTCACATGCTCCGGCAACCTCTTACTCGAGCTCCCTGGAAGGGCAGTGTGGAGGAACACCCAGATGCTTATGACCCGACCGAGATCTCACAGGAGCTCCGGAAATCAATTAATACGTATTCACACTTGTTTGCGAGAAAATTTTCGCCGGATTGTTTGAAGCCGTTGATGGATATAGCGGATAAGGTCATTTTCCGGGAGTAAATGGGATCCGGTAAGTATTTTTATTTATTATTAGCTTATTTTCTTACTCTTATTTTGCTTTTTGATTGTTGGATTTAACCATGGTAATTTTCTTGGCCATGTCTTAATTGGTTTAGAGAATTCATTAATTTAACTCTATGATAGACAAATTAAAGTAAGAAAACGTATCAGACAAATTTTGTTATGTGTTGAGTGACATAGTTTAGGTGTGGATTAGTTACTTTGTGGAAGGTAACACTCAAGTTGTTCGAATATCACAGTTAAAATAAAATATTTATTTAAACTCAAATTGAAATTTCAAATACTAGATAATATTTGCATCAGGTATGTGTCAGTCAAGTCGTGCTTTAGTTTTTCTCATATTTCGTGTTCCCGATCCAGCCTAGCATATAGAGCCAATGCTTTTAAGAAAAAGTTTATCATTCAACATCATTAATTGGATACTTTAAGCCTGCTCAAATCTGAGCCGTTCCATCATTATTCCAAGAACTTTTCTATGTATTCATTGTTTTGTTTTGTGTTTGATATAAGCTCCTTTTGACCGGGAAGACATCTTCATATAATTTATGGGAAAGATGCCTCAACTTTCTTCCAAGTATTGAAGGGTTCCAAAATGATCCTTGTAGATGGTAGAACTACCATCTAAGCTAGACACCAAATTAGGCTATTTAATTCTAGAATCTAAAAAATAAAATAAGCAACGATAAAGTTTGTGATGTGTGATCTATAATTTCGATCCGTGGAAACAACCACTAATGTTTCTATTAGGATAGACCGTTTGCATTGCACTCGGCTCTTCTCAGGATTCTACGTGAAAATAGGATACCTTATGTATTGGGTTGCCTTTTTATTTAAAAGAATAAAATGAGATTACTGGGGTGTTTGGACGTAAGAAGTGTGAAATTAGAAAAAATGAACAAATTAGTTGAAAATAGTATTTTTGAAATTAGAGTTGTGTTTGGACTTGAATACAATTTGAAAATGCTTTTGAATTTTTGTAAGTGATTTAAACTGAAAATTAAAGATAATTTTTAGAGTTTTTCAAATTTTAAAATTTAAATTCAAGTGAAAATTAAAATTTTCATGGTCAAATACTAAAAAAATATGAAAAAAATTTGGAAAAAAGTGAACTTTTTTATGGCCAAATGGGCAAGTTTCATGTATGGAAAATTTGTATCTTGTAGGTATTAGTTTGACTTTAACACATTGGTAAGGTTAAGCCTGGGGAATAGTTTAAGAGATAATTTTAAAATCGTCGTTTTGTGTTGTTGAATAGCCTTATGTTTTTTTGATGTGGCATGTAGGTATCTCAACAAGTCTTTGTTTATTTTTAAAATGGTTTTGCAGGTGGGATTGGAATCTAATTGAAGCAATGAAGAGACAGAGGCGCAAGCCAAAAGCTCTTTTGTAATAAACAAATAATGATGCGTGTTTGTTGTGGTCTTATGTACTGAAGACAGGATAAGGTGTGAATTAGTGGTTGTGGAAATTGGTCAAAAAGATAATAGGGGTGTGGGCTTAGAGTGGAGTTCCCAAAAGGGTATTTCGTGGAAAATATGAGCAAAAAGTAGCAGTTGGCTCATTGCTCTTTTTTCTCCTTTTCCCTTCTTTTGTTCCTTAAAAGAAAAGAAAAGAAGATAAAGTCTCCCGTTTGCTCCCCCTTCTTCTCTTACCTTTGTTGATTTCTTGTATTACAGTTTTCCTCGTGTTAATGATAGTTTTGCAGTTGGATCAAAATATAGGATCCTTCTTCCTCTCTATTTACTCTTGTTTTTATTTTATGTCGTTTTACTTTTGTGAATCCCCATACTTTGATTCATATTTTCAACGTATAAAATTTTAAAATATGTGAATGATCATTTATATTCCTACCACAAAGAGACTAAAAATTGGTCAATTGTCCAATTCACGCATGACAAAAGAGAGCTACAACTTGGGCTATGGCAACAATATGGCTACAAGTTGAGACAGAGACAACTTGGGACAAGCGCAACTGCAACGATGATCACCTCAGCCTCTCTAGCGCATTAGTTACTAGATTTATTCAGTAACAGCCTTAGGATATATGTAGTTGGATAAGCACATTATCCAAAATAAACTGGAATGTGTGTGAATAATATGGAGTGTTAATTTAATATTAGGTGATGAGTGAGCGGGTGAAATTAAAAAATAGTCAGATATATAAGTGGTAATTGAAAATAGCTACAGTTTTAAAAGTAATCGAAATTTAGCTATTTTTTATATAAAAATAAATTTGAATAAAAATATTATTCAAAATCCGAAAAATATTCCATTATAATATGCTAGAGTTCTAATCTTTTACATGAGAACTCCCAGCATAACATGCTAGAATTTCATAATGTATTTGTTCCAGCGTAACATGCTGAAAGTTTATACACATGTGATGTGATGACCCAAAAGGTCATCACTTGTTTTTAAATTAAATTATGTATTTTCGAGTCGTGGAAAACCTCTTTTGGCCTTGTATCGATTTGTATGCGCATTCCGGACATGTAGCATGAAAGCTTAAGTATGAAAATCTGTGAAAAATGATAAAATTTAACAATAAAATAAATTAATTTGATTTCGGTCAACGTTTTGGGTAAACGGATCCGGACCCGTGGTTTGATGGTTACGGAAGGTCCATAAAAAAATATAGGACTTGGGCGTAAGCCTGGAATCGAATTTCGAGGTCCCAAGCTCGAGAAAATGAATTTTTTAAAGAAATTTTTTTCTGAAATTGTTTAAGGAAATTTAAAATGAAGTAATATTTGAGTTTGTGGGGGAATGGGTAATTGAAATTTGGTTCGAACCTCGGGTTTTGATCAAGTGGGCCCGGGGCAATTTCGACCTTTTTAGGTAAAACTTTGAAAAACTCATTTTCATGCATTCAAATTGATTCAATTAGAATTTGTTGATGTAATTAAGTAACTTGTGGCTAGATATGAGCGATTGACGGTTGAATCACGGGGTAAAGCTATAATTGAAGCTTGAGTTGGTGTTGGAGACAATCAAGGTATGTGTCCAGTCTAACCTTGGCTTGAGGGATTAGGAGTTGTGTCTTATTTGCTAATTTCTTATTGTGGAGTACGACGTATAGGCATGGTGACGAGTATCTATACATTAGTGTCAAGCATGACCGTGAGTCTTAAATTGATATTTATTGTGTTGTTAAATAATTCTACGGATGCTTTAATTAGTGATTCTCGATATTGGGCAAGGATTTAGTTTATTTATGGAATTTACTTATGACCGAGTGTCGATATTAATTGAGTTGAGTAGAAGTTGAATTAAGATTTGTTATAGCTGATTCTTCCTTACAGGGATGTTTGTTTCGATATCGTTGTTCCCTTGCCGGAAAGTTATTATATTGCCTTGTTCCCTCGCTGGGATTTCTTTATGATTTTGTATTGACTTGAAATAGGAGCGGGTGGTACGCCTACCACGAGATTTAATGAAATGGGAGCGAGTGATACGCCTGCCACAAGATTTATTAAAATAGGAGTGGATGGTACGCATACCATAAGATTTAATAAAATGGTAGCGGGTGGTACGCGTACCACAAGATTTATTGAAATGGGAGCGAGTAATACGACTATCACAAGATTTAATAAAATTGGAGCGGGTGGTACGCCTACCACGAGATTTAATGTGGGAGCGAGTGGTATGTCTACCATAGGATTTATTAAAATGGAAGCGGTTGGTACACCTACCATGAGATTTAATAAAATGGGAGGGGGTTGTACGCCTACCACAAAATTTATTGAAATGAGAGCAGGTGTTACTCCTACCACAGACTATATTGAAATGAGAGCGGATGGTACGCCTACCACGAGTTATGAGAAATGGGATCGGGTTGCACTCCTGCAACGAGATGTGAACCGAAAGAGAAATCTGGCATTGTTTCCCTACCCTTGTTAGAAGCTAAATTTTGGTTTTCCTTATAATTCTCTTTGAGTTTCTGTTCTTATCTGTTATCCCCTGAAATATGTTTCTCTTTTTTTGGTTCAATTGCTGTTCCACTCAATTTTTTTTCTCGCCGTATATATATATAACTGTACAAGTTTATCTGGAGTATGGTCCTAGCCTCGTCATTACCTTGCCGGGGTTAGGTCAGGCACTTACCAGAATATGGGGTCGGTTGTGTTGATACGACACTCTGCACTCTGTGGAGATATTAGAGCAATATTTGATCAGCAGCAGTAGTTTAGGAGCCAACCTTCAGTCCACCGAGACACCGAAGTAGCCATGCAAGCGTCCACAGGCTCGTCGTCTCCTCTATCTTTATTTATGTTCTGTTATCCCTTGTATTCGGTACAGACAATGATATTTTCTTTCAAACAGTTGTACGTAGTAATCTTAGTAGTCCGTGAATGATGTAGTACTAGTTTCTGGGTAGAGGAATATGTGGATTTTCTTATCATTTTGGTTCATTTTGTATGAGTCTTCCGCTTAATATCATGTTCTGTTGTTATTTAAATGTTTATCGCTTGTTGTTATAAGTTGTAAAAAGGATTTAAAACAAAAGAGTTAAGAATTCATAATTTCGTGGCTTGCCTAGCTTCTATGAGTAGGCGCCATCACGACTCCGAGGATGAGAAATTCGGGTGGTGACATGTGCCACAATCTCCATTATATTATGCCGAAACTTTCATTTCACTGTAAAATAGTGATTATTTTTTTAATGACTTTTTAATCGTTGGCTATTTTCTATTTATCAGTTTGAAAATTGACTAGCCCGTGCTATTTTATGTGAATGGGCGGTGATTCATACGTTACATAGTAGGCTTTAACCCGCCCTAATTTACGGTCTTTTTTAGGTCAAATGTGTGGCAATTCCTCTTAATACAAATAGTAATTTAATCTAGTTACTTAAGTTTAACTGGTAATAATTTGGAAAAGGTTATGATATAATCCCATATATTTAATTTTGACAGCCAAATTTTCGGATCCTTGATTCTTTTCTTAAATTGAAACTCCTGCAAATCTTTTATTTCATCTCTGTTACATCTTCGTGATTTAGCCTCCCGATTTTAAATGTGTTGAGCTACATGACTTATTACCAATAACAAATAATTAAATCATTAGAATGAGCGAATGCATAAACAATTCTTAAATTGGTACTAGAAAAGTCCATTGATGAAGTTTTGTGTTTCTCAAATTATATAAGTTTTTATCAAACATGAACTCCCTATAAGAATGAAAGACAACACAAAGATAAAATTATTATTAAGACTAAATTATAGATTCAAATAATAATTTACTCACACCATAAGGTATTGAATTGTCACTTCGAATTGTTCAATTGATGACGGTGGGTGTAGTAGTTAGCCTTTGTTATTAAAAAGGTTTAGGAAAAAGGCATATCATCTTTTGGCTTAAATTTATATCACAATTGATTTGTTAAAGGTTTATTGATTAATCAAGATTTCTTCATACTCAAACAAAGAAATTATTGGCAATTTTAAAATCTACAGTGTGACCAAATGAAAGGGAGTGTTAGTTGACAAATTGAAAGTTCTGAGTGATAGAAATTAATAAATAACGCTAAGTATTTCAATACTTTAAGTAAAGCAAATAAATATAACAAAAATAGTACTGTCAAATATTTAAAGTTTTTCAGAAAAGAGCTCCTCTCGATTTCTGGTCAGCTTTGGTGGAATTGAACAAAGGAGGACCCAAGGAAAATTAAGAATTTTTGTATATTTGATTCTCTTGACAAGAGAGGTTGCTCTGTCTGTTAGAGTTAGTGACTGCAGCACAAGTAGCCCAAGTTCTGGATCAGACTGAGCTGCCCAATTAACTGGACCAATACATTATACATTATTTCGGTCCAAGTGTACATCTTCGAGAAGCTTCTGTACTTATATTATTTTTGTCTTTCATTTTCTTGGATAGAACAATACAATACATAATACAGAGATACATTCAGTTCTCTTTCTCTCTCTGTCTTGTTCTTCATTTCTTCAATTTCACCTTGATCAATCTGTAATATATAGTATGTTAACATGGTATCAGAGCAGCGATTCCGATTCTGCTCGTCACCGGCTTTCTTCCGATGTTACCCTCATCAGTTTTCATCCGAGTTTCTCTGGTATCTGAAAATCTAAGGTTTTCTCAATTGCTGGGTTTTCCGCTGCAATCGTTTGATTTTTTTTTAGGTTTCTACTTCTTCGGTTTCATCGGTTCGAAGAGTACGTCGATTCCTAAGGATTTGGATATCCACGATCTGTTAGGGTTTGGATTCGTGAAGCTTCAGGATCGGTAAAGATTCTCAGTCACCAAAAATGGTTAACGTAGGTGATACTTCTTATTCGTCCAACTAATTTTGTACTTGACCCTTCGAGTCCTTTATTTCTCATATCTTCTGATGTTCCCGAAGTCTCTTTGGTTAGTAATCCCTTTTCAGGGACTGATTTTGGGGGATGGAGGAGAAGTATACTTGTTTCACTATCTGCTAGGAATAAGATAGGTTTTGTTGATGGAACAGCTCCCAAACCTCCGGAAAATTCCCCCCATTCTAGGCAGTGGGATAGGTGTAACAATATGGTTATCTCTTCGCTCACTAATTCTCTTACGCCAGATATAGCTGAGAGTGTTCAGTATTCTGACACTGCTCAAAGTATTTGGACTCAGCATAGTAGGTATGGAACTGTAAATGGTACCAAAATATTTGAGATTAAGCAAGAGTTAGCATCTAGTAGTCAAGGGTCCTTAGATATATCATCTTATTTCAACAAGCTGAAAAGATTGTGGGATGAGTTGGGTTTTATGCGTGCATCTCGTGGTAGCACTTGTACATCTGCTGCCAGACTCGAGCTTCAAAAGGATGATGATGAAAACAAGTTGCATCAATTTCTCATGGGGCTTAACGATACATATGTTGGAGTTAGGGGTAACATCCTCATGCTGTAGCCTCCCCATCTCTAGACAGTGCATACAACATTCTGCTTCAGGATGAGAGGCAAAGACAAGTTACATCATCACCCTCTCAATTCTGTAGTGACTCCAGTGCTTTCAACACTTATTTCACCAACAAATTCCCTGCCACACCTGCCCATTCTAAACAATTCAATCAAAGAGTCAGCTTTAATCTCAACAAGACAAACTTAGTGTGTAGATATTGCAAGGAACATGGTCATATGATTGACAAGTGCTACAAACTCCATGGATTCCCACCAGACTTTAAATTTACAAGAACCAAGAGGCCTGCAGCAAATGTTGAGGTGCAGGGATCTCTGAACTATGTTGGGTCCCCAAACAAAGCTGATAGTACTCAGAGTCTTGTGAATCAGAATCTTTGATTCCTGGTTTAACTAAAGATCAATATTCACAACTCATGCTGCTGCTCCAACAGACACAAATTTCAGAGTCTCAACAGCAATCCAATCTTATGGCATCTGCCAACTTTGCTGGTACTCTTTCTCCTCATAATCGTTTAAAGAATGTATCTTATGGAGCTTGCATGTTAACCAAAATTAGTGAGTGCATTTGGATTGTAGATTCTGGTGCCACTGATCACATGACCTCTAACAAAGACCTTCTGTTTGATATTAAACCATTAGTTATACCATACTTAGTTACCTTGCCTAATGGTTATAAGGTAAAGGTAACATGTACTGGATCCATACAATTCCTTTGTTTCACTCTACATCATGTCCTTTATATTCCAAGCTTTCATTACAATCTTATCTCTGTGTCCAGGCTTGTGCAACAGTTGAATTCTATTGTCCTATTTACTAAGTTTTCTTGTTTGATACAGGCCCCTTCTCTGAAGAGGCCACTAGAAATTGGTAAATTGGACGATGGACTTTACAGGTTTGTGCAATCTTCTTCTTCTTCTTCTATTCAATCTCATACTCCTTGTAAATACCATTCTCCATTAGTTGTTGATTCTGTTTCTTCCTCTCATTGTATACTGTTCTGAATTGAATAAAATGGAGATGTTATGGCATAATAGACTAGGACACATGCCTTTTGTTAGAATGAAAGACAGTCCTCATATTCCATGCAAGTTTGCAAATAAACAACCTTTCATATGTACTGTTTGCCCATTAGCCAGGAAATCTAGACTTCCTTTCCATGACAGTTCCATTAAGACAACACATGCCTTTCAACTCATTCATGTAGATACATGAGGTTCTTATGCCACTCCCACTCATAATGGATGTAAATATTTCCTAACAATAGTTGATGATTTTACTAGAGCTACTTGGACTCACCTTATGGGGTCCAAGAGCAATGCCTTTCCCCTTATCAAAACTTTCATTGCCATGATAAAAACTCAATTCCAAACTGTTGTACAAACAATTAGAAGTGACAATGCTTTTGAACTTGGGTCCAGTGGTTCTGGCAGCAGCTTCTTTGCTGAAAATGGAATAATACACCAAACCTCCTGTTCTTACACACCACAACAAAATGGTGTGGTTGAAAGAAAATACAGACATCTGCTAGAAACCTCCAGAGCCTTACTTTTTCATTCCCAACTACCCCTTAGATTCTGGGGTGATTGTTTGCTTACTGCAACCTATCTCATAAATAGATTTACTTCCAAACTACTTAAAAATATATCACCTTTTGAATTGCTTTTTGGACAAGTTCCTTCTTATAGCCATCTTAAAACATTTGGTTGTCTTTGTTTTGCTTTAGTCCCCAAACAGAATAGGGATAAATTTCAGCCCAGAGCTGATCCTTATGTTTTTCTGGGATATCCATTGTGTAAAAAGGGATACAAGCTGTACAACTTGAAGACTAAGCTTACCATAGTCTCTAGGGATGTGGTCTTCCATGAGGATGTATTCCCTTTTGCTCCTTCAGGGAATGCTTTTCCTGTTCCTTCTCCTACTCTTAATCCATCTCCTGTTTGGCTTCCTCCTACTGATGACTCCTTGCTCAATACTTCCTCACCTTCCTCCAATTCTGCACCCCTTGCTTCTACTTATTTATTCCCTTCTTCCCCACACCATTCTCCTCCTGTGCCTGCAGAACCTACTCCTAGAAGGTCCAGCAGGACTCATGTTCCTCCTGCTCATCTCCAACAGTATGTTTGCACTCTCCCTCCATCTCTTTCTGGCCCCAGTACTTCTTCCACTTGCCTTCACAGTTTGGTTAACAGTGCATAGGTAGAGCCTACATCTTATCAGCAGGCTACCTCTCTACTTGCATGGCAAGAGGCAATGACAAAGGAGTTTGCAGCCTTGGAAGCTAATCACACTTGGTCTATAGTTCAGCTTCCTCCTGGTAAAAGACCTATTGGTTGCAAATGGGTCTATAAGATAAAGTATAGGGCTGATGGGTCTGTGGAAAGATATAAAGCTAGATTGGTTGTTAGGGGTGACACCCAAGTTGAGGGTGTGGATTTCAATGAAACCTTCTCCCCTGTTGTCAAATTTTCCACTATTAAGTCCCTCATTGCTGTGGCTGTTAAACAGGACTTGTCTCTTTTTCAACTTGATGTGAATCATGCCTTTTTACATGGTGATTTGGATGAAGAAGTCTATATGATACTGCCTCCTGGGCTGACTGTCACATGTTCCTCCTCCTCTTCTTCTCATCTGGTTTGTCTTCTTCAGAAATCCTTATATGGTTTGAGACAAGATTCTAGGCAGTGGTATGCCAAGCTGTCTCAAGCCTTATGTTCTAGAGGATATTCTTCTTCTTTCAATGATTATTCTCTTTTCTTTAAGAAATCTGCCTCTTCTATTGTATTTTTGGCTGTCTATGTTGATGATATTATTCTCACTGGTAATGATTTGGAGGAAATAACTGCCTTAAAGAGATTTCTGGACTTTGAGTTTAAAATCAAGGACTTGGGAGTCCTAAACTATTTTCTTGGCATTGAAGTTAGTTATCACTCTGATGGGCTGCTTCTTCATCAAAAGAAATTCATTACTGACCTTCTCAGAGAATATCACTGTGAAGATGTTTCTCCTGTTACCTGTCCTCTTGACCTTTCTGTCAAGCTCAAAATAGCTGAAGGGGATCCTCTCCCATCTCCTGAATCCTACAGAAGTTTGGTGGGGAAGCTCAACTTTCTTATTCACACTAGACCTGAATTGGCCTTTGCTGTGCAACACCTCAGTCAGTATCTTCAGAAGCCTACTACCTCTCACATGCATGCAACCTTGCATACTCTCAGATATCTCAGAGGAACTTCTGCAGTTGGGGTTTTCATCAGCAACACCCCTGATCTCTCATTGACTGCATATTGTGATAGTGACTGGGCTTCCTGCCCAGACACTAGGAGGTCTGTTTCTGGTTTTTGTATTCTCTTGGGTGGCTCTCATTTTGGTTGGAAGTCTAAGAAGCAGCCTGTAGTGTCCCTTTCTTCTGCTGAGGCTGAGTACAGGGCCATGAGTAAATTTGTTGGTGAGCTCACCTGGCTTGTTCGACTTCTGTCAGATTTTGGTGTTCTTGTCACCACTGTTGTGCCTGTGTTTTGTGATAATCAGGAAACACTTCACATTGCCAAGAATCATGTGTTTCACGAGCGTACCAAATACATTGAAGTGGATTGCCACTTCATCAGAACCAAGCATCAGGAGGGCCTTATTACCTTGCATCATGTTCCCACTGCCTCTCAGCTTGCTGATATCCTTACTAAGCCTTTGACAGGGCTTCTGCATCACTCCATACTGCTCAAGCTAGGGGTTCAATCACCCTCCACCTTGAAGGGGGAAGGGGGGTGTTAGAGTTAGTGACTGCAGCCCAAGTAGAGTTAGTGACTGCAGCCCAAATAACCCAAGTTCTGGACCAGACTGAGCAGCCCAATTAACTGGCCCAATACATTATACATTATTTTGGCCCAAGTGTACATATTCGAGAAGCTTATGTACTTATATTATTTTTGTCTTTCATTTTCTTGGACAGAACGAAACAATATACAGAGATACATTCAGTTATCTTTCTCTCTCTGTCTTGTTTTTCATTTCTTCAATTTCACCTTGATCAATCTGTAATATATGGCATGTTAACACTGTCAATAAACAACTTCCACTTCCAATCGAGAGATTGTGAGTTCGAGTCTTTTCAAAAGCAAGGTAGGAAGTTTTTGGAGGGAATGATGCCGATGGTCTATTTGAAAGCAGCCGATTATACTGAGTTGTTGTTGTTGACTCTCAAAACATTGGGAACAATTAATGCAACTTTCTATTTTGCTAAATTAGGAAGCTAATTAATTAAAGTTTCAAAAGAAAAACTGAAATTATTTTCAATTTTTAAATTAGTAAGTGGTGGTAGTTGACAAACTGAAGGTTTTGAGTGTAAGAACAATGGCAATAACGACTGGTGTTTCAATATTTTTTGTTGGGCATATAAAAAAATAGTAAAAGATTTTAAATATTACTCTTTAGAAAAAACCTATCCGATTCTAGGTCAGCTTTGAAGGAATTGGGCAAAGGATTATCTAAGAAGTAAGAAGTAATTGAAAACTCCATTTGGGTAGGTTCAATCCCTTGACTACCTCTCCTACCCCTTCAATGATTTGTTTGGTCGAAAGATAAGTTATGCATAAATTAATAATGCAATAATTATTATGAGAATTTTGTTATTTTAGTGTTTTAATTCATATATTACTGATAGATATATTCGTATTTCATAAATTTCTGCATAATTTATGCATATATTATTTATGGGGACGCTAAAAAAGTAACCAAACAAGGTATAACTAATGTTGAATTTGATACAAGTATTATAATAGGTTGATTTATGCAAATGTCCCCTTTCTTTAGGTCACTATTTAGATTATGTCCCTATTTCTAAAAGTTGTGCAACTATAACCCTTAAAAATTTACTCTTCCCGATACTATTAGACTTGAGTCTAATGTTTATTCATATATTGCTCAACTTTCTAGGTAAAACATTAGTCTATCACCTAACATTTGCAATAATATATAGTAAGATTTTAGACCTTGATCTAACGTTTCTTATAAAACTTTCAATTTATTCATGAAGAATCTTTAGTCAGTGTTCTAAAAGGTTCATAAATTGCAAGAAAAATAAAAAGAGGACTATTTATTAAACAATTGTCCCAGTGGAGAAAATTTTGGATTTTACTATCCTGTACTCCAAACAAAACAGGCTTTTTGTTTGGGTTTCTGTGTAGGTGTTTCTACAATTGGGTTCACAACTGATTGAAAGACCTAGTAGGCGTTTAGACATGAATTCCAAAACGAAGTTCAAATTTAAAATTTTATTAAAATTTAAATTAAAGATGAAATCGTATTTGATTATAACTTTTGCAACATATTATGCAACATAAACTAGCAAACTTCCCATTTTTAATAGGAAAACTAGTTCTCACTAATTTTTTAAATTTAAAAATGCATTTTCAAGTGAAATTGAAAAGATTATAGAATTTTGATAATCAGACATTATATTTGAAAAAAAAAATTTGAATAAAAAAATTCTTATGTCCAAACGGGCTCCTAAAAGATCATATTTATAGATTGATTTTTGTAAGCAAGAAACAACTGGACCAGCAAAACAACTCACTCCACTCGACAAGTTTCCGGGCCTTTCATCTGAATTAGGAGTAAAAATTGCGTGAAATAGCTATTTTTTGGTTTATGTTATGAAATAATATAAGAACAAGAACAATATAGAGAGAAGTAGAGAGAGGAGTATTCTTATTGATACTTTGGGATGGTTTACAATGGAATAGAACCCCTTTATTTATAGGGAGGTGGTGACTTAGCCACCAAGTAGTAAACCCTAGAATCTCTCTAAATATAGGCATTCACTCTAATTAGAGTTCTATTTATAACACTCCCCCTTGAATGTCTATTAAATAATGTGCCTCGTTAAAACCTTAACTAAAACAAAACTCAATGGGAAAAAATTATAGAAAATGGAAAAGAGTACACATGTTTGAATATGCGCCTATTGGTTGCCTCGTTAAAAACCTTGCAAGGAAAACCCAGTGGGACAAAACCTTGTAAAGGAAAACACGCGCATTAACTCCCCCTGAAAAGAGCATCAATTCACATCCTTGAGCATTTGCATTCCAATCTTGTGCACCATCTTCAAAACGATCTTTTGTAGAGATTTGATAAATAAATCAGCCATATTGATTTGAATAAATATTCCGCACCTTGAAATTATCATTCTTGATAGATATGAACATCTTCATATAATGTCGTGGAATGACTCTTCAATATCTCCATAGAGGTATTCTCGATGCCATCATGCTTATAGTTATAGCAAGATACATATGTACACAAGTTGCACTTAGGATGTGGTACTTCAGGACCAAGAATTGTATATGCTTCAAGCAACTTCAATCTTTCATGGATTGACATATAAGTTAAGTCATATAAGCCATATAATAGACTTTAGATGCATATCAAGTTTTCATGTCATGCTAAACAAATAAGATATCGAAAACTGATTACACATACCATTGACTTTATACTTTCAAGTATTTGAACTACATGTCCAAAACTACATGTCTTTCATATGGAATCAATTCTGCTTGAATTTATCTCTCCCATTTAGCCAATATTTTTGTTTGTATTCGACAAACATAAGATCCTCATCGATATTTAGCGTTATCATAGATGTCGTCGACGAACATTTTATATCGGTTCCAGTAAATTTTCATAAAGACATAACATGGAGATCTCTTTATTCATATATTCAGGTACCTGAATTTCTCATGAGATTTTATGAAGTGTTATGTCATGTGATCTTCTAGATCACTTGCCTTCCCATTATGATCACTTTGATCATTTGCTCATCTTCTTTATTAAGAAGTTATTTTGAAACCGATTTGTCTATACGCTTTAAGCGTATCAAAGACTTTGTCCTTCTGGGACTTAATATGAGCATTTGCAGTGAGAATATAGTTACTTTCTTTGGGTCAGCAAATGCGTATAGCATGCTTTGCAATATGTTGCAATTGAATTATCCTTTTATGAACTTCAGGTTCATATTATGATATTCGAGGATCTATATATACAAATGATAATTCATCCCATGTAATCTTTTTCTCAAGTGTTTATCATGTCTCCCCCTCATGTTAGAAAAGCTAACTTGTTTCCTCAACTTTGAGAGTCCATCTTTGTGCATTATGGTGTTAATGAAAATATACACCGCACATCAATAATAATAAGATGAAATTATTTGGTTCCTGACCCTGAACCACTTGTGAGGGGAGAATATAATATACTCTCGTATACAACGTATATCAAACTGATATATATAACTTTGTTCTCATAAGAAACAGTTTAGCTATTAAGTGGAGGCACTCAATAATTATCTTGCTAAACCAACTATGATATAAACCAACTTATCAAGATGAACTATCTTGAATAGAAAATCTGGAAATTATGCTCGAAGTTATGTTACTGAGCAATTTACCTCGCAAGCACCGGCCAGGCTGCGGGTTAATAACAATCGCACATGTAACCATATCATAGATGCATCATATGTGGTATACATGGCAGGTGAATGAGCCCATATTCACCTTTGATATCTCCAGAATTTATGGGTTTCAACCCGAACTCTTTAGTTGGTCAATTAATTAATGAGAACAAGTAATACAAGAGAATTCGTAAAGAACTTTCTAGTTCTTTAATATCTACCCATGTGAATTCTCTATTACTGCACATCATACTTAAAATGATATGCTAACCCGAATGCCAACTGAATAAATTATCAATATTGATAAACTTCAAATTTACACCATGACATGTGCAATTATCAATAAACTTCAAGTTTATTATGATATGGGTTTTTATATCAATAAACGTCCACTTTATTATGGTATTCTTGTGTAGTACAAACTGGAGAATAAAGCGGGTAGTTTTTCACATACAGATTATCCCGCTACAAGTTGCAGTAATAGAAGATATCAAATCTTTCCTTTATTTATAGTCTCAATATAATCAATCGCTTTTGCATATACTTTGGAAACTGAATAAGTTTCTTTGAGACTTACTACAACACAATACCTTATTGGTAATCAATTGTGTTTCTCCAACATAGTAATAATTGGCTCTTCTAGAGCTCTCAATTAATTTTGTACTACCACAAATTCATCAACATCCATGTGGAGAATATCTCTTTTAAAGAGAAAGTTATACCATTATGGTCATGTCAAAATTATATGCAAGATATGTTTCTTGCATTATTATTGTCCTTTGATAATCACATTGACAAATTATTTTGGCGTACAATAGGTACGTGACCAATGACTATTCATGCCATAACAATGACATTATTTTCATATGTCATCTCAAACCTCCTTCTAGGGGTGAGTGTGGTATATTCAATACCAATTTCATGTTCATATTCTTCCAATAATGAATATGTATTCGTGAATCATATGTTGTCACATTCACTGCGGGGATATGTGATTTTGTTATCCTTTTCAAATCTGTAAATGCGTCTGGCATTCGATTTGCTATTCTTTGCAAATGGATAATATTTTGCACCTCTTTTTCACAAATAGAGGTATGTGGATCAAGATGAGATAATGATGCATTTTTCCACAAAATTTCCCGTTTGGTTTCACCAACTTCTCCCCCTAATTTTGGGAAAAGTGTCTCATGGAATTGACAGTCTGCAAATCGTGCAGTGAACAAATCCCCTGTTAATGTTTCGAGGTAGCGAATAATGGAGGGCGATTCAAACTCAACATATATTCCTAACCTCTTTGCAGACCCATTTTGGTGCAATATGGCGGTGCTACAGGCACATATACTGCACATCCAAAAATTGTTAAATGGGATATATTAGGTTCATGACCCAAAACTCATTGCAACGGGGAATATTTGTGATAATTCGTCGTTCTGAGACGAACTAGCATTGCTGCATGCAAATGGCGTGACCCCAAACCGAAGTGGGCAGCCTCGTTTTCATGAGTAAATGAGGAATTCAAGATTATTCTCATCTATTGTCTCAATATGATATCCATTTTGAATGATATCTTTAAAACTGAACAAGTTCCTTTTAGACTTGGAGGAGAACATTGCATTCTCTAAAATATTGTTCCTTTAGGCAGAGTAATAGTTGCTCTTCCGGAGCCTTTAATCAATTTACTACTACCAGAAATTGTAGTAACATCTGCCTTACACATACTTAAATGAGAGTAATATTTCTTCTCTTTGAATATCGTATGTGTGGTACATGAATCAATTAATCAAAAGAGATATACGAACATGAGAATAAACAAATTTAATCCGTTGCTTTCATATTTAAACAATATTTTCAAAATCTGCTGAGGTTATTCGACTAACTTAGTTGATAGTCGACTATCTTGGGAAGCAGTCATCAGGTTAGTCGACTATCTAAATCAGATAGTCGACTATCTTGCCTTGCGGAAAAGTTCAGTTTTAATGCGAAATATTAGTTAGTCGACTAACTAAGTTGATAGTCGACTAACTTAGTAAATAGTCATCAGGTTAGTCGACTATCTAAATCAGATAGTCGACTATCTTGCCTTGCGGGAAAATCCAGTTTTAATACGAAATATTAGATAATCGACTAACTGTTAGGTTAGTCGATTAACTCTACTGGAAAATAAAAATATCTTTGAAATTTAAGCATATTGAAACATTCTAAAGAACTAATACTAACATTATATCATAAGCTAACTAATACGAGCTGATACTAATGACTATTAGTTTATTCACTAACTAATACAAATAAGTAAAATAAAATCAAACAATTCCATCTTCCTTCATCACAGATCCATCACCAATTAAGTGGTCTATTTTCCCCTCAGGGTGCTCAAAGAAGTCTGCCACATCCAAGTGGGTGATGTTAAAATTATCGTCAGAGACAGAATTGGTTTCAAGGCATTTACCTTTTAGAGAAGCTTGATAAAGCTCAACCAAATGTCTTGGTACACGGCAAATTTTCGCCCAGTGCCCTTTTCCACCGCAACGATAATATATAGTTTATGAACTATTTGCTTTTGGATTCTCATCGCATCGTGCTTGTGGCAGAGTGACCAACTTCAGGTTGTCATATCTCTCCTTTAAGCCATTCCATAAGATAGGTGGATCTTTGACTGTGATATATTCAATTTTCAAACCTTCATCAAGGTGATGGCGCAAGAAAATCAAGGCCTTAGCACAGTTTCAAACCTTCATCAAGGTGATGGCGCAAGAAAATCAAGGCCTTAGCATAGTCTTGGGTGGATGCTTTATTTCTGTCTTTAATGGCGTCTCCAAGACCCATTGCATCCAAATGGATTTCAGCATCCAACACCCATGTCATATAGTTCTTGCCCGAAATTTCAAGGGCAACGAACTTTCTTTTCATAATGTCAGACATAAAACAAAATTACATCAAGAGCGTGTCCATACTTACGGGCTTTATTACAATTATCACATTCACTTCAGGGAATGGATCATAATCATCTTTATGTGCTATATACAATCTCATGTAAAATATTACTTTCATAAAGTGAAAGATTATTTTGAGAATCTTTATTATTCTCATTATCACAATGATGACGATTATAATTCCGTCTATTGCCACGTCCACATCCATTGATACCTTTACGGTAATAATTTTGTCTTCTTTCAGACTTATCACATACTGCTATCACATTCTCTAACTGGAATGAAGCAGATTCAATGGGACGGATTTTCAATTCTTTGCCCACAATCATACATGAATTTAATCATGGCAAGACATAGAACTTTTACCACTTCACGTGGTTATGATTTCTTACAAACTCCATTAGAGTTATAATCAAACTTTGTTGTCTATGTTTGTATATGAAATTAAATCGTAGAATTTCAAGAATTTGAAAGGGAAAAGTAAATTACTTACCTTTAAGGTATACCAATAAATGTTGTGATATCAAATATACCTCTTGAGTTTCCATCCTGTTGCATTACTTTATGATGATACCATCTCTTCTATTTTTCCGTATAGAAATTCTCATATGGAGCAGTAGCAATCGTTATTACACTCTTTTGCTTGGAAATTCACCTTCAAAAAGAAAACAAAAGTAAACAACGAGAAAGAAAAAAAATTGAAGAATTTCAGAAACCAAAATATCACAAATCTCGTTTCACTCGAATAGAAAAACCCAAACGACGGAACACGAATTAGAGTGGGTGAATCTGATTGCAACTCGAGATTCTGAGAGCGATAATTGCTGAATATTAAATTCAATTGGTTAGAGACTCGTGCTGATAACGTGTTATGAAATAATATAAGAACAAGAACAATATAGAGAGAAGTAGAGAGAGGAGTATTCTTATTGATACTTTGGGATGGTTTACAATGTAATAGAACCCCTTTATTTATAGGGAGGTGGTGACTTAGTCACCAAGTAGTAAATCCTAAAATCTCTCTAAATATAGACATTCACTCTAATTAGAGTTCTATTTATAACAGTCTATTATTAATAGAAAAAACAGTATTATCCTTTCATAATTTCATAAAGACAAACCGCAGGAAACTGCTGCGAGGAAGTTTACGTTTCCCTCGTTCAAGTGGGAGTTTTCTTCTCTCTTTTAATTTCTCACTGATTTCTCAACACAATCTCTGGTGGACTACTCGTTGTTCATAATTGTTGCCAAGAATTTATGGTTTCCTACAGATTATAATTGATGAGTGCCATAACTGTCTCTATCTAATACATAAGTAACAAAAACGGGGCAAAAACATAAGTAGTAGCAAACTACGATGAGTCTGGAAGAATTTTGTGCACTTCATTTGACATCAATCTTATATGTAAATTGAAATTATTATTATTTTAATTTTTTTTTGAAATGTTACAAATAATGTTTGGTTTTCTGCTACATTATGGATCATGAACTTACAATTACAAGTTCAAAAGCTAAGGACACTTGGTCCTGAACTTCGAGTTCCAAGCTCAAAAGTTAAGGACGTTTGGCCTTGAACTTAGAATTACAAGTTCGAAAGTTAGGACACTTGGTCTTGAACTTAGATTAACAAGCTCAAAAGTTAAGAACAATAGGACCTGAACTTACAGTTACAAGTTCAAAAGTTAAGGATAATAGGTCCTGAAGTGCTGAATTTAGACTAACAAACTCAAAAGTTAAGGATAATATGTCCTGAACTTAGGCTAAAAAGTCCAAAAGTTAAGGATAATAGGTCCTGAACTTACAGTTACAAGTTCAAAAGTTAAGGACAATAGGTCCCGAATTCTTGAACTTTAGACTAACAAGCTCAAAAGTTAAGGACAATATGTCCTGAACTTCGGCTAAGAAACCTAAAAGTTAAGGATAATAGGTCCTAAACTTAGACTAACATGCTCAAAAGTTAAGGACACTTGGTCCTGAACTTAGAGTTACAAGTTTAAAAGTTAAGGACATGTAGTCCTGAATAAGGTTGTATTGTGGGCCGGGCCCAGCTTGGGACCGGCCCGGGACCGATTGCAAATAGGCCAAACAGGTCGGTCCGTACTGGTCTTAAAAGCCCATAGTGGGCCGGTCCTGTCACGATCCCAAACTGGCTCGATCGTGATGGCTCCTCTTGTGAAGACAAGGCCAACCGACACAACACCCATATAACCCTTTAATCATCTAGAGTCATTTTAAGCCTTTAATTGAATAATATTTCAAAATAAAAATCTGAATGAATAGTGCAGAAATAACATACAAGCCCGACATCGGGGTGTCACTAGTCATGAACATCTATCAAGGTCTGAATACAACAAGAGTCTAAATATGTACTAAATAGAATAATAGAAATAAGAGGAAGGAAGCAGTGCTGCGAACGTCGTGCAGTCACCTTACTAACTTTGATGACTCCACGCATGAGCAATCGACACTCGTTAACGGGTTCTGAAATATCTGAATCTGCACAAGAGATGCAGGAAGTAATTGAATAATCCAACCCAGTAAGTAATAAGAGTAAATAAAGACTGAGCAGTAGGAAATTATGAATCCACATTTATGTTAACTCAATAAGCATAACAGGATTTCAAATCAAAATACGAGTCAATCGACTCATTTAAAATCCAGCTTTTGGAAAATATTATAAAAAATACATTCCAGCAACTTCAGTAGGGGTTCAATGCCATTTATAATAACAGAGGTGAAAACCGTAATCGACCCTTCGGGTAACACATAGTTCGTAAAACAGCCCCTCGAGCAAAATAGTAATCATAAACACCCAGTAACTTGAAAATCTCAATGGAAATAACCAATGCCAAATCAGTTATTAAATTCTGAACATCTCATAAACCCAAGTTTAAATGAAAGTTATTTTAAAATATTTGTTCAACACATTCAACATCGACTCAATATAAAGATGAGCGAAAGCAGTCAATAAATCAACATATTCGATGGAAACTCACTTTAAAGAGGAGTGAAAATCAACAAGTTCATAAACAGGCCCCCCCGGGAAAAGCATAACTCATATGCGTGTATATATCTATCGCCCCTCGGGCAAGCCTCTCAACCACTCGTGACTCAACTCTTACCAATCAGCGTTCACACTCAACACTCACACTCAATAGGTACCATATAGTAACTGTTGTGGTGTATAGCCCGATTCACATATCGCTATAGCGTGTAGCCCGATCTTGCGGCATGCAACTCGATCCATATATATAGTCCACTATGCTCACTGGGGGTGTGCAGACTCTGGAGTGGCTCCTACAGCCCAGGCACTATATCGTTGCGGCGTGCAGCCCGATCCGTTGACACACACACAGAGACACACACACACACACACACACACACACACACACACACACACACACACACACACACACACACACACACACACACACATATATATATATATATATATATATATATATATATATATATATATATATATATATATATATATATATATATATATATATATAATCCTTACAGCCAGGCCCTCAGCCTCTCTCAGTCATTAACCTCACAATAAGACCCGCGGTCTATCTCAGTCATCAACTCACGATCACTCAGACCATTAGTAAAACAGGAAACTCAACCCAAACAATTTTTATATATTTAAGAAATATAGTGATAAAACTAGATTTTAAACAATCAACGAGTAATACATGACTGGGGATATGCTATCAAACACATAGAGTGAGGAAAAATAGTAAAAAAAGCCCCTAAGGGTCTCAACAGGCCGGCACAAGGCCCTAAATATGTCATACAACCCAAAATATAATATAAGTTTCTAGAACATGGAATATCATAAGATTTCAAATCAAGTACGTAACTTAACAGTCGTACAAGACGGACCAAGTCACAATCCCCAATAGTGAACAACTCTACGTTCGTCATCTATTGTGTGCGTCACCTCAAAGTAACACAACGATGTATAATCCGGGGTTTCAAACCCTCAAAATAGAATTTACAATCATTACTTACCTCGATCCGGTTCAAACCTAGCCCGCGATTCCTTGTTCGCATGAATCGACCTCCGAATGATCCAAATTTAGCCACAATCAGTACATAATTATTAAAATACGCTAAGGGAAAGAAGCCCACTCGAAAATATCCAATCTACATAAAAAATACCGAAATTGCTCAAACCCGACCCAGGTCCCACGCCTCAGAATCCGATAAAACTAACATCAGTGGAATCATCATCCTCACATGAGTCTATCATACCAAGAACATCAAAATTGGAGTCTAAATGACCCTCAAATCCTCATTTAAAGTCTCTTAATCTCAAGCCCTAATTCTTCAACTTTAGGCTTAGATTCCATGATTTACTAGGTGGAATTCACATAATAATCGAGTTTTAAGTTCAAAAATCTTACCTCCAAGAAATCTTCTTGAATTCCCTCTTCAATTAGCTCTCCCAAGCCCCAAAATTGCTCAATAATGGAGGAACTCAGCCTCAAATTCACGGAAATGGGCTTTTAAAACCTTCTGCCCAACTCTCATTTTTACTTAATCGAGATCATGGAAAACCCATCGCGATCGCGAAGCATAGCCCGAAATTCACTCTACGCGATTGTGTATATCCTCACCCAAACGTGATGCCCAAAATCTTCCAACTACACAATCGCGAATGAGACCACGCGATCGCGACACACAGAAACATAAAGCTATGCAATCGCAACCCTATCTATGCGAACGAAAAAAGAAACCTTGATGCCCCCCCGAGATAACTCTACACGATCGTGAGCCTCCTCACGCGATCACGATGAAGAAATACCTGCAACAGAACTTAAGCCAAAATCTGCAACTTTTAAGATACAAATTTGATCTGTTTAACCACCCGAAACTCACCCGTGGCCCTTGGGACATCAACCAAAGGCACTAAGATAACCCACAATATCATTGAAACTTGTTCTAAACTTCGGAATGCTAACAAAAATCATTAAAACACCGAATAATAGGATTCAAGCCTAAGGATTTCAAGAACTTCCAAATTGCGTTTTTGATAAAAAATCCAACCAAACCAAGTCCGAAAGACCTGAAATTTTACACAAATATTCCAAATGACATGACGAAACTATTGCAACTTCTGAAATTTCATTCCGAACTCTATATCAAAATATCACCTATCAACCGTAAATGCCAAAATCTCTATTTCACCCCTTCAAGCCTAAGCATTCCACGGATCTCCAAAATGCATTTCGATCACACTCCTGAGTCCCAAATCACCTAATGGAGCTAACCAAATTATAAAAATTCTGAGTCGAGATCATATACAAACAAGTCAAATCTTGGTCAAACCTTTCAAATTTCAAGCTTCAATTGAGAACTGTTCTCTTCGAAATTAATTCCGATTACCCTGAAAACCAAAACCAACGATTTACATAAGTCATATTACATCACACGGGGCAAGTAATGCCCGAGAACTGATGATCAAAGTGGAAAAGCTTAAAACGACCAGCCGGGTCATTATAGGTCCTCACCAAATAGCTCGCGAGCCCGGGATCAGCAGGTGGGCCTGGGCCGGTTCAACCAGGACAAACGGGCTCAACGACTATTTTTTTTAATTTTGTTTTTTAAAAAGGGCCAATAGTCTGAAATTTAAAAAGTAGCCATTGGCCTGCAATTTTAGCCGTTTGACACTTTCAAAAATAGCCATTTGGCCCCCAAATTTTTAACTCTAAACTTTTTATAATTACACTTTTACCTATTCTCAACTATAAATACCCCCTCATTCTTTCATTTTTACTCACAAATTTATCAATCTCTTTCTAATTTTCTTATATAATTACTTGCATTATTATTACAATTTCATGAAAAATTGTGAAGTAGGTGAATTGAAGTATTCAAGTCTTCAACGATATTCATTTGTCAAGAAGTTGTTCGTCAATTCGGTAAAGTCGTTCCAAATCTTAAGTCATAATATTATAGTTTTATTTATTTTAATTAGTATAATTATAATTAATATGGAGTTTTCTTTGAAAAAAATATTTGGTGGTAAGGGCAAGGGAAAATCTAAAATTGGTGAATCTAGTTGCCAAGCTACTACTCTTTCCCCGGCTCCTCGACCTAGACCTGTTATCCATCCTCCTCCACATGTTATTCTTGATAGTGATAACCCTTGTTTTTTAATTTTTCGATAGTTAATTTTTCCATGATGTTTCACCAGGTCAACAATTAAATGAAGAAGTTATGAATGCTCTGTATCCTAATCAAACTATCTTTGAATATGATGAGGAAAATGATTATTTAGATGAAACGCAACCGATTTAGATGATACACCTACTCTATTAAAAATCCAGTTGATAATAATCCAAATGATGGCCCGCCTGACCCTCATGTAGCAACCCCTACTTTTAATAGATAACCTTCTAAACGGATCGAAACATCTCTTGTTTGACAATTTTTTACTCAACTAAGAGAACAAAATAAGGCTAAGTGTATCTTTGATGGCTCATAAATATACTGGAGACCGCTGTGGTACTTTCAAGGATGACTCGAGATATTTTAAGTGTTCAAGATTCAATAGTGGAATCTGAGAGCGCTTTCAGTCAAGAGAAATTTCAAATCGATAATCATAGAGCATCTAAAAGGGAGATCTTGGAAAAATCAGTACTCTTTAGAGATATAATTCGTTCAGAAAGAAGAAATTTTGGACTTGCAGAATCGCAACCGGAGATAGACTAAGCTTATGAAGAAATACTAGCGGAACTTGCATAGGATGCTGCTTCGCCCGGAAGCAATGATGAACAAGCTTCTTTTCCACCACTACCAATGAAAATTCCTCTAGACCTTGAAGGATTTATGAGATTTGTTAGAGATATACATAGATTAATGTGTAACTTGTATTTTGGCACATCTTCCTTAATTATTTTTCCTTTTAATAGTAGTATTAGTACTTTGTTATGTTCACCCATTGAGGGGAGGAAGACTAAGAAAGATATTTCTATTTTTTGTTAATGTCGTAATAATAAAAATTATAAGATATTCCCTTGAATATTTATTTGTAATTTATTTTGTGTTCAAATTTGATATAGTATGTATGGATATATATATATATATATATATATATATATATATATATATATATATCACAAGAAATTACCTTAGATAAAAAAAATTCAAAAAAATAGCCCAGAACACTTAGGCCTATTTAGGCTCAACCCATTTATCCCAGGACCACGTGGGCTTAGGTCCACAGTGGGACGGTTCCACCTATTTGGACTGTTAGGCCAGGCCTGTTTAGCCCATTTAGGTTCGGGCCCGGCCCAAAATACAACCTTAGTCATGAAGTTAAATTCAAAAGTTAAGGACATGTAGTCCTGAAGTTAAATTCAAAAGTTAAGGGCATATAGTCCTGAACTTAGAGTTACAAGTTCAAAAGTTAAGGACATGTAGTCCTGAAGTCCTGAAGTTAAGTTTAAATGTTAAAGACATGAGCAGAAGGATATTTTCGTCCAGACAGTTAAAGTTTATTAATGCAGTGTCCAAAGAGTAAAGACATTTTAAATATATGTCTTATTAGTGGCTAATCATGCACTTCCCCCGAATTAAGACTGTACGGGTCATTTGGTATACGAGATAAGAATAATAATTTTGGATACAATTGCAATTAAATTTATCTTATATTTGATTTGAGGTATTAGCTAATTTCATGATAACTTTTATACTATAATAATGGGATTAGCTAACCCATATAGAAAGCGCGATAACTTACTCCATGGGATATTCTCGAATATTCTATCTCTCTATCAAAGGACCCCTTAAATCAATTAAACAATTAGATTTTATGTTGTCAATTAATTTTATTTTACAATAAGATGCAAAATAATATATTGCAAATACATAGCTGACATCTTATTAACATGTACTAATATGAATAACAACTTATCATGTAAGATTAAAGGTTTTATGTCTTGTAAGAATATTATTCTATTTACAAATAAGGGAAAAAAAGGAAGACAGTACTAATTGTTTTACATATGTTTGACTCTATCTATTCATTCAAATATATAAATCTTATTAATAAAGTTTAAGGTCTCTTATTAAAATATGATATTAGGCTACTAATTTTACCTCCTTTACTTAGTTTTCTACATCCTTTTCTACTCATATTTTAAGTTTGTTTCTTTTGGCATTAGATTGTATCTTCATGCTTACATCTTGCATTATCTATATATTTAAGGTTGCAGTTCTAATAAAGAACTACCATTTACTAGTTTTCTTCCCATTATTAATAATCCTAAATCCTAATACTAGCTTCCTTTTTTGCACTTTCCTAAATGGCTGAATAGATTCCCATACGAATTTGGATTAAGTCTTCTCTTAGTTTTCTTTTCTTTTTCACTTTTCCTTAATGGCTAAATGAATTTCACATGAATCATATTGAGTCTCTTTTAATTTTACTTTTTTTTTCTTGTTCTTCTTTTTCACTTTTTCTAAATGGCTAAATAGAATTCCACATGATTTAGGATTACGGCCTCCGAAATCACTTGCTTAAGGGCTAAACATGACCCTACATAAATTCGTATTAATCATGTAAAATTCTGCTTAGGGTCATCTATTCCAACACCCCCTCAAGCTGGAGGGTGACAAAAACACCTAGCTTGCCAAGAAGATGCTGATGTTGTATCCCAGTGAGTCGCTTAGTGAGGATGTCACCAAGTTGGGATTGAGTAGGAACATATTGCAAGGAAATCAGTCCACAAGCAAGCTTTACTCGCACAAAATGACAATCAAGTTCAATATGTTTGGTAATTTCATGAGAAACAGAGTTCTTAGCAATGCTGATAGCAGCCTTGTTATCATAGTGAAGAGGAATATGAGCAGAAATGTTGAGACCCAAGTCAGCCAAGAGTCTCATAGGCCAAGTAAGTTCAGCAAAAATCTTTTTTAGAGCTCTATACTCAGCCTTTACGGATGACGATGAGTTTGTGGGCTGTTTCTTAGACTTCCACCAAATAGGACTGCCTCCAAGGTTGACAAAATAACTACTAACCGACTTCCTTGAAGAAGGACAACCTGCCCAATCAGAATCTGAAAAGGCTTGAATGGAGAAATCCTGACATCTGTTGAATATAATACCTTTATCAGGGTATTTGACCAAGTATCTAAGAACATGAAGAGCAATATGCATATGAGCCACTCTGGAAGC
Source organism: Nicotiana benthamiana (assembly GCA_034376525.1). Lineage (NCBI taxonomy): Eukaryota > Viridiplantae > Streptophyta > Magnoliopsida > Solanales > Solanaceae > Nicotiana > Nicotiana benthamiana. Next base: position 12,685,823 of record CM067340.1, read on the forward strand.
ATTAAGGAACTAACTGAGATGCTGGACTGAGAAAGAGATGTTAGGTCTAGTGTGTTTCAAGAAATTTAGTTTCCCAATCAGTCTTTTGTGTGGAGAAGGATCAACTAATGCATCACCAGAAGAGGAGATAAGCTTGGTAGACATGTCCAAATGTGTCACCACAGATGAAACATAAGAGCAATGAAATTCTGAAAGCAGCTCCTTCAGGTATTTGTGTTGGTTGATAAGAATACCATCAGGTGAGTGTGATATCTCAAATCCTAGGAAGTAGTGAACAAATCCCAAATCCTTTATCTTGAATTGATTATCCAAAAATGCTTTGAGAGAAAGCATTTCAGATGTATCATTCCTTGCCAATAGGATATCATCTACATATACATCACTAAGAAAAGTGGAAGTGGCAGAAGTCTTTGTGAAAAAAGAATAGTCATTGATACTTGAGGAATAGCCTTTGGATATAATAGCATCAGATAGTTTGGAAAACCATTGCCTAGAGTCCTGTTTAAGGCCATATAAAGATTACTTCAACTTGAACACAAGTGGAGGATCAGAGGATGATGAAGATACTGTAAGACCAAGAAGAATCTTCATGTACACCTCTTCATAGAGATCTCCATGTAAAAAGGAGACTATTGACATCAAGTTGGTAAATATTCCAAGAGGCAGACAAAGCAAGCAAGCATTTAATAGTAGTAAACTTGACTACTGGAGAAAATGTCTCAAAATAGACAATATCAGCCTGTTAAGTATCCCCTCTAATCACCAATCAAACTTTATACCTTTCAATGCTACCATCTGAATGTTGCTTGATTTTATATACTTATTTGTAGGGAATTGCTTTTTTACTAGGAGGCAAAGGGACTACGTCCCAAGTCTGATTTTCCTCTAAAGCTTGAAATTCTTTTCACATGGCCTCCTACCAAGTAGGATTATGAGCAGCTTGATGATAGAAAATAGGTTTAGGCATGGATAAAGAGAGAAATGAACAAGAGGGAGAAACATAAGAGTGAGAAGGAGGAACAACATAGCAAATATAATCTTTAACGTGAGTAGGAAGGATAGTAGGGCTAGAAGACTTCCTCAAGGGAGGAGATGAAGTAGAGGAGGGAGCTGGTGGAGAGGATGTAGGATTAATACGCAAAGAAAAAGGATGAGAAGCAGAAGGAGAAGGAGAAGGAGAAGATGAATCAAAAGAAGGTGTTAATGGTGAAGTTGCAGAATTAAAAAGGGAATTAGGAGGGGAGAAAACAGAAGGAATAGAATTGGAAGTGGATTTTACAAGAATGGTAAATGTGTGATCAGAAAAAGGAATTGGTGATGAAGGAAAGAAACCAAAAGTAGAAGAAGTGGAAGGAAAGATGTGCTCAGCAAAAGTGGTATACCTAGAGTAAAAGACTGATTTGTTGCCTAGGTGTAATAATTTTTAGGCTTTCTTGCTAAAAGCATAACTCAGAAATACAGAGGGAACGACTCTAGACTTGAACTTGTCTCTAGAAGGTGAAGGAACAGTATCATAGGTTAGGCAACCAAAAGATCTAAGGTGTGTATAAGTAGGAGGATGACAAGTAAAGTTCATAGAGAGTTTTGTTAGATAAAACTATGGATGGGAACCTATTTATTAGATATGTTACAGTAAGAACACATTCCCCCCAATATTTGGTAGAAAATTTGGATTGAAAGAGAAGAGATCTAGAAGTTTCTAATAGGTGCTTGTGTTTTCTTTCTACTATCCCATTCTGTTGGAGAGTGTAAGAACAAGAAGTTTGGTAAGAAATTCCTAGAGATGTAAGATAATCAATATATGAATGAGCAGACCCAGTCCAAATGCATCATCAGTCCTTATAGTTTGGACTGAAGTGTGGAATTGAATTGAAACCATGGCTATGAAGGCTTTATAATAGAAAAGGCATTACCTTTACATGAAAGGAGGTGAGTCCTGGTGACTCTGATATGATCATCTACAATAGTCAGGAAATACCTGAAACCGTTGTAGGTGGCTGTATGATAAGGTCCCCGGAGATCAATGTGCACAAGCTGAAAAAGTTTTGTGGATTATGTGGAGCTATGAGGAAAATGAAGTCTTTGTTGCCTTACCATGGGACATATTGGATATGTGAAAGACTGTTTAGAAGAAAACTTACTAGACAAATGAGGAATAGAAATCATTTTTACAAAAGGCATATGCCCCATCCTTTGATGCCAAAGAATATCATTTTCATTTATAGCATTAGCATTACAATGAACAGTTGGAACACTAGAAGCAAATACATATTGAGAAGAAGAAAAATTAAAAGGCAAAACATATGGTGGATTAGTAACACTTTGGGAAACATTTATTGAGGAAGCATCAAATTTAGCCTCAAAATGTATAATCCATGCTTAACCTTACCAATTTCCAATGACCTCTTCAGAGAAGGGCACTGTAACCAACATGAAATCTCAGTCAGAAGAGCATAACATTTGAGTTGACTTAGAAGTTGATGTATAGAAATCAAGTTGTAATGAAAAGAAGAAACCAACAAAACATTAGTTAATATAATGTTGGAAGATAAGAAAAGAGAACCAAATGAATATACTTTTACTTTGTAACCATTTGATAAAATGACAAGAGAAGGAGAAAGTAATGGTTGTATATCATGAAGAATGTATTTGTGAGGTGTCATATAGTTTGTTGCCCCAGAATCCAATATCCAAGAATTGAAATTTTCATGAGTTGCATGACACACAGGATATCCATATAATCTTCTAACTGGATTGTCATGCATACATGCAAAATTTGCACATGCTGGAGGATCTTGAGGAGAGGAGTATTGAGTTGAAAAATTCATCCGCATTTGCTGAAAGAGGGACATAAGATGAGCATAATGCTATTTAGAAAATTCATGTGGCACATCTTCATGTTGAGGAGTATCATGGGGAGATGGAAGCTGATCTACAGATTCAACTTGAGCACAAGCTACGGTCCTTTTCTCTTCACAAGCTACAGTTCTTTTCTCTTTGGTGAATTTGAACTCTGATGGGAAACCATGAAGTTTGTAGCATTTGTCCTCAATATGTCCAAGCTTCATATATTTGCAGGACAAATTGGACCTTCTGGGCTGAAAGTTTACCCTTTGACTGAAATTCCTCATATTATTGGTGGACTGGTCGGCAAGAGTATTGGAATGGGAATTTGCTATGAAGGATGTGGATTCAGGTGAGAAAACTTGTGAACAAGAGTAAACCTCTCCCTGTTTCTCATCCCTAATTAGAATGGAATAAGCCTTTTCTACATTACGTGCAAGACTCGACATAAGTATCTTACTCTTAACAGTAGAATAGGTTTCATTAAGTCCCGAGAGGAACTGGATATGCGTTTTTATGCTTCAATGACTTCATGCATAGCTTCACAAGTGCATGGTCTACCCAAGAGATTGTGGATAGTTCATCCCAGAAGCCTTTAATCTTGGTGTAGTAAGTAGCTATGTTAGATTACCCTTGAGAGGTTGAAGAAATTGATTGTTGAAGGCTATAATACTGAGAAATATTGAAAACACTATAACGTTCTATTAGATTATTCCAAGCTTCTCTAGCAGTCTTATAGTGTAGAATTGTTTTAGCTATATCCTTGGAAAGAGAATTCATTATCTATGCCTTAACCATGTTATTGCAACGTTGCCGGTGAGGATAGAGAGGAGAATTAGGTGCTGGTTCAATAAGAGTTCCATCTATGAGTTGAATTTTATTCTTTGCAGATAAGGAAATTGACATTCCTTCCTTCCAATCTCCTAAACATGTACCACTAAATGGTACAGAAACTAATATAGTTCCCGGTGTATTAGAAGGATGGAGATAAAGTGGATGAAAATCATCAAGGACTGATGAGGTAGAACTACCAGACACTTCAGTCGGAGATAGAATATCACTTCTAATAGCCATTTGAAAACCAACAATATCTACTAGAAAATAACTAATTGATCAATACAGAAGGTCTAGAGAGTCAGGGCAAAGGAAAATATCACCAGAAATGTTGATTCACAAAGGCAAAAAAAAAAAAACCTAACTTTGAGCTGAACTTCCCCCGTGATTCTCTCCCAAATTTACGACGAACAGAGATAAATTCAACCGAGAAGAGTTGAAATCAGCTCCTGATGAAATATTTTAGGCTCAATACCTGAAATACCGATGACTTCGTATGTTGAAGAATGAAGATGGAATTTTGCAAAATTTCTTCGGTGAAGAGTCAGATAATGGCGAAAACTACCAGGATTCGCTCTGATACCATGTTAATCTGGAAGTAATTGAAGAAAATTTTGGATCGCAATCTATGGAAAACCCTAGACGATATAAACGAGAAAGAACGAGAGATTGGAAATTTTCTATATATTGAAAATGAATGATAATCTATTCCCCGATGTACAAAGTAGCCTATCATTAACTATTTATTCAACAAAGAATAATCAATGGCTATCTAACAAAATAGACTATTTATGCAATAATATTACAAGACTATGTACATGGCTATTAGTGTATTAGTCAGTTGTGCGGATTACTTGACAAAGTTAGGAAGAATTAATACAGAAATATCTTCCACCACGTTCTATGCAACAATTGCTTCTTACGAACATGGCTCATGTAGCATTTCCTAAGTATCTAAAAGCATGGGATATATTGGATAAAAATATATTGAAGTTGTAACATTTTAAAAATCGATAAGAATACAATAACATTGAAAGGTACTTTTTTTAATGTTTAAGATTATTGCAGGTGATCTTAATCTTCTCACTGTTTTTTCTAACATTTTTACTCAATAACATTGTTTAATTCATTATCTGGCAATACTATAGCGAAATATCTCAACTGACAAATCATGTCAATAGTAATGAAGTAATGACGAAAAATTATATTGTTGAACCATCTATTTTATCCCGAATTAATTTGTATTTTTCCAAAGCTTCGTAATTGAAAGAGAAGGAAAAAACGCTACAACGGGGATGATCTTTTCCTTTCGTTTTCTAGTTTCGACAATGTGCTTTTCTACTTGCCTTTTTGGTTTAAATCATTATTTTAGATCTTCAAATAAATGATTGCTGAAGAATTAATTTTGATTAATCATTTTTATTAGAGAATATTTAGACATTAATTACAAAAGGTGATTCATATACGTGATAATCATGAAGCATAACAACTCAAGCAATGTCTAAATTCAGATTAGTGAAAAGTGTTATGCTTTGTTATTTACAAAAAGAAAATCCACTTCAATAAAAATATCCAAACAATTTGCTTAAGTAATAAAGTATATAAACAACTTGAAAAGTTAACAATTTGGATTAAGATATAGTAAAAGAAGCTGGCAAGTTGCAATAGAAAATGAAGCAACTTGAGTTATCACACTCACCAACCAACAAAATCACAAATATATTTAAATGAATGTGACAAACTTTGAGAAGCCTTATAAGGAACATTGGAGCAAGACAAAAGTATTTGGTAGAGAAGTACATCAAGCTATTTCAAAATGTGCAACATATTATATCATTATCTCCAAACAATATAATAAATAAATAAATAAATAACCTCAACCTCACATCTTTGTAGTGGAGTGATAAGTATTCCTTCATTCTTCACCAATAGTCTCAGGTTCGAATCTTGAGTATGGTGTCACCTTATTAGAGAGCGCTTTACCCTCAATATAAGACTTTTTAATGCGAATTCAAATTTAATGAAGCTCAATACGAATATCAGAATACACATAAAAAAGAAACACATCTCAAAGCCCACACTTTTTACTTCAAGTTGTGTTATATATATATTTTTTGCTATCTTTATTAAAGATGCATTTATATAGCATGTGGAAGCTCCACAAGAGTGGAGTGTAACAAAACTATAAAATCTAGCTAGTACTATGTTTATTTAATTTTCAGCCTGGACAAATATATAATGTATTACTTAATTTGTCTTGATTTCCATGGTAGGTAGGTAACAGTAGCATAACCAAATACTGGACTTACACCTAGTGCTTTAATTGAGTTTACAAATTTGTTGCAAAATACTTGTCAAATAATTACATTAGATTCCCAAAAAGTATGTTAAAAAGCATAATAATTAATCTTTAGAGGGTTTTTTATTTTCTTCTTAAGAAATGCCAAAATAGCTCTATTTCTCAATTATCTATCCCGCGGTTTAAAAAAATATATTCACTAGCTTATAAAAAATGCATATAATAAAAATAAGCCAAAGGATATGTAATATTAAGGGATATAGTTTGACTTGCAGGTATTCTCAAACCTTAAATTTAGGATATATGAAGATAGTTTTGAGTTTAAAACAAAAATTTTAGTTAGTTAGTTGATAAGCAAAATAGTGTTCGAGATTAATCCCCCTCTTATAGTTTGCTAGTAAGAAAGGAAGTATTCCTACTCAATCTCTACGTAAAATTAATATATAGAGACACTAATATACTTTTATTCACTTGTTGATAAAAGTATATTTCTTTCGGCTTCGACGTGATGTGCTTTATTTTTCTTATTCGACAGACAAGGACTAATATATGAAGAGATTTAATAACTAATAAGTAACGTAAAATAACAAATGAAAATATGTTTAACATACTAATGCTTTATACTAATTAAAACCAACTTGGTTAACTAAACTGAAATTTACTGCACTTGGAAATTAGCGGGCAGGCTTTCAATATATTATTATTGGAGTTGTGGTCCCTTTCATCATCACACTACTAATAAATGCAATATTTTACCCAAAGTTCAATCTTTTCTTTGGAAAATATCTAAGCATATTAAGAAGATATATACTACAAAGGATAAAAAGAGAACAAATTGATATTTATGTATTTTGTTCCTCCCTGAAACATATCATATCTCATAGACAATATTTTGGCTATCTTTGCAAAAGAAAAGACTCTTTTTTTGAGGCATGAATTACATGTGGAAGAGAAATGGATTTTCATTCTTGAAGAAAGTTTCACTTTTGTGATGATGGTTTTTGGTTCATGATCATAAGCGAATCCTATTAAATTCGTTTATTTATATATTTTTGTACGTAATCTATTGCATTAATAAAATATGATATTAGAATATAATTACATTAAAATTTAGTAATTTTTCAATTTAGATTTCGTATAAAAAATGTTGAGTTCAGTTAAATTCATAGAACTCATGTCGGGACCGCCTCTGCTCATGATGCTTATTGTTAATAGCAATAATGTTGATGATAATGATTTTTGTAAACATCGAGATTAGACCGATGAATCATGAAAATTATAGAGAGAGAAAGTAGAGAGAATGAGGAGTAGGTGAGAAGTCTCTGGAACTCAGAGAGATTGTATTAAACCGAGAATGAAAAATATACAAATGAAGTCCGGGGGATCCCAAAATATCTAGGACCCCAATATATACACATACACTGGATCGGGTCAAAGGACCCAAAATAAATGGGGCTCAGATATGACTCAAGTGTGAAGTGGGCTCGGAGTGGCCCAAATAAGACAATCATCACAGCCCAGCTATTGTATACCAAAAATACAATAAATATACATTATGTATACACTTCATATAATCATGTAACATCTTGTATCTCAACACTTCCCTCAAGTTGGAGGGGGGAACCACCTGCAACTTGGTGAGCAGCGGAACCAGCAAAGTGCCCGGCAGAGGCTTGGTGAGCAAGTCTGCCAGCTGACGAGAAGTAGGCACATGAAGCAACTTGATAAAGCCAGAAAGCAACAAGTCCCAAACAAAATGGCAATCCACCTCGATATGTTTCGTACGTTCATGGAAAACAGGATTGTTAACAATGTGAACAGCAACCATACTATCACAATAAACAGAAAAAGGAGATGAAACAGGGACCCCAAGATCAACCAACAAGTTAGAGAGCCAAGTCAATTCAGCAACAACCTTGCTTAAGGCTCGGTATTCTGCCTCAGCAGAGGAAAGAGAAACAACCGGCTGTTTCTTCGATTTCCAACTGATCAAACAGCAACCCAAGAGCACACAAAGCCAGTAACAGAGCGTCTAGTATCAGGGCAGGCAGCCCAGTAACTATCAGAATAACCAGCAACAGAAAAATCAGCATGATCAGAATAAAACAAACCCAAGGAAGGAGTGCCTTTGAGGTATCGCAGAACATGCAGGGCAGCAGTCATATGGGGAAGTCTGGGGGATTTTAGAAATTGACTCAGGTGCTGGACTGCATAACAGATGTCGGGCCTAGTGTGAGTCAAGAAGAGCATTTTGCCAACAAGGCTCCTTTACTGATCAGGAGAGGGCAAGAGGTCACCAGAATCAGCATGAAGTTTGACATTAATGTCCAAAGGGGATACAACAGAGGAAACATTGACACAGTCAAACTGGTGCAGCAAATCAGAGATATACTTGTGCTGATTAAGGTGCATCTCAACAGGGACAACAGACATTTCAAGGCCCAAAAAATAATGCAAGGACCCTAAATCCTTGATATGAAACTGTGCATCCAGAAACAGTTTCAGAGCAGTCAGTTCATCACTGTCATCCCCAGTGAGAATTATATCATCCACATAGACAGCTACCACCACAAAGGAGCCAGGTTTACCTTTGATGAATAAGGAGTAGTCATTCAAAGAATGAGTATACCCTCTGGAATAAAGAGCAGAAGACAATTTGGCATACCATTGTCTGGATGCTTGTCTCAGCCCATACAAAGACTTGTTGAGTTTGCAGACCTGAGGAGGAGAAGGAGAAGAAGAAGAAGAAATAGAACCAGAAGGAGAAGGGGAGACTGTCAAACCTGGAGGGAGTTTCATGTAAACATCCTCATCCAAATCACCATGAAGAAAGGCATTACTGACATCAAGCTGAAAAAGAGGCCAGTGATTCTTGACAGCCACAGCAATAAGGCACTTTACAGAAGTCATTTTTATCACTGGAGAGAAAGTTTCAGTAAAATCAATCCCTTCAACCCGTGTGTCACCCCAAATAACCAACCTGGCTTTATACCGTTCAACACTGCCATCTGCCTTGCAGTTAATTTTGTAAACCCATTTGCAACCAATGGGTTTCTTACCAGGAGGAAGAGGAACAACATCCCAAGTATGGTTAGTGTCCAAAACTTCAAACTCCTGTCTCATGGCAGCTTGCCAAGCTGGAACAGATGCTGCCTGAGAATAGTATAGAGGCTCAGATTCCAAAGAGGAGGAAGATGAGCCAGAGAAGGCAGGGAGTTGGCATACATAATCTTTAAGATAGGAAGGAGGATTATGTTATCTGTTAGACTTCCTGGGAGCAGGAACAGAGGGAGAAGGAATTAAAACAGAAGGTGAACCAACAGGACTGAGAGGAGCAGAAAAGGGCATTTGTACAGATGTGGTAGAAAAGGGAGGAGAGATTGGAATGGGAGAATCAGATATATCATCATTTTCTCCAGAGGGAATAAAGGGAGAGAAGGAGCAGAAGGAGATACAGGTTTAAAAGGAAAAACCGATTCATGAAATAGAACATCCCTGGAGACCAAATACTTCCTAGATGCAAGATCATATAACCTATAACCCTTTTTGCCAAAAGGATAACCCAGGAAAACACAATGAATGGCTCTTGGTTTTAATTTGTCCCTTTGAGGGATGGGAACAGTGGCATAGGCCAGGCAACCAAAAACCCTCAAGTGAGTATAGGAAGGAATTTTACCATACAAAATTTCATGAGGAGACTTATTATGAAGCAATCTGGTGGGTATTCTGTTAAGAAGATAGGTGGCAGTCAACAAGCAGTCCCCCCAGAAAGATACTGGCAAGCCAGATTGAAAGAGCAATGCTCTACAGGTTTCAAGAAGAGTTCTATGCTTTATCTCAACAATACCATTTTGTTGAGGGGTGTGAGGGCAGGAGGTTTGATGTATGATCCCCTGACTGCTAAAGAAAGAAATTCCGTCATTGCTAGAGCCCAATTCTAAGGCATTGTCACTTCTAACAGTCTAAACCACAACATTAAATTGGGTTCTGACCATAGCAAGAAATGACTTAAGCATAGAAAAGGCATTACTTTTGGATCCCAATAAGTGTGTCCAGGTTGCCCTTGAAAAATCATCAACAATTGTAAGGAAATATTTGCAACCAGATGAGGTTGGAGTATGATAAGGTCCCCAAGTGTCCACAATAATCAGTTGAAAAGGCCTAGAGGTTCTAATGGAGCTATCAGGGAAAGGAAGCCTAGTCTGTTTGGCCATGAGACAGACTGTACAGGGAAAAGATTGTTTGGAAGCAAAGGGAAAAGACAAACCAAAAATGCATTTCATGTTTGCAAAAGGAATATGTGCAAGTCTTAAGTGCCAAATGTAATTCATATCAGATGTAAGATCATTATTACAAGTGGAACTATTTACATGAGAATGCAAAGAAACAGCCTTGTTATCAGACAAGATGTCATCATTACAAGAAGACACAGAAGGCAATGCAACAACTTTGTTATCATTACAAGAAGCAGACACAGGACAAACAGAAGTAGAAGAACAATTAATAGAGGGAGAATGGGAAGAAGGAACCCAAGCTAGTTTGTACAGGCCAGCAGCTTCTCTACCAAGATCCAGTGGCCTCCTCAGAGAAGGGTCCTGTATCATGTGTAGTAAGCAGGAATGTTCAGTGAACATAACTATACAATGTAACTGCTTCACTAACTTGTGAACAGAAACCAAGTTGTGTTTAGAAGAAGGAACTAGCAGTACATTGTGAAGAGTAATGGAAGGAGTTAAGGCAAAGGACCCAGTGCAAGTCACTTTCACTTTATAGCCATTTGGAAGAGTGACAAGATATGGCAGAGTTAGAGGCATAATGTTAAAAAGTAGTTGTTTATCATGTGTCATGTGATTAGAGGCACCTGAATCTATGATCCAGGTGACAGAATTAATATGTGAGTAAGCAAGCAAAGTTTGGAATCAGAAATAGGGTTCTCAGTTAACAAAGTTCCAGCAAAGTTTGCAGCATATATGGGAGGAGGAGTTTGAGTAATGGATTCCCCCAACTTGGTCTGGTGTAATAGGTTCATCAACTGGTCATAATCATGTTTGCTCAACCCTGGAATCATAGAGCTTTGACCATCTAGGCTTGCAACAGATTGATGGTTAGCAGAAGGATTCCCTTGAGGAACAGACAACAGTCCATCAGAAATAGAAGAATCCAGACCAGTACTCAGATGAGCAACAGCAGGCCTCCTTCCCTTGTTAAGTGTGGGACATTGTGGATACCCATGGATCTTGAAGCACTTATCAATTAAGTGTCCAGATTTTTTACAGTATCTACAAAATAAAGGTCCCCTGGTTTGATCAAAATTGACTCTCTGTCTAAAAGGAGGAGGAGGAACAGACACTGTGGCCTTGTTAAATCCAACAGGCTGCCTGTTTGTATGTACATTGAAAGAGACAGAGGTTGGATCTAAGTGAGAGGAAGACTGAACTTGTCTTTGCTTCTCATCATTGAGGATAACATTATAGACATTGTCAAGGGAAGGAGGAGGCTGCATCATCAAAATATTACTCCTGACTCCCATATACACCTCATTTAGACCCATTAAAAACTGAAAAACCTTATTATCATCACATTCCTGAAATATACCATATTTTGCAGCACATACACACCTTAAACCATGATTAGCACACATAGAATCAAGTTCATCCCACACACCTTTCAGCTTGTTGAAATAAGAAGCTATATCTGAGGACCCTTGAGAGGTGTGAGACAACTCTCTTTTCAGTTCAAAGATTTTGGTCCTGTTTGCAGTGCCATATCTGGCCTGGAGTTGAGACCATATGCTATGTGCAGTGTCAGCATACTGCACAGATTCAGCAATTGCAGGGGAAAGGGAAGCAATCAACCAAGAGATCACCATGCTATTGCACCTATCCCACAACCTTTGTTGAGCCAGATTGGTGGTAGGTCAGGTGTATGTGCCATCAACAAAACTGATTTTGTTTTTGGCTGTTAAGGCAACAATCATTTTACGTCTCCAGCCCCCATAACCACTACCTGAGAAGGGAGTGGAAACAGACGAGTACACAAAAAGGGGACTAGAAGAGTCTACAGCATGAGAGGCACCAATGTTTGTGCTAGAAGCCATAGTTAATGAACCGGCTTAAATGAATAACTTTTCAACAAACAGAATACTACCAAAATAGGTATTCAAACACAACAACCAACAAACAGACTACAGTCAGGTCAAGTATTCACAGACAACACCAGAAACCAACAAACAGACTACAGTCCGGTCAAGTATTCACAGACAACACCAGATGCTCACAAGAACAGAGTCAAATAATCACATATAATATCGAAGATAAGGACAGAGTTACCCTCCTTCTTCGCGACCGGAGAAGATCGGCCTTCAAACAACAGAGAAACCCTAGGTATCAAACCCTAGGTGTGACCTTGAAAACAAACTTTACCGGAAATCTGGTCAGGAACGTCGGAAATGCACCTAAAGCGTCCACAAAGTGACAATCGAGCCACCGGAATACAGTAAAACCTCAAGTTAAACCGTCAGAAACCCTAGAAGCCGATAAGTCACCCAAAATCAACCAACCAAAATCATCATAAAATCTTTCCAAAATGTTCAGGAGAGTAAAATACACTCGGATATCACGATGAGACACTCAGAAAGGTCTCCGATAGGTTGAAATCTTCATCGACCATGCGGTCTCATAAATCACCCCCAAAAACCTCGAAACAGACTTCATCCAAGACCACGAAGCACACAGAAACATGATCGGATCGTCGTCGAGGCTCTGATACCATGTAAACATCGAGATTAGACCGATGAATCATGAAAATTATAGAGAGAGAAAGTAGAGAGAAGGAGGAGTAGGTGAGAAGTCTCTGGAACTTAGAGAGATTATATTAAACCGAGAATGAAAAATATACAAATGAAGTCCGGGGGGTTCCAAAATATCTAGGGACCCCGATATATACACATACACTGGATCGGGTCAAAGGACCCAAAATAAATGGGGCTCAGATATGACTCAAGTGTGAAGTGGGCTCGGAGTGGCCCAAAGACAATCATCACAGCCCAGCTATTGTATACCAAAAATACAATAAATATACACTCTATATACACTTCATATAATCATGTAACATCTTGTATCTCAACAATTTTAGAATTATCTAAGTGTGGCTTTGGTTCATTGATGATGATTATGGTAATTGCAATGATATTGATGATAATGTCTATGAATTAGTTGGTGAATAAAAAGTCTTAGAAATAGATTTTTTTTCTTTCCAAAAGAACTTAGAATTGGTAATTTGATTCTGTATGTCTTGAGAATATATTCCCAAATTCTTACGATGTGGCAATTATTGAGGAGAACTTTCTTGAAATACCCTTTTCTACGATGATTGTGTGTTATATATCCATAATTAACAAATACTCATTGCATCCCCAAAAAATATCGTAATTCAAAGTATAAATGTCAAAGAATTAATTGATCATACTATACGAATTTTGAAGTTTAATTCTTAATTTTATAGAAATACATAAAACGTTTTCAAGAAATTACGATTCAAAAATTACAGCAAAAGTACCATATTTTTTTCAAAATATTCGAAAACAATATTAATAAATAAAAGTCATTTGCCTTGCGAAACCGTATCATTTCCAGAGGAGAATGTATTGAACTTCAACAATGTTTATCACAATTTATATGATTGTGACTTCAAGTTTATCAATTTGGTAAGTGGGATAAATTGTGGATTTTATCTCAACAATCTTTTAATTTACTTTTATATGATTTGCTGAATGCTTATTACCACTTTTTATAAAAGTCCCCACTGAGTTAATTGCTTCTAAGTAATGAATCACAAGTAGGAAGCTTTTTTGGCTTTACATTTGGTTATTGCAATATTTTTTTAAATTTACATCTTAAAATTAGACACAATGTTAGGGGTGTTCATCGGGCAGATTGGGCGGCTTTTTACTCTTAACGGTTTGGCTTAACGATTATCGCCTTTTAAATGTATTCATCCGTTAGCCACCCGATAAGATATCGGGCGGATTGGTATCGGGTTAGCTCTTATCGGGCGGATTCCAGGCGGTTTATCGGTTTAATATCTATGGGGGTTATCGAAAAGCTTATATCGAATTACAATACTTGTACAATACTTAAAAGTCTAAAAAGCAGAAGACAATGGTACAAGCCTTGAGTCGACTGGTTGAAAAACTTTCTGTAAACTCTTGTTTACAGCTGCTAAAATATATTGTTCAATGTTATCTGAGTCTTTCGCAAATATCAAGGTTAGGGGAGTAAAACTTTTTGTCCCTGCTGATGGTTATTTCATCTCTAATTATCCATTGTATTTTATGCGAAATTATTGTTTGATCTTCTTCGTAATACAGGGTATGTGATGTATTGAGATACAATTTTCCTCCGCAGCTATCTCTCCAGCTAATATTGCACCTTCACTGTTTGAAATTACTGCCGCGGCCTCACCTTCATAATTGTTATTTTTATCCAGATACACTATATATGCTACATCAAATATTTTTCAACATAACTTTGCGGGGATCTAGACCGTAATTGCTGGGAAGAAGAGTGAAGCATAGACTAGCAGGTACAGATAGCTGCAACATCTAAAAAGTCTTGGATAGGATTTCAACCAACTTGCTTTAGAACATCCCATCCTTATATACTAGTAGTAGGAAGAGGTAATTTGGGAAAGGGAAGAAGGAGCTTCTTGGGTAAATGATTTTGTAATATGCTGCTACCAAACTAAGACAGTGTACTTTTAAAAAAAAATAGAATCACACTTAAACTTAACCTTGTGAAGATGGTCATTAGTCATCAAAGTTTCATCTTAATTTAGTTACTAGAACAAGGCATCAAGTCATACAGCTCTACTCACTATCTCACTCAGTCAGAACAAACGGTGAGGGTGATTTGTTTTTGTAATTTATTTTTGTTATACACTTATACTTATTCATTTTTGAGGTTTTTAGTTTTTATATGTAATATATATAATTATGTATGTAAAAATAAATTTTATATATATATATATATATATATATATATATATATTTATATTCTTAACGGGTTAACGGATTATCCGCTAAGAAAATTGAATAATCCGCCCCCAAACCGATAAGCCGTTAATAAAAAAAATTCAATCCGTTCTCCGTCCGTTAAGCCGTTAAGCCGTACCACTAAGCCATTAAGCTTCGGTTCGGTTCGGTTTTCGGTTTCGGATCAGTTTTGAACACCCCTACACAATGTAGATTCTCAAAAGCATTCTGTTTTTCCTTGCAAAATTGAATGGTGTGATTTACGAAGCTCCTAACATCGTTGTATTCCTTATTTTCCTTGTTCTTTTTGTTTTTATTTTTGTTGTTGTTCAACAGACGACGGCTATTAAGTTAATTACGAACTATGATAAGCTCTAATTTGAACGAGGTCATCGATGAAGTCTCCAAATGATTAAAAAAACAAACTAAAGGGATTTGGAACATTCCTTGTTCATTAACTTATAATATTGGTAGAATTATAATATTTTAGTTCTACATTTCGACAATCAGTGACGAGACTAGTGAATCGGACAGATGTAAAGCTTGATACATGAGGTATCCCTAATAGAAAGAGTTTCATGTACAAAGAGTCTATTATCTAAGCAAATAGGGAGATAAACAAAGATGTTACACATTGTATTAGAGTAAGGTGGATGAAGTGGAGGTTAGCATCCGATATTTTATCACATGTGATTAGAATGTGCCTCATTAATGACAAATTTTATAGAGTGGTGTTTAGACCGATTATGTTGTATGAGCCTAAATGTTGGCCAGTCAACAACTCACATGTCTAGAAGATGAATGTAGCAGAGATGAAGATGTTGAAATGGGTGTGTGTATTTACCAGGATGGATATGATTAGGAATGAAAATATCCAGACTAGAGTGGGAGCATTTCCGGTAAAGGACAAGATGCGGGAAGCTAGACTTAGATGGTTTGAGCAAGCAAAGAGGCGAAACATAGATGCCTCAATAAGGAGGTGTGAGAGATTGGTGCTGGAGGGGCTGAAAAGAGATAGAGGTAGGCTGAAGAAGTATTGCGGATAGGTGATTAGGCATGATATAACGTTACTTTAGCTCACTGAGGACATGAGCCTCGATTGGAATGTGTGATGGTCGAGAATCAAGGTAGACAGCTAGTAGGTAGTCGAAAGTATTAGTGTTAGACATATATTCTGTTATTGTAAGATTTATTGCTTGTTCCTTTAGTTTTGTTTTTTTACTATCTTGTTATTGTTATTGCTTGGTGATATTGCTTTTTTTCTTGTCTTTTGTGAGCCGATGGTCTATCGAAAATAACATCTCTAGTATTTACCTTCATGGTTGGAGTAAATTCTGCAGACACACTACCCTGTCTAGGCCCCACCTGTAGAATTACACTGAGTTTATTGATGTTGTTGTATATTTCAACTAAAACAACATCAACAACGACACTAGTGTAATTTTACAAGTAGAGTTTGGGGAAGATAATGAGTGTGCAGCTTACCCCTACTCCGAAGGAGTAGAGAGGTTGTTCCGAAAGACCTTCAGCTCAAGAAGACGAACAGAACCAATAAATCAGTACCATTAACAAAAATCACAAAAATAGTAACAACAACATAAGGACCAGAAAATAGATGAAAAATAATAACAAGTAAGTAAAGTCCGGTACTAGAATAGTGTGAACACAACATTACCCACTAGCAATTTAAGACAAAACTCTATGAGACTAGTCTCACATCAGGTACGATGTAGAAAAATGCTCAATTACCTCCTAACCTATAACCCTAATGCTTGACCTCCACACCTTCCTATCAAGGGTCAAATGCTTGAAAATCTGAAGCCACGACATACCCTATCTGATCACCTCCCCCCAGTACTTCTTAAGCTGCCTTGTACCTCTTCTCGTATCAACTAAAACCAACCGCTCACTCCTTCTTATCGGGGCTTCTAGGCTTCTCCTTCGCATATGCCCAAACCATCTGAGCTTCTCTTCCCGCATCTTGACATCCATAGAAGCCACGCCTAACTTCTCCCGAATATCTTCATTTTTAATCTTATCTATTCTAGTGTGCCCATACATCCACATCAATATCCTCATTTCTGCTACTTTCATCTTTTAGATATGCGAGTTCTTAAATGGCTAACACTCCATCCCATACAACATTAATGGTCTAACCAACGCTCTATATATGTCACGAGCTAAATTCTCCCACCGTCGGAACCGTGATGATGCCTGATATTGCACTCTCTAGGCAAGCCAACGTTACATATACTTTACCTTTTTCCTTTATCTTTTACAATTACAAGTTAACAAATGTAAATCAACAGAATAAATTCGGAAGAACAGAATTTAACAGATTATCTTAATACTACTAAAGAAATCATAATAAAACTCCACTCAGAACTGGTGTCACTACTAACTGACAGTCTACGAATACTACAAACAATGGTATGAAGAAAGAAATAGATGAAACATAAAAGAAACAGGTTAGAAGGTGACGCTACATCCTGTGGACACCTACATGACTACTTTGGATCTCCAATGGAGTAAAGGCAGCCACCCAACTCTACTCACAAGGTCTGGCACCGAGATCTGCACAGAAAGTGCAGACTGCAATATCAGTACAACCGACCCCATGTACTCGTAAGTGTCGAGCCTAACATTGGTGAAGTACTGACTAGGCTAGGACACGAAAACCAACATAAACATGTACAGTTATACAATATAATAATAATAATAATAATAATAATAATAATAATAATAATAATAATAATAATAATAATGATGATGATAATAATAATAATGATAGGAGCTAAACAGAAATTAATGGGAAGAGGCAACATGCTATGGGGGTACTAGAATAAGGAATCACATAAATAATAAAAATGAAATAATTAATGCACTTGAACCGATAACAGCAAATAATCGCTGCAAACAGAAAATGCACGACAGCACCCTTCGTGCTTTTACCCTCAATCATCCCCATGCAATCAATAATAAAAATGTGCACGGCATCACCCTTCGTGCTTTATCACTCTTCCTCGCCATATGAATAATAGAAATTTACATGGCATCACCCTTCGTGCTTTAGCTCTCTTCCTGTCACGATCCAGATTTTCCACCTTCGGGAGTCATGATGGCACCTACTAGTGAAAGCTAAGCAAGCTAGCCAATTGTATTATTTACCCTTTTCCCATTTTAAATCCTCTAACAACTAAGAACTATCATAATATAAATAACGTAATAAATTATATAACCAGAAATGCGGAAGATGAAAATTTAATAGTCTAATCAGGCACTAATGTAAAAATTCAAAATATAACTTTACCCAGAATTTGGTGTTATAAAGTCACGGACTATCTACAAATATTAAAAATAGAGGTCTGAAAGATAATTACAAACTGTTTCCGAAATACATAAAAGGAACAGTATGGAAAGAAAGAAGGAGACGCCAAGGCTTGCGGACGCCTGCAAGACTACCTCGGGTCGCCTGTTAGACTGAAGGCAACAACCCCAATATGGTGCAAAATTTCCAGTGCCAGGATCTGCGCACAGTGCAAAGTGTAGTATCAGCACAACCGACCCCATGTGCTGGTAAGTTCCTAGCCTAACCTCGGCAAAGTAGTGACGAGGCTAGGACCAGACTACCAAATAAACTTGTATAATTAAATCATGTACAACGAAAAATAAATGCATATATTTACAATTAAAGATAGGAGGGGGAAAACATGCTGCGAGGAGTATCAAATAACAATAGAATATCATAGAGGAATGTAAAGGTATCACGATCCGGATTTTTCACCCTCGGGGATCGTGATGGCGCCTACTAGTGAAAGCTAGGCAAACCAACCGTTTGAATAATTTACCTTTTTCCATAATTTCATTACAAGTGTGAATCAACAATTATAAACAGCAGAAATTTAAAGCAAGCAGAAGAAAATGATGAAAAATTTGAATAGATATCCAATACAACATCTTAAGCGAAATCTACCCAGAACTGGTGCCACATTTCACAAACAGTCTAGAATTTAGTACAAACAGGGTCTGAAGGATAGCTGACACACTCTTTCTGAAATAGTATATGAAACATGATGAAGAGAAGGAGGAAGACTCCAGGGCATGTGGACGCATGCAGGGACTACCTTGGAATCTCCAATTGGGCTGAAGGCAGCTCTAGGATTTGAACACAGTGCAGAGTGTAGTATCAGGATAACCAACCTCATGTGCTGGTAAGTGCCTAGCCTAACCTTGGCGAAGTAGTGACGAGGCTAGGACCAGACTACCAAATAAACCTGTACATTTAAATTATATATAACAGAAAAGAAGAATAGTAGTGTATAGTTAAGTATGGGATTGGTAACATGCTGCGGGGACATAGAATAATAATAGAAGAACAACAAATAAATATGAGGATCACCACAGTTCAATTGAAAATAGGAAGAGGGAATCATGCTGCGAGGTACAACAAGTATCAACAGAATACCAACAATTAAATGTAGAGAAATCGTAACTCATTTATCAATAAAAATCAGGAAATCAAATACAAGTGCACGACATTACCCTTCGTACTTTAACAATATCTCACCAAAACAATACATGACATCACCCTTCATACTTTAACACTCTTTCTTTTCAAAACAATACACGGCATCACCCTTTGTGCTTTAACACTCTTCCTTGCCAAAATAATACACGGCATCACCCTCCGTGCTTTAACACTCTTCCTTGCCAAAATAATACACGACATCATCCTTCGTGCTTTAACACTATTCCTTACCCAAGCAACAATCACAAAACAAATAGGGTAAGGGAATCTATAACATCAAAATAAAATCAAGCAACAATAGAAAATTGGTAAATAAACTTAAAGGACAATATAACTCAATTATCAGCAAAAATCAGAAAAATCAAAGACAAGTGCATGACATCACCCTTCATGCTTTTACTCTTGTTCTCACCATAAGAATTATTATAATCTGTATGGAATCACCCTTTGTGCTTTTACTCACGTCCTCACCATGAAAATCAATTGTGCCTGCACGGAATGGTACATCATGTGGCATGGTATCACCCTTCGTGCTTTATTTTCTTCCTCACAAAAAATCATACACGGCATCGCCCTTCGTGCTTCAACACTCTTCCTCACCCAAACAACAATCGCAATAAATAAGGGCAAGGAAATAAGTAAGATCATATAAAAATTCCGACAAGGGAACAATAGTACAACAATCAAATCCCGACAAGGTAAACAATATCGAAATAATAACATCCCAACAAGGGAAATAATATTTAAACAACATCCCGGCAAGGGAGACAATCTCATGATCATCACTTTTATTTCCTTTTTCATATTTATTTCACAACTCAATTCACAACTTGAGCCAATGCTCTATAATGTTCAGTAATTCGGTTCTTAACTTGAGCCAATGCTCTACAATGTCCAGCAAGTCAATTCTCAACTTGAGCCAATGCTCTATCATGTTCAATAATTAAATTCTCAACTCGAGCCAACACTCCTACCATATTCAATTAACAATAATACTTCCACAAGTCATCTTCATTAATAGAAATTATCATATAGAGCATGAATAATATGAAACAGAGTCACATAGATCATATTATAAGACTCATGGGCATGCTTGACACCAACGTATAGATACTCGTCACCATGCCTATATGTCGTACTTAACATTTAACACATAGAAAATAAGACTCAACTCCTAATCCCTCAAGCAAAGGTTAGACCAAACACTTACCTCGTTTTACAACCAATTCAAAATTGCAACAAGCCTTTGCCTCGCGAATTTGTGCCTGAAATTCTCAAATCTAGTAAAAAACAATTCAAAGTACTCAACAGGAATCGTAGGATCTAATTCTATATGAATTTACAAATTTTTTGGATTAAAATTCAGAATTTAGCTCAAAAATTTCCCGTGGTCCCACGTCTAGGAATCCAACAAAACTCATAAAAATACGATAACGAATTCCGATACAAGTTTAACTATACAAAAATATCAAATTTCGATGTCAAATGGATATTCAAATCCTAAATTTTTATTTTTGGAAAGTTCTACAAAAACCACAATTTCATCCAAATCCAAAATAAGTGATGAATATTGATATAGATTCATGAAATGTAATCACTTACGGATATAGAACACTTATCCAAGTCGAAATCATGAAAAACCCCTTTGGAATCGCCCAAATCCGTACTTGAATGACAAAAAATGGAAGACATTTCGGACCACTTCGGTTTTTACATTTCCCAGGGGTATTATAGAGATTTTATGTGCTTTTCCGCCCTCCCACCACGCTCACAGGCAGAAAACTTTTCAATTGGCGCGGTCGCGCCACGGTTACGCGCTTGGGCGCACTTATGACCTGGGTCTGGCAAAATGGTCATAACATGTATATACCTCCAAATGACAAATGGTTTGATTTTCTAAAAATTAGACTCAAAGAGCTTTAATTTGATAGGTTGCACATTATACAACTTGTTATATCTATATAGATATGCTCGTCCAAAGTGAGGTCTTACGCGTACTCATTTGCAACTTTAGTCTATTATGTAATTTTCCAACTTTGCCTAGAAATAGAACCTTGCTTATACCTCATATCACTTATAGTATGTTTCGTACACTTGATCTTATATCCAATTCGTATCCATCATATTAAATGGTCATCGGATGAGAAATAGAGTTTGCCCCTAAACGCATAACATAACTTACCTCTTCTTTCGCATATTTTAATTTCCCAAATTTTTTACGAATTTCCAAAAATTTCACTAGAGTTTCCTTTATAACTAGGTCTATCCACCTGTTGGAAAATCCGAGAAACCAATCCTAACAACATATACATAATCCAATCAACGTAATCCAACATGAAAACAATTCCATCATTGGCCTCATATGTAATATATTACTAGAAAAGGAAGGACATTTACATTAACTACTCAGGTGACATTAAACTCATATCAGGTAAGTCCTCGAAATTTTGTAAAATACAAAAATAAATATTTAAATTAAATATGATATTTTTAGGTCATCACAAAAGTACCAAAATTCATTTGGTAACAAGAATAAGAAAAACATACACAGTATTCACTTTCATCTCTTTCTTATTGCAGGCGTACAACCCGATCCCATTTCAAATATCATCGTGGCAGCGTGCAATCCACTCCCATTTCATATATCTTATTGCGGGTGTGTAACATACTTTCATTTCATATATCTTGTTGCAGATGCGCAACCCGCTCCCATTTCATATATCTTGTTGCAGACGTGCAACTCGCTCCTATTTTATATATCTTGTTACAGGCGTGCAACCTGCTCCCATTTTTTATATCTTGTTGTAGGGGTGCAACCCCTTCCCGTTTCATATATCTTGTTGCAGAAGTGCAACTCGCTCCCATTTTATATATTACCGTGGCAGCATGCTACCCCCTCCCATTTCATATACAATTTAACATCAGTCATAAAAAGAACCCCGTCAAGGGGACAATAGCATAACAACAACATCCCGGCTAAAGAGACGATATCATAAATAATAATATCCCGGCAAGGGAGATAATATCATACACAATAACATCCTGGCAAGGGATACAATATCATAAATAATAACATCCCGGTAAGGGAATCAATAATGATAGTCATCATATTAGGCATGAATAAATCACTGCGGAGTCATAACAATTACAATACTAGACTCACGAGCATGCTTGACACCGGCGTATAGATACTCATCATCATGCCTATACATCATAATCCACAATAAACACATAACAAACAAGACACAACTCCTAATCCCTCAAGTTAAGGTTAGACCAAACACTTACCTCGATGCCACGAACAGAATTCAAGCCTCCACTACTACTTTACCTCTTGTTTGCACCACCAATTTACGTGTATTTAGCCACAAGTTACATAACTATATCAGTAAATGCTAAATGAATCAATTATAATGCATGAAAATAAGTCTTCCAATGATTTACCCAAAAAGTTAAAAATTGACCCCGGGCCCACATGGTCAAAACCTGAGGTTCGAACCAAAATCCGATTACCCATTCATCCACGAACCCTAATATATAATTTGTTTTGAAATTGGACCTTAAATCGATGTCCAAATCCCCAAAATTTGAAAATCCTAAGTTCTACCTAAATCACCCAATTTCCCCCTGAAAACCCTTGATTTTGAGTTGAAATCGTGTAAAAAGATGGATTAGATTGAAAGAAATGAGTTAGAAATGACTTACAAATAATTTGGAAGAGTAGTTGTCCTTGAAAAATCGCCCAATGGTGTTTTTGATTTGAGAATGATTGAAAAATAAGAAAATTTCGGCTAAGTATGATTTAGCAGATTGCATAAATCGCAATTGTGACCAGGGTTCACAATTGCAAACCCTTTTAGAGTCTGTTGACTTCGCAAATATGAAGATTTTTTCGCATTTGCGACCATGGGAAATTTGGTCCCCTTCGCAATTGCGAGGGACCTGTCGCATTTGTGACATAGCAATTGTGAGGAAAGGTAGCATTTGCGACCAAGGCCGTCCAGCCAAGTTTTCACATTTGTGATAATTTTTGCATTTGCGAGAGAATTTCCTGGAATGTAGATAGACCAAAAGAGGGAATGAAGGGATATGCCTCAGTGATGAAAGGGCCTAGAACAGAGAAGAGGGCCGATAGGAAGTTAAAAGCAATTCTTGTTTCTTCTTTCTAGAAAACCTGATGTGAGGGGGGCCACTGGGATGTCCATAATTGAAGCATTTTTCTTCATCGACCAGCAATTTTTCTAAGTTCAAAACACTCCATGAACTGTCCAAAACTTATCCGAGCCCTCGGGGCTCTAGAACAAACATACACGCAAGTCCAAAAACATCATTTGAACTCATGTGATCAAATCATAAAAATAACATCAATAACTAGGAATTTAGCATCAAAATAGAAAAAAATCTCATGAACTCTTAAATTCAAATTTTAACTACTAAAGGTCCAATGCACGTCATATCAAGTCCATTTCTTATCAAATTTTACAGGCTCAACTTAAATCCCATATAAGACCTGTATCGGGATCCAGAACAAAATTACGAGCATGATACCATCACATTCAATTAATTCGAATTTCCATAAACTCTAAAAATTTCAGTTAAACAATTTTGTTCAAAAATTCATTTCTCATGCTTGTGACCTTGGAATTTGATTTCGGGCAATCGCCCAAGTCCCATATTTTCCTACGAACACTTCAAGACCGTTAAATCATGGGTCCGTGTTCTTTTACCCAAAATATTCACCTAAGTTAATCTAAATTCATTTTAAAGGCAAAATTTATCATTTTTTCATAGATTTTCACATAATGACTTTTCGGATACACGCCCGGACTGCGGACGCAAATTAAGATGAGCCAAAAGGAGGTTTTAATACCTAGGAATACAGAATTTATTTCCAAAATAAGTGATGACCTTTTAGGTCATCACACTTCCTGGCCATATGCATCAATATAAATGTAAATGCGTACGGCATCATCCTTCGTGCTTTATCACTCTTCCTCACCATATGCATAAATATGAATGTAAATGTGCACGGAATCACCTTTCGTTCTTTATCACTCTTCCTAACCATATGCATAAATATGAATATGCACGGCATCATTCTTTGTACTTTATCACTCTTTCCTCATCCAAATAACAAAAACAACAACATCCCGGCAAGGGAATTAGCTATAACCAATCTCCTTTCAATAGTTAAATTTAATATATAAGTCTCAACTTGAGACACACTCAACAATTGCCTAATAACAAGAAAATATAACCAACCTTGTTCAACATGAAGAGTAACCAGCTTAAGTATGAACAATACGTGATAAGAGACACAATGATTACAAGTATAAGGCTCATTTGTATGCTATGACTTAAAAACAATGTATAGATAGTCGTCACCAGACCTATACGTAGCAAGTAAGGCAGAAACACCTTTTACCTTACGCTAAGGTTAGACCAAACGCCTACCTCGATTCCACGACCAAAAT
This sequence comes from Nicotiana benthamiana, assembly GCA_034376525.1. Classification (NCBI taxonomy): domain Eukaryota; kingdom Viridiplantae; phylum Streptophyta; class Magnoliopsida; order Solanales; family Solanaceae; genus Nicotiana; species Nicotiana benthamiana. The sequence continues at coordinate 12,710,833 of CM067340.1, forward strand.
TAAGCCTCAATTACCGCTTTTCCTTTGATTTTGCACTTCCAAACTGCCAACACCTATGCGTAATTAACTAATTAACATCAATTAATGCTAAATAAATTAATTCTAATGCATGAGTATAGATTTTCAATATTTTTACCAAAAAGTCAAAAATCGGCCCCAAGCCCGCTCGGTCAAAACTCGAAATTTGAACCAAAATCCGACTACCTATTCACCCAGGAACCCAAATATGCAATTGATTTTGAAATACGCCCTTAATTTGAGGCCCAAATCCCCAAATTTTGAACTTCCTAATTTCTACCCAAAAACACCCAATTACCCAAGAAAACCCCTATATTTTGAGATGAAATCATGTAAAAAGATGAAATAGTTTGAAGAAAATGAGTTAGAAATCTTTTACCTATAATTTGGGGAAAAAATTTCCTTTGGAAACTCGCCTATGGGAGCTTAGGGTTTCAAAGTTTGAGAAATGAGTTGAAAATCCCGTCCGAGTGATGTTTTGATCAGTTCCAAATATCGCATTTGCGACAGTAGCTTCGCAATTGTGACACAGGCTTCGTAAATGCAAACCTACTACAATGTCTGTGTCTGTCGCAATTGCGAACAACTTGTCGCAATAGCGAAGGTTGACCCCCCTGTTGACTTCGCAAATGCAAAGGAAATGTTCACAAATGCGGACTGTGCTGGCCAGGGCTTCCTTTTAATTACAATAAATCCCTCGCAATTGCCGAGCCTATGAACCTGACCTCACAATTACAAGATCAGAGCCTGTAGAAAAATACCGTATGCAACAGAATTTTTTTCTAAGTCCAAACTCACTCTGTGACCTATCCAAAACTCACGCAAGCCCTCGGGTCTCCAACCCATACATGTACACAAGTGTAAAAATATCACACTGACTTGTTTGTGTGATCAAATTGCTAATATAACACCTAAAACTATGGATTTAATATCAAAATCACTGAAATTCTCAAGAACATTTAAAGTTTCTATTTTCACAACCGAGAGTCTGAATCACGTCATATAAACTCCCCTTCTTACCAAATTTTATAAACATAACATAAATACCATATTAAACCATATGGGGATCAGAAACCAAAATATAAGCCCGTTACCAACAAGATCAAATGTTATTCAATTTCCAAAAATCCTAATATTTTCAGTTAACCAATCTTCTTCAAAAATTCATTTCTCTGGCTAAGGATCTCGGAATTCAATTTCGGACATACGCCCAAATCTCATATTTTTTTATGGACTCTCCGGGACTGTCAAATCATGAATCTGAGTCCGTTTACCTAAAATATTATCCAAAATCAACTTAATTCCATTTTAAAGGCAAAATTTAGCATTGTTTTCTCAAACTTTCACGTAAAGGCTTTCTGGATATACGCCCAGACTGCGCATGTAAATCGAGGAGAGACAAAAGAAGGTTTTATGCCTTGGAACACATATTTGACTTCTAAAATAAGAGATTACCTTTTGGGTCATCACAATAAAGCTTACTTTTGAGCATCAACAACACTTTCTTATTACCCATGACTCCATATACTAACCTCAATTTCGTCCACCCTACCCCTATACTGTATGCGATATCTTCGTCGATTTTTCCATCCTCCTGGTTAACCGACCCAAGGTACTTAATTTCTTAGGCATGACTTGTGGTCCAAGCCTAACATCTTCTTTTTAATTTTTAGATGTACAATTTCAGTCGATAAAGTCGTACTCTTTATATGTTCTTGCGAGAAGCTTTGATTTTATTTCATTATGTTGGGTATTAAAATTTGGATACCAGGTCGCTCTATATGGGTTGACCCAATCCATTTAGGAGGAGATAGAGTTTGAGAAGAAAGTAACTTCTTTGGAGAAGTTACTACACGTTGGATGCAGTTGAGCAGTTTCCCATAGCAGTTAAAATTACAACAACCCAGTATAATCTCACTTAGTGGGGTTTGGGGAGGGTAGTGTGTACGCAGACCTTACCCCTACCCTGGGGTAGAGAGGCTGTTTCCAAATAGACCCCCGGCATCCTTCCCTCCAAGAACTTCCCACCTTGCTCTTGGGGAGACTCGAACTCATAACCTCTCGGTTGGAAGTGGGGGTGCTTACCATCCGAGCAACCCCTCTTGTCTTATAACAGTTAAAATTCTTTCCCTATAATAACTTGGTCTTCCTATTGAAAGGAGATATACGAACAAAATAAAAATAAAACAAAAAGGTGGGTTCTTGCTCTTATTTTTCCATCTATTTTTTTCTTTCCATAACATTGAAGATTTTTCTTCTTCTTTTGCAAAAACACACAAGAACAAAGGTATATAGTTTGTGAAACTAAACTTTATTTTTTAAGAGATTCAAAGTTCGACTTGGGACAATTCTTTTGGTGGTGAGTTCAACAATACTTCCGTTGCGTTGATAGTACATTAATATTGTTCTCGCCCCGCAATTATTAGACTATCATTGGTATCAGGAGCCATTTTTGTGTATTCTATGTACATAAATATGATACACAATGAAATTTTTTTCCTGGGTAAATAGAGATTTTTTTTATTTTTCCAATAATAGAGACTAGCACGAGAAAATAGTTTGTATGCTATATGAAAGCTTTGTTAAAATCTTAGTTCTGCAATTAGAACATAAAAAGAAAGATGAACCAAAACAATTTTTTTTCCTGGTTACGAGTGTCTTTGTGATTGCATCATATGTAGTCTGTATTTGCATCTTGAAAATTGTGTACTAAAGGTGCAAGCTTTCTTTATTTCAAAATATGTTTTGTAGTTTTCTAAGTCATATCTGTTAAATTCTTTAAAGTTTTGGGACAAGTATTTAGCATATATAGAGTTGAGATATGTCTTTTAAGTGATATGATGTATCACTGGATTCATAGTGGAAAGACGGAAAAAAATAGGAAGGAAAAAAGATAGTTAGAAAATTCAAATCTTTAAAGTATGTATTGTATACAATAACAGAAACTTACCTGAAAAGAATTTTTTTTTGTGGACCATGAACTGATATAACCTGGACCTAATATATCTTCATATAGAAAATTAGTTTAGCATTAATCTCTTATATTGATATATTTCTATGAGTTATTATGACAAATGTTGTCATATTAAATAGTTGTAGCCATTTTTATTATTTTCTTAGTCCCATTTCAAAAATGACTGAATAAGGACAAGTTCGAATTACTCCAAGTGGGAGTTCTCGAAGACAAGGAAGGGGACAACGTAGAAGGGTACGTCATCGCAAGACTTATTTCTATAATGATTCAGACTCGGAGCCTGAAGTCATCAGGAATGTCCCAAGGGCGAGACAAAATCAGTTAAGGGATCGAAGGGCTGAACGGAGGAAAAGAGAAAAGAAATTTAGAGAGCTTAGGAATTCACTAGCTGAAGATATTGGAAATTATCAGTTTACCCGAGATGCACTAATTGATGCTATAGACGAAATTGAATTATCTCATTGGGAAGCCTTAGAAATTTTAGTTGATTCAATTGGAGAACCTTTAGGTAGTATTTCAACTAAAGTTTATCACGTGGTTTGGCCAAGTGTATCTTTTTGAGTTTATGTTCTTAAATTTGAAGTTGCGTGGGAGAACCGTCACTGCAACTACTTGTAATTTTTTTAATTAATGAAACTTTGTTATTTGTTTGCAAGATTACATGTCATTTTATTTGTTTGTTTTTAATGTGTATCAACTAAAACAAGTATGACATGATATTGAAAATCTTGACAAGATACACACTATGAGAAATAGTTTTATAAAATATTAGTTGAACATTTAGTTGTAGATGATGAATGGAAACGTAGTAACCTTTCAATTCTACACTAAGTATACAATTAATATTTTATTTAATTGATTTGCCTATATGTGTATATCATATGCGAGAATGATGAGTAATAAATACACTTGCATTATTGCTTCATTTAACAGACTATGGCATCAAAAACTATCATTGCTGACTTAAATAAGGATGACAAACTGAACGATAAAAATTATGATATTTGGAGGCGCAAGATGTGGTATGTGCTGGAAGAGCAAGATGCTCTTGAAGCCATTAGCCATGTCATGGTTTTCCCAAAGGAGGGTAACACTGCCCAACATATGAGAGATCTTGAGGCTTACAATTCTTGAAAAAAGAAAGATACCATTGCTCGTGGAATCATTGTAAGCTCAATTGTGTATGATTTCATTCATGGATGTGAACAATTACCTACTGCTAATGTCATGTGGGCGCATTTGAGAGAAACATATGGGGGTACAACTGTAACCCGCCTTAGACAGCTGACTATCAAATTTGACACTTACAAAAAGTGTCATGATCACGATGTCAAGCAACATCTAAGGGTGATGTCAAATATGATTGCTCAACTCAAAAGTGTTGGCTATGTTCTCTCTGATGAGCAGTAGGTTCATGCAGTGATTCAGTCTCTTCCCAATAATTAGAAACATTTGAAGGATAACTTGACCCACAATGATAGCATCAAAACTTTTGCTGATGTTGCCCATCATGTGGAGCTTGAAAACGAGCGGCTTGGTACTGCTAAAGCTGTACCTAATGTCTTTGTGGCAGAATCAAGTGGTACAAAGAGATCAAGCTTCAAGTGCAAGAGAAACTGGAAAAATGACGGAAAGGGTAAGGAGATCGGAGAAGGATCCTCCAAGAAAAGAAACAAGCCAAATTCCAAGAAAGGAAAATAGCTCTTCAAGAAGAAAGACAAGAGCAAGATGAAGTGCTACAATTTCCAAGTCCAAGGGCATTTTGGTCGTGAGTGAACTGAACCGAAAAAGGTAGAATTTCAAAGCGCATCTCTTAGTGCTATATATATTTCTAGCACTGTTTTACTAACTGAATCTTATCCTGTGTGGATTGTAGACTCAGGGGCCACTGACCATGTGAGCCGAAATAGAGAAGCGTTTATAGAGTTTCGTCGAGTTCTACCTGGATCAAATCATGTATATGTGGGAAATAATGCAAAGCTTGAAGTCAAAGGGATATGCACTTGCAGAATGGACATGTGTGGTGACCGATCTTTGATGTTGCATGACATCCTATATGTTCCAGAGATTTGACAAAACTTAGTATATGTGTCTGTTCTTCTAGATTTAGATTTTAATTTGAACTTTAGTCGCAGTCGTCTTAGAATTACTCAAGACAATGTTTTTTATGGTTTTGGACATCGTTATGATGGTTTTATTGTGTTAGATTGTAATTCTTCTACGCATAACTATTATGTTGACCATTGTGTTATGGCATGTTATTATAGTAAAAATGATGTTGAAATTATTACAAGGCATGCAAGATTAGGTCATATAGGGCAAATCGAATGAATAGATTGGCTAAGAAAGGACATCTAGGCCCTTTCTCTAAAATTGAAATGCCAACTTGTGAAAATTTTCTTGCTGGAAAGATTACACGCAAACCATTTGGAAAGGCTAAGAGAGCTGATTTTCCATTGCAATTGATCCATTCTGATATCTATGGTCCAATGAATATGAGGGCTAGGTCTGGTGCTTTATATTTCATTACGTTCATTGATGATTTCACACGCTTTGGTTATGTCTATCCGATCAATCATAAATTTGAAGAACTTGAATGCTTTATAAAATATATGAAAGAAGTTGAGAAAAATTAGACAAAAGGATTAAGACCTTAAGAACAGATAGAGGGCGTGAATATCTTTCAAAAGAATTTGAAGGATTGTGCAATGAAAAGGGAATCACCATATAGTTAACTATTCTTTACACACCTCAACAAAATGGTGTAGCAGAAAGGAGGAATAGAACACTGTTGGACATGATAAGGTCCATGATGGCGTAGACAAATTTACCTATCTCCTTTTGGGGAGATGCGTTATTGACTGCAACTTATATATTGAACAAAGTTCCTTCTAAATCAGTTTCTTCCACTCCTTATGAGCTATGGACTGGTAATTATCCAAACTTAAATGATTCACGACCTTACGATTGTGCTGCATATGTAAAAGATTCTTTTAGAAAGTTTGGTAAATTAGGCCCAAAAGGCAAGAAATGTATCTTTATAAGATATGGGTCTGTGTTAATTGGTGAACTAGAGGATGGAAGTGTTACTGAAATTGAATCACGAGATATCACTTTTTTGGAAAACGATTTTCCAAAGAAGGGAGAGGTAAAGAATGGAGAGCCTCTTTATGAAATGTTGAACTCAGATAGTCACCAAGTGTCTTCTGACATAGTTGATAATCAAATTGATCAAGGTCTTATTCTTGATCCGAGTGGGAGTGGGAACTCCCAATCCCAAAATCCTTCCGACGAACCTGAATTTCAACTACGAAAGGGTGCCAGGAAAAATATACCCAAGCGTAAGAAATTGAAGATTATATTCTCTTGGTATCTCTCACAGAAATGGATGAGCCAAAGTCTGTCTGAGGCCTTATCGAGCCCTGGAAAAGATGAGTGGATGAAAGAAATGAAAGAAAAATTAGAGTCCATGAAAACCAACAAAGTTTGGGATTTAGTTGATCTTCCGCCTGGGCGTAGAGCCATTGGAAATAAATGGGTTCGTAAAGTTAAACGCTAAGCGGATGGGTCAAAAAAAGGATACAAGGCATGATTGGTGGCAAAAGACTTTACTCAAGAAGCTGGAACAGATTATGAGGAAACATTTTCACCAGTTGTGAAGTTTACCTCAATTCACTTACTTTTGGCTATTGTTGCACGTTTGGATTTGGAATTACATCTAATGGACGTGAAGAAATATTTTTTTAATGGAGAACTAAATGAAGAAATCTACATGGAACAACCTGTAGGCTTCATCGTTAAAGGCCAAGAAAAGAAGGTCTGTAAATTGAAAAGATCTATTTATAGCATGAAGCAATCTTCAAGGCAATGGTATTTGAGATTTCACAAGGAGGTGATCTCATATGATTTCACCATGATCGATGAAGACCATTGAATTTATTTAAAGAAGTCCAATGGGATGTTTGTAATTCTTTCTCTTTATGTGGATGATATTTTATTGGCCAGAAATAATTTGGAGTATTTGAAAATTATCAAGTTATGGCTTTCAAAGTCATTTGACATAAAAGATATGGGTGAGGTAGACTATATCCTTGGAGTTAAGATCCAAAGAGACCATTCCATAAAGTTATTGAGTTTATCTCAATAAACTTATGTAAAGAAATTTTGGAGCGTTTTTGCATGAATAATTGCAAATTCGTGGATATTCCTATAGCGAGAGGTGAAACTTTAAGCCTTGAAATGTGTTCCAAGACTGAAAATGAAAAGGAAGACATGTCTCGAGTTCCATATTCAAGTGTTGTCGGGAGCTTGATGTACGCTATGATGTGTACTCGCCCAGACATTTGTTATGTCGTAGGTCTAGTTAGCAGGTATCAATCCAATCCCGGAAGAGATCATTGGAAAGCTATGAAGAGAATTTTCAGATACATGAAGGGAACTGCAGATTATTCACTATGTTATAGTGGAAATGATATATACTTTAGAGGATATACAGATGTTGATTGGGCTGGTGATTGGAATGATAGAAAATCAACATCCGGTTATGCCTTCTTACTTAATGGTGGTGCTACATTATGGAAAAGTAAGAAACAAGCCTGTACAGCCCTTTCAACAATGTAAGCTGAGTTTGTAGCTTGTGCCTCTGTAGTACAAGAAGCTGTTTGGTTAAGAGATTCTTTGAACATTTGGATATTGCAAAGAACTCTTAGGGTGCCACGACTCTATATTGTGATAGTCAAACGACTATTGCATATACAAAAGATCCAAAGTATCACAGCAAGACCAAACACATTGACATCAAGTATAACTTTGTAAGTGACATGGTAGCAAGTGGAGAGATAAATGTATAGTACACTCATACAAGAAGCATGATAGCTAATCTTTTTACAAAAGCGATATCTAGAGACCTGTTTGAGAAACATGTTGTGGCTCTAGGTTTGCGAAGGACATGAACATATTTATGTATTGTAAAATGACTTTAGTATTATAACATTATTATCAATGTTTAACTCTTGAATTTTTGTTTATATCTCGTATGCATGTGATTAATTTTTTGTTGATAAAGTGCTTTGAACAAGTCGCGAGATTGGATCTCTCACACGAGCAATCGCCTCTTACGTTTAGAACCTTGAAGAGATGAGACCTTATAGAACCTTGGATAATGTAGGTTATATTTACTTCTAGAGGTTGTCTTAATAGCTTATAATTTTTCAATTTGATTATGACTTGTTTTGTAAGCCAGATGGAAGTTTCTCTAAGATGACGGTTTGAGGATTATTGAAGTGAGAAACTCAGGTTAGACATTTAGAGGTGTCTAGACCAAAATGTTTATGGTGTTGGATGATTAAAACAATAAGACAGACGCACCAATAAAAGGTGAAAACACTGTGACATGTGTTTCATACCACGTGTGCTATCGACCATGGGATAATGAAAGAATAAATCCCTACTTCTTCCTGTGTGAGATCCCAAAGAAGTTACTTTAACTTTTATTGGAATACCCTTTGACCTTTTACTGTTTCTTGAAGTGCCAATCAGTGTTGCTACTTTAGCATGTTCCTAATAGCCATGAGTGATTTGTCAATGTAGTGCATGTCTAGGAAAGCAGTTGATTTGGAATGGAAACATTCGAGTAGAAAGGGAAGACGACTAAAAATTAGTAATTTAACTTTTATTCATAGCTCGACCATTAGACTTACCATGAGGGTATTAGGTGTAGATATGGATACAATGTTATATGAGAACTCGAGTTTGCCTCTTTCGAGGATGAGGGATCGAATAAGTAGCTACCGCAATAGCAAATGATGTCTGGGGGTATTGCGAGTAATAATAAGATCCTCATGTTAGTAGTAAATCCCTTCCGCATGTGATTGGATTTCTACTTAAAGTTGTTAAACAACCTTAAAGGTTTGAATTATATTATAGCTCTTGATGCTCGCAGGTCGCACGAACTACTTGTCTGTATGAATTAAGTGTGTTATTTATTCATGATACTCGTTTGAGTTCCATCCTATCATGAGCAAAGTGGGAGATGTTGGGTATTAAAATTTGGATGTCGGGTCGCTCTATATGGGCTGATCCAACCCATTTGGGAAGAGATAGAGTTTGAGAAGAAGAAGTTACTACATGTTGGATGCAGTTGAGCAGTTTCCCATAGCAGTTAAAATTCTTTCTCTATAATAACTTGGTCTTCCAATTGAAAGGAAATATACGAACAAAACAGAAAAAAACCAAAAGGGTGGGTTCTTTCTCTTCCTTTTCCATCTATTTTCTTCTTTCCAAAACAATGAAGATTTTTCTTCTTCTTTTGTAAAAACACACAAGAACAAAGGAGTATAGTTTGTGAAAATAAACTTTGTTTTCCAAGAGATTCAAAGTTCGACTTGGGAAAATTCTTTTGGTGGTGAATTCAAAAATTCTTCCGCTGCATTGACAAGTACGCTAATGTTGTTTATTTGACTATTAAATTCGTATATAAGAAATTCATTTTTAAACAATAATAACACAAAACATTTTATACTATTTCTTAGTATTAAGTTTCATTTGATCTATTTATAACCAGTACAAACAATTTGCAACCTAACCAATTTGCTCTTTTACAGAACTTCCATTTAATAGTCAATGAGAGTTGAACCTATATCAATTGTGCTGATGCTCGTTTGACTTAATTACCCCACTCGTCTCAACTTATATAATACGTTTTAGTTCTTAGTTCGTCCTAAGAAATATACTTTTTTATGATTAGAAATAATTAAACTCAAAAATTCTCATTATATCTTTAGTGAGATAATTTATAACCATGCAAATATGTAAAGCTTATTTAGTTTATAAGTTTCAAAATTATTGATTTCTTTATTGAATTTCCTATGAAATCAAATAGTGCCACATAAATTGAGATGAATAAAGTATTTAAGAATAACTTGATAAGCATTAAATGCTTAAAACACTTTTAATAGTTGAAACTAAATAGAGGCACATGTTTAGCATGGATAGCTAATGTATACAACCAAAGATGACTCGTCGGAAAACTATTCAGAAACTTAATTCGCAGCAAATGTAATCGACAAACACAAATGAGGAAACTTCTAATCAAATGGTTACACCTGAAACAAGAATCATACAACAGCTAGCTCCGATACAATTGCTATACTGGAGTGTACCGACAATCACGCAAGCCCCACCGCCTAAGGAAGCTGATATTACACAACTAACAGAGAACACTATGGCTACGATAGCTGGGAAATTGACCTAATCTACTGGATATGGGGAAATAAAAGAGAACTATGGCGATGTGACAAAGGAAATAGAACAATGCAACAAGGGTTACAACTCAATTTCTATCCGCATGAGGTTAGGGGTGGAGTTAAAATTGTGAAGCTAAATCAGAAGGAAATAGAGTTGCAATGCTAAAAATAGGAATTAACACTCATTGGATACGTCATAGGAGGAAATCCAACCTTCAAGGAGATGTTGAAGTTTGCTTATGGGGTGTGTAATTCAGTCACTACTGCTATGGTATTCTTACATGACAATAGTTACTTCATATTTTGATTTGATTCAGTTGAGGACAAAATGCAGATTATGCCTAAAGGACCATATACTTTCAATAAAATACCAATGGTGCTGAAGAATTGGGAGCCAGACTTTAAGTTTGATAAAAGAGCCTATGTATGTGATACTACTGTGGGACATATCCCCAGGCTTACCTATAAAATGCTGGGCTGAGGAAAATCTAGGAAGAATTGTGAGTTGTTTGGGTAAGCCTATATGAACTGACAGACTCATGGCATAGTGAATGAATTTTCAATGTTCCTGTGTCGATAGAAATGGATATAACACAGCCATTACCAGATACACTGAATATAAAATATCCTGATGGTAGATTAAGGGAGCAAATAGTGGACTATGAATGGGAGCCCAAATTATGTCAAGAGTGCAACTAATTTGGTCACTCTAATGGGGAAGCAAGCTGGAAGAAAAGGAAGTGAGACAAATGAAGATGAATAAGGGTAAAAAAGCAAAAATTGGTGAAGAAGACTAAGACTGATACAAATGAAGAGATTCAACCATCTATTATAGACAAAGAAACAAATGACAAGGAAGGTTTACAAGAAGAGATACAGGGAACTCAAATACAGGTTGGGGAAGAGGCAAACAAGTAATAGTATACCATGGTAGATCAAGTAATAAAGACCAACCAACAATGGATTATGAAGAGCTGACAATGAGGAACAAATATACAACTTTGAGGATTCAGGATAGTGAGTCTCCCGATAGTAATGGAGACAATGAGCATAACCAAATGCATAGGATTACCAAAGGGCATACTCCAACAACCATACCACCAATATGATATTCAACATATAGAATATAAAAGGACTAAACAAGTCCTTTAAGCAGAGGGAGTCAAAAGTTTTTCTAGTAACAAATAAAATTGATATGGTAGGATGTTTGGAGACTAGAGTTAATCAAATGAGAGCAAGGAGTATCCAATACAAGATAGGTAGAGACTGGGAATTTATTGATAACTATTTTGAAGCTCATAATGGTAGAATATGGTTGCGCTGGAAGGGAACAACAATATATCTAGTGGTATTGAAGCTATCTTTAGAACCGATTCACTGCCATATATAAGATAGAAACTCTATTTTTTAGAGCTACTTAACTGTTATGTATGGGTTACATACTATAGCTGATAGAAGAACTTTATGGGATCAATTGAGGGATATCAATACAACAACTAAAGGTTCTTGGTTGATCATATGGGACTTTAATAGTGTCTTATTAGTGGAGGACAAAATAATCGGGCACTTGCTCACCAAAATAAAGTGATTGATTTCAAGCAATGCATAACTGAGATTGGAGTAGGCCTGATAAACAAGAAAGGGATGCAATTTTCATGAAGATATGATATATATAGTCAAATAGATTGGGTGTTTGGTAATGATGAATGGTTTTTCTCATATACAGGTATTGAAGTAATATATCTACTGTACGGATGCTCTAACCCCACACATATCCTTTTAAACACTGAAGTTCATAGACTGCATGTTAAGAAACCTTACAGACTACTGAATGTCCTACTTAAAAGGAGGAGTATAAGGAAGCAGTAAAACATAGATGGAGTCAAACCATACAAGGGCACACTATGTACACCATTTGTAGAAAGTTAACTATTGGAGATTTATACTAGGGGAATACAATGAAAATATCCATCAGTGAAGGTGAAACTCAAACAAATGAAAGAGAATCTAAAGGTTATACAACTGGAGTTGAATGACGATCACTTAAACTGATAGAGCAAGAGAAGAAGACTTTGATACTAATTGAGAAATTGGATGTTGTACATGAAAAGGTCTTAAGGAAGAAGTCAAGGGCTATCAGGATTAATCATGGGGATTCTAATACTAAGTATTTACATGTACAACTGAAGGCTAGACATGCAAGAAACAGTCTCTAATTTTTACAGAATAAAAATGAGAGATTAACTGATCCTGTACAAATTCAAAATGAGTTTACACAATTCTTCAAGAAGCTATTAGGAGAGGTTTCCCCAGTGATGCCTACAATTTATATTAACATAGTTAGGTATCTCCCTTGTTTATCAATGGCACAACAACAACAAATGCTAGTGCCTGTGACAAAAGAGGAGATTACAAGGGTGGTGCAAGAGTTTCAAAGTGACAAAGCTCCATGAATAAATGGTTTTCCAGCTTAATTGTTCAAGGAAAGCTGGCAAGTGATTGCTGAAGATGTTATAAAAGCAGTAATGCAATTCTTTGAAACAAAGAAATTACTAAGAGATCAATTGTTCCATTGTCACACTCATACCTAATGTCATGCCCCAAACATATGGAGGCATGGCTAGCACCTGGTGCCATACTTGTCCGAACGAACCACTCTGTAACTCTTTTTCTCTTTATAACTATCATGGTCCAATATGGATGCAACTCATAACATATAATTATAAGTGGGAAAATACTATATCAATGGACCATCTTTCTTAAAACATTAACACATATAGGCCATCAAGGCCTCTAACATACTGTACAAAATGAACCTCTGTCTACAAAACCTCTAAGATTATTAGACAACAAATGGGATAGGGTACCGAACTACCCATAAGTCTGTAGAAAAATTCTGACATGATGACTCATCGACTCAGCTACACTCCGAATGAGGTGAAGTCTTCCCGATCCTTCGTTGAATGCCAACCTCGTCTATTGTGAGGGCTAATCAAACTAACTATCTATACATGCAAGCATTAGTGTAGTGTCCCCAACAAAAGGATGTTAGTACGAATAATGTACTAAGTATGTAAGACAGAACTAAGACATAACAATAGGTAAACTTTAATTAAAGACATATAGGAACAACCTGAATCTCTAAAATGCCACCGTCTATGCATACTTATTATACTTATATATATAATATATAATGTTTTTCCTTGAGACTATTATCCATATGAATGATGCATGACTGCTCAACTGATCAGTGGTAATTGCCCGACCGATCTTCACAGGATGGTAAATGTATGACTGCCTAGTCGATGGTAAATAATTGCCCAATCGGTGATATCTATCCGATCGGACGTAGCCTAGTGGTAAATGTATGTCTTCCTAGTCGGTCGTAACATGGTGGTAAATATGTAATTTCCCAACCGACCGTAGCTCGGTGGTAAATGCATGACTGCCTGACCGGCCGTAGCTCGTGGTATATGTATATGCATGTATTAATGTACTATGAACATTAACATCTTTATAAAATACCTCAATAGAGAACTAGATACGAACTTATACATGCTTGAATATCACTTTACGGGAATGAATAATATAGAAATCCTTAACTATTAAGAGTAGAACCACTTATGGAATAATATTACGTTTATGTATCGTTACTTGCATCATGCCAAAAGAAAGAAGGATCAGCCTTAACATACTTGAACCAATCTCTTAGTAATCACCTAACCCATATATTTTGTGAAAAAACATAACAACGTGATCGGATTAGGGAAAACCCCGTATTATATTCTTGAGAGAGATTGCTACGAACTCCCTTAGAATCGCAAAATTCCATTGCTATTTGTAATGACCTGACCATTCATATTAAGATCTAACATGTTGTTTAGAAGTTTGAGACTATGAGCAGCTTCACTTCAGGTATTATGACTTTTATGCATGGTCAGAATTGAATCTCGGAAAGTTCGGAGTTGATTGGAAGACAATTCTCATTTCGGGAGCTTTATGTTGAAAGAATTAACTAAGATCTTATTTCTGAGTAAATGACCTCGAAATCAAGATTCGAAGGTTCCAGCAGATTCGTACGATAATTTTGAACTTAGGCCTATGTCCGAATCAAATTTTGGAAGACCTTGGAGCGTTTCAGCACCTATTGTAAAAGTTAGCATTTTTGAAGAATTATATAACTCTGGGTTGGAGTGAAATTTTAGTTCTATCGATTTCCTTTAGGATTCCGAGTTTAGGCCATAGCTTCGTATGGTAATTGTAGTGTTGGGGGCACGATCGAAAGTGAATTCGGAGGTTCGTGGGTCGTTTTGGAGTTATTTGACTAAAGATAGAAGATTAAAAGTTTTTTGAGAAGTTTGGCTGACAGTTGACCTTTGATATCGAGATCAAATTCCAATTTCGGAAGTTGGAGTAGGTCTATAATGTCAAATATGACTTGCATGCAAAATTTGAGGCCAATCGGACGTAATTTGATAGGTTTCGACATTGAGTATAAGAGGTTGAAGTTCTAAGTTCATTAAGCTTAAATTGGGATTTGTGATTCGATGTTGTTTGAGGTGATTTCAAGGCTCGAATAAGTTCGAATGAGGATTCGGACTAGTTGGTAGGTTTGGTTGAGGTCCCGGGGGTTTCGAACGTGTTTCGAATACTCAACGGTCCGATTCTTGCCTTGTGTGCTGGTTTTCTGGTGTGAGTGTAACATGTTTTTACTCAATGTGATCGCGTGAGTGGGTCTGCGATTGCATAGTACAAGATTTGGAGGCAGATGGTATTGGCTTATGCGATCGCGGGGGTGTATGTGTGATTGCGTAGAGTAAGAAATTGGAGGTTGCCGGTTTTGGCTTATGCGATCGCGGGGGTGTGGTTGCGATTGCATTGTGCAAGAATTTCAAGGCCCTGAGATTGGCTTATGCGATCGTGAAGCGTTGTTTGCGATCGCATAGAAGGGTCGCATGGGCAGAGTGTTAGATAATATGCTTAACGCTAGGGGGGGGGGGGTGAATAGCGTTATAATAAAAATTAGCGAAAACTTTGCGGAATTAAAAATTGAAGGAAGTAAATAAGTGCGATAAATAATAAAGTACGCACCGATGTATTCTGGTTCACCACAACACGTGGCTAGCCCAGTCCCCGAGAGACTCTCTCGAGATTTTCCACTAACTTGTCAAGCTTACGGGTGCTCAACAAACCTTTACAGCTTAAGGACACAAGCCTTAACATCTTTGCTCGGAGATACAGCACTACAAGACTTCACTGTTAAGCTTACGGGTGCCTAACCAACCTTTACAACTTAAGGACACAAGCCTTAACACCTTTGCTCGGAGATACAACACTTCAAGACTTCAACCAAGGAAACACAAGTTCCTTACAACAAGAGAATCACAATTCTCTTACAAGTGTACAAAACACTAAACACTCAAACAAAGCAATCCTTAAAGAGTAGATATGAGTAAAAGAAGTAAGCTCAAGATCACAACAACTATGGACAAGACTTTGGCTCTCAAAAGCTTTATGAAATGAATATAAAATGATAAACAATAGTATGCAAGCTTATAGCAATAGAATGATCAGTTGTTGTATGTTGTTGTGTTTAAAACACTGAAATGAAGCTGTATTTATAGTTGAAAAACTTTGCATTACCGTTGCCTAATTGCCAATTAAGAGTTGCTGATTTTACTCTGTGACAATCGATTGTCAGGAAGCCACAATCGATTGTTTGCCAATCGAAAATCAATCCCAGATTTTACGCTTAACAATCGATTGTCCAAGATCAACAATCGATTATTGGCAACGTTCAAAAAATCATTTCCAGATTTTACGTAAAACAATCGATTATACCAAATCAATAATCGATTATTCAGCAACGTTCAAAAAATCCTTTCCAGATTTTAATTTCAACAATCGATTGTACAAAATCAACAATCGACTATTCAGCAACGTTCAAAAAATCTTTTTCAAATTTAAATATCAACAATCGATTGTACTAAGTCAACAATCGATTACCTGACGGTATTTGAAAACTTTACGACAACGGTCAGCTTCACAATCGATTGTGCAAAGTTAACAATCGATTATTTATCATATTTTGAAAATCATTTAAGACACTGCCTCGTGACAATCGATTGTTATATACTCACAATCGATTATTTAATAACTTTGAGAAAGTCTGGAAGTCACTGCCTCAACACAATCGATTGTCATAAGTTCACAATCGATTATTTTGTGACTTTGAAAAATCTGAAGGACACTATCTCTTCACAATCGATTGTCATTAGCTTCACAATCGATTATTCTGAGTTTTGAAAAACTTTGATGGACACTGCCTCATCACAATCGATTGTCATTAGCTACACAATCGATTGTCATGCAGGTTTGAAAAACCTGATGCTCACTGCCTTAACACAATCGATTGTCATTTGTTCACAATCGATTGTCATGCAGTCTTGGCTTAACATAATCGATTATCATAAGTACATAATCGATTATCTTAGTCCAGTTTTTAGAGGCATGTTTAAAAATCATTTTGACTAATGAAAATATGCATGATTTAAAATCATTAGCATTAAATTAAATATACATGATTTTGTAAAAAATAGTTTTACGAGAGAAGCCATGTCATGAGTCAAGTTTTCGGATCAAGATCACAATTAAGAACGACTCATTTAAACTATAGAACTTTGTCTTGTGCTTGAATCTCGTTATCCACCAATTGTGCGCTTGTACTTGAACTTCGTCATATATCAATTTGCGCTTGTTTGTCATTCATCAAAACCTCACATAAGAACACACGTTTTAGTATAAGGCCTTGAGAACATGTTTCCAACAATTTCCCCCTTTTTGATAATGGCATACTTTAAGCGGGATATGCAACATAAATAATTTATAATGACGATTCAAGACAAGTAAAGATATGCAATAAGTATGCGATTAGTTCCCCCTCAATATATGAATTCCCCCTCAATTTAAGCTTATAACTATTGAGAGTGCATACCCCTTATCTTCCCCCTTTTGCCATTAGCAAAAATAATATAAGAAGATTGCCAAAGATGTAAATAAAACTTGTTTATTTATTGGAAAGAAAAAATGTGATTACTTAAAGAGAGCACAATAACTCAAGTAATAGCATTACAATCGATTATTGATACGAGATAATCGATTATTGGACGACAGAAACCGATTTTTCTGAAGAAGACTTGATTATTGCGCGTCATGCTTTATAATTCCCCCTACCTTTAGGGCGATACCTGCAAAAATTCGTTAGACGTCTCCGACGCTCAAGTTAGAAATCATGTAAGATAAAAAGATGCAATGCATGGCTTAGATCAACGTGGAGTCAAGAATCCCGAGTTCACTACGAATTCGGAAGAAGGACTCTTTCTCTAAGGGCTTAGTAAAGATGTCGGCCAATTGGTCTTTGGTTTCAACAAATTCGATTTCGACTTCGCCCTTGAGAACATGATCTCTTATAAAATGATGTCTAATTTCAATGTGTTTTGTTCGCGAATGAAGAACGGGGTTCTTCGTCAAGCATATGGCACTAGTATTATCACATCTAAGAGGGATATGATCAAGACTTAGGCCATAGTCCAAGAGTTGCTGTTTCATCCATAGGATTTGAGCGCAACAACTCCCCGCGGCTACATATTCAGCCTCGGTTGTGGATAACGCAACACTTACTTGTTTCTTGCTAAACCAAGAAACGAGAGAGCTACCGAGCAAATGGCAAGTGCCACTAGTGCTCTTGCGGTCCAATTTGCATCCAGCAAAATCGGAGTCGGAATAGCCAACGAGTTGGCATGAAGAACCTTTGGGGTACCATAGACCCACATTTGTAGTACCAACAAGGTACTTCAAAATCCGTTTTACCGCAGTAAGGTGAGACTCCTTCGGACACGATTGATAACGGGCGCATAAGCACACGCTAAACATAATGTCCGGACGACTAGCAGTAAGATAGAGAAGAGAGCCGATCATACCTCGATACTTCTTAGTGTCGACTTCCTTACCTTTCTCATCTTTGTCTAGATGATCGGATGTGCTCATGGGAGTCACCATTGCTTTTGCATTGTTCATTTCAAATCGTTTCAGCAATTCTTTGCAATATTGGCTTGGCAAATGAACGTACCTTCTTTCATTTGCTTTACTTGTAATCCCAAAAAGAATGTAACTCACCCATCATAGACATCTCAAATTCGCTTGTCATTAAATTGGAAAATTCCTTGCATAAGACATTGTTAGTAGCACCAAATATGATATCATCCACATATATTTGAACTAATAAAATATCATTGTTTTTATGCTAAACAAAAAGGGTGGTGTCAACTTTCCCCCTAATGAAATCATTTTCCAATAGAAATTTACTCAATCTTTCATACCAAGCTCGGGGAGCTTGTTTTAAACCATAGAGAGCCTTTTTGAGTTTGAAAACATGATCGGGAGATTTAAAATCTTCAAAACCGGGGGGTTGTTCAATATAAACTTCTTCTTGTATAACACCATTTAGAAAAGCAATTTTCACATCCATTTGATATAAATTGAAATTCATAGAAGAGGCAAAAGCGAGCAATAGACGAATAGCTTCTAATCTAGCTACGGGAGCATATGTTTCTTCATAGTCAATACCCTCTTCTTGATTATAGCCTTTTGCTACAAGCCTAGCTTTGTTTCTAGTGATTACACCATTTTCATCTAGTTTGTTTCGAAAAACCCATTTCGTACCAATTATGGTATGATTTTCGGGTCTTGGCACCAAATCCCAAACGTCATTCCGTTTGAATTGGTTAAGCTCCTCTTGCATTGCCAAGGTCCAAAATTCATCCCCAATTGCTTCGGAGATGGTTGTTGGTTCAATTTGAGACACAAAATCAGTATGTCCTAAGGTGTTCTTAAGGGAGTTTCGGGTACTTACCTTTTCTCCGACGTCGCCAATTACCTGTTCGAGAGGGTGATCTTTAATTGTCCTCCACTCGTTTGGCATTTTCGTTTCATTCTCCAATTGTGGCGCTTCCTCCGTTGGTTGTTTCAAAATTTCGTCTTGATTTTCTTTAGGCGTTTCCTCTTGTATTTTGTCTTTCAAGCTATCTAAAATACCTGCAAGATCAAAACCGGTATCCTTTCTCGCCAAGCGAGCATTATTTTCGGCAAATACAACATGAGGGGATTCCTCCACAGTTTCGGTTCTTTTATTAATGACCCTACATGCTTTGCTACGTGAAGAATAACCAATGAAAATTCCCTCATCGGACTTAGCATCAAATTTTCCCAATTGATCTTTGCCATTGTTATGAATAAAACATTGACAACCGAATACTCTAAAATGGGAGATATTTGGTTTCCTTCCCTTATAGAGTTCATAGGGAGTTTTCATGAGTATAGGCCTTATGACTACTCTATTTAAGATGTAGCATGCGGTACTCACGGCATCCGCCCAAAAATGTTTGGGAATCTTAGCCTCTTCGAGCATGGTTCTAGCCATCTCTTCGAGACACCTATTTTTCCTTTCCACCACCCCATTTTGTTGTGGTGTACGTGGAGCGGAAAAGGTATGCTCGATACCGAGTTCGTCACAAAAGTTCGCAAAGAGATTGTGATCAAACTCTCCCCCATGATCACTTCTAATTGAAATGACGGTTGTTTCCTTCTCGTTTTGAACACGCTTAAGAAAATATTTAAAATTCTGAAAGCATTCACTTTTATTGGCAAGAAATAAAGTCCAAGTAAATCTAGAATAATCATCAACAATCACAAAAGCATAACGATTTCTTCCTAGACTTTCAATGCGAGATGGTCCAAATAAATCCATGTGAAGCAATTGCAATGGTCTAGAAGTTGAAACAAAGTTTTTGGATTTGAAAGATGCTTTTGTTTGCTTCCCTTTTTGACAAGAATCACAAATAGAGTCATTTTCAAATTTCAAATTGGGAAGACCAATAACTAAGTTTTGTGAAATCAATTTGTTCAAAAGATGCATGTTTATATGAGCAACTCTACGATGCCATAGCCAAGTATCATCCTCTTTGCTCATATGACAATAAACATATTCGGGTGAGGAATTAGCAAGATCAACCATATAAATATTATCCACTCTAAAACCACGAAGGATAATTTTAAAGTCACTACGTCTAAACACTAAGCATTCATCCGAATCAAATAAGGCAAGATTTCCCTTGTCTCATAATTGACTTATGCTCAAGAGATTATGCTTTAAACCTTTAACAAGTAATATATGCTTAATAGAGGAGTTTTCATCCTTACCGACCGATCCGATGCCAATAATCTTTCCTTTATTGTTATCCCCAAAAATCACACTTCCTCCTTCTTTGTGTTCTAGTTGAAGGAATTTGGATTCGTCTCCGTCATATGTTTGGAGCATCCACTATCAAGGTACCATAGTACACTTGATCTCTTCAAACACACCTACAAAACAAATTAATGCGTTTTAGGTACCCATGCCATTTTGGGTCCTTGAGGGTTAGGCATATCATAATGATGCGATTGAGTGATATGTCTATGTCGTGTAAAACATGCAGGGGCAATATGACCAATGCGTCTACAATAATGACAAGTCACGTTGGGGTTATTCATCCTTCTAGGTTCATAGTAACTTGATGGACGAAAATGAATTACTCTATTTTCATTATGACTAGCACATTTTATGAGAATCATTTCTCCTACTATTAGTTCTAAAATGAGCAGCGTTTCTAGAGTAATGGTCATGTCTAGATGTTCTAAGAATTTCAAAACTCCTTCTAGTGTTTGGCCTAGAATATGTATCATTTCTAGGGTAGTCATTTCTAGGTGGTAAGTCATTTCTAGGTCTTCTAAAAACTTCAACATTTGTTCTAGCATGCATATTTGTTCTAGGATTGCTATTTCTACGATAAGCATTTGTTTTATTAATCCTAGGTTGAGCCTTAGGTGGTTGGGGTTTGGCGTCAACCTTTTCTTTAGGCACATTCTTAAAACCTATGTCATGCTTGGTTGACTTCAAATTATCAAGAACATCATTCAAATTTTTGTGCGAAGAATTAAACTTATCTAATGTGCCTTTAAGCCTTTCTACTTCATTTTTGAGATGCAAGCAAGAAGTACACTTTCTAATAGAGCTTTCGGGCTTATCGGCGCTTCTTTTTCCAAAAAACTTGTTTTCCTCTTTCAACTTCTCATTCTCTAAAATCAGTTTTTCAAAATCTTTTTCTTTTAGAGAGAGTTGTTTTTGAAAATCTTTTTCTTGCAACGACAGAGTTTTCTGCAAATCTTTAATAGTCTTGGAAGCATCAACAAACTCACTATGTAATTTATTATAAGCATTTTGCATTTCTTCAAGCGAGTGAGAGTTGGACGTACTTACCTCTTCTTCTTCGTTTGCCATGAGACATTGGCCAGTTGATTCATCATATGAGCTGTCCGCTTTTTGAGGCATGCTTTCATACAATTTTTCCAGCTTATCCCACATCTCTTTGGCGGTTTTGTAGTGGGAAATTTTCTGATAGTCTTCCTGATTCAAGGCGTTATACAACATTTTTATTGCATTAGTGTTGTAATCACTTACCTTGGCTTTCCCAACTTTCGTTGTCATTTGATCACCATGCTTGATGATTTGCCATAGATAAAAGTTGTTGGCTGTGATGAAAATTCTCATCCGATCTTTCCAATATGAGTAATTATGTCCATCAAATATTGGAGGCAACATGTTAAAATCACCTTCACCTATCCCTTCAAAAAAGTCACGAGTAGAAGCCATGGATGGTTCTCTCAAACTGTTAAGTCTTCAGAGAGTTGGGCTCTGATACCAATTGTTAGATAATACGCTTAACGCTAGAGGGGGGGTGAATAGCGTTATAATAAAAATTAGCGAAAACTTTGTGGAATTAAAAAATTGCAGGAAGAAAATAAGTGCGATAAATAATAAAGTACGCACCGATGTATTCTGGTTCACCACAACACGTGGCTAGTCCAGTCCCCAAGAGACTCTCTCGAGATTTTCCACTAACTTGTCAAGCTTACGGGTGCTCAACAAACCTTTACAGCTTAAGGACATAAGCCTTAACACCTTTGCTCGGAGATACAACACTCCAAGACTTCACTGTTAAGCTTACGGGTGCCTAACAAACCTTTACAACTTAAGGACACAAGCCTTAACACCTTTGCTCGGAGATACAACACTCCAAGACTTCAACCAAGGAAACACAAGTCCCTTACAACAAGAGAATCACAATTCTCTTACAAGTGTACAAAACACTAAACACTCAAACAAAGCACTCCTTAGTGAGTAGATATGAGTAAAAGAAGTAAGCTCAAGATCACAACAACTATGGACAAGACTTTGGCTCTCAAAAGCTTTATGAAATGAATATAAAATGATAAACAATAGTATGCAAGCTTATAGCAATAGAATGATCAGTTGTTGTATGTTGTTGTGTTTAAAACACTGAAATGAAGCTGTATTTATAGTTGAAAAACTTGGCATTACCGTTGCCTAATTGCCAATTAAGAGTTGCTGATTTTACTCTGTGACAATCGATTGTCAGGAAGCCACAATCGATTGATTGCCAATCGTACCAAAAATCAATCCCAGATTTTACGCTTAACAATCGATTGTCCAAGATCAACAATCGATTATTGGCAACGTTCAAAAAATCATTTCCGGATTTTACGTAAAACAATCGATTATACCAAATCAATAATCGATTATTCAGCAACGTTCAAAAAATCCTTTCCAGATTTTAATTTCAACAATCGATTGTACAAAATCAACAATCGATTATTCAGCAACGTTCAAAAAATCTTTTTCAGATTTAAATATCAACAATCGATTGTACTAAGTCAACAATCGATTACCTGACGGTATTTGAAAACTTTACGACAACGGTCAGCTTCACAATCGATTGTGCAAAGTTAACAATCGATTATTTATCAGATTTTGAAAATCATTTAAGACACTGCCTCGTGACAATCGATTGTTATATACTCACAATCGATTATTTAATAACTTTGAAAAAGTCTGGAAGTCACTGCCTCAACACAATCGATTGTCATAAGTTCACAATCGATTATTTTGTGACTTTGAAAAATCTGAAGGACACTGTCTCTTCACAATCGATTGTCATTAGCTTCACAATCGATTATTCTGAGTTTTGAAAAACTTTGATGGACACTGCCTCATCACAATCGATTGTCATTAGCTACACAATCGATTGTCATGCAGGTTTGAAAAACCTGATGCTCACTGCCTTAACACAATCGATTGTCATTTGTTCACAATCGATTGTCATGCAGTCTTAGCTTAACATAATCGATTATCATAAGTACATAATCGATTATCTTAGTCCAGTTTTTAGAGGCATGTTTAAAAATCATTTTGACTAATGAAAATATGCATGATTTAAAATTATTAGCATTAAATTAAATATACATGATTTTGTAAAAAATAGTTTTACAAGAGAAGCCATGTTATGAGTCAAGTTGTCGGATCAAGATCACAATTAAGAACGACTCATTTAAACTATAGAACTTTGTCTTGTGCTTGAATCTTGTTATCCACCAATTGTGCGCTTGTACTTGAACTTCGTCATATATCAATTTGCGCTTGTTTGTCATTCATCAAAACCTACACATAAGAACACACGTTTTAGTATAAGGCCTTGAGAACGTGTTTCCAACACAGAGTTCTTTTAAAATCAGAGTTTTCGCTCATTATCACTTCATTTCTTCCATGGGAGCCGATTTTGGAGCAACTTTGGAGTGTCATTTTCATCACCAAGCATGAGGTAAGTGATTTCTGCTAATTTTGGGTAAATACAAGGTTTATATATAGATTTAGACAAGGAAATTTGTAGAAAATTTGGGTATTGAGGAAGACCTAGAAATTTGATACTCTTGAATATTGACCATAATTCTGGGCATGAAATTGAGAGCAAATTATATATTTGGGTTCGTGAGATTATGGGTAAACCTGATCTTCAAAAAATTATGGAATCTGGCCACGTGAGCCCGAGGGCAATTTTCTCAAACATTTCGATCGAGATTAGGAATTGTCATAAATTGGATTGTAATGAGTAATTGAACATATATTAATGGATTTGCATAATTATTGGTAGTTTTGGAGCATGTAGCATTGATTTGAGTCTTCGGAAGGGTATGAAATGCCGGTTATGGATCTTCGATGAGTCTCCTGGATAATCTTGTCAGAGGGAATTTCCTGCATAGGTGAAATAACTGGTTATAAACTCCTATTATGTGGGGGCTACATACGCATGAGGTGAAGACAGTCCGTGCGTAGCTATTAATATGTGTAAGTCCGAGAAGTCTGGGACCCAAAATCATGCTATACATAGAATACCTGTAATCGTATTGACAATTGAATTACTTAAATCACGTCGAATTAGTAAACAAATTTCTAAAAGGATTTAGACTTTATTTTCCCAAATTGATTAAAAGAGAATTGGTTTTCTTTGGATAATTGTTCCCTGATGACGTATTGATTGACTCTCTGTATGTGTTTAAATTTTGGAACAGGCCGAACGCCTAGGTAGATTAAATATATACATCTATGGTGTGCGCTATTCGACCCTCTGGTAGTGTATAGTTTAAATATTATTGGATTAGGTCGTGCGACCTCGGCATTATTTGCGCATGCTTGTATTGCTTGCCTTGAAATGATTGAAGTTGCTATTGCCTCTTCTCGGCTTGAGAATGTATGTATAAATGATGAAAAAGAATTTGAAAATTTCCTATAAAAGAAATATTATCTACATGCTTCATTCTATTAAATTACAATCATATTTATAAAAATCCACGATTTACTATATTATTGATATAACATTATTGGACCACTAGTAAGTGTCAAAATCGACCTTTCATCTCTACATTTTCGAGAATAGACAGGATACTCATTGGGTACGCGTTGTTTTTGCGCTCATACTACACTTGCTGTGTATTTGTGTTGTACATGCACATGCATCACTAGTGGCCTAGCGGGCATAACCGCATGGTTGGTGCAAAGACTTAGGTGAGCTGCACTTCTCGAGACGATCCGCAGCCAGCAAAGTCTCTTCCAGATTATTATATTTATTTTCTGTCTAATTTGTATTCCGGACGGTTGTTGTATTACATTATTTCTTAGAAATAGCTCATGCACTTGTGACACTGGGTTTTGGGATAGTTATGGGGTATTTTGTATTGACTTCTTGACAAGTATATTTAATTTGAACTGAGTACCGTTTACTAGTAAAACTTGAAGGAAAATTAGAGTTTTCACAATTGTTTAAATGAGAATTTAATTAAGTATTTATGGTTGGCTATCCTGACAACGGTGTCCGACGTCATTACGACCCTTAGTGGATTTTGAGTTGTGACAACATGGTATCAGAGCACTAGGTTCCCTAAGGTCTCGCGAGTCATGAGCAAGTCTAGTAGAGTCTTGCGGATCGGTATGGAGAAGCCTGTTAGGAGTACTTCCCTTCTTGATTTATCATCGTGCGGTTTGATTCCTTTGAGGCTTATGCCTTTATTTCTTTCCTACTCAATCCTGCGCGACACGAACCACTAATTATAAATCGAGAATCAAAGAATTGTAATTGTCCTACCGATGTGGTGCAGGATGTTTCTCCCTGCATGGTTGTTTGAGATATTATCGTCACCTTGTGGAAGGATATTCTACCGTTTCAGCTCAATAACGGTACCTCTGAGAGCTCTGAGGCTACGCACAAGTTTCCATGATACTTATGAATGGTTGTCCTGCAATATTGATATGATGGTAGGATGTTTGCCTACGTGTGGGGGTAGTTAATTACTTAAAAGGAGGTTTAATCAATGTATAATTCAGAGATTCAGTATTTTATTTCCGATTAAGGAAAGGCAGTCAGACTAAGGATTTCAAGATTTGGGTTGACGGAGTAACGAGACTTGGTATTTGCAAGCATGGTGGAATTTTCTTCTATGATGAGGTGTTGTTGCAGTTATTGAATGTACTAAGTCCTCCGGTGTTATGATCTTCTACAATTCGCTTTCAGAGCTGGATATTACGAAACAATATTGAAGAAGCAACTGTCAGAGATCACAGGGTGCGGTGGTTCAGAATTGAATCAGTGTTTCTAATGTCAACAACGGGAAAGATGATCCTCGAAAAGGTTTAAAGTTAATAGCGATTTGTTAGTTCAAGTGCTATCGAGATGGGTTTTTATCTAAGGCATCAACGGAGCAGCAAGAATGAGGAAGAACATGTGGGGAGTATCATGCGGTGGTTAAAATTTCTAGATGTCACGACCCCAGTTTGCCCTCTGTGAACTATCGTGATGGCAAATAGTCTCTACGACTAGGTAAGCCTAAAAATGTGTAAATAAACAAAACTTGCGGAAGAAATAATTTAAAACCAGCCAAAATAATGAAATGGTATTTAAAATGCCACTCGGCATAAACAATACAACTTCTCGAACTAACAACAATTCCCAAAACCTAGAAGCCCATGAGTCACAAGCTAAGAGATACTACATAGCTCTAACTTCGAAATGTCTAACAAGAACAGAAAACACAAAAGGGCTAAATACTAATGCAGGAATAGATAGAGACTCCTCGGTCAACGGATGCAGAAGATATACCACGAAGTCACTAGAGCAGTTGCCTCGCCTCATGGGTAATAGGACTGTATAGAAGTACCTGGATTTGAACACAAAAAACATGCTCAGAAAGGGCATAAGTACACCACAGCGATACTCAGTAAGTGCCAAGGTTGAGCAATGACAAGGAAGGTCAGGGCCCTACTGAGATAAAATAAGATATAAGATATGACAGGATAAAATAAGCAATTCAGTTGCAAGCTAACAGTAAGAATTTAATACGAGAAAGTAAGGAATGCAATAACCGAAATAGAGGTTAATAGATCATAAGGATAATAATCGGGGATCTCTTGGTATCCTCAATCTGTACCAGGGATCTCTTGGTATCCCGAGTATCTCTTGGTATCCTCAATATGTGCTAGGGATCTCTTGGTATCCCGAGGGACTCTTGGTATCCTCATTATATATTAGGGATCTCTTGGTATCTCGAGAATCACTTGGTATCCTTATTATATACTAGGGATCTCTTGGTATCCAGAGGATCTCTTGGTATCCTCATTATATACTAGGGATCTCTTGGTATCCCGAGTATCTCTTGGTATCTCCATTATATACTAGGGATCTTTTGGTATCCTCATTATATATATATATATATATATATATATATATATAGTCCAAATCAATATGTGTGCAGAGGGATCTCCCAAAATATAATCTGTAGTCCCAAAGTAAACATACAGAGGGTCCTCCCGGAATACCACATCCGTGGTCCCAAATAAAAAAACAGCAACGACACGAAAAATAAAAAATTAAATTCAAATCACATATCAAGGTAAAGTGGGTATTTCAAGCCTGACATGTTGCACATAATCCAAATAAGGCATTTTGAGCAAATAAATCAATTAAGTCAATAAAACCTACTTCTCTAGACTAACAACATGCTTAAATTCCAAGTAGTGTAAACAAGAAAGAAAAATACAATTTAGGGCTATTTTAATGAAAAATAGGATTTTCAACAATTAGCACAAGTACGTACCCGTCACCTCACGTACAAGACATTTTAGTTACTACAATACCAATCCTAAGGGGAGAGTCCCCCACGCAACTTTAGACAAGCCACTTACCTCGAATCGGCTCAATAATCTACCCGAAACCACATTCTTGCCACGAGTATTCGACTCCAAAGGACCCAAATCTATTCAATTCAATTGCATAATATAAATAACACTTCATGTAACTGATTTTACAGTTAAAATCTAAGCAGATACACAAAATTAGGTAAAATAACCAAAATACCCCTCGAGCCCACACCTCGGAATCGGGTAAAATTTACATTTCTAGAATTCTCACATTTTCACGAGTTCATTTATACCAAAATTATCCAAATCCCATAACATTTCGACCCTCAAATTCTCAATTCTATCAAGGAGGATTTTCTAAACTTTTCCAACTAAATTCGCAAATTTAATGCCAAATTGTAATAGATTTGAGTAATCTAACCAAAATTAAGTTAAGAACACTTACCCTAATGCTTTCCTTGAAAATATCTCGAACAATTACCTCACCCGAGCTCCTTTGGTCCAAAAAATATTAAAAATGACTAAAACCTCAAAATAAAGCTTATGCCCAGGCATATACTCTTTTCAATTGCGGAAAGTTCTTTGCGATCATGAAGCAAAACTTTTCTAAGCCAAAATTTTCCCTTCGCGATCGCGGACAATGCTTTACGATCGCGAAGAACAAGTTCCCAGCTCTTCCGGACAGTCTTCGGTGTAATGGTCATAACCTTTCGCATGCAACTCCAAATGACAAATGGTTTGACGTTCTGAAAACTAGACACCAAGGCTATAATTTCATATGTTTCATATTTCTTGGCCCTTTATATATTGCGAGATATAAGCCTCCAAAGTCATCCTTATGCATTAGAGATTTCAAATCCCTTACTGGATAGCCTATTGTGTAACCACCATAACTTTTTGTACACGACATAAAATTCCACTTAATTTAAACTTCCGAAAACTAGACACAAAGGGATACAATTTTTATATTTGGATCATCTCCAAATTCCTTATAAATTGTGAGATATAAGCTTCCAAAGTGGGATCAATGCAGCAGAATATTTACTCTATGCCAACGCGAAGGCTCATACGCGATCGCAAAGCACTGGCAAATTTTTCGAATTTTACTCATCGCGATTGCGTCCGATTCCCCGCGATCGCATAGAACATTGTTGTAGCCAAAACCAGTAGCTAAAAATAGCTATAAAATGGTCTGTAACCACCTTGAAACTCACTCGAGGCCCTCTGGGACCTCAACCAAACATGCCAACCATATCCTAAAATATCATTCAAACTTGTTCCAATCCTCGAAACTCTCAAAACAACATCAAAACACCAATTTTTTATCGGATTCAAGCCTAAGAATTCCAAAAGCTCTAAAACACGCTTTCCACCAAAAAGTCTATCAAACCTCGTCCGAATGAGATGAAATTTTGTACACATGTCATATTTAACATTGCGGAGCTACTCCAACTTTTGAAATTCCATTCCGACACTCGGGTCAAAATCTCACTATCGAACCGAAAGCTTAAAAAAATCAACTTTCAGAATCTCACGCCTAAATTATCTACGGCCCTCCAAAACACAATCCAAACACTCCCCTAAGCTCAAATCGCCCAACTGAGCTAATGGAACCATCAGATTTCCATTCCGATGCCGTCTTCACACTGTTCCAGCTATGGTCAACTTTCTAACATTTAAGCTCTATTAGGGACTAAGTATCCCAAAACACTTCGAAACTCAAAACTGAACATCCCGGTAAATCAAAATAGCATGAATAAACAGTGGAAAAGAAATTAATAGGGGATCGGGGAATTAATTCTTAAGACGACCGGCTGAGTCGTCACATCCTCCTACACTTGAACATTCGTTCCTCCCTGAACGAGCATAGATACATACCTGAAGTAGTGAAAAAATGGGGGTAACGGCTGCGCATTTCTTGTTCGGTCTCACAGGTCGCCTTCTCGACCGGCTGACCCCGCCACTGAACCTTTACTGATGCAATGTTCTTTGACCTCGACTTTCTAACTTGCATGTCCAATATCGCCATCGGCTCCTTAACATAGGATAAATCCTTGTCCAACTTGGACGGATCGCCGTGATACCTCTGGAGCATTGAAACATAAAATATTGGATGGACTCCTTCCAAGCTAAGAGGTAAGACAAGCTCATAAGCAACCTCCCCATCATGCCTCAATATCTCAGAAGGGTCAATTAACC
The DNA here is from genome assembly GCA_034376525.1 of Nicotiana benthamiana. Lineage (NCBI taxonomy): Eukaryota > Viridiplantae > Streptophyta > Magnoliopsida > Solanales > Solanaceae > Nicotiana > Nicotiana benthamiana. Next base: position 12,740,906 of record CM067340.1, read on the forward strand.
TCGGACCCAACATCCCTTTCTTCCCAAATTTCATAACGCCCTTCATAGGCGAATCCCAAAGCAGAACCCTCTCTCCAACCATATAGAAAACATCACGAACCTTCCCATTTGCGTAACTCTTCTGTCTATACTGTGCTATACGGAGTCTATCCTGAATCACCTTAAACTTATCCAAAACATCATGAACTAAGTTTGTTCCCAATAATCTAGCCTCATATGGATCGAACCAACCCACCAGAGATCTATAGCGCCTACCATATAAAGCCTCATACAGTGCCATCTGAATGCTAGACTAATAACAATTATTGTATGCAAACTCCACCAATGGAAACAACTGATGACCTCCAAACTCAATCATACACGTACATGGCATATCCTCAAGAATCTAAAGAGTGCGCTCGAATTGTCCGTCCGTTTAAGGGTGAAATGTTGTACTCAACTCTACCTGACTACGCAACTCACGCTGAACGACCCTCCAAAACCATGATGTGAACTAAGTACCTCTATTTGAAATAACAGAAACAGGAATGCCATACAGACGAACAATCTCCCGGATATAAATCTCTGCCAACCGCATTGAAGAATAAGTATTTCACATAGGAATGAAATGAGCGGACTTGGTCAGCCAATCCACAATAACCTAAATAGCATTAAACTTCTTCAAAGTCTGTGGGAGCCCAACTACAAATTTCATGGTGATCTGTTTCGACTTCCACTCCGAAAATATCTATTTGCTGAAGCAATCCACCTGGTCGCTGGTGCTCCTACTTCACCTGCTGACAATTGAGGCACCGAGCTACAAACCCAACTATATCTTTCTTCTTACACCTCCACCAATAGTGCTGCCTCAAATCATGGTACATCTTCAATAAAGATAATGACAAATGAGTCAACATATGGATGGAACACATTGTGTATTAAATGCATATAGGCTACTGGGTACTAGTCAGCCCAAATGACATATCAAGGAACTCGTAATGACCATAACGAGTCCTGAAAGTAGTCTTCGGGATATCTGGCTCCCAAATCTTCAACTGGTGGTAACATGAACGCAAACCAATCTTAGAAAACACATGTGCACCCTGTATCTGGTCAAACAAATCATCAATATGAGGTAAAGAATGCCATTTCTTCACTGTAACTTTGTTCAACTAGCAATAATCAATGCACATATGTATAGAACCATCCTTTTTCTTCACAAACAAGACAGGAGTGCCCCAAGGTGATACACTAGGCAGAATAAAATTCATATCAAGAAAATTCATGAAACCGATCCTTCAACTTAACTGAAGGCCTCACCTCATCCTTAGTCCATAACCTTAGGACATGACCCAAACTTCAACATCTGACATTCGTCATAGGACCCGAATTTAACATCATCACACTACATTAGTCTTATTTCAACACACTTCAACTCATAATAGTGCTTAAATGCTTTCGGGATGTTACATTCTTCCCCACTTAGGGTCATTCGTCCTCAAATACACAACATAATTTATCTCTTTCTTCACACATCTTAAAGTCCCAAATTTTTTAGAAATTTTGGCAGTCTTCCCTGTAATTGGGACTATCTAACTATCAGAGTAACACCAAAACTACTCCTAATAACATATTCATAAATCAACAAATCACCATAATGTATATATCAACAATGCTAATCAACGCATTACAAGCACGACATTATCATAACTATATTTGGACGTGAAACACATCATATGTATGCATAAAACCACGTCTCTGGCCATAATAGTTACTCATAAATCACAACATTTCCAATTAATCTTATGTTACCAAACTCTCATTTCAAACCTGCACTTTACTCGTAACGAGGCATAGAGACCTCATAGTTACTTAGGCGAATTAATGAGTCACATTTAACGCCACCTGAGCACCCATCTCGCAGGCTAAAACTCAATGTCTACAACACAAAAATGGCTGAATATGAACAGAAAAATATACAAGAATTTAAAAATAAGCTTAACAAATATGACTCCCTATTAAAATATAGTAATTTTTTTAATTTCATTAAAGGACAATTTTAAACACATAAATTTTTCACCACCAGGACCTCCTCCTTATATAACATTCACCGCAGCTTGTAGCCCAGTTTAAAATATTTCAAATTATATAAAAATCTGAGGATCTCATCCTCATCTCTGAATCACAAGTATTTTCACGTTGTGCCAACTGAAAATTTTCATTTCCTTTCTTTCTTCTTTTAAAATAATTTCCGTCAAACAAAATCACAACATATAATGTACCCTCATACCAATAGGGCATATAATTTACAATTGAATTTAATTATCCGGAAACCACATCAAAACTCGCTATAGTAAGTAATAGAAAGTCACTTTTAGCCTCATAGCTATCCTTAGTGACCAAGACATAACGATAGAAATAGTTATTTCCATATAATAAGCCAACATGAGAATTCACATAAGTAGATTTCAAGATTACGAAGCTCACTCATGAGTGTAGCATATTTAGAGGACCTGCCTCGATACTCAGAACTGAATCGATTTAATGAAATTACTATTACTTTATAATCACATTGAGATCATACTTGTAACGACACCATCTAGTGTAGCGACATCATCCATATCATGGAAATTATATCAATTGGTCGAGCCCATACCTCTTAGGTGCCATCTACACGCTTGTTCTCTGTCTCTAACTTGTAGCGTATGTAGATTAGTAACTATAATGGAGTGTGTGGACTGAGTGTTCTGATGAAATAGATTCCTCCCAAGTCTAGGACAATCACTCATGATGCTCATTGTATCACCACATTCATAACACCCATTTGTATTTCGGCTTCTCATATTGAGTCTGTGCCAGATAAATAGAATAACCATTGTATGAATTATATACCAGTTGTGCATTAAAAAGATGACTATTCCAAGTGAGTGCCCTGATTAAGCACTACGAGTATTCTGAAATTGTTTTCATGTCCCTGCATAATCCCATACAAATCTCAGCTTTTACTTATATAAAAATTTCAGAGGACCTTTGAACACCACATAAATACATCTCAAGCCAAAACTGATATGACACATGACCCCACAATTTGATCCTTGATAGTGGACTCCCTTCACTTGGCACAAATCCATAAGATACATTCTGATAATCCACAAAACTAGCCTTTGTCGATCGTACGACACCATCATAAGACACCTCAAGCCATTCATTTGGCGCATGTCATCATTATGTACAGTTAAACTCACTTCTTCTAGTATCTCGGATGCTAGTTGTACCCTTCGCTAAATAAAAATCCCAATGAGCAATGTAGTCTCTATTACGATCGACTATCTTCAGATCTACATCCACCTCATGACTCTACTATTATCGTGTCGATTAGGCAATTAAGTGAACCTTCTCAAGAGTGTACTTATCAATCATGTGTTAGAACCTATAGCACCCCCATGAGCACAACTGAATGATCTATCAATACTCCTACATTATCGATATGGATGACACGTGGTAACAATGGTTTAGAAATTCTTGGCTCTCTTATAATCTTTTTATAGTATCACGAACCGTTGGCATATAATTGATACTGAGTGCACAATTTCAATACACGAGTGGATGCATAAAGAACATATGATATAGGCTTCAAACTGAATAAATGTTGCACGATAAGGAATGATATGAAGTAGAATTTTCCTAATGGTTACATAGACTCTCGTAGATAAGTACATACATCTCCGTACCGATCAGCAAAACACTAATAAACCGGCTTGTGATCCATGACACTTATGAACCTAGAGCTCTGATACCAACTTGTCATGACCTAGTTTGCCCTCCGTGAACTGTCGTGATGGTACCTAGTCTCTACGACTAGGTAAGCCTTACAATGCATAAATAAACAAAACTTGCGGAAGAAATAATTTAAAACTAGTTAAGATAATGAAACAGTATTTAAAATGCCACCTGACATAAACAATACAACTTCTTGAACTAACAACAATTCTCAAAACCCAGAAACCTGTGAATCACAAGCTAAGAGATACTACATAGCTCTACATAGCTCTAACTCCCAAATGTCTAACAAGAATAGAAACTACAGAAAGGCTAAATACTAATGCAGGAATAGAAAGAGACTCTTCGGTCTGCGAACACAGTAGATATACCTCGAAGTCACTAAAGCAGTCGCCTCGCCTTAGGGGTGATAGTACTAGATAAAAGTACCTGTATCTGCACATAAAAAACATGTGCAGAAAGGGAATGAGTACACCACAGTGGTACTCAATAAGTGCCAAACCTAACCTCGGTTGAGTAGTAATGAGGAAGGTTAAGGCCCTATTAAGATAAATAAGATATAAGGTATGACAGGATAAGATAAGAAATTCATTTGCAAGCTAACAATAAGAATTTAATACGAGAAAGTAAGGAATGCAATAACCGAAATAGAGGCTAATAGATCACAAGGATAATAATCGGGGATCTCTTGGTGTCCTCAATCTGTACCAGGGATCTCTTGGTATCCCGAGTATCTCTTGGTATCCTCAATATGTGCTAGGGATCTCTTGGTATCCCGAGGGTCTCTTGGTATCCTCATTATATATTAGGGATCTCTTGATATCTCGAGAATCACTTGGTATCCTTATTATATACTAGGGATCTCTTGGTATCCAGAGGATCTCTTGGTATCCTCATTATATACTAGGGATCTCTTGGTATCCCTAGTATTCTTGGTATCCCCATTATATACTAGGGATCTCTTGGTATCCCAAGGATCTCTTGGTATCCTCATTATATACTAGGGTTTTCGTTGGTATCCTAAGGATCTATTGGTATCCTCATTATATATATTGTCCAAATCAATATGTGTGTGGGGGGATCTCCCTGAATATAATCTGTAGTCCCAAAGTAAACATACAGGGGGGATCTCTCAGAATACCACAACCGTAGTCCCAAATAAACAAACAACAACAACACGAAGAATACAAATTTAAATTCAAATCCCATATCAAGGTAAAGCAGGTAGTTCTAGCCTGGCATGTTGCACCTAATCCAAATAAGGCATTTGAGCAAGTAAATCAATTAAGACAATCAAACAAACTTCTCTAGACTAACAACATTCTTAAATTCCAAGTAGTGTAAACAAGAAAACAAAATACAATTTAAGGCTATTATAATGAAAAATAGGATTTTCAACAATTAGCACAAGTACGCACTCGTCACTTTACGTACAAGGCATTTCAGCTACTACAATACCAATCCTAAGGGAAGAGTCCCTCACGCAAGGTTAGACGAGCCACCTACCTCGAATCGGCTCAATAATCAACCCGAAACCACATTCTTGCCATGAGTATTCGACTCTAAATGGCCCAAATCTATTCAATTTAATTACATAATGTAAATAACACTTCAAGAAACCGATTCTACAATTAAATTCAAAGCAAATACACAAAATTAGTAAAATGATCAAAATGCCCCTCGAGCCCACATCTCGAAATCAGGTAAAATTTACATTTCAAGAATTCTCACACTCTCACAAGTTCATTTATATTAAAATTATCCAAATCCCATAACATTTCGAACCTCAAATTCTCAATTCTATCAGGGAGGGTTTTCTAAACTTTTCCAACTAAATTCACAGATTGAATGCCAAACTTGTAATAGATTCGAGTAATCTAACACAAATTAAGTTAAGAACACTTACCCTAATGTTTTCCTTAAAAATCTCTGAAAACAATCATCTCACTCGAGCTCCTTTTGTCCAAAAAATGTTTAAAATGGTTGAAACCTCGAAATAAAGCTTCTGCCCACGTATATACTCATCACGATCGCAAAAAATGCTTTGGTATCGCGAAGCAAAACTTTTCTAAGCCCAAAATTTGCCTTTCGCGATCGCGGACAATGCTTCGCGATCACGAAGAACAAGTTCCCATTTCTTCCTGACAGCCTCCAGTGTAGTGGTCATAAATTTTTGCACACAATACAAAATGACGAATGGTTTGATGTTCTGAAAACTAGACACCGAGGGCTATAATTTCATATGTTGCTCACTCCTAACTCTTTATATATTGCAAGATAAAAGTTTCCATATTTAACCTTGTGCATTAGAGATTTCTAAACCCTTCCCGGATAGCCTATAGTGTAACCACCATACCTTTTTGTACACAACATAAAATTCCACATAATTTACATTTCTGAAAATGAGACACAATGCTACAATTTTCCTTTTTGGATCATCCCCAAATTCTTTATATGTTGTGAGATATATGCTACCTAAGTGGGATCAGTATAACAGAATATTTACTCTATGTGATCACAAAGGCTCATCCGCGGTTGCAAAGCCTTGGCAAATTATTTGCATTTCACTCATCGCGTTCGGATCCAATTACCCATGATCGCATAGAACATTGTTGTAGACAAAAACTAACAGCTAAAAATAGATTAGAAATGGTTCGGAACCACCCCTAACTGACCCGAGGCCCCCTGGAACTATAACCAAACATTTCAAAAATCTAGAAACATCATTCAAACTTGTTCCAATCTTTGGAACGCTCAAAATACATCAAAACACCAATGTTTCATCGGATTCAAGCCTAAGAATTCCAAAAGCTCTAAAACACACTTTCGACAAAAAAGCCTATCAAACCTTGTCCACATAACTTGAAATTTTTCACATATATCACATTTTACATTGTGGAGCTACTCCAACTTTTGAATTCCATTCTGACCCTTGGGTCAAAGTCTCACTATCGAGCCAGAAACTTCAAAAATTCAACTTTCGGCATTTCAAGCCTAAATTAGCTACGGACCTTCAAAACTTAATCCGAGCCCCTAAGCCTGAAATTATCCAAGGGAGATAATGGAATCATCAAATTTCCATTCTGATATTGTCTTCATACTAATCCGACTATGGTCAACTTTATAATATTTAAGCTCTCATTTAGAGACTAGGTGTCCCAAAACTCTCTGAAACTCAAAATCGAAAATCCTGGGAAATCAAAATAGCAGAAATAAACACTGAAAAGTAGTTAATAGAAGATCGGGGCATTAGTTCTTAAGACGACCAACCGAGTCGTCCCACTAAAGTCCAAGTATAAGAAGCAAAGATCGAGCAGTCAACTAAAAGGGTGAGTTTTGCCAAAGTATGAGAGTGGCAGAGTTGCATATGAGCTTTGTGGTAGGATGACCACGTACCTTAAAGGAGAGTTTGGAGTGATTTGGGAATTTTAGTGATTGGTGATTGCGGACTACAGATTAATTTGAAGTATGGACTATTATGCAGCAAGAGATTTGATATAATGGAAAAATAGCTGCTTGAAATGAAGAAGGATACAACCCAACTTTAATATTAGGATGTTGCCGCATATTTAATTGATGTCTTGGAGGGGTGAATGGACTTGTGCAGCTAGAGAGTGAGCTCGGGCTCATGGGTCATTGATATCGTAGTAATTGTACCTTGTGAAATGGCATTGGAAGACGTCAGCATGTAAATTCCCCAGGTGGGTTATCTCTAGTGAGCATATCGGTGGCCGTATGGTTAGCAAAGCTTCTGCGAACAATTCTATTGGTTATACAATAAAGAGATCGATCACGCGAATGTGGTTGATAATATAGAGTATAAAAAGTGGTTTAATAGAAAGATTCCGAGAACTTTGGTGGTTGATTGCGCAAGGTTATGTCAATAAGAGATAAAGAATCCTGGTGAATCCTAGAGTTATGTAATAATGGTTTCAGGCTAAATGGGTGATTCCTACCGCCTATTATTGGGTTGCATGGTTAACCACTTATGAGGTTTTTGGTTATTAGTATATTGATAGGTTATTCAGCTAGGGGAAAGAAACATAAGTGGTAATTTGAGCAAAGGAATTGGCAAAGATGTGCTATAGTTGTCCTTATTGGCTCATGTTCAGGCTTTGGGAAAATTATGGATTTATGCTTCGAATAAAGGTGATTTACAAGGGAAGTGATCCAGTCAACTGCTTCATTGAGATGGGTGTTCCTGTGCCAGCGGAACCTGGGAGTTGATTATATTCAGGACCAAGCTAGATTGGGTAACTCTCAACAACGGTCCTCGTGAATTCAAATGGGTAAGTGTGGTGGCTAATGATTTTGAGCCTATAGGTAGGGTTAAGAATCAAGCTTGTAGCAGCTTATGTGAAAAGGTCTAGAATTTTCTATGATGTTTTGCCTTGCAGTGTAACATTTGGGAGGTATGAAATGGTTTGTGGGATTTGAGACAATATGGTCTCGTGATTCAAGGTCACTCTGGATGAGTACAGATTGGGTTCGTTATATTTTGAATGGAACTATTATTATTGCTAAGACAATTGAGGATAAGTTAGAAGAAGTAGATTGGTTAACCATGATTGAATTGGCACGATGATGGCAGTGACTAGTTCCTTTAGTGCGATTAAGTTATGCAAGTGATTTGTAATGGAATGGTTGAGGCCTGTTGGCCACCGTAATTGATTTTATTCCGAAGTATTCTAGTGTTATGACCTGTTATGTGTGGGCGGATCCTAGAAGGGCTATGGTGGCTTAGACCACTACTTAGAGATTTGCATATTCTACGATTAAGAGAATTCACTCGTGTGTTGCTATGGTTCTCTTTGAATGAGTTAAGTAAAAAGTTTTTACTTGATGAAGTGTTGATCTATTAGTGGGTCTGGATTTATGATGAAAATCGTGTCCTATCGTATATTGGCATGTTGGGTGTAGTGAGTGGTATGAAATTGGAAGTGAGGATCAAGGTTGCAATTCGGCGTTGACAAGTGATATCACGAGCTTGGATGATCAGAAAGCAGTTTCGATGTTTAAAGTAATTTGGTATTGTCTTTAGAGTCACTGAAGATCTGTGTTTTGTGAAAAAGGCTTTGCATTCTGGTTAAGGATTCTTGATCAGTTTTTAGCGTTAGTGTGGCCGGTGGTTCGAAAGTACAAACTTATTATCCGTTACGGAAGGTTGTGGGGGCGTGTCCCACGGGAAGGTTGTATAAGTGTGGCAAGTGGTCACTTAATTGGTTGAAGATTTAAACCAAGTATGAAGATTGTGGTAATATCGTTGATTCGAGAATTGATGCCTGGAGAGCACTTGATTTATTGAGTTTTGGACTGTGGATGATTACTCATGTTATGATGGTTGTTCTTATGTGTTATGGGAAAAAGGGAGTTATTATGGACCTTTGAAAGGTTATTACCTAGTTCAGTGCATTCAGAATCAGCTTGAGGTTTGTGGATGGATTTAAATGTGAATATGGACTCTATATCAGGCTAGATGCGTTCATTTCAATAATGCGCTCCTTATGGAAGAGTAGCTATGTTGTTATTTCATCGTCATTTATTTTCTGTAATGATATATTGCGTCGTGTGAGTTGTGAGACGGCTTGATGAATTGCTTATATGTTGAGGTTCCGCGTAGAGATAATATTATATGAGCAAAATGGCTCTTGAGATTGAGGTCATATATTGCACCTCAGGTGTGCTTGAGTTTTGTAGCTTATAGAGCTATATGTCCCCTCAGGGATGGTATTATGCACTTAGCATGCTTGTGACCGACATTCAGTATTTTGTTGTAATAAGCAATTTAGCTCAACGTGCACATCCTTAGGAAAAATTTATGTGTGGATCGGGTGGCACACCGCCATGGGTATGTTATCTGGATCGGGTTGCGCACCGGAACAATGTGATGTTGAATATAGTTTTCATACTTCATCTTATATGTGTTTGTTTCCTATTTTTCTGAGGAAAGTTCAGATTAGTTGCGCAAATTGAGTAGTTCCTTCTAGAGTTCATTCCCTTTGTATCCTGTTAGAATTTTTAGCCTATTGGCACGTTGTGGAATCATATGAGGCTTTTGATCATGTCCGAGAAGGCTTATTGCATGAGCTATTTGTACTGGGTAAGACAAGATTTTTGGATCTAGAATCAGAGCGATAGGATTGGATGAATTATATTAAGGGGAAAAGATCATTATTTGGGTTCAGAATAAGGTGATGGTCCTTGTCAAGAGTATAGACCTAATGATTTGTTGATTCGGTAGTTGGTTAAAAATTTCTACACATCTTTTCTATCGTGGCGTACCTATGTATGTCATGAGGTGTAATGAGAGCATCAAATTCGTGGAGTTTCGAATAATTTGATTAGATAATGTCATTGTGGTCCTGTGAGTAAAGTTTTGCAAGGTGTGAATTCAGCTAAGGGATTCAATCATGTTCCGGTACATCGTTTGGTGATTTATATGGTGTTCGTATGTAGGGAACAGGCCTGCCAGAGAATTCCAGATGTTGGAATTGGGCTCTAAGTCTTATTTGCTTGAATGAAAAAAAATATCTTCAGATTGATCGGGCTAGGGTGCCCAGCTGAGTTATGGTAGCATGGGTAGGTGCTTGAGGTGTGTAGCAATGATTTCGGACAACTCCAACACAGTACTTAGCAGGTTTGTGGACAAACGTATATTTAAGTGGGAGAGAATATAACCACCGACCAATCATTTTGAGCTCTATCACGTCGTTTAGCATTTTGAGGCCATAAGCAGCTTCACTCCAGGTATTAAGACTTGTACGCATGGTCGGAATTGAATTTCGGAAAGTTCGGAGTTGATTTGGAAGGAGAATTCTCATTTTCGAAGCTTTATGTTGAAAGAACTAACTAAGATTAGATTTTTGAATAAACGATCTCGAAAACAGGATTTAAAGGTTCTGGCAAGTTCGTATGACAATTTTGGGCTTGGGCATATGTCCGGATCGGGTTTTGGAAGACCTGGGAGTGTTTCAACACCTATTGAAGAAGTTAGCATTTTTTGAAAAATTTCATAAGTTTGGGTTAGAGTGCATTTTAGTGTTATCAATGTTTGTTTGGGATTTTCAGTCTGGGCATAGCTCCGTATGGTAATTCTGGTGTTGGGGTTGCGATCGAAAGTGAATTCGAAGGTCCGCGTGTCATTTTGGATTCATTTGGTTAATGATAGAAATTTGAAGGTTTTTGGAGAAGTTTGACCGAGAGTTGACCTTTAGATATCGGGGTCGGATTCTGATTCCGGAAGTTGGAGTAGGTCTGTAATGTCAAATATGATTTTTGTGCGAAATTGGAGGTCAATCAGACGTGATTGGTTAGTTTTCGGTATTGAGTACATGAGTTTGAAGTTCTAAGTTCATTAAGCTTAAATTAGGTTGAGATTCATGATTTAGATGTTGTTTGAGGTGATTTCAAGGCTAAACTAAGTTTGAACGAGGTATTAGGATTGGTTGGTAGGTTTGGTTGAGGTCCCTGGGGCCTTGGGCATGTTTTGGATGCTCAACGGGTTGATTCTTGCCTTATGAGGATTGCTTGTTTTTTGGTGTGAGTGCAGTAGGTTTTTACTCTATGCAATCGCGTGAGAGGACTGTGATCGCATAGTGAAAGATTTGGAGTTAGTTGGTATTGGCTTATGCGATTGCATGGGTGTATGTACGATCGCGTAGAAGAAGAAATTGAAGGCTGTTGGTTTTGGCTTATTCGATCGTATGGGTGTGGTTGCGATCGCATTGTGCAAGAATTTGGAGGTCCTGAGATTGGCATATGCGATCGGCGAAGATTGTTTGCGATCGCATAGAAGGGTTGCCTGGGCAGTGTTCTTTTAAAATCGGAGTTTTGGCTCATTTTCACTTTATTTCTTCCATAGGAACTGATATTGGAGCAACTTGGAGTGCCATTTTCATCACCACGCATGAGGTAAGTGATTACTACTAGTTTTGGGTAAATACAAGGTTTATATATGGATTTAGACGAGAAAATTTTTGAAAATTGGGGGTTTTGAGGAAGACCTAGAAATTTCATATTCTAGAATTTTGACCATGATTTTCGGCATAAAATTGAGAGCAAATTATATATTCGGGTTTGTGAGATTACGGGTAAACTTTATCTTCAAAAATTTTTGGAATCTGGGCACGTGAGCTCGAGGGCAATTGGGTCAAACTTTTTTATCGAGGTTAGGAATTGTTATTAATTGGATTGTAAAGAGTAATTGAACATATATTAATGGATTTGCATAATTATTGGATAGTTTTGGAGCATTTAGCATCGATTTGAATCTTTAGAAGGGCATGGAATGCCGGTTATAGATCTTCGGAGCGAGGTGAGTCTCATTTCTAACCTTGTAAGAGAGAATTTCTCCCATAGATAAAATAACTGGTTATGTGCTCCTATTTCTGGGGGCTACATATGCACGGGGGTGAAAAGAGTCCGTGCGTAGCTACTAATATGTGTAAGTCCGGGTGGTCTAGGACCCAAAAGCATGCTATACATGGAATGCTTGTAATCTTATTGACAGTTGAATCGCTTAAATCACGTCGAATTAGTAAACAAATTTCTAAAAGGATTTAAACTTCATTTTCCCAAATTGATTAAACAAGAATTGGTTTTTTTGGATAATTGTTCCTTGATGACTTCTTGATTGACTGTCTGTGCGTGTTTAAATTTTTGAATGGGCCGAACACCTTGGTAGATTAAATAGATGCACATATGGTTCGTGCAATTCGACCCTTTAGGAGTAATGCATATTCTAAATATTGTTGGATCGGGCTGTTCGACCTTGGCACGATTTGTGCATGCTTGTATTGTTTGCCTTGAAACTATTAAAGTTGTAATTGCCTATTCTCGGCTTGAGAATATATGTATAAATGATGAAAAGGAATTTGGAAAATTTCCTATTAAAGAAAGAATTGTTTACTTGCTTCATTCTGTTCAATTTCAATCATGTTTATAAAAATCTATGATTTACTATATTATTGATATAACATTATTGGACCACTAGTAAGTATCGAAGTCGATCTCTCGTCTTTTCTTCTTCGAGAATAGACGGGATACTCATTGGGTACGCATCATTTTCTACTCATACTACACTTGTTGTGCATTTTTGTTGCACAGGCACATGTATCACTAGACCTTTTCTAATAGTATGGCTTGATTTTAGATTGGCTCTAGGCACTAAGGTATGGTCGTCGATAAAGAAAAGGTGAGAAATAGAGACCTTTTTTCCTATGGTAATAGGATCCCAGTTTCTAACGTCAACTTGATGGTTTATGTAACGTGACAACATTTCAAGGCAGAGGATGAATATGTAAGGGGATATAGGGTCACCTTGCCTAATTCCCCCGCTTGGTTGAAAAAAGCTAGTAGTATAGTCATTTACTAGAACAACTATAGAGCTTGTTGAGATGCCGTTTAAGAGAATTTTCTTAAATTTTGGAGGGATTTTGAAATAAGTTAGGGTGTGGTGCACAAATGACCATTCTAAACGGTCAAAGGCTTTTTCAAGGTCAATGTTTATAAGCATATGACCTTATTTCCCCTTTAACTTATGAATTTTTGAAATAAGATCATGTATGATAATAACATTATCCGAAGCCCTTCTATTTTTTATAAAGCTCGCTTCGTAAGGGCAAATAAGTTGGTCAAGGAAAGGTTTAAGTGTATTATCAAGGATTTTTGTGATGACTTTACAAATAGTGTTGCATAGACCAATGGGTCTAAATATTTTTGTGTTATTAGCATTGGGAATCTTTGGGATAAGATACAAGTAAGTTTTGTTGAGATCATGGGGGATCTCTTGGGCTTAAAAGATGCCGTGGCATAATTTTGTGACAGAAGTTCCTATTATATCCCAATACTTTTGAAAAAAGAACGGGTGTAGACCGTCCGGTGCGGGCGCTTTAAAGGGTTTAAAGGAGAAGATGGACTTTTTAATCTCAATACTAAGAAGGCAGTTATCTAGGCTATTGAGGTTTAAGGCACTTTGGGAGATATTTATTAAAGGACTAATTCTACTAGAATTTGAGTGGGAGGTAGTAATGATAGAGTTAAAGTAGTTGTAAACGTGGGAGGTGACTAGATTAGGATCATTAATCCAATTCCCATCATCATCTTTGAAGAAATTGATACTATTTCTTCTTTTTCTATTAGTAACCGAGATATGGAAGAATTTGGTGTTTGAATCTCCCTCGTAAAGCCATAAAACTCTTGACCTTTCAGTAATCTTCCTCTATTAGTAGTAGGTCATTGTAATCCCTTTTAAGACTAGTTTGAATGTTTTGGAGGAAAGTACTATAAGGGTAATGTTTGGAGTTTTCAATGCCTTGAAGCCGAGCTAGTATTTTTCTTTTTTTTTTCCCCATTATATCACCAAAAGTTTGGTGTTTCTAAACCTTGACTTTTTCTATAAATATTTTTCTAGCCCAATTATAATCATTAATAGACCAATTTTCTTGGACAAGAGTTTTGAAATAAGGGTGTTTACACCATTAGTTCTCAAGACGTAAGGGAGGCTTATAATAAACATTATTTTTAGGGAATAATTCTATTAAAATGGGATTATGATCCGAGTGGGTTTTAGGCAAATGAATAATGGAAATTTTTGGAAAAATCTTAATCCAATCCTCATTGCCTAATACTTTGTCCAATCTGTCCATAATCAACCCCATATTCTTGTGCCTAAGGTTTGACCAAGTATACTTATACCATGTATATCCTAAATCAATTAAATTACAATTACTATTCTTAGACCAATGATATTTAGCCCTACTATCTTTTATGTTATTACCACCAAATTCCTCATTTGAACAAAATACATCATTGAAATCTCCTCCTAATGACCAAGGTCCATTGTAGCTATTGCTAATGCTTTCAATGTTATTCCACATCTTCTTCCTAAGAAGTATATTTATACTAGCATAGATAGCACTAACAAGCCATTTTTTTTACAAATAGGGATTACCTCAATTGTAGCATGAATCGCCTGATCCCTTCGAACAAAATTCTGAACAGTGAAACTCTCATGACTGTAGAGGACCACAATCCCACCTTCCTAGCTTTCAGTTGGCACGTCAATGAACTCCATAAAACCATAATCATCTAGAAGCTCCAAATGATTTCCCATCCTAGTTTCTAATAAGGCTACCATGCAGGGTCTATCTGTGTCCACCATTTTCCTGAAGTTCCTTCTAAAGTTATCATTTTTGCTCCTCTAATATTCCTAATGATAATGTTTGTAGATTGATTCATGATAATGTTAAGGTTTTGGTTGGCTGGATTCCCATTCTCCCTCACTTCCCCTAGAACTAGGTTCCACCTTAGTGATAGAATTAGGATCATTGCTCGATTGCCTACAATTGGATCCTACGGAGGTCTTATGTCCATCGAGCAGTTGTATAATGCTAGTGGGTAGCTGAACATGCCTCTTTTCTTGCCTCTCTGAAAAGAGAAACACTTTTACTCCATCGAGACTTGAGATTTCTAAGACTCTTTCTAAGAGAAGGTTTAGGGGTTCCTCCTCCTCGTCCATTTCTCCCTCTACTGGTTCTAGCACATGCACTTGATTGTAGGGTAGGGAGGGAGGTTTTTGTGGTATCTGAGGCTCTGGGACTGGTTGAGGTTGTTCCCATGGAAGAAAAATAGGGTTCAGTTGAGAGATATTCTCTGGCATGAAGAATGACATGTCCATTAAACCATTTTGAGGATAGATTGGATTGAAATATGTAGGGAGGTTCCACTGGTTCCTCATTGCATGAACCAGTTGGGGTTTCCCTGATAGTGCTAAGGGTTGAAGGATGTTGTTAAGCCATGCTTGATTGAGTTAGTTGTTCATGGCCAACCTCATGCCTTTTGTTACTAACTGGGCTAGATACTGAGTGTCGTAAAGGATGATAATCGAGTCCTGGCCATTTATCTGGACATTGAAGGAGCATGCATGGCCCATCAGACCCATCTCCATCCATGACACAGGTTGGTAATTTTGAGCTTGAGGTGGCTGAACATATATTATTTGAGGATTTACAGGTTGAGGTTGTAGAGGTGGTAGGCTTTCCATGGTGATTCTTGTTTGTCGAAGATCTGAAAATACAATCAATAGCAACAATTGTGAAAGAGGAGTTGAGAAAGAGGCTCACATACCTGCATCATGTACGGGAGTTGAGAAATAAGTTCACAAAATACGAAATTTCAGCATGTTCCTAGAGCCAGGAATGAGTTTGTTTATGCATTGGTTACCCTATCGTCCATGATACATCACCCAAATACAAACTTCATTGATCCTATTCTATTTAAAATCCATAATCAGCCAGCTTATTGCGCTCATGTCGAAGAAGAAGCGGATGGAAAACCTTGATTTCACGACATCAAGGAATATTTGGCAAAAAAAGAATATCCAGACTTTGCAAGTACTACTCAGAAGCGCACACTTTGAAGATTGGCCAAAAAATCTTCAACAATGGAGGAATCCTGTGTAGGAGGACTCCTAATTTGGGATTGTTAAGGTATGTCGATGCCAAGGAGGCATCTAAACTGCTAGAGGAAATTCATGTCGGGGCCTGCAGTCCGCATATGAATGGTTTTTTCTTAGAAAAGAAGATCCTCCGTGCGGGTTACTTTTGGATGACCATGGAAATAGACGACATCCAGTATGTATGAGAATGTCATCGCTATCAGGTACATGCAGACATGATCAAGGTACCCCTAAACGAGCTTTATGCAACAAGCTCACCGCGATCGTTCGTCGCTTGGAGAATGGATGTCATAAAACCAATCGAACCTGCCACTTCCAAGGGGCACAGATTCATTATAGTGGAAATTAACTATTTTACCAAATGGGTCGAAGCATCATATTACAAAGCAGTGACTAAGAAATTCATGGCACACTTTGTCGCGGCCGTATTTTTTTGTCGATTTGGGATTCTAGAATCAATCGTTACTAATAATGGTTCCAACCTCAACTGTGACTTTATGAAGGCCATATGTGAATCCTTTAAGATCAAACACAAGAATTCTACAGCCTACAGACCCCAAATGAATGGAGCTATAGAAGCCGCCCAATAAGAATATCAGGAAGATACTAAGGAAGATGATAGAAAAGCATAAGCACTGGCATAAGAAGTTATCATTTTCTTTATAGAGGTATCGCACCATAGTCCGCACATCAACTGGGGAAACTCCCTACATGTTGTTTTATGGCACAGAAGTAGTCATTCCCATCGAGGTGGAAATTCTTTCTTTAAGGATCATACAAGAAGCTGAGCTCGACGACACAGAATGGGTGAAGAGTCTTTATGAGCATCTATCTCTCATAGATGGAAAAAGAATTAATACAATTTTCCACGGTCAGCTTTATCAGAAACGAATTTCCAGAGCCTTCAACAAGAGAGTCAAACCAAGACGGTTCACACCGGGGCAGTTTGTTTTTAAAGAAAATTTTCCCGTATCAATATGAAGCCAAAGGAAAATTCTCTCCTAATTGGCAGGGTCTCTTCACCGGGTTCTGACAGGAGGAACCCTCATACTTGCAGAAATGGATAGAGAAGTTTCGCCAAAACCAATCAACTCAGATGCAGTCAAGCGTTACTATATGTAGTCTTTATGCTTTCATACATGATATAATTTGAACTACATCTTACCTAATTTCAATTTAAGAGAGGATACGTAGGCAGTCTTATGGTTTCGCTCACAATTCAATAAAATTTTCAGTTCCCCCTGCAATTAGAAACTGGAGTAGAATTTGATGAGGACCTTTAAAATTCCGAAGTAACTTCAGACGATCATCGAAAGCAGCCGTCAGAAGTAGCAACCCCGTAAACTGGGATTGAATTTTGAGAAGGACCCTAAAAATTCCAAAGCAAGGGAGGTTGCAATGTCCTGAACCACGTCACAGTTGTCGGTTCATTCAAAAACTATTTCTTAAATATATATACTATTATCATGTTTTTCTTTACCAACTCATGCATGTCTGCTCTATTTAGCAATGCTACCCCAATAATATATACTATATCATCTGAACAGGGCCAATCAGGTCAAGTAAGGTCAGCGCGGACATGAACTAACCTTTCCCCTTTACAAAACTCACGAATTTTTTGTGGATGCAGGTACCCAAGTCACCAAATCATACATTATACACTCATACTGTTCAGGAATACAACTGTCAGAACTATCACGCCTATCCACAGTTGCTATATGCATACAATATCCCCAGCGGCCACGGTATCACAATCAGCTATCAGCTAAGAAATTTCTCTACTATTCTTCCCTTTATTGCATTGCATAAGGCTACCATCATGCCTTCTGAGACTAAGCACTGTCTCCATCTGCATTCTTTCTGTATAAGGCTAGCATTCTGCCTTCCGAGATTAAGCACTACCTCTATCTGCATTTTCTGCATTGCATAATGCTACCATTCCACCTTCTAAGGTTAAGCTCTACCTCCATCTACATTTTCTCCATTCCATAAGGATACTATTCTACCTTCTGAGACTAAGCACTATCTCCATCTGAATTCTTGCATTGCATAAGGCTACCATTCTGCCTTCCGAGACTAAGCGTTGTCTTAATCCGTATGCCTGAAAGATTGCCACTTCATTTACATCTTGCATGGCTGAAATATCACCACTTATTTACATCCTGCATCGGCTGAAATATCGTTGTTTTATTGCATTTTATGCATGGGTGAAAGACCGCCGCTTATTGCATTTTGTATTGGCTGAAAGATCGCCACCTCATTTACATTTTGCATTGGCTGAAAGATCGCCACCTTCTGCATCACATAGGCTGAAAGATCGCCAAACTGTCTAAAAGCGTCATTGTTGGGAGGCACCATCTTCATAGCCCGAGAAAATGCCATGCCATGGCCTAGGGACCCCTTTTATCTCTTGCATGTTAAAGGCATCATCCTCATAGCCCGAGGGCATCATTTAATGTCCTGCAAATCCTTTATTACATGGTTCATGGCCCAGGACATCATGGTCTACGGACGTCATCCTAATCGTCTAAGCACATCATTCATAGTCCAACGGGAACTTGCATAATGTTTAATTTTATGCACAATATAATGGCATATTTGTAATATGCAGGTAAAATGGCGAGCAACGGCCATCTCAGCATGAGCTACCCCACTCCGGTTCCTGCAGCCCTTTTAGAATCTAACCAACCGTCCCAACACAAACGTTGCATCCGTCCTTGGAAAACCTCCATCGACATACTTTGTCGATGTATCTTGAACTACATATGACCCCATTCCTGTAAGATCAGGGATATGTTGGTAGCTCAGGAACCAGAACGCGGTCAATCTCTTCAAACCACTTCACTCGGTTAAAATTAACAATTAGGTCTTTACCCGATAACTCTTTCATCCTTCACAGGTAAAGAGGAGCAGGGGTTGATATCCAATTTTTTGTATATGTTTTATATGCAAATACTTTAAAAATAGTGTGTGTGTATATATATATATATATATATGCAAATATAATCATGTCCAAGTATTTTATTATTTTTCTAAATTTTTCAAAAGATTTTTAAATCGATTTATTGTCCTATTTTAGCAATACAAAAGCCAATAAGTGTTATTCAAATTAACATTTTAGTGATTAATCTATTTTATTCTTATATTTACGCCA
The DNA here is from genome assembly GCA_034376525.1 of Nicotiana benthamiana. Classification (NCBI taxonomy): domain Eukaryota; kingdom Viridiplantae; phylum Streptophyta; class Magnoliopsida; order Solanales; family Solanaceae; genus Nicotiana; species Nicotiana benthamiana. The sequence goes on from CM067340.1 coordinate 12,760,276, forward strand.
ATATATAGCTAAGGTAATTTTTACTCATTTTTATAAATTGATTTGGTAATTTTAAGCTAAATTTGTACTAAATTGTAATTCTAGCCTATATTAAGATTTAAATAGCGTTTATAATCATAAAATTTATTCCAGTACATTTAAATTATTGATTATATATTATTAATTAACTTAGTGCCTTCAATTTATTTCAAAAAATCATTTTACTACTTTTATAAAAATAAAAAGGGAAAACTGGCTATTTAATATCTAGCCCGATTCTGTTTCAATTATTACCCAAATTAATTAACCCAATTTCAAACCTAAATGGATCGGCCCAATTTCTAAAATACCTTCCCCTGACCCAACTAATCTACCATGCCCCGCCTCCCCTTTTGATCTAGGCTGTTGATCATTTTGATCAACGGCCACAATCATTCCTTTCCTTTTTATTTTACAAACAGCCAACCCTAAAATAAATTCTCCTTAACTCGCCGCCCTTGAAACCTATCTCCTCTCTCAGGTTCTCTCGAGCCTTCCTTAACCTAGACGCCTCTAATTGCTCCCGCCTCGAAACCACCGGAATTTATGGCTTCTCCAGCCATGGGAGTCTTATCCTCACCTCCTATTGCTTTTATATACTTGGTACTCGAAGGTTTGAGGTATTACCTCGAAGATATTCATTCAAATCTTTGCAAACTCAAGGTTCTATGGCCATCTCCGGCATAACTCCAGCACACTACGGTGTTTTGAGCCTGGTTCTGACTTATTCGACTCCGATCGGACCTTTTCCAAGCCCTTCTCATTCTAGGTTCTGCTGAAACCCTAGATATTCGAGGTTTTCTTCGATTTTTCTTAATTTGGTTACATATATGTGCTCTACTTGGGTTTTTAAACAATTTCCCAAACTTTTCCTTCAAAAATATTCTTTTAAAATCACCTCTCTTCGATTTAGGGTTTTCTGAAAGTTTTAAAATGCTTCTCTGACTTTTCTTTTCCTTTCTTTATGTGTATTTACCATGCATGTGCTACTTCTTTCTTATGCCTTCTTTATACTATACATGTTCTTCTATGTTTCATTTTCCTACTGTGTTTTTTTACCATGCTCGTATGTTTATCGTGTTGTGTTTTCCTATGTGTTCTTTTGCTATACTTTTCTGGTATTTTATGTTCTTCTACTGTATGTAGTTCCTACTGATCTTCTTAAGTTTTGTTTTCCTTCTACTGTATTTTGTTTGAGTTCTTCTAAAAGACCTCTTTAAACATATTTCTACTGATGTTTTCTTATGTGTTATACCATCTTTTTCTTTTCTGAACCTTGTCTAAGTTCCTTCTGAAAAGTACTTTCTTCTGCCATATCTTTTATTATGTTTTTGAGTGTTGTTGCTTTCTCTTCTACTGAAACCTGTTTAAGTCCCTTCTAAAAGAATATTTTCTTAAATGTGTTTTCTGCTATCCTGACTATTCTCTCATCATGCTCCTTCACTCTATTTGCTTTGAATTTTATTTGTATTTGCTTGTCTTCTCTTGAGATTCTGAAAAGAAATCTCTAAGCATGCTGCCTTCTCGTCTCTGTATTTGACTTGAGGAGGAAACCCTAGAATTTAGGGGGTTCCTCCGAGTTTGGTCATATGAATGGATCAGGGTTCTGTTTGAGAACCCTGGACTCTTTCAAGCTTATTTTTAAGTCTATGAACTAAGTGTAAATTTCTCTTATTTGCACACAATCTTGATTCTCCTACACTATATCCTTCTATTGAATAGCATGACAAATTTCTTCATGTTTAACGTGTCCGTATGCTTTTATATATGAGGAATTTTCTTCAAGAAAGGGTTTTTCCAACTTGTGATTGATTTAGAATTCTTTTTTAATAAGTCTAATTGATTTAGTACTGATTTTCCTTAAGTCAAAATCTTTTCCATCTATCTGACCCGGTTCATTCATACAAAATCTTCAACTTCTGATTTACTAGCCGTTAATTGATTCCCCTACCTTATTTGCACAAACCATGTAGTGTCAAGACTTTTTCCTTAAATATACCCCTATGTATTTACCCCTCTGGAAGTGTTTGATTAATTTCCTTCCTTAATCAGTTTATCCATTTGAAATTAGAATCCCTTAATTAAAGAGAAAACATTGTGTAATTAATTTCCGAACTATTTTCGTAGGTATTCCTGCTTACTTTCTAAACTATAAAAGGGCACGACCCTCTTGCACTTTCATAACACACATTGAACACTTCAGGCACTTATAATCTCATAGTTCTCTTCTTAACTCATAGCATTCTAACTACTTGTTTACATTTTGGCCTTACAAGACTGCTGCTTTCTTTTGCTTGTTTCCTTGAGACTGGTATGTTCTAGTCTTGGTTTAAGCATCATCCAAATGTGTTTACTTATAGCTTCTACATCCATGTTTATTTACTATTTATATGGAGTTTTAGTATGTTAATTTCCTTTCAACTATTTTTGTTGTTAATCCCCGCACCCTTGTTTCCCCTATGTGCTTTGAGTTGTAGTTCTACATGGAAATATACCAGTTATTGTTCATGATTGGACTTGAACCCTTAGGGTATCCTAACTCCCAAAACAATGTGTTCTAACAGGCTGGTGAGGTGTGCCAGCATTTTCTATTCATGGGTATGACCACTAGCATGTCTTTGTCACTCCCCTTCTCCCCGTTCAAAATTCCTTCTATGCACTTACACTCATTCCTAGCTTCTAAGTTCTCCCCCCCCCCCCCCACCCCGACCCTGAGTTTCCTCTGAACTTGGACGCTTAAGGGCCAGCCCTTCCATACTGCACTATGTCTCAATGCTACAATGTACTTGGGTGTGGGCACTTCACGGAGCCCATTTGAGGCTCTTAAGGAACTCTGACACACCCCAAAATGAGAAAGGCGTTGGATTTGGATCTTTGGAGTTGGTCTACTGCATGTTTCAGGCAGGAAACCTGAATCAGTCTCTCCTTGGTTGTAATTTTATTTGTTTATGATGTAGTTTTTTTATTTTATTTTGGATTGTAATAACTCTATGATAAACTCCTGGGGTGATTAGTGAAAAGGGGAAGGGTCAATCATGCATGCAAAAGGATAGATTCCATGTTCATAGGGAATGTTTACACTTCTACACTCATGTATCATGTTCTCAGCTTTCACTTCTGCATATCATATAAAGACCATGTCTATAGGTTTCTTCACTTCTGCATCTCACATAGAGACCATGTCAATAGGTTTCTGCACTTCTGCATCTCATATAGATACCATGTCTATAGGTTTCTTCACTTCTGCATCTCATAAAGAAACCATGTCTATAGGCTTCTGCACATCTGCATTTTTTTTGTAAAAACCATGTCTATAGGTTTCTGCACTTTTTCATCTCATATAGATTCTATGTTTATAGGCTTCTGCACTTCTGCATTATATGGAGGCCATGTCTATAAATCATTTCTGAAAAGCTACATATCATATGCCTAGAAGACTTCTTGAATTTTTGCATCTGCATCTGTCACTACGCAAACCTATTTATAGGTTTAAATAACTAACAACATTTTAGATATCACGCCTATAGCACTTCCGCACTCTTGTTTAAATTGTAAAAAAATGTTTTAAAATCAGAAACGCCTATAAATCAAGCCTATAGGAACCATCAAGTAAATTCGAATCGTCCATTCGCTTATAAATCTAAAATCAGTAGTAACAATAACTACTGTAGAATTTATATTCCTATGATTGACAATTTCTTTCCCTTAAAATTAGTTTACTTCTTTTTTGAAACTAATAGATATATGAGCGGCTCATTGGGTTATTGAGTTATTTATTATTATTTTTAGGATGGAGAAAATATTTGAGGAGTAGAGGTGGAGTACGATGATCCCATTATACAAGAACAAGGGTGATGTTTAAAACTATAATAAATATCGGGGTATTAAACTACCAAGTCATAATATAAAAGTCTGGGAGAAGATGGTAGAACTGAGTGCGAGAAGTAGTGTGTCTATCTTTGAGAACTAGTTTAGATTTATACCGGGACATTCTACTACGAAAATCATCCACCTTGTTAGGAGATTAATGGAGTAGTATAGGGAGAGGAATATGGACTTACATATGGTATTCATCGACCTAGAAAAGGCTTACAATAAAGTACAGCGGGAGTTCTTGTCGAGGAGTTTGGAGACGAGGAGAAAGGGTGGTTGTTGCGTATATGAGGTCAATTAAATATATGTATGAAGGAGCTAAGACCTGGTGAGGACAATGAGATGGTACTGAGATCGCTTTCCAATATTGATGTGGTTGCACTAAGGTCCACCCTTCAAATCTTTTTTATTTGCCCTAATAATGGATGCACTGACGTGTCACATCCAAGAGGAGGTGTCGTGGTACATGCTATTTATAGATGACATTGGGCTGATTGACGAGGCATAAGGCGGTGTTAACGCAAAGGTTGGAGGTTTAGAGGCAGACATTACAATCTAAAGGTTTCAAGTTGAGCAGGACCAAGATAGAATATTCGAAGTGCAAGTTCAGACTCATGAAGCACATAGGGTTGTGAGGCTGGATTCACAAGTCATCCCTAAGAGAAGAAGTTTCAAATATCTTGGGTTAGTTATACAAGAGGATGGGGAGAATGATGAGGATGTCACACAGTATTGGGGCGGGTGGATAAAATAAAGGCTTGCTTTCAGTGTTTTATGTGACAAAAGAGTGCCACCAAAATTTAAAGTTCAGTTATACAAAGCAATAGCTAGATCAATTGTGTTGTATGGGATTGGGTGTTAGCCAGTTAAGAGCTCGTATATTTAGAAGATGAGGGCTTTTGAAATGAATATATTAAGATGAATGTGCGGGCATACCATGACTGATAGAATTAGAAATGAAGTTAGGGATAAGAGGGCCTAGTCCCGGTGAAGGACAAGATAAAGGAAGCTGGACTTAGATGGTTTGGACATGTGAAGAGGATAAACACTGACGCACTAATAAGGAGTGTGAGAGGTTGACCTTGAAGGGTATGATAAGAGTAGAGGCATGCCAAATAAGTATCGGGGTGAGGTGATTAGGCAAGACATGGTGATGCTCTTGGTTACCGAGGACATGACACTTGATAAGAAGGCGTAGAGGTCGAGGATAAGGGTAGAACATTAGGTGACCGAGTGGTTTTCTTGTTCTTACTAATTGTATTAATACGTACTCTCGTTTTGTTTTTAGTCTTAAGTTTCTATTATTGCCTTTTGTTTCTTTCATTTTGATTATCTTACTACCTTGTTATTTTAATGTTTCTTTTCTGTGGCTCCTCATTATTGTATTTAGTTGTCTACTTTTCATTGTTGTTGTGCTTATGCTTCACTGAACTGAGGTTATATTAGAAATAACCTCTCTATCTCCATGAGATAGGGGTAAGGTCTGCTTACACACTTTCCTCCCAAAATCCTATAATGTGGGATTACACTGAGTTTGTTATTGATGTAAAAGCTTTTTATATTACCAATGCATAGATAAAGTGAAAAAGTGCACCAACATCATTAACTAAGAGTCTCGGGTTTGATCTTGAGTATGAAAAAAATTCTATTAGGAAACGCTTCATCTTTAAGGGGCCTTGTGTAGCGTGAATTCAAATATAATCAAGTTCCAGTATGGGTTTTGATACCGAATCAATAAATCCAATCAAAAAAGTGAAAAATTGCAACTAATTTACCAAGTTATCTCTAAAATGACCATCAAAGATTCTAGTGAGATTCATAATATCCATAATCTCTCAATTAATTAAAGGTTTTGTATTCGAGTTTGAGATGCTTATATTATCTTTTTTATTTTTATTTGTTGGCACAGACTCTATTTGTCTATTTTTGTTTTCTTAAGGTCTTTCAAAAATAACATTTCTATCGGTAGGGGTAAGGTGTCCGTACATACTATCTTATTGAGGTTGTCATCGTTATTGTTGTTATTGTTATAGTAGTTTTCGAGTTTGATAATGAAAAAAATTCTAATAAAAACTTTTCCCTTTTATTAAATCTTAGACGCGTGAATTTAAATTAATATCTAAAGAAAAATGAAATTTATTTGGAAGGAAACAAACGAAAAAGGGAAAAAGAGGGAAAGTTAAAATTTTATACGCAACATAAGAAAAGTGAAGATGAGCTGTGAACAACTCAAAGCTGGCAAATAGTACATACCAAATTCTCTCTTTAACAACATTGTCCATTGGTAAATTAGAAATGGACTGAGTAGTAATGGGGCTGTGAGAGAGTGACTGAGTTATTGAATCCTCCCTATCTAATCTATCAACTTGCTACTACTTAAACAACATTGGCATTTGCATTTTGCACCAAAACACTCAAAGCTACTGCTTCCCCCCCCCCCCCCCCCCCCCCCCCCCCAAAAGAAAAAAGAGAAGAAATAAGGTATGCCCAGAATATTTTTTCAAGAATTTAGAAAAAAAAAGATACAGTTTTTATACAACATTTTTTTGTTTGTGGGGTTCTTTTCTTGTTAGTTTTTGTAACAATTCTCTTTGATGTTCTTCCTTTGACAATGTATTTTTCGGTTGTTAAAAATCTTGAGGGTTTAGTGTTCAGTTTGGGTTTTGGATTTCTTTCCAGTGCTTAATCAATGGGGAGTGTAGATTGTGTAATTTGCCATATCCTGCTTCCTATTTTTTCCTCCTTCTCTGTTTTTTGTACTTTGCGTTATTCCTTTTCTGCATTTGGGTATTTTTGGTTTCTTGGTTTGCTGTTTCATCGAGGGTTTAATAGATATTTTCAAAGTGAACTCAAAAATCTTTTTGTTTTATTGTTCTCTTTTGCTCCCCAGGCTCAGTTTTAAATTCGGGAAGTAAAATAGGCTAATTATGAACTTTAACCTACTGAGAAATTATTCTTATATTATGAAAAACAGGAAAACAAATTAGATTCTTAAATGTCATAAGCTCTTTTGTGTTTCCAGCTATTGATTTCTTGCCTAAACTTAACTCTCAATTGTTTTACTCTCCGATATAAAAGTCTTGGATTTTCTGTTCTCATGGAATTTTGGTTGATCTTTAATACCTTTTTTTTGAAAAACAAAATACAACTTCTAATTTTCATGTTTTGTAAAACTTTTTGTAGAATTTAGGTTATAAGATGATGGAAGAAATATGGGAGAAAGACTTCTTGTATTAGATTCTGTTGTGAAGGAGTGAAAAACAAAATCATAAAGCTTTGATAGGGTCACTTAGTAGTTAAGTTCACCATGTCAAGACAAGCTCATCTTCCGCCTCGCTGCCCGTTTCAGAAGAAACTGTTAACTAATCCAGTTCAAGACCCTTTTAACCCAACATCACATCAAGATAACCCGTTACCTCCTCGGCATCATAAGTCTATTTCACAGAGCTATATCTTAGAGGAGCAGCCTGAATGGCTCGATGAGCTGCTGAATGAATCGAACTCATATTCCGATGGCATAATGCATAGGAGATCAGCTAGTGATTCTTTTACGCTTTTGGATGGTCTTGTTTCGTTGGAAGGTTTCGATAAGTTTGATGAAACTGAATCCAATGCATCTTGTGAATCGGATAGTAGTTTGAAGACTAATTGCATCTATGGTCCTAATTCGCCTCGTGGAAAGAGCAATGTAACATTTGCTGAGAATGCTATAGTTTCAGCATTATCGGAATATGTGTCTCCAAACCCTTTACAATATTTAGATAGGTGTATTTCTGTGTCTGGAGCTGCACAATCGGAGTTAGCAGTAGCAGGTAATGTGTCTGGTGCAGCTGATGATGTCAATGCTGAGGCAAAGGCAATGAAACGGTTAGATTCCAGATTCTTATGCTTATTCCAAGATTTTTCATTATTAGTTGATGATGTATTACCTATATCTACTTTTGTGTTGTTAAATGTGTATCATTTATGGTAGAGCAACATCATTCCAAACGTTTCCTGAAATTATGAGGCATGCACCTTATAAACTTGCTAATATTTCTAGTCTGTGTTTTGTACAGGGTCAGAATCCTGTACAAACTTTAGATTGCTTATTTTATCGGAAAAAGCAACAGCCATTAGCATGAATTAGTAACTTTAATAATATTATTTCAGTTTGGTTGAATGGCTACCATAGGCACTAATAATCTCATTGACTTAGCTGCATAGTGGGAGCAGTTTGCAATATCTTGAAAACACATAATAATTGTGCTAACTGATAAAGGATACACATATATTTAGTGTTTGTGATCTTCCCTTGTGCAGCTTGATCTTCATGGTCAATTGACATTCTCCCTAAGGGACCTATGACTTGTAATGATACACTTAGAGAGCTCAACCAACTTCCAAAATCAGCAAGTTTTTCCAAATGAAAAGGGAAATCCCGAAAACTCAAAAGAGTTCTTTTATGAAATACTGTCTGGTTAATAAAGAATGTCGTTTTGGTTCCTTATATCCTATGAAGACGTCTTTCCACTTTGTTACACAAATTGTTGAAATGCTTCTTACTCATTGTAGACATATGACCCGGAGAAGCTTCTGTTACTTTTTAACGACCGTCTATCAGTTAAATCTCTTGCATTATTGGAAATCTGATGTGCCTGTTAGGTCTTCTTTACCTTATCTGGAGGTATTAGGTGCTGAAAAAGTAGGTTTATCATGATGTTCAATTTTTTGAAGGACGAACTTGATTAAATCTTCTAAATGGGATGAAAATGCCAAAAACATTTTGCACCAATGTCTCAGTCAATACCTTTCAGCGCGTGGCTAACTTCTCTTTGCTCAATTCTTGTTCATCGGCTAATTATGTTAAGGAATTTCAATTGCAAACATTAACTTTCACTAGTTAAATCATCTATGCAACAAATAAAGTACCAATCCTGTCGAGAACTGCCCTGTCACTCATAATTCTTTTAACCCAATATTGCCCATGTCCCTAATTACTACTGCTACTAAGGATAGGGTTAACACTCTAATTCTAGGGTGTATGCCTGGATTTGTGAAAAGCATCACCGTACGAAATTCATGACCAATTGAATCCCGAAATACTGGTAGATAACAGATGAGATTGCTATAATATTATATAATTTCTGTTCTGGCGATCATTCCCTATTACCTTTTTTTCCGTCAAACTTTCTTAGAAGTTATCCCAACAATTTCACTTTTTAAACTATTCAAACTTTTTATAATAAAATTGTGAACATGCTTCGGGTTTGCTCTTGTTTTTTATTATTTTCAAGTCTGTCACATATCAGCAGGATTTGTATCGTTCTAAGACAATTGTTTTCTACGGAAATATACGACAATTATTTTTGCAATTTGTATACAGGCATCCTGGACAGCGGTCAAGAGTCCGTAAACTTCAATACATCGCTGAACTTGAGAGAACTGTCAATAGATATGAGGTACTTGCTTTGATGTAGGGACTACTGACCTGTTACCATTACTACAATTCGACTTTTTCCAAAGCTTTCCTTTAAAATGAAAAATTCATAAGGTGCATATAAGTTGAGCTTCACATATTAGGTAAAACATCACAGGCTAAGGAACTGTAAAGAATAATCCGATTTTTCTTGTAAAACTAAAGTTCTCATGGCTACACGACAGTTTTTGATTAATCACTATAGGATTGACTCGAGGGAAGACCGTGATTTGAAATCATAGTTGAGACACCAATGTTATATTAAGTAGTTTCATAATAATTGAAAATGTTTTAATCATACTCTTTCAAGAACAACAATCTTTCGTGACCTGAATTTACCAATCAAAAAAAAAAAAAAAAACCATTGGTGACCTTAATGCTGTATGCATTAGTGTCTAATGATTAGTAGTGTTTTTGTAAGCAACACAATATCTGGTGTTACATTGCTATATGGTGCTTAATCTTACACACTGTTGTGTTGTGTAACTGAGTGGTGAAAGTATCATTTTTGAATGCAGGCTCTAGAGTCAGAGTTAGCTGCCAAGGTTGCTTCTCTGCTTCAGCAGCGTGTTGCTTTATCAATGGAGAATAGGGAGCTAAAGCAACAAATGCTCAGACTTCAGCAGGAAAAAGTCATTGTTGATGGTGAGTTTTTTGTCTTTGGATCAATCAATCTTTCCATAATACTTATTTGATAGTTTATTTAAGTAGCTATTTAACAGCTAATTATTGTCTTTTGCCTTCTTTTTCGTCTTTTCTGGACCACTTACGTGCTGGAATTTAGTTGCATCATGCATGGCCAGTCAAGGAACTGCTTTGTTTTCGCCTTATTTTATTTCTTATTTGTCTCAATTGTTCACGAGGTAGTAAAACAACAAAAGAAGTTCTCTTTATCTGCCCACTTTGACCTGGATTGCAAAAAATTTATCGAAGACTACGAATGGTAATATTATAGCTGCTGAGATTCAAAAGTTCTACTTGCCATTGCAACTCTTAGCTAGTATCACTGCCTGTCTTTCTTTCTTTCGCTTCATATTGGTTGATCAACCACTGTTATTCCTTCGTTGGTGTCACTTGTACACTCAACTTTTTCTTGGTTCCGGCCTCCCCAATTAAGGTTTAGCAACAGAACATCCTCGAATGTGAATGTTCTGATATTATATCAAAACTCTATGCAGCCCAGTACAGGTCACTGAGAAAAGAATTGGAAAGATTGAGATACTTAGCACATTCTCCCAACAGTAAGATGAGCACCAAATTCAGGCTAAGTTCTGCTTCTGAGATCGGTTCGGAAGCTGCTTGGCAGATGCTGGACTTTGGAAAGCTGGATCTGAACTAAAGGAAGTTGATCTCTTTGGGCATATTTTTCTTCATTACAACATCCTTCAAAATGTTATTGATGGAACTCCTTTAGACTCAAGCCTGTAAATCCTCTTTAGGATGTAGTAGTATGTTCCATATGAGAATGACACTATTAGGGTTTAAGACGACAACTGTGAATGCACTGCCTAATTGACTTCTTTTTTAACATGTCTCCCGCATCCCTATCTATAAATTTTAAAAAAGAAAATCTTTAGATGGATTAAAAATCCGTTTTTAAATTGCCAGTCCCACAATCTTATTTACGGTGCAAATTATGAATACATCAGAATTGTTATTACTGAAAAAAGGAAACAACAATTTGTGTCGTGCTTTTTGTGCCGAATGCAAGACATTTCTGCATGTGCAAACAACTACATAGTTAATTAAGGTAGATAGAAGAGGATCGAGGATCAAATTCTGTTTAACCTAAAGAGGCAAATACAACTATACAAGTGTGACCTGACCTAAAACAACCTGCATTATCTGTCAATTCGACTAGATTGGAGACTTCCATCAAAGGCGGATATAAGTTGCGGCACCAGATTCATATGAATTTTACTACTTTTAACAACCTTAAATTTATATCTAGAAATCTACTAGAATTAGGGGACTAAACTTACCGAACCGTATCGTTTAAAAACCGTTGGTATTTGTATAAATATATAATTGTCCCGATAATTTAGGGTAGGTTTTTTATTTTATAAAAATAAACCGAAAAAATACCAAACTGTACCGAACAGGTTTATAACGTGAACAATATAGTTATATATTAAGTTTAAAAATAGTAAAGCTTTACATCTTTTCTTGGGTCTTGGAATTAAGAAATAATTACAAGCTAACAAGTAACTAAACTCAAAATTCTAAGACCCAAACCTATTATGCTGCTCTTTCCAGCATATTCACAAACAAGAAACAAGGTATTGTAATGACTATGAGTAGCAACCTACAATGTATTGAATATGTTTTCTTTCGTATGATTATGATTTTTTTTTCTCTTTTTGAATATTTAATCTATATGCAGTAAAATCGGAGGGTCTAATTTTCGGCCAGCACGACGCTTTGTAAGCACATTTTCCAAAGGATCAAGACTACGTTCGAGATTTACACCCGAGGGGTTATCGACGTCTGACCTCAAGACAGTGCAGGTCGATAGTTATGGTGAAAAAGTAGGAAGTTCCCTAGGCGCACTAGAACTGTCAAACCCTAGTAGGATAATTCAGACATGTATCATGGCATTAAATGGTTATACCAGCCCCTTATCTTTGTAATAATTGCATTTATACTATTTTGGAATTTTTCGTGATATATAAAGGGGATTCTTGTTACTTTGTAAATGTATCTGATACTCAATATTGAATATACAAAAACATTCTCTTTGCCTTTTAAACTAATTCTCTTGACTCCACCACTTACATTTATTGTGTTCTATCTATTGTTCTTCATTTGTTGCTTATTATTGGCCATAAAGAGCCGCCACTGAATTTATCATAACTGTTAGTCCCCCATCGACAATCCTGGGCAGGGCATCCGACTCGACCTCGAGGCCCCAAATACACAAGCCTAAGGCCCCAATTATTAGCCATTCCGTTTGATTATCATATTATTTTCAAGCTATTATTTTGTTTCCAAGTCTTTCACTTAGCATCAATTACCTAACAAGTAGCATAAAAATAGATCACATATTTTTAGAACCATATAATCAAATCTAATTGTTATTATAATTTTCAAGGTAAGCATAATCATCATCCGGGATCTATCTACAACGCCTTATGGCTATCTTTACTTTGAGTTCAAAACAAGTTTCCAGGTCTCTCGAGTTTGAGCGAACTCATACTCGGGGACTTCTTTCGAAAGCCTAAAGGTTATCTTTATTCTCAGACGTCTGAGCAAGTTCCCTCTTAAAGACTATCACCAGGGCCTAAAAGGCTAATTTTTATTCTAAAAATTTTAAAGCCTTATTCTCACTCAACCCAAAATCGGGGGGCACGACGGCCCGAGTTTATCAATCCAGTCCGGGCTCAGTCCGAGGAACGGCAAAGGGTTCCATAGGGTACTGTGTTAATCAGTCAAGAGCCAGAGAAATACTTACACCCGAGCTTGGTATTCGTATCGATCGATAGAGTTGTCCATTCAGATTCTTCATAAATGCAGATAAAGAAAAATGTAGCATAAATCAGAGACAAATTGAAGAAACATCTTTGTATCATAAACGATGATTACAAAAATCTCATAAAAGGACTTTACACATGATTACAAAAGCCCATGAAGGTTCTTACACAGAAATAAAGAAGCAAAAGTAACAGCTAAAGTCAAATCTACTCTCAGGGGTATATCCTCGGGAGCAATGTCTTCGAGAATCATTTCTTCGGGCCTTCATCTCCACCTTCCCATCGGCATCTTCAAGCACGAGGAAGAGGCAGCAAAATGATGTAGAAGAAGCAGAAAAAGATGAAGAAAAAGTTGTATCCCTCAAAAGAGCAAAAGCTTCTACCAGGCTAAAAAAATTACAGCTTGATAGAAGACTTGGTGACCGTAGGCCTTACCTACATGACCACTTTGAGTCCACTTCTTCGATTAATGTACCGTGCAAGTTAGTAGTTGGTAGTGCCGCTTCACCCCACGGAAAGCAATAGGGATGAAGTACCACACCAGGCTGGAGTACGGAGGTGAGCAGCGGTGTAAAGTCCGAACATCCTCCTGAGCAGCTGTGTAGATTCTGAATATCTTCCTGAGTAGGAAGAAATCAGCGCCTCTATCTCATTGTCTCGAGCCAATAACGACCGCAGTAGCAACAAGAACAACAACAAGTTACTACAATCCTGCTCGGACAAATATAGCTCTGAGAAAGGGCCATTTCTTAGCCGGTGAAAGTGTTGCCGTGTCACCATACGGCCATAGGCATTAAATATGAGAAATAAAATTGGATGGGGGCGATGAGAAGAAAAGAGTTGAGAAATGGTGAAGAATTAATGAGTGAAGTTTTGATTCAAGAAAGCTTCCATTTATACATAGAGGGTAGCACAACCAACAGTCGCAATTAATAATCTTTGGAAAACGTATCGACAAGCACAATCAATATTTTTAGGAGACGGATCGGCGGCACCGTTACTACTTTGAAAAATAAACTGATAGTGTAATAAGTGTTCCTAGAAAAGACGCATTGATGGGATGTCTCATTTATAACAAAATTTGATGTCATATACGTGACATCTTCACAAGAGGCTTGAGGATATTGGTGTCAGAGCCGTTTCTTATCATTTTTATCTAAGAAACGCAAGGACTATCTGTATGCGGTAAAATTGGAGGGTCTAATTTACGGTCATTACGATGCTTCGTAAGCATGTTTTACAAAGGCTTGAGGCTACGATCGAGATTTACACCCGAGGGGTTATCGATGTCCGACCTCGAGACAGTGCAGGTCGATAGTTATGGTGAAAAAGTGAGAAGTTCCCTAGGCGTGTCAGCTTAGTAGGCTAGTTCAGACTTGTATCATGGCATTAAATAGTTGTATCAGCCCAATATCTTTATAATAATTGCATTTGTACTATTTTGAGATTCCCTTAATGTATAAAAGGTATCCTTGTTGCTTTGTAAAGGCATCTGATACTCAATATTGAATACGCAAGAACATTCTCTCTGCTTTCTAAACTAATTCTCTTGACTCCACTACTTACATTTATTGTGTTCTACCTATAGTTCTTCATTTATTTCTTATTATTGTCCACAATGAGCCGCCATTGAATTTATCATAATTGTTAGTCCTTCATCGACTATCCTGGACAGGGCATCCGACTCGACCTCGAGGCCCCAAATATGCAAGCCCGAGGTCCCAATTATTAGCCATTTGGTTAGATTATCATATTATTTTCAAGCTATTATCTTGTTTCCAAGTCTTTCACTAAGCATCAATTTCCTAACAACTAGCACAAAAATAAATATATTTTTAGAACCGCAAAAGTAAATCTAATTGTTATTGCCATTTTCAAGGCAAACAGTATGGCACCCACAGTGGGGCTAAAAATAACAATGATTATTTTTTTGTTGGTTTACTACATAGCGCAAGTTACCTTTTACGCTTTTTCTTGTCCAAGATCATAGATTTCAGGTCAAATTGTCTAACTCAGTAAACACACATGAAAATAATAATCTTGAAGACCATGGAGAAAATGGTATGGATGTTCCAAGCACAACAACTGGCGATTGCTCAGCTGCAAAACCACCAAAAGACACCCAGCACGGTAGCTCCGGAAACGACTCCCTGAGCCGAGCAAGTACCAAAAAGATCAAGCAACAACGGGTCGGCAACCGACCCTGCCATCATAATGATGCTCGAGTACCTCACAAAGTGGATCAAGTCGGGTGAGAAGAATATAGAAGCCAACGACAAGAAGCTAGAGACCAACAATTTTAGGGTCGATCAAATTCCGGGCGCACCCCCGATTCTGAAAGGAGTAGACTCGAAGAAGTTTGTACAAAAAACGTTCCCACAGGAAGTGGCCCCAAAACCCATTTCAAAGAAGTTTAGAATGCCCAACCTTCTGAATTACAACGGAACCTCGGACCCCATCGAGCACGTCACTACTTACACTTGTGCAGTGAAGGGCAGCGACCTAAAGGACGACGAAACCAAGTCCATCCTACTAAAAACGTTCAGAGAGACGCTTGCAAAAGGGGAGATGATGTGGTATCACAACCTGGCCCCAAAATCGATAGTTTCATTTGCCATGCTGGCAGATTCTTTCATAAAGGCACATGTTGGTGCCATCAAAGTAGATACAAGAAAATCCGACGTCTTTAAAATTAAGCAAAAGGAGAAGGACAAGTGGTTACTGGAAGTTTGAAGCTGACTTTAATGAGCAACACTTCCTCGAAGGGGGATATGTTGCGAGAGTTCGTATCTTGCTTTCAAATAGAACAAATGGAATTACCACTGGTGTCCGACAACTGGGCGATGTAGGCCTTCACTTAAGGTTTGAACAAGCGAAGCTTGGTAGCTTCGAAGCAGCTGAAGCAGAACTTAGTTGAATATCCCATCGTGACTTGGTCGGACGTCCATATCCGATACCAATCAAGATCAGGGCCGAAGACGACCAACTAGGAGCCCCTTCGGGCTCGGTATATCCTAGCAGTCTTCCGGCAAAGGAGTCAAATCGAATATAGAGAAATACCAACCAGACATGAAAGATAGAAGAAATGCCCCAAGGCGTAACATAGCTTGCAAAGACCGGAGGATGGATTGAGTCCAGAATCCTCGAGGACTTGTTAGCAGAGCTGGATTCGATAGGCACACAGGGCCAACGGAGGTTT
Organism: Nicotiana benthamiana; assembly: GCA_034376525.1. NCBI lineage: Eukaryota > Viridiplantae > Streptophyta > Magnoliopsida > Solanales > Solanaceae > Nicotiana > Nicotiana benthamiana. Next base: position 12,776,294 of record CM067340.1, read on the forward strand.
CCCTCTTGTCGAAGACATTTCAGACCTCGTGTTAGTCCTCAGTAAAATTAGAGACACCCGGTGGCCAAGGCCTGTATAATTAGATACTTCGCAAAGAAACCGCAACTAAGTGTGTGAATTTCACAACACGCACGGTCACAGAATCAAATATTGCTGGCAACTCCGGGAAGAAGTAGCCCGACTACTCAGCAAAGGTAACCTCCGAGAATTCCTCAGCGATCGGGCCAAAAAGGGAAATCACCCTCCCACTCAACATGGTCGACACATCCCAAAAGTCCAAATTCCATGTCATCGAAAGAGACATGATGTACAACGCCTTGTTCGGGAGGCCATGGATACACTGCATAAGATAAGTACCATCCACCCTCCATCAAACGATGAAATTCCCGACAAAGGATAGGGTAGAAACTGTCTACGGGGAACAGTGTGCGGCAGAAGAGATGTTTCCAATGCACAATATGGCACCAAAAACAATACCCCCACCATCGAAGGGGCTAAAGGATAAGCAAATAGTGAGATAGTGATAACAAGATACATTCTCAATTACGCTTGACTAAACAAAACGAAGGACCGTACCGAGTCATCATAACAAACGATTGAATCACATCAAGGTCCGAAGCGCCATCAGCACTAAGGTATATTCATCTCCCTTTTTCAGTTACAATTAATACTAACCTGAATATAGGTATATGATCAAAAATGCTGAAGCACTTTCCAACTCGAAGGCCTTAGGTTCCAAAAGCATACGTTGCACTCTTTTCCTTCGACCGAGTGTCTTATCCTAGAAGGGTTTTACCGGCAAGGTTTATGACGAGACAATATCTATATGATACCTAAGGAAGACTCGACAAGTATTCATAGGCTTCTTTTTCAATCAACCTCGAATACTAGGGGGCATTCCCCCGGAACGACATCTCATCGGAGAAGCCGAGATGTGCTGAACGGGGTCTCGATAGGAAAATTTTATACCGAGCCAATCAATAAAACAAACCGTATCCGTATAGAATAACTGAGTCCTTAAATAGCGAAAATGTGTATACTTGTACCAAGTAATCGAAGAATTCTCTCCCCTCCACCAAAGCATTTTGCAATTCAAAGGAGTTTGGTATTTTTCGCAAAAATTTCTCTAGAGCCAAAAACATCCCGAACACTTGGGGATTGGTGTCAACAACTAGAAGCCGTATGACCTCGGGGTCGGAGCTTCAAACTCGTAAGCCCTAAATGAGGCAACATTATGTTCACAAAATGGCTCCAAAGCCAAAAATATCTCGAAAACTCGGAGACTGCCGTCGAAAACTCAAGGCCACATGACCTCCAGGTCGAAAACTCCAAACTCGTAAGTCCTTAATGAGGCAACACCAAGTTTACAAGTAATGGCTCCCGAGCCAAGACATTTTTGATGACTCAGGGACTGCCGCCAATTGCCAGTAACATCCCATATGGGAAGCCTCGGTCTCGTAAGACCTATATAAGGAAACAATAATATATGTAAGACCTCAAGCAAGGCATGAACTGCACTTGTAACAAGTGACCAAAACGGTAAGACCTCAAGCAACGCATGAATCACACTTTTACTAAGTGACTAAAACTTTAAGACCTCAAGCAAGGCATGAACTATACTTGTACCAAGTAACCGGAATTGTAAGACCTTAGGCAAGGCACGAACCATACTTGTACCAAGTAACCAAAACTATCAGATCTCAAAGGCATGTAAAAGTCCGTAAGACCTTACAAAAGGCATAATCCAAATCTTAAATTTAAGGCTATATATCGAACTTGTAGGACCCCTAAAAAGGACTACCCTTGATATAGACATCAAAAATACTTTGCTTGGGGGCTGAAAGTCTCCGGTCAAACACATGACTACGGTTACGAGGTTGTACTAGCCAAACTAACGCAACTCGGGGACGCCCGACCTTCACTATACATCACATGCCTTTAATTACTTTGAATGTACTTCTAAAAGAATCGATTAAAAAGGCTACCCTCGACATAGGCAAAGAGCTTCGACCATGTCAGCTCCAAACTATAGGCTTCGAGATACTTAGTCACCAAGACAAAACCTCCCGCGGTGCTCGACCATCGCCATATAATGACTCGCAGCCGAGGTTCTAACAAATCGTCGAAGAGTTAGGCAAACACAATCTCAAAAAGTCCTTAATGAGGGAAAAATAAAGCCTATATTAGAGGTCGTCCTAACCCATTGCGTAAGAGCCACTTTCGTCAGCCGATATGAAAAGATCGTACCGAACTAAAGCGTAAGAGCCATTGCACCGCCAGCTCATATAAAAGGTCGTACTGACCAAAAGCATAAGAGCCACTACCACCAGCTCATATAAAAGTTATACAGACCTAAAGCGTAAGAGCCACTACCGTCAGCCCATGTAAAAGGTCATACCGACCAAACTTGTAGGAGCCTAAGGGAAAGCTTTTAATTCAAAACTTAAGTGTCAATAAGCTTGAATCAAAATCTGACTCGGAGACTGAACCAAAAATAGTTAACTGAATACGCCTAAGAGCAAAAGCATAAGAGCTTAAACGAAGGCTTATACTAAAAGGTCGTACCGACCAGACGCGTAAGAGCCTACGAGCCAGCCCAACGAGCCCTAGGGTTGTATAATAAACCTAGGGTTCTCTTAACTCGAAGACTAGTTTGTCTGACTAATGGCTAACAAACATCGAAGCAAAAGGAAGCGCAAGAAAAATGAAACCGCAAGGCTTCCTCTTATACATATATGTAAAAAAAATTCAAGCTCCATTTACAATGTACTTTGAAAGCACTATACATAAAGTCAGAAAAGAGAGGCCTAATCTATGTCCCCCTTGGGGAATATGGCCTATCGGTCTCTTTCTCGCTATCTTCGGCATCGGACCGAAAGAACTTAGCATCATAATTGTTCTCCTTTGCATGATTTATCTCTTTCAAGAGATCAAAGCCCCTAGTGTGAATCTCCTAGAGGGTTTCCCTTCGAGATTAGAATCGAGCATACTCCTTGCTTCTGCCATCACAGTCAAGAGCCCCTTTCAGTTCATCTCGAGCATCGATAGCATCCTTTAAATAGACGGCCACTTTCTTATCAGCCTTAGTTCGGACTGCTTCGACTTCAGCCCAGGCATCCAAAACTTCAGCCTTCATCATCAGAAGCTCAGATTCAATCCTTGTAAGCATGTCCTTTCATACCGAGCTTCTCTCACGAGCACTGCGAAGCTGTACTTCGAGGGTAGAAGCCTTGGCCAAAGCATCTTTTTTAGCCACAACATGGGCATCCACTTGAGCCTTTAACTCATCACACTCACGCTTGGCGTAACCAACTTCGCTCTAAAGGCGTTCTAGGTACTCCGTTTTTTTTCAACCAAAATGAACAAAACGTTATCCTCATGAGATAGAAGAAGGAACATGCATTTCCTTGGAACAAATATTACCTTCCCCTTTAGGTAACTTTCATAATTCAAGCTTCTATTCACCTCATACCGTAGGTATGCCAACTCGACTTCCTTTTTGTTGCAAAGGATCCTAACGGTTTTCTCCCCATTCAAAGCTTTCTGCAAACTAGCTTCACCACGAAGCAGCTCGAACTTGATCTTGTCAAAGGCCTGCAAAGAGGCAGCTCAATAAAAAAGGGAAGGCACAAAACTAAAAAAACCTGTACCGGCTACCAAAACTCACCGCAGAGTAGAGCCGCTGGGCTTTCTCGAAGGTCGAGTGCACATCTATTAGTCTGGCTCTCTCAACCCTAGTAGAACCAATCTCGGTTGGGACATGGTCGCTTGGTGTATGCGGCGTCTGGCTTCAAACGTCCTCAAAGTACCTTCGATGGGAGAAAAAGTCGGCAGCAGAGAACCCTCATTCCTCGAAGTACCTTCGACGAGAATAGAATATGGCATTGGAGGAGACATCATTTTTCTAAAGCCGTAAATCTTAAGCACAGCAGGCTCCGCAGATACATCTTCTCTGAGCCCCCGCCTGGACTCGTCTTGCATAAGCATCGTCGCCCTACGAAGGCTCTTTTTGCTTATTATTATCATTCCTTAGCCCGGAAGCTAGCGATCCTTCTCTCTCTCCGAGAGGGAATAGTCTCGCCTCAAAGGACTCACTGATTCCAATGATAATAGAGTTAGTACATATGAAAAGAAAGCGCCATAAAAAAGAAGAAAATCACATAAAACGTACAGTGGTGTTTCGCCTCCCATCTGCCTTTAAACAAGTCTCGGCACTTACGTTTATCGTAATTTGAGAGGGCCACCAATTTCCAATACCAATCCGTCAGGTCGGGGACCTCGTATGGCATCCATGGAAACAATGCAGAAAAGGCACAAGTATGATACTTATTTAAGAAATTCTCCGCTGTAAACAAAGCAATGAAGGCACAAGTATACCACTTACGTGTAAGATTCCATTCTTCTGGAAATGGCGGAAATTCGGTAGGGATAATGTCAATAGTCCATACTCTGACAAATCGGTTCATCCATCCTCGAAACACATCTTCTTCATCATCGACAAAGAAGGCCGAGGGAATCGGAATTGAAGGATTAGCAGGCATCGGCGGTGAAAAGGCTGGTACAACCTAATGAGATGACTAAGGGTGAACTCAAGCCCTGCTTCCTCCGTGAAAATCTCATCATTAACACTGTCCTCCAAAATGACGGATGAACCTGTGCTAAGGTAGCCCGATAGTTTTGGGAGAATTCGAGTACAACCCTATCAAGGTGACCCAGCATAGAAGGGTACGTGTACACATTCAAAAATACCTCGGCATGATCCATAATGCTCTCTTCCGGGGAAGGTACCTACAGTAATACCTTTTACCCCCATCCACAGTCTTTCCTCACCGACTCAAGGTGCCCCCTCTCCTATTAAAGAAATAAACTTCTAGGTATATCCCCGATGACCTTGAACATAGGACGTTTTCCTAACGAAAAGTCCTGCTTCGAAGCAAAATGTCACGAGGTTGGCTCGTTTGGCATCAGGGGCACTTTGCCAATCAGGTGAGAAATAGAGGCGGAACTTCCTCCTCATTATTGAACATATACTGGCATAACATCCATAACTGTAGTAAATCGGGGAATTGGAGCGGGAATTTGAGTAAGGGCTTCAAAGTTAAAATGGTGAAGGACCTAACACGGGAAAAGCGAACTGTGTGAAGGAGGATAGCTACTTAGAAAAGCGGGATCCTCAAAAGAGGGAAAACAAACCTATAGATACAGAGAAAGCGGAGATTATCCGCCTACCCAGAGCCCAATTAAAAATACTAACTAGGCCATCATCATTTTGGGAAGACACACCGGCGTGATCACCCGGTCAATTCATTAATATGTCGTACAATTAATGCTAACATACGATATTTTGGGGATCAAAACCCCCCAATCAACAGGCCTCGAGATGGTACCCAATCTCGAGAACCTCTTTCAAGAAGAAAATAGGCTCTAAGGAGCCATTGATATCATTACAAGCTTCGACATAGTACCTGATATCGAGGACCTCTGTCAAGAAGATGATAGGCTCTAAGGAGCCATTAAGTACCCCATCTCGAGGACCTCTGTCAAGAAGAAGATAGGCTCTAAGGAGCCATTGGTATCATTACAGGACTCGGTATGTTACCCCGATCTCGAGGATCTCTGTCGAAAAGAAGATAAGCTCTAAAAACTTACTCATATGGGCTTGACCTCGAGGATTTCTGCTATTATAAGTGCAGATCTTTTACCCGATCCTCCGGCCCTCGAGCTACCTGAGCCCGAGCCAATTTTCACTCGAAAACTACTAATAAACTGTTAGGGTTGTTTCTCGCCCTCAGGTCGATTTAAAATCATCTTATCGATCACTTTAACCCAGGGATCATCAAAATTCAGATGAGCCCTCATCCGAGATCTATCTGCAACTCCTTACGCTATCTTTACTCTGAGTTCAAAACAAGTTTCCAGGTCGCCCGAGCTTGAGCGAACTCTCACTCGGGGACTATTTTCAAAAGCCTAAAGGTTATATTTATTCTCAGACGTCCAATCAAGTTCCCTCTCAAGGACTATCACCAGGTCCTAAAAGGCTAAGTTTTGTTCTTAAAATTTTGAAGCCCTATTCTCCCACAACCCGAAATTGGGGCCCCGACGGACCGAGTATATCAATCAATCTAGGCTCAGTCCGAGGAACGACAAAGGGTTCCATGGGATACAATGTTAATCAGTCAAGAGCTAGAGAATTACTTACACCCGGGCTCGATGTTCGTATTGATCGGTAGAGTCATGTATTCGATTCTTCACAAACGCAGATAAAGGGGAAATATAGCATAAATCAGAGAAAAATTGAAGAAACATATTTGTATTCATAAACGATAATTACAAAAAGACCATGAAAGGACCTTACACATAATTACAAAAGCCCACGAAGGAATACACAGAAACAAAGAAGCAAAAGTAACAACAAAAGTCAAATCTACTTTCAGGGATACATTCTCAGGAGCAATGCCTTCGAGAATCATTTCATCGGGCCTTCATCTCTGCCTTCCCATTGGCATCTTCAAGGACGAGGAAGAGGCATAAAAACGATGCAGAAGAAGCAGAAAAAGATGAGAAAAAGTCATAGTCCTCCAAAGAGCAAAAGCTTTTACCATGCCGTGAAAATTACAGCCTGATAGAAGACTTGGCGAGCGTAATCCTTACCTACATGGACACTTTGAGAGCACTTCTTAGAACATTGTATCGTGAAAGTCAGTGGTTGGTAGTGTTGCTTCACCCCCACGGAAAGAAAAAATGATGAAGTACCACACCAGGCCGAAGTAGGGAGCTGAGCAGCGCTGTAAAGTCTGAACATCCTCCTGAGCAGCAGTGTAGAGTCTAAATATCTTCCTAAGTAGGAAGAAATTGGCGCCCCTATCTCATCGTCTCGAGTCAATAACAACAACAGTAAAAACAACAACAACAACAACAACAAGAAGAAGTTACTGCAATCCCGCTCGGAGGAAGATAGCTCTGAGAAAGGGCCATTTTGTAGCCGGTGAAAGCGTTGCCGTATGAACTTAAACATGAGAAATAAAATTGTATGGGGCGATGAGAAGAAAGGAGTTGATAAATGGTGAAGAATAACCGAGCAAAGTTTTGATTCAAGAAAGTTTTCATTTAAAGAGAGGGTAGCTCAACCAACCGTCGCAGTCAATACTCTTTGGAAAAAGTAATGACAGGTGCAATCAATATTTTTGGGAGACGGGTCGGTGGGGCAACGTTACTACTTTGAAAAAATAAACTGGCAGTGTAATAAGTGTTCCTGGAAAAGACGCATCAATGGGATGTCTCAGTTAACACAAAAGCTGATGTCATATACATGACATCGTCACAAGAGGCTAAAGGAGATCGGTGTCAGAGCCGTTTCTTATCATTTTTATCTAAGAAACATGAGGACTATCTGTATGCAGTAAAATCAGAGGGTCCAATTTTTAGCCATTACGATGCTTCTTAAGCACATTTTGCAAAGGCTCAAGGCAACGGTCGAGATTTACACCCAAGGTGTTATCGACGTCCGACCTCGAGACAGTGCAGGTCGACAGTTATGGAGAAAAAGTGAGAAGTTCCCTAGGCGTGCGACTAGAACTGACAAAGCCTAGTAGGCTAGTTCAGACCTGTATCATGGCATTAAATGGTAGTACCATCCCCATATCTTTGTAATAAATGTATTTGTACTATTTAAGAAGTCCCCCTTATATATAAAGGGGATCCTTATTACTTTGTAAAGGCATCTAATACCCAATATTGAATATACAAGAACATTCTCTGTGCTTTCTAAATTAATTCTCTAGACTCCACTACTTAAGTTTATTGTGTTATATCTATTGTTCTTCATTTATTGCTTATTATTGGCCATAAAGAGCCGCCATTGAATTTATCATAATTGTTAGTCTCCCATCGACTATCCTGTGGAGGGCATCCGACTGGACTTCGAGGCCCTGAATCCGCAAGCCTAAGGCCCCGATTATTAGCCATTCGGTTTGATTATCATATTGTTTTCAAGCTATTATCTTGTTTTCAAGTCTTTCAGTTGGGGAATTGATTATCCAGCAGAGATGGCATCCATTAGCTTATCAATTGCCTAACAACTAGCATAAAAATTGATCACATATTTTTAGAACCACAAAATGAAATCTAATTATTATTACTACTTTCAAGGTAAACATAATCATCTATCGATTTTATTTTTGAATCCCAACTTAATTCATATTTTTTTACTCGTGGATTTATATTGTTTTTATATTTGCTTAGTTTCTTTTAAGCTGATATAAAATAGTTGATGGATCTATACTCTAGCCATTTTTCATATTTTCTTAACCTATCACCTTTTTAAAACTGTAAAAATACCTAGAGAGTTTTATCAAGTCCAATAAAAGTACGTATGTTATTGCATTCTACTTCTAATAGTGAGAAAGAACAAGAAAAGGCTTACTGTATTGGATAGATGTATATGGCCCAATTGTTGACATTAAAAAAATTACCTAACCGTACTGATACCGAAGAGAAACCGACATGATTGAGACGATTTCGAAAAGTTTAATTTTGGCTACACGCAATAGAATAGCCGAAAATTGGTATGGTAAAATTTTTAACAAATAACCGGTCGAACTGTATCTAATAGATTAATTCAATGCTAAGAACCTTAAAAGGTTGAACTCATTAAGCTTAAATTCCAAATTCATCTCAACCTTCCGTGCTAGGCAATTGGCATGCTGCATCTCAGGGGCTAGCTTCAAAGCATTGCATTGCCTCATATTAAGATATACGAGTGGGAGATAAATCCAGTTACATGCACTTCAGCACAAACATTTGGTCAAAATTCATTAGGAGGACTACTATAGTAGTCAGTTTCCACTAAGAACAAAGTTTTACTCTGCTAGCAATTTTTACACACAAAATCTGAACGTCATTTTACCAGATTTCAGCAAGGACGTTAAAACGGTAGCCGAACATGGCACCAGCACCAAAATAGAGCATCTTTGCAGCAAATTCACAACCTATTTTATAGGAGAAAACCAGACCCGGAATGTAATCCGAAGTCTCAAATGTTGCATGTGATTCCTTTTCTTTGTTGATGTAGGATAAGATACTGAATTGCATAATACAATCAAGCATTTTGTTCATTATTACAATGAATCACCACTGGTCATTTGGAAATGGCAATGAAATATATTCTGCACACTATGTTTACACCAGGATTTCCCCAACAAACAAAGAGTAATCACAAAGAAGTTATCAACAGTATCCCACTCCTTTATTTAACCACGAATTGATGCGCGTGGGACAGCAGGTAATCCTAGTTCATCATCAGCCTGTGCATCAGAAGTCAAAGAAAAATCATCAATGTGCATTCACACATCCATTTCACATGAAAGAAGAAAAAACCCAACAAAAACAGAAACCAAAACAAAAAGAAAACAGGAAAAAGAGAAGCAATGGAGAGGGTACTGGGAGAGGAGGCATAACAACCTTCCTTCTCAGACCTGGAAGATGTCATTTTCGTACGAAAAAGCAGGCTTTCCAAGTAGACAAATATAACTTCATTTTCATACGAAAAGATGCAGGCTCTAATATGCACTCAAATGTATACATGCATATAACTGACTATCTACGTACAGGTAGACTAATTACTATGCCATACCCATACAACATTTGACTTTACCTGCGGATTAGCTCTCCCAGCTGGCATGGGTGCATGCCCTGTTGGTGCTGATGGTAGGCTAAGCTCTGCATCCAAATCGGGCTCAGGTTGAAGATATGAAGGGACACCTTCGCCTTCAGTGTCCATGTCGGCTTCCAGAGCATCAAGCTCTGCATAAAAATTACAACTTAAATGCTCATCCGACATATTTTTTACTTCTCTACATAAATATATTGCTACTTAAGCTTACCACCCATGAGTTCTTCTTCATCAATGTCATCTGGCACGCTGTAGCTTCTACCAAGACTCTCTTGAATTTCATTGCTCACATCCATCAGGTCCATCATTTCATCTTGCAGGTTCTAAATTTACGCATAATAATATCACAATTAACAACCACGACAAATTCGGAAAGGACTGAGGATAAATACACAAGGATACTAAAACATACAACCGTCACGAAGAATACATACATCTATATCATTAATCTTCACTGTCTTCATCATTCCTTTCAATTCCTTGTTTGCCGACTTCAAAGCTGACATCTGTTGGAACATAACCAAGTTAGTACTTGCAAATTCTACTGTATATAAATTAATCCAATCGTTCAATTGTTCCTTCAAACATCAAATCTCCAAACATGGGATCGCGTAGGATATAGAAACTCTAGGCCACATAATGAAATCAGTTCATCATGATAAATAAGTCTACTTCCCTACCTCTAGGGAGGTAGGCAATTGTTCACCTGATAAGCCTTGAGCTGTGGCCACTGACCAGTGGGCCGCCATCAAGAAAAAATACACTTTACCATGAATTGATATAGCCCAAAAGTCCGACATTATTAACCTTAGTGACTTGAAAAACCTAATAATTATTGACCCAGGATGACCATGAGTATTCCTTCATTTACACAAATAACATTCACTTGACGCACTCAGTTGTCAGTGACGCTAACTCAAGAAACCAAGATTTTTCAATCAAATGGATTGGGGCAAAGAAAATGATTCTCCCATCAAAATGTATGTTCCTTTGGAGGCGAATGTTAAGACTTGAATATCAATTAAGTACTCAAACTTCAGACAAAAAAAGGCTAAATGAGGTTGCAGAGACTTGGATTATCAGACCTAGCAATAGACAAGTATCCTACAGGTGTAATCATATTATAGTTTTTTTAAGAATTTAACCTTTATACACCAACGGTATAAACGAATTTTACTTTATCAAGGCACCTAAAAGATAATTACAGGTAGCTGCCAATTTTGAGTTACGCAATTCAAGTACAAAATGGGAGAAAACTAGGTATCTGAAAAAGTAATAGTAAAGAAAAAGAGCATAAACTCCATTTAACATACTGTTTGCTGAGCATCTTTGATTCCTTCAGCAGCAAATGAAAGTTGATCTAGGTTGTACGTCTGATTGTACAGCATGTCACGTTGACCTTCATACCTGTTGAATATTCAACAAAATATATCATGCATTCTAAACAATAGATAAAAATAAAAACTATAAGCTTGTCAAACAAGCAAAAAATGTTTTCTCCGAAATTGGAAGAAATATCCAACCTGAACAAGTATCTACCCTAAACAAGAAAGCAAAACGTAGAGAAATGTATTAAGGTAAACAGAATATTCACCACCATTAGTGGGCCATATACTTTTTGTTCATATGAAATCCAGGTGAAGTTAATAGAGTAATCACCTATAGCTTAAGAAGTCAGACTTTTTTTCTTCTTTCTTTAAATTTTAAATTTCTTTTAGTGGGTTGCAAGTTGGTGAGTTTCCAAAGTCGGAACTGTTACAAGGATCAGTTCTTGTTTCATTTATTTTTATTTTTTTTGGACGAAGTAACAAAAAGTCCTTTCAAGAAATAGACCTTGTGAGAAAAGCTGTCAAAAGTGACGAAACACAATGTTTTCTCCTCATAATATGGTTACATCAATGTACCCCCAAAATGTATTTTCTCAGTTCTTTCAGCACTTTATTCTCTGTGTTTAAACAGCTCACTTATCCCAGAAACTAAATGTTACTTGACCTCTAATGCAACTATACACCTGCCCATAAAGCAGTCAATTTGAAGCTCAACAGCCGCTTTAAACCTCAGTGTACTCTTAAATAAAATAGAGGACAGACTCACATTCTTTTCTGCTTCAATACCCTCATTGCTCGAGCTTTTACAGCTTCCTGAGCTGGACCTGGCCGGGTCTTCTTCAGCTGTTCCTTGTATCTCGCAAGTTCAGCATCAAGCTTCTTGATTTTCTCCTCTACGGTGTCACCTCTTTTATTGATCTGGACATATAAGAACTGATAAATCAGAAATCTGATGCAAAGCACGAGCACAACTTTTTTTTACTGGAAACGATTGTTCTATCAGGTAATGAATACACTATAAGCATTCCTTTGATAAAATGCGTTCAAAAGGAAATTAGAAAATACATAACAGAGAAGGCCACTAGCTCTCAGAAAGATACACATCATTCATCTCATCCAAGGCATAACGAATTCGATGGACACATACGCACGCATGAGAGATTAGAGGGCTTGTTCGGAGGAAGTGGAAAAACTATGTTAGTCTAACTTTAACCGAAAATGAAAAAACAACCATATCTGCATGAAAGCAATAAGTTTGACAGTATAACAATTTTAGAAATGACTTTGGTATGAAACGTCACGCATGCTAGCTCACGAAATACAACGCCCCACAAGTTGAAGAAGAAACAAGCAATATGCTTGCTCAACACCAAATAGTTAACCGCTGAACAGCACAACACTCTTAGGCTGTTGACCACATCCAAAATCAGCTTCCTTTTGAAAAGTGCTTTTTTCTATAATTGTTTTTTGAAAAAGTTCTTTTGGAGAACAACAGTTTATTTTTTGACTAATCAATTAGGAAAGCAGTTTCAAATATTAAAGCAGCAATTTGTGCTCGACCAAGTTTTCAAAAGTGCTTCTAAGAAAAACTACTTTTTAGCTTCTGAAAAATAGCTTCTGCTCCTTGTCAAAAGGACTTACATTTTTCTTAAAAGCTTGGTCAAACACTCTAACTCTCCAAAATAAGCACTTTTAGCTTCCTAGAAGCTTGGTCAAACATGCTATCTGCATGTACTGTGATTAGATCATATGAATGTGAAGAAAACTTCTTGTGCACCCAGTTAAAGGAGTATAGGATTCATATACCTCTGTGAACATATACGTATACCTTTGAGCAATACTTGGGCAAGCCTCTGACAAAAAATTTGCAAAACTAAAAACAACCGCAAATACATTGAAACGCCAACAAGAAAATTAAATTGAATAAACCAATTTTGTGCAGATCAGTGTATACACCAAACCATTAAATGCATGATAAGGGTTATTCTTTTTTGGCCAGCTGTTGTCACTTTAATCATGGGTTAGATTAAATTTTGTTTTGCACATAATGTTAAAAAATATATATATACCAAGCTTGTTTAGAATTAATTAAACTTGGTGTATATGCATATGCCTGGCAAAGGTTTTGTATTATATCACATATATATATATATATATATATATACATGTTTGTGAATCGGTCTAATTAGGCTATATATCAAAATTTGCAACACAAGTTTTCCATACCCTTATCGTAAAACAGATAGGAGTACTGTATTATAACAATCGAGCTACAATTAACGACTGCATTGGAGTAATTAAGGAGTTTAGGTACGATACCCGATCGGAAGCATCTTGAATGGAGGGAGGAGGTTCTGTTTGTTTCTTAACACCGAAAACTCTCCTCATCTTTCTACAAACTTCTTCTCCTTCGTCGATGGGTCTGTTGTGATGAGATTTAGGGTTTTCGATTGAATTGAGAAATGGGAGATTGAGTAGAGAAACGTGTATGAAAGAATGGGAGAGAGAAATTGCTGAATTGGGAGGAGGAAGATGAATTTGTACTTACGCAGGATTCGATGACTTAGCTGAAGAAGTTTCTGGAACGAAGTTTCAGAGAAAATCAGTTTGAGTCGTTGTTAACGATGATCTCTATGACGCGTAGAATTTGAGGAAATCTTGTTCGTAGCTATTGCACGTGTTTATCACGTGTATTGAGGTCCGGCTCCTTGAATCCTAATTGTAGAACACACTCTATGTTATTTTTTATTTGTGCGTTAAAGATTTTAACACACTCATTAAAAGAATTATTTAATAATATTATTATCTTTAACGAAATAGTTAATGATAATATGAGTTCTTTACCAAGTGTAAAAATAGCATGGCTAGCTAGTTTTTGAACGTATTATTCAAAAATAATCAGTATTTATAAAGTCATTGAAAAATGATCATTATTTTATCGTAACACCGAAAGTTCCAGCATAATATACTGGAGATCAAGGCATATGTGTATAAACTTCGAGCATATTATGTCGGAACCCCAATACACGAAAAGTTTCAGTATAATATACTGGAGATTGGGGCACCAATACTCCAATCTCCGGTATATTATGGTGGACCGGAATATTATACTAAAACTCCAGTATATAAGTATACTGGAACTCCAGTGTATTTCAGTATATTATACTCGAGTACTTTTTCGAATTTTAAACAATTTCGTTCAGATTTATCTTTACATGAAAAGTGACTAAATGTCGATTACTTTTTAAATTGTGACTATTTTTGAATGACCATTTGTAAATCTGACTATTTTTGAATTTCTCACCGTAAAAGTGAAATAAAAAAAAATATTACCTTTTAAATTTTTTTAAGTGATTTTAAATCATTTCTTTCTTACGTGACAAATAAAAGGGACAGGAGTATATTTTAGAATTTTAAATTCTGACATTCTTTTTTAAATATTTTGCTCATCAAGACTTAATAAATAGGAAGACATTACTTAGTATTTTTTGTCAACTGAAATTTAAACATTAGTCTTATATAATTTTCACCCATTTTATATCTATTAAAATCACACCCTTGCATGCAACTTCAAATAAATTCATATATGATTAGAATTGCAATGTGATTATTAGAATTCAACTCCAAAGTTGAAGTTTAGATTTGATATTGCCCTTTTCTTTTCTATTTTCTCATCATCACTACAAAAAATCTTAATATAATACGGCAAAGGAAAGAAAACTTGTGAACAACAAGAACACTTGCACCTCAATTCTTAGTTAATTTGGAATAACAATCTCAAAATACAATTCGCTCCATGCTAGAGACAACCAAAATACAATGCTTTGTTCAGAGGATCCAATATTTAAACAGTTCAACCTTAAAAAGGTTCTTGGACTAAATTCATTGTGTGGAATCATTAGTTCAAATTTAGTATCTGATAAATTTTAGTGAGGAATTTTTCTGTGTCAAAAATACTAAAATTCAGTCGAACCCATTGTAAAAAGGCTGTATCCTCCTCAAGCTGTGTTAGAACCTAGAAGTTCAAAAGATAATGTGCCAACCAGGAAAATGTAAAAATACTACTGAATATTTGTGTAGCATGTCAATGTTTGAAGCTACTGCCAAGGAAACTATGTTGCAGCACCAAGATTGAAAGACAAGAACACTCTTGCATAAGACTGAAAACCAAAATCAAACGAGATAACAGCAGTTAAAAAGAACAATCTAACTTAATAAACAAACAAACATCAAACCATTTAACTTTTACAGCACACATATTTCCAGATATACAAGACAACTAAACATCGGGCTGTAGACCAAGTCCCTTCCGCGTCTTTCCAACAAAGAGATCCCCAGATTTTATCATGCCTGGAACACGTCCAGCGATTGAAAAACAAGGAAATTGGGCCACTGCTTCTTTTCTCCCTAGAGAAACTATGGCCAATGCCTTAGTGGCTGGCTTATACACAGCCAATTTGTGATCCTCTTCTACTCCCTTTATTGACAATGTGATGTTCTTGGCAGCTACCTTTGCATGTTCTTGAGCCAAATATCCTTGTTTAAGTTCCTGAATTTCACCATCATAAAGTAAGGATGTCTTGCAGATTAAAAAACATCTTATGGTAAGAGCAAACACGCTCCATCAGCACCTTTTTTTGGTAGAGTAGTAGTTACCCAGTTACATATGTGTATATTAGCAAGGTCTAGCTAGTTACATGGGCTTTCTCAATGCAAGGAGAGGGAAAATGACAATGAACAAATAGATCGGCTGTATTAGTAACAGACTAACAGGTAAAGTTTATACTGAAATGCATTCCGGATAGCAGCACTTCTACTATGTTCCTAAGAATTGCTATTCAAGCACTTAGTACGTATCACAATAGATTTGACATATCGTTAGCTCAATAAACTTCCGTTATGACAACGTGGACATACAGAACAATTTTTCTTTTGCTTTTGCTGCCAGAGCTATGACTATGGAAAAGCAGAACTAGGAACTGAGTATGCATAGAGAGAGATTCTTGAACCATTATTGAAGTACACTTTTTCATATTTATCATGGGAGAGGGAGTCCAAGGTCTAAAGATTTATAGGGATGACTACAAGTATGAGGAGCGAAAATCCTTAAGAAGATTAAAAAGGGGCTCAATTGGCTTACCGGAATATCGGTGATGTCCCCAATAGCAAAGATATTGTTGTGACCCTTGATCCTCAAATTTGAATCAACCATAAGCCTCCCACGACTGTCCAAACTATCCTTTAAGATAGTTTCTTTTAACCATGCTGAACCAAATGGTGTCCCAATGCAAATAAAATGGCAATCAGCAACTATGGTTTCTCCACCCGATGTTTTGTAAACACCATCTGATGCAGAGTTTACATCTACAGATTGCCCCAGGATGACTTCAACTTTTTTTGAAGTAAGCCAATTCAGTGCCTTTTTGCTGGCACTTTCTCCAACAAATTCCAACAACCTTGATCCCCTGTGCACCAGCGTCAACTTCTTAGCAGGAAAATCCACAGCAATTTCAGCAGCCAGCTCCACACCTGTTGGCCCTCCTCCTACTATTAATATGGAATCAGCAGCCTGTATCTTTTCATACTCTGTAAACCAAGAAAGAAGAGTTACTCACAAGTTATATATATACCATGAAACATAATTTCAGCCTGGTCTTATGAATGGCGGAAAGCTTGATTTGTATTACTCAACTGTTCCACGATAATTCAGCCGTTCATAGAATTAGTCATCCTCCTTCCTGGAGCACTATCATTCTCTTCTTTTTTCTTGATAAGGTAATACTTTAGTGTTGTGGATTTAAGTCGAGTATACAAGTGGTTACAAGAAGTAATATATGGTTTTCTACAACTAACATCCAGCTACCCGTGCTAACACAACAGAGATAAGAATTACTTTTAGCCTCTGTAGGATCCCAAACAGAAATACAAAAATTCTGATTCACTTTTCTCTTTGTTCCTTTCTTTTCCATATACCTTAACCCCTTTCTCAATGTTCTCTACTATTACATAGTTTTTGAAGTTCTGCGAATCTGCCAAACTTGTTGAAGATAAAATGTACATCTATAATATAGATAAAATGTCAATCTAAAAGAAGGGCATTGTGCATATTCAAAACTATGACATTGTAAGTAAGACAAATTGTTGGTGACGTGATCGCAATACATCACCATCTGAGTCTTCAATAACCTATCAGAAAACCCTCGAACTCCTTAAGGTTAGTATAAAAGGCAATACGGTGCACAAAGCATCCCATGTTCACGCATGATCCTAGGAAGGGCTGCACCCAAAGGGTTGTGATGTAGGCAGCCTACCCTAATGGAAGCATCAGTGACTCATTCCACGGCTAGAACCTGTGACCTAAACCTATAGGTCACATGACATGGAGACAACTTGACCGTTGTTCCAAGGCCCCCTTCTCCTTAAGGTTAGAGTCTTAAGATAAAACTAGTTACACAGAAGCTTTTGAGTTCTATTAAAGTAGAACACAAGATTCGCATTGAATGAGATTGAACCAATACCTGCTTGATATTGACTGATCTTCTCAGTTTTCGTCGAAGCACCCCTTTGTGTATGACCAGTGGCAACAACAAGATAGTCATACGGAACTCGGCTGCCATGGCTGGTCAATACATCAGTTTCTGTGATGTCAACAGCAGCTGATGTAATGATTTTCGCATGAGGAAGGTATTCAGAGTGAGAAATCACTGATCTTTCAGCGAATGATGGTTCAACCATAGACCTTAAGCTTGTCCATGTGATCTCAAAAAACTCTTTCCTGTTCCATTTCATTCATTCAGTTTATTTAAACTAATCAACTAATAAGAAATAAACTTAATAAGTAGTCATGATAAAAGGCAAGAATTTTTGCAGGCATCAACCACTAAACCACTAAAGGGAAGCCCGGTGCACTAAATTCCCGCTATGTGCGGGGTCCGAAGAAAGGCAGGACCAGGGTCTTGTGCGTAGCCTTACTGCAAGAGGGCTGTTTCCCCTGCTCGTGACCTCCAGCAAGGAATTAACCACTAACAAAGCTAACACCTTTGCAAATTCACATTGATTTACAAGCTATGGCAAATCAATAAACAACAACAACAACTACTACCCAGTATAGTCCCACAAAGTGAGGTCTGGAGAGGCTAATATGTAGACGGGCCTTACCACTACCCGAAAGGGCACAGAGGTTGTTTCCAATCGACCATCGGCTCAGTGAAGGAAAGGAAAAACAAAAACAAAAACAAAAGAGCATTAGTAACTCCAATGGCAAATCAACAACAACAACAACAATAACCTAGTATAATCCCACTTAGTGGGGGTATGGGGAGGGTAGTGTATATGCAGACCTTACCCCTACATGAGGTAGAGAGGCTGTTTCCAAATAGAAACCGGCATACTTCCCTCCAAGAACTTCCCATCTTGGTCTTGGGAGACTTGAACTCACAATCTCTCGGTTGGACGTGGGTTTGCTTACCATCAAAGCAACCCTCTGGTCTAATGGCAAATCAATAAAGAATAATAGAAATACTTACTCATCAATTAATGAAACATTAGCCTCATTTTGAAGGGTTTTAGCAACAAGGGAACCACCAATTCCCCCTCCAATCACTACCACATTTGTCTTTTCTCCCCCTTCAGCCATGTGCATATCCAAATTCCAAAGAAAAATCACAACTTTACTAAATAAAATCAAGAAATAGTAGACCCAATTGCCCTTAATACAAAACAAAGCTGTACCCAAATTGTATTACTGAATAATTTGCAATTTAATTTTGTAGGGAGAACAGAACATCAAATATCCTCTTATAGAAAAGAAAAATTGGGTGTGAAATAAAAGTGGGGAAACAAAAAAAAGGTATCTAGAAGGTCAAGAAATGCAGAAAGTCTTAAATCCGAGTTGTAGAACAAGAAAATGATGAGGAAGATTCCTGGCTTTCCTCTTATTACTTTGAAGAAGAATTAATGCCCAACAGAATTCTTTTTAATTTTTTAATGCTAGCTTGGAGGAAGGGAAAGGAAGAGGAAAAGGAGAAATTGTTCTCAATTCTCCATTCCTCTTTTATATTGTAGTAATATAAAACCGACAAGGTAGATGAAGAATTTAAAGAGTTCTTTGTTTCTCTCCTCTCTTTGCTTTGTTCCAGGACTAGATTTAGAAAGACCAATATGAATACTTTCGACTGAATGTGTTTCTCAATCACGCTGACACAGATGACACGTAAGATGCTGACTTTTTATTACTCCTTTCTATACATATTCAATTTGATTTTACCATGACCATTAAAAAGAATATTAAATTTTATAAAAGAACTTAATATAATTAAATTACTCCTAATTAAATATTTAATATAAAAAATAATGAACTTTTAAAGTATATACATAAAAATTATTTTATAAAATCAAATTAAATTTTTTCTTAATTATATAACTGAACACTTATTTTAAATCAAAATAAAAAAATAACTTACACACTTATTATAAACGGAAGGAGTATATGTGGGCGCCACTCCTTTTTTTTTAAGCTCTCTAACTCAAATTAGTTGTCATATTCGCTTCTGGTGAAAATCATTTGACTAATGGTCGAAATTTAATTGAATAAGATTTAACATTTTAAATATTTGAAACTATACAAAAATAATATAACAGGTTATATTTTTTCCCATGTTATATGATTTAAAGATATTTCTCTAACCCACTTTAATTGCCGCTTTAGCTCAAAAATATTATCGCTTTAGAAATTTAAGACTAAATTTGTTAATAGTTCCAACTATACTATTAAATAGTAAATTCTTTTTAATACTACTCAATTTTCAAAAAGCATTTAATAGGAATAACTTAATAAATTAAACCTTGTATTTATTGTTTTCTAATTTCCCACCTCATAATTCCCTCCTAGTTTCCCCTTCCCATATGCCCAATGTAACAAAAGGAAATTAGAAAGAAAAAAAAAAAGAGAAATCTTAGCAGATTAGTTCGTATATAATATAAAAAAATTTAAAAAATACAAACAAAAAACTTAGTAGCTCAATTGGTTGACTACTTACCTTAACGGTAAAGGTTTAATTCCCTACCTTGTAAAGTACTTAAGGTGAAAAAAGAATTAAAAAATCATAATAAAACATTGCAGCGACACAATTTGAATCATTTTTTAAAATAACCTTAATATGCTGAATTATTTAAGTATAAAATACTTCTGTCCCGGTACCATCTTTTTATAGCAAAGTAATGTTACATAATCATAATTAAGTGCATGACAAACACAACTTAGGCAAAAGGTCGAATTATATTAAATAGTTATCTATATCCAAGTGGGGAGGCTTTTCTTTTAGCCAAATTACCAATTAGTACATCATAAGGATAAATCATGAAGTCCAACAACTTGAGAAACAATTACTATCACTTATTTATTTTACACGAAGATTCAGAAAATTACACACCCATATTTTACATGTGTACAGCAGATTAGAAGAATCAGAACCATGTAACATTGTTGCTTCTTTCCAGGTTCCCTTAAGTTGCTTTGAGGTGTAACAACTTAAATGTAAGAAATGAGCATCATGGGCACTTTTGATCAGCACTATTTCACATCTTTGACCCAATACGATTAAGAGTCGCCTGAATGGTTCCATGCGGTTCATCCGTCGGCAAATAAACATCATTATCAAACTGAAAGGTCATTAACGGATTATATATTAGCCATTGATTCAAGCTCAAAAGAACATGTATATAGTTCCCAAGAAGATCAACTTATAGTGGCATAACTTTATGACCGAATGAATACAGTGCAGCAAGAAAACTTGAAATTTTGAATCAACTGGATAATACATGATTAAAGATGCGTAACTCGAGAATCATTTACATCGCGGGATCAAACTGTACTCGCCGCTTTAGCTTCTCCTCTTTCAAATTTCTCTAACACATGTTGATATTGTATCAGAGACAAGAGGGGTTGCTCTGATGGTAAGCAACCCCCACTTCCAACCGAGAGGTTGTAAGTTCGCGTCTCCCCAAGAGCAAGGTGGAAAGTTCTTGGAGGGAAGGATGCCGGGGGTCTATTTGGAAACAGCCTCTCAACCCAAGGGTAGGGTTAAGGTATGCGTACATACTACCCTCCTCAGACCCCACTAAGTGGGATTATACTGGGTTGTTCACTACAAAAAAAACTCCAATTGCTTACGGATTTTACCAACGCCCCGAATTTGTTGGTGTATTAGCAACAAATTGCTAACCAAATGGTAACTAATTTATTTTTCAGAATTTAGTAACAGATTCGTAACGACTTGCCAACCAAAATGTTACTAACTAAATAATTTAGTTGGAAAATATGGCGGGAAAAATAGGCGGCTAAAATAGCAACTGCTTACTAATGGATTACCAACTCAAATGTTACCAACAAATATTTTCCGTTGGTAATATTACCAACGGAGTACATATCCGTTGTTAAATATGGTGTAAAAAATGAAGTATTATTTATTAATAGATTAGTAACGAATTACCAACCAATTATTTACCAACAGAAAGATTTTGTTGCTAACTTCACCAACTAATTTAAAATGCGTTTGTAAATTACCAACCGAATGGTATCTGTTAGTAAACTTGCCAACTAAACTTAATCGGTTGGAAAACTTAATTAATAGATCTTTTTTTTAATCCACTAGGCAAGAGTCTAGGGCTAGTTTTTTATTAATAATTGAAAATAACATTACAACAACTAGGAAAAGTTCAAATAAGGGACAGTAGCACCGGTATTGAAACCGGGCTATCCTTACCGTACTAATCCTATTGAGGTTTGACAACCTCACTTATTAACAAGCATGCATTAAATAAGAACTTGACATGACTAAATATTTTATGATCATCACAGAGTTTATAACATACTCTGTGATGAGATTACAATTGAGGATACTAATGAGTCGTAGAGTAAAATGTATAATACCCAATTGATTGTTGTCCCTTATTTTCCAAACTTGTATAATGTTGAAGTTGTACTTCTATTTCATTGTCCTCCAGTTTGTTCAAAAGGTATTCAAAAATCATCTTTTATTTTTTGAAAGGTTGGATTTCGATGACGTATTTGTAGCAACCTGCTTTTGTTTGGCCGCTCTCATTGGAATTTGCCTAACATTTGATTTCTTGTCTGCCCATGTTGCAATTTTCATCAAAATAGCACCTGACTTACTTGTTCCAATGTGGTCGACCACATTGTTTGGTGGTGTATCTAGGAAGTGAATGCATGTGCGACAAGGAGGCTTACTTGGAATGAAATCAGGAGCCTCCCACTTGGTCTTTAATTTTCCAACTATAGTGTTTTCAAAAACTGGAGTTTGAATTGCATCCTTGATTACTCTATCTACTCGATGATTTTCAAAATGGAAACGTTGTTTAAGCGTATTTCCCTGCTCTCTTTTCAAATTTGCGCAACACTTTCCTGCGATCTGAGTTTTATTGTTGGATTTTGGTGTTACTTATTTGTTGGCCATCGATGACCATTGTCCATCTTCTCTTGTGTGTTGTCGATTATCAGCAGACTGTAAAGCAGAATTTGGTTGAGCTAAGGCAGCATTAGATACAGCATCAGTAGTTGTATCTGAAGAATTGATCACACAGCCTTGTCGGGCCCTGCCATGCTGGTTATATGTATGTTGTCTGAGCGAATTCATTGTTGTTCCTACTTGCTGTAGGATAGATTGCTGCCCTTTGTATAATTCATTTGAATTAGAATGGTTAGATATAGTCAAAGCTGATGATTTTTTTTTCATTGCATCTTGCAGTAATGTTTGAAGCATGTAGCAATTTTGGCGCTGTCAGGTTCTGCCCTCGTTGAACTGGTGGATCAGTAGAATTTGCAACATCTTTGGCAGGAAGTAGAGACTCCAAAATTGTACCCTTTTCTTGGCAAAACAGTGTAGGCCTATTTGCACTGTGATATGCAACCGCAGCAGATGCAGTAGCCACATTTGACAGTGCCTGTTCACATGGAACAATTAATGTACTTTGATGAAACAGTATATTTAGTCAGCTGTGTTATATCAGACTTTGGCATTGAATGAGCCTCTTTAGCTTGACCAATTGGAACAGCATCAATGTTGTGACCTGGATAAGCAGTCACTTTAGGAAGAATCCCAGCCAAATTTTGTGCAGCTGAAGCAGATTCAATATCCATATTTGACAGTTTCTGAAAACTCCTTTTTTGTATCAGCTGCTTTATCCACCAGAGGAGAATGCTGCAACATATGCTGGTGGTAGATCAAACTATGTTCCTGGTTTTTGGCATTGTCAATATCATTTGGGGTCACAAGAGTTGGTGCAGCTGCTATTAATGAAGCAGAAGCAGAACCTGTTTTAGAAACCACAGTACTACTATCCCCTTCAAGATGATCAGAATCTCCCTTATCGATCACAGTAGGATGTGTAGTGTTAACAGTCTCCAAATTTGTACCGGTTGTTGGATCACATGAATGCTTTAACATGTGTTGCTGGGTGATTTCAGTTAAATCAACCAAGGGCTGTCTCAATGAAATAGTAACTGGTAGCAGACAAGTCTGGGCAGTATCACCATTTGGTTTTGCAAGAGATTTTGCATTTACACAAGTTGTATCAGAAACAGCAACATTTTTAAGAACCAATGCAGTGCTAGCCAATTAAGAAACTCCCATATCCTTCACAGTAGATTGATTAGTGGCAACAGTTAATGCAGCATTTTCAATTGACTTCTGTGCAAAATTGTAAGAGTCTTTACAAAGATGAGCAGTAGTCGAGTTTGTCATTGAAAATTCTGTAGCATTCTTCAGTGAGGATTCTGTCGACAGCAAGTCTGGACCTTTTGCATTTTCATCTGCTGATATAACTGTCTGCTCCTTTTTTATTTCCATCTACTTGACCTTTACCAAGCAATGTAGCCTTAGGATTTGGCATTGGGGGAGCTTTTCAGACACTGGCAGAGATGAACTGGGATTTGTCCATCTGTCGCATTGTGTCGACGTCCTGCAAAATTAGCATTCAAGTATTCCCTAGCATCGCCTCTTAATTTAACCTCACTGTCCCGACCTTCTGTTTCGCCACTGTAACGAACTTGTTCAATCAAGTCTTCTGAATTCCATCGACAAGATTTAGTATCATGTCCTTGGTGATTGCAACATGTGCAATATTTTGGTAAATTGTCGAATACAATCTGCTGAACGTATTCGACAGTTATCCCTTTTTTTTTATCGACTATCTTGATCTTAGTTTTCTTTAGATGTTTGTCGAGTAAGTTAATCAAGATTTTAACTCGAGCCGTACTAGGTCGAGTTCGATCTTGAGTGGCCTTATCTACGTCACGTGATCCCCTTCTCTTACAAATCATTTTCCTATCGAAATTTTCCTATAATCCATAAACAATCTTCCTAAATCTCAAATCTAAGTTTTGTGAGTTACTGTAGCAGCAGAGTTTCTGAATTTTCCAGCAATAATACATAACATGTTAGCGATGGATGGCGGTTGACTGGGAAGGCTTCGATGGAAAATTCAGTCTCTCCCCAGCCTTGTGCTGTGGGAGAGGATATTCATAACTCTTCAGAAAACCGATTGACTATTGGGACAAAACCAAGTTTTGCAGCTTTGTTTGATGGAAAACAATCTGCCGAGACAGTTTCAAAGCTCGAACTTAATCCAGTTTCGTTTTAAAATGGAACACCTACAGTAGAATTCACAGTAGACGAAGTCAACTCATTCACTAGAGAAGAAGGTCTCCATCAAGCGGTTATAATTAAATTTTCTTATGAAAACCTGCGATCCAGGAGTTAAGACAGATTCTGCCAAAAGTTTTCAATGTCAAAGGTAAATGCAATATCGGACAACTAGAATATCGACATATTCTGGTAAGATTCGACTTATTCGAAGATTCTGCTAATGTCGTTTCAAGAACATCTGGTTATGTTCAGTCCAAAGGAGACGATTTCTTCTTTAGGACTTTCCCCTGGACTATGGGATTCAACCCCCGAGAGGAAACTTCAATAGCGGTAGTTTGGATTTCAATGCCAGATCTGCTAGCAAATTTTTTTGCAAGGAAATCTCTCTTATCTATTGCATCTGCTGTTGGGAAACCTCTTGATGTAGATAAGGCAACTAAAGATCGTATGCGTCCTAGTACGACACGAGTTAAAGTCTTGATTAATTTGCTAGACAAACATCCAAAGAAAGTCAAGATATAAGTAGTTGATATAAAATCTGGAAAATTAATTGAATATGACCAGCAGATTGTAATTGATAATCTTCCAAAATATTGCACTTTCTGTTATCACCAAGGTCATGAGAAAAATTCGTGTCGATGGATTACAGAAGATCGTAGTGAGAAAGCAGTGTCTGCTAATGTATTGGATGGCAGGGGCAGTATGGTTATGCGGGATGCCACGGAAATTTTGAATGAGATTAATGCTGGTCGAAGAGGAGAATATGGGATTGTTGATCCTGCCAAAAAGAATGATACTGCTGCAAATGCTAACACAGCAGAAGCTCTGTATGCTCCTGTCCAGCATAGTTCAGAACCATTTTCAGCTAATATGAAACAGAAACCATTTGTGTTACCAGTAAGGAATCTATCTAATATGCCTTCAGTGGATACACAAATCAGTACTCGAGCTGAACACCAAGCCAGGGATGCACAAGACTGTGATACTATTCTGGATGAAGGATTCATTGATCAACAGAACACAGTATTGAGCAATTCTGGTGATCTGGATACTGCATATGAAGCTGCAAATCATTTACATACTTCTCACATCTCTGTGATTAATACAAATGAAGCTGATCACAATATGCTGGAGACATCAGCTGCAGCAAATGATAAGTTAAAGGATTTAGTGTCTTCAGATAAGTACATCAAAGAAGTGCAGCCTAAGGGTAATAGTCCTAATACTGTTTCTGCAGAAATATGTCAAACACTCAAAGGTGTCTCTGATTGTGTTAAAAAAAAAATACAGGACACTGTTTCTTTGAAATTGATAAGTATGGCTGATTATGAAATTTCAGTATCAAACAGTACGCATAAAAATCCAACCGGTCAAAAAACAAAAGATGATTTTTGAATTCTACCTCTTTATTGATATCCTCTTTTGTAACCTCATCACACAGTTGATTATAAACTTTGTGATGATCTTAAAATGTTAGTCGTGTCAAGTTACTTGGCACGATCATGTTTTTTATGTTGTATTTTAATTTTCTGTTATTAATAAAATCTCAACCCTAGGCTTCGCCTAACGGTTAAAAAGAAAAAGACAATAACGACTTATTTGCGAAGAAATTCGCTGGCAGTTCTGGAAATGAAATCCAAGTAACGGCTATTGATGTTTCTTCACGGGGATTAAATCTCATTGACCATGGGAATGTCCGGAAGAAGAACTCATCGCCTTTTGACTTTACATAGCCAGAAGTTTTTGACAGCGCATTCGCAAAATCTTCAAATAGATTGAATTGGAACAGAATCCATATTTTGTCCTTCATCAATAGTGACATTAGGACGAACTCCTTCACTGGTTCATGCTACAAGATTAGCATTTATGAACTCCCTTGCATCACCTTCTAGTTTCTTCAATCTGCCCCGGCCTTCAGATTGTCGATCATGAAATGCTTGTTCATTCACTTCATCTATACTCCAACGGCACGATTTTACATCATGACCTTGATGATTACAATATGTGCAGTATTTAGGAAGGTTATCCAAAACGATCCGCTGGTCATATTCGACTATTTTTCCAGATTTAATATCAACTATCTTGATCTTTATTTTTGTTGGAAGTTTGTTTAGCAAATTAATCAAAACTTTTAATCGTGCCGTGCTCGGTCTCGTTCGATCTTTAGTAGCCTTATCAACTGCTAAAGGCTTTCCCACTACAGCAGCGATTGACATTATGGATTTTTTTGCGAAGAAGTTTGCTGGCAGTTCAGGAAAAGAGATCCAAACGACAGCTTTTGATGTTTCTTCACGAGGATTAAATCCCATTGTCCATGGGAATGTCCTAAAGAAGAAATCGTCTCCTTTCGCCTTAATATAACCAGATGATCTTGAGCTGTTTGTTTTTCGATATTGTTTTGCTTGATATTTGTGGATCGAACCGATC
Source organism: Nicotiana benthamiana (assembly GCA_034376525.1). NCBI lineage: Eukaryota > Viridiplantae > Streptophyta > Magnoliopsida > Solanales > Solanaceae > Nicotiana > Nicotiana benthamiana. The sequence goes on from CM067340.1 coordinate 12,803,383, forward strand.
GCCTCGGTATGAATAGATGCATCTATAGGCGGCCGTCGACCCTCGGCATGTGCACAAATTATTTCTATTGGTTCGGGCAGTCGCCTCGGCATAACGTACGGATGATTATTCTGTGAAAACTTATACTCACATTGTTCATTATTATACACAAAAATAGAAATAGTAAATCATTGTAAGAACATGACTTATGCATCTTGCCATAAACTGCTGATACTAGTAGCTTTCTATACTTATAAAATATTTCATATATTATTTGACCTTAGTAAGTATCAAGTCGACCTCTCGTATATATGAGAGTCCTTCATAGTATAAAACCTTCGATTTTTTTGTGATGAATATGAGTTATTATTCAATTCTCATTATTTTTAGGATCTATGACACTGTCGAGAATGGTACTAAAAATTAAAATATATTAAGTATGAGATTTGAGAAACAATTAATCTTTTTTCACGTTGCTTAATATATCATAAATTAAAAATCATTTTATCTCAATAATTAAGAACCAAAAAATTTTATATCTTTTAGAGTTTTATTCGATTTCTCTGAATACATTTATTATTTTGAAATTATCAATAATATTTTTGAGTATTATATTTACTTATTTATTTAATTCAATTTAAAGTGTGTGTGTGTGTGTGTGTGTGTATATATATATATATACACGCTTTAATTAGTGATCGGGTAGATTATCTGTCTCTATTTTTCTTTCTGTATGTATACATATATTCTGGGTTGCTTCTGAGCCTTTATTGACTAGTACGTTGTTTAACTAGTTTGTGCTCGTTCGACTTCCTGTTGAGGGTTTTGGCTTATTCTTGATATTGGAAGTGCGCTTCAATTCGGAGCGAGCACGTGAGTCTCTTTCCTAACCTTGTTAATTAATGAAACACCAAATTAAAGTAATAATTCTCACATAAAATTACATCGAGTGCACCGCCTAATTAATTACCCCCTTTTCTAAATTACACAAATTTTAGGTGCGCATAGAGGGTACCGCCTACCATCCCCACTCTCCTAAAATTACAGAGAACTGGCGCCATTTTAGCTTCTTCTCTGTACCCACGATCACAATATGGCTAATCCTTTCCATTATCTTTCCCAACTGATAGATAATCTCACAACAGTCTCTCACAAGTTATCGTTTGAAAGCTTCTCAATTCCACAATTCAATATTCGGCGGGTAAGTGGTTTGAAGGTTTTTTATATCAATCTAATTTATCCATTGTATTGTAGATATATGTTGAAAGCTTTTGCTCTTTATAATTGGGATTTGAGGCCTTGTTTGATTATTAGTAGTCTTTTTGTACTACTATCTAACGATTTAGAAATCAATAATGCTACTGTAATCCTTTTACATTATCAGGAAAGAAAGTTTGTTTGAAAAATAACTTTAAATCGCGAGTGGATATACAAAAGGTTAACTAGAGGTTTGTATAATCCTGAATTCATAAGGGGTGTAGAGCTATAACAAATAAATGATATGTACTTAATTAAATAATTTTTCACTTCATTCCTCCTATTCTCTTCAACTTGGATTAATTTTCACTTTTCAGTGGATTCAGTAAATACCTTGAGATAATTGGCTCAATATTGATATACTACGAAAAACTTTACAGGTAGAAAATAATACTCTAATTAACAAATATATTCAATGAAATAAAAGATTTACTAATTCTTATTAATTTCACATGCTATATGAAAAAATATATTGCTCATAAAAAAACATGAAGACATTTCCTCCAACGGAAAGTGTTTTTTGAAAACAAAATTAATAAAACTTTACCTAAGATCAACAATATCTCAAGAATAATTAAATAAATTGGTTATATTATAAATTAGAGAAAAAATATTAAAATAAGTTGATTGTAAAATATAGTTAACGACGCGACCACACCAAATCGGTCCTTATATAAAGTGGCACATTTCGTCGTTATGTAACGACATATTTAACGATACGATAAGATACAATATTAGTAACAATAAAAAAATATTGTATTTAATGTAACAATACGATACAATACAATAGGTACAACTATCCAAACAAGTTGTAAGTTATTTGCGGACTTAGTTTATATTTTATAATTTAAACATGAATGCAATTATTTTTTTATTTTTTATACACATATATAGTTTGGTGCAATTAAAATTTATTATTTTATATGATAATTTAATAACCAAAGATACTTATATATGCCATGTGACTGGTTAATATAGTAGAAGAGTCTAATAAAATAAAATTACTAAAATACTCCCAAAAAAATTGGAGAATGCGGAAGAATTAAATAAAAACAAGAAGAAATTAAACAAAAAAGAAAAGAAATTAAACAAAAAAGAAGAAATTAAACAAAAAACATAAGCCGCGAAAAGGTTTCCTCTGTCTCCAAAAAATCCCGCGCGTTTTTTTCAGTTTCATCTTCTCCAACGTCGCCAGTTCTGTCCACGATCAGCAAGAAGTTCGTCCAAATATTTTTCTCAACTGAAAGATTATCTCAAGCAGCCTCTCATCACAAGCTATCGGTTGGATTCTTCTGATCAATTGCACAATAGATTCGGCTAAGTGGTAAGTCTCTCACAAGCTATTATTTGGATTCTTCGGTATATTGTAGATATGAATTGATATGCTATATTTGTTTGGTTATATATATATATATATATATATATATATATATATATATATATATATATATATATATATATATATATATATATATATATTGAATTAGTATATTTTGTAGTTGATGGCTTATATAGATTAAAGAAGGCAGAATATAAGGATACCAGATATTCTTGTGAACTTCACTTGATTGTTTTTTAGTCCTTTGCTATTGGTATGTAACTATCTCTTCCAATCTCTATGTGAACTTTTATTCTGCCATTTTTTTTGCTAAGTATTTGAAAGCTCGTGCTCATTATACGGGGATTTTAGACCTAATTTGATTATTAGTACTCTTTTTTTATTGTCCAAAGATTTTTTGTAATCAATAAATGCTACTGTAATCCTTTTACATTATCAGGAAAGAAAGTTTGTCAGAAAAATGACTTCAAATCGCGAATGGATGTACAAAAGGCTAACGAGAGGTTTGTATAATCCCGAATTCATAAGGGGTGTTGAGCAATTTATTGAGTTTGCAAAAAATCATCGTGAAGGGAGGGATGGTGAGAGACTAAGGTGCCCTTGTAACCGAAAAAAGTGTCATAATAGAAATTTTGAAGATGTTCTTACTGTCCACGAGCATTTATTGCGCGATGGCTTTGTACCTGGATATCATATATGGTACTTGCATGGAGAAAATAAGGTTACCAGAAATATAAATCAACATGAAGAGATGCGAAATTGGGATCAGTTGATGAATACCGAATCGGTAACTGTGGGTGCAATTGATGAGCCTGGATCACCTACTTCATACCACAGAATGGTCCTTGACGCCGCTGGCCCCTCATTCGATCCGATTGATAGGGATGAATCATCGAATCCTGTTGCGCAAAAATTTTATGATCTGGTAGATTCTGCAAATCAAGAGGTGTGGCCTGGCTGTGAAACACATTCTCAATTGTCAGCTGTTGCACGCTTATTGCACATCAAGTCTGAACACCATCTATCTGACAGATGTTTTGATGACATTTGTCAATATGTGAATGAGATGATTCCTCCGGATAACCTAATGCCAAATAATTTCTATGAAACTAAGAATTTGATGCAGGGAATGAACATGCCAGTAGAAGAAATCCACAATTGTGTAAATGCCTGTATGATTTATTGGGGAGAAGACAGCGAACTTAACCATTGCAAGTTTTGTCGCCATCCCAGGTACAAGCCTACTAGGCAAATATCGAATTCAAAGAGAAATCTTGTACCTTTCAAACATATGTACTACTTTCCCTTCACTCCACGATTACAACGGTTATATGCTTCCGACACGACTGCTGCACATATGCGATGGCATGCCGAGCATGAAGTTGAGGAAAATGTGATGCGTCACTGTTCAGATGCGCCCGCATGGAAATACTTTGATAAAATGCATCCATCTTTTGCAGCAGAAAGTCGTAATGTCATATTAGGGCTATGCACAGATGGTTTTCAACCATTTGGACAAACAGGTCAACATTATTCATCTTGGCCAATAGTTGTGACACCATACAACTTGCCGCCTTGGATGTGTATGAAAGAGTCCTATTTATTTTTGTCGGTTATAGTTCCTGGACCGAAGAACCCTAAGCAAAAGCTTGATGTTTTCTTGCAGCCTTTGATTGCAGAACTAAAACAATTGTGGAGTACAGGTGTGGACACATATGATATCTCCAAGAAGCAAAATTTTAACATGCGAGCTGCTTTGATGTGGACAGTTAGTGATTTTCCTGCATATTCGATGTTGTCTGGATGGGGTACTGAGGGTAAGCTAGCATGTCCATATTGTATGGAGAATACAGATGCTTTTACTTTGACTAAAGGTGGCAAACAGTCATGGTTTGACAATCATCGTAAGTTCCTACCACTGGATCATCCATACAGAAATAACAGAATATCATTTAGAAAAAATAAAGTGGTCCGAACGCATCCTCCCCCGATACGGTCAGGTGATGATATATTGAAGGAGATAAATGAATTGGGATTGAAAAAGGTGACAGAGCTTGGGGCTGATATTGTTAATGGCAAAATTAGTAAGTTTTCGGGTTGGAAGAAAAGAAGCATATTTTTGGATTTGCCGTATCGGAGTACAAATCTGATCCGACACAATCTAGATGTTATGCACATCGAAAAAAACTTTTTCGAGAATGTGTTCAACACAGTGCTGGACGTAGATGGTAAAACAAAAGATAATGCCAAATCTAGAGAAGACTTGAAAGAGTTCTGCCGACCTCCTGAATTACATACCGTTGGTGACGAATATCCGGAAGCTTGTTATACACTAGACAAGAAGTCGAAAAAAGTGTTGTGTGAATGGGTGGAGAATCTGAAATTTCCAGATGGATATGTCTCTAATATGGGAAGGTGTATGGACATGAAAAAACATAAATTGTTTGGTATGAAAAGCCACGATTGTCATGTATTCATGCAAAGATTGGTCCCTATCACGTTTCGTGAGCTATTACCACAAAAAGTTTGGGAACCACTTGCTGAGATGAGCCTTTTCTTTAGGGATCTCACTTCAACAACAATTCGGGAAGAGGATATGGTTAGACTTCAACAAGAAATACCTGAAATTCTTTGTAAATTAGAGCGTATATTCCCTCCCAGCTTCTTTGATTCAATGGAGCATCTCCACGTGCATCTTGCTTATGAAGCAAGGATAGCAGGTCCGGTGCAATATCGATGGATGTACCCATTTGAGAGGTAAAATTTCATCTTTCTGCTTGTATCTTTATAGTTGCTATTTATAGTTGTATCTTTGTAGTTGCTGTTTATAGTTGTATCTTTATAGTTGATGTTTATACTTGTATCTTTATAGTTGTTGCCCTGCATCCAAAACTGGATTAGTTACCTCAATTTTCTGTTGTCCAGATTTGATAGTTGTTGTTGTTCGATCAGTAGCAGCTGGATTAGTTACAAGAATCCTATAAGTTGTATCTTTATAGTTGATGTTTATACTTGTATCTTTATAGTTCTGATTCTCATTTCTGTTGGACCTCGATGAGCAATTGTTCTTTGCATTATGTTGTCCAGTTGCCGAGGTTTGTTGTGATGTATCATCAGAGTTCTGTAGATCAGAATCACTTTGAGACAAGGCAGACTTATTGACATTTGCAGCTTCTGTAACTATTTAGTTGGTCACACTGCCTTGTTTAACTATCTCAGACTTTTGACAGTTATCTTGTCGAAGTAAGTTCTGCGCAATATCATCCTCTGAAGGATTTGCTGTTATTTGAATGACAGCATTTTCACTCGCAGTTATATCTCGATCAGCATGATTTTGCAAAGGAAGAGTAGAAACCATCTTTGGCAGAATATGATCTGCAGCAGTTGCTTCTTTATGCAGTGTCCAGTTGGAATTGTTGTTACCCTTTGTACTAGATGTTTCAAATTCCAGTTCCATAACATCACCTTGATCAACCATCTCTTCATTCTGTCCAAACATTGTAATGCCATCCAATGCTAGAGTTGGCTGAACAGAAGACGGGACATGAATCTCTTCTGCTGCTAGCTACTGAACACTGCATCTGTCTTGCTGTCCTTTAGATAGTTCAGTTGAATTGCTGTCCCTAGTACCAATTGTTTGATCAAACAGAGTGGAGTTCTGCACACTGTGTTGTTGGTCGATCAGCATATGTTCCTGTCTTTTTGCATTGTCATGTGCTTTCATAGAAGACAAAATTGACATCTCCTTTTTTGAGGCATCAAAATGAATTGGCATTATTGACTTCTCCACTGGTTCAGCAGATACAACAGATGGATCTCTATTAACATTCAAAGATTCTGAATCCTCCAAAAGTGTGCCATATGTTTGATCAAATAATGTACTGAAATGAATCTTACTATTACCAAAAGCTGCTGCTCAATTTTTTTATTCTGCATACAGTCATCTGCTACTACAGAAGATGTAGCAGTAGGATTCAAATTTTACACCATCATAGCAGTAGGTAATATGATCTGTAGCAAGTTTTGAATAATGGAATGAAACAATTTGCTGCTCGATCTTGCCTGCAATTAATAAATTGGACCGTTTCTCACTTTGTACATTATCCTTGTGCGTAGTTCTATCATTTAAACACTATTGTACGTCCCTGAATGGTGCAAGTTGCTGCTCCACTTGCTTTGCATTGTATCTCTTGACAGATACTCTTTGGAACTTTTTAATATCTACAAACCAGTTTCTTGTTCTACATGTTCATTATATATCTTCACGTTTTAGTCAGTTCTCTATGAACCATAGGTGTGCTAATAGCTGTCATTAAATTCATAAAAGCAGTAGTTTATTGTAATCTTCTGCTCCCAGAAACTCTTTTAATTCAGACTTCTTATTTGAGCTTATGTGTTATTTCCAGGAACCTTCGGAAATTGAAAAATAATGTTCGAAATAAGGCACAAGTTGAAGGATCAACATGCAACGCGTATTTAGTTGAGGAAGCTTCATCTTTTTTGTTCACACTACTTTGAACCTCATGTTTACACAAGGCATAGGAAAGTTCCACGGAATGATGATGGTGGTACAAGGGAAAAAGATGAGCGCGATGGTAATCTTTCTATATTTACCTATCCAGGTAAAGCATTTGGGAGATGTAAACCAAGATATATGACTTAAGAAGAAATTGATGCAGCTCATATTTATGTTTTATTAAATTGCCCAGAAGTACACTCATATATTGAGCAAGACTTCAAGCTTTTGTTTTCATTTGTAGATTAACAAAATCATCAAAACCTTAATAAAATATTTTCTTGGATGTGATTCAAAGGATTTTTATTGACTCCCTTCGTCAAAATTTCCTACAAATTACGGAAAAGGAAGTGGATAAGAAACTTGATGAAGATTTTGCATCATGGTTTAAAAGATATGTGAGTACTTGTACAATATCCTTCCACTTATACTTACCTCACTTATAAGAAACTCTAATTATTTTTATTTTATAGGCACGCATCCATATAGATAATCAGTTCATCAAGGCCCTTGCAGAAGGTCCATGTCGAACAGCACAACCATGGATTGGTTATAGAGTCAACGGTTTTAAATTTCACACTAAAAGCCGCAGTTCTTCTAGATCATCTAACAACAGCGGTGTATGCATAAAAGGAACTAATTATAGTGTTGATGATAGTGACTACTATGGCGTGCTAACTGATATCCTTGAATTGGAGTACAAGGGTAGCGAGTATATAAAGAGAACTGTTTTATTTAAGTGCGAGTGGTTTGATCCCACACCAAAGGCAGGAATGAGGATTCACCCACAATATAAACTTGTGGATATCAACCATGAAAAGAAGTTCAAAGAAGTATGAACCATTTGTTTTGGCAATGCAAGCGGCTCAAGTGTATTATACAACTTATCCTAGCTTACGACGTGATAAGAGTGAGTGGTGGGCTGTGTGCAAAGTAAAAGCACGGGGTTTGGTGGACTTGCCTCCATCATCTTCACAGTCAACTCCGACAGATGGTGTTGAGCCATTCCAATCTGAGGAAGTTGGTTTAACATTTGATGTGGTACCTAACGATGAAATTATTCTCCTTAATGATCCAAATGGTGGATTCATAAACATAAGAGACGAGGATGATGATTTAGATGATGAGGTAGAACTTCAAGTTGAATTTGGATCGGACGAAGATGAAGATAAGGATGAGGATAATGAGAATGAAGAGCTATATGATGAAAATGACAGTGAATAGAGTCAAAGTGCTTCAATCTCTTCAATTATAGAGTCTGAATGAATGAAACATAGTATATAATTTATTTTTAGTTTTTAGTTTTTAAGAAAAAGTTCCTGGATTTCAAATTTTATGGGTTCTTGTTTTTTTTAACTTAAGTAAATTTGTTCTTTTTAGATATTTGTCTTTTGAAATACTTTATAAAGTAAATTTGTTCCTTTTTAGATGTTTGTCTTTTGAATCTGCCATGTCTAGATTAATACTTGTATGCCTTATTTTTTCAAAGCATTTTGTTCTTGGAGTAATATATCATTTAATTACTCTTGGAATAATATATCAATTATTGTATCCAATTAGATTTGACCATGATTCATTAAATATGTTATTTGTTCATCTGCATCTGGCTTCGGAATCTCAGATATGGCACCTAGGGGAGGTGGAGCAGACACACCGAGATCTCGTGAGATGTTGAGTCCCACATCTGATCAGTCACCCGAACTTGATCAGTCACCTGAACCTCCAGTTACAGAAACACCACATTTGGATGCAACTCTAAGCAGATCCTTACCATCTTCTTCTTCTGATCTTGGTACACCTGCAGATGAAATCCGATCAGCAAGTTCGTCCAACACAATTGGCGGTAACCGTATCCCAATTACAGTCGTCCCTAGAGGGTAAGAGTAAAAGTGTCACCTGTTTATATTTTTTAAAATTTTTGTTTCTTGCTTATCTGGTATGCATTAGTGCATCTCAAATGCTTCTTGAAAGAGTATGAAAGGCTTAAATGGAATAGAGTAACAACATAATTCATTTCTTATTTACTTTAGCCAACTGGACCCAGGCAATAACGTCGCTCGGTCTGTCACAAAAATCTTCAAGGAGAAACTGGATCCTGAAGGACATAATTGGAAGTCTGTTACACCAGAGACAAAAGACTTCTATTGGGAAGAGTTTAAGGTAAAGTTATAGTATTATAAGATCAATAATATTTGGAGTTCCTTTATCTTTCTTGAGCCGAGGATTTACTACACTCGGTATAAGTTGTTTTTGTTGTTATTATCAATATCTTGTGTTATTTTCATTTGATGTTCTCAAACAGAAACGATTTCAGTGGGACACTGCAATTGAAGGTTCCATAAAGATAAGTTTATGAGCAAATGTGCAGAACGATACAAGGGTATGTTATCTGAAGCAAGAAGTTGAGAGAAGAAGCGCAAAACTATTTCAGTATCTATTTGGGACAGCTGGAAGTCTCACTGGGAGACTGAGGCTTTTAAAGCCAAGTCTGCGCAATGCTCAAGGAATCGGCTAAGTGAAAAAGGTGGTGAAGGTTGTGGTCCCTCGCGCCATACAGGAGGCTCCAGAAGTCACCGAGAACATGCAAGACAAATGGTATATTCCTTTTTTATTAGCCTAGTTATAATATCTCCAAAGCTAGTTATTATGTATTAATATAGTGAACGTGGTTTTCAATTCTAGGCTAAAGAACTGGGAAAACCAGCTCATCCACATGAGCTTCTGAAAAAGACACATGTCAAGGCGAACAAGGAGTTTGTAGACCAGAAATCTAAGAGCACCTATGTAAGTTACTTCTCCCATTTTTGCTGTGACGTTTGCTACTTTGATTGCGATGGCCATTTAATTTTAACATATATATCTATAGTAGTCAGTGTCACAATTTATAGGATTAGCACAAAGCATGCAAGATGTTACTTAAGAGTCAAAGAATTGATGATAATTGAATGTCATTTTCCAGTGGAAAGCATTCTTCTGATTTTGCGAATCTTCAATATTCTGTCTAAGGGTCCCAACTTCAGGTTATATATACCACCTTTTACTTGCTCAATAATTTGATGTCTTCACATGCTGTTTATACGTTCTGGCAACTGGTTGTACCGATGTTGTAAATAGCGCTCGCCTCAGCGCTAATAGCGTGAGGCGAGGCGATGCGAGCTGCCACCGGTATTTTACAGTGTGGCATAGCATTTTCAAATAAGCGAGCGCCTCTGCCTTTGTACCGTGTGGCGACATGTAGCATGAGGCGACCTGTAGCGTCCCTTTTTTCCAAAAAGAAAAGAACAAGGCAGTAACAGCGATCTATTTAAACAAAAAATTAGGATTTGCGATTTCTTTACTCTTTCTCCTTCAAGTAGACATCACACTATTGGTTTAAAGAATAGTGGAAAACATGTATCAAGATGATCTCCAAGGAAAAGTGAAACTGATAGTTGTCTTGTGACTGTGACAGAAGTGATTGAGTTGATAAATTGGAGTTGTTTTGACGAAACGCTGGAAGTCGATTCCACGAATGACTTGTTTGTGCATTATATGCTGCAAATATGTCTGTATTCTGTGATGTAATATCAAGAGTTACTGCTTTGTTGGCCATCGTCCATTGTCCATCTTCACTTGATTGTTGTCGAGTATCTGTTGGTTGTTGAGTTAATACATAGACCTTACTGGATGGCCTCCTTTGGTTTGCGACTTCAACTGAGCTTTTATGTGTTGACTCATTCTGTTCTAACTTTGACGTCGCTGTATTTGAAATTACTGCTTTTGTTCTTGGGACAAATAGTGGAGCGTTACAGTTCATATTGCTGTTTGGAGTTGCTGTTTGTTGCAGAATAGTATGACAGTTCTTCATTACAGATTTCCCTTGACATTTTTGCTTGATTGGATCTTCATAGACTTCTCCAGAATTATTTTGATCACACTCTTAATCTTTTTCTGACGAAAGTGTTAACTTATCTGTGTGCTTAATGTTACCAATCTGTAATTTTTCTTCCAAAAGTTCTCCTTCATCATCATTGGAATTGGCAATTGTTGAGAAGGAGTATGAAGTTGAGGGTATGGATGGGTTGTTTCCTTCAAAGTGATTTTTATTTTTGGATTTTGGAGTTACTGCTTTATTAGCCATCGACCATTGTCCATTTTCCTGTCGATTATCTGTAGGCTATACAACAACAGTTTCTTTAGATAAGGCATCATCATTGACAGCATCAACAGAAGCAGCTATAGCTGTATGATTCACTGCTTCATTATTGTCAAGCTGTGATTCAGCTTGATCAATAGAAATTTGCCTATAAGGTGATGGTTCATTCTGTACTGTCCCTTGGTCTGTGTTGGTATCCTGTGTAGTAGTTAAAGCATTCGATGACTGTGTCAATGAACTAGACGAAGGCATTATACAAACCTGTGCATTGTTATCATTTGGTGTCACAGGAGGTAGTGCAGCAGTTGGTTGATCCACAGAATGTTGTACCATTTGCTGCTTGTCGATTTCTGTTAACTCATTTAAGGGTTGTTTCAATGAAACAGCAAGTTTGGGCAGTAACAACTTTTGGTAAAATTTCTGCAGCTGTAGCAGCAGGGAAAGTGCTTTGTTGCTGCTGCACATTACACTTGAAATGATTTTCATCACTTTCATCTGATTGATCAACCTGTGCAAAGGAGTCGATCAATACCATCTGGAGTTGTCTCATTCATGGGCTGAACTGGAGAAGCAATATGCGAGGCCTCTAAATTATCATCCACTACAACCGGTTTCGATAGTATATAGATGTTGATCTGCAGCATTCCTATCCATCACAGAAGTTTGAGCAGTTTTTACATCACCATTTTGTATCGTAACATCTTTTACAATGCCATGATTTACTGGAGAATGAAAATGACCAAAACTGCATTCTGCTGTTCATTCCCTGCTTCAGCCAAAAGTGCATTGTGTTGCGCAATTTTTATTAATTCATCTCCTGAATCACAACCTTTCTCTTCTATCTCCTTAGCTTGTTGATCAGCTCGTTTACTGACTTATGATGTCACTGAAGGCTTATTTGACATTTTCTTTTCAGTTAACACATTTGATGTCAGCTGCAATGTAACAGTAGATTTCTCTGTACACTGCTGGACAGGAACTGCTTTCTGGCTTGGGAGTGAGACTGCAGCTGTATAATTTAAAACAGACTCACTCTGTTGGGCAGTAGCAACATTCTCAGAAGTATAGGAAATACAGTAACCAAAATAGAATGGATACACATTTTCTAAATGTGATACATATGCAGCATTTAACTGAACCTCTAGTTTGGATGCCGTATGATTGTACTGACTGGATTGCCTCCAATTGGTTGTCTTCCAGTTCAAATGACTACAAAATCTCCACTTATCAGAACTTGCATAGAGAATGAGAATTCTGATGCTCAACTTTTTCTATCGACGGGGAATTAATTGAGTTTAGCTCATTTAATGACATTTGAGTTTTCAGTTTTGTTACCTTTTATGACTGTGTTCTTGATGTTTTCTCTGTCAAAGTTATTATTATAGAGCTTATATCATTTTCTTTTTGTCCAGGACGCCATAATGTCTAAAATTCTATCTGCGTCTCAGCCTGAAGATGGGTCCGGTGAGCCTCCTGAAGTTGATTTCTCACAAATATATTTGGAGGAAGTCGGTGTTAAGAAGACGCGCATTTATGGTCTTGGTTCTCAAGCTCCTTTCTATGGGCATGTTGGTGCTTCCACCAGCTCGATATCTCCACCTCAGGATCTAGACTTCAATACTCGGGTGAGTGAATGTGTAGGACATCGTTTGCAAGAAATTAAGAGATGAAGCATGAGATGAGATCTGAGATCAGAGAAGAGATTAGACAAGAAATGAGAGAAGAAATGCGTGAAGAAATGAGACACGAAATGCAGCAAGAGGTGCGCGAGCAAGTTGATCAACTACTCCAAAACCGTCTATCGGTCCTCATAGGTGGCTTACCTACACCGCCTTCTCGTACACACGACTCGTCGCCAAATGACACGAGTCGTATTTAGATTTATGTTAGCTTCTTTTGTGGTAGACACGTCATGGATTCTGCAACTCGTCGCCAAATGACACGAGTCACATTTAGATTTATGTTAGCTTCTTTTATGTTAGACACATCTTGGATTCTGCTTTCAACTTTATGATATATATTATTATCTATAAAGTTTTAGTATGTTTTTTATTTTGTTTTCGTTTTTTTGGGATCTTTTAAAGCTTTAAATGAATATTAATACAATTATTATAACCATATTTGTTAACGAATTTGAAATTTGTTTGTAAATTGCCTACAATTTACTAAATAGAACTTTTCTATAGACAAAATTACCAACCGATTGCCAATGTATTTTTAAAAATATACTATCGGATTTACCAACCAAATTGGTATCCATTAGTATAGTTGCTAACATAATACTAATGGAAATTTTCTTGTTACTATATTTACCAACCAATTACAAACACAATTTAAATAATCAAAAACTAATTTTACTAACTCAATTTCTATATGTTAGTAAATTTACTAACGAACTTCCAACTGAATTTTTGTTAGCAAATTTACCAACGAAAATCTTGGACTCAAGATTCAAAATTTGCCAACATATTTATTTGGTGTTTACTAACTAATTTTTAGTTGGTAAGTTTACCAACCAATTCAATATGGTTGGTAAAATTTACCATCGAGCCTTTTAGCAACAGGCCAATTTCCGTTGGTAATCGGTTAGCAAGTCAAAATACCAACCAATTTGAACATTTTTTTTTGTTGGTAATTGAGTTTTTTTTTGTATTGTTGTTGTTATGTTGATACTGTATCACCGCGATTTTGCAGTTTTTATTAAAATCCATGCAGGATGCCCCTTCAGTAATGACATGTTTCAATGCTTCGAAAAAGTTACAGCAGCATTTATCCAAAGCGGGTAAAGAGAACATCCACGTGTTGTAGAAGTTTCTTTTTAGCCAGCGTAGGCTACTCTAGCTTTACAGTATCCATTAAGCATCAACTTTGATGTTGTTCCAATATCTACTTTGAATTTCTGTTTAAGATGAAGAAAATTGGACCTTATCACTCAGAATCTTCTATGCTATAAGGCCCCATGAAAATGTTTGCTTAAAATTCGAGATCTTGTAAGGCCAAGTTAGGAATATGTGTTAGAAATTCGTAAAATTCTTCGCGGCGACCCTTTAGGACTAAGTTATGCATTAAAAAGTCAAGAAATTATATTTTCTAGAAAAGTACAATTTTGCGGTCAAAATGCGGTCGCATATCAAGTATGCGGACCGCATACCTGCAGCAGAGTGGGTTAGCGTGTTGGCCAAATTTGAAGTCAACTATGCGGTCAATTATGCGATTGCATAACTAAAATGCGGACCGCATAGTCGTCGCATAATTTCTTTGGGAATTTGTAAAGGGCAGTTCTGCGGTGCATTTTGCGACCGTAGAACGTGAATGCGGACCGCATTTCTGCCGCAAACCCAGTCAGTGTGTTCAGTTGTTGGGACCATTTTTGCGGTCTATTTTGCGAACCGCATGTCCATTGCAATCGCAGATCTGTTCCGGGGTTCCAAATTTCTAATTTTCTTACCCGATCCCATGTCGATATATTACACATCATCCTTCATTTAAGGCATTCTTTCTTATGCATTTAGAGAGAGAGAGTCCTACAGGGAGGAGTTTCTTCATCAACATTTATCCAAAAGTCTTGCTTAAGCTTTGAATATTTGTCAAGAGAGGCACCCAAGTCTTCTTCCTAAAAGGCAAGGTTCTATAACCCAAGCTCTTGATTACTAGATATAACTAAGGTAAACCATTAAAAGGATAATTGATGAGGATGAAAGTGGATATCTTGCATGCATGAGTTCTTAAAAGTATAAGGTTAGGTCTTGAGCTAATGATGGGATGAGGGATGGTAGGATCTTTCACAAAATAGTTTTAAAAGCATAATGCACACTTTACTTAGTGTTTGAGAATATGCTCAAGTGAGCTAGAACTATGTTCACCTCTCTAATATATGGTTCAATTAGTCATGTTCCCGAAAGATTGACATTGCTAAGAGTCTTGGAGTATAGTAAGACTTAAGGGAAGCTCAATCGAGGTATGTAGGCTAAACTTTCTCTCTCGGAAGAGAATTCCATATTGTTTTCGTAAGTTTAAGTGTAGTTTGCCCACCAAAATGGTATAGCCTTGAGTCACTTTAGCTGAAGGGTAGTATCTTAATTGGCTGAGAAGAATTCAATTTGTTTAATGCCTTTAGTCGCTCTTACGTATACTAAATGCCTTGATTGAACGTGTTTATTTGCTGATAAACTGTAAAAATGTTTGGAAATGAACCGAATGGAAAATGTAAAACAAATTATGAAATAAGCTTCGACCCAACTAGCTTCAAAAATGGAATGACCTAAAGGTCTTGTACCCGAACTAAGCACATAAATGGTTGTTTTAGATATTACCTTGCCTCTTTAAAAACATACGTCACAATGCGAGTCCTTATACATTCCGATGTTAAAATTGTACAAGATTTAAAATGGAAAAGAACAATTTAAGGATAACTGAGGTGATTGCTAGCTTATAATGCCTATATGTATTTCAATTGGTTGACATATCCCTCTTTGAGAAGAATCCTTTGTGCTTGATGATTCTATTACTATTGAATTCGAATACCTATAATTTCCGGATTACTTGGTACGGTGATATTGGTTAGCGATCCTTGGAAATAAAGGAGATGAAAATGTGGGCAACCATATGCGGCCTTCGTGCCATGAAAGATAAATCTTTTGAAAGGCCAAAGGGTCAAAGAGACACTGTTATCGAGAAAGATTGAGAACATTAATAAAACCATAAAATATGAAAGGTATTGAGGTAAGCATGGTTGCATTTATGCTATATTTTGTATACTTGTATTTATACCACAATTGTATGCAATATTAAATCAAATCAAAAATGTCTTGGGAGTATCATTAGCAATACCGAGGAAGGGTGGGACATAAGGCCCACACCTGAAACTACACGTGCCGGTGTAAGGGTGGAGTGTGACTTGAGATGAAACTGAAATATCGGTGAAATTATAACTATTCCTCCAAAGTAGGATGAAATTAATACTTGTGAATCGGAAAAGAAAAAAGCAACCCACACGGCATACGTGGGAAAGCAGCTTAGCCGATCGGGTCGTAATCCGATGCCATGCCGCACACATGGTGGTATTGTGCTAGGAATCATAAGAAAACTGGAAATGCAAAAACTGAAAATTTGTTGTTGAGGTACATGTCTCTAAAGGGACGACCTAGCCGATCGGGTCGTGACTCCCCGCTAATAAAGACGGTGGTATAACTTATATTGGTGCTATTGATCTCACAATCAAAAAAGTTATATATATTATTTTCTATAAACTAGAAGATTTACATGTTTCGAGTTGGATGCTAGTATATTGTTGACTTTGGCTCGCTGGATTGTGTTTTCCTTGCTTGTATGGTTATTCTATTCTAAAAGAGGACTTCTAGCCTTACATACTAGTGCTATTCGACGGCACTAACGCTCCTTTTGCCGAGGGCGCTGTACCGTTTTATGATACAGGTTGTTCTACAGCGAGAGGCATCGGCTTGTGATAGCAATATTCTCTTCCCAGCAGACTTGGTGAGCCCCACTCTATCTCGGGGTCGTGTCATGTATCTTTTGTTCACTTCTCATCATGTTTTGAGGTATAACCGGAGCCTTGTTGCCAGCATTTTCCTATTTTTCTTCTATTGTACTTAAAGGCTCCGTAGACTGTTTGTGGGTGGTGGTTCATGTTGGGCTTCAAGACTATAAATGTTAGTATCCAATAAGCATGCTTTTCATTAAACTTGTAATATCTTGAAAACTACGAATAAAGTCATCAACGAAAATGAAATGAAAGTTGCTAATGAAAGATTATTTAGTGTTTTGATTAAATGGGATAACATTCCCTCATTATTCATGAACTAGTTTGGGTAGAATGAAATCTAGCAAGCTTGCTCAGTCGGGCTTATTCGGTTGAGCGCCGGTCACGTTCCAGGGTTTTGGGGCGTGACATATCCCAGCTCCAACAATTCTCTTACCATGACCGTTCCCCTTCCCGAGCCCAGCCATAACTCCTCTACTCATTTTCCCCATCAGCTTTGCCTTCCCTTGGCTCTTAGTCCCTTCCGGTCCCTTCTAACCCAACCCGTCTTGCCCTCTCCTAAAACAACTCAGTTTCTCCATTGGTCTTCTCGTCTTTCTTTTCTTCCCTTTGGCAAATGTACTTTCCTTTTTGATTTATATGTAGGCTGTATATATCATTCAAAACTGCTTAGAGTCAACACACGTGAATGACGCCATTTTGGTCGAATTATTCTCAAACTTGACAATGTTCGCTTCTGTTGCTACAGAGGGAAGCTTAAAGTATTTCCCAAACTAAGTTTTATTTGGTTTTGCTAAGCTAGAGAGGAGGCTTAAATAATTGACCCATCTTTTCTTATGGTAATTGGTTCAGTTTTGAACAAGATCTTGCCAGATAAATTTCACCTTACAGGGTTCGAAAATAACTTGGCAGTCAAATTCACTGCATTTTAGCACACAGCAATCCAGCGAATGAGGGGAGAGAAACTTACCTTCACAATAACTGGATTATCTTTGCTTGACAAATTAACTGGCAGAAAATGCAGATTTGGCATCTTCAACTGAATGAATGAAATGTCCGGAAACCTGAAGGAATAATGCCCAAAAAAAAAAGAACATAAGGATGCATAGCAATTATGAAACTTGAAGAAGCAAATAGACCGTAAAAGACGTTTCGTTTCTCTTGTATGTGTGCTACCCTGCTAGGAAAGCATCTTATGAGTTGAATTCGAGAGAAAGACCTTCCAAGAACAGCCTTTGCCATTTCATAAAGTGTGGCTTGAACAGAAGGGCTGTATACTCCTCCCTTAGATGGGCCGAAGAATGTGTTAAGCAAGACCTCCTTCACATCCATGTATCTCTCAGTAAAATACAGAGGCTTCGAGGGAAGACTTGAGAGAGATTCAAAAGAGTACCTACATGAACCAATTTCAGGTTCACAACACGATCAACAATGAGCAGAAATTAAAAATGTTACAACGATGAACAACTAACAAGGGCAAGACTAAAATCTCATTCATTTCAGAAAGAGAAAAGTTTAACATGTCATCTCTTTAAAAAAACAAAAAAAATGGATAATTTACCTCCAAGATGCAGTGATCATTGTAGCCATCATTCTTTCCCGTGTTTCAGGCAACATAGTGTACTTGTCCCTAATGAATCCTTCAAAACCTGACTGTTTCAATGAGCTATTTGTTAAAAAATGGATAATGCACTTATCATGAATGAAATTTTGGAAGCCAATTGTTTAGGGTGGCATACCAATTTAGGTGTACTTCAAACTCTTAATCTCGTGTAAAGAAAAAGAATTTGTTCCTAATTCCCATAGGAAGAATATAGTAGGTGCTAAGGCTCTAATTTTAGAGTAAGAAAGAGTAAGGACTTCTGCAGGGCCAAATAGATCTTGTCTGACGCACATGTAAACCATCTCAAACTGAAAATCGGCTATTTCGTCGTCATTTATGAGAGTACTACCCTTGTTGCCTTGGCCATGATCCATAGCCCTCAACTTCACTACCACCGCGAGGTGGGGGGAGTCAAAAAGAAAAAAACAAACTAAGAAACTATTCCCAGGGAGACTAACATATCTCTTTCTTCTTAGAGGAGGGTTGTGTATCTTAGTAGGACTACTGTAAAAAGCTTTTAGTTAACTGCAGAATCCTATTATTTCTTCTTTTTTGAGGTATGTAGAAGCAGATAAGCAAGGAGAAATATAGACAGATGTGTAACTGAGATTACCTTAGTTGTCTTTAGAACTGATAATCCCTCGATACCAGATGTCATGCGCAATATTCCCGATTTATCGACCATTACTACGGTAGTGTGTTTTTCAGAGCCAAGCTTAAAACCTACGGAAGATAGAAACATAGAGCAGCAGAATTAATCGTAGGAAAAACAATTTTTTTTAATTAATCTCAGTGGTTCACTTCATCAGATAGAAATCAGACTGTATAAATGGAAACAAAGCTAGGAGGTGCAACGAGAGATATCAAACAAAAGTGACATCATGGCTCAAGGCACTTAGGCATCCCAAGCTAGAAGCTTACCCATACAATCCACTAGAATCTTCTAGACACATTAAGTGGATTACCAATGACTGCTCCATACAATGAGGCCCCTTTTTGAGGTTCCAAATCCCTTTTCAAGGGATCTCATCCAGTGAAAAGTCAACTCCTTGATTAAATCATTTTCCTAGTCAATATAATCAAGAAGTGATGGGTCCACAAACTGCAGCTCAGGTTTTTGCACTATGTACAGGGAAAATTATAGCTCCACATAATACATGATACAGGACCAACTTTAAGGCCTTTTATAGCTAAATATTGATATGATCAGCTTAAAGGAATTTGAACAGTTTTTTCAAGAAAGTAGCTTCAACCATGGAATAGCTCTTGGAAGCGTTTCACGAAAGAAAAATTGGTCAGATAAGCTCCATTCTCAGTCCAATATGAACCTGCTAATTTTGTCAGATTAGTTGCCCAAAATGATTAGTTCATTATTTCAGGACAATTCTGTCCATTTATTATTTTTTCCTTACTGTCTTTTTGATAGAAATTAACTGAAAGAAGTCTACTTCTGACAAATTAGAAAGGAATAACATCATATTGAGCACATTCTAATTTGAACCCAAGGCGAGCAAATACTGATCTAGGAAAATTCATGATGCTGCCAAAGAAGGATGACTATATTAGACTATGTTAGATCAGGCTCATTGGGAGACGTAATCAGACAGAACATGGCGTGACTCCAGCTCACCGAGTATATGGCCCTTCATAGGAAAGTACGGAGGGACAGCATTAGAATTGAAGGTTAGTAGGTATTGAGCATTTTCTACTCCGTTCTATGTGTAAGTTAGTCGGTCTGTGTCGTGTTTTAGTATGCTAGTGGTACATGTTGTGCTCGTACTATTTTCTAGGACCTTGTCACTGCAGTGATTGTTGATATTGCTTTTCCAGGTATATTTTTTTATTCTTAGCTCGTTGGTACTATCTTTTTGAATTTTAGTCGCATTTCATCTTCTTGTGCCGAGGGTCTATTGGAAACAACTTCTTTATCCTAGGGTAGGGGTATGCGTAAACACTACCCTCCTCAGATCCCACTTGTGGGATTATACTGGGTTGTTGTTGTTGTTGTTAGATCAGGCTCATTATTTGGATGCAAGATTGTCTCAGACTTGACTTTGAACTTGATCTAATCTTATAAAATTTGATATCATATAGTTCAGTGAAGCTCAGATGTATTCGACGCTGGCAAGTTTTTTGATAGAGGTGATAACATACGAAAAAAATATATAGTGGACATCACTAACAAAAGATCTTATCATAAGCCACATATCAGACTGGAATGCCAAATTGCTCATGTGCTGTTTAAGAAAATTAATATGACTCTGCATGCACTCTAAGGAGATGAAACACAGTCAAGAAAAGGATGAAACCAGTCACACGGCAGAGAAGGAATCCAGAGGAATACTCCCTACAATTTCTGAGAATTAGCAGCACAGGGTAACTTAGATCTTCATTTTAACTTCTAAAAGGAAGGGGGGGGGGGGGGGTGTAGTTCACTGGTTATGTAAGTAACACTCCAAATCAAAGGTTTACCGTGTTCATGTTGTTGGCCCTTTATGCTAACGCGTTCCCATGGCTTTTCAACTATACTGACAATTGCAGCAGTGACCTACAAGACAGAACAGGAAAAATAACTTAAGAAGATCCATGTAAGGTGAGTGGTTCAGTCCTATAATTATATTAAACAATGTCACAAGCAAATCACAAAACATCCCAAAGTCTGCATACAACAAAAGGCAACAACTACACAATTGCTTATTCTTCTCTACAGAGCAATTGCCAGATGAGTGGACATGACATAAGATTGATCTGTAAGAAAAATTAGAAGTCTTATAGCAAAATTCTACAAAACAGTACCCTTCCCACAATTACTAAATTCAGTGGCTAGAATAACCAAGTAGCCATGGCAGATAACTGACATCATTACATGACAATAGACAAATGGTACCTGCTGATAAAAAGAGGTGAAGTGCTTCGCAAGTATAATGGCAAAATCTTCAGCTGAAAGTTGCTCTGAACATTCCTTAGCTTTAGCATACACCTGTTTCAAGGTCCAATAATCGGAACTTAGAACCAAATGACATAAAGGAAAATCCAGATTATAGGATGTAACTACAAAATATAATCAGATTTAGTTTCCGAAATGTAAAAGCTGATTTGAGAACTTCTAAATCAGAATTAGACCTAATGCAGAGAAGAAAGTGACAAAAACTCGTGGTACGACAATTAGCTTAAACAATTATATCAACCCAATGTCACGTTCATAGATCAGATCTCTTAGAAAACTATTACAAATAGGAAAACTCGTCAATTTTATATCAAGTTATAAACACGAAAAATAATCAGTAGTACTATTTAAGTTCGCAGATGATGAAATTGAGCATCTGGTATACATGATCTAACACACAAGAGGGGGTTGTTCTGATGGTAAGCAATCCCACTCCCAACCGAGACGAGAAAGGGTTGGTTACCATCAGACCAAGCCCCTCTTGTCCAATAATAAATATAATATAATCCATAAAGTAGAATTTGAGTAGGAGTGCGTGAATATTCCTTACTCATATCTCGTAAAAATAGAGATACTATTTCTGGTATATTTTTAATAAAGAAATAACAGAAAAAAAATTAATTGCAGCAAACAGTAAAATAGTTGAAGCGAAAGAAATAACAAGAAATAAATGCAAACTATAAATAGGAAGTACAAGAATTATGCTACATATAATTAGTACGAAAAAAATACTCAGCTACCTGTTAGAAAGTTGTATTTGTAAACTAATTTTGAAAAATAAAATAACATATAAACAGAAAATATAAAAAGATAAAAATTATTTGAGCCCACTGAATTCACAGTGTCTCCTTAAGGAATTTAATCTTCTCCTAGTATCTAAGGTTATGGAGTATTTCCTTCTACGATAGAACAAAGTGCAAACTAATGTAGTGGTACTTCAAACCCCAGTGCTTCAGCGAACACAAATTCGGTAGCAAATTACATTTACTGTTGCTTTGTTTGATGTTAAAAATATGCAGAAGGAGGAGAAACTCAGAAAATTGTATGAAAATTCTGAGAGAATAGATTTGTATCCAAAGTTGGGTTGAAATCTGAAGAGGTGCAACTTTTCAAAATGGTTAAAGAGGAAAAATTGAAGAAGGTAGTTTAATTTTCAGATACACAACTGAAAAATGGAAACGCGAATATTTTACGATTAACAAATAAATTTGGTCAAAAAAATTAATCAATCAATCGCATGACCAAATCTGAATCCAAAGCCGAAGCTGAGCCGAGCGAGCGACGACGACGGCGCGAGGCTTGCCTTCTTCTCAACTCTTTAAGAGCTAGAAGAAGAGCAATTGCTTATAGTACCCATAAAAAACCTCTTCCTCTTCTAATATGGGATAATGTTACTTCATCAAGGGGGTAAACTTAAATTTTTCATTTTCCTTCATTTACCATTCTCCCTCTTTTAAGCATTTAATATACTTTTAAAACTCCAACCCACACATGAATGGGGAATAGCTATATCATAAAATATGTATGAAAAAACTGTGTAATTCATAAACAAGGATTAATTGCATCTAAATAAGTAGGTTTCCCTTTGAACTTTCCATAAAGAACTTATGTCGGATATACTTAATCAATCAATAGATTTGATATCTTTGAACCATCAAACTTTGGTGTATACATAGACAATCATAAATCACACAACCAACCGTTAACTATTTTTGGTTCTCATTGTTGTGTTTGTTTCAGCCATGAACAACGTTTGGTTTCATAAATGTGTGGAGAACTGGCTTTACAAGTTCTCCTAGAAACGACTAATACTTCACACTTACATAGTGATTCCTAAACGTATCATACCATAAATACACTATTTGATATAACCCATATCAAATTTAAAAATCATTAAAAAGCCTTAATACTTTATTCTTGGTACTATGGGTGTTCATCGGGCGGATTGGACGGCTTTTTACTCTTAACGGTTATCGGCTTTTAAATGTATTTATCCGTTAGCCACCCGATAAGATATCGGGCGGATTAGTATCGGGTTAGCTCTTACCGGGCGGTTTATCGGTTTAATATGTACAAGAATGCACAAACAGAGGTAACATATATTTTGATGGCAAAAGGGTAAGATATGTACAAGTAGCACTCAATATTATCACAAAGATGGAATTTGCTAGGCAATTTCCTGTAGACAGTTCACCTTTTATTCCTTCCTAAAGGAAATGACCTTGTGAATTGAATCAGACAATAGGTGATCTTTGTGACCGAATGTATCCGTCAACCATGAAGCTC
Source organism: Nicotiana benthamiana (assembly GCA_034376525.1). Taxonomy (NCBI): domain Eukaryota; kingdom Viridiplantae; phylum Streptophyta; class Magnoliopsida; order Solanales; family Solanaceae; genus Nicotiana; species Nicotiana benthamiana. The sequence goes on from CM067340.1 coordinate 12,826,945, forward strand.
CTCTTCTTCTGATGTTACGATTCAATAAAAGCAAGACGTCAAACGAGCATGTGAACTTCAGCAGGCATTGTCCAAAAAAGATGGGAAACGATGCTTATAGCCAGTAGTGATGCGATAGACATAGACTACATTTCAATGTCCACGAAATTGTTATACACTTATACTTAATCATTTTTAAGGTTTTTAGTTTTTATATTTAATATATATAATTATGTAAGTAAAAATAAATTATATATATATATATATTCTTAACGGGTTAACGGATTATTCGTTAAGAAAATTGAATAATCCGCCCCCAAACCGATAAGCCGTTAATAAAAAAAATTCAATCTGTTCTCCGCCCGTTAAGCCGTTAAGTCGTTACCATTAAGCCATTAAGCTTCGGTTAACGTTTCGGTTTCGGATCGATTTTGAACACCCCTACTTGGTACTGAACATTATCTCATCACGGGAATAGACCAAAAATTTAGTTGACACTGTTGAACATTCATTAATGACTTTGTTTGATTTCCTTGAGCCTAGATCTTGGAATCCGGTCTTCTAGGTAGAGTAACCGCCACTATGACTTATTCTCGGCCATAGTTCCATTCCCATTGATGATTTATCAACTACCTCTCTAGTTAGGCCTTTTATAAGTGGATCTGACACATTATCACTTGACTTTACATAGAATTGTAATAATTCCTCTAGAGAGTAATTTCCTAATAATTTTATCTCTTTGGCATATATATGACGAGATTTACCGTTATACATAATGCTCTCAGCCTTTTCAATTGCCGCTTAACTATCACAATGTATGCATAGTGGTGCCAACGGTTTGGTCCAAGATGAAATGTCTTCCAAGAATTTCCGGAGCCATTCAGCTTCTTCACTGGCTTTATCTAAGACTATGAACTCAACCACCATTGTAGAATGGGCAATACAAGTTTGTTTGGACAACTTCAGAAATATCGCTCCTCCACTAAAAATTATTAGAATATACGCTTAACGCTAGAGGGGGGGGGGGGTGAATAGCGTTATAATAAAAAACAATATAAACTTGCGGAATTTAAAATTGTAGGATTGAAATAAGTGCGGTAAGTAAAATAATAAGGAACGAACGCACCGAAATTATCCTGGTTCACCACAACCTGTGGCTAGTCCAGTCCCCGAGAGACTCTCTCGAGATTCCACTAACTTCGTTAAGCTTACGGGTGCTTAACAAACTGTTACAAACTGAGAACTTGAGTCACACAAGCCTCAACAACATTTGCTCGAAGATACCACACTTCAAGACTTCAACCGAAGGAATGAAAACGTTCCTTCTTACAACCACAAGGGATTAACACTTCCCTTCAAGTGTATACAAACACTTAGCACTCAAGACAAGACTCTCTTTAAGAGTAGATATGAGTAAAATAAATACGCTCAAGAACACAACAACTTTCCTCAAGAGTTTGGCTCTCAAAAACTTATGAAATGAATATAAAATGATGTATATGAGAGTATGCAAGCTTTAGAAAGAATATGATCAGTTGTTGTACTTAGAAGACTGATTTTGAGTTGTATTTATAGTGTTCAAAACCCCCACAACCGTTGCCTAATTGCCAATCAAGAATTGCTGATTTTGTGCTAAGATAATCGATAATCTGATTTGCATAATCGAATATTTTCCAATCGTTCAAAAATCATTCCCAGATTTTAAGCAGAATAATCGATTATCCAAATCGTATAATCGATTACCTGACAACGTTCAAAAAATCATATTCAGATTTTACTTAGCATAATCGATTATCAGATTGTGTATAATCGATTACCTGACAACGTTCAAAAAATCATATGCAGATTTTACTTAGCATAATCGATTATCAGATTGTGTATAATCGATTATCTTTCAGAGTTTAAAAATACTTTGGCAACGGTCATTTGCATAATCGATTATGCTATAAGGATAATCGATTATCTTTTATATTTTGAAAACTTCGGACTACACTGTCTTAACATAATCGATTATCATAAAGTACATAATCGATTATTTTACAGTCTTGTAAAATTTGATAGACTCTGCCTCAACATAATCGATTATCATAATGTGCATAATCGATTATTTTATAGCTTTGAAAAATCTGATGGACACTGCCTCAACATAATCGATTATTATAAGGTACATAATCGATTATCTTGTAGCTTTGAAACATCTGATGGACACTGCCTCAACATAGTCGATTATCATAAGGTACATAATCGATTATCTTGTAGCTTTGAAAAATCTAATGTACACTGCCTTAACATAATCGATTATCATAAGGTACATAATCGATTATTGTTCAGCTTTGTAAATCTGGTGTACATTGTCTTAACATAATCGATTATCATAAAGTACATAATCGATTATCTTTGTCCAGATTTGAGAGGCATGCTTAAAAATCATTTTGGCTAAAATAAAATGTTTGAAAATCATTTTGCTTTTAAATTAAATATGCATGATTTGATAAAAATGATTTTACGAGAGAAGTCAAGTCTTGAGTCAATTGTCGGATCAAGATCACAATTAAAGAACGACTCATGTATAACTTTATTTCTTTGCATGATCATGATCTTTGTTCGTCTTGTGCTAGAACCTCATTATGTGTCAATTGCGCGCTTGTGCTTGGACCTCGTCATATGTCAATTGCTCGTCGTTTGTCATTTATCAAAACCTACAAATATGAACACACGTTTAGTTTAGTGCCTTGAGAACGTGTTTCAACAAAAATGAATACATATCCACTTGTAGACTTTGAATCAGCTAAATCGATGATCCAATTTGCATCACAGTATCCCTTAATTACTGCAGGATATTTACTGTAGTGCAAAACAAAGCTCTGGGTATGTTCTAAATAACCCAGAACTCGTTCCATTTCCCTCCAATGAGATTGACCTGGATTGTTCGTGTATCGACTCAATTTACTTATAGCACAAGCTATATCTGATTGTGTATAATTCATGATGTACATTAAGCATCCCAATACATGAGCATAATCCAATTCTGATATGCTTTCGCCTTTGTTCTTTGCTACTGCTAGATTCACGTCAATTGTAGTCTTTGCAACTTTTAACCCTAAGTGCTTGAATTTTTCAAGTACGATCTTAATATAATGAGATTGTGATAATGCTAGACCTTGAGGAGTCTTATGAATCTTAATCCCCAGAATTAAATCAGCAACGCCAAAATCCTTCATATCAAACTTGCTAATTAGCATACGATTAGTAGCATTTATGTTGGCAATGTCATTACTCGTTATCAGCAATATCGTCCACATATAAGCAAACAATGACTATGGGGTTTGGAATATTTTTAATGTACATTTATTTATTTTATAACCATTTGACAATATTGTTTGGTCAAGTTCGCATACCATTGTTTGGATGCTTGTTTTAGTCTGTAAAGAGACTTAACAAGTCTATATACTTTTTTTTCTTTACCTGGAACCACAAACCCTTCATGTTGTTCCATGTATATTCTTCCTCAAAGTCCCCATTTAAGAAGGCCGTCTTACATCCATTTGATGAATTTCAAGACTATAAATGGTAGCTAATGCTACTAGCGTTCGTATGAACGTAATTCTTGTAACTGGAGATTATGTATCAAAATAGTCAATACCTTCTCGTTATCTATACTCTTTGACAACAAGTCTTGCCTTATATTTGTCAATAATGCCATAATCATTCATTTTCCTCTTAATGATCCATTTAGAACCCAACGGTTTATTTATAGGAGGAAGATCAACCAATTCTCTTGTATGATTGTTCAATATGGATTCTATTTCACTATTTACTGTGTCACAACCCCAAACCGATAGGCCGCGACGGGTGCCCGGAGTCATACTTGTCAAACACCCCTAAGTATGTGTCTAAGATATAAACCTGAATAACATCTTATGCATTATGAAAATAACCTACGTGAAGGAAACCTACTATCAATGCATATGTACGTATACATTCAGAATACAGTGGACGAACCGGTAAGGCAGCTATAGACAACTATACATCCAAAACTTAAAGCCAACAAGGCCACATATAATCCAACAAGACATACTGTCAACAGACCTCTAGTAGAAATATAACTATAAAAAGACGGGACTAAGCCGCGTCATACCCTTATATATATATATATATATATATGTACACACACACACATACACAAACACACACACATACACAAACACACACACATATATATTATACCAAAATCAAAAGTAGCTCCGAATAAAGTGGAGCACGTGAACTCTTGCTGATCAGAGTTCCTAAGAAGTTGGATCGTTAACTTGCCTAACTCCACCGACGGGCATAAAATGCAGGCCCTGTGAAATAGCGTGTCAGTACGAAAAATGTACCGAGTATGTAAGACATGAAAATTAGTACGTAAAAGACATATATGAAACATGGAATATAGAAACACGTCTTTAAATCTGAATAACTTTATAATTTTGAAATGTTTATAATATCATGCACGTAGATATAAATGTCTTTCCATGCATAGGTTTGGATGTACATAATATCATCAAGCTACTAAAGGTATCCCATCACATCTTCTCGGCCACAATGGGCACATTATCAACATATACAAGCTGATCATGTGGTGGTGCGTATATAACGTCGTAACCTTTTCCCGTATCTCATATACATATATTTACATATTTACGCGTATATAGTGTCATCTGGTCATGGGTCAATACATATGTAAATAAATGAGTGAAATGCATGAAAAATACGTAACAATATTCCTTCCGGTATACTTTTTCAACTGTGTATTATTTTGAGACTCACGAACAGAAGATAATAATATTTTTCGTGAGGGATCAAGAATATAGACACCCCTACTATTTTTATGAATAGAGTAATTTATGGAAACTACGTGTTGACTCGGTTCTTCAGCATAATTTGGACCATGCCAAAAGAAAGAAGATAGGGCCTTAACATACATGTTCCTGGAATTATTTGAACGAATCTTTTTTTGCGAAATATGGACAAATTTTGCTTCTAAAATTGGAACAAAACTTTGATTGGATTTGTTGGAGTTGGAAAATTTTGCATCTAATGAAGCCTTTATTTTGAAAATGGAATGTTTCTGCCAAACGTCTTTGACTTCTAAGCCAAAGGCAAATTTTAGATTTTGAAGCCTTTAAAAGGCATTTCTTCTAAATGTTATGGATAAGATACAAAATTCTTATCAAAACTTAGGTTATGACTTGGTTATCACATATTAGCTATCTGGAAAAGTGACTACTTAGTTATTTCTAATTTTGTGGCTTCTTGCCATGTGGGGTGGGGGTGGGATATAGTTTCTTTATCCACTTATTAGTTGATTGGATAATGTCATATTACCCGATAATTAATCAATTACTCGCATAATATAAAAATTACCACAAATTACTTTTAAAAAATATTTTTAAAATACTATATATATTATACTATCGTGGTCATTTGATACCTTGCATGGTACTAATTCATAATTGTCGGGTATTATTGCTCGACCTGTATTTTATTCCAAATTTGGCACTTTTATCGAAACTCGTTTCTTTAATCAGTGTACCTATTTATCCGTTATAACACTTATTTTATTGCTTATTATAAACAGCATAAGTACATTAACGTCAATATGATCTCATCCTCGAGTCCACGTCGGTTAACTGAAAACGAAAGTTTAACGTACAAAAACGCGAGATGTAACATCCTTCTACCCTTAGAAACATTCGTCCTCGAATGTTCAACTGAATCATTTTTCCTTAAATATTCAACTCCCAGTGATCTATATAACTTTGGCAAGATCGCCTTTGTAACAATACCACTACCAACTCTCCCCGTAGAAGCTTAATAACCCAACGACACAAAGGACCATAATTATGAATAACGACAGTGGTCTCACATGACCAACAACAATAACCAACACAAGAATTTATACTCGTACCTTATGATTATGACATCTCAGTTGGACCCTTCTCTAGAGGAGGAAATAAGTAGGGATATCTAGACTTCATGTTTTCCTCAGCCTCCCAAGTCATTTCTTCCACATTGTTGTTTCTCCAAAGTACTTTCACGGAGGCTACCTCATTATTCCGCAGCTTGCGGATTTGTTAGTCAAGGATAGAAATAGAAATGTCCTCGTATTATAAGTCTTCTGTAATTTGTATATCATTCATGGGCACCACTCGGGTAGGATCGCCAATGCACTTTCGTAACATAGATACGTAAAAAGAGGGATGGACAAACTCCAATTTTGAGAGTAATTCTAACTCATAAGCTACTTGGCCCACTCTTCGAATAATCTTATAAGGCCCAATATATTGTTGCCTAAGTTTGCCTTTCTTGCCAAACCTCATCATACCCTTCATAGGTGATACCTTTAAGAATAGCCAATCATCAACCCCGAACCTTAAATCTTGTCGTTGTACGTCATAATATGATTTCTGACAACTTTGAGCTGTCAATAGTCGATTCCGGATAAGCTCTACTTTTTCTATGGCATGCTGAGTCAGGTCTGGCCTGTGTAATCCAGATTCTTCAGCATCAAACCACCCTATAGAAGACATACACTTCCATCCACAAAGACCTTCGTATGGAGCCATCTGAATACTGGAATAGTAACTATTATTATATGTGAACTCAATAAGCAGTAGATGACTATGCCAGCTACGTTTGAAGTCTATTACACAAGCTCATAACATATCCTCCGGTGTTTGAATAGTATGCTCATCCTGTCCGTCTGTCTAGGATGAAATGTTGTATTAAGACTTACTTGAGTCCCCAATCCTTTTTGGAAGGACCTCCAGAAGTTAGCTGTAAATTGAGCTCCTCTATCCGAGATAATAAATACAGGGACACCATGCAGTCTTGCTATCTCACCAATATAAAGCCTTGCATAATCCTTTGAGGAATATGTAGTTCTAACGGGCACAAAATGTGCTGACTTTGTAAGCTTATTATAATTACCCATATCGAATCGAACTTATGCTGGGTGCGAGGTAAGCCTACAATGAAATCTATGCTGATTACTTCCCATTTCCAAGTCAGAATATCCATACCTCTGCAATAACCCATCGGGTTTCTGATGCTCAATTTTAACCTGCTGACAGTTAGGACATTAAGCAACAAACTCTGTTATATCCTTTTTCATTATGTACCATCAATACACTTCCCTGATATCATGATACATATTTGTTTCTCCTTGATGGATAGAGTCACGAGAATAGTGAGTTTCTCCCATAACCTGTCGACGCAGTCCTGCAATATTAGTTACACATAATAGTCCTCGATATTTGAGGACCCTATTTTCTGTAATTTCAAAAGGCGTCTTCTCATTTTGAAGGGTGGTATCCCTATAATAAACTAACATATGAGCCTCGTACTGACATTCCTTTAGTTCAATTACTAAAGAGTATGTTGTTGTATCCTGAAGATTAATTCCAACGTCACCTGAGTCTAGTAATTGAACTCCAAGACTAGCTAGCTGATGAAACTCATGGGCTATTCCCCACTTTTCTGGCTGCAAATACGATAGGCTACCCATAGATCTATGGTTGAGGGAGTTGGCTACTATGTTCGACTTTCCTAGATGGTATAAAAGTAGCTTCAACCATCTCCTTTGATGAAGATTCAATTCCTTTTGCTTGAAGATGTACTGGAGGATCCTATGGTCCGTATATATATATCAACATGAATTTCATACAAGTAGTACCGCTATATCTTTAGTGAACGAGTCACCGCAGCTAACTTTAAATCATGAGTCGAGTAGTTCTTCTCGTGCTTTCTTGGCTGTCTAGAAGCGTAAGCCACAACCTTACCATGCTTCATCAGCATACAACCCAATCCAATGCCTGAAGCGTTACAACAGATAACATAACTATCAGTCCTTTATGGGAGTGTTAGAACAAGTGCTAAAGTTAATCTGTCCTTTAACGCTTGGAAACTCCGTTTACAACCATCATCCAATTGAAACTTTGCTCCCTTCCGAGTCAACTTTGTCATAGGTGCTGAATGGGAAGAAAATCCTTCCACAAAACTCATGTAATAACCTACCAAACCGAGAAAGCTACAAACCTCCATCGATGTTGTGGGTCTATGCCAAGTCTTTACTGCCTCCATCTTTTGAGTATCCACCCGGATGCCTTCACCAGAAATAACATGCCTAAGGAAATCTACTGAGTTCAATCAGAATTCACATTTAGAAAATTTTGCATACGGCTTCCTTTCTTGTATAACTTTGTGCATAGTACACAGATGATTTGCATGCTCAGCCTTTAAACGAGAATATACCAATATATCATCAATAAATACAACTACGAACAGATCTAAAAAAAGGCCTAAACACATGTTTCATCAAATCCATGAATACTGCTGGGGCATTGCTCAGACGGAATGACATAAACTGAAACTCAAAGTGCCCATATCTAGTCCCGATGTCTTCGGAGTATCTTCATCCTTAACCCTTACCTGATGGTACCAGACCTCAAGTCTATCTTTGAAAAACACTTGGAACCTTGCAAATGATCAAATAAATCACCAATTCTCGAGAGCAGGTACTTATTCTTGATCGTGACCTTATTCAGCTTCCTATAATTACTATACATTCGTAAAGAACCATCTTTCTTTCTCACAAACAAAATAGTTGCTCCCCACGGTGACGTACTAGGTCTAATTAAAACCTTTTTCAAGTAAATCCTTTAATTTTTCTTTCAATTATTTTCAGCTCTACGAAGGCCATTCTATAGGAGGAATAAATATTGGGTGGGTATCTGGTAGTAGGTCAATAGGAAACTCAATTTCTCGCTTTGGGGGGAGACTCAGAAGCTCCTAGGGAAACATATCAGGAAAATCATTCACCACAAGGATGGACTGGATGGTTGGTGACTCCACTTCCACATCCTGAACTCGAACTAAGTGATAAATACATCCCTTTCTAATCATCTTCCTTACCTTGAGATAGGACATGAATCTTCCTCTCGGCTATGCCGTATTACCTTTCCACTCTAAAGTAGGATCCCCAAAAAATTGAAATGGGACTATCTTTGATCTACCATCAACGTTGGCATGATAAGAATCCAAACAATCCATATTCATTATAACATTAAATTCTACCATATCTAACTCGATTAAGTCTACTACGGTAGGTTGACCATGAACTGTTATTATACAACCCCTATATACGTGCTTAGCTATCACCGAGTCCCCAATAGGTGTAGATACCTTAAAAGGTTTAACCAATTCAGGTTTTATTTTAAACTTACTGGAAACCAACAGAGTAACGTATCATTAGGTGGAACCATGGTCAATCAGTGGATATACATCATATGAGGAGACTGATAATATACATGTAACAACATCAGGCGATGAGTCGTGGTCCTGTCGTCCCGCCAACAAATAAATGCGATTCTGAGGGCTGCTCGAGCTAGACGTTCCGCCTCTACCTCTACCATGACTCATTGGTGCTTGAGGACCTTGCCTAGGGGGGCGTAGTGATGATGATGAACCAGCTGTAGATCCCGACGGTTGAGCTATACTTGCATCACCTCTCATCAGGCAATCCCTCATAAACCACCTCGAAACTCACCAGAAGGATCCGAAGACCTTGCTTTCTTACTCTAGGCCCTATCATGCGCATGATTGGCCCTTTGTTTCTATTTATTCTCCCTTACACCCTGAGCGTATGCCTGAATACGAGAGATATCCATGTCTGGATGAAGTGAGACTAACATGCAATCATTATAGCAGGCGAGGCTCTAATCCCATCACAAACCAGTGAAACTGATCTTCCATCTTAGATACAGTGATGGGAGCATACCTACCCAAAGAATCAAACTGAAAATTGTACTCCCGAACACTCATGTTACCCTGTCGAAGGGTCAAGAACCTATCAACTCTAGCCCGTCTAAGCTCTGGTGACAGATAATGACGAAGAAAAGCTTCTGTAAACTCCTTCCATACTGCTGGAGGGGCATCCTCACCTCTGGACAATTCCCAAGACTCGTACCAATTAGCTGCAATATCTCGGAGTCTATAGGAAGCTAGCTTAACTGACTCAGTCACAATGGCCTTCATTACCCGTAACATCCTATGAACTCTATCAATAAATACCTGAAGGTCCTCATTTTGGATATGCTATAGTGAATATTGTAGGGTCTAAATTAATGAAGTCACGAACCCTCACACTAACAGACCTATCTGCATGACCAATACCTATTTCCTGACGCCGAGCTTGTGCGGCTACTAATTAGGTCAATAACTGAATAGCATCTCTCATCTCCTGACCCGGAACATCCGAATGAGGTGCTAAATGTATAGGGGAGGGCGCTGGAGCCTGTGCCCCTCGGAGGTCTTCTGGAAAGGGCGGTGTATGTGAAGTCTGAGATGGAACCTCACTATGAGACTCTCCCCAAGCCTTGGTAACTCGTGGCACTCGACTAGTAGTCTCACCAGCCACAGACTTTCCCTTCTGGGCGGTCGTACTCTTTGGAAGCATCGCTGAAAATGTAATGTTTCGTTAGGAACATGAATTCTTGTATCACACTCTGAGATAAAATAGAGGATAAAATCCTATATGTTATGTAGCCTCCTATTTATAAGTGTGGTGAACAACACACCCATAAACAAGACTCTACTAAACACAGTCTGTAGACAACCCTATGACAGAACTACCCTGATACCACTTTTGTCATGACCCAAATGGATGAGCCACGACGGGTGCCCGAGTCCTGCATGTCAAACACTCTTAATCATGCGTCTAAGATATGAACATGAATAACATCTGATGCATTACAAAAATAATCTACGTGAAGGAAACATTCCATCAAGGCATATGTATGTATACATACAGAATACAGTGGGCAAGACGGCAGGGCTGCTATAGACAACTATCATCCAAAACTGAAAGCCGCTAGGCCACACATAATTCAACTAGATATACTGTATACAGACCTCTAGTAAAAACATAATTGTATAAAAACGGGACTAAGCCTCGTCATATATATACGCACACAGACATACATCCAATACTGTACATCCAAAATTGAAAGCCCACAAGGCCACATATACATACATACATACAAACGTGTCGTACCAAAATCAAAAGCAGCTCCGAATCAAGTGGAGCACGCCAACTATCGCTAATCAGGGTTCCTAAGAAGGGGGACTGTCGGCTTGCCTACCTGCACATGCGAGCATGAAATGCAGGCCCCGTGAAATAGGGCATCAGTACGAAAAATATAATGAGTATGTAAGGCATGAAAATTAGTACGTAAAAGACATATATGAAACATGGAATATAGAAGCATGTCTTTAAATCTGAATAACTTTATAATTCTGAAACATTTATAATGTTATGCACGTGCGTATATAATGACGTGTCATGTATATATATTAGTGTACATAATATCATCAAGCCACTAAGGGCATCCTATCATATCGCCTCAGCCACTGTGGACACATCATCAACATATACCAGCTGATCAGGTGATGGTGCGTATATAACGATGTAACCTTTTCCCATATCCCATATACATATATTTACATATATACGTGTATATAATGCCATCTGGTCATGGGTCAATGCATAAGTATAAATGAGTAAAATGCATGAACAATACGTAATAATCTCAATATTCCTCCCGGATAAACTTTTTCATTTGTGTATTATTCTAATACCCACGAACATAAGATAATAATATATTTCATTGGGAATCAAGAATATAGACACCCCAACTATTTTTATGAATAGAATAATTTATGAAAACTGTGTGTTTGCTCGTTTCTTTAGTATAATTTGGAACATGCCAAAATAAAAAAGAGAGAGCCTTAACATAATTATTCCTGAAATTATTTGAACGAATATGTTTTTGCGAAATATGAACAAAATTCTGCTTCTGAAACTGGGACGGAACTTTGCTTGGATTTGTTGAAGTTGGACGAATTTGCTTCTAATGAAGCATTTGTTTTGAAAATAGAATGTTTCCGCCTAACGTCTTTGGCTTCTAAGCCAAAGGTACATTTTGGATTTTGAAGCCTTTAAAAGGCATTCCTTCTAAATTTTATGGATAAGATACAAATATCTTATCAAGGCTTAAGTTATGACTTAGTTATCACATATTATCCATCTGGCAAAGTGACTACTTAGTCATTTTCAATTTTGTAGCTTCTTGCCACATGGGGGCAGGATGGAATATTATTTTTTAACTTATTAATTAGTTAATCGGGTAATGTTCTGTTACCTAGTAATTAACCAATTACCTACATAATTTATAAGTTATCACAAATTATTTAAATTCTATTTATTTTTAAAATACTTTATATATTATATTACCATGGTCATGTGGTACCTGCATGGTACTAGTTCATAATTGTCAGGTATTATCGCTCGACCCGTATTTTATTTCAAATTGGTCACTTCAACGAAACTCGTTTTCTTTAATCTGTGTACCCCTTTATCCTTTATAGCACTTATTTATCGTTTGTTATCAATAGTGTAAGTATATTAACATCAAGATCTCATCCCCAAGTCCATGCTGGCTAACTGAAAAACAAAATTTTAACTTACGAAAGAGCGAGATGTAACAAACTGCCTCTTTCCAAAATAATAATTCTGAAGAAGACATAGCTTATTTAAATATTTGAGGTTCACTCTCCAATAAAAAAGTCACAAAATCTGGTCTAAATGAAGTACACGTTCTTTGACTTTTATTACGTCTTGGATCCTCCTGATTAAATGTGCTTTCTTTTGTTTCTTCCCGAGGTCATTTAGATCCTTCACCAAGCGACTCATATTCATTTTTCTATGGATATATATATATATATATATATATATATATATTTTCAAAAAACCCAAAATTATCTGATTTTATAACTGTATTATTATGAATGTCGGGACTTTTTGAGTTATAAACCATAAGTCGATATGCTTTACTATTGGTCGCATATCCTATGAAAATACAATCGAGGATTTTTTATCCTATTTTTATCCTTTTGGTTTAAAAACTTGTACTTTTGTCAAACCCTCCCCCTCCCTTCCCCCCACATTTTAAACTAATTTAAGTTGGGTTTTCTTCCTTTCCATTTATCATATGGAATAAATTGTATTTTGCTATGGGATACTCGATTTAGTATTCGGTTAGCCGTAAGAACGCCCCCCCCCCCCCCCCACCACGAGTTCTGTGGCAAATCAGAACTTATCAACAATGCGTTCATCATATCCTTTAATGAATGATTCTTCTTTCCACAATCTTATTGGGTTGGGGTATGCAAGGGGTCGTTGTTTGATGAATAATTCCATATTTTAAACATATTTATTCAAAAGGAGATTCATATTCACCACCCCCTATCACTTCTTATCATTTTAATTTTCTTGTTAAGTTGCGTTTCAACTTCATTTTTGTATTGCTTTAATGCGTCTATTGCTTTATCTTTACTATTAAGTAAGTAAACATAGCAATATCGAGTACTATCATCCATAAAAGTTATAAAATACTTCTTTGCACCGCGAAATGGTATTGACTTCATGTCGCAAATATATGTGTAAATTAAGTCTAAAGAATTTGAATTTCTTTCAACTGACCTATAAGGATGTTTAACATACTTAGATTCCACACATATTTGACATTTTGATTTGTCGCATTCAAATTTAGGTAATACTTCTAAGTTAAATCATTTTTCACAATGTTTTACAATTGTCATGACCCAAACGTATATGGCTTAAGTCATTTGACTCAAGTAAGTAGGACGAAGCTGAAATTTTATTATTATTCTCAACAACCATTACTTTTTCATGAAAAATCCCTTAATGAGATAATCTTTTTCCTACAAAAATTCGTTCTTACTTATTACAATCTTATCAGATACAAAACTACATTTAATATCATTCTTAACAAGAAGTCCAACAGAAACTAAATTCTTCTTATCTCGGGAACATGAAGGACGTTGTTCAAAGTCACCACCTTTCCAGAAGTCATCTTCAGAAAAATCTTCCCACATCCTTCAATCTTTGAGGTTGCAACATTTCCCACAGAAAGAGTCTCTTCGGGTCTTAGAAGAACATATGTTGCAAAGGCTTCCCTAACAACACACACATTGTGAGTGGATCCAGAATCAATCCATCACTCCTTAGGATTTCCCACCAGGTTGCATTACGAAAGCATGGCACACAAGTCATCAACATCTTCATACTTTTAAACCATGCTTGCTTGACCCTTCTTCTTGTCTTTCTTCGGAGTACGGTACTCCGTGGATTTATGCCTAGCTTTCCTACAATTGTAGCAATTTTTGTTGAACCGCTTCTTACTTGGGTTGCTTTTCGGTCCAGAAGCATGTTTCCTCTTTCTCTTATTTTTAGAAGTATCCTCAACAATATTTGCTCCCATTATTTTTGAGTTTCCACGGCCTTTATTTTCAAGCAGTTTTGTTGTTCTCTTCGATTCTTAACCTAACAATGAGATTTTCATGGGACATCTCCTTGCATTTGTATTTCAAGTAGTTTTTAAAGTCCTTCCACAAATGAGGCAACTTCTTCGGTGCTACCTGTAACGCTTCATCGATGACAAGACCTTCAATGAAAATTTTGTTAGTAAAAATACTAAGATTGCTACTTTCAACATCGGTATTAATTTAATTTATACCATCAGCGAGGAGATCGTGAATAATCACTTGCAATTCCTGGACTTGGATAATAACAGACTTGCTATTTACCATTTTGTTGTCCAAAAACTTGGCGGCAACGAATTTATTCAACCCGGCATCTTCTGTTTTGTATTTCTTTTCAAGCATAGTCCATAATTCTTTTGACGTCTCCACGACACTATAGACAATATACAAATCATCTTCCGTTCCGCAAAGAACATAATTCTTGCACTGAAAATCAGAATGTTTCCATGCCCCAATCACTAGAAAACGTTCATTCTTTGGAGTATTATCGGACAGAACAAGAACATCTTCCTTGATGAACTTTTATAGACTTAAAGTAGTCAAGTATAAGAACATCTTTTGCTTCCACCACTTGAAATCTTACCCGAAAATTTTTTCAAGTTTCTCTGCCAGCGCTAACACCGGTGTTCGGCTTGTTGATACATTGTCTGTTACCATTTGAATAGCCTGGTTCCCATTATCAATAGTCATTTCTACAAAAAAAATGACACAAACAAACGTTGAAATCACGTAGATTTTAATCTCCAGTGGAGTAAAAAATCACAAAGGTTTTAAACTCTAAACCGTGAATTTAACACAAATACAGAATATAAAGTAAATTCTTTTAAGCTTGTTAGAAGGCAATATTTGTAAACTAATTCTGGAAAAAACAGAGTAACATATAAATAGAAAATGTAAAGAGGTAAAAATCAATTCGAGCCCACTGAATTCACAGTGTTTCCTTAAGGAATTAAATCCCCTCCTAGTACCCAAGGTTATGGATTATTTCCTCCCAGGATAGAACGAATTACACACTAGTATAGTGGTACTTCAAACCATACTGTTTCAGTGAAGACAATGTTCGGTAGCAAATCACACTTAGTGTTGCTTTGTTTGATGTTAAAAGTATGCAGAAGAAGGAGGAGAAACTCAGAAAATCATATGGAAATTCTGAGAGAATAGACTTGTATTTATAGCCAAAGTTGGGCTGAAATCTGAAGAGGTGCAACTCTTCAGAATGAGTATTTATGCAAAACGACCATAACATAAATGGCATAACATAAATGACTATTTACTCAACAATAAAGAGGGAAAATAAAGAGGATAATTTAATTTTGAGTTACACAACTGAAAAACAGAAAACTAATTGGATTTAATATTAATATTTATTTTAATATTAATATTCTATTATCAAAACGAATACTTAATAATATTTATGTTAATATTTTATTAAGAGCGACAACGATAACGGCGTGGGGCTTGCATTCTTCTCAACTCTTTAAGAGTTAGAAGAAAAGCAATTGTTTATATACACATAAAAACCTCTTCCTCTTCTAATATGGGGCAATGTTCTTTCATCAAGGGAAAATTAAAATTTCACTTAAAATTTTCGTTTCCCTCAATTTCCCATCCGTCATCTTTTAATCATTTAATATACTTAAAACTCCAACACTACCTACTAACATTTTACCATAATCATCGACCTATACACCCTCCTATTAATGTGCAATAATATTATTGTAGTTATAGAATAATTAAAAAATCGAGGTTTTAAATTTGATATATTATTTGTATGATTTTTCAATCTTTACTAATAGTAAATTAGGTGAATAAAATAAGTATATATTCCCTTCATCCCAAATTAATTATCATGGTTTACTTCTCAAGAGCAAATTCATTATTTTCGAAGGACAAAATCACACTTTCAATTATTCATTGGATAAATTTTCTAACCTCCATTATTTAATTTTGCATTATCATGAAACTTTTTAGTTTATCATCTACCTAGATGCGCACTGCCACAACTCACTACCACCTTGATCCACTCTTGATTGTCCCCACATAACGCCACTATCTTATTATTAATCGTTTGAAAATGATTTGCTAATAGAATTGAAGATTAAAGTTTAGCTCAAAGATTAATCTACGTGATTTATTTTAGTATCTTCATTTACTATTCCTTTAATAAGGTATCTGAAACGGATGTTATATTGGGTATTTCGCGTATAATAATATCTTTAAATCCATCAACTTGGAGAAGTCTATGTAATCTTTAAACTAACATATTGTTTGGATAATTGTTTTCGTTCTATCGTATTATATTATTATCTTAAATTAATATTTGTCTTTACTTTTTTATTAAAATTAATTGTATTATATTGTTAAATTTATTATTTTGGAACAATGAAAAGTTTTCTTTTTTGAAGCAACTGATTTAGGGTGATGAGATTGTTTCCTATTTTTCTTTATAATTATGTCCTAACTTATTACTCCACAATTCTATTTTATTCTTTACTTTTTTTTTCTATTTTAATTCCAAATCTCCAACCTATAACCTACTTTATCTTTTTCTAGAACTTCTGCGCTAGCGTTAAAGGTATTTTGCCGTATTCTGTTTCTTTTTTTCTTCTAATTTGCTTTTAATTCAATTCTATTTAGATGTGCTCTTTTGTTTTGCCTTCTTGTATCTCGCTCATTTGTTATGCTTTCTTAAGGTGTTTTGCCTTCTTGTGTTTTAAATTATTTTATACATAATTTTTGATAAATTTAATATAAATAATTGAAGGTCGTTTAGTAAACTTATCAATTAAAGTACAATACAATACACGGTATTCATAAAATAATATAATACAGTACAAATTCAATATAATACAACACAACAATAACCCAGTAAAATCTCACTAGTGGGGTCTGGAGAAAGTACTGTGTACACAGACATTATCCCTACCCCGAAAGAGTAGAGAGACTATTTTTGAAAGACCGTCTGCTCAAGAAAAGAAAAAGACAAAAGGATATAATATTAGCATCATTATATAAATCATATGAAGAATAGGAACAACATGAAAACAAGAAGAAAGATACAAAGCATAAGTGATAGCTAGTAAATATGTCATGCTCTGAAAAATAAAATAATAAATAAATAAATAAATAAAAACCTACCAATCTTACAAAGATAGAAGGTAAGACTCAACTCGCTCATAACATATAATCATAATACTCGACCTTCACATTTTTTGAGAAATTTTATTTTGTATTGTATGTGACTTCTTTTTATCTCACAAAATTATGGACCCCAATCTTACACTTTTAGGTTCATAAAATTTTGAGTCTACAAAATTATAAGATAAAAATTTACTTCATACAACTAATATAAATTCTATAAAATACAAAATAAAATTTTTCTACGTCTCCTTATTAAATGTCATGTCTTAGAAAATAAGTCTCGTCATATCTGTTTGATTCCCAAAACTTCTTAGACCGTCCTCTCTTGTACTCCATCGTCAGCCTCTCGTACCTCTTTATCGAAATATTTGAGCTACTGCTCTAAATATGGCCGAATCTGAACCTCGCATCCCGCGTACTATGTAATATAATACATCATACACTAATCGAAAGAGAGTGTAATTTAAGATCCAAATAAGAAAAGCCTCCGTTCTGATTATGGATTCAGCCGAACCACCAGATTCAGACCACCGCCCGCCACCGCCACCTGGCCGGACTCTTCCCTTCACCACAAAACTCAAACCCCTTTATCTATTATCAATTTTGGTACTCCTTTTAGCAATTTCATTCAGTATTATAAAAACAGATTACCACAAAAAACTCATCCTCAAATTAACCCTCTCACCACATACCAATTTTCTTAAAAAGCTCCTAACTTTACTTCACCCAACAACTTTAAACACTTCAAAAAAACCAATTCACACAACCTCATATTGTGTCCTATGGATGGCTCCATTTCTCTCAGGGGGTGGGTACAGTTCAGAAGCTTGGTCTTACATTTTAGCTTTAAATGAACACTCACTGAAAAAAGATTCAATTTTTAAGTTGAAAATTGAACAACATGGGGATCTTGAAAATCTTGAATTTTGGGAAGGCTTACCTTTAGAAATGAGAAATTTGGCTATTGAGCTTCACCAAACGGAATGTAGGTTAAATGAGACTGTTGTCGTTTGTCATAGTGAACCTGGTGCTTGGTACCCTCCACTTTTTGATACAATTCCATGCCCACCAATAGGTTATAATGGTCATTTTAAGGCTGTAATTGGTAGGACTATGTTTGAAACTGATAGGGTTAATGCTGAACATGTGAAAAGGTGCAATCTTTTGGATTTTGTTTGGGTTCCTACTGATTTTCATGTGAAAACATTTACTCAAAGTGGGGTTGATCCATTGAAGATTGTTAAGATTGTTCAGCCTGTTGATCTTGAGTTTTTTGATCCATTAAAGTATGAGCCACTAGAACTCGGGTCAATAGGGAATTTAGTGATGGGGTCAAATTCAAATGGATTAAATGTGGGGAAAAAGTTTGTTTTCTTGAGTATTTTCAAGTGGGAATATAGAAAAGGATGGGATGTTTTGTTGAGCTCTTACTTGAGGGAGTTTTCTGGAAGTGACGATGTAGCGTTGTATCTGTTTACGAATCCATATCATTCTGATAGAGATTTTGGTAACAAGATTGTTGAATATGTGGAGGATTTGGATTTGGAAGAACCGACAGATGGATGGGCTCGAGTATATGTGATAGATGAACACATAGCTCAGGTTGATATGCCTAGGGTATATAAGGCTGCTAATGCATTTGTTTTGCCTTCTAGAGGTGAAGGTTGGGGTAGACCTATTGTGGAGGCAATGGCAATGGAATTGCCGGTGATTGCTACAAATTGGTCAGGGCCAACTGAATTCATGACAGAAGGGAATAGTTATCCGTTGCCTGTGGATAGAATGAGTGAAGTTACTGAAGGACCATTTAAAGGGCACTTGTGGGCTGAACCTTGTGTTGATAAGCTGCAAATGCTAATCAGGCATGTAATTAGAAACCATGAGGAAGTTAAGGCCAAAGGTAGACAGGCAAGAGATGATATGATGAGTAGGTTTTCTCCTGAGGTTGTTGCAGGCATTGTTAGTGACCATATTGAACGAATTATTGATCGTACACAATGATTGTTATATTCTCTTTTGTATCGACAAGAGGAAATTATACATGTTACTGCAATAATAACGGCATTTCTAATCACTGTTAATTCAAGGATTTATGGTTCTGGTGGGTTTAGTGTATGTATTCTATGTGTGAATTGAAGAACAATTCTCCTTAATGGATGGAGATGTAACAAAGATCTGGAAGCTGATGAACCCGATTTTGGAGTGAAAAGAGGGGTTCTGAAAGGGGAAAATGCATCGGAAGTTATACTGAAAATCAATTAACTGGATGGCCTTATCGACACTCTTAGACGATCTTAAATGGAGTTGCTGTTAGATAAGTATATATTGCTTCTTTGAAACCAGAATTGTGTTGGTAATCCAGTTATATTCTTTGTGGTGAATATCAACAACAAATGTCTATTTTAAAGCTTAGAGCTATATTGACATTGTTATGCTGTGGTTGTTGGTTTGAAGTAGTACGAGAGGAAAGACATGTTACCAGCTAATTTCTGTAAGTTGTCGAAATGGAAGGAGATAACAAAAGCTACAGTGTTAAGGGGGGAACTTAATCACATTCAACACTGATGGACTGGGAGTATCAACAATGGAATGAGGTAAGCAAAGAAACCTCAACATTGTACAAATTATAACTTAACTTTGGTTCAAAGCCTGTCCCAATTGAAAGAGCAGTTCAGCTAAATGAGACTAAAGCTTGATGCTTATATCTTCCAGTTTGCTTCATTCGCTACATCAACAACTTGTTCATTTAGTTTACTGATAATAAGAAAGTCTTTACAATGAGTTTGAATAGATAATGAGAAGCCAATCTCGAGCTAGTTTGAGCTGGCGATACAAAATTACTTCTTATTTTCAAGCCATGCATTGTTCTGATTCAATGAGCTGCTCTTTCTTTTGCTTCAGAGTTACTTCTAGCATGTCAATGTTTTTGCATTTGTATTGATTATCATTATCCAATCTCTAAGTAGAAGGAAAAATTAGAACACAAACAGAAGTAAAGCAAATCAGAATTATGGACTTAATGATTGCAAAAGTTGTGTGTCAAATCAACAAGTTAAGAGATAAAAATATGTAAAGGTATTGACCAAGATTCACTTTGTAGTATGAATTTCCTCATAAGATGTCAGAAATCTACATCTGTTTTTAACCTCCTTTCAGTTCTTGGCCTTATTCTCTTGTGAATTCTTCAGGTATTCTAAAGTGTACAACTCTTTACAATGTATATATAATGTGGATCCTAGTTGTACTTTGATTCTTGGAACAGTGTAGTCAAAAGGATTACTATTTCAGGGACATCATTTTTTATCTTAGTGTTTTAGGAACTGTATATAGCTATTTCTTTTAAAGTCTACCAAATTATGATGATTTTATGTTGGGAATCTTGCATTCTGTACTCATTTCCACCTAAGTTGCTTGGTGCGGCCGTCCGATATTGGTGCAAATCTAGAGGTCAGATCTTTCATAATTTAAATTTTAAGAGTCGAGGATTTGGCTAAAAATAATTTGAATATCTAAAAGTAGAGTTATAAATATGTCTAAATTAAGAGAAGTTATGTGAAAAACTTATAAGTTGTTCCGAGAAGGAGAGAATATTGATTGAGAGTAGAACCTGTGCAAGAGATAAAAGGGAAAGGACAGACATAGTAATTTCTGTACACAAGGTATTCCATTTTCTTCAAATTCACCCTAGTTTTTATTTTGATTTCAAACCGCCATTGTATTTGTCCTGAATTTCTTCCTCGATTTTGGTCAAAGTACCCAAATACTGTTAAGCAGATCCGGTACTAATCTTACATCCACACCCACGTCTTGTTGACATGGGTGCTGCACTAAAAGTGAAGAGTCTAAGCAATTTAGCTTCCCACAGCATTTTCCCAAAGAGGAGATTAAGTTTGTGGTTACACAGCAGAATAATTAGAAGACTAAGCTATAAATTAGAGAAGACATATTTCAACAAAGAAACTTTCATTTATGACAAACTTAAGGAACATAGTCTGTGATGACTCTCATACAAAGGGACACTCCCCCACCCCACTCCAAGAAAAAGAAAAAATGCACCAAATAAAATCCCAAAGCCAATTCCTAGAACTCATTTGTTGTATCCACAAAAAGCTTTTCAATAGCTGCCCAGATTGGAGAATTTCACCACTTCAGCTTTGCTGGGAAATACTGCAATCAAGATGTTTTTTTCAAGTATAAATAAAGTAGAAAAAGAAGATTATATGGAACGACATGATCAATAATAATTCATATAGTCAATAAATTTACCTTCTCAATGAGGGAAATGTAGTAAGGTTTCACTTTCTCCACATCAATCAAAACTCTGCTCTTGCTATACAGATCATATTTGCTGTCAAATACAATCATAAAACATTCAGTCAAACATCATTCTCAACAGTTAATATCAAGAAAGTAAAAATCTGAAGCAAGTTGAACTACAAATTATATCAATTGGAAAAACAACTTACTTGAAAATATGAAGCCATTTCAGATTTTCATGATCCTCCTCATTCATCAAGTGCTTATATGCCCCTGCCCTATGCAGAGCTACATAAAAAAGACTCATGATTAGTAGTAATAAAGACGACGACGACAACAACAGATGTAGTGTAATCTACAAAGTGGGAGTCTGGGAAGAGTTAGTATGTATGTAGACCTACCCCCACCTTATGAAGGTAGAGATGTTGTTTTAGATTTGGGAAAGATAGTGTGTGCGCAGACCTTACTCCTACCTTCTGAAGGTAGTTACATAACGCATTTTTCAAGAACGAATAGATAAAAAAGTTATTTATAAATACTTACGATAGAAAGAATGATATCGGATGATGAACAATGCAGCTGAAGGCAGAGTAGTTTTGTTTTCCTTAGCAACCTACATAATTAAACATATGTAAATCACAAATAATCCTCCATTAGTTTAATTAAGTCGAATTAATTTTTTCTGGAAGAGAAAAATGCATACCAAATACATGTAGTCGTCATGTCCCCAAGACATAACCACATTATCAAGCCCGCATCCTTCAGAATAAACTCCATTTTTTGTGTTGTAAGCTGGATTGTTGTAATCAGGATTTCCCTTGAATTGCTACAGAATAGGAAAATGAGAAGTAAGAAAAATAAAGCTCTAGGAGAATAAATAAATAAATAAATAAATAAATAGGGACTAAGTAAAAAAAATAGAAAAGAAAGAGTAAGAAGAAAAAGACCTCATAAAGCACATTTGATTCATCAAAAGCACAACCAAGGGGGAATGTATCACCTATCATAATAAATTAAATACATACTTGAGAAATAAATGTGAAAACTATAATATATTTTTGAGTATGTGCTGTGATATTCTTACCAACAACAGCCCACTGAGGAAGCCCTCCAAAGCTAGGAAGCAGAAGAACTTTGCCAAGATCTACAATATTTTGGCAAGATAATGTCAGCATAAAATGCGCATTAATTTGCTTAAACTAAATATTGTTTAATTTTTTTGGGGGATACAATAGAAAAAAGGGTAGCTCGGTACACTAAGCTCTGATTATGTTTCGGGAAGAGCCGGGCCATAATGGTCTAGTATATGTAACCTTATTCTATATATTTCTGCAAGAGACTATTCACAGGGCTCGAACCCGTGACTTCTTGGTTACATGGCAACAACTTTACTAGTTACGCCAAGGCTCCCTGGGAGATTGCAGAAGGGAGAGACAAAAAGGAGTAGTGAGAATTGAATCGGGGAGGGGGGAGGGGAAAGGGGGTGGTGAGAGTTGAATTGCGACATATCGTCTGTACTAATAACTACAATTATAAGCTTTATATCAATTTTTATTAAAATTAAATTCTTTTTTTTTGTTCTTAGGGTATGGTAAAGAGGCACAAACCATGAATTAGGGCAGTCAAATGCAACCAATCTTCATTAGGATAATCTTTCCTAATAGCTTCAGCAGTTTGCAACAAATGCTGAATTTGAGGTTCATCCAAATCAGGATCACTATCATCCACAACTTCATTTAGAAGTTCACAACTTTCCCAAATGCTCATCTCAATTTTATTCAACTTTCCATACTCTTCCCTCATCCTTTTCACCTGTTTTAATTCCATAAAAGTTTAAATTTATATATGCATGAAACAAAAGTTGTTCAAGATTTTTTGTATTTTTTGGATGCTTACAAAATCATATGTTTGGTTAATGTGGCTCTGTCGATAGAGTTCCTCCACGATCTTTTTCCGTTCAGTTTTTGCACTGTAATCCCTGCATCGACATTTTTTTTAATGTTAGAATATGCATAGATATATATTTATATATTTTAATAAGTTTTATACATAAATTTTAATTTTCTTTATTGAAAAAACATTATTACCTGAATGAGTTGCCAAATGCATTGTTGCCAGGAACAACAAATCCATCGTTTGAAACATTCTTTGGCACAACAAATCCACCATCAAGAAACAATTCCTCAGCATCAGTAACCTTCTTATTCTCAACTTCTGCTCCTAATTAGAGCAAGATCAAGAACAACGTCGAAAAAAAGAGAGAGAGAGAGAGAGTTAAATTTCTGAGACAATAATTCAACTTTGGCAAAATATATAGATTGCTACTAAACTATGGAGCAAATTCCTCATACACACTTTCTGATATGGAAAATTATTTTACACACTCAATCTTTTAAAAGTGTATCCGTGACACATCAGGTTTGTAGTTGACCAGTTTCACAAAACATGTCTATGTCACGCACCAATAGGATTTCGACACATGTCTTTAAAAAAAATATACTTAGATTTACAAATCCGCCCCCTCTCCTTCCTTCTTAGGTTTCTGTACGTTTTTTAGGATTCAATTTTTCTTTTAAAGCCACTCTAATCAAATTCAATTCATTATGAATATCAGATTTAGCTTTGTGCAAGTGTTTTCACCAAGGACCTTGAATACCCACATGGTGATTTGAACATTACTCCACCCAAATCTCATCCCAAACAGTGATTACAATTCAAATTTTCGATCTCACAACGCCACACTTTTTAAAAATAAATTGTTGATTTAAGAAAAATATTTATTTTAATATAATAGATTTGAGGTGGATTCCATTGTTCGAGTCACAAATAAAATTCAATTTCGAACTCGAATTTGTAGTTGGCATCAATAGATAAAAATTGTGTGGTTGAAATTTGAAAGCAACTACAAATTTCAAAATACTTCAATAGCAAGCCAAATGCAAAAATAGTTACTGAGTTCTAGGTTGATGAGAATATGAGATCGAAAACTTATGTGTATTGTTTACCGTTTGGAATTGATTAAGAAATAATCCTTGAGCTTAAAAACATTTGAACGGAGTAATTTCAGGAAGAATTCTAAATTTCCATGGTTGAGTTTTTATGACTTCAAAATCGAGTTAGAGTTTTAATTTTTTCAAAATATTTGGAGTTCACTCGCCCTTTTTCTATATATATCGCGCGAGTGCCAGCTAAACAAAGTGGTTTGTCATAAATACACTTTTGAAAAATTAAGTTTGTAAGATAATTTTGACCATCAAAAAGCGTGTAACATGGATTTGGTCTATTGTTCACAGGTGATAACTCATGTATTTTGCCTTCAACTTTCAGTTTATTGCATCAAAAAGTCATAAAATTAATTTTTTGTAATGGAAAAAATAATAAAATCTAGCGTATATATCAGGAAAAATAAAAAATTCTAAAAATTCATGAATTAATTTATGACATAACACAAAGTAGAATTTTCAGGCGCAAATCAGAATTAATCGCGATGAGAAACGGAAAAAAAAAATTCAACAAGTCCAATACAAGTAATAAAGTAGTGACTGACATTGAGAAGGTCAAATCACAAAGATAATGGCTCGATAAACGATTCAAAAGTTAGATTAATAGTACATATAAAGAGAGAAAAGGAAAAGGAAATATAATACCATGCTCAGTTTGGGCAACGAGGAGAGTCATGTTTGACTTGAAAAAGCAAATAAACAAAAGAGAAATAAATTGACTTTTGCTTGTTTATAAGAAATTTAGTAAAAAATTGGTTTTTATAGTGAAAAAAGAAAGCCCTCTTCTAGTAATAAAAGAACACTTGGAGTCCTGAACTAAAAAACGTACAAAGAAAAGTGAGTCAGCTTTGCGTGGATAAAAAATAAAGATATATATTATTGAGTCATTGCCAACGTAAGTTTCTGTTTTTACCATTAAATACTGTTTAAAACAAAAAAGAAGAAGTAAATCTTCACCTCCTAAAATTAATGGAAGTGCAATAACTGCGGGAGTCTGCATTAAATTAATTACTTACCCTGATTGTTGCCAAAAAAAATTGGCTAAGCTTTAATGTATTCTTCTATTTTGTTTAATATTTAGATTACATTCCGAAGTTAATGCTGATTCTATCTTATCTAAAATAAATTGCTTCCAAATTATTACTATTCGTGTGATGCACTGATATTGTTAAAAATACATTAACCATATCAAAATATGATCAGATTTGTTTGGCACGTTGGATCATATGTTTTAACAATTTATAATTGTCGTCTTATCTCAATGGTAGTCGTCAATAATAAAAAAATTGTGTAATCAAATTAAAACGAAACATATACGCATAGAATAACTTTTTGGATGAAACTCAAATATTTATATTCCTACTTTTTAGTTTACTAGTTTTAGTGTACGTGTATTGCACATGTAATTAGCGTCAATTAATAAAATATGTGTATATGAAGAACATGCAAACCAGTACCCCTATGCGCCTTTATCAACAAAAAAAGGAAAAAAAGAAAAGATCATGTAAATCAAGTTATCAAATGCTAAATCTTAAAATGTCCACACTAAGTTAATGTTTTAAGATAAATCGCTCTGTACAAAGAATGTAATATTGATTAACTCCATTTCTCATTATATTTGAAAATAATTAGTTTTATAAGAATTCTAAAATTTATTTTTAAAAGTTAAAATGATCGATATTTCGCTTGGAGAACACGTATTTCTTCTTAATTTGGAAGGCATATCTTTTAGAAAAATCTTATGAAAATTGTAGTAATTCCTATAACATGATATTGAATCTAAAATGATTGATATATCTATTTGTGATACTTAAATTTTGATATTTATTATATATTTTTATTATGATTCTTCAAAAGGCCATCAGTAAAAATAATTATATTATTTGTAGAGATTTGAAATAAAGAGGTCGTCATATAGTTTCTAGAAGAAACTGATTCACACGTAAAACAATTGAGCACATATATTTTATATTAATTTGAAAGGCATATCCTTTGGAGTAAGCTTACAAATATTGTAGTCATTTTTGTCACATAATATTAAATCTAACATGATCAAAATCATTATATATATTTTTTATAATTCTTCAAACAATCATCAAATTAACCTAATAAAAGTGTATATTTCTTTTTAGAGCTATTGGCATGAACGGCTAGGTCATATAATTTATAAAAAAAATATAAATAATTAAGTAACGATATAAGGTCTAAAATTGACATACAACCAATAACTTATTACGTAGAAGTAAAATTTTAGAGAGCCATTTACTGAATAGCTAAAAAATAAAATATTATAATAAATGTTAACTTATTTTGAATACTGTTATGAAATAATAAAAGAACAACAGCAATATTGCAGAGAAAGAGAGAAAATTCTTATTGAATTTTGGGGTTGGTTTACAATGGGGTAAGACCTCTCTATTTATAGGAGGAAAAATAACTTAGCCTCAAAGTAAAACTCTCTACAAGATAGACATTCACTCTAAATAGAATTCTATTCTTAACAAATACTTATTATTTCATTCTTATTTCTTCTATTTTGAATTTTAGCCAAGTTAATTTTTAATACTATATTATAATTAATTTGACTTTGTTTCTTAATTTCTTTCATCATCAATGGTATTTTTTTATTGAAATATATTTATTTAAGCCAAGATTTTTGTTAACCTGAAGATAGTTTTACTTGTATGATGAATTTTAAAAATAATGAAACAAGTTTTTTCTAATTAGCAATTTCAAACACCTAATTATTTATTTTCAGCAATAAAGATAATTATAATTGATTCGACTTTATTTTCTAATTTCTTTCATCATCGGTGGCTTTTTTTATTAAAATATATCTATTTAAACCAAGAATATTTTCAACCTAAATTTGAAAAATTATGAATCTAATGTTTTTGGCTAATTAGCTATTCCAAATACTTAATTATTTATTTTTAACAATAAAGATAATTATATTTTATTTATTTAAATTCTTAATATTAGGTCATATCAAATTTTAAATAATTGATTATAATTATATTTTATCGTATGAAAATTCTTTTGTCAAATTGTAAGAAAATTAAATGAGTGGGAAATAGTTTTGTATATTTTAAAGTAATTTAGTATATAAAAGAGTTTCACCTAAATTAAAACATAAAAAGAGTTACTCCGTCATCTTTCAAGAACGTCGTACGTCCTCTTTCTTTTTTGATTGAATTCTAGATATATGTTCATAGGAATAAACTTCTAAATACCAAGTGGTTACGTCCTATTTGGTTAGTAATTTTAGTTCTTTCCTTTTCTTGCCATCTATATAAAATTGAAGTGTAAAAATTTATATAAAATAAAATGTCAATATTTTTGAAGTTTTAAATATCAAAATTTTTCTACATAATCCAAATAAGGAAGAATGTAATATATAAAATTTAATTGATTTTGTAGTCCTAAATATTAAGAAAATAATTAAATGAGTTTTCCTACATATAAGAAAAATAACTAAATGAGTATTCATGCATATACGGAAAATAATTAAATGAGTATTCCTACATATTAGGAAAATAATTAAATTATTATTTTATCCAATGTAAACTTTATTTTTAAAGGTTAAAAAAGGCGAATGGCATTTCGTTAAGGATATTCGTGCTTTTAATATAATATAAATATAGGTGTTTCAATCAATATGAAGTTTAAGAAGAAGAAAAAGAAAACTTTTGATATTTGTGGTCTAAAAATAAATTATAGATATTTATGTGCATGTAAATCATTTATTAAAGGCAAAATAGAAATTCTAAAGATAAATTATTTCTGAATAAGAAAGATGATATCGTTTCTTAGACCGACTAAAAAAAATATCACATAAATTGAGATATGGAGTAGTTATATAGTTTGCGCTATAAACAATCTGAAAAAATAATATGATTCAAAATGAATAAAATATATTATTATTAAATGAGTCTAAAAATACTTTATTTACTATCTTTCTAATTTCATTTGTTACTTGTTCATGATCATCATTAGAATCTTCAATTTCTTCCTACTTGTAACTCACAACGAAGATCATAAAGTGATTCATTTATAAACATATATTTATTTAGAAAATCAAATGCATACCCCTAAAAAAAAGTGAAATATCTTGATCATCCCTCTTTCTTTTGCAAGTGATTACTGCCCCAACTGCTGTATATAGTCAAGTGATTACTGCCTAGTTAATATTAACTACGGAGAAAAAAAATCTCTAAACTTTTGGTGAAAAGTGGTCAATATTTGACCAATGATGAAAAGAAATAGAAATTCAGTGTGGACTGTCTGGACTGACTTAATTATATACATATACACATATTCTGAAGAAGGAAAAAAAATCTGGACAGGTTTAAGAGGTCATATATGTATTGATCCCTAACAAAATTAAAGTAACAGACTTTTATATATATTAGTATTCCATTATTTTTAAAAAAGGGAAAAAAAGAAGCTAATGTCACAAGTAAATTTAATTCTGGATCATTCGGACTTTGAATGATGCTAAGATAGGATATTTGCATGTATTTTATTGTATTCGACTGTATTCATATCGCGAAATAAGGGATTACATATTTTAAAAGGAAAAGTGAATCAATTAACATAATAGACTCCTAATTTAACTCAACAAATTCAATTAAAACACACAAAATTTATATGTTCAGTTTTAAAAAAGATTTTCAACCGAAAAAATTTCCCAAAAACATAACAATCTTCAGAGAAATTATATAATATATCTGAATATATAAATTATATTAAGTAAAAAAAATACTTATGAATACATTCATGACATATAGCGAGACAGTGAATACAATGAAATACATAGGACACAATGGAATACATTGAGATACAATGAGAAAAAAGACGGTGAATACAATAAAGTACATGAAATACAACGAGATATATTGAATTACAATGAAAAATATTTTAGACCATAATTTTGAACGGTAGAAGAAAGAAAATGATGAATGAGAAATAAAAAGTTTTAGATAACAATCTGGTGGAGGGGATGGGCCTTGCGTTTCAAATACTTCAAATTCATAATAAGCATCTGTATATCTTCTTTAGGGTTATAATCCCTACAGCCACTATCGCATCTTGCTGCCTAAGCAAAGCAACGATCTTCCCTTACATATCACGTATGAACTCTCCTGTCTTCTTAGCAACATCATCATCAAATCGAAATTAGTAGGAGGCTTAATTAAGTCATAATCATCATATAGTGATCCTTCAAAATCAAGCTGTGGGCCTACAAACCTCACTTTCTTTCTCCAGGGGGAGGTTCTCTATGTGTATGGCCATTGGGTTCTCCGTATTGCATCTATCAAAAATTTCGTTTACTCCTCTTGATCTTTGAATATTTCGTAATAATTTTGGTTGTTTTATGAAAGGGAAAGAATCATTGGTTAGACAGAGAAAGGAAGAGAATCGAAAATTTTAATGGAATGAAAGTAGAGAATGTGATGTATCAAAGTAGATAGAGAAAGAAAATATTATAACTGATTAGCGTATTTAGTGACCAAAATTAAATATTTAGCTATAAACTTTAAAAGGTATCTATAAAATATAATTTATTTAAATGATATTTATTTAAAATAAATAAGGTGTTAATCTTTGCTATAAGAAGTAAAAATTCCTAAGAGATGTTAACCTTTGCTATAGGAGTTACAAGTCCTGGCAAAAACTAAATTTGATCCCCTCGTTCTTAAGTAACAAAAAAAAAAAAAAAAAAAAACACTTCGCCTCGCTGGCAAACACAAATGATAACTTGAATTAACCTAATGCTCAGGTGCTAAAATTGTTAAAATCACATTCAACAAATTCAAAGGAGCAAAGTTGGGTTATCTGTAAATTCAAGTATTCTATCTATGTGATTTTACGTTGTACAGCCTCGAACAGGTTTACAGAACCAGCTATTATCCGATATTTGCCCCCTACCAGGACCATACCCGTTGAACCTCCAGCGATTATTTTGATAGCAGCAAAGGCAAATAAAACCTGTTAAGCATCACATGAGAATGAACTTGGTCAAGTAGTGTACTATCTTTTTTTTTTTCCAGAGAAAAAATATGAGAGAATTATAAAATATGACTAGTTGGCTTGGAGGGAGGGGGTTGACCGTTCACCCCTTTCAAAACCGATCCGAAACCGAAAACCGAACCGAAGCTTAATGGCTTAATGGTAACGGCTTAACGGCTTAACGGACGGAGAACGGATTGAAATTTTTTTTATTAGCGGCTTATCGGTTTGGGGGCGGATTATTCAATTTTCTTAACGGATAATCCATTAACCCGTTAAGAATATAAATATATATATATATATATATATATATATAATTTATTTTACTTTCATAATTATATATATTAAATGTAAAAACTAAAAACTTTAAAAATGAATAAGTATAAGTGTATAACAAAAATAAATTAGAAAAACAAACCACCCCCACCGTTTGTTCTGACTGAGTGAGGTGAGACAGTGACTCAATGAGTAGTGACTTCTCACTTTTGGACAACTAGTTATACTGTTATTATCACAGAATTTAAATACCAACAGGAATTCAAACTTCTGAATTAAGATTTCTAAACACCATTGAGAAACAAAAGGCCACACAAGAACATAGGACACCAATCAAACCTCAATCAACAAACAAAGAACCTTATGCATCTGCTAAAACCTCTACATTCAATTCCAGTTCTATTATCACCACAGTTGTACCTCTTCTACTTCTCCTGATGAAAAACATAAATAAGTATTAATCAAAGGTAAGGAGTGCCACATCACTTAATTAGATATCACTTATGTTTAGTAGTGCAGGAGGTAAAGAGAGAATCTGATATCAACATTCAGTTCCTTTCTACTGTGCGGACAGAATACATTTGAGACCTTAGGTATTAAACCGATAAACCGCCCGATAAGAGCTAACCCGATACCAGTCCGCCCGATATCTTATCGGGTGGCTAACGGATGAATACATTTAAAAGCCGATAACCGTTAAGAGTAAAAAGCCGCCCAATCCGCCCGATGAACACCCCTAGTTCACATTGTTATCTTTCAGTGTAAAATATTTTCCAACAAGTATTTCATAATGTGGTTAGTGAGAAAAATATTATCCTAATAATATTAAAAAAATAGTTTCCAATGCTCCAGCAGGCACAGCACCTACTTGCTCCCCGAACCAGATATAGCTAAAATATGTATTGAATATTCACGAGATAACTCAAGTCACTCATGACAAGAAATGAGAGACAAATAAAGAGAAAAAAACAGCAACGAAATATCAACTGAAACAAAAAGGATCCGCTGTGAACCAAAACCAACTCATTACTTCACCAGCCCTTAAAGCAAAAAATTTTGACAGGTGAAAAAAGAAAAATTTAACTACAACACGATAAAAACATCACTGGTGTTTCTGAACTGAACAACAGGACAACCTCCCTTGTCTCACTTAACATGGTAAAATTAGTATCTAGTAGGAACTAGGAACTCTCTCACAATATAAACAACTTCGTAAATTTCTTTCGGGACATTCACTAGAAGTATGATGTTTGCACATATTCTTCCAAAATGCAACATCTTGTAAACTGTTCCTATATTTAAAACGCTTAAAACAGTAAACACAGGGCATCCTGTAACAGACAAATGGTAACAGAACGAATGCAATAATTGATATTGGAGATCCTAGCTAATGAGGTGAAGTAAGGAATAAATCAACTAATGTCTTTAAGGTCATCTCATTCAAGCGTTTTTGAGATGCCACTAAGCAACAACTTGAAAATGGTCATCTAAACATCAAGATAATATATCTTAGAATGGTTAGAAGCACATGGAATACAATGCAAACTCTAATAACAACAACAACAACCCAATATAATCCCACTTAGTAGGGTCTGGGGAGGGTAGTGTGTACGCAGACCTTACCCCTACCCTTGTTTAAAGAGGCTGTTTCCAAATAGACCCCCGGCATCCTTCCCTCCAAGAACTTCCTACCTTGCTCTTGGGGAGACTCGAACTCAGAACCTCTCGGTTGGAAGTGGCTTACAATGCAAACTCTACTAAACAAAAAAAAAATTAATCTTAGATGGGAAAGATAACTTGAAGATGATTACTAACAGTTCTAGAGTCTGTGCACTCCATATTCAGGAAAAATGAAATAAAAAGACTTTGTTCTATTCATTTCTTACTTATCTTATTTACTTGAAGTCAACAACAACAACAATAACTACCCAGTATATTCCCACCAGGTGGGGTCTGGTGAGGGTAATATGTAGACAAGCCTTACACCTACCCGAAAGGGCAAAGAGGCTGTTTCCAATCGACCCCCGGCTCATAGGATAAAAGGAAAAACAGCAGTAGAACAAAAACAAAGACAAAAACAAAAACAAAAACAATAGAGCATTAGTAACTCCAGCAGAAATAGCGTAAATAGCGTAAATAATTATCTAAACATACGAAACATAAATACAATCGCATGCAATAATATAATACAGTAACTACCATAACTAACAGCCATAGGGGGGACATAAGCTAAAACACAAATCATCTATAAGTAACCCTGCTGACCCACACCCAACCCCGGATGAGGCGTACGGAAAACTCTAGGAGCCCCTATCCTACAAACCTGATTCTACACCTCCAGACTTTCCTATCACGGGTCATGTCCTCGGAAACCTGCATTCTAGTCATGTCCTGCCTAATCACCTCTCCCCAATACTTCTTAGGCCTCCCTCTGCCTCGCCGACCGCCAACACTCTCCATGCGCTCGCAGCTCCTCACTGGGGCATCGGGACTTCTCCTCTGCACATGCCCGAACCACCTCAGCCTCGCTTCTCGCATCTTCTCATCCACCGGGGCCACCCCCACCTTCTCTCGAATAACTTCATTCTTAATCTTATCTAGCCTGGTATGACCGCACATCCACCTAAGCATCCTCATCTCCGCAACCTTGTCATTGTATCATAGGCCAATCTTACTCATGAGAAGTTCATCAACAAAAAGATTGAAATGTTTGAAGAAATGTCTCTTGCTTGGGGAACAATCGAGCTAAGGTTGATTGTGCTAAGTCGTTTAATGATTAAGACTTAAATTGTAGTTTCAAAAAAAGTAACGTTAATACCATTGAAGGACTATCCAACTGAAAAGATGTGTCATCAAGTTCAAATGAAACTTCTCAAGTTAAGGCAATACGTAAAGGAAGTCGTTCTTCTCATGTGCATGATGAAATAAGTAAAACAGAAATAAAGCCCGAGAAGTGGCAGCGGCATTAAATAAAATAGTTGATAGCTGACCATATGTTACAAGGTTGCACAATGAAATTATTGCAATTGAAGATTTCAAGAAAGAGGTCTTAGCCATTGCTTTTGATTAATGGTGTAGAATGAAATGTTAGCTAAGGAGCTTATGGCAAAAGAAACAAAATTCCACAAGTTGTGGTTAGAAAAATTTAAGCAACCACACAAAAATACATCAAATGTTTGACTATGTGATTATACTAATTTCTCATGGCCCAAGTGAAAATGGTTGTGCCGGTCAGAAGAACACTACTTGATGGGATTGACAATAATATTTTAGTTTCTTTTTGCATTTTTGTTCTTTTGTTTGATCAGGTGGGTTGTCTAATTTTTTCCTTCTCAGTCTCCAACAAAAATCTATTTATCCGTTTGGGTCTACTGATATTATTCTAAACGCTTTATTATCCTAAGCACTTAATACAATATAGGAAAGTAAAATGGTTTACAGAATGTTGGTTTTGGAAAGCTATGTGCAGCACGGTACACCTTGTGGTTGGCATGAATAGACACTTATGAACTTGTATTATTGTATATAATGTATATATTGTGACAATTCCCAGTCGATGCTACTTTTACCATATGGAAGGTTGTGTTTATGTTTAATTTGCAACCTGCAATAATATTTCCATCTTATTGTACATCAATTTTTCTACCTTTCTACTTTGCTGTTTTAAGGCTTGGTGAATAGTAATGGTTGGCTCTGGTTTAGAGACCGTGAGGCTATTTAGTTCATGCTTATCTTTTTTGTTGCAGTTCTTTCATCTCTCATCTATAGGCACGAATGACAAAAGTCATCTGGTGAACATGCAACGCATATTTAGCTATATCAGGTTTGGGCGGGGAAGGGGGTGGTGAGAGGACCTGTTTTTCTAATACTTAGGAAAAAAAATTTCTCCTTACAACAACAACAACCCAGTATAATCTCACTTAGTGGGGTCTGGGGAGGGTAGTATATACGCAGACCTTACCCCTACCCTTGGATAGAGAGGCTGTTTCCAAATAGATCCCCGGCATCCTTCCCTCCAAGAACTTCCTACCTTGCTCTTGGGGAGATTCGAACTCGCAACCTCTCGGTTGGAAGTGGGGGTTGCTAACGATCAGCGCAACCCCTCTTGTCAACAAAACAATAGAAAATATTTTCTAATCACCTACCAAACACTAAAAAAAAATATTTCCGAGTCACCAACCAAACACTGGAAAATGAGTAAGAAAACTACTTAGTTTCTTGGAAATCATTTTCCATGGAAAACATTTATCTTCATACCAAACACAATATATAAGCTTGATGAGAGAGTGGTAGCAAAACAGTGCATATCTAATGGGTTTTAGATAAACAGACCTCTTATCTTCACCCTTCAGGAATAGTCAGTTTCCCTACAGGAAATACTGAGAAAAAACAGATAAAACTTCCTTGTAAACAGGCTTCTTGAAATCCGCTGCCTGTAGAGAAGATTTTGGATAAAAGTCAAAATAATAAGAGTTAGAGCCTTAATTTGTTTTAGGAGAAACATCAGTGGTCAAACTTACAAATTCAACAACTTGCTCCGGTGACATCCATGACCATTCTCCAAACTCAGCTTTCTCTGTCCCATCGCCCAGAAGGTTGATTTCTTCATCCTTTCCAGTGAACTTAAATAGGAACCTAGAATTTTCCATGCTGTATTTCAGTGTCATTAAGAATCAGGAAACAACTGAGATCTATATGATTGTCTATCAAGGAACACGAGAAATAGAGTTTCATGATACTGAAAACTGATCTAGCAGAGTAACACTCACTAACATCTAGACAACAGATGTGTAAAATGTATACACACACCAAAATGACAGCATGCACACCCACTGCCACTTTATAGTTTGATCCGTGTCTCATATATATTCTGCAATAAGACTTGATTTTTTTTTCCTGTCTTGCTAATAACTGTCAGTATCTGGCCAAACAGAAAAACTAATCTCTATAAAGATCTCCCTCTGGAAAATATAGAGAATCTTAAGTTGGAGTCTCTGCTTTTTTCTTAAGCCTTAGCAGATAGAGTTACCCGGGACCTGTGCCAGTGGAGGTAGCAGGTATGCAGTGAACTAGCCGAAGTGCGCGCAAGCTGGTTTGGATACCTCCTTTATTATTAAAAAGAAAGAGTTGGAGCTTCTGTTCAACTCAATCTTAAGGCGTACGCCTGCATAGGCCAAGTTTTTGATAATCCAGAGATTTTAGAAGTCCCCATAATTCTTGAGCTGCTTTGCTCTATCTTTTAAGAAAAATTCAATTCTCAAAGCTTTAGAAGTTCAGTGGATGAGCCTTGCTGCAAAGGAGAAAGGATAGAACTGGAGAGGAAAAGGCTATAAAGAACAGGAAGAACGGCACATAATAACAACTTTGACGCTGGCTCCTGACAGTCAGGAACTAAGATAGTCTATTCTTGGCTTGAATAAGTAAATTCCATGGAAAAAAAATCAAAATTTTGTAGGTGCACAGGAAAATAACAATAGATATAAATAGCAGCTCCTCCTGGAACGTAATTGGCAGTCCAATTTTAATTTGGACAAGGTTTAGATGACCTATGTTGCGCGGACTCTCCAAAATGTTGTGGCTTCCGTGTCTGATCCTTCAAAAATACACTACTTTTGAAGGATCTGACACGCATGATATTTCTGGAGAGTCCGAGCAACATAGTAGATGACTACTGAGTTGGTACATGACCCTTGTTACGGCTTAACAAACATGAGTGATTTGTTTAGGAAAAACGATACTCCATATTTTAAATTTTTTCGTCTTCTTGAGCCAAGGGTCTTTCCCTCGGGGTAGGGGTAAGGTCTGTATACACACTACCTCCCCAGACTCCACTAGTAGGATTTTATTGTATTGTTGTTGTTGTTGCTGGATATTGCTAAAGTAATGGTACATTTTATGTATCTAAGTGCAAAGTTGCTGATTTAGATGTACCTACCACTTTTGTGCTTGACCTTTCCAGTCAGATCCCCATTGATGCCTTAGCTTTTCCCTAACGTCTGGTGGGAAATCATACGTCAACCAATGTGGAGCCTACATAGGATTTAGAACGTCATTAACCAGCCTAACATAACTCGAGATATGAGATTGCATAACAAGCCAAGTATCAAATAACCACAGCCATTCATCGAGCTGACTAAGACTTGTTCCTGTTGTCCTCCTCCTTCCTTAAATTGAAGGACCAGCAAAAATAAAACATAAAAGAAACATTAAGAGATGAGAGTAGAATCTACTTTTTATACCTCAGCAACGATTTCTGCTGAAGTAACCCCAGTTTCCTCTCTTAATTCCCTGATGGCAGCATTTCTTGGATCTTCACTTTCATCAACTCCACCCTGATTCAAACAACCATATATGTGTCATTTTTCCTATTTATTACAAAAGACCAACATCTCAATAAAACACACGATTTCCTAACTTTTAAGATTTCTTTCATTCTCTTTTCTTTACAGTAAAGGAAACACAAAGTTTTGAAATCGTAAAAGGCTAACATCTTAAGAGAATTTGCAAAATTGTCAAAAGAGAAGGGAAAATGCATACGAAGTTTTGTAGG
Organism: Nicotiana benthamiana; assembly: GCA_034376525.1. Lineage (NCBI taxonomy): Eukaryota > Viridiplantae > Streptophyta > Magnoliopsida > Solanales > Solanaceae > Nicotiana > Nicotiana benthamiana. The sequence continues at coordinate 12,864,607 of CM067340.1, forward strand.
AATGCAAATTGAAAGGATCCATATAATTGAACGTTGAGATCTTACAAGTATAGACATACATTTCACACTCATACGGAACAAAACCATATTCTGAAGACATGTCATGGGCATTTATTACAAAGAACTGGACATTGCTATACAAATTTGTAGTTTCTGATTAGAAAGAGGGTTAATGATCTTTCTAGTCTTTACAGCTGAATTGTTAATAATTCTGAAACTATAATTGGGAAATTCTTTAAGGTCACTTCCAGTTTAAACAGACTTGATTCAAATGAAGAAAAAAGACATGACAGAAGGCCTTTTGTGACAAAGGCATCAAGCCCGATTAGTACAATCTCTTCTCTTGCTCCTCAACAGATTTATATTGATTCAGGAGACTAAACTATTTTCTATCATGATCCACACGGGACCATGTGTGCTAAACTAGAATCACATTTAGAATTTGGGAAATGCAAAAACTGCCAACAAGTAGCATTTGGCCAAACATGATTTTTGGCTATGGAACTCAACACAACACAGTTTTCTACACAACCATTTTTTAGCCTGTAAATATGACACTAGATATTTTAGATCCCATTTGCACTTTTATTGCCAAGTCTAAAGGATTCATGTTTATTGGAACCTCGTATTCATAATCTCTTGTATAAAGGATTCACAATTGTTCATTTATTTTAGCCAAAAGCTGGAACCATGTGGGTGATATAACGTTTTAAACTCATGACAGGCCTTAACAATTTCGTAATCCCCATAGATCACAGATAATATCCAAAACTTTAGGTAAACTAATTACAAGACAACAAGAGAGTTGTCAGTATTATAGTCTGTACAATTGCATTGTCGTTATGCAAAACTTTTGTAGCTCAGTGTTGCGTTGAACACTGTAATAGAGAAAGAACGATTCTCTATTCCCTTATAAGTACTAGGACTAAACAGTTAAGCAATAGCTAAGGTTTTGCTAGGATACATGAATTCATTTTCTCACTCTCAAAATACCCAAATCCACTTAAGCTAATAAATATCACTCATAGAAACATGTTCCTAGCCAGTTAGATGAATACTTGAGTCATTTCATCATGAAAGTAAGTTTGATGCATTACCCTAAATTTTAGTACTATAAATGTCTAATCTTGCCCAAACCCACCGCCCATCCCACCCGCCGACCCACCCTAAAAAAAAGAATATGATACTACCTCCGTTTCAATTTATGTTTTGCACTTTCATTATTAGTCAGTTTAAAAAAGAATAACGCATTTCTATATTTGGAAACAATTTAAATTTTGAACTTTTTTATTTTACTTATTCCACGAGAAACTTTTATTGCTATCCAAATGTTATGACTCCAAAAAGCTTCTGCCTTTAAGCTGTTAAGTAGGCGTTTGGACATAAGAATCGTAAAATGTGAAAAAAATCAATTGAAAATGGTAATTAATTTAGAGTTATGTTTAGACATAAATTTCAGTTTGGGTTGTTTTGTGAGTCATTTGAGTAAAAATTTTGAACAACAGCTTTTTAGAATTTCTCAAATTTTCAAAATTTCCAAAATGCATATTCAAGTGAAAAATTGTAATTTTAATGAACAAAAGTTGATTTCGAAAAAAAGTAAAAAAATTTGGAAAAAAGGAAAAAAGTTTTTATGTCCAAACGGGCTCTAAGACTACAAGTTTTTTTTTAAAAAAAAATCTTAAATTCTGTGGCTGAGGCAAACTGAGTAACATACATTGAAACGAAGGAAGTATAACAATTAAAACGAAAAAATGAAGCAAACCCAAATGAGAACTACACAAGTGACCTGCGGCATTTGCCAAGCACTAGGTATATCTAGCCTTGAAGCAGCAAAAATCTGCAACATTTAGATTAAAACATAAAATAAGAAAGCAAATAAAAAACATATATCGAGTACTCGATAAAATAAATGTAAATAAAAAAGAGAGACCTTTTTATTAGAGGGGTTCATTAAACAAATGCCCACGTTTCTTCTGTAACCTTCAGGTGGGTTCTCCATTGATGATTGCGGCTGTAATGGTACTGAAGCAAAAGAAGATGTTTTGCAACGTCTAAAGCGGAGTGGCAAAGTGATAATTTGATGGGATTTTGGAGGGCAGTATGGGGAAGGAATTGATGTATTGAGCTGCAATGGAAGACGAGAAAGTGGAAGATTACAGACGAAGGATCGACATAAAGCCATTTAACATAAACCAAACGCTCACTGTTTATGGGTTCGCAATTGGTGCAGGTTCTTCACCTCATTGGACTGTGTCAATTCCACGTGAGTTGCACGTGATCAAACTTCTTCATCTTTTTTTTTTTTTTTTGTGAATTTAATTTATTTTTAAAATATTCTAATTTATACTTAAAGTATTTGATTTGTCTTATATTTGTCTTCCATTTACCGTTTTATCCATGAGAGTTTGGCATAGTTAATTTCATCTATAAGTGAACAATTAAAATAGGTCCCAAAGTACCTTTATATGACTTTCATCGTACCAAACAATGAAGGGATATATTTGAGACGAAAGATAATGGTACGAGCTTCTATAAGACAAAAAATAAATATAATATATATTACGAGTATATTTGAACTTTTCTCATGTTTTTTACTCCTTATTTTGAGAATGATATTATAAGTTATCCCTTGTTTTGAAAATGAAATACCAAACTATATGGAAGTTAGGGATTAAATTGTATATAAAAGAGCTTGTAACAGAAATTAGGAAGTTTGTTATTTACTTATTCTAAGTCAATTAGAAAACGTCACTCTATGGGGTAATTACTCGTATATATATGCTGATGAACATCATATTTTGTAAGTAAGGAAGTATGAGAATAATACACATTATCTCTCCTCTGAAGACCATCTTATTCTCTCTTCTTTTCTTCTTTATCCCTGCATTCTATCTCGACCTTCTTTCTGTATCTCTGTTCTTCTGAAATTTACATTGTGAACCTAAATTAGTTTATGATACCAGAGCAGTTAAGCCATAGAGCTTGAAGATTGATTCAATTCTGCACAAAATTTCTTTAAAAAAAGTTCGTTCAAATCAAAGAAAAAAGGATGAGTATCAATAATGGCCAAGACGACACTACAAATGTTGTTGTGTTGATGGTAGACTAGAATCACGTGTCTTAATCATAGTTTACACTCTAATTACTTTATTTTTGCTTGTGTTTGACTTAAATGACGGTGATTAATTAGGAGTTAAATTAATAAGTTAGAACTTTGAAGTCTGAGTAAAATTTAAAAAAATTAAATCGAATTCGAATCCAGAAAACAATAACTGAGTATATATATAAAAAATAGAAGAAAAATATTTGAGACATGGAAGTGCCATATCACATAGTGCCTGCCAACGTGCCTAATGTTGTCACGACCCCAAACCTGATCGTGATGGCGCACAACCCAACGGCTAGGCAAGCCCGGACAAATGCGCGCTCAACCCGATTTGAGAGCTCATAAACCATTTATTTTAAGTGATTAATAGTGAAGGAAACCAAAATAAACTAATAGTTGTATAGGTATCCCAAAAAATCTCACAGAACGACGTAACTTCCCAAAGACCTGGGGTCACGAGTTTTAGAGCCTCTAAAAATGCTGAATACATGTCAGAATAAGGGAAATGCAAGTGTCAGAATAACTAGAAAATAACTAGAAGAATCAGAGACATGGTTCCTGCGGACGCTGGCAGCTACCTCAATACTCTGTCAAACTAATAATCAGCAACCGCACACGCAAATCCTCTGGAGTACCTGAATCTGCACACAAGGTGCAAGGAGTAGGGGTTGAGTCTACCAACTCAGCGAGTAACAATAGTAAATAAAACTCCGAAAGCAAGAAAACCTAATAATTACACAAAGTAAGCTAAAACAGTGTATAACAGTATCTGCAATTGAACAACTGAACAACATTTGTGTGATGCAAATGCAGGGATGCGATGCAATGCATATGATGGTACAATCCAGTACCCACTGCGGCGTGCAGCCCGAGCCACCCATATCATTTATTATCGGCGGCGCTCACTGGGGGTGCGTACAGACTCCGGAGGGGCTCCTACAGCCCAAGCGCAATAACCAGCCATATCGTGGCGAATAATCAAACCAGCCATCTAGTGGCGAAAATCAGTAACCAGCCATCTCGTGGCGAATAATCAAAACCAGGTCAGTCCATGTTACCTGGCCACTCATATCACACAGTGTCCATGTTACCACTGTTTCCAATCACCGCTGCGGCGCACGGCCCGAGCCACCCAAAATCAATCCAGAAAATATATCACAAGCCCCTTGGGCAGTTATAAACAATGATCCTCAGCCTACATACATTTAAAAGATAGCATATGAGTTTTGAACATTTAAAATACGGCTGGGTTTTGAAAACAATGTGTTAAAACCATGGATATAGTAAATGATATGAAATCATGCTAAAACAGTAATACCAATTCCCGAAGGATATCACAGGTCGGCACTAGGCTCCAAAACACGGCATAAAGCCCAATAACGATCATCACACCATGCGTATCATACGCCAATATAGTATAAATCTCACTCGGGATAGACCAAGTCACAATCCCCCAATAGTATCTGAGCCCGCGCTTATTATGAAGTGCGTGTCACGCCTCAACATAGCGTTACGATGTGAAAGTCCGGGGTTCGAAACCCTCAGAACAACATTTACTTGCATTACTCACCTCGAACCGATGAAACCTCAAGCTCGCGATGCCTTTGCCTCTCAATTCGGCCTCCTCGCTTGTCGAATCTAAACAAAAACAATTCGAATGCATCACAAAATGCGCATGGGACAATACCTAATCGAAAACAATCGAGAAATAGCAAAAATCTCGAAACTAGCAAAACCCGAGCCCCGGGCCCGCTTCTCGAAAAATTATGAAACTTACATTTTTGGAATCCTCGTCTCGCCACGAGTCCATACATATCAAATTTACAAGAATCGGAGTCCATTTGACCCCTCAATCAACACTTTAAGATTTACTTGGGTTTCAAGCCCGAACCACCTTTTTTGATATTAAAGACCTTGATTTCTAAGTGCTTAATCCATGATTTTGCACCATAATCACTTATTCGAGGTCTAAGAGATCATACATGAAGACTCCCCTAAAAAATCTCTCCAAAAACCTCTCTCAGTCGCCTCAGCCCGAAGTTCTATTTTTCTTCTCCTTGTTAAAATATTAAACCCTCAGTTATCATTAAAACTGGACGATTTCCGCTTCCGCGGTATTTTTCAGCTTCAGCGGTCCTCGCTTCCGCTTCCAGTTGACCACTTCCGCGGTCTTACCATTTCCTCAGCGGCCGCTTCTGCGGTCGATGTTCCATTTCTGCGACTACCGCGAACGCAGTCCCTTTGGCCGCTTCTGCGGTCTTTGACTTCCTTTGGCCGCTTCTGCGGCTTATTGTCCGCTTCTGCGGACTCCGCTTAAGCGGTCTCCCAGCCGCTTCCGCGAAAATACCAGAAGCAGCAGTCATTTATGATGCTTAACTCCAAAATTCTTTGATTAACCATCCGATATCACCCCGAGGACCCCGAGACCTCAACCAAAACACAAACACGCCCTAATACCTCATTCAAACTCGCTCGGGCTATAAAAACACTCTCTTTGACATCAAAAATTACCAAAATCATTGAATTTCATTCTAAGTTAAACTTAAACTTTCCAAGCTCATATCCTATGTCGAAACCAACCAAACGAGGTCCGAATGACCTGAAAATTTGCACACATACTCGAATTCTCCTAATGAAGCTACTGCAACTCTGGAATCCCACTCCGATCCCCAGATCAAATTCTCACCTATCAACCGGATTTCTCCGAAATTCCAACTTCGCCAAAATAGGCTAACTTTCACACCAGACCTCCGAATTTACTTCCGTTTTCACTGCTAAGTCATAATAGTCCCCCAAAACTAGTCAAACCATCGGAAATCCTTTCCGAGCCTTCTAACTCATAAGTCAACATCCGGTTGACCTTTCCAACTTAAACCTTCCTTAAAGAGGCTATTTGTCTCATTTTTATCCAATTTCAATCCAAACCACTTCAAACTTACCCGACACATATAATAGCATACGCAGAAACATATAACGGGGATAGCGGGCCATAAAGTATCAGAGACGACGGGTCGGGTCGTCACATCCTCCCCAACTTAAAAAAACGCTCGTCCTCGAGCATATCTAGAGCTGACTAGAAGCAACCCCATAACCAAATGACATTTCGAGGCACATGACCGGGGTGATACCACGTCACCCTAACTCACCTAGGCACCGAAAATATCATCTGGCCCATAAACCGTAGAACCGCACTGCATTACCCGAAATCATACACAAGATCAGAACCTCACATATATACTCAGAATCAATCCGAACAAGCTGTAATCACCCACATCTGCAGCCTCAGGTGAATTCATATCATATATACCACATTCCAACACTCGGAACAATAATCTCCATTTACAGCAATTACCCACAGGAAACCTCTTATCCAGCTAAAGTCTTATTCCAACACTTTCGCATATTGCCAACGATAACTAACACATGCAAAGAATAGCATCAGTTCTTCATATCAACCATTCATGAAGTCACTTCAAAGTTGACTACTACCACAACAGATTTTCGAGTAAAACCTCGACATTCTCCTTCTAACCTGCTGAAATCAAATCTGCTCATGCTCCTTAATAACCCAATGATCACCTCGGGCCAAACACACCACTTCTGATATGATACCTCAATACAGGCCTAAGCCACAATTGCATAATACACGCGTTAATAAGAATCAGTCTAAGCATTCCCCAAATCGGGGCTAATGATTCAGCCGGAATAGTTATACCTCAAGCTTATCAATACCTTTACAAAACCAAGTTGAGACCCCGTCTCACATCATAGGGATAGAGTACCTGACTCCTCATCGAGAGATCTTAATTCCACGTGGCCTCGCCATAACGCGCGATCCTAACTCAACTCTATTACACATGAATCACCTCGTGCTACCATGATCAAAGTAGACAACCATGTACAGATTGATGCCCAAAACTCAATCACCCATCACACTCACGGTGAAACAAGTAATATACACCATTCCGTCCTGGAAGGACACAACCGATACGTTATCCGCCAAGCAATTCTCAATACGGACATTCCCTCGGAAGCCAGGGAGCAAGGAATACAAAATATCACATGGATAGCTATTCTCAGCATCACACAGTTGCGGCGTGCAACCCGATCCAGATAACATACTCGCGGAGGTGTGCCACCCGATCCACAAAACATGCCTCACATAGGGAGGTACACATCGAGCCAAAGTGCTCATAATAACAAAATACCAACATCGGTCGTAAGCAACTGACTGCAGAAAGATATTGATATAAGCATTGTAAGCTACAAATTCCACTTCCACTACTGTACTCATTCCGGAGCCATACGATATGGTGCCTAGCACCAAATAGCTACTGAAATCCACAGTCTCGCACAACGACATGCCCGGCCACAAGAATGCATCTAAAAAGTCCCTCAATACTGGAACCAAAATCATTGGTAGAAACCTCTATACTGACATCTGCCTCGAAGGCCCAATTATGGAACGCAATCCTTCCGAGCCGACCACTAGTCTCTAGAACACAACTCTCTAGCTAGAACATAATCCGATACACCCTGCCACGTAACCTGTGGCATTTCCCAACATGACTCATAGCACAATTGTTTAGAATAATTCAACACTGAGACAATCACTTTACAACCCCATAACATATCCAGAATTTAATATACTAAGCACGGAAAGATCCACTCGGCTTCCAAATTCCCAATAGCCGCTGACAGTACCAATACAACACACACGATCCTCAATCACTGCATAGGCTGCACCGGAGAACTCCCAATCTCCGACTAGTCATAGCACACGAATCACTGTACCTGATACAAATTTCCACGTTGCGAAATACCGATTACATCTCAAGTACCCAACTATTCCACGAAAGATACTCTAAAACTCCCTTGCCATCAAACAACTCAGATACCCGCGGTCGATCCCATAAGGAAATACCGTAACATTTCTGACGTATCATTTGCGGAATTACCCTCTTTCTGAAACATAAGCCATCGTTAAATGACTTCCAATTAACACTACCAATTCTTGATTACCTGAAGCTACTCATTACCTACGACATAGCAAAACCCACCATACCTTTCTGAACTGAGTCGAACTCTCGCATACGCCTATCTTGGTTCTTTACAACATACCGCATATACAATACCCTCCATGGATAACACGAGAACTTTCATCTCCCTTCTGCGCCGCAGAGATCGATGCACCCAACTAGTCTGGAACTTTCATTGATACCATTTAGGAGAAAAATTATTATACCCTCATGAAAATTTACAGCCTTAGAAATGCATCCCTTCAACCTTGCCTTAATCAATAAGAACTCTCTCAATTCCATCTGCAGAACTAAATCGCCATGACTGAATCCTTTTTAATTACAACACGCCAAGAGAATCGTCAATACCCAAGAACATTGCCACAAAATATTACATGTGCTAACCCATTACCTCGAATACACAGCAAGAACTAACCATACCCTTACCATGCCGAATCCAGTCCACTAACAAGCTACTTCATTTGCCTAGATTCCCACCTGATTCATCTGCAACTAGATATAACTCTTTTTCTGAAGCACCACAATGTCTCAACCCAGGCTCACTACCTGAGACCCAAACACCATACCACACTGTGTAAGACCCATAGGCCACTGAATACTTCCTTAAACATTCTCAGAAATCAGAAATACCACATTCACAAGTACCTTACCCGAAGGACTTCCTGCGACTCTGAATTAGTTGCCGTTACTTCCCAATTTCCGATACCTAGAGTTCCTGTAGTCAACATAAAAATACCACGAGTCTTGACCCGTTCCAAAGAAAACACTGCCTTAGTCACATACTCAACCTTAAAACACTTGAGTGATACGCATAGAATCTTGAACACATCAAAACCATTCGCAGAAGTCACCCACTCTTATATTCACTGCAAAACACTTGATTTAATGAATCAAACCACTCATGCCTTATCAACATTCTGACACCACAGGACGTGATCTCATTCCGATACAACCAAACAACTTCCTCCTCTTTACACTAAGCATCCTTTATCGACAACTCGAGATATTCTCTTGTTTTCTCACATCTACGAAGCACCATATAACCTTTGGCAAAATTCTGCTTCCCTTGAGCCACCCTCGGCTCACTTTCTGCAGTCGGAACTGATTCAATCATATGCATCAAATCAGAACTTACATAGCATAACCGTACAATCAGCTAATCAACATCAACCTCCCCAACTTAGCTCGAAGCCATATATATTAAACACCCATACTCTATAGCCCTCGAAACATCATGGCGAGATTAAACTCGCTCTTTCATAATCTTGTGGAAACACGAATCATCAGAAATTCTAACTTTTCTACAATTCTTTCATTCGTTCACACAACTGACAAGCCCACTCTTCAGACGACAACATTTCTACTAAGTCCCAAAATTTTTTATCGAAATTTCGGCAGAGTTTCCTTTATAATTGAGCTTATCCACCTGTCGGAGAATTGCCAAAATCATCCTAATAACATATCCACAACTCGACGTAGCATCACAATGTATAATAACAACCTAATCTCAATGCTACCTGTATTGTATTATCAAAATTGACACACGAACATGCGTTGCACCTGTCCGAATTATAACATATAGAAAATACCTTTTAATTACAAATAATATTTTCTAACATACTCATAATGATCATACTATTTCAGAATAATCTGCAGGAGATACCCACTTGCTTGCTTCACTTTAATATTTCGGTACATCATCCACCGTCATACTCCTTACGCAATCAATTGATCTTACTGAGTCTGGAATCCTACCACAACACGCACACTTCCAGCTAGGAGACTCGAAAAGATTCTTCACGCGCCCATAACTCGGGCAACCCATACGATTGCAATGGGAATCAAACACTTAATGATTCATTTATTACCTAGCAGCCCTTCTTCGATACTACCAAGTCATGCAGACATATCAAACGGCACCAACGTACTCATCATGAAGCTATTCAACCGCCATTACCACAATTAAGGACATTACTGAACTTATAAGCTCATAACACTAGCTCGCTCAATCAACACCTTAGCGCTCAAGCCATAGACAGAGATTCGGCCTCAAGTCCTCCAGACTGGCCCAACATCAACTCATAGGAAATCATAATTCGCCCCTCGACCGAGGAACCACCATCCATCAAGGCACATATAAAATTGGACGCTCACGAACGCATACAACGTGCGGAAGGAATTTCAAGGGTTACTCTTTCAAGCTGAATCAAGGACGCATGACAAGATTTCAAGAAAGTGGAGTGTTTCCTAAAGGTTCTGTAGCCTCTTGCTTATAACTGTGGTGCACGACATACCCATATATAAGACTCTACTATACCGGCTCACGACTCGTGAGGACTAGTAACCTAGGCTCGTATACCAACTTGTCACGACCCCAAACACGGTCGTGATGGCACACAACCCAACTACTAGGAAAGCCTGACCAAATGCGCTCTCAACCCGAGCTAAGAGCTCATAAACCATTTATTTTAAGCCATTAATAGTGAAGGAAACCAAAATAAACTGATAGTTGTATAGGTATCCCAAGAATCTCATAGAACAACGTAACTTCCCAAAGACCTGGGGTCACGAGTTTTAGAGCCTCTAAAAATACTGAATACATGTCAGAATGAGGGAAGTACAAGTGTTAGAATAACTAGAAAATAACTAGAAGAATCAGAGACATGGGTCATGCGGACGCTGGCAGCTACCTCTACTCTGTCAAACTAATAATCAGCAATCGCACGCACAAATCCTTTGGAGTACCTGAATCTGCACACAAGGTGCATGGAGTAGGGGGTGACTCTACCAACTCAGCGAGTAACAACAGTATATAAAGCTCCGAAAGCAAGAAACCCCAATAATTACACAAAGTAAGCTAAACCAATGTATAACAGTATTTGCAATTGAACAACTGAACAACAATATATCTATATGTGTGATGCAAACGCAGGGATGCGATGCAATCCATATGATGGTACAATCCATAACCCACTGCGGCGTGCAGCCCGAGCCACCCATATCATTTATCGTTGACGGCGCTCACTAGGGGTGTGTACAGACTCCGGAGGGGCCCCTACAGCCCAAGCGCAATAACCAGCCATCTCGTGGGGAATAATCAAACAAGCCATCTAGTGGTGAAAATCAATAACCAACCATTTCGTGGCGAAAAATCAGAACCATGTCAGTCCATGTTACCTGACCGCTCATATCACACAGTGTCCATGTTACCAGTGTTTCCAATCACCATTGCGCGCAGCCCGAGCCACCCAAAATCAATCCAGAAAATATATCACAAGCCCCTTGGGCAGTTATAAACAATGATCCTCAGCCTACATACATTTAAAAGATAGCATACGAGTTTTGAACATTTAAAATACGGCTGGATTTTGAAAACAATGTGCTAAAACCATGGATTGATAGTAAATGATATGAAATCATTCTAAAACAGTAATACCAATTCCCGAAGGATATCACAGGTCGGCACTAGGCTCCAAAACACGGCATAAAGCCCAATAACGATCATCACACCATGCGTATCATACGCCAATATAGTATAAATCTCACTCGGGATAGACCAAGTCACAATCCCCCAATAGTATCTGAGCCCGCACTTATTATGAAGTGCGTGTCACGCCTCAACATAGCGTTACGATGTGAAAGTCCGGGGTTCGAAACCCTCAGAACAACATTTACTTGCATTACTCACCTCGAACCGATGAAATCTCAAGCTCGCGACACCTTTGCCTCTCTATTCGGCCTCCTCGCACGTCAAATCTAAAAAACTGAGCGAATACATCACAAAATGCCCATGGGGACAATACCCAATCGAAAACAATCGAGAAATAGCAAAAATCTTGAAACTAACAAAACTCGAGCCCCGGGCCCGCTTCTCGAAAAATTATGAAACTTACATTTTTGGAATCCTCATCTCACCACGAGTCCATACATGTCAAATTTACAAGAATTGGAGTCCATTTGACCCCTCAATCAACACTTTAAGATTTACTTGGGTTTCAAGCCCTAACCACCATTTTTGACATTAAAGACCTTGATTTCTAAGTGTTTAATCCATGATTTTGCACCATAATCACATATTCGAGGTCTAAGAGAACATACCTGAAGACTCCCCTTGAAAATCTCTCCAAAACCTCTCTCAATCGCCTCAGCCTGAAGTTCTATTGTTCTTCTCCTTTTTAAAATATTAAACCTTCTATTATCATTAAAACTGGACGATTTCAGCTTCCGCGGCATTTTGCCGCTTCAGCGGTCCACGCTTCCGCGTCCGGTTGACCGCTTCTACGGTCTGACCATTTCCTCAGCGGCCACTTCTGCGGTTGATCTTCCGCTTCAGCGACTACCTCGAGCGCTGTCCTTTTTGTTGTTTATGCGGTCTCTGACTTCCTTTTGGCCGCTTCTGCGGCTTATTGTCCGCTTCTGCGGACACCGCCTAAGCGTTCTCCCAGCCGCTTCCGTGAAAATACCAGAAGCACCAGTCATTTATGATGCTTAACTCCAAAATTCCTCGATTAACCATCCAATATCATCCCGAGGCCCCCGGGCCTCAACCAAAGCACAAACATGCCCTAATACCTCATTCAAACTCGAGCTATAAAACACTATCTTTAACATTGAAATTACCAAAATCATTGAATATCATTCTAAGTTAAACTTACACTTTCCTAACTCATATCCGATGTCGAAACCAACCAAACGAGGTCCGAATGACCTTAAATTTTTCACGCATACTCGAATTTGCCTAACGAAGCTAATACAACTCTCGAAATCCCACTTCGACCCCCGGATCAAGTTCTCACCTATCAACCGGATTTCTCTGAAATTCCAACTTCTTCAAAATAGACTAACTTTCACACCGGACCTCCGAATTCACTTCCGTTTTCACTTTAAGTCATAAATCATCCCCCAAAACCAGTTGAACCATCAAAAATCCATTCTGAGGTCTTTAAATCACAAGTCAACATCCGGTTGACCTTTCGAACTTAAGCTTCCTTAAAGAGGCTATTTGTCTCATTTCTATCCAATTTCAATCCAAACCACTTCAAACTTACCCGACACATATAATAACACACGGGGAAACATATAACAGGGGTAATGAGGCATAAAGTACCAGAGCCGACGGGTCGGGTCGTCACAAATGTTGACAAGCAGACTTCATAATCTAACATCAAAGAAGGCCACAAAAATGCTAAATTGTGAAAATATTTTGATGTTCAGTAATGATCCACCAAAGGAAATGATAATTAATATACCTCACCTTTATTCTTAGTTTATAGTGGAATTCTAGCGTCAAAGAAGCAAGACAGTAGATGCAATGTTACTGCGACGCATTGCGCGTTGCATTATGTGATGCAACAAGAGGAAATCATAGTTGAGAAAATTTTCAAGGATTCCAATCCATTAGTGCAACGCGTGGTGCGTTTCTGGTACAGCGCGACGTGTAATTACTGCTCATTGAACTTCCCCACTAATACCCTGCATGGGGCAGCGCAAGCGCGGCGTGCTTGTATAATTTTTACATAGTATTTCTTCTATTTCGATTTGAAAAGGATAGTTTCGTCAGACCCACTTGATAACTAGGGATTATGATGTATTTTACACTCCTTCTTACTTGAGTTTTGATTATAAATATGTACAAAATAGTCCCAAAGACTTACATGTTATACTTGATTGCTGGGTTTGATAAAAAAGGAGTGAAATAGGACCAATGCGGCCGTACTCCACTTTGTGCGATCTGCAAAGAGGAAGTTCATAGAGGTGCTTATTTCAGACATTCAAGCAATGCGGCCGCAAAGCGTGCGGACCGCATTGGCTTCATTGCACCTGCGCTCGATTTTGTGCGGTCCGCAAAGCTAGAGTTCAGAGAGTTGCTAATTTTGGGGATCATAGCAAATGCGGTCTGCGGTCCTTTTTGAGTGGACCGCAATAGAAGCCACCGCGATCGAGGAGAATTTTGTGCGGCCCGCGGTGGCCAAGTTCAGAGAGCAAAGGTTTAAGCCAAGGAGCCTCAGTGCGGCCGCACTCGACTTTGTACGGATTGCACTAGCCCCGCAATGATATTTTTGTCCAAAAAATTTGACCTAGTATAAATAGTTTCTTTTCCAATTTTTTTGGTCATCTGTTGTAATTTTAAGCAGAGTTGTGCTCGTGAATAGTGTTCCTTTACGATTTTGAGTAATTTTACAATAGTTTTATCATTGAATCTTCAAGTTTTAGCTAGTAATTAAATATTATGGGTTTTTCTTCATCTATTTCTTTATTTTCTTCTATTATCATGAGTAGCTAGACCTATTAGCTAGGGTTGTGGCTCAACCCTAGTGTGGGTATTTGATGGGTCTTGTGTTTTAAGGCTTGAATGTCGGTGGGTGTTTGATATTTGGAATAATTTGTGATTTTAATTTTGAATTAATGGTTGCAAACACTAATTTGTGTCTTTTGACTTGGGCTCTTCTTGAGAAAGAGAGCCTAAGTCTAGGAAAATAAGTCCAACAAGGAATTAGGGCGTATTCAAGAGATTGATAGCCTCAATTAAAGGGTTAAACCTAGAGATAGTAATACTCTCAATTGTTTGCATAAATTATCATGCCCAATTGGTTTTGGGAAAGTCAATTAGGGAAAAATCACTCAAACTATTGAGAGGTATAACGTGAGAAGTATCGTGCAATGGTTATATCGTAATCCCCAAATATCACAACCTAGCCTTGGACTCGAGAACCCGTCAAGTGTCCACCTAGGAGAAAGTCACTTCCTTAGTGCCATTTAGCTATTTACAACCTTCAATAATTTACTCTTAGCTTAATTAGTATCTTATTAGTATAAATTCGGAAGTAATATCAAAACCAACTATTATTAGAAGTGCAATTAGGTACAAATACGCATCTCTACTTTAGATAGAAACTCAATTCCCATTTCTAGCTCCATGTGGATTTTGATCTCGACCTTATCGGGTAAATGCTGCTTCGACCACTCTCGCTACTTTATAGTAGTATAGGGCTGGCTTCGATTTCTTTTTGGCGCCGTTGCTGGAGAGCTAACTGTTTTGGCTATCTATCTAAATAGTTTTGTGTATTGTTTTTCTTTCCTTATGCGTTACTAATTTGTGTGTGTCGCAACTTCTGGTACAAAAATGGCAGCAAACAACAATGTCCCTCTTGGAAATATAATTGCGGGGGATGAGGTAGATGATAACGTAGATGATGAGGTGCCTCTTGTACCTCAAGGACAACCGAGAGGCCGCTAGGCCAATGCCAATGATAATATTCCAGATCCTTCTCTGCCATGTCTAACAGTGGCTCCTCGAGTGCTTCCAAACCAAGACTATGCAAATGCAATTGTCCCACCCCGGATCCAGGCGGACAATTTTTAAATTACCAATGTGATGCTAAAATTGCTGGAGCAGCATATGTATTTCACAGGCGCTGCCAATCAAAATGCTTACAAACATTTCAAGGATTTTGTGGATACCTGTTGGGGGAACAAGCAAACTAATGTGTTCGGCAATACACTTCGGTTGAGGCTCTTCCCTTTCTCACTTAAAGGGAAAGCATTGGATTGGCTTGAGCAACTTCCCAACCATTCCATCACTACTTAAGATAAGTTGGCGGATAAGTTCATTGCAAAGTTTTTCTCACAGTGGCACATGGAAGCATTGAGGGATGAGATCTTAGCTTTCAAGAAGGAGCCCACTAAACCATTACACGAGATTCGGGAGAGATATATAACCATGGTAAAGCAATACCCCCAACAATGATATGACTGAGGCGATGATACAATAGACTTTCTACGGGGGCATCAACACAACAAATCAATGCATAGTGAACCAACTTGCTGGGGGCAGTTTTATGAAACTGACTTATGATGAGGCTTGTGACATTCTTGATGAGATGGCTGACACTTCCTTCGCTTGGCAAAGTAGATCCAACGTGCCCAGGGTAACCCCACAGTCACTCATTTGCACAAGAGTTACATGATCATAGGCAGGCTATAGCAGAGCTCACAACAACAATGAACCAACTAGCAAAGGCACAATTACAATCGGTTCAAAATCATCACCAAATGAATACCATGGAGGGTGTTAACATGCTAGTGAACAAAAGAAGATAGAAGTTCAACAAAACCAAGGGGGTTCGGATCAATTTGACAATAATTGTGGTAGATTCCAAGATGATGGTTGTGATGGACAGAATGAAGAAGTGCAATATGTGAACAATTATCAAGGTCAAAGGGAAAATTCTTCCAACCAACAATAATGGAGAACCCAAGGAAATTGGGGCAATCAATAAGAACAAGGCAATGGTAATTGGGGGAACAACAACAAAAATTCTAATTGGGTCAATCAGAACAATAATAAGAACAATCAGGGTAATTGGAATGGCAACAACAACTACTAGGATGGTAACAACAATCAGAGAGGTTAGGACAATGATAATCAAGGAAACCGGGGGCAAGGCTTTCAAAGGCCCTTAATGTATTAACAACCGAACTATCTATCCCCATTTCCATCCCAAGGTCCTAGTTCTTCCAACAATGATATGGGAAAAACTGAAATGATGTTTGAAAAGATGACGAAAAAGAATGCAGACTCTGATGCTC
Organism: Nicotiana benthamiana; assembly: GCA_034376525.1. Taxonomy (NCBI): domain Eukaryota; kingdom Viridiplantae; phylum Streptophyta; class Magnoliopsida; order Solanales; family Solanaceae; genus Nicotiana; species Nicotiana benthamiana. The sequence continues at coordinate 12,881,344 of CM067340.1, forward strand.
AGTTGGCTTCCCAAAATACCCTAATCAAAAACTTGGAGGTTCAATTAGACCAAATCTCACAATCCTTGAATACTCATCCTAAGAGGGCTCTACCAAGTGATATTGTAGTTAACTCGAAGGCCAGGAACAATCATGTTATGGCGGTAACTATAAGAAGTGGGAGATGCGGTGATGTGAATGCCTCCAAGTAAAAGGCAATTTTGAATGATGAAGTTGAGTTGCAAGAAGATGAGTTCCTTTGGTGGTTGAAAATGTGATTGATGAGAATGTGAATGAAGAAGTGGGGATTGATATTCAAGATGCCGAGGTGGAAACTCATAATGACGTGAACCCATCTAGGGAACACGTAATAGATATGCTGAAGTCGGTTATGCCTAAAGCCAAGGCTACTTTTCCAAGGCCACCTCCACCTTATCCTCAAAGGCTCACGAAGCAGAAAAATGAGAATCAGTTTAAAACGTTTATTGATATGATGAAGATTTTATCCATTATTATGCCTTTGGTGGAGGCTCTTGAAAAAATGCTGGGTCATGCTAAATTCATGAAGGACTTGGTGACAAAGAAATATCCATGGATTGTAAAACTATAAATATGACCTACCAAGTTAGTGCAATAATGCATTCAATGGCCCCGAAGCTAGAAGATCCAGGTGCTTCACCATTCCTTGAACCATTGGAAGTGCGAACTTTACTAAAGCTCTATGTAATTTGGGGGAGAGTGTCAACTTGATGCGCTACTTAGTTTTTATGACTTTGGGTAATGGGCAACCAAGGCCGACTTCCATGAGATTGCAAATGGCAGATAGAACTGTGAAGAGACCATTGGGTATTATTGATGATGTCCTTGTTTGGGTGGACAAATTTATCTTTCCAGCTGATTTTGTGATCTTGGATTGTGAGGTAGATTATGAAGTTCTGATCATATTGGGAAGACCTTTCCTTGCTACTGGGAAGGCCTTAGTTGATGTGGAAGCAGGGGAATTCACCTTTCGGGTGTGTGATGAGAAAGTGATCTTTCATGTGTGCAAGTCAATGAAGTAACCCAACAGTTCTAAGGTGTGCTCTTTTGTAGACCTTGTTAGGCAACGATAGTTGATGATACAAGTGCAATGATCAATGTGGATGACCCTCTAGAGGCCGTATTGTTGAATCTTGATGTCAATGATGATGAAGGCCGAGTGGAGTGTGTGGATGATTTACATGGAATGGGTTCTTACTATTATGAGCCTAGGAAACTATCTTTGGACCTTGAGAATAGGAAGACTCCACCAACAAAACCTTCAGTTGAGGAACCTCTAGTGTTGGAGTTGAAGCCGCTGCCTCCACACATCAGATATGAGTTCTTAGGCCCTAGTGCTACATTTCCAGTTATTCTTTCCTCTTGTCTTACTAACATATAGGTTGATCCCATATTAAGGGTACTTCAAAATAGGAAGAAGGCAATTGGATGGACCTTAGATGATATTCGGGGAATAAGCCCTGTATTATGTGTGCACAAGATCATTCTAGAAGATGATGCAATGCCCTCCTTGGAACATCAAAGAAGGTTGAACGAGGCAATGCAAGAAGTTGTGAAAAAGAAGGCGATCAAGTGGTTGGATGTCGGGGTTGTGTACCCCATCTCTGATAGCTCTTGGACTTCGCCGCTGCAATATACACCGAAGAAGGGTGACATAACCGTAGTTGAAAATTGACAAAATAAGTTGATTCGTACCAAGACTGTCACCGATTGAAGGGTATGCATGGACTACTGCAAGTTGAATAAAGTGATCCGTGAGGATCATTTTCCATTTCCTTTTCTTGATTAGATATTAGATTGACTTGCTGGTCATGGCTTCTATTGTATCTTGGATGGGTATTCTTGTTACAACCAAATCTTGATTGCTCCAGAAGATCAGGAGAAGACTACATTCACTTTTCCATATGGCACATTTGCCTTTTCTAGGATGCCTTTTGGGTTGTGTAACCATTTTCTCCGATATTGTAGAAGTTATTTTGGAGGTGTTCATGGATGACTTTGGTGTGGTGGGTGATTCATTTGAAGAATTTTTGAAAATATTGATAGAGCGTTGGACCGTTGTGAAGAAACCAATCTTGTTCTTAATTGGGAGAAACACCACTTCATGATGGAAGAAGGCATAGTTCTTGGGCATAAAATTTCAAAGCATGGTATAGAGGTGGACAAAGCAAAAATTGATGTGATTTCAAGGCTCCCTCCCCTTACCTTTGTCAAGGGAGTTAGAAATTTTCTTAGGCATGCGGGGTTCTACTGGAGATTTATCAAAGAATTTTCAAAGGTAATGAATCCCTTATGAAAGTTATTGGAAAAAGATGCCAAGTTTGTGTTCGATGAAAGATGTATCTAAGCCTTTGAACTTCTCAAGAACAGGTTGACCACCACTCCTATTATTACCGTATCTAATTGGAGCTTGCCTTTCGAGCTCATGTGTGATGCGAGCGATATTTCGGTTTGGGGGGTTTGGGTCAAAGAGTGAATAAAATGTTTCATCTAGTGTACTACGCGAGCAAGACAATGAATGATGCTCAAGTTAACTACACGGTGACTAAGAAAGATCTTTTGGCTATTGTGTTCGCGATGGAGAAATTTCAGCCATATTTTATGGGTGCCAAGGTCATAGTACATATCGATCATGCCGCACTCCGCCACTTGATGATGAAGAAGGATTCCAAAGCTAGACTGATGTGATGAGTCTTGTTACTTCAAGAGTTTGATTTGAATATTGTGGACCAAAAGTGTAGTGAAAACCTAGTGGCGGACCACTTTTCTCTCTTGTGGAGGAGGGCATGCCTCGTGATGGCCTAGAGATCAATGATTCATTTCCCGACGAACAACTCCTTTCGGTGTTAGTAAATGGTATGCCATGGTTTGTGTAAGTTGCTAATTTCTTTATGACTGGTATAATCCTGTGTGATCTCTCTTCTAACCAAAGGAAGAAGCTCAAACGGGATAGTTTGGATTTCTATTGGGATGAGTCGTACTTGTTCAAGATTTGCACAGATGGTGTGATCCGTAGGTGTGTTCCGGAGGAGGAGCAATTTAGTACCTTGGAGGCTTGTCATTCCTCCCCATACGGTGGCCATCATGGCGGGGCGAGGACGGCTTCCAAAGTTCTTAGTTGTGGGTTTTATTAGATAACTTTATGCAAAAATTCAAGTGAACTTATGAAAAGGTGTGACGAATGTCAATGAGCAGGTGGAATTTCGAAAAAGATGAGATTCCTCTCAATACCATCCTTGAAGTTGATATATTTGATATATGGGGAATTGATTTAATGGGCCCGTTTGTTAGCTCGTGTGGGAATAAATACATTCTTGTGGCGGTTGACTATGTTTCAAAGTGGGTTGAAGCTATGGTTATACCCAACAATGAAGCCTGGAGTGCATTTCTCATGAAGAGCATTTTTACAAGGTTTGACACTCCTTGTGAAATCATAAGTGATGGCGGGTCTCATTTTTATAATAGAGCTTTTGACACTTTTCCTGCAAAGTATGGTGTAACCACAAAGTTTCTACTCCTTATCATCCTCAAGCGGGTGGCTAAGTTGAAGTCTCAAATAGGGAAATCAAGAGTATATTGTCAAAGACATCAATAAAAATATGACCGATTGGTCAAAGAAGTTGGATGATGCTCTATGGCTTATAGAACTGATTATTAAACTCCAATTGGTATGTCTCCGTATCGGTTAGTTTTTGGGAAATCTTTCCATCTACCGGTTGAGTTAGAGCACAAGGCTATGTGGGCCTTGAAGAAGCTGGATCTTGAATGGGATATGGCAGCAAATCTTCGTGTGGAGCAGCTTAATGAACTTGATGAATTCTGATTCTATGCCTACTCCAGTTCGTGCTTGTACAAGGACAAGATGAAGTACCTTTATGATAAATATGCTCGTGGCAAGGAGTTCAAAGTAGGTGATTTGGTTCTCTTGTTCAATTCTTGGTTACGTCTGTTTTGGGAAAGCTTAAGTTAAAATGGAGTGGATCTTTTGAGGTGGTGTTTGTGACTCCGTTTGGTGCATTTGACCTAAAGAACAAAAATTGGGAGGTTTTTAAAGTGAATGGGCACATGGTCAAGCACTACCTGGGCAAGATTGATGAGAGCCATGTGGTGGCACTTCTTTATCTAAGATTTGAGTGTAACCTGCATCATGCCGCGATGTTAAATCATGCGCTTTTTGGGAGGCAACCCATGTGTCTTTCTTCTTGTTTTTCTTCGATTTTCTTTGTAGGGTAGGATTTATTTTTGGACTGACTGGTTGTGAGATTTTTTAGAATTCTGTTGATGCAGTGTAGGACCAAGATAAAAATGATCACTCTAGGAAGTTTGCAATGCGGACCGCACTTCATTTTGTGCTGCCGCAACGACCTTTGTGCGGGAGCAAGAAATCAATGCGAACCGCAGAGTGATTTGTATAAAGTGAGGAGTCTCTGAAGTTTTCCATCACGGCCGCACCTTATTTTGTGCAGTCCGCGGTGGACCACTGCGATCGCACTGGTTTTCTTGCGGTCCGCAGTGGCCAACCTTCTAGTGCCATTTGTTTCTGAGCACCGTAGACGCAGTGCCATTTCTTACAGGTCTGCAATGGGTAGGTGAGATGGGCCCCAGGTCCTTCTCCTATAAATAGGACCTGAGGCCCTCATTTCATACTTCTCGATATTTTTACTATCATAGCTTTAAAAGTACTATTCATCACTCTAATTGCACGAAATTAATAGCTAAGGTTCATTAATCATCAATGCATCTCATTTCTAGTAACTTTAACTCCTTCTCAGTTGTTTAATTTTGTTATTTTCTTTGAATTTTTATTTTTCTTAGTTTCTTCATCCTTTTCTTCCCCTTTTTCTTTTAATTTTGTAGCATAGGTTAGTTAATCATGTTTTAATTAGTAATAATTAGTTACAACAATGATGCACCACCTAGGTAATCATTAATATATGACTATTTGGACTAGAAACGTGAAAAACTTGAATCCTAGGTTGGTATTGCTACTAGGCACTCACCGTAGACTGCAGTGGATTTTGTGCAGTCCGCGAAGCTCCTTTGCGGTCCGCGAAGCTAATTTGTGCGGACCGCTGTTGTGAATGTTCTAAAAACTGTCAAGTGAGGACCGCAAACACAATGGATTTGTGCAGTCCGCGATGCCTCAATGAGGACCACAATACATTTAGTGCGGGCTGCGGTGCATAGATTAACATAATGGGTAGTCTAAACCCCCACCTTAGTGCAGACCGCAATGCATTTTGTGCGGTCCAGGGTGGCCTCTTTGTGGCCGCACTTCATTTTATGTGGTCTGCATTCTGCAATTTTTAACTGTTTGCAATATTTCCCGCAACTCTGAATTTCACTGACTCTTCTAATACTGACAAGCATTGTATTCTCTTGCAAATAATGGTGCAATCACGAAGCGGAAGTGATAAACAAAAAGGAAAAGGAGAGTCCTCCTGGGTTAGGGGATGAGGCCTGATAAAATTGACCCCGCAAGTCTGGAAAAACATCAAAAACACCAAGAGGATCATCAAAGCTGTTGATAGAGCTATTGACAGATCTTGGAGTGAATATGAGCCTTTCCAAGAGGAATCGTGAGACTCCGTGCCAGAGTATGTTCCTGACTGTCCAGAGAGAAAGAGGTTGCAGGATACATCTCTAGTTTCTCCCACTGCCCAAGCATCAGTGCTCATATCTTCTGAGTCGTTTGAGGGATCAGTTGCAGGCAGTGGCAATGAGCACTCCACATCACCTATAGCTTCACTATCGGGGGAGGGGTTCGTAGAAGAAGAAGGGGGTGATCCCCAAGTAGGAGGAGTTGATAGGACCAAAAATCCGGAGGCATCGCAGTATCGATTTATGAGTGAGGTTGCCTATCACAAGTTCAGAGAGTGATGGCCCAAGAAGAAACTAATACTCGAGCATAAATTCATCACCCATGACATTTTGCCTCACAACCCTAATGTTTTGAGGTAGTTAAAAGAGAGAGCTAGATGGGATTATTTCATAGGCCACGTGGAGGATGCCAATGAGCATTTGGTGAAGGAGTTCTACACAAATGTTGCTCACATCAAAAAGGCAACTACAGTGACCAAAGTGTGGAACTTGAAGGTAAAATTTGATGGCAAGACAATAAATGATTATTGGGCTTCCCGGATGAGGATGAGTCATTGTATTTGTAGAAGATGGCATTGGGTGAGGCTGTCCGTCCTTGGTTAGCAGAGTACTCGGCAATCCCAGGTACGACCTTAGATTTGTTGACGGCGGGAGCCTGAATATTTTGCGGAGAATGTTAAACTTTAAAGCTAAAAAGTGGGAAACATTTGTGTGTAGCAGGATAGACCCCACCACTCATGAAAACTCACTTCCTATCCACTGGGCTACATTGCTAGCATCAATCATGGCGAGGTACCCGATTAACATTGGGAATGTGATGTCCCGAGTAATTACCTGGGTTGTGAACAAAGGTGAAAGATCTTATCCATTCCCCAACTTCCTGACCATGTACCTTGATGACTTAGCTGTGGAGAAGCAGAAATTTGATATGAAAGTGAAGGCTAAAGGACTGTTCTCCTGGTACAGCCTACAGGGTGATGACAACCCTAAAGGCAAGAACTTCAAGGGCAAAGCCACTACTTCAACTGGCCAGTCTTAAGAGCCAGTAATGGTAGTGGCTCCTACTCATCCTCTTTCCACCACATCAGACATGTCCCCAGGACCCTCTATTTCTTCAGCTCCATAGATTCCATCATCTACTGCATACGTCTTGACTGCCCACCGCCTGAGCCAGACCCTTGCCAGCATCAACAACTGGATGCAGACAACTACTTCTAAGTTGTCTGTATTATCTACTATGGTGGTAGACCAGTCATCACCTCCTCTACACAAAGGTCCCGCAGTCCATGCAAGACACTCTCAAGAAGCTTCTGGAAAACTAGAAGAAGATCCTAGAGAACTAAAAATTAGAGAGGCCACCCAAGAGAAAGAGGGTGATTCCCCGAACCGATGATGCAGTCATAGAGTTGGAGGACTCGCAGGGAGGTTCTTCCAGCCAAACCTAGATTCCAGTATAGGATCAGAACTCAGTCTAGGTCTAGGCTAAGGCCCAGTAGAGCCACATGTAACAGGGAGCCATTCACAGGTTTCCGAGCAGACAGAGAACCCAGGGACCTAGACTTAGGATTCTATGCATACGGAGGGCCCATAGGGAGTTTCTTTTCCTCTTTTCTTTATTTTGTGCTTATTTTGGTTAGTTGGCATTGAGGATAATGTCAACTTTCATTTGAGGGGGTAGACCTATTTGGATGACTATATATATGACAATATTTTATGCTTTCTTTTTATCTTTGGTATGTATATAATTTTATCATTTCATTACACATTTTGTACTTTTTACTTTGGTCTATATATAAAGTTACAAAATTATTATGCATATATTCATTCTCCCTATTGTATATTCGATTAAATCCCTTCTTGTACTTATTCATTTTACTTTCTGCATTTTTCCTTTCTTAGTTTCTTATTTATGTTCGTAGATTCTTGTTTTGAATTTTTGCAATAAGCCTTTGGTTTTTTGAATGCCACGGTTCTTTCCAAAGGTGTAATTTGTGTGAACTGGGTGGTTCTTCCCGATGATGGATGATATGACAACCTTCTTAAGGGTTTGATTCTATTTTCTTTTTGCTTTTATAGCAGTTAGTTGGTAAGGGTGCCTCAAGCAAAGCTTCACTTGGGCCTAACACATTTGTCTTTGATCATACGGTCAAAAACAAATTATTGTGTATAGGGATGGTGATAGTTGTGACCTTGAGATCCTTGTGTTGGACGATAATAGTCAAGTGATTTTTTTTCGGGAACATTGTGTTGATCAAATCTTAGCTAAGGTTGTTATGAGCCCCTAACACTGTTTGTTTAGCAATCCCATAGCTTGTATGGTAAGAATTTGAATTGCAAGTCCAAGTCTCAAGCCATTGGTCTAGAATTTGCCCTGAATGTTAGTCCATGCAAAATCCTTAGTGTAATTTGACTTGAGATGTGATTATAGGCTTTTCTTGATCCTAATGATATCTTGAACACTTCCATAGCCTACAAATGATAAAATCTCTATTCAAACATTTTGAGCCATAGACATTTTTCTTTAAAAAACCATGATACAAGTCTTTGTCCGTTCTAAAATACCCTCTCTTGGCACTGATATTTCCTTAGCACAAGGAAAAAGCATATGTTTGGGGGGGGGGGGGAGACGGGAATGCAACAAAGTGGAAAAAGATATAAAATGAAGAAAAGGAAAGGCAATGAAATAGGAAGAAAATCAAAAGGACTAAAGAATGTTCAATATAGAAAAGAATGAAGGAATTCAATAAGAGTAAAAAGATGAAAGGTGTGAAAAGTTGAAAAGGGAGAAAAGGATTTGAAATGAACAAGAAAGAGTGCCAGTATGTCTGTCCAACCCCATAGAAAAGAAGTTAAAAGACTTTAAAAGTCAAAATAATATGTGTCAAAATGAAGCAAAAGAAGTGTTAAAGGGAAGATGGAACCTACTTACACCAAATATTTCCTATCCCGAACCAAAAGCCTTCACTATGTCTCGTCAAAAGCCCTATATGATCTTGAGTTGAATGAAGCTTACATTAGCAGTCACACACATAAGGGGCAAGCATATGGTACTTAGAGCCGGACTTCTGACTTTTCTTTGAAAGAGATGAATGTATTTCCATTAACCTCATTTTGAGTGCTACAATCCTAGAGGTGAGGTTTTCTTAGGGAGAGTTGAGGATGTGTGAGTTTGTGTGACGATCCGGCCAGTCGTCTCATGAGTTACCGCACCGTTTCCCCTATTTTTGCTTTTTTGTGCTTTGTTATCTGTGTTTTGTGGTATCAGGTTGGTCAGATAGAATTCGGAATAATTTTTTATAAGGTTTGGAACACTTAATCTATTTTAAGGAAGCTTAAGTTAGAAAAGGCAACCAGATATTGACTTATGTGCTAAAGGGCTCGGATGTGAGTTTTGATGGTTCAGTTAGCTTCGGGAGGTGAATTATAACTTGGGAGTGTGATCGGAATGAGTTTTAGAGACATGGAGTAGTTTTAGGCTTGAATTGGTGAAGTTGATATTTTGGCGAGTTTCGATTGATAGGCGAGATTTTGATCTAGGGGTCAGAATAGAATTCTGAGAGTTGCAGTACCTTAGTCATGCCATTTGGGATGTGTGTGCAAAATTTTAGGTTATTCGAGCGTGGCTTGGTTGGGTTTTTGATCAAAATCGTATTTCGAAAGTTTTAGAAACTTAGGCTTGAATCTTAGGTGTTTTGGTTGATTTGATATTGTTCGTAGTGTTTTGATAATTGGAACAAGTTCGAATAAGGTATTAGGTTATGTTTGTACTTTAGGTTGAGGCCCCAGGGGCCTCGGGATGATTTCGGATGGTTGTCGGAGAAACTGGAATTTGTGTGCAACAATTGATATTGCTGCTTCTAGTATTTTCGCACATGCATTTTGGGGACCGTAGGTGTGGCGCCACATAAGCGGAGAGTTGGACGCAGAAGTGAAGAGTTGGTCAGGTGTGTTGTGAATGCAGAAGAGGTAAGGAGACCAATCTATGATATTGCACATGCGGAATTATGGCTGCAACATGCGATTTAGGCCGGATAAATGAATTTTCACAGAAGCGGATGATTAACCGCACATGGTACCGCAAATGTGGAAAGGCTTGGGCAGAGCATATAAGTTATTTCATTTCATGAGTTTGAGTTATTCAACCATTTTTAACTTCGTCTTGAGAGCTTTTGGACGATTTTGAATGGGGATTTCAAGGGAACTTCGCTACGGTAAGGATTTTGGACCTAAAACACATTTCGATGGTAGGATTTCATGGATTAAGGCTGTAATTAAAGGAATTAAAGAGCTAAAAATAGGAGATTAGGGCTTGAGTTTATGAGGCCTTAAATTGAGGATTTGAGAGGTCATTTAAACTCCACTTTTGGTATTCTTGATATGCATAGAATCGTGGGGAGACGAGGAATCTATTGATGTAAATTTTTTTGATTTTCGAAACATGGGCCCGGGGCTCGGGTTTTGGTAAATTTAGAATTTGTGCCCTTTGTTGGTTGTTTTCGCTTGGGCTTTGTTCCCAGAGCATATTTTGACATACTCATTTTTATTTTGGATAGAGTCGATGCAAGCGGAGGCTGATTCAAGCGGCAAATGCACCGTGGAGTAGTATTTTTACCAGTTAAGTAAACCATTGTAAATCTAGAACTAAGGGCAAAAAACCTCGGTATTTGAATTGTTTTGATAAATACGGTGGCTCACATGCTATGTGACGAGCATTTGGTAAGCACCGATAGGGATTGTTACTCGGTCCATCCCGTAGCGACTTTTAAGCTGCGTATTTGATTTGGAAATGTCATATTATTCTGTATTTTAGTTTCTTATGCTAGACTATGGGTTGTATGTCATGTTTGGGGCCTTGTGCCGACCTGTAGAAACCCTTAGGGGCATGTTGACTGTTTTTTCTCACTTTACTTGCTAAAAGAGTATCCTTAGTCATGTTTTACCTATTTAAATATCAAAACTAGTTTTATCAGTTTACTCCTAATTGTGAGGACTGTTTGGGCTGAATTCACTAATTCCTGTTGTTATGCCCGAGAGGATATAAGGTTAAGGATTGACGGAGGTTGAGAATCCATTTGTGAGGATACTTATATATGTATGTGAGTTATGGATCATGCTGCATGCCGCAACAACACTTATAGGGATCGGGCTACACACCGCAACGATATATATATATATATAGACCGGGCTACACGCCGCAGCGATATGACGCTTGGGCTGTAGGAGCCCCTCCCGAGTCTGCACATCCCCAGTGAGCGTCAACTATTATATATATGGATCGGGTTGCACACCGCAATGATTATTATGATTTCTATTTTTATGAGATATAAATGAGCTGAGTGACGAGAGTTGAGTCACAAATGACTGAGAGGCTGCCCGAGGGGCCATATTCCGAGTGATTCCCTGCCCGAGGGCCCCTATTGTGATGTTTCCCTTGTTTTCACTGTTCTTTATAATAAGCATCTGTTGGATATATTTCTACGAACAGAATTCAATATTTTAAATTGTAAATGATGATTTTTTAGATAGAACTGATTTTAAAGTTATATGTTTTTGCATTGCTCGTCACTACTTTCAGTCCATTATTTACTTTAGTTACTTACTGAGTTGGCGTACTCACGCTACTCTCTGCACCTTGTGTTCAGATCTAGGTGCCCGAGTGGTCGAGTGAGCAACTTCAGCTAATTTAGTTTCTGTCGGGGATTTCGAGGAAGCTGCATGGCGTCCGCAGCCCTAATTTCCCTCCTCTATCTTATTATCTTTCCGCACTTTTCCTAGACTATTTATGTAGTGGATGTCAGACTTGTATTAGAGGCTCTAGACTCATGACGCCAAATTGTTGGGGCTGTGTAATTTCTGTTATTTTTTATTTATGCGTATTTTCTATTGCTTTAAATGTTTATTATAAAAATGGTACTTAAACTCGTATTGAAAATTTTTTATTACTAAAGAAAACGGGTTGTGGATAGTTGAATGGTTGGCTTGCCTAGTAATGTGATAGGCGTCATCATGGCCGATATTTGGGGTCGTAACAAGTTGGTATCAGAGCCTAGGTTGCATAGGTCTCGCGAGTCATGAGCCGGTTTTGTAGAGTCTCATGGATCGGTACGGAGACATCTCTATTTATCCTCGAGAGGCTGTAGAACCTTTAGGAAAAACTTCATATTCTTGAAATTCTGTCGTGCGAATTATTGATCAAAGTACTAAATGATTGTTAATTATCTCGCAGATGGTGAGGACACGTGCTACCGGGCAGGACAGACGATCGTTAGTGCTACCACCTAGGGCCACCAGAGGTCGAGGTCGCGATCGCGAATGTGGCAAGGGCAGAGCAGCTAGAGCAACACCTATTGATCCACCAGCTGCCCCAGTTCCGAATCAGGTCCCAATTGTGGACGCTACTGCAGTACCAGCTCAGGAACCATCTGAGCCTATTATGATCACAGGCCTTCAGGAGGATTTAGCTTAGACCTTATAAATGTGTACCGATTTGGCTTAAGCGGTCGCAGCTACTACGACCGCAACTACTTCTCAGACTGGGAAAGGCATCCAAACCCCCATTGCTCACACACCTGAGTAGGTTGTGCATGGACTCCAAACACCATGGGCACCTCCATCCCAATCGGTTGCACCAAATCAGGAGTTTGTGGTACCAGTTATGCCAGATGATGAGAAATGTCGACTTGAGATGTTTGGTAGACTCCAGTATCTGACATTCAGCGGTGCAGAGTGCGAGGATGCCTAGGGTTTCTTGGCTAAGTGTCAGCAGATACTTTGTACCGCATGGATTCTTGAGACTAGTGGTGTTGCATTTACTACTTTTCAGTTTTTAAGGGTTGCCTTCACTTGGTGGGAGGCGTATGAGAGGCGTAGGCCTGTTGGTGCAGCGCCCCTTACTTGGCAACAATTCTCTGTTCTCTTCCTGGAGAACTATGTACCCCAGTAGCACCGAGAGGAGCTACACATGCAGTTTGAGTAGCTGCATTAGGGGAAGTTGACGGTGATGCAGTATGAGATGCAATTCTCTAAGTTAGTCTGTCATGCGGTTTGGTTGGTTCCTAAGGATTGTGAGAGGATCAAAAGGTTTGTTGATGGCCTTATATATCAGCTCCGGATTCCTATGACTAGGGAGAGAGTGACATGTGCTACTTTCGAGGAGGTTGTTGATATCGCCTATGTGATTGAGTCAGTTCGCCATTAGGAGCGGGAAAAGAGGGAAGCCAAGAGGCCTCGTGGATCTGGTAGCTTTATTGGTACTCCTTCGGGGGGCTAGTTCCATCAGGGCAGGAGTCGTTCTTTTAGGCCGGCACATTCGGCTCGCCCAGGTTATCATGGGCCATCATATGGCCATGGTTTTCACAGTTCTCATCAGGGCAATTCATAACTTAGTTCCCTTCCAGCTCAGAGTTCACCCTGTGCTCCGTTAGTCCATGGTTTCTCCATGCCAGGTCCTTCTTTGTTCATTCTAGTGCCCGGGGTTCCCTTCAATCCCATCTCCAACACCGGGAATTTTTTAGAGTGCGTAGAGTTTGGGCATATGAGGAGGTAGTGTCCTCGTCTTTATGATGGTCAGTCTCAGTAGAGGGGTCAACCCTCAAATTTTTCTCCAGTTACCTCACCACCCGCCCAGCAAGCTAGGGGTGGAGGTCAGTCAGCCAGGGGTCACCACAGAGGGGGAGGTCGATCAAGGGGAGGTCAGGCCCATTTCTATGCTCTTCCAGGCAGACCCGATGCTATTGCTTCAGATGTTGTTATTACAGGTATTGTTTCAATCTACCACAGTGATGCCTCTATATTATTTGATCCCTGATCCACCTTTTCTTATGTGTCATTGTACTTTGCTCGTTATTTGGGTATGCCATGTGAGTTTCTTGCTTTACCTGTTCATGTATCTACCCTAGTAGGCGATACTGTAATTGTAGACCATGTGTATGAATCGTGTGTGCTGACTATTAGGGGTTTGGAGACCCGAGTTGATCTTTCATTATTGAGTATGGTGGATTTAGATGTCATTTTGGGCAGGGACTGGTTATCTCCGTGTCGTGTTATTCTAGACTGTCATGCTAAGATAGCCACACTGGCTATACCGGGTGTTCCACAGATTGAGTGGCGTGGTGTGGCTGATTATATTCCTAATAGAGAGATCTCTTTCTTGAAGGCCTAGCGTATGGTTGGGAAGGGTTGTCTTTCGTATCTTGCCTTTGTGAGGGATGTTAAAACTAAGGCTCCCAGTATTGAATCTGTTCCAGTTGTGAGGGAATTCCCTGATGTATTTCATGCAGACCTTCCAAACATGCCACCGGACAGGGATATTGATTTTAGTATTGACCTGGTATCGTATGGCACCAGCTAAGTTGAAGGGGTTAAAGGAGCAACTTCAGGAACTCCTAGGTAAGGGGTTCATTTGGCCTAGTGTGTGACCTTGAGGTGCGCCAGTTCTGTTTGTGAAGAAGAAGGATGGCACAATGAGAATGTACATTGATTATAAGCAATTGAACAAGGTAACAGTTAAGAACAAGTATCCTTTGCCTCACATTAATGATTTGTTCGACCAACTTCAGGGAGAAAGGTTATTCTCCAAGATTGATCTTCGTTCAGGTTATAACTAGTTGAAGATCAGGGATTCGGATATTCTTAAGACGACCTCAGGCTAGATATGGTCATTATGAGTTCCTGGTTATATCTTTTGGTCTAACCAATACCCTAACAACATTCATGCATTTGATGAACAATGTGTTCCGTCCTTATCTTGACTCCTTCGTCATTGTATTCATTGCTGATATTTTGGTATATTCGAGTAGTCAGGAGGAGTATGTGGAGCATTTAAGGGTAGTGTTGCAGAGATTGAGGGAGGAGAAGCTTTATGCAAAGATTTTCCAAGTGTGAGTTTTGGCTCGGATCAGTGGCATTCTTGGGACATGTGGTGTCCAACGAGGGTATTCAGGTTCATCCAAAGAATATAAAGGCGGTGCAGAGTTGGCCCAGACCGTCCTCAGCTACCGAGATTCGTAGTTTTCTTGGATTGACAGCTATTATCACCGGTTTGTTTAGGGATTCTCATCTATCGCATCGCCCTTGACTAAGTTGATTCAGAAGGGTGCTTCATTTGTATGGTTGGACGAGAGTGAGCAGAGTTTTCAGAAGCTCAAGACAGCTTTGACCACAGTTCTAGTGTTGATTTCGCCATCAACTTCAGGTTCATATATAGTGTATTGTGATGCTTCGAGAGTATGTATTGGTTGTGTGTTGATGCATAATGGTAGAGTTATTGCTTATGCTTATCTTCAGTTGAAGCCACATGAGAAGAACTACCCCATTCATGATTTGGAGTTGGCTGCCATAGTTCACGTATTGAAGATTTGGAGGTATTACTTCTATGGCATACCTTGTGAGGTGTTCACTGATCATTGCAGTCTTCAGCACTTGTTCAAGCAAAAAGATCTTAATTTGAGTTAGCGGAGGTGGTTGGAGTTGCCTAAGGATTATGACATCACTATATTATATCATCCAGGAAAGGCCAATGTGGTGGCCGATGCTTTGAGCCGAAAGGCAGTGAGTATGGGGAGTTTGGCATACATTCCAGTCGGGGAGAGACCTCTTGCAGTTTGTGAGGTTGGATATTTCGGAGCCCAGTTGGGTATTAGATTGTGTGATTTCTCAGTCTTGTTTATATGATCGCATCAGGGAATGCAAATATGATGATTCGTATTTGTTTGTCCTTAAGGACAGATTTAAGCATGATGATGCTAGATATATGACCATTGGTGATGATAAAATGTTAAGGATGCAGGGCCAGATTTAAGTACTCAATGTGGATGGGCTTCGGGAGTTGATTCTGGAGGAGGCCCATAGCTCGCGCTATTCCATTCATCCAGGTGCTGCGAAAGTGTATCAAGATTTGAGTAGCACTATTGGTGGAGAAGAATGAAGAAAGGCATTGTGGGATTTGTAGTTTGGTGTCTCAACTGTCAGGAGGTGAAATATGAGCATCAAAGATCGGGTGGCTTGCTCCAGCGGATGGATATTCCAAAGTGGAAGTGGGAGAGGATCACTATGGACTTTGTTGTTGGACTTCCACGGACTTTGAAGAGGTTCGGTTCCATTTGGGTGATTGTGGATCGGCTGACCAAGTCCGCGCACTTTATTCCTATCTATACTACTTATTCTTCAGAGCGGTTAGTAGAGACATATATCTGGGAGATCGTTCGATTGCTGGTGTCTCAGTTTCCATCATTTTAGATCGGGGCACTCAGTTTACTTCCCAGTTTTGGAAGTCTGTTCAGCGAGAATTAGGTGCTCAGGTGGAGCTAAGCACAATTGTTCATCCTTAGATGGACGGGTAGTCCAAGCGTACTATTCAGATATTGGAGGATATGCTATGCACTTGTGTTATTGATTTCAAAGGGTGATGGAATCAGTTTCTACCGCTTGAAGAGTTTGCTTATAACAACTGCTACCATTCAAGTATTCAAATGGCTCCATATGAGGCTTTATACTGGAGGCGGTGTAGATCTTCATTTGGTTGGTTCGATCCCGTTGAGGCTAGGATATTAGGGACAGATTTGGATTAGGATGCTTTAAATAAGGTAAAAGTGATTCAAGAGAGACTCCATACAACGCAGTCAAGGCGAAAGTGTTATTCTGACAGGAAGGTTCGAGATGTGTCCTACATGGTTGGTGAGAAGTCCCTGTTGAAGGTGTCTCCCACAAATGGTGTTTTGAGATTTGGAAAGAAAGGGAAATTGAGTCCGCGGTTTATTGGGCCTTTTGAGGTGCTTCAAAGGATTTGGGAGGTGGCGTATGAGCTTGCCTTGCCGCCCAGCTTGTTGAGTGTCCATCTGGTGTTCTATGTTTCTATGCTCCAGAATTATATTGGAGATCTATCTCATGTTCTTGATTTCAGCACAGTTCAGTTGGAGGGTAATTTGACTTATGATGTGGAGCCAGCAACTATTTTGGAGCGTCAGGTTCAGAAGTTGAGATCAAAAGATATAGCTTTAGTGAAGGTGCAGTGGAGAGGCTGGCTTGTGGAGGAGGCTACCTGGGAGAGCGAGTGAGAGATGCGAAGCAGATATCCTCACCTATTCGAGGCTTCAGGTATGTTTCTTGATCGTTCGAGGACAGACGTTTGGTTAAGTTGGGGAGGATATGACGACCCAGCTAGTCGTCTTATGAGTTATCGCTATGTTTCCATTAATTTTGCTTCTTTATGCTTTGTTCCCGTGTTTTGTGGTATCAGGTTGGGCAGATAGAATTTGGAATGATTTTTTATAAGGTTTGAGACACTTAGTCTCTTTTAAGAAGCTTAAGTTGGAAAAGTCAACCAAATGTTGACTTTATGTGTTAGAGGGCTCGGATGTGAGTTCAGATGGTTCTGTTAGCTTCAGGAGGTGAATTATGACTTCGTAGCGTGATCGAAATGAGTTTTGGAGGCATGGAGTAGTTTTAGGCTTGAATTGACAATGTTGATAATTTGTTGATTTCCGGTTGATAGGCGAGATTTTGATCTAGGGGTTAAAATGGAATTCCGAGAGTTGTAGTAGCTTCATTATGCCATTTGGGATGTGTGTGCAAAATTTCAGGTCATTCGGGCGTGGCTTGGTTGGGTTTTTGATCAAAAGAGTATTTCGGAAGTTTTTAGAAACTTAGGCTTGAATCCGAGGTGTTTTGGTTGATTTGATGTTGTTTGAAGTGTTTAAATGATTGGAACAAGTATAAATAAGGTATTATGTTATGTTCGTGCTTTTGGTTGAGGCCTTGGAGGCCTGGGGATGATTTCGAATGGTTGTCGGAGAAATTGGAATTTGTGTGCAGGCTGATATTGCTGCTTCTGGTATTTTCGCACCTTCGATTTGGGGACCGCAGGTGCGGTGCCGCATATGCAGAGAGTTGGTCGCAAAAGCAAAGAGTTGGTCAGGTGTGCTGTGACCGCAGAAGCGGTAAGGAGACCATATCTGCAAAGTTGGAGATGCTGAATTGTGGCTGCAAATGCGGTTTAGGCCAGATAAATGGATTTTCGCATAAGCGGATGATTAACCGCACATGCGGTTGAAGTGCCGCTGATGTGGAAAGGCTTGGGCAGAGTATATAAGTTATTTCATTTCGCGATTTTGTGTTATTCCACCATTTTTAACTTCGTCTTGAGAGCTTTAAAACGATTTAGAAGGGGGATTTCACGAGAACTTCGCTAAGGTAAGGATTTTGGACTTACAACTCATTTCTATGGTAATATTTCATGGATTAAGGCTGTAATTAATGGAACTAAAGGGATAAAAATGGGGAGTAGGGCTTGAATTTAATGGGACTTAAATTAAGGATTTGAGAGGTCATTTGAACTCCGATTTTAGTATTCTTGATATGCATAGACTTGTGGGTAGACGAAGAATATATTGATGTAAAAATTTCTTACTTTCGAGACTTGGGCTTGGGTCTCAGGTTTTGGTAATTTTGGTATTTGTGCCCATTATTGGTTTTTTTCGCTTGGGCTTTATTCCCTTAGCATATTTTGATATACACATTCTGATTTTAGATAGATTCGATGTGAGTGAAGGCTGATTCGAGGGGAAAAGGAATTACAGAGTAGTATTTTTACTGGTTTGAGGTAAGTAACCATTGTAAATCTGGAACCGAGGGTACAAAGCCTAGGTATTTGACTTTTTTCATAAATGCGGTGGCACACATGCTATATGACGAGCGTGTGGGCATTCAACGGTAGGGATTGCGACTTGGTCCGTCCTGTAGCGACTTTTAAGCCGCGTATTTGATTTGGAAATGATATATTATATTGTATTTTGGATTCTTATACTAGACTATGGGCTGTATGCCTTGTTTGGGGCCTTGTGCCGACCTGTAGATCCCTTAGGGGCATGTTGACTGTTTTTCCTGACTTTACTTGCTAAAAGCATATCCTTATTCATGCTTTACATGTTTAAATGTTAAAACTTGTTTTATCACTTTACTCCAATTGTAAGGACTATTTGGGCCGAATTTCTTAATTTCTGTTGTAACGTCCGAGAGGCTGTGAGGTTAAGGACCGAGGGAGGTTGAGAATCCATTTGAGAGGATATTCATATATATAGGTATGTGAGTTATGGATCGGGCTGCACGTCGCAACAACACTTGTATGGATCGGGCCGCATGTCGCAACAATATATATATTGGATCGGGCTATACGCCACAACGATATGACGCGTGGGCAATAGGAGCCCTTCCAGAGTCTGACATCCCCAATGAGCGTATTCAACTATTATATATATGTATCGGGTTTCACACCGCAACGATTATTATGGTTTCAATTTCTATGAGATATAAATGAGCTGAGTGACAAAAGTTGGGTCACAAATGACTAAGAGGCTGCCCGAGGGGCCATATTCTGAGTGATTCCCTGCCTGAGGGGCCATATTCTGAGTGATTCCCTGCCCGAGGGGCCCTATTATGATGTTTCCCCTGTTTTTACTCTTCTTAATAATAAGCCTCTGTTGGATATATTGGTAAGAACTGACTTCAATATTTTAAATCGGAAATGATGATTTTTTTAGATAGAACTGATTTTAAAGTTATATGTTCTTACACTGCTCGTCACTGCTTTCAGTCCCTTATTTACTTTAGTTACTTACTGAGTTGGCGTCCTCACTTTACTCCCTGCACCTTGTGTGTAGATTCAGGTGCCTAAGCGGCCGATTGAGCAAGTTCAGTTGATTCAGTTTCTGTCAGGGATTTCGAGGTAGCTGCATGGCGTCCGCAACCCTGATGTTCCCCCTCTATCTTGTTATCTTTCCGCACTTTTCCTAGACTATTTATGTAGTGGATATTAGACTTATATTAGAGGCTCTAGACTCGTGATACCAGATTGTTGGGGTTGTGTAGTTTCTGTCATTTTAGATTTCTATGTATTTTCTGTTGCTTTAAACGTTTTTTTATGAAAATGGTACTTATGACCCGTGTTGAAAATGGTTTATTACTAAATAAAATGGATTGTGGATAGTTAATTGGTTGGCTTGACTAGTGATGTGATAGGCGCTACCACGATCGGTCTTTGGGGTTGTGACAATTTGGGTTCCATAATGACCAAAGCAATGGAAAAAAGTTTCTTTGATATATAAGTTAATTCTTGATGCTCTTGTGTCGCACTAAATCCATGGTGCTTAAAAGAGTAAATGTTGTTAATAATTCATTTGAATTGAGGGCAATTTTTAGTCCCAATTGATGCTAGATGAGATCACTTTAGGTCAGCTGAATTTTCTTGGGTTTACTCTTAAGGGATAGGTCTTATTTTTTTGCTTGGGCACAAGCAAAAGCTTACGTTTGGGGGAGTTCATAACTAGGGATTATGATGCATTTTGTGTATACAAAATAGTCCCAAAGGCTTATATGTTGTACTTGATTGCAGGGTTTTGTCAACAAGGTGACAATTTGTCAAACCCAGCTCAAAAGGAATGAAACATGTACAAGTACCAAGAACAAGTCCAAGCACAGTGCGACAAGAACAATGTGACCGCACTCCATTCTGTGCAGTCCGCAAAGAGGAAGTTGAGAGAGGCGCTCATTTCAGACAATCAAGCAATGCAACTGCAAAGCATTTCATGCGGACCGCATTGGTTCATTGCGGCAGCGCTCGATGCTTTGTGGTTCGCAAAGTGGGAGTTTAGAGAGTTGCTAATTTTGGGGATTATAGCCAATGCGGTGCGCAGTCCTTTTTGTGTGGACCACAATAGAAGCCACCCCGGCCGGGGAGCATTTTGTGCGGCCCGCGGTGCCCAATTTCAGAGAGCAGAAGTTTAAGCGAAAGAGCCTCAGTCTGGCCGCACTCGACTTTGTGGAGGCCGCACTTCGGCCTAGTATAAATAATTTATTTTCCTATTTTTAGGTCATCGGTTGTAAATTTATGCAGAGCTGCGCTCGCGAACATTATTCCTTTACCATTTTGAGTAATTTTACAATAGTTTTATTATTGAATCTTCAAGTTTTAGCTAGTAATTAAATATCATGGGTTTTTCTTCATCTATTTCTTTATTTTCTTCTATTATCATGAGTAGCTAGACCTATTAGCTAGGGTCGTGGCTCAACCCTAGTGTGGGTATTTGATGGGGCTTGTGTTTTAAGGCTTGAATGTCTATGGGTGTTTGATATTTGGACTAATTTGTGATTTTAATTTTGAATTAGTGGTTGCAAACACTAATTTGTGCCTTTTTGACTTGGGCTCTTCTTGAGAAAGAGAGCCTAAGTCTAGGAGAATTAGTCCAATAAGGAATTAAGGCGTATTCAAGAGATTAATTGCCCCAATTAAAGGGTTAAACCTAGAGATAGTAATACCCGACTTGAAATTCAATTGCTTGCATAAATTATCATACCATATTGGTCTTGAGAAAGTCAATTAGGGCAAAATCACTCAAACTACCGAGAGGTATAGAGTGAGTAGTATCGTGTAATGCTTATATCATAATCCCCAAATATGACAACTTTCCCTTAGACTTGAGAACTCGTCAAGTGTCCACCTAGGAGACAGGCACTTTCCTAGTGACTTTTAACAATTTAGACAATCTTCAATAGTTTACTCTTAGCTTAACTTAGCTTAATTTAGAATATTATTAGTATTTTTGAAGTAATATAAAAACCAACTATGATTAGAAGTGCAATTAGGACTAAACATGCATCTCTACTTTAGATAGAAACACAATTCCCATTTCTAGCTCCCTGTGGAAATCGATCCCAATCTTTTCGGTAAAAGTTACTTCGACCACTATTGCTACTTTGTAGTAGTGCTGGGTTGGCCTCGATCACCACTCTTATAGGATATAAATACACCAAAAAGATATTTTTGAAGGGGCTTTTGACCTTGGAAGCTTTGGGAGGGCATTGGAGGCTACAGGACACAGAATTTCATCATCTTTCCATCAATTCAATACGAGAGTTTGGATTGTAACATTAGATTGATGCCTTTTTATTCTTTATCTATTTTTGTGATGACTTCCTCCATAATAATGGAGTAGTTTACCTTAGGGTTTGACATGGTTTGGTGACTTGTTTATTGTTTACGGATTTGATTACTGCTTAATTGCTTGAATTTACTGGAAGAGCATTAACTATAATTTTGATTTTATTCTTGTTTAATCAGAAGAGGAGCATAATATTGAATATTATTGCAACGCATGCTTTAATTTATTTTGGTACTTTTTAAGTAATCAAAAGAGCTTTGTGATCTACCTCTTAAATTAAGATTGAGAAATATTGGAGAGAACTTCTCTTAGACCATTCTTACCAATAGATTCTTGCAAGTTTTACTGCACTTCACATTAGTTTATTTGAAAGATTAAGATTCAATCGAGAGTGGAGTCTGAATCGAAAGCATAAGCTAATCACCTATTGAACTTGTGAAAATCGATAGAACCCAAGAGTGAAATATGACAATATTATATCATGAAGTAAAACCTTGCACATATCACGTCAAAACCCTTGTTTCTCACATTAATAAGAAACCAACCTTGCTAATCTATGGTTTATTGAAGCAATTGTCAATTGCTTTACTTTAGTAGTTAATCGTAGTTTATAACCATTACAAATCAAGTTTTGATCATCCAGAATAGCGTTAAGCTAGAAATTACTTGAGCATTATTTAAATCCAATCCTCGTGGAGACAATCATTAAACTATACTATCTTTGGCTAGCTAGCATTAATTGTATTTGCGCTCGTCATGTGTCTGGTGGAGGAAATAGTCAAGCTTCTTTGGAATTGACTACAGTCATCCTCTATGTCTTCATCCATCAGATGTTAGTGGTATTCATATTATCACATTTCAACTTACAAGTATCGAAAACTACTCTATTTCGTTTCGATCAATGAGGCTTTCTGATTTAGGAAGAAACAAGCTAGGACTTGTTGATGGTTCATTGTAAACAAAGGGGATTTTCCAGAAGCTCTGGGGAACCACTAGGAAAATGGTTAATGCCATAGTCCTTTCTTGGATAATGAGCTCAGTACCAAAAGGACTTCTATGAGGCATTATGTATGCTACTTTAATAAAATTGATGGTTCAAGAAACTTCAATGTTCATAAAAAAATTTCTACTTTAACTCAAGGAACTGCTTCTGTGTCTAGTTATATTTCAATATTGAAAGATCTATGGGAAGAATTTGAGGCATTAGTTCTTGGCCCTAGTTGTAACTGTGAAAAATCCAAAGATTTTAGGTTGCATCTGCAGAAGCAGAAGTTGTTTAAGTTTTTAATGAGGCTTAATGATTCATATGCCCATGCTAGAATCCTAATCCCGGTCATGAGCCCTATGCCTTATGAAAACCAAGCCTACTTTATAGTTATAAGTGATGAAAGCCAAAAATCGGTCAAAAATTTGACTAGTATTCTAGGTGTTAATCCTGCAGTTATGCCATGAAACTGTGAGGTTGCTATTTTCACCAGAAATGGTCGTGGTAATAAAACGAAAAGTTCAAAAATAACTATAATTTAGAATGTGAAGTGTGCAAACTCAAGGGACATACTAAAGAACATTCTATGTAGTGGTAGGATACCCTCCTAACTTCAAGAAAAGGAAGTTTGGGCAACCAGCTGCTTATAATGTGCATATGGATAGTTGCACTTCTAATACCAATCAGAGTGGTGGCTACAGTGAGTTTACACATGCCATCGCTTGATACCCAAATTTTTCCTATATATTTTTAATATACATAAATACTTTCAAAATAGCATATACATGCATATATAACCATGCACAAGGTCGTTGAATTTTTTGTTGTTGTTGTTGTAATTTTAAAGGTTTTAAATTGATTTATTTCCTCCTTTTTTACCTATAAAAATTTCAATAATTTTCCTTCAAATTATTGTGATGATAATTTAACCATCTAAATCCTATATTTATACTAAAATATTGCTTAAACATTTTGTTCATATTTTACAATTGCACTTATATTATTAAGGTCAATTTGCATATAATTGTAATATTAGCCTTATTAATGTACAATTACATTTTATATGCATAAAGTGATCTTCTATATTTTTAAAATGTTAAATATCTATTTTAAATTATATTAGTACACAAAATGTTTTTTATAAATCATTTATCATTTATTATATAGGACTAAATTGGCTATTTAAAACTTAGCCAAATCCTATTTCAATTATAGCCTCAATTAAACCCAATACCTAGCCCAAATTCAGGCCAAATTACCCGACTCAAAACCCATCAAATCCTGGCCGTTGATCTAAAAGATCGACGATCCTCATTCATTCATTCCTTTTTAACTCTAAATAACCCCTATCACTAACCATTTCTCCACATATGCCGCCCTAAAATCCTCTCTACTCTCAGTACACTCGTAACCAAACCCTAGTCTTCAACCACCAACTTCTCATATCCGGCTATCTCCGGTGACCTCTCATCGTCTCTTAAGCCTCCAATGGCCTCTCCCATGCCATGCCTGCCTTCTCTAAGGTCTTCAAGGTCCCAGGACCATGTCGACTTGCATCTAGGGTTTGTCATCTGTTCTTGACTACTCCAGTGTGATTTCAAGAAAAATCATATTGTATTTGCTATGATCCTTGGGCTTCTAAGTAGGCTTCTTTATCTCTATGTGGATTTCTCTCGAAACCCTAAGTTTTTTCTCTACCTTCAAGATCTATATAGATCTACGATGATTTGAGTTTGTTTCTTCAAGGTTTTACACTTTCCTTGAGATTCCTTACAAGAATCATTAATTTTAAGTGTTTTTCACCTCCTACTAAAACTAGGATTTTAAGAACTTATTTTTAAAAACTTGTTTAACTGATTCATTGTGAAAAAACTTCTATTTCTTGCATTATTTTAACTGATTCTATGTTTATTACATATTTAACTTGTCTATGTCGGAAGTCCTAACTTTCTAGGTTTCTTTGTTTGGTTATGTGTATCAACATGACTGACAGGTTCTCTTTTGATTTTCTGTGACTATCTTGCCTCGAATATGTTTTTACTAAGTTTTTTTGCCTAACTTAAATCAACTCTATGTGCTTGTGTTCATCTTGACTATTCAAGACTCGCCTCTTTCTACCATTGTTGTTTAACCTTCATGTTTGCTAGAGTTATATGTCGACCTCTGGTTATTCTTATCTTACTTTATTTATATGTTAAACATTGACTCATGAATCTCTCTTGGATTGATTCTAAGTTCCCTATTTCTTGGCTAGATTTGAAAACTTTCCGTTAGACCTTTGATTCTTGCTGTTTAAACTTGGCTTATTTATTATTTATAGGAACCTATGTTATTCTCCTTAAATCAGTATTATTTTGAGTCATTGATTCACTGATTTGCTATATGTCGATTCTCGATTATTTCCATATTCTGCAACCTTATTTAGTTTTCTTTCCTTATTTAGGTTAACGTGTTATTTGTTGATTCTTCACTAACTATTTTCTAAATTTAACCCTTGTGTATTTACCCCCTAATTGTCTATTTTGTACCTAATTCCTTGCTTTATTTCCTTCCTTAAACATTTCTGCCCATTACCGTTGGTTAATTACCCCTTAATTAAGGGAGTACTTGCATGGATTTGATTCTAATTAGTACACGATTCTATAATTATTACTGAACTTTGATTCTTGACTTATGTTTTTGCTATTTTCAAACTATAAATACCTTGCTCTTTCACTAACACAACACACGAATACATTGGTTCAAAATCTCTCTCACACTCAAAACTTTTCTGCTCTCTCTCTCTCTTTGGTTATCTATTATTATTCTGAGTTAGCTGGCTACAAGACAAGGCTAACTATTGTGCTTTCATGTTCCTCACATTTGTGTTTACTATCTCTTTACTGGTATGTTCTAATTTCAATTCAAGTTCCAAAACCAATATGTTTCTTTTACTGCTTCAATTTATCATCTTTCTAATTTGTTTGTATCTATGGCCCTGTTGTTCAACATGCAATTGACAGGTTTATATTACTGCTTCACCTAGCATGCCAGTCTAACTTTCTTAGGGCCTTTCAAAACATGTTCTATCCCCCTCTAGTAGTCTGTCTCAACATGACTCTACCCTGCTTTGAATAGTTGTCTACTTATTATCCAGCTTTTGATAGCAAACTGATATGTCACTTTAAATGGTTGATTCTATGATTATTTCTGAAAGACCTACTGTGTTGGTACCAATAGTTATCCCATAATCCCTTAAACCCCACAAGAACTGCTATGATCCTGCATACTATGTGCTCCATCTGTCCGCTCCCCGTATGAAGGACTGTTATTGAGTATTGCTGAACTTGTTTAACTGACCTACTGTTTGTTTAATTACACCACTATTTTCAAAAGTTGTTTTACTAAACAACTCTCTTGTTTACAATATTATTTTAACTAAGTCTCCTTTAACAATGTTTTCCTAATGAAACCCTTTCAAACTATGTCAAGCACTCTCACTTTACTTCTCAGTCCCTAGGTTCCGCCCCCTCCTTTGTGTGTAATGCCTTGGGACCTTTTGAGATCCCTCTTAACTCTTGCACATTGAGGCTGGTCCTTTCATACTACACTTACTCAATTTGGTTGCAACGTCTAGTGTGAGCACTGCCCCGGATGCTTGAGATCCTTAGGGAACTCTGACGCACCTAGATAATGACATTATCTATGAAATTGGTATTTGAGGCTATTGGAGTTTTGGGAAATTACTTGGGCCTGCCTCAGGCTCCCTATAGTGTAACTTCTTTTCCTTTTATCTATTTATGTAATTCATTCATCTGGTTTGTAATAATTTATAAACGAATATTAGGGTGATTAGTGGAAAAAGGAGTAGGTAGTTACATATTTGTAGGGTAATATGTGTAGAAACCATGCCTATAAAATTTTATATTTGATGTATTTGTCTTACCATGTTAGAAATCATGCATATAGGTTTCAAGTGGTTCCGATAATAGAAATCATATCCACAGGTTTTAAAATCAACTTCACAAGTAGAATGCCTACATGATTTGCTATGTTTGTCTTACCATGTTAGAAATCATGCCTATAGGTTTCAAGTGGTTCCGATAATAGAAATCATGTCCATAGGTTTTAAAATCAACTTCACAAGTAGATACCATTCTTATAAAATATGATCCGGCTCAAGTTTTGTTATAACGAGTAATTACATTTGTTTTCATAAGATATCATGCCTACAAATTTCTGACATCAGCTCTTAGCAACTAGAAATCATGCTTGTAAGGAACAATATCAGAAATTCTACCTATATATCTAAAACCAGATTAGTTTAAATAAGTCAGTTCAATTCTTGTTAGTTTACTTCAAAACTAGTCCAATCAATAGTTTGTTTTTCCTTAAATGAATTCTTTCAAATACTGCTTTTACTATCCCTAGACAACATGCCTATAGGAACTCAAGAGTCTGTTTTAAAACTGTTCACTACTTTACTATATCAACATAGTTATGCTTCTGAGACATCACTGTTCTATGTTAGGCAAGCCTATAAGACGTTTTCAAATATTGCAACTCTGAAACTATTTCTGCTACTTAAAGTTGTTCGAATTTAACGGGTTTAACTAGTTTGCAAGTTAAACAAGATCCTTCACATATTGGATTAATTCAACACTTTATTACCTTCTATCACCTAGATATCATGTTCTAGGATCATTTCTCTTAAGTGTTTGAATGATGTTTGAAGAATTGCACTTGTATGGTATAATTGAGGAGGTAACTATGAGGCTTTAACTTGTTTTGTATGTAGTCCTATCTGTTCTTGCATGTAGCCTAGAATTTTCTCCTTTTAAGCACCTTAGGAGTTGTCTAGAACCACCTAGATTTAGAGGAACTAAAATAACCTCCAGGGACACAAGGAAGGGACGGGTAATGCATGCATAGGCACTGTCAAGGCTACTAGAATGCTTTAGGATATGACCAAGGGGAGGGACTTGGGTATAACGAGATATAATGACGACGCACTAATATCATGTGTATCCTCTCATTGAAGAATGTTTACCAGGCATAGCGTGGGGTGATCCTGTAGGCTAACCAACCTAGGACCCCTCCTTTTCCAAAACCATTTGCTTTACTTTCCTATATGTACATAATATTTTTCTTAATATTTGAGTCATGTTATGTCCAACGTGCTTTATATGCAATTATTTGTTTCAACTGCTTATTTGTTAATGAAGTAATTCATAAATATAAGGTCGGCCGAGACCTATAGTTATGGACAAAAAGGGGTGCCTAGCACCTTCCCCTCAAGGTTATTTTGAGCCCTTACCCTAAATCTCTGGTAATGTAAACTAGTTTAAGAGTTAATCACTCTTGGTACCCTAATGCAGCACCAATATATTATGTGGCGATTCTTCAAATACCCTATTCCCAAAAAATGAGTTATTACCCCTATAAATATCGAAATCCAGACCTTTTCTTCCTGGCAAAAAGGGAGGAGAAAAAGGGGGCGCAACACCAGCTTTCAACCAACCAAACCAAGAGTGGACTACTCTGATGTGCAGCACAAGTGAGACTCTTCAATGGATAAAATGCCAACATTGTTACTACTTTGTTCCCAAATAACACTACAATCAACTCCTTTAAATAATTAATAAATAAGATGAACTTCAACCTACTCAGCTCATACAACAAGTAAGCATAATGATGGTATTGCTACCAAGAGTCTTCATGAATGGATCATTGACACGGGTGCAACCAACCATATGGTGTCAAGTTGAGCTATTTAAATAATGATATTGTGATCAAGTCTGAAATACCTAAAAAGGTATTTCTACTTAATGGTGATATATCTTTAGTCACACATGTAGGAACAAGTAATTTATTTAGCATGTATACTATCACAAATATATTTCATCTACCATAGTTTAAGTATACTCTTTTATCTATGTCAAAACTAACTAAAGAGCTAAACTGGATGGTTACTTTCTTACCTGAGTTTTGTGTTTTTCAGGATCTTTTGAGTGAGAACGTGAAAGAAGTTGGTAGAGAAAAGGATAGACCATATCTGTTTGTGACTAATGTAAAGGAAGTCAATAAAATTGCACGTTTAATAGTTCAAGATCCATATTGCAGAATCAATAATAAATAAGCCGATATACAACTATGGCATAGTCGAATAGGACATGTTTCTATTTCTATAATGAAGAAACACTTGTTTCTCAAGAAGTTATAGCTGATAGGTTTGCTAACTGCAAAGTTTGTCTGTGTGCAAAACAGACTATACTTCATTTCCTACCAACAATATTAGAACTACCAACTATTTTGAATTAGTTCAGATGGATGTATGGGGACCCTTCAAGTCTCTTACCTTTGATGGATATAGATACTTCTTGACTATAGTATATGATCATTCAGGAATTTTCTCGTTATCTGTTTGCCTTAAAATCTGATGTGCGTTTTCTCATCCAACAGTTTGTTCAGCTTATTAAAACACAATTTGATACAACTACTAACCTCATCAGAACAGATAATGGTTCAGAGTTTTTCAACTCTATATGTAGTGAAATTTTCAGCAAACTTGGAATCATTCATAAAAAAATATGTGTTTTCACCCCTACAAAGAATAGGGTTGCAAAAAAAATTGCATAGATATGTTTTGGAAATGACTAGAGCCATCAGATTTCAAGGCTCCAAACCAAGTAGATTATGGGGAATGTTTGTGCAGATGTTCATATCATAAACAGAATGTCTAACTCAATATTACAGCACATGTCTCCATTTGAGAAATTGTACAGAACAAAACCATCCATTCAACACTTGAGGGTCATGAAATGTATATGTCATGCTAAATATGTGCAAGAAACTGACAAAATATTTTCTAGAACAAAAGTTGCAGTGCATATGGGATATGCAAAAAATCAGAAAGGATATATATTATATGATAATGAGAAAAAAGAGTTATTTGTCAATAGAGACGTAATATTCAAAGAGATTGTCTTCCCATTTATTATAAGCACAAACGAACAAAAAAATCAGTCCATTTTCACTGACATTACACGAAATTAACTATATATTTACATATAGCTCCATGCTATAAAGACATACAACACTTAAATACTATTGTCCCTAACAGTCAATTTGAAGAACAACAAATCAGTACACAAAATGTTGAGGAAATTGTAGAGCTGGAAACTCATACAATAGACACACCTCCATCACCAATTCTTGCACCTCATGAAGATCCCAAACAAATCCACACCCAAGATGATCAAGTAGAGCAACTCTTCTAAAATCTTATGTAATCACAGGTCAATCAAAGAAGATCGGAAAGAGAAAGACAACCACTTATTTGGATAATAGGCTTTGTATCACTTAACATTCACAAAGACACACCACATGCCATATCCAACTGCATAACCTATGACAAACTAAATCCACATAATCAAGCTTAAATTGTAATTTTTTTTAATTGTTACACAACCAAAGAACTACTCAGAAGCCTTAAACAATCTAAGATGGGTGGATGCTAAGAAAGATGAGATTGATGGTTACAGAAAAAACATACATGAGAGATTACTTCACTACCAACTGACAAAATACCTACCGGGTGTAAGTTTATCTATAAACTGAAATACAAGTCTACAAGAGAAATGGAAAGATTCAAGGCACGACTAGTTGCCTAAGGATATAGTAAACAAAAGAGATATATTATCATGTAACATTTTCCCCAATTGTAAAGATGAAGACAATTAGAACAATCTTAATTCCTACTACACAGAAGAAATGATTGATTTACCAAATGAATATATATAATATATTTCTACAAGATAATCTTAATGATAAGATATATATAGAATTGCCACAAAGATTTATGACTCAGGGGAGAATAAATCAATATGTAGACTCCTTAAATCCCTTTATGGATTAAAGCAGGCTCTCAAATAGTGGAATGCATAACCATTTGAAGCACTAGTGAAATTGGAGTTCAAACAAAGGCAAAATGATTACAATCTCTACTTGAAACATGCTCAGCAAGATGTAGTTCTAGTATTAGTGTATGTTGATAATACATCACTGGACATACTCTAACTCTTAATCATGACACAAAGGACATACTTACACATGCATTTAAAATGAAAGATCTAGGTAAATTGAAGTTCTTCCCAGGTATTGAGTTTGCAAGAACAACTCAAGGTATGATAATGCATCAAAGAAAGTAAACTTTAGAGCTTATTTCTGAGTTAGGATTAAGTGCTGCTAAACTAGCATTTTCACCTATGAACATCAATATTAAATTGACCACTAAAGAATATGTATGATCATCTAGAAAAACAGGAACTGACACCACTACTGATCAAAATGCCTACTAGAGATTGATTAGAAAACAGCTATATCCAACTATGTACAGACCTGGCATTTCATATAGTATTCAAACACTAAGTCAATACTTACACGAACCAAAGAAATTACACATGGAGTCTGCTCTAAGGATTGTCAAATATGTAAAGAGGGAACTAGGAAAAGATATCGTACTGTCAAGTAGTAAATCAGAAGAAATAACTGCATATTATGATACATATGGGGAAGCTTGTGCTCATTCAAGAAAATCAGTGGCCGAGTATCTTATCAATTAGGTGATTCTCTAGTCTCATGAAAGTCGAAGTAGCAAACTACTATATCCAGAAGTTATATTGAAGTAGAATATAGAAGTATGCCATCAACTGTTGCAAAACTAGTTTGGATACTATGACTCATAGAAGAGTTAAAAGCTTAAGTTACTAGTTATAATTTATAGTGACAGCAAATCTGCAATACATATTGCAGCCAATCTAGTGTACCATGAAAGGACAAAACATATAGAAATAGATTGCCATTTTATAAGGGAAAAAATAGTTCAAGGCCTTATTTCATATCAATATCTTTCTACGGGAGTACAACATGCAGGCATTCTAACTAAAGGATTAAACAAGGCACAACATAAATATCTTACTTCCAATCTAGGAGTTCTGAACATCTTCACTAAATCCTAGCTTGAGGGGGGAGGGGGGTGTTGAAAACTGAAGTTGTACTATATAGAAATGTACATAAAAGAACTGTACATAAAAGAACTTGTAATATAAATTAGGAAGTTAGTTACTTACCTACCCTAAGTTAGTTAAAGAGAAAGGTCCCTCTACAGGGTAATTTCTCGTGTATATATGCTAACGATTAGCATATATTTTAAGTAAGAAAGTAGGAGAATAATACACACTGTTACTCCTCTCAAGATTATCTGATTCTCTCTTCTTTTCTTTTTCATCCCTGAATTCTATCTCGATCTTCTTTATATATATATGTTCTTCTAAAGTTCACATTGTAGACCTAAATTAGTTTAAGAAGGATACCTAAGTTCAATTTTTCCTCCACAAAATAGATTGGAAGAACTGAAATGAACGTACGAAATAAGCTTGAGTAGTTGAACATTTATTTGACTAGTAATTATGAAATTTTCTTCTTTACCTTTGGAATAGGAAATGGTGCCCATGTCATATTTTGAATTAACTGACTTGGTAGTTGGCACGGACGAACACAGGATATGAGACAAAGGATCCTAAAATATTTTAAAATCAAACTCGTGACCTAAAATATATTTTGAACACTTTTTATCACTATGCTATAAATTCTCTAGGTAGTAGGTACTAGTATAGGAACTGGAGGGTGCATTTTTAAAGTTTCTTTGATTACTAACTTCAGTTAACCATCCATAATAAGTGAGAATTAATGACATAAGAAATAAGATTGATAACCTGCTATAACATATTGCCCTTTTTTTTTTTTATCTCAAACAAAGATTTTTATTGGACCGAATCAACAACCAATAAATTTATAATAGACTAGGAGAATACTCCCAATAGGAAGGAGTAGCATAACTTTTAGATTCTTGCCACGCAATGGACGACTAGATCTGCTTGCTTCATAATCCAAAACCAAAGAAATATTAGGATTTCTCCTTAACAAAAAACGACAAACCTCTAAAAGTACTCCAAACTCTGTAAAATCGTCAGTTAAAGAGTTACAAGAAAGCACAATTTCCTGGCATCGCATGCAACTATACTTGGGAAAGTAAAATATTAAATCAACCAAACAATTTCAGCATATGCCTAACATTGAAAAACCGAACAAGTTACAGCTACAACCTGACATGCTGAATTATGCACATAGTCCATACTCCACTGCAGCCCGGAGTAAGGAAGACATCTGCATCTATATTGCATTTTTAGAGCCAATGTGGAGGCCTAGACCTCTCAATCGCTTTTCATTCATGACAATCTCCTATTCGCTTAAAAATTATAGAGCTTCACATAGACATAAATAGGAGACAGAACTTTACCACACATAAAATCGTTTCTCTGGCCCAAATATTCTAAATGACTGAACATGCTTGCCTAGCCTTTAAGGAATTTGAGTCATTAATAACAAGATTAAGGAATTATGTTATACTAGTGTCGTCTATAGTTAGTTCATATTGTCATGCCACCCAAACTTCTCTTGTATCACGACTTAAACTGATGGGCTGCGACGTGTATTCGATACCTTACTCAACCTTATACTAACATAACATATTTCTTCTTATCATACTCTTCTAGGTAAATGAGTGGGAAAGGCTGTAGTGAGATAAGTAGAATAAATCATGAGAAAATACGCAACTTGATATATCGACTAGTATAAGGTCGGCATGATCCTTTATATACTCAAAACATAGGCCGACAAGACCACACAAGTAGCCGTATAGATGATATTTGTCTACAAGCCTCTAAGAACATATAATATCATCAAGGACGGGTCAGGGCTATGTCATACCAATCAATATATGTACTAATCATACTGACAAAAGTAGCAACTCCGGAGCAAATGGAGCGCACCAACACTTTTCACTGAGTTGATAGCCTACTCGGAGGGCTCTCAACCTGTTTATGGGGACTTGAGGGCATGAAATGCAACGTTCCCAAGCAAAGGGATGTTAGTACAAATAATGTACTGCATATGTAAGAAATAAAAACCAGTAAATAATAGACAACATGGAGTAAAAGACTCAACATGAAAGTCTGGATAACTCTGTAAATCATGAAATACTTATAATGTCATGCATATGCGTATGAATGTCATGTTGTGCATATGTACATGTGTTCAAAACATCATCAAGCCTCTGAGAGAATTCCATCATATCATCCCAACCACTATGGACAAAATTATCAACATAAGGTGAATGTCTTTAATTAGAGAGATTCTAGAGTCCTATTATTGGTAGCTAGATCATCCCACTCCCTATAAATAAAGGGGTCTTCTACCATTGTAATACATCCCTAACAATCTCTAAGTATCAATAAGAATACTTCTCTCTCTCTATTCTCTCTATTGCTCTTGTTCTTGTATTATTGTTCTTGTCTTTATATTATTTCATAACACGTTATCAGCACGAGACTCTACCGTCTCAAGAACCATTCTCGAAAATCTAAGGTATTTCCCTCTTCCTAATTTAATTTTCGATTATGTCTGACATTACGAAAAGAAAGTTCATTGCCCTTGAAATTTCGGGCAAGAACTATATGACATGGGTGTTGGATGCTGAAATCCACTTAGATGCTATGGGTCTCGGAGACACCATCAAAGATAGAGAAAAAGCATCCACCCAAGACTGTGCGAAGGCCTTGATTTTCTTGCGCCATCACCTTGATGAAGGTTTGAAGATTGAATATCTCACCGTCAAGGATCCACTCATCTTGTGGAACGGCTTAAATGAGAGATATGACAACCTGAAGTTGGTCACTCTGCCACAAGCACGATATGATTGGGCTCATCTGAGGCTCCAGGACTTTAAGTCCGTTTCTGAATATAATTCTGCAATGTTCAGAATTACTTCTAAATTGAAGCTATGCGGAGATAAAATCTCCGATTATGATATGCTTGAGAAAACGTTTACAACGTTTCATGCCTCCAATATGGTACTGCAACAACAGTACAGAGAGAAAGGCTTTACAAAGTACTCTGAACTGATTTCTCTTCTACTAGTGGCTGAGCGAAATAATGACCTGCTCATGAGAAATCACGAAAATCGACCCACTGGGTCTACACCACTGCCTGAAGCAGATAAGGTGCACTCTCATTATGCCAAACATGAAAAGGGCCATGGTCATGGTCGTAAACGGGGTCATAGCCAGGGACGTAGACAAGGAAGAAATTCCAATGAAGTCCGTCAACCCCCAAGGAGAGATAACCGCCGAAAGCAGAAACGGGGTCATGAAGATCCTAAGGCAAATGGTTCAGAAACTATATGTTATCGTTGCGGTGGGAAAGGGCACTGGTCAAAGACTTGCCGTATACCAAGACACTTGGTTGACCTTTATCAAGCATCTCGAAAGAGAAAAGGCCCTGAAACAAATTTTGTCTATGACGACAACTTGGACATCACCCACCTGGATGTGGCAGACTTCTTTGAGCAACCCGAGGGGAAAATAGACCACCTAATCGGTGATGGGTCCGTGATGAAAGAAGATGGAGTTATTTGATTTTGTTCTACTTATTTGTATTAGTTAGTGAATAAACTAATAGTCATTAGTACTAGCTCGTATTAGTTAGTTCATGATGCAATGTTAGCAGTAGTTCTTTAGAATGTCTTCAATATGCTCAAATATCAATAATATTTTTATTTTCCAGTAGGGGTAATCGACTAGCCTGAAAAACTAGTTGATTATCTACTATTTTCGCATTAAAGCTGAAAAATAATTGATCAACAATCGATTGTCTTTGTCTAACAATCGATTGTCGTTAAGACAGTGTAATCTGGAATTTTTCAAAAATCATCCACAATCGATTGTCTTTGTCTAACAATCGATTGTCGTTAAGACAGTGTAATCTGGAATTTTTCAAAAATCACCCACAATCGATTGTCTATGACTAACAATCGATTGTCGTTAGACAGTGTAATCTGGAATTTTTCAAAAATAGTCAATAATCGATTGTCTATGTTTAATGATCGATTGTCTTAAAACAGTGTGATCTGGAATTTTTCAAAATAGTCAACAATCGATTGTCTATGCTTAGCAATCGATTGTCTTAAGACAGTGTGCTCTGGAATTTTTCAAAATAGTCAACAATCGATTGTCTATGCTTAACAATCGATTGTCTTAAAACACTGTGCTCTGGAATTTTTCAAAATAGCCAACAATCGATTGTCTATATTAAACAATCGATTGTCTTAAGACAGCGTGATCTGAAGTTTTTCAAAATAACAAATAATCGATTGTGTGTGTTTAACAATCGATTGCCAATGTTCAACAATCGATTGTTTGTTTTTAACAATCGATTGTTTGAAGAAAATGCTTAAACTGAAATTTTCAAACTGCAAAGTAATCAATTATGGATAACATATCTGATTTTGTTAGTCAACTGTTAGCAGCAGATTTTGAAAATATTATGTGACACAAACGAATTGAACTTGTTTATTCTTATGTTCGTGTATCTCTTTTGTATGTCAAACTATGGGATAGCAAATATGGATATCTCACAAAGCGAACTTGGATCAACGTCCAACTGTAAAAGTATTTGCCTAGTTGATTCATGTACTACACATACAATACTCAAAGAAAGGAAGTATTTCTCTCAACTGAATATGTGTAAGGCAAACGTTACTACAATCTCTGGAAGTAGTAAATTGATTGAAGGCTCTGGAAGAGCAATTGTAACTCTGCCCAAAGGCACGACGTTAATCATAGAGAATGCAATGTTCTCCTCCAAGTCTAAGAGAAACTTGTTGAGTTTTAAAGATGTACGCCGGAATGGCTATCATATTGAGACAATGGATGAAGATAATCTTGAATATCTCGTCATCACAAAGAATGTCTCCGGCCAAAAGAGGGTTATTGAGAAATTCCCGTCTTTATCTTGTGGCCTGTATTGGACAAGAATTAGTGCAATTGAGGCACATTCAACAGTAAACCAAAGGGTTACTGATTCCAATACCTTTGTACTTTGGCATGATCGATTGGGACACCCAGGATCGGTCATGATGAGACGGATTATAGAAAGCTCATATGGGCATCCGTTAAAGAATTTCAAAATTCTTTCGAATAATGAATATCCTTGCACTTCGTGTTATCAAGGCAAGTTGATTATCAGGCCATCACCAACAAAGGTTGGGACTGAGTCACCCACGTTTCTGGAACGTATACAAGGGGACATTTGTAGACCTATTCACCCACCTAGTGGGTCGTTTAGGTATTTCATGGTCTTGATAGACGCATCCTGTAGATGGTCTCATGTGTGCCTGTTGTCATCACGCAACCTTGCGTTTGCGAAATTAATGGCACAAATAATTCGACTACGAGCACAATTTCCAGATAATCCAATCAAGTCCATTAGACTGGATAATGCTGCTGAGTTTACATCCCAAGCATTTAATGATTATTGCTTATCAATCGGGATAAAAGTTGAACATTCTGTAGCTCATGTTCACACTCAAAACGGTCTTGCAGAATCGTTAATTAAACGCCTGCAGTTGATTGCAAGGCCATTACTTATGAGAACGAGGCTGCCCACTTCGGTATGGGGCCACGCCATCTTACATGCAGCAATGCTAATTCGTCTCAGACCGACGAATTACCACAAGTATTCCCCGTTGCAATTGGTTTTGGGTCATGAACCCAATATATCCCGTTTAAGAATTTTTGGATGCGCAGTATATGTGCCTATAGCACCGCCATCCCGCACCAAAATGGGTCCGCAAAGAAGGTTAGGAATATATGTTGGGTTTGAATCGCCCTCCATCATTCGCTACCTCGAAACATTGACAGGCGACGTGTTTACTGCACGATTTGCAGACAGTCGATTCGATGAGACACTTTTCCGAAAATTAGGGGGAGAAGTTGGTGAAACCAAACGGGAAATTTTGTGGAAAAATGCATCATTATCTCATCTTGATCCACATACCTCTATTTGTGAAAGAGAGGTACAAAAGATTATCCATTTGCAAAGAACAGCAAATCAAATGCCTGACGCATTTACGGACTTGAAGAGGATAACGAAATCCCACATTCCCGCGGAAAATGTTCCAATCCGTATTGATGTCCCTGTTGGACAATCATCTAGTGTCTTATCCAATGAGTCAAATGCACGCCTGAAGCGTGGCAGACCATTAGGTCCCAAAGATCGAAATCCGAGAAAAAGGAAAAAGAATGATCAAAATGACACCACGAAAGAATCTCACGATTTAACAAATTCTGAGATTCATGAAGAATCCATTGAGCCCGAGACTTTGGAAAATACGGAACTATCCCTAAATCCAATTAATATTGAGGCAAATATTAATCGAGTGGATATTGTGGTGGATAATGCCTTTGCTTATAATGTAGCATCTAGCATTATGCAAGAATGTGAGGATCTCGAACGTCAATCTGTTGAAGAATGTCGAAAAAGACAGGATTGGCCAAAGTGGCAAGAAGCAATTCAATCAGAATTGAATTCGCTGGCAAAACGTGAAGTTTTTGGCCCTATAGTTGAAACACCTAATGGTGTTAAGCCTGTCGGCTATAAATGGGTCTTTGTACGCAAAAGAAATGAGAAAAATGAGGTACAAAGATATAAGGCACGCCTTGTTGCACAAGGTTTTTCTCAAAGGCCTGGTGTTGGTTATGAAGAGACATATTCGTCTGTAATGGATGCGATAACCTTTCGTTATCTCATAAGTTTTGCTGTCCATAAAAAGCTTGACATGCACTTAATGGATGTGGTTACTGCCTATCTTTATGGCTCACTTGATAATGAGATATACATGAAAATTCCCGATGGACTCAAGATGCCAAACGCGCATAATTCAAAATCTCGGGAAATGTTCTCAATTAAATTGCAAAGATCCTTGTATGGTCTAAAGCAATCTGGACGAATGTGGTATAATCGTCTTAGTGAGTACTTGTTAAAAGAAGGCTATATAAATGACGCCATTTGCCCGTGTGTTTTTATAAAGAAAACAACATCGGAATTTGTTGTACTTGCCGTATATGTCGATGACATAAACCTTATTGGAACCCCTATAGAACTCCAAAAGGCAATTGATTATCTAAAGGATGAATTCGAGATGAAAGATCTCGGAAAGACTAAACTATGTCTTGGTTTGCAAATTGAATATTTGGCAAACGGAATTTTTGTTCATCAATCTACCTATACAGAAAAGGTACTGAAACGGTTTTACATGGATGAAGCACATCCTTTAAGTACACCGATGGTTGTTCGATCACTTGATGTGAACAAAGATCCATTCCGACCACAAGAAAGGAATGAAGAGCTACTTGGTCCTGAAGTACCATATCTTAGCGCAATTGGCGCACTAATGTATCTTGCAAATACTACAAGACCTGACATATCCTTTTCAGTTAATGTCTTAGCAAGATTTAGCTCGGCTCCTACGAGGAGACATTGGAATGGGATCAAACACATATTGCGGTACCTAAAGGGAACTACCGATATGGGCTTATTTTATGGCAAGAATTGCAGCTCGGATCTTGTTGGTTATGCTGATGCTGGATATTTGTCCGACCCACACAAGGCTCGATCTCAAATGGGTTATGTGTTTACCTGTGGAGAAACCGCCATACCTTGGCGATCGACTAAACAATCAATTGTGGCTACTTCATCTAATCATGCCGAGATAATTGCTATTCATGAAGCAAGTCGGGAGTGTGTGTGGTTGAGGTCTATAATACATCATATCCAAGACAAATGTGGTTTGAAGTGTGATAAACTACCCACAACTTTGTATGAAGACAATGCAGCATGTATAGCTCAATTGAAGGGAGGATTCATAAAAGGAGATAGAACGAAGCATATTTCACCAAAGTTATTCTTCACACATGATCTTCAAAAGAATGGTGATATCAATGTTCAACAGATTCATTCAAGCGACAATATGGCTGATTTGTTCACAAAATCTCTACCAAAGTCAACCTTCAAGAAGCTAGTTCACAAGATCGGGATGCGAAGACTTAAGGACATAAATTGATGTTCTTATCAGGGGGAGTTAAATGCGCGTTGCACTCTTTTTCCTTTACAAGGTTTTGTCCCACCGGGTTTTCCTTGCGAGGTTTTTAACGAGGCAACCAATAGGCGCATATTCAAACATGTGTACTCTTTTTCCTTAATTTAATTTTTCCCATTGGGTTTTGTTTTAAGGTTTTAACGAGGCACATCATTGAATATACATTCAAGGGGGAGTGTTATAAATAGAGAGATTTTACACTTATATTTAAGGTGAATGTCTTTAATTAGAGAGATTCTAGAGTCCTATTATTGGTAGCTAGATCATCCCACTCCCTATAAATAAAGGGGTCTTCTACCATTGTAATACATCCCTAACAATCTCTAAGTATCAATAAGAATACTTCTCTCTCTATTCTCTCTATTGCTCTTGTTCTTGTATTATTGTTCTTGTCTTTATATTATTTCATAACAAAGACTCCTTATTCTTTCAATTTAACTTATAAATATACATTAACAATATATAACAATAACAGTAACAAATTAATACAACAAAAATAATAACAAACCTAGTATATATAATTTTACCCTTACCTTATGAAGGTAGAAAAATTATTTCAAATAGATTCTCGACTTAAGAAAAGCATATTAATAACATAATTTTTTGTATTATTCTATATAAATAATTTATAGAATAGATAACTATCTATAAATATATGGAGTAATTGATTAATGAAGAAAATAAAGTTGTAACATAGTGTAATAGGTAAAAATACTAATTAGTATAATTTTCTAAGACTTCAATACACACAAGAAAAAAAGATAACATAGATTTGGAAGTTGACCATTTTGACAACACAGGAGAAAGGAGCCACCAAGACACACCCTGTCACAGGCAATACATTGTCAACATTTTCTTTTTTCTTCTCCCTATTATTATTCATTTAGTATTACTTTCATTCCTTTCCTTAACACAACTCCTTTTCATTTCCCCTCAATTTCTTTGCCTATTCTTGCAAAAGTTGAACAAGTCTTCACACCAAAAGAGAGGATGGGTATGCCAAGAAACACAGGCGGGGGAGGAATAGCAGTAGTGGGTATTGATATGTTAAGTGAAAGAGCAGCAAAGATGAGAGAAGCAGTACATAAGAGTCAGTCCATTACAGATAATATGGTTTCTATTTTGGGTTCTTTTGACCATCGTCTTTCTGCTCTTGAAACTGCTATGCGTCCAACCCAGGTAACCCTTTTTTCCTTTAAGTTTTGTTCTTTGATTTTTATACTTATGTTTGTACTATCTTTTTTGTATGTGATTAAGAAATAGTTTTAATCTTTTTGATTGTTTCAAATTGAAGATTTCATGTTCTTGAAATTTGGATCTAGTTTTTGCTGGTGCCAACCACCAACTAGTAACTGTTACTAATAGAGGAAAAGGGAAATAAAAGACATGGAAAATAACTATTCAATTCAAATGTGAAAATAAAATATTTGCTTGGGAACTAAAGTGATTTTGGCTTAAAAGGATCTGAATGTGGAAAAAGGTGAGATTTTCGGTCGTGTTTCATTTCAAGATTCCGTTTTGAGCTAACTGAGCTATATTGAAATTCTTACAACGGCTCTAATTTTGAGCTAACTGAGCTAATGCCGAGAATCAAGTGATTTTTGGTTGAGAGGATCTGAATGTTGAAAAAGATGAGATTTTGGGTTGTGTTTCATTTCAACATTTCCATTTTGAGTCAACTGGGTTGATTGAAATTCTTGCAACTGGTCTGGTTTTGGTCAAGACATTAACATTTTGGTCATTTTCAGTTTTTCCATTTATTGATTGGTACTCATTCTGCTTATGTAGATTAGGACTCATGCTATTCGGAAGGCTCATGTGAACATTGATAAGACTTTGAAGGCCGCCGATGTTATACTCTCCAAATTTGATCTTTCCCGTCAGGTTTGCTTTAACTTCTGATTTTTGTCATTGTTGTTGTTAGAGTTCTGTTGAATATTTTGGGATTTCACAATTAATGGTTACCTTGCAGTGTCGAAATTAGTTAATAAAAATAACTGATCTTTTAGATGCTAATTTGATTCCTAACTGACATTTTATATGGAGACGATATGGGTAGTGCCTTCAAATTTCACCAGCAGGAATTATCCATATGTATCCCAAAACAAAAAAAAGAGAGTAGTTTGAGGCTGAGTTTATTTACAGTAGACCCCAATTGACTTTGGCCTTGACTCGTAAAAGATGTTAGCAAAAGAAAAGTGTTTAGGATTTTCACTTATAAAAAGTTGCCTTCTGTAGAATATTTTCGCTGGATAAATAGTTGCAGTCCTTTGTTCGATGTAATTTGTCCAAACTTTGTGGTTCACCTCTACTGCCTGTGTAGTAGTATTGCTTTTAATTTTGGGATCTTTTCACAAATAGCCGGCCGGATTCATTGTTTATTTTTATTCGTTGGTATACATAGATTATGCACTGATTGTACACAGTTGCACACATTATATATGGATTATGCATATAATATATTATACATTCACATGCTATTTTTAGTTTAAGGACTTGGGTGAGCGGCTATTTAGATTAATTCTTCTTTATTTTTTGATGACCAAGAAATCCTCCAGTACCGTGGTCACATGGTCTGAAATAAAGCATTTAGATGGGCCTAAAATGAGCACTTTCACATTTTCTCCCCTACCAACCAAAAGGGGCACCTCATCACCCACGCCTTCTTGGCGTACACCTCACTTTAATATTTTTGGAGGGTTTATTCTCAAGCACTCTTGTATGAGTTAGTCATTAATTCTGGTTGCCTGTACTTCTTGGAACAGAAAATATAGTTACTTGCTACATTTGGGTCAAAGGAATTATTGTCACTATAAAAAAAGTAATCATGACTCCAACAGGTGCTATTCAACCCATTGGAATTTAGTTTCGCTGCTAGCATTATAATTTGGGCATTTGAGAACCCTGCCTCATCCTATTTTTTCAACAACGCTCCTTTAGCAGTTTTTAGTAATTGCACTCGACATTATGGAAGTGGAATCTCTACGGGCAGCAATGAAAGAGGGAATCATGGGTGGTATTGCTACCTTTGACTAGTAAACACTACAGCTTTTTCTAGAGTTAAATGATTTAAATCTGGAAAATAGTTTCAGAATGGGGATTTTTCTTTGTGTTAGAGATGTAGGGTAAACACAAATCTTCTCTGGCGGTTATAAAGGAAAAGGGAAAAAAAGAAAGATCCACCATCAAAATGTGGTTCTCCCTGTCTAGTCTGATACAAAGTTGAGTTACTTTTGAAATATTCTTTTTGAACTTGGAGCTGCTCAACTCATGGTTCCATCACATGTAGGCAGAGGCGAAAATACTTAAAGGCCCACACGAGGACCTAGAAAGTTATCTTGAAGCAATTGAACAACTGAGAAACAACATTCGCTTTTTCAACAACAACAAAAGCTTCAAGAGTAGTGATGGAGTGCTCAATAATGCAAATAGCTTACTTGCCAAGGCTATTTCAAAGCTTGAAGAGGAGTTTAAGCAGTTGTTGTCATCTTACAGGTTTGTTGGCATTCTTAACATTCGAAGTATCGTTATTATTCTTTTTTATAGAAAGTAAACAATTTAAAGTATTATTCTTTCTCATCCAAATAGAAAAAGTATATATTTCATAATTTTATCTCGACACCTTCTCCTATTCTTCCATTTATTACTTTGATTCTTCTCTCTGTTTGTAATTTCTTGTCCTTAT
This sequence comes from Nicotiana benthamiana, assembly GCA_034376525.1. Classification (NCBI taxonomy): domain Eukaryota; kingdom Viridiplantae; phylum Streptophyta; class Magnoliopsida; order Solanales; family Solanaceae; genus Nicotiana; species Nicotiana benthamiana. Next base: position 12,924,600 of record CM067340.1, read on the forward strand.
ATGTGGGGTTATCGTTTTTTCAATATTCAAGTATCAATGTCATAGTGATTATAGTTTACTTCTTAACTTTCAAGTTTCATGTAAATTATAGCTGTAACAATTTATGGAAACTAAATATTCAATTACTCTTCAGGTTGACCTTTATGTGGGCTGTTATTGTGGCTAATAACATTTTTGGGTTTGAGACTCGAGCATTTTGTTACTAGTCTTCTCATAAAGATGTTACCGTCTGTTTCACAATCCTATTGTTTGGGCTTATGTTCTCAATCTTCTCTCTGGTCAATGGATCTATATACACTAAATATGTTTTGCCAATGAAGTTCTGCTCTAGTGGTAAAAGTTAATCCCCAAAGAGCTCGAGGTCATAGGTTTCATTCTCCCTAAAAGTAGGGTAAGTTGTGTGTATCATAGTATGTTCTAACAGAAGTTTGGAAGGCTTTATATTTGTCTTGTCCATGCTGTTGTTCATCACTTGCTTTGCAATAGTTCTGCTTTATACTCCTGCTCGCTAAGCAGTGGTGAATTTGGGGGGCTTTATATTTGTCCGTGTGTCTGCTGTTATTTATTACTTGCCATGCTATTGTTTTGCTTTTCAATTGAGCTTTGACTAAATCTGAGTTCTGCTTTTTCAGCAAACCTGTTGAACCAGAACGTCTTTTTGAATGCCTTCCAAATTCAATGCGGCCATCATCTGGATCACCAGGAGAATCTAATGGTAAGAATCATTTGTCAAGTAGTCATGCTGAGCATAATAACGGAACAGATAATACCGTCTATACACCACCAACTCTTATCCCTCCAAGGATCCTGCCACTACTGCATGATCTAGTCCAACAGATGGTTCAAGCTGGTCATCAACAGCAGCTGGTAAAAATATACAGGTAAATATCTGTTGTTTAACCGTAGAAATTTGAATTATATGTGATCTTGAAGCATCAGAATTTTGTGTTAAGACCCCACCCATTGTGTAAAAGCTGAATTTTTTCTTTATTAAGCCAGAATAAGGTTACTCGAAAAACTAGGGAAATTTAAAGAAAAAAAGAAAAAGACAAAATAATTGCTTTGGTTGTGATTCTAGAAATCAATGTTATGTTTAAGAGATACAGCGCTACTCATGAACCTAGTTTCAACGTACAAGTTGGAATCCCTAGTCAAGGAATGACATGATTCTTTTTTTGTGTGTGTCTTTTTTTTTTTTTGGGGGGGGGGGGGGGAGGACAGGATTGTAGTCTCTTTAGTGGAGTGGAGTCATATAATGTGATACCGTTGTTTGATTGGTAGAATATGCCCTTTTCTGAGTGGATGGGAAGCATTTCGGTTTTGCCGATGTTCTTATTTGTGATTGACCTGAGATTGGGATTGAGTTGGAAAAAATAAAGGGTGAGGTGTAAGTATCATTACGGCGAATTCAGTCTTGTCATGGAGTGGACATGGTGCTTCCTTTTGCTATTGCTGTTTGTGTAAAAAGTTTCTTGTGTTTTTGTTGTTTGTAGTATTCTGAAGATTCTTATATACATCTCACATTAATTTTTTGTTAAAGCAAATTCTTCCTTTACTTCCTCTGCTTCCTTCTTTTCTCATTCTTCAATTTATAAATTGCTTCCATAGGGATACCCGTTCTCCTGTTCTGGAAGAAAGTCTTCGCAAGTTGGGAGTGGAAAAACTTAGCAAAGATGATGTCCAGAAGATGCAATGGGAAGTTCTGGAATTTAAAATTGGGAACTGGATTCATTTTATGCGGATTGCTGTAAGTTTTCTCTAACAACCTCAGTAAGTTGGGAAAAAACCGGCATTTGACTGTCTTATGATAACAGGTCAAATTGTTATTTGCTGCGGAGCGAAAAGTTTGTGATCAAATGTTTGAAGGATTTGAGCACCTCAAAGATCAATGTTTTGCTGAAGTTACTACTGGGAGTGTGGCTGTGCTGCTTAGTTTTGGTGATGCAATTGCCAAAAGCAAAAGATCACCTGAGAAGTTGTTTGTGCTTCTAGATATGTATGAAATAATGCGGGAAGTTCATTCAGAGGTATGAACATTAGCAACAGGCTTTGATTTATTAGATTGTGGTTAAGTGGAAAAGGTCAAGAGTAAAATATAGTCTAAAATTTTCATTAAACCTTTGTTGCTGAAGTCCTCAATCAAGTATCAATGTCTTTAATGTGGTGACAATTGACATTGGTTTAATTGCTACCTTGTATAGTTTAAGCAAGTTGTTAATAGATATTTGCTACAGATAATGCTCATTAATTGAGGGTGTTAATATATTACTTGAACCACATCACATGATTGATAATTAAGTCAAAACATGCACCTGGTTCTTTGATAAAGTAGTAACGGGCTTCTATGTGGTTGTTCCATCTTACCGTATACTTGTAGGCTTAAAAGCTGCCTACCATCCGGAAGTTATAATAATCTCAAGTTATGCTAGTCTGTTGCTGAAAGTCTACTGACTATTAAATGGATATGGTCTCAAATGAAATTTTGCATGGTCTGCAAACATGGTGATGACATGACAATAACAAATGGAATATCAGTACCTACTGGAAAAGTATTGTGCAAGTGAAGTAAGCACACGGAATCTTAGTAGCTCAGTTGGTTGCCTGAATTGTGGTGATGGTTCGATTCCCCACCTTTTAATCCCCTCCATCATTTCCCCTTCCCCTGCCCCTATGTAATAATTTTTTTATTAAAAAAAAGAAAAAAAGATGACAACAAATAGTACTACTACTGAATTATGATCGTATGTTGCTTAAAACAGTTTGATCCATATATAACAATTAAAAGGAACAGTTTCATCCAGTATATGTATATATGTATTTGGCTGAGTGTCGTTTGACTTATTTTGGCTTAAACAGGCCTCTCTTAGAGGTCTGCTGCATTTCTCTGGTTACATCCTATGT